>JAQPPZ010017001.1:6175599-7537624 GCA_028583015.1 Wollemia nobilis | reverse complement strand
TAATTGATGTATCAAATGGGTATCCCTAAGATGGACGAATTTGTAATTTGACTCCATTGAAATTAATAAAGGATTCCTTGTATTCATTTCATTTCTTGTTGTCAATTTATGCATGCCTATTTGTGTATATTTTATCTATTACAATAGTTAGACTAGGTGTGAGCCTTTTTGGTGGTTACAGTAGGCGATCACGATGGGAAAAATTAGGGTAGATTCTATTTTTCACATCGATGGCCGATCAGTAGGCAATCACGGTGGAACTTATGATATTCTTTAGCAATAATTTGCAAGGATAAATGGAATTTTGACAAGATCAAGGGATCTACTATTGAATTTTATTATGATTTGATATTTTAACTATCCCCTCAAATGATGATTTGATGAGGGTAATGACAATTAATGGAGCGATGAGGTTGCTTGACCACTATGAATGATCTTTGCACAAATTAAGGTTTAGCATTTGAATACTTGGCAAGGCCTAATCAACTATGATTACACTATTTAGAATAATTGCATATTACTATCTCGTGGAGTGGTCCAGCCATGAATGCCTTCTTAGGAAATCAAAATGATAGCAATGTATATTAGGCTTGTAGTGAATCATAATGTTGATTATATGCTGAAAAGTGTCATAGGAAAATTATGATGAATATCTCGTTCCCGTGGAGCAGTACGACTGTGAATGCCTTCTTAGAGATTGAAATGAAAGATAAAAATTTAGAAATGATTAATTTGCCCCAAATATCCTTATGGTAATTTACTCATCTTACCGAATTTCATGGATCGCAAGTCACTACAACCGCCAAGTGTATAGGGTAAATAATTGAATATGAGGTGCATTTGGATTTTGATTTATTTGATTTTTTTGTTAATTTTAATTTTTTTGAATTATCTAGTCTGATGAACATCCTTGATTTGAACTTTTAAGGCTCTCCATGGTGGGAATTTCGAGCAATTAATACGGTTTTCTAACTGTACCTATCAAAAGCGGGCCAATTCCTTAATCATAGATGTAAACCACGGACGAAAAACCCTAATTAGGGGATCGTAGACGTTAACCGTGGGCTGCACCAAAATAAAAAATTATATAAATTTTTTTGCTTTGTAAATTTTCATTATTTACCTACATCTGCCAATAAAAATTAGAGCTATGGGAGGTAAAAACTGTATTCTGACACGCAACGCTACTAAAAACCTGACACAATTCCAATTTTCCACACTGATGGTCGGTCATCTGAAAGCCTCGACCAGTGGAGCAGCCGGTGCCTCCAAGCTAACTCACAAAATAAGACCTCACGATTACATTACCAGTTTAAAATTAACCACACTAAATAATGGGTTAAAAAATCTCATTAAACTACCGATAACGAACCACACCCTAGCTAGGTTTAGCATAGGTTAGATTAGAGGGTGGGTTACTTAATTTTTTTAGGGTTTTGGGTTATTTATGGGGAGCACATGACCCTAAAAAGGTCATGCCCCTTAGCCATGGGTGGCAGACATAGCTCCCAATTGGTAAATTGGGGGCCGTAGCTGTCAGCCGTGGTGGGATTTAAATCCTAATGGTCAATTTTTTGATCATTTTTTTGACCACTGCTAGGACTTGTGACACGCATGAGTTAGAAATTTTTTCAATTTGTTTAATTATTTTGATTTTTATAGGAAATTGATGCCATTTATTGCAATGTTGAAGTGATTTGTTTTATGTTTTTGAAATTTGTGATCATATGTTGACATGTTTTTGTATTTTTTAAATTTGTTTTGACAATTAGAATTATTTTTCATTGTTTTTCTTTGTTTATTATTTTTGATACTCAGAATTTGACTAATAAAGTGAGGGAGATTGATCTTATTCATAGCATTCATGGTGATCTCACTCCTAGGGAGTGGTATTGGTTCACTGCTATGGGGTTTTGTTACATATCGAACCTCCCCACCATATGGATTGACCAAACATAGTTGACTGCTTTGGCCCATTGCTGGGATGCGCAGACCAACACATTTCACCTACCGACGAGTGAAATGACTATCACTTTAGAGGATGTCTACCATATCTTCCACCTACCAATTTATGGTGAGGCCATCATGTATTCTTTGACTATGGCCAAGAAAGTTGTATTTGATTCCATCTTTGGTAGAAAGAGTACTGAGGCCTAGGACTGTAATGCCCACGAAGGCATCCATGTCAAGGTGTGGTTTCAGGCTAGATTATTTTCATAGCAGGAGGCTATGTTTATGCACTTGATTATTCAGATAGTCCTCCCATATTAATTAGGTGTGAGGTTTGCTTGGAACCTCCTAGCTTAGACCAAAGAGGTTATGGTGAGCTTGGCTGTGCAACCTCTCATTATGTCATGGGGGAGCACCCTATTAGCATAGCTCTACCACAATCTATATCAGATCATGCACCATAGAAGAGTAGGCATTAGTTGTAGCATCCTCATTAAAATATGGGGCTGGAAGCACATCCTGATTGAGTGCCCCATGGACTTGCCCCTAAATATTACTAACATCGCTGATGATCAAAAACATTACACCACCTGCTAGCCCTAGGAGTAGGAGGGATTCAAGAGTAGGTCTCATGTAGGATATCTAGAGCATTACATTATCGTATTTGCAAAGATCTGCCCTAAAAATATATGGTTGTGACCGTACATAGATGTACCAGAAGGAACAAATACAGATAGGGACCTACATTGAGTGTGTAGAGATATATGGATCTTCAACCAAAAGGCAAAAATATATGAGTACCACTTCTATTCTCACATATTGAGGTAGTTTGGAATTCGACAGGATGCCCCAGATGTCGACTATCTATAGATGCCTGGTCCTCGAGAGGGAACTGACATGGCCCCGGGTGACTACCCTGGGGGATGAGGATGATGACTATTAGGAGTCAGGCCTGGCGGATGCAGGCACTACTCCAGACTATGATGGATGGTGGGCAAATTTCTAGTGGTACAGAGAGGGTCCTCTAGGCCTCCCAGCTAGTGGATTCACAATAGAGGATGTAGAGGGCGTAGAGGTGGAACCTCATGGGTGCAGGACCTTCCAGAGGAAATAGGGTGAATGGGTCACTGGGGCCGTTATAGAGGAGGGCCCATAGGTGGAGGTAGAGGAGAAGGTATTAGAGGAGGGTGAGGTACCTATAGACAATGATATTGGGTAGTTGAGATCCTAGTTTGCCAACCTCTAGATCTAAGTTAGAAGACTATAGACTCAGCTACTTCACAAGGATAATTCTATCACCACTCTAGAGGTGAAGTTAGCACATGGAGATAGGCAATGGTAGGTATATGAGGAGGAGAGGACAACTCTCCATGGACAGGCTACCACTATAGACACTCGGATCACACAAATCACAAACGAGTGGGATCTGGCATAGGCACAACTGAGTGCCATGACTATTGAAATGGACCTACTTAAGGAAGTGAGGGGAGATCCCTCATCTTCATATATATCACCTACTATAACCACCAAAAAGGCTCACACCTAGTCTAATTATTGCAATTGATAAAAGATACACAAATAGACATGCATAAATTGACAACAAGAAATTAAACAAGTACAAGGAATCCTTTATTAATTTCAATGGAGTCAAATTACAGATTTGTCCCTCTTAGGGATACCCATTTGATACATCAATTATAATAGCATCTAATCCCTCTCAAGCGTAGATGTGATCAAATGCCTTCTAGGGTGACACAAACAGCTCTAGGGTGTCGATGATCCTCTTCTCCAAGATTAGAGGCATTTGCTACCTTGTATCCCAAAACCCTGTTAGTCATGCATGCAATAAACAACAAGAAACAATTAGCAAAAAAGGAGACCTCTCTTGATGAGGCTTTTAGGAGATACTTGCAAAAAAAGATGTAATTATTAGTAATAATCAAGAAAGTGCAAGAAACATATTAAACGTATATTGATCATGAAATAATATCCTAAAATATGTAAAGGAAAAGCAATTGTAGTATATTATTAATTAAATAATATCATACAATATGTAAAGGAAAAGCAATTGCATCTACTTAATGGCCTAATTATGAAATTGAGAGCATGGAAGCATGAAATGAGCCATTAGTAGCATAATTGTAGAAATGGAAGAAAATGACTAAAAAACCTAATTATACTGGTCAGAGTCTCTAAAAATTCTAATTAATCCAATAATGAGACTAATATAACCTAGCTAAACAATTTGCAAAAGGTAAAAAAATAAGGGAATCTATCCTGATTTGCTCATCGCAGGTCAGATGTGTGGGTGGCACTATTCACCATGGTTGAAAGCCACGGTGGATCTCTGAGTAGGTTTGCCCTCTAAATCAGGGCTTTCTCTTTGATACACCTTGTCAAATTGATGTCCAAGGGTCACCTCTATGTCCTATAACAAGTTTTGCAGTTGAATTGATTTTATGGTACATGGATTGCACGAATTGATGTTTCTTGGCTCTCCTAGGCTCCTAGGGCTTCCATGGCAATTTGATCTCCAATTGGGTAGCAAAAGTATCCCTCTCAATGCATGTAGTCGACTATGTAATTCAACAGGGCTTCACTACTCAATTGATAAATGTTTCTACCTACTTATACCCAATTGGAAGGGGTATCTTATAACATTGGCCCAGTTCTAGGGGTGGCTTCCTCATGAAGCCAATATCAAGATTGGGCAGTTGAGCTTATTGGATGGAAGGATCCAAAACCTTCCTCGCTCAAACTACTCCAATTTGCAACCAACTAGCCATTGCAATCAACTTTGGATTTGATGAAGACCAACTGACTCTGAGTGTTGATTGTGGATGACATGCGCAGTGAGCACGACTAGAACTGAATAGGCAAAGATGCCCAAATGAGTGGTAAAAACCACTGCTATACCTTGGATCTATCAAAAGGTATTCCATATGGTCTTCTAGCATATCCCATATGAGTAGTTACCTCAACATGATGCATTTTAGGTGTCTATAGATGCCCATTTTGAGATGCATTGTGATTTTGAACAACGTTGAGCAAAACTAGACCTAAAATGATGCCATAGCTTGGATGATGATCATTTGTCTGATCAACATTAGATACCCTGAGTCCAAAAAAAGGATGCACATCCTCAAATAATTGCTTTTAACTTGATAGAAGGCTTAATTTTGAAAAAAATTGCACTCATCATCAAATATTTAGATAGCATCAATGCCAAGTAGGCTTTTGTGCCTGTCAATCCAAAAGGAAGAGAGTTACAAACTATCATATTTGCTATTTTCCCTAAGAAAAAGGGTAAGCTTATGATAGTATTTAACAATTATTTACAAGGACAAACACAATTTTGACAAGATCAAGGGTTCTACTATTGAATTTGATTATGATTTAATATTATGACTACCCCCTCAAGCGATGAGTCGATGAGAGTAATGACAATTAAATGAAGCGATGAGGTCGCTTGACCACTATGAATGATCTTTGCACAAATTAAGATTTAATATTTGAATACTTGGTAAGGCCTAATCAGCTATGATTACACCATTTAGAATAATTGCATATTACTATCCCATGGAGTGGACTAGCCATGAAGGCCTTCTTAGGGAATTAAAATGATAGCAATGTCCATTAGGCTTGTAGTGAATCATAATGTCGATTATATGTTGAAAAGTGTCATAGGAAAATTGTGATGAATATCTCGTTCCCATGGAGCAATATAGATGTGTAGGCCTTATTAGGGATTGAAATGAAACATAACAATTCAAAAATAATGAATTTTCCCCAAATGTCCTTATTGTAATTTATTCTTCTTTTCGGATTGCATGGATCACAAGTCTCTACAACCACCAAGTGTATAGGGTAAATAACTGAATACGAGCTGTATTTGGATTTTGATTTATTTGATTTTTTTTTCAATTTTGAATTTTTTGAATTATATGGTCTGATGAACATCCTTGATTTGACATTTTAGGGCTCTCCATAGTGGGAATTTGGAGCAATTAATACGATTTTCTAACCACGCCTATCAGAAGTAGGCCAATTCCTTAACGACGGATGGAAACCATGGGCGAAAAACCCTAATCTAGGGATCGTAAATGTCAACCGTGGCCACACCAAAATAAAAAATTATATAAGATTTTTTTCTTTATAAATTTTCATTATTTACCTACATTTGTCAGTAAAAATGAGAGCTCTTGGAGGTAAAAACTACATTCTGACATGGAACGCTATTGAAAATATGACATAATTCTAGTTTCCTACATCGATGGTCGATTAGTCAAAAGCGTTGACCAGTGGAGGAGCCGGTGCCTCCAAGGTAACTCACAAAATAAGACCTCACAATTACATTACCGGTTTAAAATTAACCACACTAAATAATGGGTTAACGAATCTCATTAAACTATTGGTAATGAACCACACCCTAGCTAGGTTTAGCATAGGTTAGATTAGAGGGTGGGTTACTTAATTTTTTAGGGTTTTGGGGTTATTTATGGGGAGCACATGACCCTAAAAATGTCATACCCCTTAGCCATGGGTGGTAGACACGACTCCAAATTGGAAAATTGGGGGTCACGATTGTTAGCCGTAGTAGGATTGAAATCCCAACGGTCAATTTTTTGACCGTTGGGCTGACCGCTGCTAGGACCCGCGACATGCATGAGTTAGAAATTTTTTTCAATTTGTTTATTTATTTTTATTTTTCTCGGAAATTAATGCCATTGATTGCAATTTTGAAGTGCTTTTTTTTTTATTTTTTTGAAATTTGTGATCATGTGTTGACATTTTTTTGTGTTTTTTAATATTTTTTTTTATAATTACAATTATTTTTCATTGTTTTTCTTTGTTTATTATTATTTTTACTTAGAATTTTCTAACAAATCAAGGGAGATTGATATCCTTCATAGCCTTCACGGTGATCTCACTCTCGGGGAGTGGGATTGGTTCACTGTTGTGGGGTTTGGTTACATATTGAACCTCCCCACCATCCAGATTGACCAGACATACTTGACTGCTTTGGCCCATTGCTAGGATGCATGGACCAACACATTTCACCTACCGACGGGTGAAATGAATGTCACTTTAGAGGATGTATACCATATATTTTTCCCACCCATTTATGGTGAGGCCATCACATCTTCTATGACTATGACCAAGAAAGCTGTATTTGATTCCATATTTGGTAGATGGAGTACTGAGGCCCAAGACCGTAATGCCCATGGAGGCTTCCATGTCGAGGAGTGGTTTTAGGCTAGATTATTTTCATAGCAGGAGGTTATGTTTATGCACTTGATTATTTAGATAGTCCTCTTGAATTCTTCAAGTGTGAGGTTCCCTTGGAACCTCCTGGCTCACACTAGAGAGGTTATGGTGAGCTCAACTACACAACCTCTCATTATTTCATGGGAGAGCACCCTATTAGCATAGCTCTACCACGACCTGTATCAAATCACACGTTGCAGTAGAGTAGGCATCAGCTGCAACATCCTCATTTAGATATGGGGTTGGCAGCACATCCTAATTGAGTGCCCCATGACTTGCTCTTGAAGATTACTGAAATCACTGATGATCAATAGTGCTACACTGCTTGCTAGCCCTAGGAGCAGGAGGGCTTCAAGAGTAGGTCTTATGTAGGAGACCTAGAGCATTACATTACCAAATTTACATAGCTCCACCTTGAGAACATACAATGGTGACCGTACATGGACTACCTGACATGGGTAGATGTATACAGGGACCTATGTAGAGAACATAGATATAGATGGATATTCGATCGAAAGGTCGACATACGTGAGTACCACTTCTATTCTTGTGTCCTGAGGTAATTTAGGATTTGGCAAGATGTCCCAAAGATGTCGACTATCTATAGATACCTGGTCCTTGAGGGACCTGACATGGCCCCAGATGACTACCTTGGGGGATTAGGATGATGACTATCAGGAGTCAGGACTTGCAAACGTAGGCACTACTCTAGACTATGATGGATGGTGGGTAGATTTCTAGTGGCATGGATAGGGTCCTCTAGGCTGCCTAACTGGTGGCTTCATAGCAGTGTGCAGAGGTGGATTCTCATGGGCACAGGACCCACTAGAGGATAGAGCGTGCATGGGGCATCGAGGCCACTATAGAGGAGGACCCACAGGTGGAGGCAAAGGATGAGGCATTAGAGGAGGGCAAGGCACCTACAAAAATGATATTGGGCAGTTGAGATCATAGATTATCGACCTCCAGAGCTAGGTTGGGAGACTATAGACTCGGCTACTTCATAGGGATACTTCTAGCACTATAGAAACTCGAGGATTTGAGGAGAGGTGGTGGTAAGGATTTGAGGAGGAGAGGATATCCCTCCACAAATAGGCTACCACTATAGAAACTCGAATCACATAGCTCACAGGTGAGTAGGATCTGGCACATGCACAACTGAGTGCCATGAATACTAAGAGGGACCTACTTAAGGTGGCTAGGGGAGCTCCCTCATATTTATATATTATCATGCCACCTCCAATAGTCCCCTCTACTTTGCTACCAGGAGGTTGCGATTCCATGGCAGAGATCAGGCATCTACATTCCCTTATGGAGGAGGGTAATTCCAGGCATACAATGCATGTAGCCTACATTGACTAGTTGGAGGATCATATCAGGCTACTAGGTGGGGAGATTTTAGAGGATACCCACACTACAAGGACTCAGAGGACCAGATCTAGGACCAGGGAGATAGGGTAGTCTTTTGCTAGCTTGAGCCACAGGATGCATAGGACTGAGAGGACTCATAGGTCTTCTAGCATTCATGGTGCTATCTCATAGAGGACTCACAGGGATGGCAGAGGTGATGGAGGTACCGCATAGACTAGGGGCACAAACCCTATTTAGTACAAATCTTTAGAGATGATTTTTGTATCATTTTGAGTGTAAGGTCAAAGACCTACATAGTTGTAGCTTACGAGAATTTTGATATACCCTTATACTATGTAATTTTGACTCACACACACACACACACATATATATATATATATGATATGACAGTTCATCTCATTATATGTGTACTTTATTTTTGGTATTTTATGTTTATGTTATGCACATGGATGCAATGCAGATATTTGATTTATTGCTATATGATGTGATGTATGGATGACATGCACTAGCCATATGATGTGGATTTCGTGATATACATGTGTAGATGGACTATTTTATGATGTTATGTATACAAATGCAATGTTTTATGTTTAATGTAGTTTTTATCTGCTTCACGTGTATGCATTTACTTTATGTTGTTTATGATATGATTCATGCCATGTTTGTATTGCATGTATTTTTGATGATATTGAGTTATTGTTAATGGACATTTATGTTTTAATCACTTAAAATACAATGTATGCAATATGATATGAGGTTTTAAAAATCGAATGGATGACATCATAGAATGTATAACAATCATGGATTGTAGTTGCTTTATCTATTTGTGAAAGATAGTACACCCATATGTGAGATGCAATGATATATGTTTTTTTTCATAAGCTTTTGTAAATTAAAAGAATATGTATAATATAATCAATGGCCATCTAAATATCATTTATGAAAATCCATCCGGTATCTAATTATATAGTACAAATAATTTTAATAAACAAACTCTCATAAAATAAATTTATGTTTGATGATTGCATTGAAAAATTGGTTGTTGCTATTTGGGAATTTTTGAGGTTTACCATGAGACTCAAACACCCTAGTTAACTGATCAAAAGTTGTATACTAGCCATACTAGACTTCTAAAACATAAGGTTTTTGTTAGGATAGGCCCTAACTATTCATTATCCCTATGTGTGCAAGTGAGTATATTTGATAAGGTACAAGAATACTTCGATGTCAGGTAGGATTATTTTAGCCCATTGCTAAGATTGGGGGTCCACAAATGTCTTACCCAATCCTAGGTTTAGATTTTAGTTGGGCTAGACCACTAGGTGATACAAAATACCTAAAGCTAGCTGTTCCACATTCAAACATTGGTTTGTACATAAGTGAGATGCTAATGCATTAGACATATTCTCATGTGTAAGGTATAGTAGTGCTGAGACTTCCAGGGATTCAAGTTCACCCCCTTATTTTCTTCAATTTTTTGGGATACTTGCTCATATAAAGTGATAAAATCACTATTTATTTTTGTACTATAGTGATAAAAATCATTGTTTACTTTGTACTTTCTATTTTTTTTCTTTTGAGCAATGGATTTGATACTGATTTTACTTTCTTTGTACAATTTGATCTTCATTTGATCTAACTTTTTGGGATTTACATTTGATAATTTTTCTTCAGAAACTTCCTTTGGTAATTTTACTTTGGAAAACTATTTTTGGGATATCGATCTAGGATATAGATCTTATGATATCAAAATGGGATATCAATATGGTATGTCAATCTATGATATCGATCTAGGGTATCAATATAGAATATTGATATGGGATATCACTCTGGGATATTTCTCATTTTAATGTAAGCAAGGGATTCTGGGTAGGGAATGAACCTGTCCTTTTGCCAATTACCAACATTTCCCATACCGTTCGCATAGGGGGATAAGCAAGAATAAATATTTTTGCCTCAGGATACCTAGTCCTACTTTGTGGATTTCATCTTCCCCTAGTCCTTATTAGGATTGTTTAATTTGTTGATTAGTGATAGGATTCTGATATGCTAATGGCTATACTAACTAGACCTCAAATACAAAAGCAAAGCAAACTTTCTATCAACTCTTGAGAAGACCTTTAGGTATGGTTGAATGACCAGAAAACCCTACTATATTCTTCATAGAAATAAGATGGGTTGTATTGACAAACCTAATTACTCACAAGGGTGATAAATAGATGAAAAATATAGTGCATAGATGTATGATTGAAACACAAATGTGGTGTCATTTGTAAGATTGTTAACACAATTTGTTCCAATGCAAGTGTGATGGATGAATATGCCTAATGCAGTGCAAATATGAAATGCAAAATTAAATGTAATGCAATGATGCAAATGAAATGCGAATGTTTTTTATTTATAATATTTTTTTCAAATTTTTTATGGATTTTAACATTTTGGTTTGACCAAAGAGCTAACAGATGCCTTTGGAGCATTTTGGTATTGACCAAGCAGTTTTGAGAAACCCTTGAAGCCTTTTGGAATTGACCAAGCAATTTTGAAAAACCCTCTTGGAGCCTTTTATGAGTGAACAAAGGGCTTACACATGCCTTTGGAGCCTTTTATAGATGACCAAAGGGCTTAAAGATGCCTTTGGAGCTTTTTTTGGATGACCAAAGGGCTTATAGATGCCTTTGGAGCCTTTTCTGGTTCTTAGGCATAGAACACTTTAATATGAAGGATATTGAGAGGTTTAGGATCTTCAACTCCTCCAAGCGATGTCAAGCGTTATGTCCCAGGTCCAATCTTCTTCGAGATCATATAATGACCCAACCAGTTAGTCATGAATTTGTCTCACATTTTTGATGGTAAATTTGAATTCTGTTGGTTATCTTTCAACACAAGATCACCAACCTCAAAGTCTCTCAGATGGACTTTGCTATAGTAAGCTCATTTTAAATGCTCTTGATAAACATGGAGGTGCTCAAGGGCATTCATGTGATGTTCATCAAGAAGCATCAATTGATCTAGGTGAGCTTGTCATGTAGTGTCATCATCAATGAACTCTTTCAATACGATGCATAGCATTGGAATTTCCAAATCTAGGGGCATAATGGCCTCAACACCATATACTAGTGAAAATTGAGTTGCCCCAGTGGATGTATGAATGCTAGTCCTATAAGCCCATAATGCAAGGGGCAGTTAGATATGCTAATATTTATGGTGCTCTTGTACCATCTTTTTCAATATGGAGACCACTATCTTGTTTGAAGCTTCAGCCTGCTTGTTTGGTTGTGGATAATAAGGAGTCATAAAACTATGTTTGATTCTATAATTAAATGTCAAAGCTCTCATAGTTTTGTTCTTAAATGATGTTCCATTATCTAAAATTATCTTGGATGGCATCCCAAAACAACTAATGATATTGGTGAGTATAAACTCATCAATACACACTCTGGTTGTCATTGTTAAGGGAATAGCCTCCACCCACTTACTGAAATACTCAGTAGCCATAATAATAAATGTATGTCGGCCCGATGACGAAGGAGAGATATTGCCTATGATATTGAGTCCCCACTAAGCAAATGACCAAGCTGCTTGAATGGGCTGTAAGGCCTATGATGGCAGGTGTGTAAGATTAGCATGATGCTGACATTTAACACATTTCCTAACATACACATTGCAATACTTCTCCATAGTGGGCTAATAATAACCCATGCAAAGGATGCACTGCATGTACCATCATGAGCTTCTAAAATTTCCCAAGATGACTCTTGTGGCTCAAGACAACAAAGGATAACTCCATTGTAGCTTCTATGGTACAAGATGTCTGCTAACAAGACATAATTTGTCGCTTTCTATTTGAATGTGCATTTTGTGGCATGCGACAATCCCTGAGGTATTATACCAATTTTAAGGAAGTCATATATCTATGATGTCCAATTATAATAATATTTTGCCTTTACCAAAAAGACATCATGCTCCCCCTGTGATTCTACATTCACAAATGCAGACTAGGAAAAAACCCTATGGTGAATGGTAGCACCACTCCCCGTTGGATCTTGAAAGATCAAAGACCCCCTAGATGCTCTCTTGAAAAAGTATTTGGCTCTGTAGAACCACTCATGGTTTGGTTCTACATGAATCATTTTGATTGACTCTTTGTTATCCAGTGCTTCACATTGCACAGCTGCGTGTGATAACGTATTTACGTGGATGGTAGTAAAGTTGATAGATAGATTCTGAGGGATTAAGGATACTAGAGATGCCATTGTGTCTATGAATCTATTGGAATAATGAGGGATTGCCTTGATGTCATACCATTCTAGTCAAGCTAGATATGTGTCAACAAGATCCTTGTAAGCTTTCAATACCAGACATCAGCATTGAAATAGCCCCTTAACTTATTTCACAATGAGAAGGGAATCATCACAGATATTTAGCATTTTTATCTTCATGGTGACCATTTTTTGGAGGCCCAAAATTAGGGCTTTGTATTCAGCATTGTTGTTAGTGGAAGGAAAGTCCAACTTGAATGACAAGGGTATTGGAGCTCCTTGTTGGGTGGACAACACTATTCCTACACCACCCTCTTGCTCATACTTTGAACCATCGAAGAACAAGATCATATCAGTTTTTTCGTCTGGTTATTCAGGTTTAGGTGCTTCTGATAAGGCAAATACTGCATCATCAGAAAGCTCTATGGTGAGGGGACTACTATTTTTAAGAGGCACCTCAGCCAGTTGATCTACTATGACTTGTCCCTTAATGGAATTTTGGCTTATGAATTCTAAATAAAATTCTATCAGTAGCATGATCCATTTCATAGTACATGTATTATGATATGTCTTGCTCATCATATACTACAAAGGATTTTGTTTGGATATGACATATGTCATATGAATCAACATATAGTGTCACAATTTCTTCTTAGCGAACACTACTGCTAAACATAACTTTTCCACATATGCATATCTGATCTCATAGCTCACCAAGGTTTGGCTAATATAATATATGGCCTATTCTTTGTCTTGCATGTTCTTTTGGGTTAACATGGTTCCCAATGCAAAGTCAGTTGCTGATATATATAGCAAAAATGGCACATATAGCCTTGGTGGAGCTAGCATTGGTGGCATTGCCAAGTATTGCTTTATCTCATCAAAGGTCACTTAACAGTCCTCATCCCAATTGAATGGGATCTCCTTATGTAGTAGTCAATTCATGGGTTGAGATTTATCTATTAATTGAGTGATAAATCGCTTTATGGATGCTACTTTGCCTTGTAGGATTCTTATTTCCTTGATGTTTTTGGGGGGATGCATTTCTAAAAAAGCCTTGACTTTTGTTGGGTCAACTTTGATGCCTCATTTTGAAATGATGAATCCTAATAGCTTTCCTAAATTTATTCCAAACACGCACTTCTTAGGATTCAACCTGACATTGTGCTCTATCAGGTGATCTAAGACCTTCCTCAAGACCTCCACATTCTTAGAACGCAATAATGACTTTGCCAATAAGTCATAAATATAATATTCAAATATTTTATGCATATAGTCATGAAAGATATATGTCATAGCCTGATGATATGTGGCACAAACATTTTTAAGGCTAAATGGCATAACTTTGTAGAAGAATGTCCCCCATGGCGTTATAAAAATGGTTTTATGCTGGTCTTCGGGCTTAATCCAAATTTGATTATAACTAGAAAAACCATCCTTTAAGGAGAGCATCTCATGACCAACAGTTGCATCTACAAGAGCATCAATATTTGGCAACGAAAATGAATCCTTTGGTGTTGCCTTATTCAGGTTTCTAAAATTTGTACAAATACAGATCCTTCCATTAGGTTTTCCTATAGGAACCATAATGGATACCCATTATAGATAGTCAATGGAGATTACAAGCTCTACATCCAACAAATTTTACAATTCATCTTTAATGATTAAAGATACTGTTGGATACATCTTCCTGAGTTTTTGATTGACTGGCTTCTTTGATAGATCTAGATAAATGTTATGAGTAACCAATTTCAAATCTAGACCTGGCATATCCTTGTAAGTATAAGCAAAGAGATAAGGTCTCTCTTAGTATAGATATGAGGTTGGCATGCTCATTAGTAGTAAAAATTTCTCCAAATTTATCCTTCCTTGGATTGGTGGGATCATTACTGATATCCACTTCGAAGGTTTCCTCTACTAACATATGGGATCCCTCCTCAAGATAATGAGGCATAGGGATCAAGTGGATGTCATCTACTGGGTTTATAGGTTCCTCATTGGAAACATCCTCAACATGACAGACATCATGTGCACAACCTGGTGCAAAATAGAAAAGTTGCAACATTTCTTCATTAGGGAAGAAATATTCAGGCTCTAGAGGTGAATCAACATGATCCCAATCAATAGCATCTACATTTAAATGCAATAGTTTGGATGGATTAGTTGGATTGTGGAGTGGAGTGGTCAAATAAATTGAGATCATATTTATGAAATGGATCATGTCTCCAGGACCACGTGCAAGTGACTCATCATTAGCAAAACTACCATCCCTGAGATGTGGTTCTGGGGGTATGGGGATCTCTAGATCCGATCCGTGAATAGATTATAGAATGGTATCATTGGACTCAAGGACCTACATGTACATTTGTAGATTGGGAAACACCATATGATAAATCACATTAAGATTCATTGGTCTTCCTCTAAGGCAAGTATTTAGATTGATCTCTCTACGCATCTTCTCAACCGTATACGACACATTGTGATAGTGTAAGTAGGGAGGTCATAAGTAGGCTCTCTCTGTCTCATCTTCTTCATCACTATCATAATACATAACTCATTCACCCCCACTGGAATAGGATTTTATACAAAATGTGGCCTCCTATAGGTTATATCCTAATTACTATCATCAGTATCTGATAGAATCAGGTACAAACACCATAAATACGATACTACCAAATAGACTAGCTCAACCTCATCCTCCAATTGATCATCGGGTGAGGACTCACTGTCCTCTTCTTAACTGCAGCTAGGTCCACCTATCTCAAAAATGGACTCTACTATATCCTTATCAGAATGCCCTTCCAACTCGAGATCTATCACTATGATAATATCTTCATCCTGCATACCCGTGTCATCGACTGCTCCATAGATTTGTTGACCAATTTTTTCTCTTGGTAAATCATCTAGACCGATGTCCACAAAGATATCCCCATGATATATCTTGGGTGGTGTTATGGTGATGTAAGACACCATCCGGTTATCCCTTTAGAATGCATAAGGAGTAGGGTGATACGGATTGAAATCAAACTCACCCCCTAGACTGAGGTACATGTGGTCTAAAGATACAACAAGGAGTTCAGCCTGTCCTCCACTATAGAATCCCAACCTGAACCTATCAGTACATAACTGATACTATGGTTCTATAGGATTCTTATGCCCTTGCTCAAATAATCAGAGACCGTAACCATGCCAATGGTAACACTCAAAGTATTGCATGGCATAGTCTAGGTTAGAAAGATAATGGACATTCATAGTGAATGGTTCATTATGGTCGTCATCCATGGGTACAAGAGATGTGATTTGGTCTAGCCCTCCATAGATGAAGTTGGTTTGGTTGGATGGTACCCCCAATGGTTCCACCATCCCTATGGGAAGGCGATGGGCTCACGATCGGCCCATGTCATGTGCAGTCTTGATAATTTGTGTGAAAATCACATTCTACATAATGCATTCCCCTAACCCAGGATTAACCAAATGGATGGTCACCTGCCATGCATATGACCTTGCTAAAGACGTAGGAAAAGTAGGATGAGGTACCTCTTTGAATATTCCTTGAACTTCCTCTACTTCCATAGGAGTAGGGGTTTCAATGATAACTGATTTGGGATTTTGCTTTATCTTCTTTTTTTCCACCTTTTCTTTCAACTTCCTATCATCCTGTCGTATCATAGATGTAGTCAATTGAATGGAAGTAGTTGTTGTGTGCTCTGATATTTGAGATATGAGTATTTTGGGCCTAGCACACACTTCTTTTATTATACCTCCTATATCTTTGATTGGTGATGCTAGTCGCACATCCATGTACATTAAGGGGAGCACAAATTCCCTTGGCAAATTTACTAGATTCACTTATTTAAAGGGTTCTTCATTCGAAGGCACCTCGTGAACCTCTCCCTCATGAATGTATTTGATACATTGGTGTAGAATATAAGGGATGCAATGAATTTATCTGATCCAAGGCCTCCCCAAAAGTATATGACATATAACAAGGATGGTATTCAGTCCCACCTAGATAGGTAAAACTATAGTACCAACCGTCGAGCATAATGCATCATTGAAAGCTCTCAATGTGAAGGTAGAAGGAATGATATGCATCTTGGGTAACTTCAAGTGAGTTAATGCCTTGGTAGTTATGATATTGATCAATGATCCCATGTCAATCAAAACCTGCTTGAACAATTTATGATTCACACAAGTGATAATATGCAGTGGTGGGTCTGCTATAACAATGGAAACCATCTTGACTTCATGTTAATGAAATTGAATGACCAATTCTTGACACTATTGTATGTACCCCATGAAGTGTGTAAATGCTTTGGGATCCTAAGGCTGCACCTATATGGACCTTAAGATGTCCATAAGTGTCTCCCTATGCTTAGAATATTGATGAATAAGCTCATAAATTAACAAATTTTCTAGAGTTATCTATAGGTTTTGAACCAACCTACTACTGATGGTCACCATCGTTCTAGTTGGTGGGCCAAACACATACTAGACTAGCCTTAGAGGAGGCACAACTTGGCACCTAATAGGTTTTGGAGGTTGATTCAGTCGTTCATACCTTGTGTTCCTTGTGACATCGTTGACCATGCCAACAAACCCATGGGTTGGTGGTTCTATGCACACTTGGTTGACCTAGCGAAAAATATTCCTCGATGCCTCATGATTAGGTAATTTTTTTTTTAAATCCCCATATTTTGATTATCGGGTGCTTTTAGGTTATCAATGATAAGCATACCTCTCTCAAGAATATTTTGCACAAGATGTTTGAAGGACCAACATACCTCGATGTTGTGGTCCTTTGTTTTATGGAATATGCAATATTGATCATCTTTATAGACTTTAGGCTTAGGTTGATTTGGATCAAAAATCTTGATTTAGGGTAATTTAATAGCCTTTGTCTTGCATAACTAATGAAAAATCAAATCAAAAACTCTGATAATTGATTGAATACGCGAGGTGGGCATTGCTCCTTATTTTTAATCTTGTAATTGTTATTGCACTGCTCATACTATGTAGGCAGAGGTTGGGCTTGATAATTTTACTTTTGTTGCCCTTTTGTTGCCCTTTTTATCCCTTTTGAAGGCTCAACACTACCTGATTAACATGGGCCAGCTGGGCTTGATGTCTCTCAATACTTTTCTTATGCCCCTCCTTATTTCTAAGCTTCAATTTACCATCTTGTAACTTGATGTCCTTCATTACCTTGGCTTGCACCAAAGACTCTTTGAATATCTGGTATTGTTGCAACTGTAGCAATAGTGAAATGTATTTGGCATAATTCTTCATGAACATTCATGTTAATTCATAGGATGGGGTGGAGAATGGTATATTTGCCATAATTTTCCTTCATCGCTTTCCATAATTCATCACTAGCTCATCGTCATGTTGTGTTAGAGTAGCTAGGTTGGATAAGTTTACCTTCTTCTTGACACCAAAGGAGAAGCATTCAAGAAATGCATTAGCTAGTTGTTTAAAACTAGTGATGTTGTACCTATTTAGTTGGTTGAACCACTCTTGATCTAGGCTTAATAGGGTCATGATGAAGGTGCATAGGAGCAAAGAATCATTGCTCTGAATCTAAAAGCACATATCTAGGAAACTAGTCACATGCTCCTGTGCATATTCCTCTCCTTGAAACTTGTCCAGCCTAGGCATATTGAAATGATCAAGATATGTTGGAATAAGCACTAATGTGCATAGAGGTTCATTGTGAATTTTGTTCAAGGTAGGCTTTTGATAAGCCATTCCTTGATTCTCTATGGCTTGAACCTTCTCTGCAAAGGTCTTGTAGACTTGTGAGAAAATAAACTTCTCCTCTCGAGATTGCCGTGGAGGCAGCTTCGAAGGTAGGTTCTTCCTCAATCAATGTGGGGGACTAGGCTCACCCTCCTCCTCAAATTGGGAGATTTTAGGATACTCTTGTTCTAATTCCTCTCCTACTTCATTCTCATACTACCTATGCTCATGTTGCTCGGATGATGGATGTTGATCTCTATGTTGAGTCGTATGGCAAGTATGGGCGTCTATGTTCTTAGGGTGTAACTTGGGCTGTGAAGCCACTCATCTATCAACATGCTCCCCGATCTCATAGTGAGGATGTAAAATGGTGCTATCCAATTGATCCTCTCTCTCTAAATGCTCCTTATGATCAAGTATGTGTTTTTCACACATGCACTATTCATACAATTTTTTCCTAATGAACCTTTGCCTCTGAGTATTCTCATTTTTGAGGCGTTCTTTCTCTACATGAACATCCTCCAATTGATCTTGTAGAATCTACCGTATCTTCTCTAAAATTAGTTTATGAGACCTATAAATATGATCGGCCATTTGAGGTCTCAGAGGGGTGCACTCTGTTCGAGCGGCTTTATGGGTATGTCCTCCAATGGACTGATTCACCACACTCTTGCCTCATTCTGTAAAGATGACATTCGTGTCAGGTTGTCTCCTATAATTAGTGCCTGTATGCAATGTAAGTGCACGCATATCTCAAGAACACTTGGAGCACTCTCTAGGTTCTTTTATGGTCCTAATGGTGCCTCCACTACACACACTCATAGGTCAAAAGGGTGTAGGCATAGGCTTATATTCTAGATGCCCTAGGACCTTGTCTAGACCATCAATTTTTTTGCTATGCCATGGCTCATGAGGTGGCATACCATTCACTCCCAATTTGGATATATCTATGGTAAAATTAGTATTTTCACCCCTATGGGGAGTTTGTGCAGGTCTGTGCTTAGAAGTAGCCCTCTCCATTTTCACCTGAATGGACGGATCTTGGACATGTCTATGCTCTAACGATGGATGTCATGAGCCTCCCTTAGACATTTGTCGAAGGGGTACCAATATGGATATCTCGATGACATATTATTTGGAAAAACCCATGGATCCACATGGAATGTAGTCATGATAAATGTTACCATATGTAGAAACCCCATGCTGGGACATCACATGCTATGATCTATGTATAAAGGGATGACTAGAACTTCCTCTAATCGAGGTATTCTCGATAGAATCCCCTCATATAAAAATTATCCTCTTTAATGCTCACTGAATGACATCCAGGATGATTCTATGATTGAGGGAGTTCTACACCGTACTATGCACTAGGTGGAGATTGGGCTTCAATATCAGGTCTACGCTCGAATCGGCCTCTCCGTGTTTGCACCATTGTGTATCCTATGTCTAGATTTAACTTTTATTAACATGCAATAAATACAATGATGATTATCTCTTTTTACAATTTAAAATGAGTCCTAAAATATTTGATGCGTTTTCAATTTTTTGTATCAGTAAACTAACTCTTATCATGTTTTTCAAAACATTAATGATTTTCTCAAATTTTGAATGGCTTTCATCTGTATGCTCGTAGCTCGACAACCTGGCTATGAAATCCAAGTTGTGTAATCCCCCAAAAGTGTGGTAATGAAAGTCCACACCCAAGCAACGAGCACAGGTCCTCCCAGATCCTCACCCATTTTCACACAGTCAGTGTCATACCCTCCGAGGAGAAGTACATGCAAATATTTAAGGCTACAAAAGGTTCTTGGATCTAGTATTGGTCTAGAACATAGGGTATGTGGGAGTTGGGTTAGCAGATAGAAATCACCCCACCATCGTTGAAACCCTACTAGTGGTTGTATGTGACTTCCAACTCACTTGCATTTACTTTGGAACATGGTGTATGTGTGTTATTTTTAATTTACGTAAAGGAAATATGCATAATACAACACTCACATGATCACTTCCTACATGATATGCATAAAAAGAACATTTTATATTCAGAAAGTATGCATGCTACATCATACATGACCTTTTAACAATGCAACATTATGATGTAAATGGCTAGTGATTTGGCCTCAAGCATGCAAATTCAACACAAATTATTCTATCATGCTGGAGTCTAGGGCAAACTAAAATCAAATGTCCACTGTTTCTAGCAGCACCTAGCAAAATTTAAAAATATGAAAACCTTAAGGACCTAATTTTTTTATGCTTCTTTTATGCTTATCCTATTTAAATTTCATTTTTTAGGTTATGGAAAAACACAGAGATAGAAAATAGAAATAGAGGATGTCAGAAGGGCCTACCTCAGATCCTCATCTGATTGATCTTTAAATTCTTACTGTCTACTATGTTTGTTTCTAACCGTGGGTCTGATGCATGACTACCACTATAGCCCACGTTTGTCAACCGTGGGCTAAATTTTTAACCATGGCTATCAATTACGAGGAGCACCTACCATAAAAACACCAAACATAGTCAAAAAATTATGGCAAAAAAATGTGGAGTCCCACCATGATCGTCTAATATAACCACCAAAAAGGCTTACACCTAGTCTAACTATTGCAATTGATAAAAGATACACAAATAGGCATGCATAAATTGATAATAAGAAATGAAATGAATACATGGAATCCTTTATTAATTTCAATGGAGTCAAATTACAGATTCATCCCTCTTAGCGATACCCATTTGATACATCAATTACAATAGCGTCTAATCCCTCTCAAGGGTAGATGCGATCAAATGCCTTCTAGGGTGACACAAAATGCTCTAGGGTGTCAATGAACCTCTTCTCCATGATTAGAGGTATTTTATGCCTTACATCCCAAAACCATGTTAGTCCTACGTGCAATAAACAACAAGAAATAATTAGCAAAAAAGAATACCTCTCTTGATGAGGCTTTTAGGAGATACTGGCACAAAAATATGTAATGATTAGCAATAATAAAGAAAGTGCAAGAAACATATTAAACCTATATTAATAATGAAATAATATTCTACAATATGTAAAGGAAAATCAATTGCATCTACCTAATGGCCTAATTATAAAATTGAGAGCATGGAAGCATGAAATGAGCCATTAGTAGCATAATTGTAGAAATGAAAGAAAATGACTAAAAAGCCTAATTATACTAGTTAGAGTCTCTAAAATGCTAATTAATATAATAATGAGACTAATATAACCTATCTAAACAATATGAAAAAGGAAAAACAAAGGAATCTACTTTATTTTCTCACCACGGGTCTGATGCGCGGGTGGCACTATTCATCACAACTGAAATCCGCGACGGAGCTCTGAGTAAGTTTGACCTCCAAATAAGGGCTTTCTCTTTGATCCACATTGTAAAATTGATGTCCAAGGGTTGAATCTATGTTATCTAATAGTTTTGGTGATTGAATTTATCTGATGGTGCATGAATTACATGAATTGATGTTTCTTGGATCTCCTAGGCTCCTAGGGCTTCCATGGCAATTTGATCTCCAATTGGGTAGTAAAAGTATACCTCTCAATGCATGTAGTTGGCTATGCAATTTTATAGGGCTTCAATGCTCAATTGATAAATTTTTCTCCCTAATTATCCCCAATTTATATGGGTATCTTATAGCATTGACCTAGGGCTATGGGTGGCTTCCTCATGAAGCCAAGATCAAAATTGGGCAGTTGAGCTTATTGGAACCTTCCTTGATCAAACCACTCCAATATGTAAAAAATTGGTCATTGCAACAAAATTTTATTTGTATGAAGGCCAACTGACTATGAGTGCTGACTGCAGATGGCATGCACAGTGAGAACTACTAACCGTGGGTGTTAGCAGCGGCTAGCACTAACTAAGCAAAGATGCCCAAATGAGTGGTAAAAACCACTGCTATACCTTGGATCTATCCAAAGGTCTTCGATATGGTCTTATAGAATGTACCATATGAGTAGTCACCTCAACATGACACATTTTAGGTATCTACAGATGAAATGCAATGATGCAAATGAAATATAAATGTTTTTTATTTTTGATATTTTTTTCAAATTTTTTATGGATTTTAACATTTTTGTTTGACCAAAGAGCGAATAGATGCCTTTAGAGCCTTTTGGGATTGACCAAGTGGTTTTGAGAAACCCTTGGAGCCTTTTATGAGTGACCAAAGGGCTTAAATATGCGTTTGGAGCCTTTTTTGGATGACCAAAGGGTTTAGAGATGCCTTTGAAGCCTTTTTACGGATGACTAAAGGGCTTACAAATGCCTTTGGAGCCTTTTCTGGTTCTTAAGCATAGAATAATTTAAGATGAAGGATATTGAGAGGTTTAGGCTCTTCAACTACTCCAAGCGATGTCAAGCAATATGTCCCAGGTCCAATCTTCTCGAGATCATATAAGGACCCAACCAGTTAATCATGAATTTATCTCGCATTTCCAGTGGTAAATTTGAGTTTTGTTGGTTCTATTTCAGCACAACATCACCAACCTCAAAGTATCTCAGATGGAATTTGCTATTGTAAGCTCATTTTAAGCGCTCTTGATAAATGCAGAGATGATCAAGGGTATTCACGTGATATTCATCAAGTAGCATCAATTGATCTAGGTGAGCTTGCCACATAGTGTCATCATCAATGAACTCTTTCAATGTGATGTGTAGCATTGGGATTTCCAACTCTAAGGGTATAATGGCCTCAGTGCCATATACTAATTAAAATGAAGTTTCCCCAGTGGGTGTTCGAATTCTAGTCCTATAAGCCCATAATGCAAGGGGTAGCTGGATATGCTAATATTTGTGGTGCTCTTGTACCATATTTTTCAATATGGAGACCACTATAATTTTTGAAGCTTCAGCCTACCCGTTTGCTTGTGGATAATAAGTAGTCACAAAAACATGTTTGATTCTATATCTAGATGTCAAAGATTCACATTTTTGTTCTTAAATTATGTTCCATTATTCAAAACTATCTTGGATGGTATCCCAAAATGACTAATGATATTGGTGGGTATAAACTTAGCAATATGTCCTCCGGTTATCGTTGTTAAGGGAATAGCCTCCACCCACTTAGTAAAATACTTAGTAGTTGTAATAATAAATGTATTCCAACCTGATGATGAAGGAGAGATATTACCTATGAGATCGAGTCCCCATTGAGCAAGTTGCCAAGATTCTTGAATGGGTTGTAATACCTGTGATGGTAGGTGCGTAAGATTAGCGTGATGCTGACATTTAATGCATTTTTTGACATACATATTGTAATACTTCTTGAGAGTGGGCTAATAATAACCCATACAAAGGTTGCACTTGATGATAGCCATGCTGCTGAAATGGTCACCATACGTACCATCATGAGCTTCTAAAATTTCCCAAGATGACTCTTGGGGCTAAATAAGAACTCCATCATAGCTTCTACAGTACAATATGTATACTAAAAAGACATAATTTGTCATATTTTGTGGCACATGATAATCCCTGAGGGATTATACCAAGTTTAAGGAAGTCATATATCTGTGACATCTAGTTATGATAAGCTTTGACCTCGACCGACATGACAACATGCTTCCACTACGATTCTACATTCACAAATGCAGACTGGGAAATAACCCTATGGTGAATGGTAGTACCACTCCTCGTCGAATCCTACAAGATCAAATATCCCCAAGATGCTCTCTTGAGAAAGTATCTAGCTCTATAAAAACACTCATGGTTTGGTTCTACATGAATCATGTTGATTTGTTCTTTGTTATCCAATGCTTCGCGTTGCATAGCTACATGTGACAACGTCTTTACATAGATGGTAGTAAAGTTGGTAGATGAATTTTGAGGTATTAAGGATCCCAGATATGCCATTTTTTCTATGAATCTATTGGACAAATGAGGGATTGCCTCGATGTCATTTCATTCTAGTTGAGCTAGATATGTGTCAAAAATATCCTTGTAAGATTTCAATACCAACCATCAAAATTGAAATAGTCCCTTAACTTGGTTCACAATCAGAAGAGAATCACCAAATATATTTAGCCTTTTTATCTTCATGGCAAAAACTATTTGGAGACCCAAAATTAGGGCTTCGTATTTAGCATTATTGTTAGTGCAAGGAAATTTCAACTTGAATGACAAGGGCATTAGATCTCCTTGTGGTGTGAACAACACTATTCCTGCACCACCCCCTTGCTCACACTTTGAACCGTTGAAGAACAAGGTCATATGGACTTTGTTGTTTGGTTCTTTGGGTTCAAGTGATTCTGATAAGGTAAATAATACATCATCGGGAAGCTCTATGGTGAGGGGCCTACTATTTTCAAGAGGCACCTCAGCCAGTTGATCTGCTAGGACTTGTCCCTTAATGGACTTTTGGCTTATGAATTCCAAATTGAATTTTGTCAGTAGCGTGATCCACTTCACAGTATGTGTATTATCATGTCTTGCTCATCATATACTGCAAAGGATTTTTTTGGATATGACATATGTCGTATGACTCAACATATAGTGTTGTAATTTCTTAGTAGCGAACACTACTGCTAAACACAACTTTTCCACATATGCATATTTGATCTCATAGCTTACCAAGGTTTGGATAGTATAATATATGGCCTGTTCTTTGTCTTGAACATTATTTTGGGCTAACATGGTTTCTAGTGCAAATTTGGTTTTTGATATATATAGAAAAATGACACATATAGCATTGGTGGAGCTAGCATTGGTGACATCACCAGGTTTTGCTTTATCTCAGCAAAGGCTACTTGATAGTCCTTGTACCAATTGAATGGGACCCCCTTGTGTAACAGTTGATTCATGGGTTGACATTTATATAATAATTGAGAGATAAATTGCTTTATGGATGCTACTTTGCCCTATAGGCTTCTTAGTTCCTTGATGTTCATGGGGGGACGCATTTCTAAAATAGCCTTGACTTTTGTCGGGTCAACTTTGATGCCTAATTTTGAAATTATGAATCCTAATAGCTTTCTTGAAGTTATGCCAAATATGCACTTATTAGGATTCAACCTAACATTTTCCTCTATCAGGTGATCAAAGACCTTCCTCAATACCTCCACATGCTTAGAACACAATAATGACTTTGCCAACAAGTCATCAATATAATATTCTAAGATTTTATGCATATAGTCATGAAAGATATATGTCATAGCCTGGTGGATATGTGGCACTAGCATTTTTAAGGCCAAATTGCATAACTTTGTAGCAGAATATCTCCCATGGTTTTATAAACATGGTTTTATTTTGGTCTTCGGGCTTAATCCAAATTTAATTATAATTGGAAAAACCATCCATTAAGTATAGCATATCATGACCTACAGTTGCATCTATAAGAGCATCAATATTCGACAAAAAAAATGAATCCTTTGGTGTTGCCTTATTCAAGTTTCTAAAATTCGTACAAATACAGATCCTTTCATCAGGTTTTCCTACAAGAACCATATTAGATACCCATTCTAGATAGTTTATGGAGATTACAAACTCTACGTCCAACCAATTTTGCAATTCGTACTTAACTATTAAGGCTATTGTTGGATGCATATTACTGAGATTCTGCTTGACTAGCTTCTTTGATAGATCTAGCAAAAGGTTATGAGTAATCAATTTTGGATCTAGACCTAACATAGCCTTGTAAGTCCAAGAAAAGAGAGTAGGTCTCTCTCTAAGTAGAGGTATGAGGTTGACACACTCATCAGGAGTCAAAATTTCTTCAAATTTAACCTTCCTTGGATTGGTGGGATCATTATTGATATCCACTTTGAAGGTTTCCTCTAATGACATATAAGATCCCTCCTCAAGATGATGAGGCATAGGGATCAAGTGGATGTCATATGCTGGGTTTAAAGGTTCCTCATTGGAAGTATCCTCAGTATGGTAGACATCATGTGCAAAGCCTAGCATAAAATGGAAAGGTTGCAACATTTCTTCATTAGGGAAAAAATCTTTAGGCTCTAGAGGTGAATCAATGCAACCCCAATCAATAGCATCTACATTTAAATGCAATGGTTTGGATGGATTAACTGGATTATGGAGTGGAATGGTCAAATAAATGGAGAGAATGTTGATGAAATAGATCATGTCTCTAGGACCAAGTGCAAGTGACTCATCATTAGAAAAACTACCATCCTCGAGATGTGGGTCTAGGGGTATGGGGATCTCTGGATATGGTCTGTGAATAAATTATTGGATGGGACCATTGGGCTCAAGGAGCTCCATGTACATCGATAGATTGAGAAACACCATATGATAAATCACATTAATATTTGTGGTCTCCCTCTAAGGTGAGGATTTAGATTGATATCTCTGCATATCTCCTCAGTCGTATACGGTGCATTGCAATAGCATAAGTAGAAAGGTCCTAAGTAGGCTCTCTCTATCTCATATTCTTCATAACTATCATAATATAAAACCTCATTTACCCCCACTTGAATGGGATGTTCTAGAAAATATGGACCCATATAGGTTATCTCCTGATCACTATCATCACTATCCAATAAAATCAGGTACAATCATCATAAATACGATACTACCAATAGACAGACTCACCCTCATCCTTTGCTTGATCATCGGGTGAGGAATTACTATCCTCTCCTTCACTGTAGCTAGGTCCACCTATATTAAAAATTGACTCTGCTATATCCTCATTAGAATGCCCTTCCAACTCGAGATCTATCACTATGATAACATCTTGACCCTGCATGCTCGTGTTGTCGGTTGCTCCACGGATTTGTTGACCAAAGTTTTCTCTTGGTAAATCATCTAGACCAACATCCACTAGGATATCCTCATGATATGTCTTAGGTGGTTCTATGGTGATGTAAGACACCATCTGGTTATCCCTCTAGAATGTAGAAGGATTAGGGTGATACGGATTGAAATCAACCTCACCCCCAGATTTAGGTACATGCGGTCTAAATATACCGCAGGGAGTTCAACCTATCCTCCACTATAGAATCACAACCCAAACCTATCAGTACGTAACTAATATTATGGTTCTATAGGCTTCTTACACCCCTGCTTTAATAATCCAAGTTCATAATTGTGCCAATGGTAATTCTTGAAGTATTGCATGACGTAGTCTAGGTTAGAAATATAATGAACATTCATGGTGAATGGTTCATTATCATCCTCATCCATGGGCACGGGAGATGTGATCTGGTCTAGCCCACCATAGATAAAGTTGGTTTGGTTGGGTGGTACCCTAAATGGTTCCATGATCCCTATGGGAAGGTGATGGTCTCACGATTGATCCATGTTGTGTGGAGTCTCGATAATCAGTGTGAACATCACATTATATATAATGTATTTCCCTAACCTGGGATTAACCAAATGGATGGTCACCTGTAATGCAGATGACCCTACTGAAGATGCAGGTAAATCAGGTTGAGGTGCCTCTTCGACTCTTCCTTGAACTTCCTCTACTTCCATGGGAGTAGGTGTTTCAATGATAACTGATTTGGGCTTTTGCTTTATCTTCTTTTTTTCCACATTTTCTTTTAACTTCCTATAATCCTGCCGTATCATAGATGCAATTGCTCTAATGGAAGTAGCTATTGTGTGCTCTAATATTTGAGATACAGACATTGCAGGCCTAGCACACACTTCTTTTATTATACCTCTTGGATATTTTATTGGTGACATTGGTCGCACATCCATGTGTGTCGAGGGGAGCACAAATTCCCTTGGAAAATTTGCTTTATTAACATATTTAAAGGGTTCTTCATCCGAAGGCACCACATGAACCTATCCCTCATGAATGTATTTGATACACTAGTGTAGAATAGAAGGGAAGAAACACATTTATTTGATCCAAGGCCTCCCCAGAAGTATATTATACTATATATCACCTTCGATTATGTGAAACATCATCGAGATGGTCTTCAGTCCCACTTGGATAGGTAAAACTATAGTACCGACCATCAAGCATAATGCATCATTGAAAGCTCTCAATGTGAAGGTAGAAGGAATGATATGTGTCTTGGATAACTTCAAGTGAGTTAACACCTTGGTAGTTATGATATTTATCGATGACCCTATGCCAAAAAAAACCCACTTTAATGGTTTGTGATTCACACAAGTGATAATATGCAGCGGTGGGTCTGTTATAACAGTGGAAACTGTCTTGACTTCATGGTCATGAAATTGAATGACCGGTTCTTGACATTGTTGCATGTTCCCCATGAAGTGTGTAAATGCTTTAGGATCCTGAGGTTGCACTTCTATGGACCTTAAGATGTCCATAAGTGTCTCCCTATGCTTAGGAGACTATTGAATAAGCTCATAAATTGACAACTTTGCTGGAGTTGTCTGTAGGTTTTGAACCAACCTACTCCTGGTGGTCACCACCGATCTAGTTGGTGGGTTGGGAACATACTAGGATGGCCTTGGAGGAGGCATAGATTGGACCCTAATAGGTGTTGGAGGTTGATTCAATCGTTCATACCTTGCATTCCTCATGACAACATTGACCATACCAATGAACCCATGGGTTGGTGGTTCAATGCGCACTTGGTTGACCTGGCCAACATTATTCCTTGGTGCCTCATGATTAGGTAAAGAATTTTTGTAAATCCCCATATTTTGATTATTTGGTGCTTACAGGTTATCAATGAGAAGTGTACCTCTCTTGATCATATTTTCATAAGATGTTTGAAGGATCAACATACCTCGATATCATGGTCCTTTATTCTATGGAATATGCAATACTAATCATCTTTATAGCCTTTAGGCTTAGGTTGATTTGGATATAACATCTTGATTTCATGTAAGTTAATAGTCTTTGCCTCACATAACTATTAAAAAATCAAAGTCAACGAATATGATAACTGAGTGAATACACGAGGTGGGTGTTACTACTTATTTTTACTCTTGTAATTGTTATTGCACTACTCATACTGCATAGGCAGAGGTTGGGCTTGATAATTTTATTTTTGTTGCCCTTTTTCTCCCTTTTGAAGGTTTAAAACTACTTGATTAACATGGGTCAGCTTGGCCTGATGTCTCTCAGTACTTTTATTATACCCCTCCTTATTCCTAAGCTTGAAGTTACCCTCCTATAACTTGATGTCCTAAATTACCTTGGCTTGTGCCAAATCCTCTTTGAATGTCTGGTATTGCTGCAACTGTAGCAATAGCAAAATGTGTTTGGCACAATTATTCATGAAAATTCACATTAATTTATAGGACATGATGGATAATGGTAGATTTACCATCATTTTACTCCATCGCTTTCCATAATCCATCACTGGCTCATCGTCATGTTACGTTAGAGTGGCCAGGTCAGATAATTTTACCTTCTTCTTGACACTGAAGGAGAAGCATTCAAGAAATGCATTAGCTAGTTGTTTAAAACTAGTGATGCTATACCTCTTTAGTTGGTTAAACCAATCTTGATCTGGGATTGAGAGGGTCATTATGAAGGTGCATAGGAGCAAAGAATCATTACTCTCAACCTAAAAGCAAATATCTAAGAAACTAGTCACGTGCTCCTGTGTATCTTCCTCTCCTTGAAACTTGTCCAGCTTAGGCATCTTGAAATGCTCAGGATATGCTAGAATAGGCACTAACGTGCATAGAGTTTCATTATGATTTTTTTTCAAGGTAGGCTTCTGATAAGCCATTCCTTGCTTCTCTATGGCTTGAACCTTCTCTTCTAAGGTCTTGTAGGCTTACGAGGAAAGAAACTCCTCCTCTCGAGATTGTGGTGGAGGTAACTTTAGAGGTAAGTTCTTCCTTAATTGAGGTGGGGGACTAGGCTCACCCTCCTCCTTGAATTGGGATATTTTAGGATACTCTTGTTCTAATTCCTCTCCCACTTCATTATCATACTGCCTATACTCATGTTTCTCAGACATTGGGCGTTGATCTCTATGTTGAGTCGTATGGCGAGTATGGGTGTCTATGTTCTCAAGGTGTAACTCAGGTTGTGAATCCACTCATATATTGACACACTCCTTGATATCACTGTGATGATGTAAACTAGTGCTAGCCAATCGATCCTCTCTCTCTAAATGCTCATTTTGATCAAGGATACGTTTTTCATGCATACACTATTCATACAATTTTTTCTTGATGAACTTCTACCTCTGATTATTCTAATTTTTAGGCATTCTTTCTTTGCATGAACATCCTCAAATTGATCTTGGATAATCTACCATCTCTACTCTAACATTAGTCTATGAGCCCTATCAAGATAATCAGTAGCCTAAGGCCTTGGAAGTGTGCACTCTTTTACAATAGCTTTATGGGTATGTCCTCCAATGGATTGATTCACCACACTCTTGCCTCAGTTTGTAAAGATGGAATTCATGTCAGGATATCTCCTATACTCAGTTCCTGCATGCGATGTAGGAGCACACATGTTTTGAGAATGCTTGGAGCACTCTCCAGGTTCTCGAGTGGTCCTAATGGTACCTTTGCTACACACACTCATAGGTCGAGAGGGTGTAGGCATAGGGTTATATCCTAGATGCCCTAGGACCTTGTATAGACCATCTAATTGTTTGTTATGCCATGGATCATGATGTGGCATACCATTCACTCCCACTTTGGATATATCTATGGTAAACTTAGTATGTTCACCCCTATAGGGAGTCTTTGCGGGCCTGTGATCGAAAGTATCCCTCTCCATTCACCTGTGAATGGGTGGATCTTGGAAATGTCTATGCTCTAACAATGGAGGTCGTGAGACTCCCTTAGATACCTATTGAAGGGGTACCAATATGGATCCCTCGATGACATATTCTTCGGTACAACCTATGGATCCATGTGGAATGTGGTCACAGTAAATGCTACCATAAGCAAAAACCCCATTCTAGGAAGTCCCATGCTCTAATATGTGTATAGAGGTATGTCTAGAAATTTCTCTAATTGGGGTATTATCAACGGAATCCCCTCATGTAGAATTATCTCCTCTAATGCTCGTTGAACAATGTCGAGGAGGATTCTGTGATTAAGGGTGTTCTACATCATGTTGTGCACTAGGTGGAGCTTGGGCTTCGATCTCGGGTCTATGCTCGGATCAACCTCTCTATGTTTGCACCATTGTGTATCCTATGTCTAGATTTAAATTTTATTAGCATGCAAATAATACAATGATGATTATCTCTTTTTAAAATTTAAAATGAGTCCTAAGCTATTTGATGTGTTTTCAATTTGTTGTATCAATAATGTAAATCTTATCATATTTTGTAAAATATTGATGATTTTCTCAATTATTTAAAGGCTTTCACCTGTATGCTCGTTGCTCAACAACATAGCTATGAACTCCACATCCTGTAATCCTCCCAAAGTGTGGCAATGAAATTCAACACCCGGGTAGAGAGCATAGGTCCTCCCAGATCCTCACCCATTTTCATCCAGTTAGCATCAAACCCTCCAAAGAGAAGTACATGTAAATTTTCTAGGCTATGAAAGGTTCTTGGATTCGGTATTGGTCTAGAACATAGGGTACGTGGGATTTGGATCAACATATGGAAATAACCTCCACCATCGTTGAAACCCTACTAGTTGTTGGATGTGACTTTCAACTCACTAGCATTTACTTTGGAACGTGGTGTGTGTATGTTTTTTTTAATTTGCATAAAGGAAAGATGCATAATACAACACTCACATGATCACTTCCTACATGATATGCATAAAAATAATATTTTATATTTATAAAGTATGCATGCTACATTATACATGACCTTTTTAGAATGCAACCTTACGATGTAAATGGCTAATTATTTGGACTCAAGCATGCAAATTCAACACACAAATTATTCTAGCACACTGGAGTCTAGGGCGGAATGTAATCAAAGGTCCACTATTCCTAGCAGTGCCTAGAAAAATTTAAAAATATGAAATAGAGACAAAATAAAAATAGAGGATGTCAGAAGGGCCTACCTCAGATCCTCATCTGATCAAGCTTTAAATTCTTGATGTCTACTATGTTTACTTCTAATCGTAGGTCTGATGTGTGATTACCACTGTAGCCCATGCCTCTCAATTGTGGGCTAACTTTTTGACCATGGTTGTAAATCACAGGGAGCACCTGCAATAAAACCACCAAACACAATCAGCAAATTATGGCAAAAAAATACGGAGTCCCACCCTGATCACCTACTATAACCACTAAAAAGGCTCACGTCTACTCTAACTATTGTAATTGATAAAAGATACACAAATAGGCATGCATAAATTAAAAATAAGAAATGAAATGAATACAAGGAATCCTTTATTAATTTAAATGGATTCAAATTATAGATTCGTCCCTATTAGGGATATCCATTTGATACATCAATTACAATAGCATCTAATCCCTCTCAAGGGAAGATGTGATCAAATGCCTTCTAGGGTGACACAAACTACTCTAGGGTGTCGATGACCCTCTTCTCCATTAGAGGCATTTTTTGCCTTACATCCCAAAACCCTATTAGTCCTGCATGCAATAAACAAAAAGAAACAATTACCAACAAAGGAGGCCTCTCTTGATGAGGCTTTTAGGAGATACTTGCACAAAAATATGTAATGATTAGAAATAATCAATAAAGTGCAAGAAACATATTAAACCTATATTAATCATGAAATAATATCCTACAATATGTAAAGGAAAATAAATTGCATCTACCTAATGGCCTAATTATGAAATTGAGAGCATGGAAACATGAAATGAGCCATTAGTAGCATAATTGTAGAAATGAAATAAAATGACTAAAAAGCCTAATTATGCTGGTCAGAGTCTCTAAAATGCTAATTAATCCAATAATGAGACTAATATAACCTTGCTAAACAATATGCAAAAGGAAAAATAAGGGAATCTACCCTGATTTACTCACTGTAGGTTTGATGAATGGGTGGCACTGTTCACTACGGCTGAAAGCCATAGCAGAGCTCTGAATAGGTTTGCCCTCCAAATCAGGGCTTTCTCTTCGATCCACCTTGTCAAATTAATGTCCAAGGATTACCTTTATGTCCTTTTATAGGTTTAGCAGTTGAATTGATCTAATGTTGCACGAATTTCATGAATTGACTTTTCTTGGCTCTCCTAGGCTCTTAGGGCTTCCATGGCAATTTGGACTCCAATTGGGTAGCAAAAGTATCCCTATCAATGCATGTAGTTGGCTATGTAATTCAGTAGGTATTCATTACTCAATTGATAAATGTTTCTCCCTACTTATCCCCAATTTGGAGGGGTATCTTATAGCATTGGCCTAGGGCTAGGGGTGGCTTCCTCATGAAGCCAAGATCAAGATTGGGTAGTTGAGCTTGTTGGATGGAAGGATCTAAAACCTTCCTCTCTCAAACCACTCTAATCTGAAACCAATTTGCCATTGCAACCAACTTTGGGTTGGATGAAGACCAACTGAATCTGAGTGCTAATCGTGGATGACATGTGTGGTGAGCACTGCTAACCGCGGGTGTCAGCAACGGCTAGCACTGACTAGGAAAATATACCCAAATGAGTGGTAAAAACCACTATTATACCTTGGATCTGTCCAAAGGTCTTCCATATGGTCTTCTAACATGTCCCATATGAGTAGTCACCTAGGCATGATGCATTTTAGGTGTCTATAGTATACAAGATTTATTATCAATGCTTGCTATGTGGTTATAGCTATAGATCATTTTTCCATTTATTTTATGGAGCTTTATCTCTATAATATAGACATAGTCATGTGACTCTTCAATACTTATCTATTGCACACCTCACATATCCAAGAGATGTAATCTTTCTTGATCTTTGGCTTCTCATCTTGCCACTTGTATCCTAGTATCTTCACTCTCTTCTTACATGCATACTTTAAATCCATGGGAATTACACACTTCTACATGACTCTTATTCTCCTACATGCACTCCTAATACAAGACACTTGTGCACATCCTTACACTATATATATTTTCACACTTACATACATGATACTTGAGCATATTCTCTTAATATTCACTTAAACTCTTACATGACACTTGTGCATACCCTACACATTACACTCTTATATAACACTTGTGAATATCTTACACATTATACTCTTACATGACACTTGTGTATATCCTAAACATAGACACTTACATAAAAGGGAAATATAAATCACTCATTTAAACTATAGATACAAACCCTAATCTATTATATATTTACATTTGTACCATAAAGGCACCATGGGTTACATTAAAATGTATCAAATAATGTAATATTATTGAATAGTGTAGGAGTTAAATACAATTGGTCCTTCAATATCTCAAATACCCTTTGTTGTGTATCTCACCAATAGGTCATGGATTTGGCACCTCATTTTGTCATTTTGTGTACTATCAAAGAATTGTGTGAGAACCCCAATACAAATATTTGATATAAATTAGCAAGACTTAGAAAGCTCTGAATATCTATTAGATACTTTGGAATATGCCATTCTCTAATTACTTAAATCTTCTCAGGTTCAACATGGACTCCCTCTTTCTCAATAGTATACCCATGGTAGTAAATATTTGTCATGCCAAATGTACACTTTTTCAAATTATCATAAAGCTTATTCCTTCAATGAATTTAAATTTCCTATCAAACATGTTACATATGTTCCTCCCATGTCTTATTATAGATTATAATATTATTCAAGTAGAAAAGCAAAAATGATCTAGTATATGAACATAAGATTTAATCTATCATCCTCATGAAGGAAGATACATTGGTCAAGGAAAATGACATAACTAACTACTCAAATAAGCCCTCCTTGGATTTGAATGTAGTCTTCCATACATCAGTGGTATCTATGGGTATTTGATGATAGTTGGATTTGATATCATTTTGGTGAAGAACTTTGTACCAAGGAGTTGGTCCATCAAGTCATGTATTTGAGGGAGTGGATAATGGTTCTTCAAAGAGATTTTATTCAAATATCTTTAGGCAATAAAAAGTATCTACATTCTATATTTATTTGGAGCTAAGATAATTGGACTACCAAATGGTAGAGCACTTGGTCTAATATACCCTTTTTAATAAATTCTTAGATTTGCTTTGTAATTTCATCATTTTCAAAAACTGATCTATGATAAATAGGAACATTAGGTAAAGGATAATCAATAAATAAATAAATAGAATGGTTTACCTCACAATGAAATGGAACATTAGTTGGTGATTTGAATAATTTAGTCATATTATACTACAACCTAGTCCATATACTTCTATTGTGTAGGTCATGATTGATGTAGCGTTAGTCCTCCTACTTTATGGTTTCATCATTAATAAAATACTTTTTCTTGTTTTGGATATCATATTTATGCATTTTTTAGAACTAACTAAGGAAATAGAGGTAGGAAGATATGCCTATAGGATCTTGAAGCACTAACCTCTAATTGTAATGATGATACTTCAAGGCCTAGACTCATATACACCATACCTGTTCAACATAAATGTTTGACCCAGAATCACATCACAAATATCTAAGGGTAACATTATACACAAATTTATTTTTGAAGGGCTTTATGGAATAAGAGAGAAGACAATAGTTAGTTACATAAATGTATTTCCTTTATTGTAACCATCCAACATTATATTGTTATGGGTGCGGTGTGATAGAAAAAATTAAATACTTCACTAGTAAGAAAAAATAGATTCTTTTGACTCCCACTATCAATAATGAAATATAATGGATTACCCTTGACCCACTATTTTGAGTGAAATAGGCATCCCTTCTCTTATGACTAATATCATATTGCATATGTGGTGGAAATGGTCATATTTGTTTTAAATTCCATAATTTTCTTCTCTCTATCCTCAACCTATGGATGTGAAGATGGTGGTGAAATGAATGTAGAGGGTTACAAGTTAGTAAATAATAACAATATTGCTTGACACTCCTAAAAATATTAGTTGCTCTTTTAATAATCATACCATTTTTCAACCTTGGCCTTTGAGAGGTTATTTTCTTAGGAGTCATTTTTCTAGTTATAATTCTAATTTTGGGGATGACACTCTTTATCATGATTCTTTGGATAGTCACTCTTACCTTTATTTGGATAGTACTTAGTGTTCTATTTTTTGTTCTTTTCTCCACTTCATTTTCTATTTTTGTTTTTATTTTTTTCTTTAATTAGATAACAAGTTTATATGCTTCTCCCAAAATCTTTAATTTGAAGAGGTCCATGTCCTCTCAAATAAACTATTGTATCCCACTATGGTACTTGAGTATTTAATACCTTTCAACATATTTAATACTTAGCTTTGATACCATGGAGTGGAAAGCATTAGCATAATATTAAATATATTGGTCTTTATCTTAACACAATTGTTTCCATTGCATGTACTAACCTTCATAGGTTTCCCTAGGATAATATTCTTCCTTGATAGCCTCCATGAAATTATCCCATGTGAATTCTACTTTATCTTCACTTTCTTCCTTAACCCTATTACAATATGTTTCCCACCAATTTTGAATAGGTAGTGAAGCTTTCAAGAGTGCAAAAGTGTTTTTCTCATTATGGATGAATTTATAGAGAACTATGAATATAACTAAACCAACCAATTTTATAGGGCATTAGCATTATTTTTTATTCAAAAGTTAGAAATATTAAAATTCATCTACACCTTAGAAGGTGTTAAAGCACTAAAATATGCTAGGTAAGTGAGAGGCTATTCAAATGAGGTTGTAGAAATTGTAGCACAAAGTCAATGAAGAATTTGAGGAAATTATTCTAGCATTTCATTCCTTTATTTTACAAGGGATTCATTCAAAATCTCCTTGAAAGGATCAACTATCTCAATGTTTTCCATTCTACTTATTTTCTAAGACTATTTAGAATGACAAGTGATGTCATTAGAGAGATATTTCTTTGAATATGTAAACTTTTGATATCCTAAACTCATATTTATGGATATACACTCAAACTATAGGTTGCTCTGATACCACTAATGCAAAACTTAGAATTTTGACTAATTTAAAACTCAAAATTTTAAGTTAAAATATATTATATAAGAGTGAAATTTAAAAATAATGGAGTATAACAAATCAAAATATAAATCTATATAATAAAAATTATAGAATAATTTTATTGCTAAAAAGTAGAGTACAATGCAAGAAATATTTAAGAAGAGATGTAAGGCTATAACATTACATCCATTACTCATCCTTTTTATAGTCATTGACACATCTATTTATATAAGAATTGGTATGTTGGAAATACACCACATTGAATGTGGAAGGTCATTCATATGGAAATGTGGTAGTTTATCTTCTATGAGTTAGAAGGTCAACCATATGGCAATGTGGTGATTCACCTTACATAGGTTATAGAGTGCATATTAAATATAAATTACCCTACATATGATTTATCCTTTTATATTTTTTCCTCTAATGATGTGTCAACATAGGTAGATATGCATTTTGGTTATGAATAATTAAAAGCATAAAATTACTATATTTGGCAAGTTTTTGGTTTAACATTTTTGAGGGCCTCTAAAGTGTTTTTCACAAATGTGTAAGAAAATTTATAAATGATAGAGTTTCTAGAAAAATTTACTATTTCTCTAACCTTTTCAATGCTTATTGAATGGATCAAAACAAAGACTTGAGCAAAATGTTATTCCCCTAAAAATATGGTTAGGATAAAGAATATATATTTTTGGACATTTTCATGCATAAGTCCATGCTTCAAAATGGTCACATGCCTGGATAAATATAAATTTACCCTAAAACCCTAGTGAATCACTCTTCAAACTAAATGGATCACTCCCTACCTTAACACTTGGCAAGATTTTTCCTTCCCCTTAAAATTCATTCATATACTACTCCATTCATCATGGATACTACTTTTATTTCTACCAATCCATCCATGCTATAGGTAAATATAATAAATATGCTAGACACTACTTCCACATATCTAGTATTAATATTAACAACATCAGTCCAAGGAAAACTTCCTAAGGTAGGGTCATCTAAGGATAAAGGGAAGAAAAATAAAAAAAGAAACAGACCTACACCACCATGAAAACTAGAAGAGATCTTTGATGAACCCTACAAAAGGCTAGAAGAGGAAAAATTTAAGCACTCTATTATAAATTTAAGGAGTGAAGACTTGAGGAGGTTAAAATTGGGTTCAAATATTAATTCAAGGAGCATCAGTTAGGTTTGGATCTTAGGAATAGTAATGAAAATAGTGCCTTAATTGCCTAAAAATAATGGAAGCATGTTCCAAAAGGCAAAAGTTTTATATGAGCATAAGACCACTAAAAGGGACAAATAAGTCCTTTTATATATGGAAGGATGAAATTAAAAAACTTTGAACATGAAAAATGACTCATCCATATGGATCACTTGCAATCTCAAGGGATAAAAGGGTTACTACTGTAAATTTGACTAGAACTATTGGTAGGATTTCTTAATCCCTCATCTAAAGGGTCCAAATAAAAGTCTTGAATTTGGCATCTTACTAGAGTTAAAATTATTCAAGGATGATGTTTGATTTGCCCTAGTAAGGATTATATAGTTTTGAGATACAAGACAAATGTCAAGGTTTATGAGGAGGAAATTATATCTTTGCATGTAATAAAAAAGTACTGAAGACACTCTTAGATGATCAATATAGCCAACCATATGAAATATCAAATTAGGGAAATAAAAAATGAAAATAAATTTACTTGCACTTCTTACTTGGTATGGCTAATGCTTTATCATAATAAAAAGTGGTTTCCCTCACAATTAAACCAAACTAGAGTAGATGGCAAGCCACTTCTAGTAGTGGACTACATAGAATTTTCTTATTGATATGCAAGAATTTTTTTTTGTCATTTCTATGACACAAAATATCACACCATTCTATAGAATCTCAAGAGGAGGATACCCATGTTATCATAGGAGTTCTAGAACCTACTAAAATCCAAGGATAACAGAATAAAAAACTCTATTTGGGCAAATCTAGATCCTTCATCCATTTCTTCATCTTCTTGGCCATGCCTTTCAAGATACCTATGTATGTACCAAAATCCTTGTTCAATTTGGAGTATGTGAGGCAATTGGACTACATGGACCTAAAGTAATTTTGAGGAAAAAAGAAGGATACATTTTACCCTCTAAAATAATAAATCAAAGAGAAAACCCTAAAATTGTAAGAGTTTTGTTATACAATTAAATATAAAATTAGAAGCATAGGACTTGAGCAACAATGGGTTTAGTTATATGACCCTAAATGCTACTTTCAAAGATAACTATAATCTAAGGTTCTGAACATATTATATGTGTATGAAAGGAAATACAAGGTGGAGAAGAAAGCAAGCCCTTCAAAAGAAATAGTTTAATCTACTTTGGAGAGTAAGCAAGGAAATGAAAATAAAATATAGTAGTGGTATACTCATCCCTCAATATGAATTGCCTTATATTCTAAGGTAAAACATAGATATTACTTTGATACTCACTATAAGTTAAGTCATTACACAATTAAGGACCTAGAGGACCTTGGGTACTCTAAAAGTAATATATTTATATGGAAAAGGATGAGATATGAGACTATAACCATAAAGAGGCTAATACATAGTTGTCTTTTTAGTGAGAAATTATTAGCTATATAGGATAGAAAACATAAGAGAGGATCAAAGAGATGTAGAACTATAGAGGGGTCCTTGGAGAGAAGTTCACCTAGCTTATATTCTGTTACTATGCCATAAATCATAATATTTGTAGTGCCAATAACTTTGGAAATGGTAAGTACTATAGTACTAGAAACAAGGAGGAGGAATTTATGGGAGGAGGAAAACCTACATGGATATTATAGAAAATAATGGAAAAAGTAGGCTAATAGCCTAGTAAAATATAAGGGCCACCCTGACTCAAGGATGGGGAAACTCCTTAGGAAATATCTCCTACCAATTTTGTGGTAGCCAAGAACCACATCATGACCATGAATCTTTCCATCACTTCTTCACTTTCCATTTATTCTACTCTTGCTTCTTTCTCCTCAATTTATTCCCTCATTGTTTCTATTATTACCTCCCTTTCTATCACACATACTTCACCATCAATAAGTATTACCATGGGTTCTCTTATATGAACCCTATCTTCCACTATAGCCCATATCACTAGCACCACTCCCATCACTTCATTTTACTCAACCACTATCAATATCACCATGTAAAAATTATTGGTCTTCTACACTATAAGCCCTTCACCATCATAGCTAGTTTCCCTAATAGATAAAACTCTTGGTAAAATGGAAGAAGGAACATCCACTTTAATTTCTCCATCCACTCCCCTTTCCATATAATTCACTTTGTCCATGATATTATCCATTATCCTTGCCATTCTATCATAAAATCTAATAAAATACTACTTGATGAAAGGATATCTCCCACTCCCACTCATGTAAAAATTCCTATATAAGTAACCCTAGAAACTATTACAACCATAGGGTATATCTAGGCCTTTATCTAAAGTAATACTGATGATCCAAAGGCAACTAATTCCCAAGGGATATTTGACTTTATCAAAGTAGAGGATAGAATTATCTAAAAATAGTATAAATAGCTAAAGTATAAGATCTTAAAGGCACCAATCATTATGTTGTCATATTTATTATCTAGTAGTGGTAAGGTCATTATTGTAGAATCCACCCTAATGACCCTTCTAAACCCACCACTACACCTATTGATTTCACTACCAGAGTATCAAAACTAGATGTGACTAGGATGATCCATATAAAATGATCCAACTTGTAAATCAAACCTTTATTGGGATAACCATACAATTTGGCCAAGTTCAAGAGAAGAATGATGCAATGAGGAGGAAATCAATAGAGCATAATGTAGAAATGGACCAACTAAAAACAAAGAAGTTACAACTATAAAAATAAAATGAAGCCCTTAGGAAGGACATTACAATGAAATATAAGCTATAATAGTAGGTTGAGGACCTCAATTCCCAATTTATTGAGAGTATTAAGCAAACATGATATCTTAAATATTTTTTAATAACAATTTACATTAGGAAAAGAAAAACTAAAGAAGCAATGTGAATAGGAAAATTATAGCTATTAGAATAGGTAGAGCAACTATAAGTATCCTACCAAGATATGAAATTACAAAACAAAAAGGATGCATGGTTGAGCTAGAGTAGGAATTTAAAATAAAACAGGTGAAGTCTTAAATGGTGGTAGGATTACCTAGATTAACATGGAAATCTATAGTTTGTCTAGAATGCTGGATAGAAAAACAACATAGAGTACCTTTTGAATCAATTTTAAATAAAGCTTAGGAGCCACTAGAATTGATATACATAGATTTATGTGGACCAATGGATACTAGTATTGGAGGACATGTATTTTTAGTTGCTTTTTAATGATTATTCTAGAAAAATATGGGTATACTTCTTAAAATTCAAATCCAAACTTTTAGTCATTTAAAATAATTTAAACAATTAGTGAAAAAAAGTTGGAAGATCAACCAAGAATCTTTGGTCAGATAAGTGTGGTAAAGTCCTATATAAATAATATGAATAATTTCTAATATTAATGGTATAAAAATACAACTCATTACAACTTATTCACCCCCAAAAAATGGTATAATAGAGAGAAGCAATCATTCTATTCTGGAAATGGTATGTTGCATGCTAAAATAAATAAATCTTGATTGATAAAATTGGGTAAATGCTACTAAATTACAATATATATACAAAATAGATCACCCACAAGAATACTTAGAAATATTACTCCTGAAGAAACTTGGTCAAGACAAAAACCTTTAGTAAAACATTTTAGAATTTTGGATGTAAAGGATATGTGCACAATTCAAAGAAAAAAAAAGAAAAATTAGATGAAAAATCATATGTGGGATATTTCTTGGCTATGATGATGATTCAATAGGATATAGAGTAATTGATCCAATCACAAAAAAAATTCATGTAAGTAGAGATGTGGTTTTTAATGAAGAAAAAAAATCATTAAATATCCAAAGTTCAATACAAATCCTATTTTTATTATTTGGATAAAGAAGAATCTTCAAGTGAAGAATTAGAATAAGAAATATTTAATGAACTATTAGAAAACTCAGAAATCATAATGTCACCTCAAAAAAAAGAGACAAAATGGTATATAAATACACTTAAGGACTCAAAGCTAGAATAATTGCTAGATCTTACCACAACAAGACCCCAAAATCATAGTATGATAGGAACAAAAATAGGTTTAATAATTTCAATAGCAAAACCTGTAACTACACAAGCTTCCATAAGACAACTAGAATGAAGAGCAACCATGGAATCAAATATATAGCATTTATGAAGAAAAAGACATGGGATTTAGTTTATCTATCACAAGGAAAGAAAATAAAAGGATGTAAATGGATCTACAAGATAAAAGACAAGGCATATGGTTCTCTTGACAAATATAAGTTACAACTAGTTGCAAAGGGTTTTACACAAATAGAAGAAATTGACTATAATTTTTTTTTTGCATCTACAGAAAGAATAACTACTATTCATGCAATTTGTGCATTAGTAGCACAACTTGGTTGGAAATTACATTAGATGGATGTTAACAATGCTTTTATTAATGGTGATCTTGAAGAGGAGGTATACATGATTTATCCAGAAGGATTTGTCATCAAGGGACAAGAACAAAAAGTTTTGCAAATTAAAAAAAATAATTATATAGATTAAAACAAGCCCCTAGAGCATGGTTTGTAAAAAATAATGATAATCTACTACAATACAACTTCAAAATAAGTGTATTAGATTCAAATATATATATGCAAAATTTTGGGTCAGAAAGAATAATTACTATGGTATATGTTGATGATATAGTGATAGATGAAGGTTAAATTGATCTATAAAAGGAATTTGAAATGATAGATTAGAGACTTCTACACTACTGTCTTGGTTTAAAAATTTGTCAAAAAGAAATAACATCAAAATAACTATGACAAAGTATGCAAAATAATTACTTGAAAATACATAATGAAAATGTAAACCTAAAGATACTCCAATGGAGCAAGGGCTCCAATTATCAAGATATGATGAGTCACCACCAAGTTTTGCTACTATGTATCAACAATTAATTGGGAGTCTTTTTTATTTAATAAATACTAGACCTGATATTAATTTTGTTATAAATTATCTATTTAGGTTTATGCAGGAGTCTAGGAAAATTAATTGGAAAGCTACAAAGAGAATACTATAATATATCAATAAAACTAAAAAATATAAATTAAACTACAAAAGAGATGATAATTTTTACTTACAAGGATATTTACATTCTAACCATGTTGGATCTATACATGATAAAAAATCAGCACTAGGTTATGTATTTCATCTTGGACATGACCTATTTTATGGTATAGCAAGAAAAAACATATAGTATTCCTCTCATTAATAGAAACAAAATATCATGCAAAAACAGATGAAATATGTGAAGCACTTTGGTTACAATACATTTTATCAGATATGGGAAGCAAAAAAACTCCTATAATACTTAACTGTGATAATCAAGGAGTTCTCAAATTAATAAAAAATCATGTGATTCATGAAATCATAAAGCACATTGACACTCAATGTAATTTTATTAGAGATTAGGTTTTGGACAATCATATTCAAATAAAATATGTTCCCATTGAAGATCAACTTATGGATATTTTTACAAAAGCACTTGGAAAAAACAAGTATAAGATATTTTAGAGTTATTCATGTACAAAAAAAGATATTTACACCAAATAATGTAGTACGGTGGGGGGGGTGTATGAGGTATTACATTATTTGGTACATTGAGTATCATGAAATACCATTGATTACAATTGTAATTATTGTATTAGAAAGTGCCTGTGTCTAAAATATGTGTCAATATGTAAAGAGTGTTATGTGTGAAAAGTATCATGTGCAAGTGAAGAGTCATAAGTGTTAGGTGTCTAGTGTGGAAATGAAAAGTCATATGAGATGTGTCAAGACTGTGAGTAGGAGGTTATGTAATCATGAGACCTTTGTCATAGTATGAGGCATGTCAAAGTTTGCATCACCCAGGAGTTTGAGGAGAGCAATAGTGAGGAGTATTAAAAAGTTTATTACACAAAGTTATATATTGGAGGTAAGACTCCATGCTATGTAATAATATGATTTTGTAATATGAGATATTATGATTTACAAATAAAGAGTATTTTGTTGTGCAATAATTGTGTTACTTGTGAACGTGATTTTATGTGAGTGATATTTGATCCTAGAAAAATTTACCTATGAGATAATCTTGTAGATTTTCCAATTATATTTCCTTGTCTAATACCTCTATTACTTCCCATAACTCCTACTAAAGTGCCACTCAATAATATAAAAAACATAGGAATTGTTATGCAACTCAAAATCCAATATTTTACTTTTATACGCAAAACCAAAAATTTCCATGATTTTGTTCATGAATCTCCAAGAAACCATATCATATACCTTATTCATATCTAATTTTAAAATCATACCCTTTCTTTCACTTTTCCACAAGGAATGAAGGGTTTCATGAATAGTAATAATATTATCTAGAATTTTCCTACCCTAAACACACCCTCCCTACTATTTTGATATATTTTGGTTAAATATAGATTGCATCCTACTAGACATGACTTTTATTATTATTTTATAAGTGTTGTTATGTAAACTTATGGGCCTATAATCATTCAATCCCTTAACCCCATGTCCTTCAATAATTAGGATAAGAAATGTATTATTCAATTCCCTCAAGACCTTATATGATATTTGAGAATATTAGATAGCTACCACTAAGTCCTATTTATAATATACCAATATGCTTGAAATAATCTATTGGAAACCCATAAGGTCTAGCAGCTTTGTCCCTTTTAATAGAGAAAAATGTATGATTGATTTCAACTTCACTAATTGAATCTAGTAAGTTTTCATTTGATTATTCAAAAATAATTTTGGGGATATGTTGGAGAATTGATTATGTGGCCTCCTCATTAATAATTATATTTGATGTTAGAATATATCTATAAAATGGTATTGCTTCTATATTTTCATCATCCTTGATCAGAATACCCTCTTCAAAAATAATTTCTGTTATGCTCGTAGCTTGTCTATACTTCAAGGTGGCTATATGAAAAAATCTTGTATTCATATCCCCCTCACTCAACCAAAGGGCCCTCAATTTTTATTTTCAAAATATTTTCTCTTTTTATAGTAAATAGTGATACTAAGATAGCATATCTTGCTCTTATTAATACAATTTAGCATTCATGCCTCCCAAAATTATATCATTTTCTACATATTTTAATTTTTTTTGAATTTCTTTTTTTTGTTTGAAGATATTCCCAAACACTACTTTGTTTCAAAATTTCACTTTTTGTTTCATAATTTTTTAGCTTTTTCACAAGTTGATACATGTTAGAACCATGAATGGAGATGTTCCACCATTATTTTATAACATTCTTAAACTCAGGGTCAAGTAACCATATTAATTCAAATCTAAAGGATTGTGTTATTTCTTCTTGAAGATATCCTATCTTAAGGTAAGAAGGTTATGATCAGATCCTATCATAGGAAGAGTTGACAAACAAAAACTAATACTTTGAGAGATCCATTTTTCTAAGATGAGGAATCTATCCAATCTAACCTAAATAATATTATGCCCTAACCTATGATTATTCCAAGTAAATTTTACATATTTAAGATCAATATCTATAAACCCACTCCTAGAAATAAATTCACTTAAAGCCTCCATATTTTTTGAATAACCTTGGGTTCCACCATTTTTTCTCTAAGAGATAGTGGAGAATTAAAATCTCCAACTCTTATCCATTTAATGTCTCCAATGTTGTTCTTGATTCCATCTAAGTCTCTCCATAGATCCTTTATTTTTCTAAATGTATTTGGAGCATAAATATTAGTGATTACAAAAACATAATTGTCTATTTTAAAGGTGAAAAATATAGCTAACTAAAATTTTCTACTGACCACAACATCCCCATCAAATAAATCAAGATTATAAAGGGTCATAATTCCTCATGAAGCTATTAGCATAAAAGCTATATTCTCACAACAATATCAATATCAATATTAAAATTCTCATGATAAATTATATACTCAAGTAGATCTGCTATATTCTCATAGATTACAAACTTTAGAGTCTAGTACCAATGAAGTACTAAAAATTTTACAACACATACATCTCATATGCTTGCTCTACATATAACCTTTATAATAACTCTTGACATTTCAACTTCATCTAACTATTCATCTCCTTAGACTCCTCAAACTTTTGGGAGATATGACTTCATATTTCTCATAAGAGAAATATATTTTATTACTCCTAATAATGACAAATCTCTAATGATTACTAAATTATAAACTTTAAATAACTCATATTTACGAGACTCTTTTCACACCATATATTTACAAACTATTTATAAACTATTTATAAGTATTTACAAGACTCTTGCAATGCACTTGCAAGTTACCCAATAATGCAATAGACTCTAACACCCCCCTAGTATTATACTATTTGGTATAAAGTTACATATTTTATTTTAATATTGGTCTTCGTACTCTAACTCTAGTAGTGACTTTGGTTCTTGTGTTCCTTCAAGCTCAAGTTCGACCATTGAATTTTCCCTAATTTTGATTTGTATTTTATTCTTGGATAAATTGCATATTCTTTATTTCCTACATAATTTAAGGATGAATCTATGCTTATCAATCTTATTTTTATTTTATAGAAATATTTTAGCATTTCCATAGTTTTGTTCCATTATATTGTATTTATCCATCCATAGTGCACATTGATTTTATTTTTATTTTATTGACAAATCTTTTGAGATTGATTTTTCTCTCTACAAATTTTACAATTCTTGAGGATCCAATGTTTCTTTTTCTATTTAAATATTTTATAATTTTTCCTTGTTCTCTTTTTAATAATTTTATCTTGTCAATATTACCTATGTCACCATTCTCTGTTACAACAATGATATTATCAATCCTTATCACAAATTGGGTGTTATTATTTATTGTCACAAGATCAATAGCTTGTTTTGTTTCATTAAATCCTTCCTTTGTTATGTGTACTTTAAGTTAATTACTATCATGATCTAAGGGGAATATTCTCCTTATAACAAATGGAAGACTTCAAATCATCAACATATTATTTTTCAAATTGACCCAAATATTTTGTATGATCAAAGCATACATTAATTGTACTATAATTATCAAATATGGATAGATCTATAGTTATTTTTTACATAAGTGCTCTGTGAGTTAGTTCATTTTTTCTGTAGAAGTGGAATTTTGACCCATGCCAAAATTCCATAACCCCTTCAACCCATGTAAAATCACCCTTTGTTCACCCACCTCATTTTTGTGCCCCTACAACCACTCTTTAGCTTGCACATGTGTTCTTTGCTATTTTTAGTGATGTTAAATTTGCTAAAACAAGTACCGTTGCCTTGTTTAGCAACTATTTGGATTTTATCCAAATAAAACCAATGTTAATATTCCACGAATTTGGCAAAATTATGCCGAATTTTCCTAGATTGGATTTTTTTCTAATCTACCTTACGAGACCCAATCTGATCCTCCAATTCTCACAACTCCTAGCCTAATGTCGCATTAACAAAGTTTTAAAACTAAGATTTACCTTCAAAAATAGGTTAATGGTGATTTAGAAGAAATGGTAAAATCAAAGACAACTACATTTTTTAATTGAAATAACTTGGGATCTAACAAAAATTTTTACATGTTGGACATCAATAATAGTCTTTTGTAGGTGGAGGAATACTTTGAAATCCATATTGTATCTAAAGGATCCCCTTACAATCTTATCAACATAAGATCCAATGAATATGCTTTACCATTTCATCATTCTCATCACAACAAATGATCAGATCAGGTATATCACCACTGTAAGTAAATTTTCTCATGCATTTTAGTACCATGCATATCATTTTTCTAGCATTTTCAAAAAATTTAGCAAAAAAATTCCGAATTCAGTTTTTGCATTAGCAACATTTATTTTTTTTTGTTTTGGCATTTTCATAAAATTTGACAGAAAAGTTTTAAATTTGCTTTAAGGTGCCAAATTTGCATAGATAAGGGCTGGGGGTAAATAGTTTTTTCTACCTTTACCATTGCATCCTATTATTTGCATTTTGTATCATTTTTATAGTCATCACATTTCTTATTTTGTATTTTTTATCATTTCCTTTCCAATCTTATATGCTTGCAATAAATCCACAAAATTCATTATTTTGCTTAAGATTTTCTAAAGGAACCTAGGGGATCTAATTGCCATACCATAAAGCTTTATTTGATGGTGTCCTAAGAATATAACCAATCATTTATAGCCATTTCTAGTGTTCTATTTGATAGATTACAAGTTTTTTGTGAATTTGGAAGATTTGTGCCGAATTCACTTTCAGCTGCCCAATTTGCTAGAGCTAGCCTCAAACTTGCTTGGATCAACCTTTCAGTTTAGGTAAGTGTCAGATCTGATCCATATTATCTTTTCTTATCTATTATATATCTATTTCATGCTTTCTTATTCATATATCATTTGAAAATATAAGAAAATACAAAAAAATGGAGAAAAGGAATCTACAATGCATTTAGTTTATTTTGATTGTTCATTATTTGTTGCTTTCAAGAAAATTGAAGTGCATATAGTTTAGGTTTAATTTAATTCTATTATAAAACATAGGTTATTTTTTATTTAATAATGCATTAAAAACTTCTCGCTGAATAGACGTAGAAATCATATTTAAATGTTCCTTGGTGAACCCATCATAATTTATCAATAATCACCAAGGGAGGCACAACACCAGGTGTCCCTCATATCAAAGTGTGGACCCTCGATTTACCATCCCCATTTGAGGCATGGATCCATTAGCCCAAAGGAAATGGGTGCAAAATTTTTGGTACACATTATTTGGTGAACCCAACATGAAGACACGTCTTAGTGGCCAAGATATGAAACCTTTTTCTTTTGTTATTTTTTCAAAAACAAATCTAAATAAGATCATTAAAATTTGTTTTCCTAGATTAGAAAATATAAAAAGAATTTTTTTAAATTTGCTCGATTCACACTTTAATTATTTTTGAACACCCCTAAAAAGAACAACATCCAACATCTTATTCCGCAATCGAGGCTCGTGATAGGATGCCACTTTGGTAGTGGGAAATCTACATTAAAGGTGTTTTGAGGTAAAGCTAGTTTGGACATAATGAGAATACAAAGTGAAGGGGGTTAGCCATACCCATGAACCTTTAGAAAGGAATTATCCGTTTGCTTGTGCTCAGAAAATTAAAAATTTTTAATCAATATTATAATTTATCCAATCCAACAACCGTCATAGTCGTGGAATAGAGCACACATTTATTTTCAAAGAAGTGTATCACTGACCATGATGAACTAGGTGAGGATTGGTAGGACTTGGGCTCCATAATGGCTTGTATTTCATCACCAAGTGTCTATATGTGAGCATCTTGGTGAAGGCCTTAATTTAAGATGAGTCAAATATACCTCCAAATGTTTCCCATAATTTATGATTTGTGATTGATAGAGTGAAGAAATTATTGAGCAAGGTGCAACAACAGTATTGTCATTGTTGTCAACACAATCAGATAGATCTGTTGATGCAGTGGAAAGGAAGTTCAAAAGATATTCAGATGTAGAAGACATGAGTTCAAAGGTTATTCAGAGTATGTACAGTGATTTTCCAAGAAGACCAAAGTGGCCCATATGCAAAAGATCAAAGAAAAAGACAAGTAAGAAAAGTGTCACGATATCACGACATATACAACAGGCAAGAAAAACTGTCGCGATTTCATGACATGTTGGAAGAAAAAAGGCAAGAAGAAAAATTGTTGTGATTTTGCGACATGTTGGAAGAGAGAGAAAAAGCAGGAAAAACTGTCGTGATTTCGCGACATGTTGGAAGAGAAAAAGGCAAGTGGAAAAACTGTCGTGATTTTGTGACATGTTGGAAGAGAAAAATGCAAGTGGAAAAACTGTCACGATTTCGTGACATGTTGGAAGAGAAAAAGGCAAGTGGAAAAATTGTCACGATTTCGTGACATGTTGGAAGAGAAAAAGGCAAGTGGAAAAACTGTCGCGATTTCACGACATGTTGGAAGAGAAAGAGAAAGCAAGAAAAAGTGTCGCGATTTCGCGACAAGTTCGAAGAAAGAGAACAAGTAAGAAAAGTGTCGCGATTTCGCGACATGTCGCATTTTCACGACTAAAATAGGAGAGAGAAAGTAAGTTGGAAAAGTGTCACGATTTCATGACATGTCGCATTTTCGTGACTAAAATAGGAGAGAGAAAGTAAGTTTGAAAAGTGTCACGATTTCGCAACATGTCGCATTTTTACGACTAAAATAGGAGAGAGAAAGTAAGTTTGAAAAGTGTCGCGATATCGCGACATGTCGCATTTTCACGACAAAAGAAAGAGAGGAAGCGTACGGAAGTAGAACTATCATGATTTCGTGACAAAAGCAGAAAGCAAGACTTTAGAAGCAGAAGTGTCACGATTTCACGATAAAAGCAGAGAAGAAGACTTCGAAGGTAGAAGTGTCACGATTTCATGACAAAAGCAAAGAAGCTAAGTACGGAAGTAGAAGTGTCACGATTTCATGACAAAAGCTAAGTTGAAAACTACGGAGGCAGAAGTGTCGCGATATCACGACAAAAGCAAAGTCAAAGTCTATGGAAGCAGAAGTGTCGCGATATCATGACAAAAGCAAAGACGAAGTATACGGAGGTAGAAATGTCACGATATCACGACAAAAGAAAAGACGAAGTTTGAGGAGGCAAAAATATCGTGATATCGCGACAAAAGAAAAGAGAAAGCGTACAGAGGAAAAAGTGTCGCGATATCGTGACATGTATTTTCGTGGGCCTAAGCAAAGAAAAAGAGCAAGGAGAAAAAGTGTCGCGATATCGCGACATGTTGTATTTTTGTGGGCCAAAGAAAAGAGAAAGAGGAGAGAGAAAAAAGTGTCACGATATCGCGACATGTTGTATTTTCGCGGGCCAAAGCAAAGAGAAAGAGGAGAGAGAAAAAAGTGTCGCGATATCGCGACATGTATTTTCATGGCAACAACAACAAAAGAAGCTATAGAGGCAAAAATGTCATGATTTCGTGACAGGTCATATGTGCGCAAGACAAGAAGAAGAACCCAACTAAAATGAGAAGTATGACAATGGACCGACATCTCTACAACATTTACAAGGGCAGATACAGAGTGAATTCATGCAGCTAAAATATGAAGAGTGAACAAAAGTCAGTGCGATGGCTACAAGGACTGTTATCGAATGAAATATTCGAGCGATGGAATTACCGAATATCTTCATGAGTTGAAGCCGACTAAGACCGATGATAGCCGACTAAGATTAGGGTTTACATTTGTTATGCAAGCCGACTAAGATTAGGGTTTTCATCATGAAAATATTGTTATAAAAGGAGGGCTATTTGGAGAATTATGGTGTGGTTGTATAAGTCGTCGAATGTGTGTCGAAGTGTGAAATGTGGTCGTAAGAGCACAGAAAGCGCAAAAGCGGCGAGATGATGGCGAAGTGTGCAAAGTGAGCGAAGAGTCATGTCGAATTGTCCTAAGTGCATCTGTGAGTGCGTAGATAGAGCAAAGTGCGCAAAGAGCGAAAAGGTTGAAATTCGACCAAGTGCGGTTGTGATTGCGTAGAGAAAGCAGAAGGCATAGAGAGTGCAAAGGGTGAAGATGATCATGAAGTTTGACTGTAACGAAGCAGAGTGTGCGAAGTGATTGCATAGAGAGAGCAAAGTGCATAGAGAATGCAAAGGTGAAGAAGACCAGTTAGGGTCCTGCAAAAGCAAAGGTATCTTACTGTCAAACTTGTAGATTCAAATTGAAGTCCAAGTTGGTGCTTGGCATCAGGGGTTGATGCTCCTTCCAGTTGGTGCTGGTAAATCAGGGGTTGGTGCTCCTTCCAGTTGGTGCTCCTGTTGGTGCTAGTAAATCAGGGGTTGGTGCTCCTTCCAGTTGGTGCTGGTAAATCAGGGGTTGGTGCTCCTTTCTGTTGGTGCAGATAAATCAGGGGTTGGTGCTCCTTTTTGTTGGTGCAAATAAATCAGGGGTTGGTGCTCCTTCCAGTTGGTGCTGGTAAATTGATTGTAAATTTGGTGCTTTGCAAAGGCTAGATTTGGATGGTAGTCCAAGTAGTCATTCTTGAGGAGTAGCCAAATTGGTGAACCTCGTTAAATCTTGTGTTGTGTGATGTTCTCTTGTGATACTTGCTTTATCTAGTTTTAAGGTTTCATTATTTTAGTTTTAAGAGCTGTGAATTTAAGTTTAAAGAACTACATTGATTCACCCCCCCTCTCAGTGCCATTGTAAGACTAACAATTGGTATCAGAGCCAAGTTCCTATACAAGCTTAACTAGCTAGGGTGATCTTGGAAGTAACACAATGGCAGGTGGTGAAGGCTTCTCATCAAACAAAGCACCATTGTTTGACGAAACTAATTACGCGATCTAGAGAATCAGGATGCAGACATATCTTTGTGCTTTGGGATACGACATCTAGGATTCAGTAGACAATGAATACACAATACCCATCACTCCTCCAACCGATGTTGTCGATAAGAATCTGTTTGAGAATGACTCAAAAGAAAAGAATGCTATCAGGTGCGAATTAGTAGACAGTGAATTGGTAAAGATCATGAGTTGTAAAATGACAAAATAAATATGGGACAAACTAAGGAGTATTCATGAAGGAGATGATGAGATCAAGGAGGCCAAGTTACAAACACATCAAGCTCAGTTCAAAGCTTTAAAGTTGAATAACGATGAGAACATAGAGGCATATATGTTGAGAGTTAATGAAGTCCTAGAGGATGATTCTAAAAAGTAAATAGGTGGAGGTATTTTCATGACACTCGAAGAAGAAACAAAAAAATAACAGGAATGTGATGAAGAAGAAATTGATGCAAAAATAAATTTGAAAGAGGAACTAATTGCAACTCTGGATGAATTGAAGATAGAAAGAAAAAGGAATAAGGAAATCTCAAGAAAGCTTGAGGATGCAAATGAAATAATAACTAGTTTGAAAGTACAGGTAGAAGAATTCAAAAGGATTGAAGAAACTCTCAGGTCACAGATCAATGAGAAAGAGATTGGTTGATGCAAACAAGAGGAAGAGATTGTTTTATTGAAGAAACAACTAGAAGAGGCCAATACAAATCTCAAATTCGAGAAGAGCACAGAGTTGCTAGATAAAATGATAAGCCAACAAAGAAGCTCCACGGATAAGCATGGTCTTGGATATGAAGTTGAACAACCTTCATCTTCCAACTCTGCAGAGAAGAAGAAGTTCACTATTGAAGGATCGAAGCAAGAAAAGTTTGAAGTCGAATCTTCAAAAGGAAGAAAATATCAAAGGAGATCTACAACAAAGCAACCACAACAAAATAGGTTCTATCACTCTCACTCTATTCATAATAATACTTTTAATGGCTATTGTTTCAGATGCAACCAGTATGGTCACAAGGCAACTTATTATGGATTGAATAATAAATCAAAGAGTTATGTTGGTAGAAATACATCTACGTTTCTGAGTGAACACTATGTACAATGTTTTCAATGTAATGGTCATGGGCACATAGCAAGGTTTTGTCCAAGCACTTTTGTATCTAATCTAAGGCAAAATAGTAGATTTCATCAGATGCAAAGAACACAACACAGACAAGGAATAAATCATGTACATAAAAGAAAGGAAAATAATCATTCATCAAGGATGCACAAGAGACAACCACACAAGAGAAATGTTCGAGTTCACGAAAAGGTGCAAAATAGGGATGTAGTTGAAAAATCCAAGCCCGAGTTCAAGAAAGTTTGGAGAAAGATAGAAGAAAGGAAATCATGTCTCCTTGGACTGAAGGAGACTACTCCTCTATTGCACTAAGCAACTCCAGGTAGCACATCCTCAGGGGGAGCAATCTTAAAGTTTTATTTTAATGCTCCTATGTATTTGTTTGGTTATCTGAGGATGAAAGGCAAGTAGTCAGGGGGAGTTGTCGTATAGTTGTCAAAGTGTGTTTCAGTTCATGTAGTTGTTTGTGGAGTGAAAGAGATGTTAAAAAGTTCACAATGGAGGATTGTAAGCCAGCTAGCACTCCCATGACAATAGGTTGCAATTTGAGCAAGGATGAAAAATCTCCACCTGTTGATCAAACCATGTACAGATCTATGATTGGGAGCTTACTATACCTAACAGCTACCAGACCAGATATTTTGCAGGCAGTATGCATGGTAGCACGATTTCAGGCTAATCCCAAGGAGACTCATGTGACAATAGTGAAGAGGATTCTTCGGTACCTCAAGGGTACTATGGAGTATGGGTTATGGTATCTAAAAGGTAAAGACTTCACCCTTATTTCATATTCAGATGCAGATTGGGCAAGAGGTGTCGATGACAGAAAGAGTACCAGTGGAGGTGCATTCTATCTTGGAGACAGATTGGTCACGTGGCACAATAAGAAACAAGAGTCAGTTTCTTTATCGACAGCAGAGGCAAAATATATTGCAGAATACTTTCCAAGAATTGACTAGCTACAGGGATCACATTCTCAGGGGGAGCATTTAAGTATTTGATTATCTTTTTGCTCATGTTCATGATTTTTGCTAAGTGTAATAAATTTTGCCTGAGAATGTTGTGCATGGACTCAGGGGGAGTCTGCAGTAGCCCTTTGGTATTATTGTCAAAGGGGGAGAAGAGTTACAGGAAGTTGCACATGTGTTGCCAACAATTCCAAAGGGGGAGATTGTTGAGCAAGGTGCAACAATAGTATTGTCATTGTTGTCAACACAGTCAGATAGATCTATTGATGTAGTGGACAGGAAGTTCAAAAGATATTCAGATGCAGAAGACAGGAGTTCAAAGGTTATTCAGAGTATGTACAATGATTTTCCAAGAAGACCGAAGTGGCCCATATGCAAAAGATCAAAGAAAAAGACAAGTAAGAAAAGTGTCACGATATCACGACATATACAATAGGCAAGAAAAACTATCATGATTTCATGACATGTTGGAAGAGAGAAAGGCAAGAAGAAAAACTGTCACGATTTCGCGACATGTTGGAAGAGAGAGAAAAAGTAGGAAAAACTGTCACGATTTTGTGACATGTTGGAAGAGAAAAAGGCAAGTGGAAAAACTGTCGCGATTTTGCGACATGTTGGAAGAGAAAAAGGCAAGTGGAAAAACTGTCATGATTTCGTGACATGTTGGAAGAGAAAAAGGCAAGTGGAAAAACTGTCGCGATTTCGCAACATGTTGGAAGAGAAAAAGGCAAGTGGAAAAACTATCATGATTTTGTGACATGTTGGAAGAGAAAGAGAAAGCAAGAAAAAGTGTCACGATTTCGTGACAAGTTCGAAGAAAGAGAACAAGTAAGAAAAGTGTCGCGATTTCATGACATGTCGCATTTTCGCGACTAAAATAGGAGAGAGAAAGTAAGTTGGAAAAGTGTCACGATTTCACGACATGTCGCATTTTCGCGACTAAAATAGGAGAGAGAAAGTAAGTTTGAAAAGTGTCACGATTTCGTGACATGTCGCATTTTCGCGACTAAAATAGGAGAGAGAAAGTAAGTTTGAAAAGTGTCGTGATATCATGACATGTCGCATTTTTATGAAAAAAGAAAGAGAGGAAGCGTACGGAAGCATAACTGTCATGATTTCATGACAAAAGTAGAAAGCAAGACTTCAGAAGCAGAAGTGTCACAATTTCGCGACAAAAGCAGAGAAGAAGACTTCGAAGGCAGAAGTGTCACGATTTCACGACAAAAGCAAAGAAGCTAAGTACGAAAGCAGAAGTGTCATGATTTCATGACAAAAGCTAAGTTGAAAACTACAGAGGTAGAAGTGTCACGATATCATGACAAAAGCAAAGTCGAAGTCTATGGAAGCAGAAGTGTCGTGATATCGCGACAAAAGCAAAGATGAAGTATACGAAGGCAAAAATGTCGCGATATCGTGACAAAAGAAAAGATGAAGTCTGAGGAGGCAGAAATGTCATGATATCATGACAAAAGAACAGAGAAAGCGTACGAAGGTGAAAGTGTCGTGATATCGCGACATGTTGTATTTTCGCGGGCCTAAGCAAAGAAAAATAGGAGAGGAAAAAGTGTTGCGATATCGCGACATGTTGTATTTTCATGGGCCAAAGCAAAGAGAAAGAGGAGAGAGAAAAAGTGTCACGATATCGCGACATGTTGCATTTTTGCGGGCCAAAGAAAAGAGAAAGAGGAGAGAGAAAAAAGTGTCGCGATATCGCGACATGTTGTATTTTCACGGCAACAGCAACAAAAGAAGCTACAGAGGTAGAAATGTCATGATTTCACGATAGGTCGTATGTGCGCAAGACAAGAAGAAGAACCCAACTAAAATGAGAAGTATGACAGTGGACCGACATCTCTACAACATTTACAGGGGCAGATATAGAGTGAATTCATGCAGCTAAAATATGAAGAGTGAACAAAAGTCAGTGCGGTGGCTACAAGGACTGTTATCGAATGAAATCTTCGAGTGATGGAATTACCGAATATCTTCATGAGTTGAAGCCGACTAAGACCGATGATAGCCAACTAAGATTAGGGTTTACATTTGTTATGCAAGCCAACTAAGATTAGGGTTTTCATCATGAAAATATTGTTATAAAAGGAGGGTTGTTTGGAGAATTGTGGTGTGGTTGCATAAGTCATCGAATGTGTGTCGAAGTGTGAAATGTGGTCGTAAGAGCACAGAAAGCGTAGAAGTGGTGAGATGATGGTGAAGTGCACAAAGTGAGTGAAGAGTCGTGTCGAATTGTCCTAAGTGCATCTGTGAGTGTGCAGATAGAGCAAAGTGCACAGAGAGCAAAAAGGTTGAAATTCGACCAAGTGCGGTTGTGATTGCACAGAGAAAGCAAAAGGCACAAAGAGTGCAAAGGGCAAATATGATCATGAAGTTTGACTATAACGAAGTAGAGTGTGTGAAGTGATTGCATAGAGAGAGCAAAGTGCATAGAGAATGCAAAGGTGAAGAAGACCAGTCAGGGTCTTGCAAAAGCAAAGGTATCTTACTATCAAACTTGTAGATTCAAATTGAAGTCCAAGTTGGTGCTTGGCATCAGGGGTTGATGCTCCTTCCAGTTGGTGCTGGTAAATCAGGGGTTGGTGCTCCTTCCAGTTGGTGCTGGTAAATCAGGGGTTGGTGCTCCTTCCAGTTGGTGCTGGTAAATCAGGGGTTGGTGCTCCTTCCAGTTGGTGCTGGTAAATCGGGTTGGTGCTCCTTTCTATTGGTGCAGATAAATCAGGGGTTGGTGCTCCTTTCTATTGGTGCAGATAAATCAGGGGTTGGTGCTCCTTCCAGTTGGTGTTGGTAAATTGATTGTAAAGTTGGTGCTTTGCAAAGGCTAGATTTGGATGGTAGTCCAAGTAGTCATTCTTGAGGAGTAGCCAAATTGGTGAACCTCGTTAAATCTTGTGTTGTGTGATGTTCTCTTGTGATACTTGCTTTATCTGGTTTTAAGGTTTCATTATTTCAGTTTTAAGAGCTATGAATTTAAGTTTAAATAACTACACTGATTCACCCCCCCCTCTTAGTGCCATTGTAAGACTAACAAAAATTATTTTTGTGTGATATTTTTCTTTCAAAAGAGAGAGAGGGAAATAGAGAGATAAGTAAATGGTGGATAATTGCATTAGAGAATCTACATTCATAGACCTTAGAAGAACATTTCTAGAACAAGAACTTAATCTTCTTTATAGACAAGACATAAATCTACCTTGGAAATAGTGGAGTCAATTGTGGGAAAGCCTTGATATTATTAAGAGAAGGTCAAAAGAGCTAAGAAACATTAAGAGGATCAACATAGCTAAGGCCTTAGGTGCAAACTACCATTCACCCTACTTTGACATCAAGAGAAGTTGTGAATGTTGGTTGGTAGATAAAAGGGCAAGTGTTCACTCAATAATATATCCTTGGGAGAGTTACTTTGAAGATTCCCTCACTATCCATAAGTTTTTGGTAGAAATAGAAAGCAAAGAGGTGACTTTGGAATATAATAGAAGATACAAAAAAGCACCTAGAGCTGTACTTTTTAGAGAATTGTGCCACGATCTACAATTTGAGAATGCTAGCACTATTCAAGGGCAATTATTTGTTATCCAATTGGTTACTCTTCTGAAAAAGGATTTCACATTTGAGGAAGAACACTACATGACCCCAGAATAGTTGGAACCAATTAATGATATTCATAAACTATTTAAATAATATTAAGTGATACACTCAAAGCTTGTTGTAGAAGAATTAGAGGTTCTAAAAATTTATAAGTTGATATAAAAAATTAAAAAAAATTAAAAATAAAACAAACAAAAAAAAATCCTGGAGGAGGATTTAGTGAGAGTCTTGATAATATTAAAATAATAGAGGGATCATCAAGAGATAACCATGCATTTAAGAAATGGTAAGGAGATTGCAGGTCCTCTTGAGGATGAATTAGATACTAAAAATCCTAATGATGAAGAAAAAATTGAAGAAAAAGAGGAGAACCAAGAAAACAAGGAGGAACAAATTGAACAAACTATACACACTAGATGAGTTCACTTTGAACCTCAGGAATATTCTATAGGAGGTATTCACTTTCAAACCATGGAGCATTTTTGGGGCTTCATGAAAGGCTAATCATGTTGCCCTCATGGAAGCTTTTGAGGAATCAAATCACCTTGAAAAGGGTGAGACTTTAGGTGAAACATCTTTGGGTAGGATTTTTCAACCCCCTCCTATTTCCTCTCAACCTTTTCATGGAAATCCTTTGGGTGAGACCTTGATTGACATCATTCAATCCACACAAGTAACAGATCCCTACTCCCATATCCATGCCCGAAATGTACTATGACACAATCCTATCTATACCAATGCTACAACTATGAATGTAGGGAGAATCCCACATGGTTCTTCGACTGGTCATAATATTGTTCCCCATCAATTTCATAATCTATATTCACAATCATATCTTTCTTCTCAACCAATTCATTCACAAATTTCCATTCCATCGCAATCACAACTTCCACATTCCTCTTATCTTCCACCTTCTTCTTCTCTTCCATATTCTTCTTACATCCCACATGCTATGTACAACATATCATATCCATATCAACAAGCTAATACACCTATTTCCAATCCTCTGCACAATAGTATTAATATTCCTTCCATGAATCCTCATCACGTCACACAATCTAACTATTACCCTCCTTATGGGAATTTAGTAGCACCAAGTGTTCATAATGCACAAGCGCATCATCTTGAAACTATAGTCAAATAATTGGCTTCATGATTAGATCACATGGATCCATATCATCCTATATATAACTATAAAGAAATGTGTAATCAACCTTTGGATCCTGTAGTCACCTCTAGACCATATCCCAAATATTTCCCTATGCCAATCCTCCCCATCTACAAGGGGATTGAAGATCCCATCGAACATCTTAGGATGTTCAGAACAACATGCCATGACATTTCTTATGATGACATGTTTTTGTTAAAAATATTTCCTAAGAGTCTTGGGGGTATGGCCCTAGAGTGGTACTACCAGCTACCAACACATTCTTTAAGAAACTTTGAAGAGACAAATGAATTATTTGTACATCAGTTTGGAGCTTATATTGAAAGACATGTGACTATTAAGGATGTATACAACCTAAAACAAGGAAGAGAGGAAATTTTTGCCAAATTTTTGGCACAATGGAGGAAAGTTGTAGGTAAGTTACACTTCACCCTACCTCCTAGAGAAATGCTGGAAATATTTATTGGAAATCTACAAGAGCAACTCTCTTATGAGCTGGCCACTACCACTCTAACCTCATTTGATCAAGCCATTGACTTGGCAAGGAGAGTAGAAGAGGCCCTCATCAGGAGAGGGTAGTTAAAGAGAAAAGAAGAGGATAAACCATCCAAAAGTCAATACAAGAACAAACACATGGTAGGAGATGGGGTCATGGATAGTAGACCTTCTATGAATGTAAATGTAGCTAATATTTTGAAAAATATGGTATTGAAGGCACCCCAAAAACCTCCACCACATAACTTCACAAAACTGAACCAACCATTGTCCATGGTCCTACCACAATTGTTGGAAAGAGGAATGATAGAGTTGCTTGAGATTTGGCAACCCGATACCACCACCAAATTGGTATAAGCCTGACCAACATTGTGACTTTCATCGAGTTGATGACCATATGATAAATACTTGTAGGAGGTTAAAACACCTAGTGCAAGATTTAATTGATAGTGGTAAGTTGGAGGTAGAAGGATCTACCCAAAATTCAGACACTCTTGCCACTACAAAACCTCATGCACAATAGGCACATAATGCTAATCAAAATTTGGACATATTTCAAAATCCACTACCCAATCATGGTAAAGAGGTGGTAAATTAAGTTGATTATCGGAATACACCACCACTAGCATGATATGTGGGTATGATTAGTCATATTCCAATATTGCAATCCCCATCAAGTACACTTGTGCTTGTTCAATCACTTGGTACAAGTAAGAGTGATCAAGAAGAAGAGTCTTAGCATATGATTATCTTGAAAGTGAGTCAGATTTTGAAGATTGATATTAGTTCACTTCACTCCAATAGTTTAGAGGATGAATCAAAACCTGTGATACCCATCACAGATTTGCTTATTCCTGAGGAACCCTTTGTAATATTCTTGACAACTCACCCATCTATGCATCAATTTCTCCCCTTAGAGCAAGCAACAACTCATAGACCTCACCCCATCCAAGTCATCTCAACTTCTCCACCCATTATCACTCATCCTCTTCCTCAACCTGATCATATAGTGGGTATGATTAGTACTATAACTAGATGACAAGATCAAGCCCAAGCATCACAACCATCTCAAACACCAACAACTCAACCACCATCTTCATCATCACAACCAAGTGAACCTATTCAAGTTCCTTTGATCTTGAGGGCACCTCAAAAGGATAACAATGTAACTAAATTTCAACAAAAACCTTTTGATATTAATGATCAGCTTACCCACACACCTGCTAGAATTTCCCTTTTGGAATTGCTTAGATCCTCTCCCATTCATAGGGAGGAATTGATGAATTCCTTGAGTAAGATGATGGTGCCCCAAGACATCAATCCGACTGTTGTAGTTAATGCTATAGCATCTCATAGAGTGGATTACATAGATTTTCATGATGGGGATATCCCTCCTCATAGCCTACACCGTGATAATCCTCTCTACATAACAACATGGATTGGAGATGTTGTTGTTAAGAGAGTGTTGATAGATAATGGATTATATCTTAACATTTGCACATATGATTTATTCAAAATATTTGTATTTGAAGGCAATAATTTGAGGAAAAAAAATATGATGATTAAAGCTTTTAATGATGAAATTCAAGAAGCATGTGGTGTGATGTCCATCCCATTATAGGTCAGTCCCAAAATTCTAGATACAAGTATTTATGTTGTACCTTGTCCAGCATCGTACAATATTCTTTTGGGTCACCCATGGATTAATGCAATGAGGGTAGTCCCTTCTACATTACACCAATGTGTAAAATTTGAGTTTAAGAATCAACTAGTCACCATCCATGGAGACCCTAGACCTTTTGAGCTTTGTGCAATGGTTGAGCCTATTGATGTTCCCTTTTGTCCATATTTATCATCATCATCACCCTCTAATCATTGTCCTCCTTCATCTACATTAGATTCATCTTCTTCACCTCAACAACCATCTTTATCCCATCAACCTCTTCATCCCATTCTAACACAACTCCATATTCTCATACAAATGATCCATCCACATCATATCCCCTTATGGATAAACCCATACCTAATTTTTCCATTTTATCCCTATCATCTAATCACAAATATTTTTCCATACAAGATTCTCTCATCTTGACTAAGCTCCCACCATCTCCTTGAACCATGGGATTACCCCATAAGAAAGGAGATGTTTACCACTTAGGTAATTGTGTCTTTATTTCTATTGGGTATATGATAGATGAGACTATTGTTGGTAAAATCTTAAATCCTGAAGAAAACCATTTTACCCATTGCTACTCATCAAATGAGTTCTCAATTCCTAAGAAAATCATGTGTAGTATGGGTTACAAAGGCAAAGGCTTAGGTCATTTAGAAAATGGTATATGTGAACCATTGGATGTTGACATTTGACTAACATGATGTGGCCTAGGCTACATCCCAACAAAGAATCAACCTTTACCCTTTGATAATGATGATCATTTAATCACCTATGCTGAGTATTTGGAGAAGTTATCAAAGTTTAGAATGGATAGAAGAAGATGAGGGACCCCCTTCTCCCTCAAATATTTATTACAATATGCTTTCATTAGTTTATCTAGATTTAATTGCAAGTCCTGAAGAGTGTGTTGAAGAGGATGTCCTTTGTGACATAGCACATGATGATGTAGTAAATAATGGTTTCTTTTTTATGGTTCTATCCCTTGTATAGCGAACATTGAAGCTTCTAATTTACAAGATGAACATTCTGATTTCTCTCTTGAAGATCTAAGGCAAATGGGTGTTTCACCTACTCCTCCTAATTTTGAGAGAGAATCTCAAATGGTAATTGAGGAAACTTTAAAAATTAATATTGGTACTAAAACCAATCCTCACATGGTTAGAATAGGAGCTGCATTAAATGAAGAACAACAAGTCAAATTTATGAACTTCCTATCAGAATATCCAGATGTTTTTGCATGGTCTTATACAGACATGCTAGGTCTAGATCCATTTGTGGTCATGCATCACTTAGTGGTTCATCCTGATGCAAAACTTGTAAAACAAAAGCTCAAGAAGATGCACCCTAAGGTTACCCTTTTTGTCAAAAAAGAGTTTTAAAAGCTCCTAGTTGTTGGTTTTATTCAAGCCATTGATTATTCTGATTGGATATCTAACATCATTCCTGTGGCAAAGAAGGAAGCCAAAAAATTAGAGTATGCACATATTTTAGGGACATTAATGCAACATGCCCTAAATATGATTTCCCTCTTCCTAATATGGATCAAATAGTTGATTTTACAACTAGGAGTGGGATGTTATCCCTCATGGATGGTTTTTTTGGATATAATCAGATTTGCATTGCACTTGAGGATCAACCCAAAACCACTTTCATTACACCATGGGGCACTTTCTGTTGGAAGGTAATGCCCTTTGGTTTGAAAAATATGGGTGCCACCTATCAGAGAGCCATGACATATGTCTTCCATGATATGATGCATGACATTATGCAAGACTATGTGGATGATATTATTGGGTGTTCCATTGAGGAAGAAGATCACATTTTTGATCTAAGATGGATATTTGATAGACTTTGCAAATATAAGGTCCATCTAAATCCTGACAAATGTGTATTTGGAGTTAAATCTAGAAAATTATTAGGATTTATTGTTGATACAAGGAATATAAATAGATCCCACTAAGATCATGCCATTGTAGATATACCACCACCCACTAACTTAACTAAGTTACGAAGCTTATAAGGAAAACTCTAGTCTATTCATCACTTCATTGCCCAATTAGCTGATAAATGCCAACCCTTTCTTAAGTTACTTAAGAAAGGAACTCCCTTTTTTGGGATGAAGAGTGCCAAAATGCCTTTGATACATTGAAGCACTACCTTCTAACACCACCTGTGCTTGTTCCACCAAACCCCAACAACCTTTCATCTTGTACATATCTGCCATAGTGCATGCACTGGGGGTATTGCTCACCCAAAATGATGATGAAAAGAAGGATCAAGAAATCTATTACATTAGTAGAATGTTAGTGAGTTATGAAACTCTGCTACACTCCTTCTAGAGAAACTTTGCCTTGTAGTAGTGTTCTCTACGAAGAATATTTGCCATTATATGCTTAGTCAAAGCATGCTCGTTGTCGCTAAATTTTATCCACTATGTTATTTGATGAGTAGACCTTACTTATCAAGACGAGCAACAAAATGGGTTCTTGCCCTAAGTGAATTTGATTTGACATTCATCGACCAAAATTCCATTAAAGGATAAGTCATAGCTGATCAACTCATTGTTGCTCCTCTCCAATCTACTCATCCTTTAATAGTTGAATTTCTAGATGAGTGTCTTAACCTAGAAGTCGATCATCCTGATTCTTGGTCTTTTTTTTTTGATGGAGCTCGTTGTATGAGTGGCGCTGGTGTAGGCATCATATTGGTGTCACCTCAAAAGTAATTGATTCCTTTATCATTTAAATTACAATTTGCTTGCACCAATAATACAACAAAATATGAAGCTTTAATCCTTGGGTTACGTGTAGCCTTAGCTTTGCAAATTAAGGTCTTATCTATCTTTGGGGATTCTCAATTGGTGGTAAACCAAATCAATGAAGTGTACCAAAATCACGATGAGAAGCTTCATCCCTATAAAGAGTATGTTCTAAAATTAATTTCCTTGTTTGAAAAGGTGACCATCGAGGCCATTCCACATTCTAGAAACCATTCTATGGTAGCTACCTCATTAATTCCCTTGGAGTTGGAGGATGATCATGCCACCATCATCATTCAACAACTCTGAGAACCCACTTCACTAGAGTCCAGTCTCACACCCCTAGATGTATTTGTAATTGGAGATATGCAACTAGAGCCATGGTACATGAATATTCAAAATTTCCTTCAAAATGGCTCAATCCCTGAGGGTTTGGACCAAAATGAGCATCGACTCTTGTGTAAGAGAGCCACCTAATTTGTTATCCTAGGAAACACCTTATATCGGCATTCTTTTGAAGGGATTCTTTTAAGGTGTTTAAATGTTGAAGAGTCCAAACTTGCTCTTAGTGAAGTTCATGAAGGTTCAGGTTGTTAGCTTTTGATGTAAAGAGCACTGGGAGATAACAATCACAAGATTTAGAATAATATGAAATAAATTAAATTTGCTAGATGACTAAAATATGCTATAAATAGAAATCATATAAAAGAATACAATGTAGCTATGGAGGAAATGAACACCATTAATAAATATACTGAACTACATTAATCCCATCACTAATGGATGGTAAAGTACATATAAATGTACTATCCCCTAAGCTACACTAACTTACTATATCCCCTAAATCTATATCTATCTAACAATGAGGTATTTATTATATAGGAACACAAGTTCCTTGGCCAACACTCTACCTAGTTGTGCAAGGGATAACTTGCACATATACAACTTGCACATTGACACTTGTGCATTTATTACATTGCATGAAGTAACTAAATAACTTGCCCCTAAAGTAATCTAAGTATGTACCTTGGATGATACATTTACATAACCCAAATAATGGAATAGACTTTATTTCAAACACCCTCCTATATTACATTATTTTGGTATTGAAGACTTTGTCTTCAATATGGATATTCTTCTTCTTCATATTGATCTTTGTACTCTTTATTTGCATTATTTGTATTCAGGTTCATCAGGTAATTTGTGTCTTCATATGATTCATAGTAAGCTATAGCTGGAGCTTCTTCTTTCAATTGAATTTTCATTGTATTCCTCATTTATCTGCTATATCTTCTTCTTCATATCTAGATTACCTTTGATTCTAGTTTCTGTGTTCTCATAGGAATTTGAGCTGCTATTTGGTTATTATGAGTAATATTATCCTTTCCTATCTTTAATTTGTACAAAATTTTATGAACAACCACTTAAGTCATCATGATACGATTTTGAGTTAGTAGAATAGGAAGTGTTGATGCTGCATGAGGATTGAAAAAACTTTTCTATATATGATTCATCAAGTTTTATTTTCTTTTTGAGTAATTCTATCAATCCTTTTTGTTCTTCATTTTTTGCCTTGTAATATTTATAAGTGAGTAGTGCCATGTATAATATACTCACATAGTCTAAGGAAAGTGAAATGTTACTATTTCCATTTCCAATTGCTTCATTGAGATGGGTTTGAAGATAACATTCCATAGTATCATAATTATCTTCTAAGGCTTCACTATGAATTACTTTTGAAGTTATATCTAACTTTCCTTCCGATTTCTTGAGTAGATTCATCATCCCATGTTTTATGACATTGGTTTTTTCTTTTTTGAAGCAATTATTCTTATAGGTATTTTGGTAAGTCTCCCAATTTTTAGGATATATGATTCTTGATTGAAGTATATAAGCTTCTTTTGATAAAACCTTTATAAATCCTTAGGTTTTTAGGCTACCTTATGTCTCCCTAGTAATGAACACCTAATTTTAGGTTTTGAAGAAAACTTATATCTTCCCAACTTGATAATCTTAGAAAAATATTATTATTATCAAGTTTTGTAGAATGCCTTATGACTCCCTAATGATTTTGGAGTATGATATAGTGCTTTTGTAAAAATATAGTTCAATTTTGGTTGATTTTGTAAAAATTTTGTAAAGATAAAAAATCAACTTCTTAACACCTTATTACTCCTAATTGAACTAAGCACTTTTCAATTTTTAAAGAGGTTTTAATGTTGGATTTATTTTGTCCCTTTTGAGAAGTTTTGAGACAAGAAAATTATAATTATCCAACCTTAGTAAAAACCCTAATAACCTCTTTTTATATCCCTTGGATTATTTCTAATTTCCAATAAATTAATTTGAGTAGCAACCCTTGTGGCTCCCAAATTTGGAAAATTAGAAAAATAATAATATTTGTAAAAATGTTAAATAATTTAATCCAAGTAGAATTCATTATTTCTCCTAGGTTCAATTGCAAATATTAATTCAACTAGATAAGTTATCTCTTATAGCTTTTGATTTCAAAATCTAAGTTTTAACCTTAGTTTTGTAGCGACGCAATGTAAACTACTCTATTTGCGAATATTATTTGATTTATTTATACTTAATCATGCATTAAATGAAATATGTGAAAATAGATGCAACCGAAATACAAAGAAATGAATGAATAATGCTCTTTATTGCTTTTTCTCAAGTTTGGTTACATATAGATCCCTCTAAGGGATTCCCTTCATTTGATATAGATTTTACAAAATAGGGCAGCAGATGTATGATATCCCCTTGCAAGGGGTGATGCACTCTCGTAGGCTTCCCGGTGATGCACACAGAACTGTATGAGGGCTTACAGATGCCTCCTTCTCTAGGTCTGGCTCCTAGAGGGATCCTTTTGCTTTCGTATGTTGATAACCTATCTAGTGAACCTGTAGTCCTACAAGCATGAAAACAACAACAAACACTCAGCTATCCGAGATTGCCTCCTCGGATGAGGTTGTTAGCAATAACCCTAATGATAAATAGAAATATGCTCAATGACAATAGAAACTAATGCTATGAATGCAAGTAAATGTGATAAATCAGATCTATGCTAATGGCATGAAAACATGTAACAAGCTAAATAAAAGAAACTAATGCTAAGAACCCTAGACTAGGCCTATGGGCCACTATCCGAGATAGTGGCCGCTAAGATGAAAACTATCTCTATTGCTCCAAGGCTATGGATCTAGGATTATTGCTGAAGTTGAAATGATTGTCGTTTATGCCCGATGTGTTGAATATCCTATAGATGATAACCTCTCAATCGGCCAGCACTTCGTTGCTCCTAAAAGGTGCTCCAATTTGCTCTCCGATCCGATAGGGCTTCGCTACAAGAAAAGCTCTCCAAGTCTCAAAAATCTCTCCCAAAAAGTCTCTAAATCTACTCCTTGGTGCTCTTAGGTTTGCACCTTATAATGTGTTTGAAGCCCTAGGTCAATGTCTAAACCCTAGGACTGAATTCTGCATGCACACTAGATGTTAGCATGAGAATTTTGTCTTTGTCTGCCCTTGAGGGCCAGTTAACTGATGTCTAAATCTAGACTTGAGTCTCTCATGTAGACTGGCTATGAGGAGGAATGCAAAGTTATCCCCGCTCGGCCTTATTGCATGCAAACTACCACTTCCACCCGATATTAGGCTAGTTTGATGGCAAGTTGCTATTTAGGGCTTAGCCACTATCATCTACAGTGGCTAGGGTTGGGAATCTAGCCACTCTGGTTCATAGCGGCCAGGCTTGGATGGGCTAAGACTACCCCAAGATGAGTGGTGAAAACCACTTTTGGCACTTGGAAGGTCCCAAGGTTTAGTCACATGGTCTATGAATGTGCCCATATGAGTAGTTCTCCTAAACATGACATGTTTTAGGTGTCTACAGATGCCCCTTTTTGTGATGCGCTATGTGGGAAAAACATAACATGGAGCAAAAATGTAGACTATGTTTATAGGGTGTATGATGATCATTGGTCTGATCAACGTTGGATGGCCCAATCATGCAAGATGGCATGCACCCTTGAATCATTGCTTCAACTTGATTGAAGGCTTAATTCTACAAGAAGCTTGCACATGTTCACTTGCACTCATTCCTCAAATGCAATCGGGTAGCTTATGTCACTACAATGAGAACCGACTAGAGGAGAGCTACAAATTGGCATGTTATATTTTGCTTATGAACCCAACAAATGAGGGAAGTTCTGTGATAGTTTCTTGCAATGATTCGTAGGATGAATGTAATTTTGATATGATTGAGTGATCTTTGGTTGACTTTGATTATGATTATTTGAAGATTTGAACTACCCCCTCACACAATGAATTGATGAGGGAAGGGCAATGAATGAAGCGACAAGTCGCTTGACCAATATGACTAGTTTGGCTTCTTTCTAGTGTTTGTTCTTTTAATGGGCAATCCCCCATCCAAGTGTGACTTCACTATTTATGATGATCATTCATCCCTATCCCGAGGAGCGGTCCAACCATAAATAGCCTTCTTAGGGAGTTAGGATGAGTGATTCTATTTAGGCTTGTGTTGAATCACTTGGCTCAGTGTTGTAATGCCATAAAGGAATTAAGATGATTCTATCACACCCATGGAGCAGTCCGACCATCTTGGTCTTCTTCGGGATTGAGGTGGCACATCATGATTCCAAAATGAATGATTTACCCCAAGTAGCCCTATGGTAACTCACTCATCTCATCGGATTGCATGGAGTGCAAATCGCTGCAACCGTCGAGTTGATAGAGTAAGTAACTGGATACGAGGCTTACTTGAGATTTTGTTTTTATGTGATTTTTTTGTTATTTTGATCATTATGATGATTATGAACCATCAAAATGTGCTTATTTGATTTTTTTGTTATTCCTCATGGAAGGAATTTTTTTTTTTGCTGTGTTGTTGGTCGTTGTCAGATCCAGTGACCCCTAAATGCTTGCTTGTGGCTACTCTCGACCTTAGTGGCCAAGAAGTTTGGGTACTGATGACATTAGAGCATAACTTGGGAAATATAAAAGTAGCCTAGGGTTTTGACTTTTCACTTTTCCTAGCTGGCAATTTGCTTTTTTGAGCTCTGGAGTGAAAGTGACTTCTTGCAACTTGGAGAGCTTATCAATGAGGACTATGGCTGTGCAAGGTGAGGCATCTATGAGTGGAGGAGTCGGAGCTTCTCGGGTACTCTTCGAAACCCTAACCTTGCTCATTTTTTAGTAAAAATGAACCACACTAAGTAATCGGTGAATGAACCTCATTAAACTTGTTGCAATGAACCAAACTTGTAGATAGGCTTAGTTTAGGATTTGTTTTGGTGGGCTTGCCCCTTTTTTTTTTTCAATTTTTTTATGTTTTTGGCCTAGGGCATATTTGGTCGCCCATCGGCCCTCCATAGAGTGACCACTTTGGCTTGCTTTTTCGATGGCAGCGGTTTAAATCTCAATGGTCAAAATTTGGACCATTGGGGTTTGGCTTCTAGCTTACGAATTTTGGTCACTGTAGATGAAAGCGACCAGGAAACCTTAGAATTTTTTTTTTGATTTTTGAGTTGCTTTTCTAAAATTTGTTGCATGATTAGGTGCATTTATTCCTCTTTCACTTAGACTTAGGATAGTCTATCATTATTTGCACCTTTTTCATGTTTTATTGTGATTTATGCCTTAGATGCATTATAGTTATACCTTGATTTTTGTCCTTAGATTCTTTCTGCTCGGGCTCGGGACCCAAAGCTCTTAAATGACCTCCTACCATGTATGGATGATATAGACTGGGCATGGTTTAATGCCCATGGATTATAGTATGTGACTAGGCTACCCCAGATTATGTCAGATCAGGCCTACCTCATGGCCCTGGCTCATCGATGGGATCCCAAGACTAATACCTTCCACCTTCCTACTAGTGAGATGACTATCACATCGGAGGATGTATATAAGATTTTCTAGATTCCTTTTGATGGAGTGGCCATCGTTTCTTCGACCACTAATGATCGTGAGGTAGTATTTGCTTGGGTGTTCGGAGGCATGTTGTGGCTACCTTCAAGGACACCAAATATGGTGGTGTATCTATTCTACAATGGTATAGGGTGAGGGTCTTTTTTGAGAGGCATGCGGTGTTGCTAATGGTCATCAACAACATGCTTCTCCTAGACTACTCAGGCTTGAGGTTCCCTTGGAACCTCCTTGTGATGGTTCAAGATTTGTTGGATAGTGAGGACCCTATCATCTATGCATGGGGGAGCACTTTTATAGCATAGTGCTATGATGAGTTGTATCACATCCACCGGTGGGTCATGAGCATCACTTGTACTTTTCTTCTAGATATGGGGATGGGAGCATATCCATGTAGATCATCCCAGAGGGCTTCCTATGGAGATTATAGTATTTATGATTCGATGTAGTGCTATGCTACTAGATGGGCTCAAGAGCATGAGAAGTGCAAGAGCCACCCTCATGTGGGGGAGCTCCCCCATTACATTACTACTTTCACTAGGCTGTAGGCCCAAGATATCATATGGCACCCATATCATGACTCCTACCTGGGATGATCTAGCCATATTTATAGCTAGGACATGCATGAGTGGTGGATCATTGGCCACAAGGGTGGCATCAGAGAGTATTTCTTCTACTCTTGCATCCTTCATCAGTATGGATTGTAGTAGGATGTGCCACTTGTCCTAGTTCTGTATAGGTGCATCACAATAGAGAGACCTTCCTCTACCACACATTATAGAGCTTACTGATGAGGAGGATGCCCTAGTAGTTGATGTAGGTGTTGATGGGGGAGTCATAGATGCCTTTACATAGTGGTGGGGGATCGATTATGGCATGGTGATGGTATCCTGGGCCATGAGGATGATGGCGATGATGGAGGTGTGATCTAGCAGGGTAGAGTTCAAGCTAGGATTGAGGGATGGGGCCAATCGATAGAGCAGGTGTAGTAGGAGTAGGAGGCTCCTAGGAGGAGGAGGAGTTGGATCTTAAGGAGAGATATTCTCCTCTTAGGGTATAGTTGCATGAGGTAGAGGTCGAGCTCTAGTCGACCAAGATCTAGTATAGTGAGATGCCACTATAGCATAATGAGATGCCACTATAGCATAGCTCATGACATAGATATAGGTATTGTAGGCTACTATCGAGAGTGGTGCTACTAGGATGCAGATTGTTGTTGCTCCTCCTACACCATAGGGTCCTATAGGGTAGATCTAGGGGTAGAGATTAGGCATCTATAGGCTTGTTGGATGAGTGTGATGCACATATTTTTGATGATGCATCCTACATTTCCACTCTCTAGATGCAGATTAGGAGGCTAGGAGCCACTCCTAGGGAGAGGATAGGTGCAGGTGGATCATAGGTTAGCAGGTGCTCTACCTCAGGGTAGTCTTCCATCTAGCCTAGCTAGAGGACCCAAACTCATATAAAGAGACCAATAGGCTCACATCATTCTACTCGAGATCCAGCCATAGGGGAGGTGACATAGGGGCATAGCCTGTTTGATTCATGATGTACTTTGATTTTATTTTTGAGGTCAACTGACCTATATGACTGTAGCCTATGGGTATTTTGTACATCTATGTATTTGATACACATATTTATATGAGATATTTGCATTATGATTCATTATGTGTATCATTTATTGCTCATGTTTTTGTTTTATTTATGCGATGTGATGATGGCATTATGATGAGTTGATGTATGTGTTAGATGATAGGTGATATTTATGATGATGTGGATGTTTATATGGATGCTTATGTAGATGCTTATATGATCTGATTATTGTGTCATGATGTGATGTATCATGAGTTGACTTAATGATAGATTTATGATTGTATGCATATATGGATGCTTATATGGTTTTACATGCTTTGATTATGGCTATATGATGTGTAATGCATGTGGATGCAATGATGTGATCTTAGATGTAAATGGATGATTTATGAACTATGTATTTATGGATGCAATGTTATTGTTAAATGCATGTTTAATTTTTGCTTTAGTTGTATGCATTCGACTTGTGTTATGTTATGGTAAATGCAATGTGTAATGCATTATCTATATGGTGTTTGATCTAATGTGAATGAACCTATATGCTTTAGTCACTTAAAACATAAGGAATGCATATGATATGAGTTTAACAATCTAATGGGTGACACCACAGAAAGTATATTAGTCATGAATGTAAATAATCACTCTTATCACAAGAATTAATTATTTAAGCATCCATATGTGAAATGTAATGGCGTGGAATGTATGTACTTTCTTGATAAGCTTCTATAATTTAAAAGATTCAAAATAGTCAGTGGTCATGTAAATATCATTTCTGACATCTATCCAGTATCTAGCCTACTTTGTTAATACCCCTTAATTCACAAAACCTCATAAAGAAAATTGATGATGTGATTGATGATATGATTTGTTGCTATGTAGGAAGTTTTGAGGTTTTTCCTGAGACTCAAACACTCTAGTTACCCTATCAACAACTGCGTACTGACCATACAAGACTTTTGAAAAGCAAGGCTTTCATCATGGACCTAGATATTCATTATCCCTGTGTGTGCAAATGAATATATTTAGATAGAACTCAAGAATTTCCTCCGATGTCAGGTGGGATTCTTTCAACCCATTTCTAAGATCGAGGATCCTCAAGTGTTCATCTGATCCTATGTTGGACTTAGTTGGACTATACCACTAGGCAGTATTGGGTTACCCAAAGCTAGCTCATCCACATGCAAACATTGGTCTACACAAGTGCAAGATGCTATTGTGATAGACATATCATCATGCGTAAGGATATCACCATTGCCAAGCTGGTTGTACACCAACCTATAATGGGGATCACCTTTTGGTTTGTACAATGCTAAGAATTCTAGGGATTCAAGCTCCATTCCCTTCTTTTCTTCATTTTATTTGGGATACTTGCTCATGCTTAGTGATGAAAATCACTATTTATTTTTTATTGATTTTTTTTTCTCTTGAGCAAGGGATTTATGTAGTGATGATAATCACTTGTTTGTTTTGATTTTGACTTTTGCTTGATTCTGGAATTTTTGCTTATTTTGGTAAAAGCAAGGGATTTAACTAGGTAGGGCGGAACTTGTCCTTTTGCCAATTCTCAGCACCTTTGAACCAGTCGCATAAGGGGATAAGCAAGGAAGACCCTTTTCTCTTAAGGTAACCTAGACCACTTTTGCAGCTTTCATCTTTCCCTTGTACCAACTAGAATTTTAATGTTTTAATTAGTGATGGGATCCTGAATATCCAAGGCATTATCATGACTAGACCTTACCCTCTACTAATCAAGATGGCTTTCCACAAAAGTTGATAAGACCACTAGATATGGTTGAATGACCGAAAAACCTTAGCCTATTCTGTATAGCAATAGGAAATGGTTGTGTTGAAAAACATAGTTACACACATGGATGAATGGATGAAGATGGACTTGAGTATTTATGGTTGTGATACAAATTGTGGCATCATTTGCAAGAGTGTGATCATAACATATGCAAATGTAATGGATATGAATGTTTAATGCAATGCAACTATGTGGATGCAGATGTAAGATGCAAATGTTTTTGTATTTTTGATCTTTGCATTGTTTTTGTATTTTTGATTATTTGAATGTTTTTGTATTTTGATTTTATTTTGACCAAAGGGCTTATTGTGCCTTTGGGGCTTTTAGGGTTTGACCAAGTGGTGAGAAGATACCCTTGGAGCATTTTTGATTAAGGTGACCAAGTGGCTTGAAGATACCCTTGGAGCATTTTGATTGAATTTGACCAAGCGGCGTGAAGATACCCTTGGAGCATTTTTGATTAAGGTGACCAAGCGATGTGAAGATACCCTTGGAGCATTTTGATGGAATTTGACCAAGCGGCTTGGATACCCTTGGAGAATTTTGATGGATTTTGACCAAGTGGTTTGGATACCCTTGGAGCATTTTGATTAAGGTGACCAAGTGGTGTGAAGATACCCTTGGAGCATTTTTATTTTTGAATCTTTTATGTTTTTATGATTTGTTTGTATTTTTGATGCTTTGTATGTTTTTGTATTTTATGTATATTTGAATGTTTTTGTGTTTTATGTATAAAATACCTTCAAGTGAATGATATTGAGAGGCTCAGGCTCTTCAACACCATCCAATGATGTGAGGTGATATGCTCCAAGCCCAACCCTTTTCGAGATTATGTATGGACCTATCCAATTTACCATAAATTTGTCTCGTAGGTGCGGTGATAGATTTGAGTTTTGTTGGTTTTCTTTGAGCACAAGATCCCCAACTTTGAATTCTCTTAAGTGGACTTTACTATTGTAAGCTCATGCAAGGTGATCCTGATAAATATGGAGATGCTCCAAGGCATTGACTCGACATTCATCAAGAAGCGTTAATTGATCAAGGTGGCCTTGCCACGTGGTGTCATCATCTATGAAGTCCTTCAATGCTATGCGTAGGGTTGGAATTTCCAACTCTAGGGGCATGATGGCCTCAGTGCCATATACAAGTGAAAATGGTGTTGCCCTAGTGGGCATCCGCACACTAGTCCTGTATGCCCATAATGCAAGAGGTAATTGCAGATGCCAATCCTTATGATTATCTTTCACCATCTTCCTCAAGATGGAGACTATTATTTTGTTTGAGGCTTCTGCTTGCCCATTTGCTTGCGGATAATAGGGTGTTGAAAAATTATGTTGAATATGGTATTTGTTCATCAAAGCATGCACATTTTTGTTCTTGAAAGATGGCCCATTATCCGATATTATTTTTGAAGGGACCCCAAAATGACTTATGATATTATGGAGTATAAACTCCGCAATCCTTGGTCCAGTTGTCGATGTCAAGGGGATCGCTTCGACCCATTTGGTGAAGTACTCAGTGGCCATTATGATGAATGTGTGTCGGCCTAAGGATGGGGGTGAGATCTTCCCAACTAAGTCTAGTCCCCACTACGAGAAGGGCCATGCTTCCTGGATGGGTTGCAAGGCTTGGGATGGCAAGTGAGTGAGGTTTGCATGATGCTAGCATTTAATGCATTTCTTGACATACTCACAATAATATTTTTCCATAGTGGGCCAATAGTAACCCATTCTCAAGATGCGCTTAATGATAGCCATGCCACTAAAATGACCACCACACGTACCATCATGAGCCTATGAAATTGCCTAGGATGCTTCCTACGGCTCAAGACAATGAAGGAGCATTCCATCATAACCTCGTCTATAAAGGATCTCTCCCAATAAGATGTACCTTGTTACATTCTATTTAAATGTTCATATTTCAGCATGTGATAGGCCTTGTGGTACCATTCCAAGCTTTAGGAAGTCTCATAATTGGGATAGCCAATCCTGATAAGCCATAACTTCTATAGATAAAATGACCTGTTCCTCCTATGATCCAGAACTTGTGAATATATATTGAGAAACAACCCTATGGTGAATGGTTGTACCACACTCCATAGGACCTTGAGAGATCAAAGACCCCCAAGGTGCCATTTGCAAGAAATCTCTAGCTCTGAAGGACCAATCCTAATTTGGTTCGATATTGATCATGTTGACTGATTCTTGATTATCAAAAGCCTCACATTGTATCATTGAGTGCGAGAGCACTTTAACGTGAATGGTTGTGAAATCCATAGATGGATTCTAAGGGATTAAAGATCCCAAGGATGCCATGGTGTCTACGAATCTATTTGATGTATGAGGGATTGCCTCAATGTCATACCATTCCAGTCGGGCTAGGTAAGTGTCAACAAGTTCCTTGTATGATTTCAGGATTGGGCATCAACATTGGAACAAACCTTTGACTTGATTAACTATGAGCAAGGAGTCACCAAAGATATTCAATATTTTAATGCCCATTGCGATGGTTGTTTGAAGTCCTAAGATCAGGGTCTCATACTCGGTGTTATTGTTTGTGCAAGGGAAGTCTAGTTTGAATGATAAGGGCAATGGAGCACCCTATGGTGTGATAAAGACAATCCCTGCTCCACCCCTTGCTCACACTTCGAACCATCGAAGAACAATGCCATGTATCTTTCTTTCTTAGGTTCTTTGGGTTTGGGTGGATCTGATAATGCAAAGACTACATCATCAGGCAATTCTATGGTGAGAGGCTTGCTATCTTGAAGAGGTGCCTCTACTAATTGATCTACTATGACTTGTCCCTTGATGGAATTTTGGCTTATGAACTCTAGATCAAATTCTATCAATAGCATGATCCACTTTGTAGTACATGTATTATGATAGGTCTTGTTCATCATGTACTACAAAGGATTTTGTTTGGATATAATGTAGGTCGTATGACTCAACATGTAGTGTCACAACTTTTTGGTCGTAAAGACCACTACCAAACATAACTTTTCTACATATGCATACCCTAGCTCATAACTCACCAAGGTGTGACTGATGTAATATATGACTTGCTCTTTGTCTTGTGCATTCTTTTGGGCCAACATGGTGCCCAAAGTAAAATTAGTAGCCGATATGTATAGTAAAAATGGTACGTCTGGCCTTGGTGGAGCCAATACTGGTGGTGTTGCTAGGTAAGTTTTGATCTCTGCAAAGGCTTGTTGGCACTCTTCATCCCAATGAAAAGGGACTCCTTTGCATAGCAACCGATTCATGGGTTGACATTTATCTGATAATTGAGCAATGAATCATTTGATGGATGCTACCTTGCCTTGTAGGCTTCTTAACTCCCTAATGTTGGTAGGGGCGCCCATTTCCAATATAGCCTTTACCTTTGTAGGATCGACTTCAATGCCTCTCTTAGAAATGATGAACCCCAAGAGCTTACCAAAAGTTATGCCAAACATGCACTTCTTAGGATTCAATCTGATGTTGTGCTCAATGAGGTGATCGAAGACTTTTCTAAGGATTTTAGCGTGCTCTTGCCACAATAAAGACTTGGCTAGTAAGTCATCAATGTAGTCCTCTAATATTTTATGCATATAGTCATGAAAGATGTATGTCATGGCCCATTGATATGTGGCACCAACATTCTTTAGGCCAAATGGCATCACCTTGTAATAGAATGTCCCCCATGGAGTAATGAAAGTGGTCTTATGCTGGTCTTCGGGTTTGATCTAGATTTGATTGTATCCAGAAAACCCATCCATTAGGGAGAGCATCTCATGGCCTATAGTGGCATCAACAAGAGCATCTATGTTTGGCAATAGGAATGAATCCTTTGGAGTTGCCCTATTCAAGTCTCTGAAGTCTATGCAAATATGGACTCTTCCATCAGGTTTTCCCATGGGCACCATGTTCGAGACCCATTCAGGATAGTCGATAGGAATGATAAAAATCACATCCAATAATTTTTGCAACTCATTCTTCACCATCAAAGTGATGGTTGGATGCATTTTCCTCAGATTTTGCTTGATTGGCTTCTTCATGGGATCCAATGAAAGGTTGTGAACAACTAACTTTGGATCAAGCCCTGGCATGTCTTTGTAGGTCCAAGCAAAAAGGTTTGGCCTCTCCTTAAGGAGAGGGATTATGATGGCTTGTTCCTCTAGAGATAGACTTTCTCTGAACTTGAATTTCTTTGGTTGAGTAGGATCATCACTGATGTCCACCTCGAAAGTCGCTTCTATAGCCATATGTGACCCATCCTCTAGCTGGTGAGGCATGGGTATTAAATGAATGTCATCAATAGGATTTATAGGTCCTACTGACTCAGGATCCAAACCAGCATGGAATACATCATATGCATAACTTGATGCAAAATGAAATGGTTGTAACATCTCTTCATTAGGGAAAATATCCTCAGGCTCTATAGGTGAATCAACATGATCCCAATCAATAGCATCTATATCAAGATACAATGGTTTAGTAGGATCTATTGGGTTATGAAGTGGAGTGGTCAAATCAATGGAGATTGTGTTGATGGATGGAATGAAATCTCTAGGACCACATGGGTGAAATATTGTCTCAGAGGTTTTCCCTTCCATACTCATGATGAGGCTCTAGAGGAAAAGGAATCTCTAGATCTGGCCCATGAGTAGGCTAGATAATAGGATCATTGGGTTCTAAGAGCTCTCTAAATGTAGGTGGAGGGGGATTGATTGCATGGTAAATGGCATCTAAGTCGATAGGTCTTCCCAAAAATTGTAAGCTAGGGTCTATGGCATGAAGTGCCACTTCTCTTTCTACCAGCATGTTGACTTGTCATAAGTGGTGAGGCCCAAGATAAGCCATCTCAGTCTCATCTTCATAGTCATCATCACTTATCCAAAAACCATTAGCATTGGTATGTGGCCCTAAGACAAGGGGCATATGTCTTGGCCCTAAGTAGGCCATCTCTATCTCATCCTCATATTCTTCATCACTTATGAAGATGCTATTTGCATTAGTTTCTTACCCCAAGCTATGGGGCCACTACCTTGGCCCTAGGTAGGCTCTTTCTATTGAGTCCTCTGACTCATAGCCACTTTCATCTGATATGTATCCACTCTCATTGTGGTTGGACTAGGTAAGGCTTTGTAAATAGTGAGGCCCATGATAGGCTAAGCTTACTTGTGCTTCATCATCACTTGCCACATATCCATTTTCTTCTCGCTCTTCATCCCATAAGATGCAACCTATTGGGGTGGCATCAATTGAGAAGTTTGGATGATAAATCTCTTGGTGGTGGTATGTTTACCATGGCCACTTGTCTATTGATCAGATGTCTTGTACTTGGTGGGTGATAAGGAATAAAATTGATGTCTTCTCCTAACCCCAAGCTTAATCTATCCAAGGATGCTTCTAGAGAGTCATCTTGACCTCTGATGTGGTAGCCTAACCCAAACCTATCAGTGGGAAGCTGGTATTGTGGCTCGTATGGCTACCTATGCCCCTACTCATATATACCAAGACCGTAGCCATGCCAATGGCAATGTTCAAAGTAGCTTAGAGCAAACTCAGGATTAGAGAGGTAATGAACATTAATAGTGAATAGTTCATCATTGTCCTCTTCTATGTCTGAAGACTTATGGGTGCAGTCTAGCCAGCATAGATAAAGTTGGTTTAGTTGGGAGGGCTGTTGGGTGTCATTGTTTATGTTCTACACAGGTACTCTCCTATCCCTATACTTGCCAAGTGTATTGTCGCATGTGATGTGGATGACCCTACATATGACACTGGTAAAGTGGGTTCTAGTATTTCCTCGGCTTGATCCTGGAGATCTTCTTCTTCCATGGGACTTGGGATTTTTGCAATGGCTATAGTTAGCAATTCCTTGGGATTTTCTTCCTCGATTAAGGGTGCCTTTAGCTTCTGATTGTCTTTAGGTTTAGACATTGATGGTCTCTTAGAAGCGTCAGTTGTTTTGGGTGCAAGAGGAGGTGCTGATGTGGATGGGTCTTTTTGTACCCCTTTGTCTCTGTCATCTAGTTGCGTAGTTGGAGATGAAGGTCTTACATACAGGTGGGTGGAAGGAATCACAAAATCTCCTGGAAGATCCACCTGATGGACATATTTGAATGGCTCTTCATCAGCCAGAACCACATAGACTTTGTCATCGTGCACATACTTGACACATTGGTGTAAAATCGAAGGAACACACTTCATATCTCTTATCCAGGGATGCCCTAGGAGGATGTTGTATTGCATGGCCCCTTCCAAGACATGACACATCATAGGGATGGTCTTATGCCCCACCTTAATGGGTAGGACTATCATTCCCATAGTAGAGCATAAAGCATCATTGAAAGCTCTTAACGTGTAGGCTCTTGGAATGATATTGGATTTGGGGATCTTAAGGTGCCCTATTGCTATTGTTGTGATGATGTTGATTGATGAACCTGTATCGATCAAGACCCACTTAAAAGGTAAATCATTGACTGATGCAACAATGTGCAGTGGAGGGTCTAGTAAGGCAGTAGGTACTGTCTTAATCTCATGATCATAAAATCGAATTATAGGTTCTTGGCATTGTTGTACTTGTCCCACAAAATGAGTGAATGCATTTGGATCTTGTGGTTGGAGCTCAATTGATCTCAAAATCTCCATCAAAGTCTCCCTGTGCTTTGGGGACTATTGTATGAGCTCATAGATAGATAGCTTGGTTGGAGTCATTTGTAAGTTTTGTTCTAGTCTACTCCGAACAGTTACCACAGGTCGGGTTGGTGGACCTGGAAGGTTGTTTTGCCCCTGCCTCTACCTAGGTGTAGTTGGGACATTAATGGGAGCCATAGGAGGCTATGGTTGACCATATCATCTACTCTTGGTTGCTATGTTGACAATTTCCACCATCCCAATGCATCCATGGGTAGGTGTATCGATTCAGACCTGATTGACTTGGGCACCTTGCCCTCTAGGGACCTCATGGTTTGGCAGTAGGTTTTTGTATATGCCCATATCTCTGTTATCGAGAGCCAATGGGTTGTCAACTTTAAGTTCTCCCACTTCAATCATATTTTGCACCTGGTTCTTGAAACCAATGCAAACTTCAATGTCATGCCCCGGTATCCTATGATAAGGGTAAAATTGATCTTCCCTATATCCTTTTGGCTTAGGATGGTTGGGATCTAAAAGAGGTACATCAAGAAATTTGATCTTCCCAGCCTCGCTCAACTGGTTGAAAATTGATTGCATTGACTCTGATAGAGGTGTAAAATAGCGAGGTGGCTTGCATTCTCTGTTTCACCCTTGATTGTTCTTTTGATCGTAATTGGCTGGTGGGGGCTATGCTTGATAATTCTGGGGTTGTTGCGCAGCCCCATCCTTAGGTGCAGCCAATACTACTTGATTAACTAGAGCAGGGTTTGCCTGCTTCTGCTTATATTTGTCATTCTTGCCATTTTTGTTCCACTCCTTCTTGGTTCAGAGCTTGATGGTTCCCTCATCTACTTTTATGTCCTCAATGAGTTTGGCCTATGCCAAGGCTTCCTCAAATGAAGGATATTGTTGAAGTTGTAACAAGAGGGAGATGTGTTTAGAACAACTCTTGGTGAACATGCGGATAATTTCTTCTATGGGGATGGAGAATGATAACTTTACCATGACTTTTCTCCATCTATCCCCATAATCCATTACTAGCTCATCATCATAATGTTTTAAGTTGGCCAGGTCTGAAAGGTTCACCTTATTTTTAGCACCAAAGGAGAAATATTTTAGGAAAGCATTTACTAGTTGTTCAAAATTGGATATGTTGTGCTTGGGAAGTTGGTTGAACCATTGAGTGGCAGCACCCAAAAATGTCATAATGAAAGTTCTTAGCATAAGAGCATCATTGTCTTCAAGATGAAAACATGCATTGATGAAATTGGTAACATGCTCTTGTGCATCCTCTTCACCCTTGAATTTTTCTAACCTAGGCATCTCAAAGTGCTTAGGATATGCAGGGCTAGGAACTGATGGGCATAATGGTTGGTTGTGTATTTTACTCAATGTTGGTTGGTTCCCAACCGTATCTTGCTTCTCAAAGGACTTCATATTTTTAGTGAGTTCCTAGAATGCCTTTGAGGTGAGGAGTTCCTCTTCTTGCAGGCCCACTCATGGTGGTAATGGAGGTAACCCTTTATCCACTTGACTTGTTCTATTCTCTTCCCTCCTATGAGGGGATTCAGGATGTGTTTGATCCTGATTTATCATGTTTACCCTTTCCCCACTAGTTTGATTTTGTTCATGATTTGAGTGGTGGTTTCATTGTGGGCTGTCTTCTTGCCTAATGCACCCTTCCTCTGGTGAGTCAGTATGTTTATCTCTTTGGTGATCATTACCATTTTCTTGTAGGTTGATATGAGCTAGTTGCTCAACTTGTTCTCTTAAATGTTGCTCATGTTGGCGCAAAAGCCTTTCTCTTTGTTTGTCATGTTCGAGAGCTTCCACTAGCTCTCGCTCTTTGTGCAATGCATTTTCTAACCATCGCATGTGGTCATATTGTGTTGTTAAAGAAGACTCATGTTTGTCTGATTCTGTTCTTGTGGTTCTAATTCATAGATTCCTCGAAGAGGTTTCCACTATTTCTTTGCTCTTGCTAGCTAATGTAACTTGTTTAGTGTGTTGATAAGTGCCTCTATGATCAGACTTGTATGTGTACTATGGGGTCACTTTGAAGCTTCCCTAGGTTGGGTGGTGCATTTAGAAGTAACACTTTGTGAACTTCTAGATGCAGAATTTTTTGTGGCTATGGTTCTGGGAGTTGGCCTCGAATGAAACTGATCCAACTCATCTAACTATCTTGTTTTCCATGGCTGATCTTATGGGGTGCCATTTACTCCAATGAGGTCATAATCTATTGGAATCCTTCCTCTTGTGTGAAGGGTATCTTCTGTTTGGTGCCTATGACTGGATGTAACTCTAGTTTCATGCCCTTCAGTGGGTAGATCTATTCTAAGTGTCTCATGTGAAGTTTGAGATGTTGTGACTCTTGTGTGTCTTTTTGGTGATGAAGGCTTTGTGGCCCCACTATTCCTTTATGAGGATGGAGGTGGGGAAACCTCATCATCCCTATGTGAAGAGTGGGGTCTAGAACCCCTTTTATGTCCATGTGGGGAGGAAGCTCTTGAAGCCTCCTCATGTCTTTGAGAAGTTTTTATGTGTTGAGAGGAGGGCCTTGAGGCCTCCTCGTGTCTCCTTGATGAAGGAGGCCTTGAAGCCTCATTGTGTTTAGGTGATTTGTTTCCATGATGTGTCTCCCTAATTAGGGGTTTCTTGAGGAGAACCCCCAAGGGTTGAGTTATCACCTCTTAGGCTCATGGAACTACGTCCCATGGTCTTATGAGTAGGTGGTTCAATGTTACTACGACTTCACCTATGGGTATGTGTTGTTTTAGATTCTACCTCGATATTGGATCGAGGATGCTTACTTCTGGTTTTGACCATTGTGTTTATGAATTAATCTTTAGTGTTGCAATTAAAGATAGCCAAACAATATCAAGCAAGTGTTTATCTTGATTATCAATTTATGTGTGCCCTAAACTATTTGTTGCGTTTTGATGTGTTGTTGTTCTTGTTTTCTTGCTCTTGTTTTGGATTTAGAATGAGGAGACTCATCCATAGTGGGAATCAAGAACACCCATGCCAAACATGATTTTCTCAAAAAGAGACTAGGGTACACCACTTAAATCCTAGTGGGGGGTTCACCTAGCTCTTCCACTCTGAACCAATGATTGTTCCAATAGTGGGAGATAGTTTGAACATGAGTAACTTAGTACCACTATAAAGAAGTTCCTTATTCCATTCTAGGAAAATCTAGGGGGCAAGCCGGTGGAAGGAGATGAATGCCAATGTCACCGGACTGAATTGAGGGTTGGTGATGAAATCCAACTCCCCAATGTTTAAAATATGTGTGCGTGTGTGGGGTTCATTTTAAATTTGCATAAAGTAAAATGCATCATACAATAGAAATGCATCTTTCCTATATGCCTAATACAAATGACATTTCAATTTTTAGAAATATGCATAAACTAATATGAGTTTCATGGATGCACTCTATTTTGTGCAAATATGGCCTCTAGCAGGGCCTCAAAGCAAGCAAACCAACACATGATTTCTAGCACGTTGGATTCTAGGGTGAACTTTACAAGCATAAGTCATTGTTCCTAGAAACACCTAGTGGAAATCTAAAAAAACCCTAAGATGCGCAAGATGCAAGTTCTTTCCTTTCCATTCTTTAGTTTCCAAATTAAAATGTGTCTTAATATTCACTATTTTAGGAAAATAGAAGTAGATAGAAGATCAAAAAATATCAAAAAATTGTACCAACCTCTAATCCAGCTCAGAGAACAAATATTTTGTCCTCTGCTGCACTCTAGTTTTGACCATTGTTGACTAGAGTGGCTGATTTTTGGTCATTGTTAGTAGGAGCGACTAAGTCTATGGGCCACTATAGACTAGAGCAGCTAAATATGCACACAAAAAAATTGAGTCAATAATTTGGAAGAAAATAAAAACTTGGTGGGGGTCCCATCATGATCACCATCTGTAGCGACCCTGGGGAAGTGATGCACCATCCACTACTCTATTTGTGAATATTATTTGATTTATTTATACTTAATCATGCATTAAATGAAATATACAATCGAAATACAAAGAAATGAATGAATAATGCTCTTTATTGCTTTTTCTCAAGTTTGGTTACATATAGATCCCTCTAAGGGATTCCCTTAATTTGATACAGATTTTACAAAATAGGGTAGCAGATGTATGATATCCCCTTGCAAGGGGTGATGCACTCTCGCAGGCTTCCCGATGATGCACACGAAACTGTATGAGGGCTTACAGATGCCTCCTTCTCTAGGTCTGGCTCCTAGAGGGATCCTTTTGCTTTCGTATGTTGATAACCTGTCTAGTGAACCTGTAGTCCTACAAGCATGAAAACAATAGCAAACACTCAGCTGTCCGAGATTGCCTCCCCGGATGAGGTTGTTAGCAATAACCCTAATGATAAATAGAAATATGCTCAATGACAATAGAAACTAATGCTATGAATGCAAGTAAATGTAATAAATCAGATCTATGCTAATGGCATGAAAACATGTAACAAGCTAAATAAAAGAAACTAATGCTAAGAACCCTAGACTAGGCCTATGGGCCACTATCCAAGATAGTGGCCGCTAAGATGAAAACCTATCTCTATTGCTCCAAGGCTATGGATCTAGGATTATTGTTGAAGTTGAAATGATTGTCGTTTATGCCCGATGTGTTGAATATCCTGTAGATGATAACCTCTCAATCGGCCAGCACTTCGTTGCTCCTAAAAGGTGCTCCAATTTGCTCTCCGATCTGACAGGGCTTCGCTACAAGAAAAGCTCTCCAAGTCTCAAAAAGCTCTCCAAAAAGTCTCTGAATCCATGATCCCTTGGTGCTCTTAGGTTTGCACCTTATAATGTGTTGAGGGCTTAGGTTTAGGTCTAAAACCCTAGGACTGAATCCTGCATACAAACTAGATGTTAGCATGAGAATTTAAGTCTTTGTCTGCCCTTGAGGGCCAGTTAACTGATGTCTAAATCTAGACTTGAGTCTCTCATGTAGACTGGCTGTGAGGAGGAATGCAAAGTTATCCCCGCTCAACCTTATTGCATGCAAACTACCACTTCCACCCGATATTAGGCTAGTTTGATGGCAAGTTGCTATTTAGGGCTTAGCCGTTGTCATCTACAGTGGCTAGGGATTGGCCGCTCTGAGCTTCAACGGCCAGAATCCAGCCACTCTGGTTCATAGCGGCCAGGCTTGGATGGGCTAAGACTACCCCAGATGAGTGGTGAAAACCACTTTTGGCACTTGGAAGGTCCCAAGGTTTAGTCACATGGTCTATGAATGTGCCCATATGAGTAGTTCTCCTAAACATGACATGTTTTAGGTGTCTAAAAGTTTATAACCCTTATATCTCCAAATATTAAAGAAATAATAAAATGGGATTAAACCTTATTTTTGGATGGTAAATATCCTCACTATTCGATGCTTTCTTAGACTAGATATAACAATAATATAAATTTTACCTTTTGCACTAGAATCAATGGAGATACCTTGGAGTTGCTTGTCTTAAATGTAGGTACGTAGGTGTTGTAAAAATAGGAAGGTTTGACCTTCAATACCAGGAGCCTTTAATACTCCTTCTTCCTTCCTTCCATGCTATGCTTTGGATGGATTTGATCGTGCTTTGCTCCTTGTTGAACTTTGGAATTTGGGTGCCTTTTATGGATGAATAATCATGGGCTTTGTGAAATGTGTCACACCCATTACAAATGAGTGCTCCTCTCCTATAAAATTATAATTTCTTGTTCAATGCTCTTTGATAATTCTGTAACATATGGGCACTCATGTGGGAACTTGTGTGAAGCTTGTGGAGGATAAAAAGTGTCACCACTTTGTTATAAATCCTACCTGAGGTTTCTTAAGTGTTGAGATAGAAATGATGTCTTAGAAATTTTATGCCAAGTGGTATTCAAACTCTCTGTATGAAGTCTTTCCCTATAAGGTCTTCCAAGGTGGAGATTTTAACTCCTCAAATCATTTTGTATGACATTCCTTTGATTTTCTACATTTCTTGGGTATAAATCAAGCTATTCTTCTACAGGTGGATTGATGATGCGCTATGGAGCTTTGAACACTAATTTAGAGCTTCCTTTGGTGGAAGGTCTTCTCCAAGTTAAAGACCTCGAATGTAACACATTTGCTCCTTATCTTCTATGCCTCCAATAGTGTTGATTCATGTGTATATTTTTGATGTCTTTTTGTAGTATATGTGCACTCTTTTTTCTATGTAAATATAGCTTGATGATAGCCTGATATGATATTTGATTTTGCAGGTTCATACTTCCAAGATGATCCCTTTGAGTGGCTCCTTTTGCTTGGGAAGAAGAGTACTGATGTTTGGCCTTCTTTAGCTAATTTAACCAGTAGTTATTATTCCTTTTGTGGCACTTTTAAATCTTCTCTTTTGTTTGAAGAACCAGATTAGAGTATTGCAATAAAATATATTATAAATTGTACATAAGGCTTCTTTAATGTACCTTCTTTTGCACTTTATTTCTAGATCTAAAATTCTGATTTTGTGGCAGATTTTTCCTACAATATAAGGGTTTTGAGGTTGTATTTTATGAGTAGACACACCTTTCCATTTTTTCTTGGACACTTTGATAACAAATCCAAGCTTAGATAATAGTAGATAGAAGCTTTTCAATTGATACAATTTTCTGCACTTTCTTTACTTGCATCTAACATTGTAATGCTTTGGATTTGAGACTCATCAAGTCTCAATATTTGAAGCTTATATTTCTGTTTTTGGTTAGTGTTCTTCTCAATATTTTATAGGATTCTAACCTTATTGGTGGATCCATTTGGCCACTATGTGTTGCAGATTTTTGTGCTGAAATAGTGTCTTTAGACACTTGATACAGATCAAATTTTGTGCCTTTCAAAAACACAAATCTAATTTATTTTAAGAGTAGTATAATAGTGGAAAATAAATATAATAGACTTTATTTTTAATGCACTAACAATTTTACCTTATCACTCCAATCAAATCTCAAGATAATGCACTTAATAAAATTTACCGCAACTAATCAAGAATAATTTGAAATGAACCTTTAGTAATTGTTCTACAATTTCACTACAATTTAGTATTATAGGACTTAGTATTACTTTTCTCTTTCCAAAGTAGATGATAGATAGTTGATATAAGAAATTATGAAATCTAATAAAATCCTAATTAATATGTAAATAAATCCTTAAAATAACCTTTTACCTTTTGCACTTTAGAAGACTGTAATCTAATTTTCTTCTTGCAACTTTAATCCAAATTTAGGTACTTTAACAAATCTGATAAGTAATCCAATTAATTAATTTAATTGCACCAAATTTTTCTTACCTTAAGCTGTAGCTCTTTGTCTACTTTTGTAGAGGATGTAGATCTTGGTATCTAGGATCACCAAGTTGCTACTTCGAGTAGAATCTTGCAGCTTTTTGTAGACTATCCTGAATAGCTCCTTCTTCACCAATTTATGGTCTCAAACTTTCTTTCATGAGCCTAATATTTGATGGATTTTTATCCTCTTGTGTTCTCCTTATTTTATTCTAGATTTGAATAATTATTTTGTCTTTGAAGTGGTGCCTTCTTCTATCTCTGAAGTGGTGCCTTCTTCTATCTCTGAAGTGGTGCCTTCTTTTTGTGAGAGGTAATCTTCAAATCTCCAATATTTGGTGAGCTTCTTTCAATTCTTCTTGTCAAATTATGAATTTAAGTAGGATCTTATTCTAGGATTTTGCACTCCTTGCCAAATTATTCTTCATGGATTTGGTGCTCCTTGCCAAATTCTCCTTCACGGATTTGGTGCTCCTTGCCAAATTCTTCTTCTTGGGCTTGTTGTTGGATGGCAATAATTGTCCCAAGTCCTTCACTATTAGGAGCTTCACCTTGGTAGTGTATTTATCCAATGAGTTATCCTAAGAAGTATTTTGATAATCTTTAGCAAGGCTCTATAGGCCTTTTTTTTATATTCTTCTTGAGACATTTCCTAGGTCTTCAATCTTGCATCTTCTGATGGTCTTCCTTGGGACCTTCTCTTCGACCTTCTACTCCTAGAAGTGTTGGTGGTGAGATCTTCTTTTGGATATTCTGATTCTACTACTTCTGGATTCGAGTAGGACTCTCCTAGTCCTTCTCCTTCTAAGATTGGAAGTTCTTTGATGAGATCTTCTCCTGATATCTTCACTTTTGCTTTAGGTGCTGATTTGATTATGAAGAAGATACTTTTCCTAACTTTATTGCAGGAGGTTTCCCAACTCACTAAATCTTCTTTCTCTGCAAAAAATATATTAGTACTAAAATTTTAATCTAATTTTAAATTAAATATTATTTTTGAATTATTCTTTAGGATCAAGGCTTTTGTGGTCTTTTTAGTATCAAGGCTATTGTGTCATTTTTCAGTACCAAAACTTCTATGGCATTTTCTAGTATCAAGGCTTTTGTGGCATTTTTAGTATCAAGAATTATGTGGCCTTTTTAGTATCAAGTCTTTTATGGCCTTTTTAGTATCAAGGCTTCTATGGCCTTTTCAGTGTCAAGAATTTTGTGGCTTCTTATTAAAGGCTTCTATGGTCTTTTATTCAAGGCTACTATGGAATATTTGTATCAAGGATTCTATGGCCTATTCTTCAATTGTGAAGTTCTTAAATCCAGTAATGGATATATTCAGTCTCCTAACTTCACCATAGCTCTTCTCTAGAAGTATTCTTCCATAGTGTTCTCTTACATAAGGAAATAATCTCTGCATTATGAGGGCACAATGATCTTCGAGAAACGAAGTTGGAGTCTCCTAGATTTCTATTGTAAGAGGAGTCCCAATCCTTTGAGAATTAATTTTTTGCAACAAAAGAAACTTTAGATAACAATTACCAAATTCCAAATAACCTGGATGATCTTCACTAAATGATTTGTCAATCTAGTGGATTAAATGCTGAGTCCTAGTCTTCATGATTTTTCCTTACAACTCTGTGGAAAAAAACTCTATACAAATATAATGTTAGTATTTTTTGGAACCGATATTTTCTTTAGTCCTAACTATGTGACTCTCCCTAATTCTACCACCTATATTCTTCTGAGATATTTTGAAAGTGGTTGGTCTAGTGATGCATCAGTTTGACAAACACTCAGGCTCAATTATATTAGTGCTTTTCCTATTGATCTACATAGACTAGATCTACCATGGCTCTGATATCATTGTTATATTTTTATGTAAAGAGCATTGGGAGATAATAATCATAAGATGCAGAATAATATAAAATAAAGTAAATTTGCTAGATGACTAAAAATATGCTATAAATAAAAATCATATAAAAGAATACAATGTAGTTATGGATAAAATGAACACTCCATTAGTAAACCTACTGAACTACATTGAATCCATCACAAATGGATGGTGAAGTACATAGAACTGTACTATCCCCTAAGCTACACTATCTGACTATGTTTAGGGACTCTATATCTATCTAACAATGAGGCCTTTCTTATAGAGGAACACAGGTTCCTTGGCCAACACTCTACCTAGTTGTGCAAGGGACAACTTGCATATATATAGCTTGCATATTAATGCTTGTGCATTTATTACATTTCATGAAGTAACTAGATAAATTGCCCCTAAAGTAATCTAAGTATGTACCTTGGAAGATACATTTACAACCCAAATGATGGAATTAACTCTATTTCTAACACATGTGGAGGTCACTTCAGTGGTAGCACCATTTCTAAAAAGCTCCTTTGAATGGGATATTACTGGCCCTCCATGGAAAAGGATGCCAACAATTTTGTTCATAAATATGACAAGTGCAAACGTCATGCCAACCTTGTTCATGCTCCTTCTCAAGAAATTCGTGCTGTATTTTCTCCTTGGCCCTTTTCCATGTGGGGCTATACATCATACATAAGGTCAATTCCATCTCGTTTGATGGCCATAAATTCATAATCAAATCGATTTGGGACTTCACAAAGTGGGTTGAAGCTATACCATTAGCTTCTTGTACAGGGGTTCAAGTCTCTAAATTTATTTTTAATCAAATCATATGTAGATTTGGAATCCCTTCAACCCTTGTTTCAGATAATGGAACTTGTTTCAAGAAGAAATATGTATGTAAATTATGTATGAATTATAAGATCCAGCATAAATGGTCCACTCCTTAATATCCTTAAGGCAGTGGCCAAGTAGAAGCATCCAATAAAACATTAATTAAAATCCTAAAATGACTAGTTAATAAATTAGGTTGAGATAGGCACATTCAATTTTATCCAAATTTATGGGCATATAGGACTAGTGTGTGAAACCCTATGGGTGCTTCTCCCTTTGTCTTGGTTTATGGTGTGGAAGCAGTATTTTCCTTTGAGCTTGAAATACCTTATTTAGGGATTTTACTTCAATATGTCAAAGTAGGATATGAATACCATGTTGGACACTTAAGTCAATTAGAACTTATTGATGAAAAGTATATTAATTCTTTAGAGAACCTTTGTGTTTATCAAGAAAATATTAAACGATCATATTCAAGGAAGATTCATAATTGCTATTTCAAAGTTGATGATCTTGTTCTTAAAAAAAAACACTAATGCTTGAAAAGTTCTTAAAGGAAAATTTAAACCAAATTGGTTGGGACCTTTCATTATAACAACTAAATTTGGGCCGGTGCATATCATTTGGCTACACTAGAAGGAAAATAACTTAAAGAGCCAATGAATATTACACACCTAAAGAAATATTATGCATAATTCATCTTGCATAACTGTACATAAAACATATTGTATATAAACTATAAATTTACTCATCTTACATATAGATCATCCCCTAGCTTCAAGTTGCATGGCATCATCATCATCATACATCTTATAATTTGCATTAGGCATCCTATAATTTTAGTTTACACCTTGCATTATGATTAGCCCATTTGCTTGCATCATATAGTCATACTTGTCCATCATTATTTTCTAGAAAAGTGCTAACATATTCATAGTTTATCTTGATTTTTATCAAGTGATTAAGACCACATATTGAACCAATCACCTTATTCATATTTCATAAAATCTTGATCCTTGATATTTATTGATGCAGGAGCATCCGGTGGTGGCAGAGCAATCTTGCATCATCCAAAAAAAATTTTAAGTGCTGGCAAGGGGAAAAGCTGTCGCGATATCACGACAAAAAATGTGTCGCGATATCGTGACACATTTGGAGAAGAGGAGCCAAGGGGAAAAGCTGTCACGATATCGTGACAAAAAATGTGTCACGATATTGCGAAACATTTAGAGAAGAGGATCCAAGGGGAAAAGCTATCACGATATCGTGACAAAAAGTGTGTCGTGATATCACGACACATTTGGAGAAGAGAAGCCAAGGGGAAAGGGTGTTACAATATCGCGACACAAAAAAGGAGAATGAAGCTAGTATGGAAAACGGTCACGATTTCATGACGGGTTTCATAGGAAAGGTAGGGATGTCAAAGATGTCACGATTTCGTGACATGTCACGGTTTCATGACCCAAAGGCAGAATACAAGTACGAAAGGAAAATATGTCACAATTTTGTGACATGTCATGGTTTTGCGACCAGAAGGCAGAAGACAAGTACGAAAGGCAAAGATGTCATAATTTCATGACATGTCATGGTTTTGTGACCCAAAGGCAGAAGACAAGTATGGAAGGCAAAGATGTCACGATTTCATGACATGTCATGGTTTTGTGGCTTGAAGACAGAAGGAGAGTACGAAAGGCCAGGATGTCATGATTTCATGACATGTCACGGTTTCACGGCCCGAAGACAGAGGAGAGTACGGAAGGCCAGGATGTGATTTCATGATATGTCGTGGTTTCATGACCCGAAGACAGAAGGAGAGTATGAAAGGCCAAGATGTCATGATTTCGTGACACATCGTGGTTTCGCGGCCCGAAGACAGAAGGAGAGTACGGAAGGCCAAGATGTCGTGATTTCATGACATGTCATGGTTTCACACCCCAAAGACAGAAGGAGTGTACGAAAGGCCAAGATGTCATGATTTCATGATAAGTCATAGTTTCTTGACCCAAAGGAGAGAATAGAGGTCGAACGCCAAAATGTCATGATATCACGACCAAAGAGGAGAGAGAGAGCAAGGAAGCAAAAATGTCACGATATCACAACAGGTCATTCATGACTCCAGACGGGCAGGTGGTTGTAGAGGTCACTACAGAAGGGCACGTGGCAGCAAAATACAGGTGGCCACAGAGCACTCCTAGGAATGATGACTCAGAGGGTCGATGGACAGGTGACTGCAGAGCACTCCACCATTCTATGCCATGATGGTCCAAGGCACCTGGAAACAAGATGCAGGCGATGACAAAACCTTCATGCGAGCGGTTATAGAAAACTTCATAGTCTATGTAATGATGTCCGAAGGGGGTCGGGTACACTATAAAAGGTAGCTCATACATTGTAATATGGTTGGCCATTTTACTTCTATAACTCAGATTTTGAAATTTTGGAATAAAATATTGGTGATTTCTTTGCTTGTAAACTTAGTTCTGCGTCAAGTGGTGGTCCAAGGCACCTGACAACAGGATGCAAGTGGTGATAGAACCTTCATGCGAGCGGTTACAGAAAACTTTGTAGTCTATGTAATGATGTTTGAAGGGGGTCGGGTCTGTTATAAAAAGTAGCTCATACATTGTAATATGGTCAGCCATTTTACTTCTATAACTCATATTTTGAAAGTTTGGAATAAAATATTGGTGGTTTCTCTGCTTGTAAACTCAGTTCTGCATCAAGTGGTATCAGAGCCAGAAGATTCTAAGTGCGTGAATAGATCATCAACCATGAGGTAGTTTGCACCAGGATCTGTGGTTGGGGGTTGTGAGAAAGTGAGCAAGATGCCTCCATGAAGAAACCGTGGTGGTACGAGGAATATGGTGCTAGAGGTTGATTTCAGAGCCTTGCAGAGGCAAGTGCAAGCCCTACAGGAGGAATTGAGAAGAGGAGTTGAGCCAAGAAGAGAAGACCATAGTGAAGATGAATCTTGGGAAGCCGAGGGTCCATCTGATGAGGAAGAGGCATTAGATCCAGCAGAAGCTAGGCTGTATAGGGCCATATCCCAGATTGGGAAGAAGCCAAAGTTTGACATCTCTACATATTCTGGGAATCTCAACCCCGAGGAGTTGATATTTTGGATCAACGACATGGAGGAATATTTTGAGTATGAGGAGATCTAAGATCCAAATCGGATCAGGTTCGCAAAAACAAAGTTGAAGGGACATGCTAGAATCTGGTGGAAAGGAGTGCAACTGGAAAGGAACAGGAGGGGAAAAGAAAATATCACCAGGTGGGATCGAATGGTTGAGAAATTGAAGAGGCAATTCATCCCCACAGATTATGAGTTGGATCTATTGAGGAGGATGTAGAGTCTAAGACAGGCAAGTAAATCTGTCAAAGAGTACATGGAGGAGTTCTACCAGATCTCAATTCGAATTGGCCATTCTGAGGTGAATAAGGAGAAGGTCGCCCGCTACATCAATGGATTGAGAACCATCATTCAAGAAGAGCTGAGTTTGGTTCGGATGAGCACGATTGAGGATGTGTACCAATTTTCCCTAAATGTGGAAGAGAAACTGAATAGGAGGTTTGAGGGTAAACAAAGAGGAAAGGATCATGGTGGGAGAGCTGGTGGAAGGACCAGTGGAGGAAGATACAGAGATCTGAAGAAGACTGGTGAAACAAGCAGTAGCCAGGACCAGAAATAAGAGAAAGAGGAGAATACTCACTGCCCACACAATCAGAACAATAGCTACCCAAGAGGAAGAGGTAGGCCTGGTCGTGGGTTTTGGAGAGGAGTATTTCATGGAACCTGCTACAATTACGGGGAAGAAGGAAATCGGGCATACAACTGTCCATAGTGCCAAGAGAGGCCAAATCAGAGACTTGAGGGTCAGGCCAGGGCTACTATAGTCGATGAAGGTGTCAAATTTGAGCACTCTAAGGAGGCAGAATGAGGAGAAGTGATGGTCATAAGGAGAGTCTTGTTGAATGAGGAAAAGGAGCCAGACCAGAGGAATAGCCTGTTTCGCATGAGATGCAAATGTTCAGGCAAGGTCTGTAACATCATTATTGACAATGGTAGTACTGATAACTTGGTATCTAAGGAGATGGTTTCCAAGTTACAGTTAGAGAGAAGAAGACACCCGCATCCATATCAGATTGCATGGTTGCAGAAAGACCATAGGGTTTTGGTCAATGAGCAATGCTTGGTGAAATTTAATATCGAGACTTATCGTGATGAGGTGTTGTGTGACATCCTACCTATGTATGCATGTCACATGTTGCTTGGGAGACCATGGCAGTTTGATCAGAGTGCAGTACATGATGGTCGAGCCAACACGTATTCCTTGTCGAAGAATGGAGTTCACCATAAGTTGAAACCCCTGAAGGAGGTGCACAAAAAGGTATGTAGCAGTGCTTGAATCTATCTAGTTGATGGAAGAAGATTTTTAGATGGTCTAAAGCCAGATCATATGTGCTATGCAATAATCCCTAGGGTTAGGGAAAAGGAATGTGAGAATACCCCAGTAGAAGTCATGGGCCTATTAAAAGAATTTCTAGATATCATATCAGATAATGTACCTGAGGGTTTACCACCTGTAAGGAAGATCAGTCACCATATAGACTTGGTACCAAGGTCTAGCTTGCCCAATAAGGCCGCACACAAAATGACTCCTATGGAAACTGAGGAGCTGAATAGGCAAGTTCAAGAGTTGCTAAAGAAAGGGTTGATTCAGGAGAGTCTTAGCCCATGTGCAGTACCTACAGTACTAGCACCCAAGAAATATGGAGATTCGAGAATGTGCATAGAATCTCGAGCAATTAACAAGATCACTATAAAATACATATTCCCATTGCCAAGGATGGATGACATTCTGGAATGTTTGAGTGGAGCTGAGTACTTCATGAAGATTGATCTGAAGAGTGGTTATCATCAGATCCATGTTAGAGAAGGGGATGAGTGGAAGACAGCCTTTAAAGCCAAAGAGGGTTTGTATGAGTGGTTGGTCATGCCATTTGGGCTAACCAATGCACCAAGTACATTCATGCGGCTGATGAATGAAGTCTTGAAAGAATTTTTAGGCAAATTTGTTATTTTCTACTTGGATGATATCTTGATATTTAGTAGAACCCTGGAGGAACACCTGATGCACATCAGGAGGGTTTTTGAGAAGCTGCGGGAGGAGCAGTTGCTGATAAATATGAAGAAGTGTAACTTTGTGAAAAGGGAATTAGTATACCTGGGATTTGTCATCTCAGCAGACGGTCTAAAAATAGACCCAAAAAAGGTGAGGGCTATCATAGAATGGTTTGCTCTAAGAAGCATGACTGAGGTAAGATTGTTTCATGGTCTAGCTAGTTTTTGTAGAAAATTCATTCAAAATTTTAGCAGTATTTGTGCATCCCTTATGGAGACAATGAGGGGGAATAAGAAGGAATTTAAGTGGACAACCAAATTAGATAAGAGCTTTGCTATGTTAAATAAGAAGGTCACAGAGCAACCTGTCTTAGCACTTCCAATTTTCAATAAGGTATTTTAGGTAGACTGTGATGCTAGTGGTAGTGCCATTGGGGCTGTATTGAGTCAAGAGGGTAAGCTTGTCACTTATTTTAGTGAGAAACTCAATGATGCCAGGAAGAAGTATTTAGTGTATGATCAGGAGTTCTACGCTATAGTTCAGGCTCTGAAGAAATGGAGGCATTATTTGTTTCCAAAGGAGTTTGTTCTATATACTGATCATCAGGCACTACAGTATATTAATAGTCAAGGAAAGCTAAATCAGAGGCACCTAAAGTGGGTTGAGTTCCTGCAGAGCTATATCTTTGTGCTGAAGCACCAGAGTGGGAATGCCAATAGAGTTGTAGATGCCTTAAGTAGAATGCAATGTTTATTTATGGAAATGAAGGTGGAATTTGTAGGGTTTGTTGAACTTAAGGGTTTGTACCCTATAGATCTCGACTTCGTAGAAGCTTGGAAGGCCTACTCTATGCTTGTTACTTTAGATAGGACTAAGTGGTTAAAATTTTTGATCCAAGATGGAATGCTGTTCAAGGGAAACCAATTATGCATCCCAAGGAGTTCAATGAGGGAGAATCTGGTCAAAGAAAAACACAATGGAGGGTTGGCTAGACACTTTGGTCGAGACAATACCATTTCCCTTGTTAATGAAAACTACTACTGGCTGTAATTGCAACAAGATGTGACAAAATTCATGCAAATTTGTAGGATATGCTAGATGGCGAAATGTGTGAGACAACATACTGGTTTATATCAACCACTACCTATACCCGAAAGGCCATGGGAGGACATCAGTATGGATTTTGTTCTTGGTTTACCCAGAACGCAGAGGGGAAACGACTCCATACTTGTGGTGGTTGACAGGTTCTCAAAAATGGCGCATTTTATCCCCTGCCAAAAAACTAGTGATGTGGTCCATGTGGCAGGATTATTTTTCAAAGAAGTGGTATGACTTCATGGTCTACCAAAGAGTATTGTGTCGGACAAGGATACCAAGTTTGTTGGGTATTTCTGGAGAACCCTATGGAAGAAACTGAATATGGATTTGAAATTCAGTTCTGCATACCACCCATAGACAGATGGCCAAATAGAGGTGGTAAATAGAAGTTTGGGCAATCTATTGAGATGCTTGGTAGGAGACAATCCCAAGGGATGGGATTTAGTTTTGCCATAGGCAAAATTTGCATACAACAATTATGTCAACAGGAGTACCAACAAATCTCCATTCTAGATAATTTATGGGAGTAGCCCAAGAAATGCTTCTGAGTTGAGGAGGATGGATACAAGAGAAAAGTGTAGTGCTGAGGCTGAAGACTTTGTAGAGCACCTGAAAAGCTTGCATGAAGAGGTGACGAGGCAGATCACTAAGATGAATACTCAATATAAGACCAAGGCAGACCAGAAGTTCCGATCTAAAGAATTTGAGGTGGGAGATGCCGTCATGGTCCATCTAAGAAAAGAAAGGTTTCCTACCAAGACCTATAACAAGCTGAAGATGAAGAAGTTTGGGCCATGTAGAATCATTGGAAAATAGGATTTGGGCAATGCATACGAGGTGGAGTTGCTGAGTGAACTTAACATCTCACCTGTTTTTAACATTTTGGATTTGGTCAAGTATCATGAAGGAGGTAGCAGTGAGACCCTAAGTATGGATTTGTGGAGCATCCCAGCAACTACCCCAGTCATAGACAAGATAGAAGAAGTCCTTGACATGCGTGAAGGCTGAAGTACTAGGAATAGGCGATATTATGAATATTTGGTCAAGTGGAAGGGTAGACCCGTAGAAGATGCGACTTGGTTATCGAAGGCAGAGGTTGACCGTCTGGGTCTACCTCACACAGAAAATAAGTGAAGGTCACTTATAAACTCACCCCGGGTGTCTGATGCAGGAGCATCTAGTGGTGGCAGAGCAATCTTGCATCATCAAAAAAAAATTTTAAGTGTTGGCAAGGGGAAAAGCTGTCGTGATATCACGACAGAAAATGTGTTTCAATATCATGACACATTTGGAGAAGAGGAGCAAAGGGGAAAAGCTGTCATGATATCGTGACAAAAAATGTGTTGTGATATCATGACACATTTGGAGAAGAGGAGCCAAGGGGAAAAGTTGTCATGATATCATGATAGAAAATGTGTCGCAATATCGTGACACATTTGAAGAAGAGCCAAGGGGAAAGGCTGTCACGATATCACGACACAAAAATGGAGAATGAAGCTAGCAGGGAGAACGATCACGATTTCGTGACGGGTTTCATAGGAAAGGCAAGGATGTCAAAGATGTCACGATTTTGTGACATGTCACAGTTTTGTGACATGTCACAGTTTTGTGACCCAAAGGCAGAAGACAAGTACGGAAGGCAAAGATGTCACGATTTTGCGACATGTCACGGTTTCGCAACCCGAAGGCAGAAGATAAGTACAGAAGGCAAAGATGTCATGATTTCGTGACATGTCACGGTTTCATGAATCGAAGGCAGAAGACAAGTATGGAAGGCAAAGATTGCACGATTTCACGACATGTCATGGTTTCATGGCCCAAATATAGAAGGAGAGTATGGAAGGCCAGGATGTTGCGATTTTGTGACATGTCACGGTTTTGTGGCCCGAAGACAGAAGGAGAGTACGAAAGGCCAGGATGTTATGATTTCATGACATGTCATGGTTTCACAGACCGAAGATAGAAGGAGAGTATGGAAGTCCAGGATGTCACGATTTCGTGACACATCGCGGTTTCACGGCCCGAAGATAGAAGGAGAGTATGGAAGGCCAGGATGTCATAATTTTGTGACATGTCACAGTTTTGACCCCGAAGACAGAAGGAGTGTACGAAAGGCCAAGATGTCACAATTTCATGACAAGTCACAGTTTCACGACCCAAAGGAGAGAATAGAGGTCGAACACCAAAACATCGTGATATCATGACAAAAGAGGAGAGAGAGAGCAAGGAAGCAAAAATGTCATGATATCATGATAGGTCGTTCATGACTCCAGACTGGCAGGCAGTTGTAGAGGTCGTTGTAGAAGGGCACGTGGTACAAAATACAGGTGGCCATAGAGCACTCCTGGGAATGATGACTCAGAGGGTCGATGGGCAGGCGGCTACAGAGCACTCCACCATTCTATGCCATGATGGTCTAAGGCACCTGGCAACAGTATGCAGGCAACGACATAACCTTCGTGTGGGCGGTTATAGAAAACTCCGTAGTCTATGTAATGATGTTCGAAGGGGGTCGGGTCTGCTATAAAATGCAGCTCATACATTGTAATATGGTCGACCATTTTACTTTTGTAACTCGGATTTTGAAAGTTTGGAATAAAATATTGGTGGTTTCTCTGCTTGTAAACTCAGTTTTGCATCATTTATTAAAAATATTTATTGAACCAAAATGCACTTCACTAAGAATATTTTTGAGATTTGGGACTTGATTAGGTTATTCTTGAACAAGCACTTACCACGTTTATTAATAAAACCCTAGGTCTAGGAATATGATGCCATCATTGGATTGAACCTTGAAGTGAAAAATACTTCTTTCTTGTCCCATTATGCACATAGTCCAAAAATAAAAATAAATATACATCTTTGCAAAAATTTACAAAAAAATTAAAAAATGGGTAGTAAGGATAGTATTACATTTTCAGTCAAATGATTATGTGGTCTGAATCCCCAAAGATCTACTTATTTTCACAAAATAAAAATAAAAATAATAAAATGAGTAGTAAGGATAGGATTATGTAGTATAAATCCCCAAAGCTCTAACTCTACATAACAACTAAGAATACATATCCAAGTAGTAAGTATAGGGTAAAATTATCATCAGGATTCGATTCGAGTGGTTGGGAATCTAATTTCCCAAAGCTTGGAGATCTTAATATTAGACTATAATCATGCATGGCTACACATCTATCTTGAAGAGACCTCTGAACGCACATATGGACAACCTAGATTCTTGGTTCTCTCTATGACTAGTTTAATCCTACCTTGCTCAAGATTGGTCAATGAATTCACTTGCACACACATTGGTTCTTGAATAACTTGTGTTAATACCTTAAGATTGGTAAATGAATTCCATAACTACACACATTCATTCTTGAAATATTTGCATCACATTAGAGATCAAGATAGGCAAATAATTTACAAATCACACGCACTGGTTCTATATACATTCTAACCTTTGAGAAAAATTCAATATTTTTTGATGAGCTTGAATAGCTAATGTCATGATTTATTTATGGGCATGTATGACCATTTTTTCAAGCATTTGTCACTAAATCAATCATTAGTTGTGCATTTCATATTCATATTTATTGCATATAGGTATTGTCATGATTACTTAGTTATAGTGCATAAATAACCTATTAGGGTTTAAATATTTTGCATAATTTGCATATCCATTATTTGATCATGTAATTGCATAAAGACTTTGCGATGATGGCATGAGCTAATATCTAGTTAATTTATCTTTTCTCATATACATTTCATTTCATACTAGAGTCTCATGCCTAGCATAATTCCCCTATACAAAATTTGTATTCTTTATGCTATATCATCTACATCATTATTCACACCCTTTATTTTTAATAAAAATTAAGGGTATACACTCTTCATCATCCTCAAAAATAATTTTTTGAACAATCAGAGTTCAATAATCTCTTTTGGATCATATCCCTATGATTTCAGCGTAACAACACCCATCACTCAAGATTTTCTTCATGACTACAAGTGAGGGGCAACCTCCATTTAGGTCTTACACAAGTATGGTCATTACTGAAAAATCATAATCGTAAGGATATGCCACCCAACGCAACATCCTTATGATGTTCATTATAATCTATCAAATCACATTCCATTTCTAAAAACTACATTTTTAATAGCATGGTAGATATCCATTTCAAATCATCCAATTTAACCTTATACATATTATCATAATCATTTAGAACATGCATCCACATAAAAACATTAAAAAAAATTAAACTACAAAATCATAGGATGGTATTACTCTCAAAAATAGGGTACATCAATAGGAGTCGACTGGTATGCCACAAAAAATATCTTGGCACACTCAGTCATGGAGGAAGTATGCAACAAAAGATAATACATGGCATCTCATACCCTAGAGCATCTATATCCTTGACCCTTCACATGTGGTGGTCTTAGTGGTTGAAAGTGCACAAACTAAGATAATGTATGAGAGGTCAATCATGCCTAACCCTGACTAGGATTCATCATAACTCCTAGTATAGGTATCCTCTATCTCTCTAGCACTACCTAGAAGTAGAGACCTTGGTATAATCTCTCTCATTGCAAGACCCTCCCCAAATCTACTTGAGTTTCTAAAGGGTCATCTAGCATGCGGTATCCTATACTACTTGTGGAATGTACTTCTATCAATTGTTGTGCCTAACCCTATAGCTCTATCATCTATGCCTCCAATGATTAGATGTATATTGCTTGAGTGGTTATCTGTGCCATTAGAACAACCACTCCATATTGATCTCCTCCATGCTCTTCCCTCCCTCTCCCTCTCCTCTAGTCTCCTTTGTCTCATCCTATGGCTGTTGAGGTACCCCCTCATACTATGGTGCCTCCTCCTATTGATACATCCCATATCTTGATGCCATCCCATACCCTAGTCTACCCATACCACTACAACCAGATCTAGTTACAAAGCTCCCCCATTGGAACCTCAATCTCCCTCCCCTAGTCTAAGGCCTAGTCACTCTTTGTTGTCTAGGTCTATCTACCTCACCTCATTGAGACCTAGCCTCCCTCTGTTGTCTAGCTACATGAACTACTAATTGCATCTAAAAATCCACCATCGATTATACCTGCTCATGAGTAATCCTTGTAGGTCTGAAGACATCATACCATTGGAGGTATCCATCCTCCACCCTTATGTCATCCTACCTTGGTAGTACCAATACAAGATAATCCTCATTGGGATATCTAAATTGTGTGACACTGGGGTCCCCACCTATTGTTGGTGAATTCCTCATCACCCACTAAAACCAGATGTTTCTCAACTTTGGTATACCCTGCACCAAGTCAAACTAATGTTGCACCCAATCAAAGTAGTAAAAATCCACCTCACCCTTCTCTGACTGTAACCATCATATCCATTGCACCCATGCTAACTCTAGCCCATCATCATCCCAACTTGGGTGTCTTTGCCAAGGCCTCCATGTGATCTGACTAAGGAGTAAGTCATCTATCACCTATCTAGAAGCATCCAACCAAATGATGTGTCCTTAGTGTACTCCCCTCATAAGATCCCAACAATATACAGTGGGGTGTCCCTCCTCTACCTACTGATGTGGTAGTTCATCAGGCCTTCTCACTGCTATATGCTCCCAACTCCACACTTGAATTAGAGTAGTGAGCATGAGGTCTCGATGTCACTTATACATGACATTATACAATATCTTGTATAAATGATATAATACAAATGGACCCTATATGAAGTGCATCTCTAAATTCCTCATCTATGATACTACCCCAACCAATGCCCATGGGAGATATCATCCACTCTCATGGTAGGCTAGTAAGCCAGCCACCACCCCATTCAATACCACTATCAAAGTAGAAATATCCTCTACTCCTATCATCCCCTCCATGTTAATCCTACTCTACTTAATTGAAAAGTCAAAATATCCAATACGCCACTCTAATGCATGTGCTTGTATCATTGATTGATATACAAACTGACCCCTGATCAGAATATGAAGGATCCTACACACACCTTCTAGAGTCATGGTCATCTCTCTCATCCATAACTAAAATTTCGATGAGTTTGGGTACCACATATTTGACAAGGCCATTATGTCCATCTTGGGAATATTTACTATATCAAGAAGCCCCAACACTCTCCTCTCTGTTTTACCCAAACTCTTCACCTGGTCATCAAAATATCTATATCTCCACTCCCGAATCATGAGAGTGCCATATTGCAATAAAAATGATAAACATTGCATATCTTCAGCTTATCAAATTATCAAATCATCAAAAATAAAGTTTAAGATTGTAGACAATAGTAGTGCACAAATAAAAAATTTAGAGCTATTTAGCAATTTTGGCAGCAAGTGACCTCATGAATTCGGTTTGTCTGAATTTATGAATTTGGATGATCCAAATTCATGAATTCAAGGGGCCCAAATTCATAGCACCACCTAAAATTTATGTGATGATAGAACAACGTAAAACCAACAAAAAATCCAATGAAAAATCTAAAAAATTACAAACAAAATAACAAAAATTGGTTAAAATACTAGAATATTCATACCCAAATCCTCGTCGCTGCTCCATCACCTCCCGTTTGTATGCAATTTTCCCTATTATTTGGATGCCCCATTTTCTCTAGAGCTAAAATTAGCAAATCACACAGTAAAAATAAAACTAGGATTTTGCCCTAAACCCCATTTTTACCCTAACCCTTCATTTTCTATCCTTTTCATAGCTCATATTTTCCACTTGCAATTTTGAGTTTCGGGACAAATTTCACATTCCTCATGAAAATAAAGGTGGCATCCTAATAGGTCCTAACGCCATTGCTACATTAACCTCCCATACAAAATCACCCATTCTTTTTTTTCATGTTTCACTCAAAGCATCTACATCCTCCTTTGATGTAAACTTTTCATAAATGCACCAAAGAGAGGAGACACAATATAGATTTTGAATTTTGATCCATACCAAAATTCCATAACCCCTTCAATCCATGTAAAATCACCCCTTATCTGCCCACCTTATTTTTTGTGCCCTTATAATAGCTTTTTAGCTCGCACATGTGTTCTTTGCTATTTTAAGTGAACTCGATAGATTTGTTTTGAATTCTCTAAAAAAAGCATCACCACCCTGTTTAGCAATCGTTTGGATTTGATCCAAACTAAGTCAACGATAATATTTCATGAATTTGAAGGAATTCTATCGAATTCACCCAGATTAAAAAATTTCCCAATATACCTTACCAGACCTGATCTGATCCCTCAATTCTTGCAACTCCTAGCCTAATATTGCATTAATGAAGTTTAAAAATTGTGATTTACCTTAAAAAATAGGTTAATGGTGATTTGGGCAAAATGGTAAAATCAAAGACAACTACATTTTTGAATTGAAAAATCTTGGGATTTGAAAAAATTTGTTGCAAGTTGGACATCAATAACAATATTTTGCAAGTGGAGGAATTCTTTGGAACCCATATTGCAGCTAAAGGACCCCCTTACATTCTCATCAACACAAGATCCAATGAATATGCTTTACCATTTCATCATTCTCATCATAGCAAATGATCAGAGTATATTACCATTGTAAGTAAATTTTTATATGCATTTTAGTACCATGCATATTATTTTTCTAGCATTTTCAGTGAATTCGTCAAAAAAGTGCTGAATTCATTTTTTGCATTAACAACATTTTTTTCTGTTTCAATATTTTTAGCAAATTTGGCAGAAATTTTTTGAATTCGCTGTAAGGTGCTGAATTCACATAGATAATGAATGGAGGCAAATAGTTGTTTCTATCTTTATCATTGCATCTTACTTTGCATTTTGTATTATCTTCATAGTCATCACATTTCTTATTTTGTATTGTTTATCATTTCCATTCCAGTATTATATGCTTGCAATAAAGCCAAAAAATTCACTATTCTACTTAAGGTTTGCTAAATGAACCTAGGGGATATGAATGCTATGCCATAAATATATGTTTTACAATGTCCTAAGTAGATACCCAATCACAAAAAACCATTTCTAGTGTTCTATTTGATAGATTGTAGATTTTTGTGAATTCAAAAAATTTGTGCCAAATTCATTTGCAACTACCGAATTCATTGGAGCTAGACTCAAACTTGCTTGGATCAACATTTTGGTGTAGGTAAGTGTCATATTTGATCCACATTAGATTTTTTTATCTATTATCTATCCATTTTATGCTTTATTTTCCATAGATCATTTGAAAATATAAGAAAATACAAAAAAAAGGAGAAAAAGAATCTATAATGCATTTAGTTTATTTTGATTGTTCATCGTTTGTTGCTTTCAAGAAAATTGAACTGCATATAGTTTAGGTTTAGTTGCATTCTATCCTAAAACATAGGTGCTTATTTATTAAATAATGCATTAAAAACTTCCCACTGCATAGACATAGTAACCATATTTAAATGATTCTTGAATAACCCATCATAATTTATTGACAATCACCAAGGGAGGCATGACACCAGGTGCACCTCATATCGAGGTGTGGACCCTTGATTTTCCATCCCCCTTCGAGGTATATATCCATTACCCCGAAGGAAAGGGGTGCAAATTTTTTGGTACACATATTCCTCACCATGTAGTATGTTTCTTGTACTTCTTGGACCATATTTTCTCTTTGATTTTCCCACATTGGATGGTGTTCATTGTGTTCATTGCTAATTAGATTGTTATTGTCTCTATTGATATATTTTAAAAGGTTTATGCATTTAATCCCAATTATTTAAATAATTGTATTCACAATATTTGGTGATATGACCTTCTTTGTTACACATATGGCAATATCTTCTTTTATATTCAAGGTTATATTGTGATGATGAGGTCACAGTGTTTCTTGTATTATTTGGTAATATTTTTGCCAAAATAAAAACGTTATTTGTCATTTCATCTCTTGCTTGATTTTCAACTTCATGATCCTTGAGTATATTAATCATTTTATCAAATGAAACATTTATTTTTAGCACTTGGAGAGATGTAACCAATGTTTTAAAATTTTATAGAAGTGCTATGAGTGTAACTTGGACAAAAAAAATTCTTCCACTTTCTCTTCCATAGTTTGTAGCTTTGATTTCAATTCTTCTATCCTTCTGATAAAATGCTCTATGTTTTCCCATTATGAAATTTTAGTGAATACAATTATGATTGCAAGTTTAAAATAGTAGCTTTATTGTTTCCCTCAAATATGGTGCTAATTTTATCCCAAGCATTAATTGAATTTTTAGCCTCACTTACATGTGCTTGAATCTTATATGATATATCGAATGTTATTAGCATCATTTCTCTCACATCTTCTTCTTTATATTTTTTTTTACCTATGGCATCTCCTGGAATGGTTTTACCTCTAGTTACTATTTCCCATAGCTTTTCAACAATAAGTATTGATTCCATCTCATTTTTCTATGGAGTGAAATTCAATCCTTTTAATAAGTGCGATTTTGAAAAAAATCTTTGTACTTGCCATGATGTTTTTAGAAAGTTTCAAGATAGGTCCTGACTTCTTTTATAATTTTTCTTGGATAAGAGGAAGTTTTTATTTTTATTTTCTTTTTGAATCTCTTAATTATCAAGTAGAAATTATTTAAACTCCCTTCTTTTCTTCAATAATAAATCACCTTCTAAATTTCTTCACCAAATTATATTTTCCTTTTGATAAATATTTCCTCAAAACTTTCAACCTTAATATTATTTTCTTTTAACCTTTCAATTCTCAATTAATAAATTTTACCTATACCTTTCCTTTCAATTTCGCTTTCAAATTCCATTCAAATATTCCTATTTCTCTGTTCTCTTTTCAATTTTCTCAATCAAATATTTCAAAATTTCCTCTATCCAAATAAATTTCCACCTTATTCTCTTTAATAAATATCCTTCCCAATACTTTAAAATATTTAATGTCTTTAAATTATTCTTTAAATCTACCTCTCCTCTTTTTTTTATTTAAAATAAACTTCTTTCTAATTTTCTCACTCTTTAGCCTTCATTCGATGCTAAAAAAATAATATGGAGTACGCTAATATTATAATTTATCAATCGTTCTGAATTTATCTATAGGTGTGAACTCAAGCAATAATACTTTGGACATTATATTTCAAATAACATAGTAATTATTTGAGAATTTCACTTCATAGGGATTCATTTTAGATTTACTTACATCAGTGCAATATTTTTGGCAATGTTTACCTTCTCCAATGGCTCTGTCTTTGGCATCTTACCTCCTGTAGCATTCTTTCAACATCTTTAATTTTTAAGATATCCTTGTCCTCCTTATGCTTATTAGTATGATAATATAATACATGAGTTCATTATGCTTCTCATGTGGGTGTATTTCTTAGGTGCTATTAATTCTTCATCCATCTACCATCCTCTTCCACTCTACTTCAAATATTTTCTCTATAGTGCTCTTATTTAAATGGTGCTTACACTTGTATTATCTACTCCAATTTTCTCTTAGCACCTATTTTTTGAGACTTTAAACCTATCAAAACTATCTACCAACAAATACTTTCAACCTTTACTCCTCTCACAATGTTTCCAATACCTGTCTGACTAGACACTTAACTTTCTCAATCTTTCCAATGTGGTTTCTTTCAACTTGCTTACTTTTGTGGCTTCTCTCACAACTTTTATATTTCTTCCAAGAACTCCAAATGTGTATTTGATACCATTTTTAGCATCAAATCTATATTATCACAATAATATCAATATCAATATTAAAATTCTTACAATAAATGATATAAAAAAGTATTCAAGTAAAATTGCTATATTCTCATAGATTATAAACTTCAAAGTCTAGTATCAATTTAGTATTGAAAATTTTACAACACATACATATCATATGCCTGCTCTACATATAACATTTACAATAAATATTGATATTTCAACTTCATCTAACTATTCATCTCCCTGGATCCCTCAAACTTTGGGAGATATAATAGACTTTAATAGAAGCAACTGAAAGGTTTGTTCTTGTATTTAATTGTATGTTCCCATATTCTAAACTTGGATAGTAATTTAATGGAGGATGGTAGCTCCTTCCCCACATCTATGTTTACACAAACTCAATCAATAATGGTTTTTTTTCCTATGCTTAGTTATTGAATTAAATGCTAGAAAATATCCCATAGATCTTGTAATACCTATCAATACATCATCATCCTAGAACTCTTGAGGAAGGTCTAAAAGTTCTATCTAAAGAGGTGCCACATTAATTTTTCCATGTCAAGATTAAATCTCGATCTCCATTTTTCATGAAAGTCTAGCTTTGCCGATGAACCATAGGCCATCCAATATGTTTTTGCTACAATCTTCTTTGGCTAAAAAGGATACCAAAAAGAATCCTTAGGTGGTGTAGATAATTTCAAACTACCCTTTGGTTTCCATATGGAAACAACCCATTTTCTAATAGTTTCAATGTTGGATATAGTTCCACTAAATTTTCCAATTAGAGAGTTGTTCATTCTCAGCACAAATATTTCCACTACTTTGTTCATAATCTTAAATATCAACCCCTTTGTGTATTTTTATAGGGTTATAAAGAATTTCTATTTTAAATATTTTCCTTTATCTTCTTTCACTATATCAATCCATCGAGTCTACTTTGGTGCTAGTTGGACCTCTTATTCATTCCCCTTTAGTCCGTGAGGAACATCCTTAGAATGTGGAACCTGAAAGTCCTCTTGAGTTGGGTTGACCACCCCTAGTAGGAATTTCCATAGGTGAAGTTTAGGATTCATCATTTCAAAAAAAATTCTATTTCCTGTTGTACCAAATTTTCCATAAACACCCAAGTATGTTCCTATTGCAATTATCCCAATTTCAATATTTCCATCATGTTCTTGTTCCTCCTCATGTGATCCCTCCTCTGTTCCAAGATTTCTATTTTGAATTTCTCTTGCACCTCTATTCTTGTTTTTTCATTGCATCATACTTAGAGCATATAAACACCATTTATGTTTTAAGTCTTCCTAATTATTGTAAACATTGATCTAATAATTTATTTGTAGAAACTCTATTATTCATCCTTCAAGCCCTTGTTCAAAATTTTCCAACTACTTTGATCCCCTACTTGGTTGTCAAAAAATAACACTGCCAACATTGTGCCTATGAACCCCCTTGGATGAGGATACAACACAAAATCTATTAATTTCCCTTTAAACCCTTACCCATAATTTACCAACTGCTTTAATCCATTACTTAGCTATCAAAAAATATCATTATCAACACTATGTCTATGTACCCCCATGGCTGAGGACACAAAATAAACTCTATTATCTTCCACAACATAAAATATGTTATCCGCCTTTCAAACCCTTGTAATTATTCAATAACTCCAATCCACTGCTTGGCTATCATAAAATAACAATGTAAACACTACACCTTTATAACCCCTTGACTAAGTATATAATAGAAACTTTGTTATCCACCCTTCAAACACTTGCCCATAATTTTTCAACTACTATTTATTGTTGGATGACTAAAAATTATGTTGTCAACATTGTGCCTGTGTACCCCCTTGGCTAAGGATATAGCAGAAACTCTGATATCTACCCTTCAAAATATTATTCGTAATTTTCCAAATACTCTAATCCATAACCTAGCTGTCAAAACATAAATTTTTCAACACTATGCCTATGAACCCCATGGTTTAGGACACAATAGAAACTCTATAATCCACCCTACAAACCATCACCCATAATTTACCAACTACTTTGATCCACCACTTGGCTATTAGAAAATAATATTTGTCAACACTATGCCTGTGTACCTCCATGGTTGAGGACACTATATAAACTCTATTATCCACCCTCCAAACACTTGCTCGTAATTCTCCAACTATTCCAATCCATCGCTTGGCAGTCAAAAAAAGAATGATGTCAACATTGTGCCTACATATCACCTTGGTTGAAGATATAGTATAAAATTTGATATTAGCCTTTCAAATCCTTATAAAATTTAAATTTTAACTATTGGTGTATGATATCTAATAATTAGATATAAATCATGAAATAAAAATGTAATAAAAATAAAGTATGTTCAACCTTTGCTACATACTCCTATATATTTAAATAATAAAAGATAGGTAGCGATGGGTATGTACTACAAACTTATAGATTTATTTTTTAAAATTAAATTAAAACTAATTTAGATATATGAAAGTCAAATTAATAAAACCCTAGTTGGGGGGCTAGGATGGTTGGATAGTTGATGGATATGCCTTGACTATTGGGAATATGGGAAGTTTTACTGGTTTCTTTTACTTCGGTTTGCAGAGTTCTCTATTTTGGTAGGTTTTTGCCCTCTTGTGATTTAGTGGCTAGTTGCAGTGGTGGACAGACGGGCTTCTCCATGATATCCTTTGGTTTTACCCCTTCTTTAACCAATTTTTAGGGGATATCTCATGTATTTATAGTTAGTGGAGACTTGCTAGTACTGTTTAGCCATTTTGTATGGTGGTTTAGGTTGTTGGGGGCGGACCAGCCGTATGACCCAGATCCTTTGGTTGGGTGGTTTTATGGTTTTTAAAGTGCTCCTAGGGCTTCCAAATATTTATTTTTTGAGTGCTCTGTTCCATTTATTTTGTGGGTGTATTTAGAGGGCTTCAAGCAAGCCAAATGTAAACCTACTGAAGGATCGAGGGTTTGTTGATTTGTTGGTGTTGGATCCTTTTTGGCCGTCGAGTTATATTTCTAGTGATGGTTGACAAGATTGTGGGTTTTTTGGATCCACTAGCTTCTTTGCAAGGAGACATTGTGGCCTGTCGAGGTCTCTGTTTACTACAAAACTACCTTTCAAGCCTTCCAATTATAGATTTTGGTAGTGGTTCTAGTTTCAAATCCCTTTGCTATAGATTTTTTTCTCAATTTTATCCGTTGGTGTGATTTCCTTGGGTACCCTTTTCTCAGTGATCGGTACTTATTCCAGTGGGAAATGCAATTTCATTTCTGAGAGGGATGGATACTCTTTTTTTTTAAGTATTTCTTGGACCCTTTCTAGGTGAGTTTGTGCTTTTAAATTTTGTTATTTTTGGACCTTTCCTGAATGGGATTGTATTTTTTTATTGGATTTTTTGGGAGTATTTGATCCATATGTAAAATGTTTGGGGTTATTTTCCATTTTTTTTTTTTTTGTTAGGATATTTGCTTGGGTTGGTATTATTTCATTATCCTTTGGTCTCCTCTGTGGGCAATCTTCGATTATCTTTGGTTTCAGTTGTGGATTCATCTTGTATTGGACTCAAATTTGGGTTGTAGTTGAAAATCTTGGTGTATTTGTAAAAGGTTTGGGGACCCTTTTAAAACCCCTTTTGTAAAATTTTTGGGGACCCTTTCAAAACCCCTTCATCCACCAATTAAAAAAAAAATTAATAAAACCACCATGTTTCTAGTATTAATTAATTTGCATAGATTTTTTTTGATTACATAGGAGAGTTGGTTACAACACTATTTTTAGTAATTGGTCAGCACAAGGTTCAGACCATAGAGACTACTCCCAACAAACCTATATGTCTTGTTCTTGTTGACCTGGCATGAGATGGGGACCATTGGTCGCTTGGGTTCGTACCGTCATCATCGGTCTGGCGCACACTCAGAGGATTCAGACTAGACTACTACCTTTGCAAAGGGTTGGCTTCCCCCAAGGTTTGAACTTAGGTATCTTCTTGGTAAGTTCCCATCCACACCTGCACTTACCAATCCACCTAGCCCCAAGGAGTTGCATAGATTTTATAATACATCTACTTGATGATTGATTGTTTTATTCAAAGTTATAATAATTATTTATTTTATTTATTAATTTTTTAATTAAGAATATGTTGGATAATTGAAATGTATCCATTACATTTTTAAATATTAATTTTTTTAATGGTATTAATATAGTCCATTTTTTAAATTTCAATGACAAAAAAAATTATATGCATATAAAATATGGATAAGACACATTAAATAAATATTTATTTTATTATGTTTTAGTAAATGTTAAATACTTTATAGGAATATTATAACTTTAATTTTCGGGACCTTCATAAAATGTGTAAACTTTTTAAAAAAACTTTAATTTTCATATTACATATTTAACCTATTGATCAAATTATTGTGTTGCAACAATGTTTACCAAGAATTAGTGGTGTATAATATCAAATAATTACATATAATATTAAAAAAAGTATATATATGTGGTACACCCATATTTTTAAATAATAGGGGTAGGTAACAATGCGTATATGCTACAAAGTTGTGTATTTATTATTTAATATTAGAACTTAAAAATAATGTAGATTTATCACTATTTATATAACCACTATGTTTGTAGTAATAATTAATATCCATAGAATATATTATACATGAGTAAATTGATTCATTAATTGTTTTCAACAAATTTATTAAATGTCATAAAGTGCTCGATAGTGGAAAACATATGCTATTGAAAACCTTGGATACACCCTTATAAGAAAATTATAATTTCTATGTGATCAATATAAAAAATTTATTAAATGTTTATTATTTTTATTAAATATTATAATGCTTATTCTTTGATTTCTTATTAATACAAATAATAAACATTTAAATTTATTAATCACATAGAAATTATAAAGAAAAAATTATAAATTTTCTTTATATGGGTGTATCCAAGGTTTTCAATACTTACATATGTTTTATTATATGAAGGAAAAACAATGTGTTCCTAACCCATAACCTATATTAAAATTTGTATATTTGTAATATGTTTTCTAATTTGATGAAAGAATACCATTTGTATAGTTTTAGGAGTTATATCATGAATAATATGAATGTAAATTGAATAACCACTTAATACATGGTTTGTAAGGTTCACTAAAGGACAAGGGTAGTCATAGGATTAGTTAATGTTTATTATGTTTTATTTGGGAAACCATTATATTTAAATACCTTTCACTTTCAAAATGCAATAATAGAAGCATTGAGTTCTAACATGTGGTATCATAGCAAGTAGAAGGAAGAAAAAAAAATCTCTTATTTATCCTCCTCTAGCTTTGACATAGAGAAGCCTCAAAGAGCACTCTGTTTGAGAAAAGAAGTTTCAAGGGTAAAATTACCCTGTATAATATTATTTAAGACAAACCTCAAAAGAGAGGTAATCATCTCCATGAAGCAAAATTCCATGGTGGATTCAAAGGTCTCAAGGTGAAAAACCCCTACCAAAGACCAAAAGGCAAAAGCCTTCAAGCATTAAAAAGGGTCTCAATCCCTTCTAAGACCAATAAGGTCATAAGCTTGCAAGTGACAACAAGGTCAAGTTTAGAAAAAAGAAAAAGGGGTCATAAGTTTCCCCTAAAGAAGAAATTGTCATTTCAAAATGCATTAAGAAAGTCATATAAGATCCTTAGAATTACAATCATAAATGCTCCTTAAAAATTACAAGAAGTTAAGGAAGCCATAAAAGCTCCTTAAAAATTACAAAAAGTCCACTAGCATCAAGAATTGCATTGAGCAATCATAGCCATATTATCCAATATCTTCCAAGAGATAAAAATTACAAAAAGTGCCATGGTAAAGTGTAGAAAAAACATAATTCAAGAGAAGTAAAACTTCAAAAAAATATTGTTGAAGAGAGAGGTAATTGTTCTCTCCTTGCACAAAATCAAGAAAGCTATAGAATGTTTGTGAAAATGTTGAAGAGTGAAAACTATATATTATTTTTTGAATAGGCTAAAAATTTGGGACCATATCTAGGGCCACCCTATCCATGAATAAAACTTGAGTCTTCATTAGGATAGCCCACTATATTTTTTCCATTACGATGTTTCTTTTGGGAGTGAATGTTGCATATTGTAAATAAATTATAGGTAATATTTTCTAGTCAATACCTAGTATGATTACTCTAGTACTATAGGTGAGTTGGAGAGGGTAGGGTAATCCTCCAAGGGAAGGTCCCTGGTTCGAATCTCCACCCTACCAAATGCACATCGAGTACCCAAAATCCAATTGATAATGTTGGTGCGCTTAGAGTTAGGCATGACTCCTGGGTGATTTTGATGGTGTAGAATCCCCTGGTCATGGTTTCTTAGAATAAGGTGGTCCCACAAGGGATTTTTTGCTAAATTAAAAAAAAAAAAATAGTATGATTAGAGGTATATTACATGAAGTCATGCCAAATGACTAAAAGTATATAAATAGGCATAAGAATGATTCAAGTTTAGTTATCACAACTATTGAATGCTTCAATCCTGACATCAAATAAAAATGGTATTGTTGTCCTATGTGGATAGGAAATTCATAAAATTATTGAAGAAAAAAAGTAAAAATATTGTGAAAATAACTCAAAGTTAGTCTAGTTCTAAAATGAAAAAACCATTAATTCAAATAGCAATCAAGGCTGGTTGTGCATTTTTTGGCTCTGCTAGGGTTTGATGCAAGATTGGCTATGCATTTTTTGTAAGGGTTTCAGTGGGAAAATCCTATCTGCTGCATTAACACCACCTTGAGGCGGTGTTAATTCACCCTTTTTAATGGTTTTCGCTCATGCAGTCGGCTCCATTTATTCTGAGTCTACTGGAGATATTAATGGTATCGGGGAAGCATCTGTGCAAGTTCATTCTGACAATGTATCATGAGGTAAAGGCCCTATCCCTGAAGCTATTATTCCTTTGCATGAATTCCATACAGCTTGTGAATGGCTTGAGAGTCATACCGTGGTGGGTTATTTTTTGGGTCGTATCCCATATGATACCTTTATTCGTTCATGGGTCCAACAAGTTTGGGGCCCATATGGAGTAAAAGTGGATAATGTACAAAACCTTACAAAAGGGTATTTCCTTTTTCACTTTTCAGATCCAGCTCAAGCACAGAAGGTTCTGTCTAGGGGTCCATGGACTGTCCGTAATTCTTTGTTGATTTTGCAACCCTACTCTCAAAATTTCCAAGTCAGTGATCAAGTTGCATTGGAAGTCTCGGTGTGGGTTGAATTCCCTAGTCTTCCTGTTCCTCTTTGGGGTTTTTTGTAGACTTTAGTTGCCCCCTTAGGTAAGTTTGTTTGCCTTGAGCCAAAAAAAAATTCTTCGCTCGACCCACTAGAAGGGTTTGTATCAAAGTTGACCTTACTAAGGATTTGCAAGAGTTTATTGATATTAAAATCGGGGACCAATCCATAAGGAAAAGATTTGCCTATATCAATTTACCCAATACCTATTATCGGTGTCAATCTGCAGCTCATAAAATTCAAGAGTGCCCTTTGATGGAATGGAAATATAAGGCAAATCACTCGCCCACTCCTGCGGCTCTTGCTAATGGCTCATGGGGAAACATTGAAGAATGGACTACTATCTCTAGCAATAAATCTCGTGGTACTAAGCAACAAGAAGCTTTGATTTCTACTGCACAACCTGCCCCTTCTCCTTCTCAAGACATGCAAGCTTCTGCTGAAGTTGTTTAAAATCCTATTGATACGGCCCCTCTGGTTGTTGACATGCAACCCCCAGTTCCACCAGTGTCTGAACTTCTTTGGTCGGGCCCTTCTTTGGCCTCAGTGGTGGTAGCTCTAGATAATTCTTCATTGGAGGAGGTTCAGGCCTTGAAGGTTCATCGCTATCATAGCACTATTCAGAAGGATAAATGTCGACAACTAAAGAGTGATGCTTTCCATGCAACCTCCAACTATTTTGGCTCACTTACAAGTTTGGGTGATGCAAAGGATGTCATGGAGATCATGCATTCTGACAAATCCCAATGATTTTTTTATCATGGAATGTTCGAGGACTGATGGACCCAATCAAAAAATATTTGGTCCAAAATGAGATGTCAAATGTTTCTCTAATGCATGGAAGCCTCGATATTTTATGTCTGTAAGAAGTTAAGATTTCTTATTTCAATCTATAGTGTACATGTGATTTTTTATGGCCACAAAGTACCTCTTTTGCCACAAAACATTCCCTGGGAAAATGAGGAGCCATACCTATCCTTGGGACTCGATTACAAAAGAATGTTGTGACTTGGGGTGTTGACCCATCTAATCAAGTTGTCTAGATTTTTCTCGAGATCTGTGGAAAACCGCTTGGGGTGGTTAATGTGTATGCCTCAAATGTCACTTCTAATAGATGCGAGTTGTGGAGATGGCTTGCCATGAATCTACCATTTACCACTTGGGTGCTCTGTGGAGATTTTAATATGGTGGAGAAATATTCTGATAAGGTCAGTCATGTCCCAATGCGGTGGTGTTTAGGTGAAAGAGAAGCTTGGTTTTTTATGAAAAACAAGCTTCGCCTTTATGAACGTAATTCCTGCTTCTCGCCTTCTGAATTCTCGTAGGATCTTTGGTACACCTGGTCCAATTTTTAGGCTGCTTCTTCTAGGGTTTTGGTAAGATTGGACAGAGCCATGATTTTTGAGTGTGACAACTTTTAGTTCTCCCGTATTTTACCTTCTTCACCGTATGTGTTGACTTTGCCTGGTACTACACTATCTGATCATTCACCTATTTTATTCTCGATGGCAATGTTAAACTTTCAACCTAGAGTGCATTATTCACAGTTTTACCTAAATGTTTCTTTTTAACATAGCTTTAGCATGAAAGCTCATATATGCCGCATTTGAAATTTGATTCCTAGACCTGATGGTATTTTTGGAAGGATTGAATGGTGGAATGCTACCATTCAACGAACCACTAAGGTGTTGCAAACTTTGGGTGTTGAAGTTGCAAAACGACGAAAACAGGCTAAGTCTACCTTGAAAATTGAGCTATCCAAAGCATGTATTAGGCTTGAAGCCTCTCCTTTCAACTCTATTGCTCAATCCTAAGTTTCTTCCATTCGGCATGAGCTAAAAAATGTTGATTTATATGAAGCCAATGGGGCTCAATTACGTGCTCGAATGCATTGGCTCAAAGTGGGGGACAGAGTGACCAAAGAATTTTTTTAGTGCCTTAGACCTCTTGCTCAACATTATCAGTTTCAAGCCATTCAAGTTGATGGGTAGAGATTTACAAATGTTTCAGAAATTTTAAAAGTATTTGTTTCACATTATCAAGGTGTTTTTGCTTCTCATCCCCTTGATGATGCTAGAAGGCAAACTCTTGCTGATTGTACCGTTGTTGTCCCCAAAAAGCTTTCTCTTGAGAAAATGTTATTTTGTGACACTCCTCTTTCTATGGAAGATCTAAAAACTACCTTGTCACTTATGGCCAATGATAAGGCACCTAGGCTTGATGGATTCCCATGTGAATTCTATAAAGAATTTTGGGATATGCTTGGTTCTGATCTCCACAAAGTTTATCTTGAAGCCCTGCAATGTGGTTCATTGGGTTCCATTATTAACAAAGGCAATGTTAAATTTATTCCTAAGTCTGGAGATCCTGAGCTCATCACCAATTGGAGGCCGATCACCTTGCTTAATGTGAGCTACAAGATTATTGCTAAAGCCCTTGCGCTTAAGATTAAATCTATTCTACCTTTGATTGTCAGACCTGAAAAAATTGGCTTTGTTAAGGGAAGATACATTCTTGATAATGTTCTTGCTATTTGGGAAGGTATGGAGTGGGCAAGAAATTTTGAACAAGATGCTTTATTCATTAAGATGGACTTTGAGAAATCCTATGATAATATGGAGTGGTACTTCATAACTGCCATGCTTCAGGCTCTAGGTTTTGGGCCAGTATTTGTGAGCACCATTCTTATGTTATTTCAAGATGCTTCAGTTGTTCTTACCTTGAATAATAGTCAATATCAGTCAATTTCTCTTGGTCGCTCTGTGAGACAAGGGTGCCCTCTTGCTCCATCTATTTTCATTCTTGCTACAAAGTCTTTTGGCTATTTTTTGGCCCGTAATATGGATCAAGGATTAATCAAGGGTATTGCTCTCTCTAATTTTGACCGTCAGTTGGTCAATGGTCATTTTGTAGATGATTCCTTCTTAATGCTTCAAGAAGATGAGCAATCCCTTTCATCGACTATTAGTTGCTTAGAGGTGTTTTGTTTAGCCTCTGGTTCTTCTATAAAATGGAAAAAAACATCCTGTTTTTGACAATCTCAATCTCAACTGCCACACTGGTTACATCAATTCCAATGGACTTGGATTCATCCAGGTGAGGTGTTTAAATTTCTTGGAATTCCTTTTGCATTTCATTGTTCCTCTGCTCAATTGTGGCAGTATGTTATTGATAAAGTGGAAAAGAAGATTTCTTACTGGACTAGTAAGAAACTTTCTCTAGCAGGAAAATTTTAGATTTGTTCTAAGGTTTTAGCCACTACCCATATCTATTATTCATCTTTTTGGGTTCCATCCAAATATTGTTATAAAAAACTGGATAAGCTTCTGAGAGACTTCTTGTGGGCCAAAGACTCTGTCAAGCAAGGTTTTCATCGAGTAGCCTAGGAAATTTGTTGTTTGCCCAAGGATTGTGGAGGCATGGGTTTGTTTGATTGTCATCGACAAGGTCTTTTCCTTTGTGCTAAATGGATCACCCAATATTTAATTGGGGATGAATCTTGGAAAGTGCTAGTCAGGAATTGAATTTCTTTTGGTTTGCTTCAGGGGAAGAAAATTTGAAAAGGGGTGGGATTGCAATCCATTCTTACTACCCTTGTCCCTATCAAAGTTAAAGGTTTTTTTGTCATTCAGAGTATTTGGAAAGCCTGGGAGGCCTTCAAACCCTGTCTTAGTTGGAAAGGGAGTTTTCACAAAGTAGGTGCCTCTTTGTCTTCCATGAATATTTGGTGGTCTCCTGTTATCACTTGGCAAGGTTCTCCCTTAGCTCTGGTGTAGTGGGTCAGAGCGTAGAGGTTCTATAAGTGTGGTATTGCTTCCATTTTTTATTTCTTCTCCTAACATTCCAGGTGTTGGATACCCTAGGAAAATTTTCATCAAATTCACAAGTTAAATCCTAGTGATAGAGACACTTATGAGGTGGTTATTGATAGTATTTTGTTTTCTATTTGGAGCAAACTACATAAGCATTTTCAAAAACCCTGGTGATCAGATTGGTGTTGGTCTGGGGAGCTTCCTATTTTGCAATATAAAACTCATCTTGGTTACAAATGGCTCACCCCACAAGTTCCAATGGTTGATAAGCTCACTCTGAGATGGAATTTAGTCTCTCTTCCCTCCCAATGGAATAAGAGGTTTCATATTGCTTGGGCTACTTATATTGAACCTAAATAGAGTTTTTTTTCTTAGAGTCTCTTACATCAAGGGTTACTTGTTGGTAGTAGGCTCAAGAATCTGGGTGTTCATAATCTCATTTTCCCGGTTTGTGGACAAGCAAAAGATTTACTGCATGTTTTTTGGTCTTGTGATCGGGCTCAATCAGCTTGGGAGTGGCTTCTTGAAATTTTCAGGCCTTTTATGCAAGAGGATTTTACTTGGGTGCATGCTATTTTGGGTGATGCTATTGTTTTTTCCTTCAACTTGGATGTTGTTTGGAATATTTTTAGAATTGGTACCTTGTTTTATCTATGGAAGTCTTGGAATAGAGCTATTTTTTCTCAGCAAGATGTCGGACATGTCTTCTCTATTGCTAATAAATATGATATATTCTTTGATTGTTGGTTACAGATTCAAGTACAGGTTAAAAAAGTATAAGTGGAGTTGCAGTACTTGCGTACCCTCATGGATCATTGGGGGAATGCACCCTGCATTATGAGTCATGTGCATCTTCCTTCCCCTTCCAGGTGGCAGTAATTTCTCAACTTATTTCTTTTCGAATGCATATTTAATACTATTTTGGCAGTTGTTATTGGCAATTTGTGGGTTGTTTCTGACACTCTTGTATACTCTTAACCATAATGGTTAATGTATTGGTTTACGGGGTGTGCTAATCCCACCCACCCTTTTTGTATGATTAAACATTATTTTATTAATATAATGGCTTTTTCATCCAAAAAAAATAGCAATCAATTATCAAATAAAACAGTTGCAAAAACACCCATGTAAGTATTATATAATCTCCTTTAAAAAGAGAGCAGAGACCTCAATGTGCATAAAAGAGAAATCACCTCCAAGCATTATAAAAAAAAAAGTAGATACCTTGATACATAGTCATGCTTGAGTAAGTTCAAGCAGGAGATCACTGCTACTTGAACACCATCTTAATATTTTTATTTCAAGAGGAGATAAAATTTAGTTTCAACACAAGAAACTTTGGCCCTGTTCTTGTGCTAAATTCTATAATTTTGTGAAGAACAAAGTTTAAAAAAAGAGCATATAAAATCTTTAAACATGCTCAAGCAAATTACTCTCCAATCAGGGCACCTCCTCATTACTCAAAATTAGACACATTCTTAGGCAAAACACTCTCCAGTAAGAGCACCTCCTCATCAACTAGAAGTAAACACATGCTTAAGCAAAACACTCTCCACTTAGATCATCTCCTATTCAATAAAAAATAGATATGTGCTTAGGAAAATTATTATCCAATCAAAGCACCTCCTCTTCAACTATAAATAGATATGTGCACAAGAAAAATAAGATTATAGAACTAGATAAAAAATAAATTATCCCAAATTGATAGTGGGTAAACCAACAACAAATAATAAACTATTGCCTTTATCCTTGTTTAAATTGCAGGTAAAAAAAATATGCTTATAAAGTTATGAAGAAATCAAAATATTCTAAAGAATATTCCTTGAAGGTTCAAGTGGAAGAAAGAAACTCTACCCATAATTGCTTTGCTTGTCAAGATAATTTTTTGTGATTTGAGGTAGTTTTCCAAATATAAATATAGGATTATATATACTCATAAAAATGAATTTTTTGAGTTTGATTAAGTGAAAAAGAAAATATTTAAAAGTTTTAGACATTTACTATGGCTAGTGGAGCATAAAAGTTCTTGTTGCTTGATTCCCAACTACAAAGGGGGAATAATTATGATGCCTAGAAAACCAAACTTAAAATTCTTGAATTTGAGGAAGTATGACAAGTAGTAGACATGATAATTACCCATCAAAAGAAGAAAATGAAGATCAAATAAAGTTTAATAAGGTAGACAAAAAAAGAAGATTAATCATCATGTTTAGAGTAGCAGATGAAGTCTAAGCATAAATTTTGGATTCAACCATGGCTAAAGATGCATTGGAAAAGTTATAAATAGTATTTGAAGTAAAAAATTGAAATTAAATTATATTTCAGTAAAGCCAACTTCATTGCTTAAATATGAAGAGCGGAGAGAATGTACAATATTTTCATGAGGAGAATTGTAGAAATAAGAGCATATCTACAAGCATAAGGAGAAATATATATGATGAAACCATTGTTCCAATTATTTTTAGATCTCTCCCTTCAAAATACAATGTTTTTGTGACAACCCTAAATATAACTAAATAAATATCAAGTTTTAAAAAGTTGATGAATCTACTTCATCAAGTAGAGACCTAACATACAATAAACAAATAAGAACAAGTATATTTATAAAAAGTAAGTAATTATTTAGAAGAGGCATAAGGTCTCTACAATACTTCCAATAGAAAGATAGTTCTTTTCAACAACACAAAATCATCAATTAATTCAAGTTGGAAAATAAAGTATCAATAAAATAATAATATTATAAAAAATGATCATTAAAAATGAAAAAAACATACCTTTTTTGTACATGCTCAATAAAGTTAGCTCAATAATGTTTGGTAGATTTATTTTGGAGCAACCAAACACATGAAAGGATGAAAATATTGGTTTTAAAATCTAAACTACTCTAGACATACAATAAAATATTATTTTGGGGATGCCACATCCTATGATATAAAAGGCATAAATGTAAAATTACAGCTTGGATCACACACATGCAAAATCAAAGAAGTCTTATATATTATATGACTTACTATGAATCTACTATTTACCAAACAATTACTTGACCATAAATTGAATGTTGAGTTGATAAGTAACAAGGATCCAAGGTATGGTTCATTTGTGAGAAAACTAAGAATTCTAAAATTATTGCATATGGAAAAGGAAAAGGAAAGATGCTTGAGCTTCACATTATTTATCATGACAACTTAGCACTAGTTTACAACTCCAATATATATGCATCACTTTGGCATCAAAGATATGCTCATCTAAGTTATGGCCACCTTATTGCATTACAAAAAATAATATGATTGAAGTTCTTCCTTATTTAAAGAAATCCACATGATTTTTTTCTTGTTACTTATATGGGAAGCAACATCAAGCTCCTTTCATGTGTACAAAATATCAGGCCAAGACATCTCTTGATTTGATCCATACCAATCTATATGGACCCATGGCTCCAAGTTATAATATATCTAGATATTTTCAACTCTTTGTTGATGATCATACTAGAAAAATATGGGTATATTATTTGAAGAATAAATATAAAGTTTTCTTCTACTAATAGTAATAAATATTTTCTTCAATAAGTAGAAAAATCTGTCCTTTGCTCCGATCGAGGGTGGAATTTACCAGTAATGAATTTTTAATTTATTGAAGGAACATGGCATTCAATGACAATTGATAGCCATAACAAAATAGTATTTTAGAATATAGAAATAGAAAAATAATGGAAATAGTACATAGCATGTTGAAGGATTCTCAACATGGACACTCACTTTTGGAAGAAGCAATATATACAAGAGTCTACTTGCTCAATCGTGCCCCCACTACATCATTTGATCACATCACTCTAGAAGAAGCATGGAGCAGAAAAAAATCATCAATATCTTATCTTCAAGTGTTTAGTTGTATAGAATATATGCACGTACCAAAGGAGAAGAAACATAAGTTGGATGAAAAATCTTGGAAATAAATCCTACTAGGTTAAATTGATGAATCAAAAGCATACATATTATTGGATCCAACTACAAAGAAATTATTTCCTAGTCAAGATGTCACCTTTGATGAAGAAGAAAAATCACTCTCTTCACCAACATAGGAATCTTCATATAACTCAACTCCAATAATGCTTTAAAGTGATGAAGATGAAAAATTTACTAATAAAGAAACTTTATGTGACATCAATGATGAAGGAGATCAATCTAATCCACCACAACACACAAGGAAAATAACCAAGTGGTATATTAGCACATTGAAAGCATCAGAGATATATGAAATCCTAAACACTTCTTCTACAAGATCAATAAAATGAAGTATGATTTATAACACATAAAATATGGCTCTAATTAGTACAATGGAGCCATCTATAGTATACAAATCTTTGCAATGTAATGCATGAAAAAATTCCATGAACATTAAATATCAAGCACTATTAGAAAACAAGACTTGGAATATTTTTGATCTTCCACTAGAGAAAAAGACTATTGGATGAAAATGGATTTTCAAAATCAAATATAAATTAGATGGTAGTATTTATAAACACAAAGCAAGACTTATAGTAAAAATATATGCATAAAAGTAAGGCATATATTATAAATAAAATTTTGTAACTTTAGTAAAAATAAAATCTATCATAATTATTTTTTCTCTAGCTACACAATTTGAATGGAGAATTCATCAAATGGACATGAAAAGTGCTTTTCTCAATGGGGATTTAAAAGAAGTTTATTGGACTCAGCTAGAAGGATTCATCATATGTAGACAAGAAATACAGTTATGTAAATTGATAAAATCTCTTTATGGTCTCAACAAGCACGTTGAGCATGGTATACAAAAATACATAATTTTTTTGGAAAGCATGGCTTAAAAAGAAATTCATATGATCCAACTTTGTATCACAAAGAGTAAGAGAGAAAATTGTATTCATTAATGTACATGTATATGATTTGGTCACCACATGAATTTTTGAAGGAACGATTCTAGTTACAAAGGAATATTTGAAGAAATTATTTTACATGACAAATCTTGGGTTATTACACTACTGCCTAGAACTAGAAGTAAAGCAAAACCATCATCACATATTTGTTTCACAAAGCAAATATACCAAGAATCTACTTGACATATATCACATGGAATATTGTAAGCCTATGGCAACTCCTATAGAATCAAGTTTTCAACTCTCATGTATTGATTCCTCTCCTCCAATCGATAGATAGTTGGGAGTCTCATCTACCTAACTTACAAAATATTAGATGCTAGTTTTATAGTGAGTTATATTTCATATTTCATGCAAGAACTAAAATTAACATTGGAATGTAGTAAAAAGAGTTCTAAGATATATACAAGGTACTATTAAGTACAATATAGAAGTCAAAAAGAGTGTTTAGTTCCTCTTAATAGGTTTATAGACATATTATACAAGATGTATTGATGACAAAAACTCTACCTCTTTTTATGTGTATTTCTAGGGTTTGCACGAATATCATGGGAAAACAAGAAACAATAAAAATTTGCTTGATCCTCCATTGATGTAGAATATAGTGTAGCAGGAGGATCTATTTGTAAAGAAATATGGTTAAAATAGATGCTAAAAAATATATATGTACCATAATATAAACCTATAATCATGCACTACAACAACCAAGGAGTACTAAAACTTATTTTTTATTTAGTATTCCAAGAACGAACCAATCACATTGACATGAAGTGCCACTTCATCTATGAACATGTTAAATACCACAAAATTTGACTCAAATTCTCCCATATCCAAGAACAACATCCAAACATCTTCACCAAACCCCTTGGATGTATTAAATTTGAAGAATTCCAAAGTTTTCTCTCCAAGACTATGATGTAATAAGGGAGGGATGTTAGGAGTTATTACATCATAAATAATATGAATTTAAGTTGATTAACCACTCACAAATGGTTTATGAGGTTCACTAAGGGACAAGGGTAGTAATAAGATTAGTTAAATTTTGTTATGCCTTATTTGGGTAACCATTGTATCTAAATACCCCTCACTATATAATCATCAAAGCATTGAGTTCTAAAATCTAAATGTCATAGATTCTAGTCAATTATTTTCTAATATACTCTTAGTAGCTTTATTGTTTTTTTTTTTGAATTTACATGGTGGAATCGGTAGCCATCACGAATCCGGGCAGGTTGTCTAGCTTTTATGGCCACCACAGTATTTTGCATTGTCCATCCCAGAAGCCACCACACAGATCTTTGCATAGTCCGCCCTTATAACCACCATGCCACAATCATTTTAAACCTTTTACACTACTGAAATCACCAGGAAAGGGACAAGCATTCAATTTTGCGAGGCCCGAGATTTGAACCTTGGACCTTCATCCCCCTTATGGGGTTTGGATGAACCAATTGGTCTACACCTCGGACCTTTAGTAGCTTGATTTTTATAGTTTCCATTTTATAAATTATTTAAAATTTAATAATAATAATAATTATATATATATATATATAAAGTTATTTATAGAAGATCACTATACAGGTTTTTTTATTTAGTTATAAGGGATTGAAATGGGCCCCACTTGTATCACATCATCATCACGTAGTGGTATTACAATAGATTGGATATTATCCTTGTATCACCTAGAAATATTTGAACTTGTGTCTCCTCCTTAAATGTTGAGGAATCTAACCAATTGAGTTAATTCCATTTGATTTACTAATCATATTTTTATGATAAATTAGTTCTATTGTATTTGCAAACTAAATAATTATAATGTAGCAAAAGGTATCTTCCTAGTTTTTTTGGTATGGTTTTGAAATTTATCTTTATTTAGTTTTCATTTTTTTTTTAAATTTTAGTTGCATCTAAACAAGATCCAAGAAGGTCCAAACATGGATTAAGCTGATTTTTTATTATTATTTTCTCAATTGATTTTGATTTCGGTTCTAAATATGTTATCCATTAATATGTTAAAATATATTCATTATATATGGCTCTATATTCATTTTATTTTGCAATTTAAAATTCATAATTTTAAGTTATTGTAAGTTAAGAATCAACCAATTTTTCTAATATAAAAACTCTTTTCAAAATTTTTAACTATATCTTATATATCAATGTAACAAATTTATGCAAAAATTGAATAATTTTATTATGATGTGAATAAGTATAATAATAATTATTTGTCTATATAAGGTATACTCAATACAAATATTACATTACCTATAAGGGTGTTAGGTGGTGTCTAATATGGTGGTAATGGGTTATACCCATACACGTAGAGCTGGTTATTGGTTGTGATTTTACCCAACCATAATTGACTATATTTGACGGGACCCGAAAAATGCACACTTCATCAAACCCTACTTTTCATTAAGAAATCTGAAAATTACATGCATACAGCCCGTAGGCTTACAATCACCGGCCCTCGGCTCGGTTTCCTCCACTGCAACTTTTCTACGTATTAAATCTGAAAATCTTACGCCAAACAGCCCGTAGGCTTTACAATAGCTAGCTCCCGGCTTAGCTTCACGCTTCTATACCTCTGCATGCATTCTTCGATCCACCGTCCCGACTAAAACAACAAACTAGGTTTTTATAGAGGCCCAGACCCTCTCATGCATTAAACCACGCATTAATCGGGACACCCGATCGATTAATTACATTAACTAGGTTTTTATAGAGGCCCCGACCCTCTGAAACAAAAACACAAAAATTGAGACACCAACCCGATTAAAGACCCCTCTCCGCACGGTCCCTGTCATCTCTGAATCCGTCAAAAAATTCTGCGTGCCCATCCTTCTCGTCTTCCATGCTTCTGGGTAGCCCCCCGCTTTAACTTCAATTCGTGCCACGTGTCATTTTTGAATGGTCCTCGAAAATGCCGTTCTCGCCATCTCTTTCTCCTCCCGCGCATTTTTCTCTCTCCGTCGTGATATCACGACATGTCACAATATCGCGACGTTTCTGTCTTCCTGCGCTCTTTTCCAATTTTGGTCACGATATCATGATCGATTCTGTCGAAAGCCCCCTGCTCTGGTTTCTGTTGTGACATCGTGACGTCACGATATCGCGACATTGCGATATCATGACCATTCTATCACCTCACCCTGAATCCCTTTTGACATCGTGAAATTGCGACGTCGTGATTTCGCTACAAATTTTCTTCTTCGCCTTCGCCTCGCTGAGACGTCGCAATTTCGTGACGTCGCGAAATTGTGACGTCGCAATTTCACTACTGACTCCTGCCTTTGCCCCTACCTCGCTGAGACGTCATGATTTTGTGACATCGTGATTTCACTACAACTTCCTGCCACTGCCTCCTCCTTGCCTTGACGTCATGATTTCGCAATGTCACGAAATCATGACGTCGTGATTTCGTGATGTCACGAAATCACGACGTCGTGATTTTGCGATGTCGCAAAATCATGACGTCATGATTTTGCTACTCTTTTTTGCCTCCTTGCCCTTCGCTGTTCCACTCGTCATGATTTCGTGACGGTCGCAATTTCATGACATGTCACGAAATTGTGGGTCACGATTTCACGACATGTCACAAAATCACGGCCCCTTCTCTTGCATTTTCTCTCTCCTACAAACTGTCTTCTGCTTTCTCTTCTTTCGACTCTTCAGCACTGACTTTCCCAAATCTTGATGCCTCTACATCAGATGCTGATGGATGCTCCTGCATCAGACACCCGGGGTAAGTGGAGAAGTGATCTTCACTTCTGCTTGGTCCGGTTGCTGCCTCCGGCAACACTTCCAGACTTTTCTCTGCCTTCGTAGACTGTTCTAACCCCGTCTCCCGGTCCACACAACTTCTGTCTTCTATCGGACAGATTTCCTCATTGCTGCAAACTTCTGCTGCAGCCAGCTTCAACTCCTCCACTTGCACAAAAAAATCTGTGCCTTCTTCTAGGCAGGTCCCGGTACTGCTGCACTCTTCTGTAGCCTTCTTCACCTTTTCCTCTTTCTTCCTCTTTCTTTCTTCCCGCATTCTTTGCCGCTCCTCTTGCTCCCGCAACTTTATTGCAAGCCATTCCTTTTGCAGGGCTTTTAATTACCGTTGCAAAGATAATACTTCTTCCTCCGACACCATATCCTCCTTGCTGTCTCGTCTTCTTCGGGAATGCATTTTTTTTTTTCTTTCTTTTCTTACAAAGCTTTAACAATCCGGTGTAGCTGCCTCACATTCGACGATCTGTTAACACGCCCGAGATCTGAACTCACTCTCTCTCAGAACCCTCCATAGATCCTAGCATAACTGCCTCACGTTCGATGATCTGTTACGCACTCAGAATCACTTGCTCTGATACCACTGACGGGGACCCAAAAAATGCACACTTCATCAAACCCTACTTTTTGTTAAGAAATCTAAAAATTACATGCATACAACCCGTAGGCTTACAATCACCGGCCCCCGGCTCAGTTTCCTCCACTGCAACTTTTCTACGTATTAAATCTGAGAATCTTATGCCAAACAGCCCGCAGGCTTTACAATAGCTAGCTCTCGACTTAGCTTTACGCTTCTATACCTCTACGTGCATTCTCTGATCCACCATCCCGACTAAAACAACAAACTAGGTTTTTATAGAGGCCCCGACCCTCTCACGCATTAAACCACGCATTAATCGGGACACCAACCCGATTAATTACATTAACTGGGTTTTTATAGAGGCCCCGACCCTCTGAAACAAAAACATGAAAATCGGGACACCAACCCGATTAAAGACCCCTCTCCGCATGGTCCCTGTCATCTCTGAATCCGTCAAAAAATTCTGTGCGCCCATCCTTCTCATCTTTTGTGCTTCTGGGTAGCCCCCGCTTTAACTTCAATTTGTGCCACGTGTCATTTTTGAACGGTCCTTGAAAATGTCGTTCCCGCCATCTCTTTCTCCTCCCACGCATTTTTTCTCTCCATCGTGATATCGCGACATGTCACGATATCGTGACATGTCGCGATATCGCGATGTTTCTGTCTTCCTGCGCTCTTTTCCAATTTTGGTCGCGATATCGCGACATGTCGCGATATCATGACCGATTTCATCGGAAGCCCCCTGCTTTGGTTTTTGTCATGACATCGTGACATCGTGATATCGCGACGTCGCGATATCACGACGTCGCGATATCATGACCGTTCTGCCGCCTCACCCTGAATCCCTTTTGACATCATGAAATCGTGACATCACGATTTTGCTACAACTTTTCTTCTCCGCCTTTGCCTCGTTGAGACGTCATGATTTTGTGACGTCGCAAAATTGCGATGTCGCAATTTCACTACCGACTCCTGCCTTTGCCCCTGCCTCGCTGAGACATTACGATTTTGTGACGTCACAAAATCGCGACGTCATGATTTCGTTGCAACTTCCTGCCACTGCCTCCTCCTTGCCTTGATGTCATGATTTTGTGACGTCGCAAAATCACGATGTCACAATTTCGCTACTCTTTTCTGCCTCCTCGCCCTATGTTGTTCCGCTATCGTGATTTCACGACAATCACGATTTCGTGACATGTCACGAAATCGTGGCCCCTTCTCTTGCATTTTCTCTCTCCTACAAACTGTCTTCTGCTTTCTCTTCTTCCGACTCTTCAGCACTGACTTTCCCGAATCTTGATGCCTCTGCATCAGATGCTTATGGATGCTCCTGCATCAATATTTTTGTACTATAAATGTAATATTTTCTTGATAATACAATTATCTAGCACCCTGTTCATCCAACATGTAGTATTAGATCAGGATACATGACTAGGAAAGAAGTAGATTCAAGAAAATTAGATTCTAGAAGAAACCAAAAAATAAGGATGTCTTTTGTTGTTTATTTGATGTTTTAGATATCAATTTGATGTGATACCATCTTCTTTATTGTTGCATATAGTATAATATGTCACTATTTGCATATGTACCTATAAATAGTTGTGTGCATCCTTGTTCAAATGAGAGTTTTTGATAGTCATGTGTATCCTTATTTGCAACATGACCCAATCATGAATATCATATATGTGTGTTGTATTGGTGAGTCCATTTAATAAAAATAAAACAAGTCATATGTCATTAGCCAAAAGAGCAAGTTATACATCAATAGATATCTACCTGGAGTAATAGATGATAAATATTTATAAGCTTGAGCAATAATTTGAATACTATGTAGAAGGTAGAAGTCTGTAACGTTCATGTCATGATCAAATTGAAGAAAACATGTTTTGCCTTTTTTTTTATTATTGTTTATTCTATAGATTTATTTGTGTTTATCCTCCAATTTGTGTTCTATTTGTATGATGAATTACTAAAAAAATGCAAGTTGAAGCTTTTTTTCATTTATTGGTGAAATTTTAATGTATTAAAAAAATCTTGTTTGTAGATGTATTGGTGTGCATGAAATTTCTAGCATGAAGAAGAGCAAAAAGAGACATTCACTAAAGGGTTATTTCCATTTACAAATAATGGTGTCATCTAGATAGAGTTTTTCAATCATAGCATTAGGAAAATATTATCTTCTTAACTTATTTGGAAGAGCCATTTGAAGATGTTGTCTAGATTTGGTGTTAGTGCCATGTGTCTAGAGCTATCATTTTGAGCTACTAGCTAGAAAATAGCTATTATTTAAAGTTATAATTTGGAGCTATCATCTGGAGCTATCATCAGATATTACATTTGAAATATACTAGCCCTTTGAATACAATGGTGTAATCACAACAAGATCATTTAAATATGCATAAGGGTTGTCTATTATGAAGTTTTCATGTAATCAATGCATGGGCAATATGAAAGTTAACTTCTAGTGAAGTGTTAGCTAAAGGCTTGTGTCATGAATTTAAAATAATAATAATAAGTAGTAATAGTTTGCTACTGCTATTGTTCTTTTACATCCATCCAATCAAATAATTAAAAAAATAATGCATAAAATGTTGTTGTTGCATGAAAATAAGGGACCGTTGAATAGGAGAGTGATTTCCATCCATTCAAGTTGATATCAGTGACAAAGATAATTTAGATTGGCTATGAATATTTTAATTTTTCTAGTTGGAGGAATGTGCATAATATTAGAAAGAACATTATGGTGAAAAAATTGATTGGTTGATGCACCAACATTGAAGGCCTTTGCAAATTTATCCAACATGTGAAAGGAAAAATACTACATGCTAAACTACCTTCTACATTGTAAGAACAAACATTACTAATACTACATTTTATGGAAATGGAAACCAAACAATTTTATATGGTTTTAGAAAAGAATAAAAGATTGAGGTTGTATGTTGGATGTCACTACATTATGATTTGCACATACTTGCATTATCCAAGTTGACTAGGAATATGGAGTTTGTACAGTGAATTATTTGGAAGAGTCACATTGATGTGACTCCTTGAGAAACCTTTTCATCATTGAATTTCAACACTCATATTTATCCCATATGCATAGAAATAAATCAATATTGCACTCATGAGAATGAGACACTTTGGTTCATAAGCCATGCTTGCTAGGCATAATTATGTATGGACTCGTACTCTAAAATTTGGTATGATATATAGATAAAATAATATTTTACTCGATAAAGATCCTTCTTTGATTGAAAATATCTATTGTTACCTAGATAGATTTAATTGATTTTACTTGTTATTCTAAGATGATGGATAGGCATATCTAGAGTCATCAAAAAGCTATTTTTGAGCTTGATGCTCTTGTTAAATAATTGATGATAAATATTATAGCGACCATTAATGAAGATTATTTGATTGAGGGGGAACATCAATACATTTTTTGTATTCTATAGAACTTAAAGATGATTTTTATCACTAGAGGATGTGATTGCAAGGAACAAAGTAAAAGTACATGAAGCCTTACTTAAGTATGTTTATGAATAAGTGCACATGACACTATTTATTTTTTGGGTAATACAACTTTTTTTATGATAAATTTGACTTGATTTTATGCGTTTATGTGTATATTCCATGAATTTTGTTATATAGTGAGATGAATTCCACTATGAAATAAAATTTAATACAGATCTTAGTCCAATAAAATAGATGATTTCATGCATTTTTTGAGCAACTATATAGTAAATAAAGAATTTTATGAATATTATATCACCTATTAGGGTGTTAGGTGGTGTCTAATATGATGGTATCAGTTTCTACATATTCATCTAAAATTGGTTATTGGTCATTACATTACTTGACCTTAATTGATTATATTCATGTACTATAAATGTAATATTTTCTCGATAATACAATTACCCCAACACCTTGCTAGTCTAACATTACTAAATCCTTTCCTAAAGTTTAAAATTTAAATTTTAATCCAATAATTAAAATATGCTACTAAAATCCTATTAATAAATAAAATTGAGTATTTTATATCTATGCTATATTAAAATACTAAAACAAGAGACTCACTTTTAAAATATAGGTTAATGCTAATAAATCATTTTATTTTAAATTACTAGTAAAAAAGAAATTAAACATACAAATTTAAAGACATTATAACCTAAAGTCATACATCTTAAATTTAATTATAGTGTTTTTTATACATCTAAAGGCATACATCATGGAAGAGGGTTGCAAAGGCATCATCATTACTGCTCAAAGATTTTTTTTTTATTTGGTAAATGAAGGGGTTTTGAGGTCCCCAAACCTATTACAATAGGTTGAGATAGGGAATGAGAATGCACTAAACTACAAAACTAAATCAAAACCAGCCAAGGGGTAGGAATAACAGGCCACCCTCAACAAGGAAAAATAGAGAGGACCCCATACAAACAACATACCATAAAATCCAGGTAACAATAACTAAAGGAACCAGACCTCTCTCAGCAAAATAAAATAGAGAGGGCCCCATGCACCAACATAAAATATAACCTGATATCAATTGCTAAAATAACATCATAGTAGATCTAGTTTCAGGTTGCCATATCCATCTGCTTGTTAACCACATCTTGAATCTTGTTGACAAAGGAGACCACAACCTACAATGTACCCAAAAGAGTAGAGTGTTTTTCCTTCAGAACCGATAAACACATCACCACATCACTTCTCAAAGAAATTTATAGTGATGTTAAAAAGTTAATATAAAATGTGTGATATGTATACTAAAATGTTAATGTAGGTATACTCTATAAAATAACATTTTTATTTTATTTTAATGTATAAAAAAAAAATAATCATATAATAAATATAAAAAAAAGGTCCTATAAAAATATAGCTCATATACTAAAGTGGAACTATATTAATTTAATTTTTTTAGTTTGATTTTTTTTCTTTGAATCATCATACAATTCCAAAAAATTCTCTTGGCCTATAAAAATAGGTTTTCAAAATTGCTAAGAGAGCCAAAAACATTATTTGCTAGCAGGAATAAGGATAAGTTCCATGCTCCTAACACCATGATTTTAGAAAAAATATGAATATCACCATAGATGGAGAAGGATTATAGCAATTTTTATTATTTAAATCAATAAAGCATATGAATTAAAGTACATTTACACATGATGTTAGCATTGTAAAAAAAAGGGTTATAGGGGGTTGCAGCTACAGTCTTCGTGAAAGGGGTGTAAACCCTAGGTGCATTCAAGTAATGGAACAAAGTGATAAATTTGGCTATAGTATTTTTGAAATGGACACAAAACCTAGGTGCAGTCAAGTGTTGAAGGAAGAGGGTTGTTTGTAGACCATCTCTTTAGTTTATAAGAAAGCCTTTTTGGTTAGAAGAAATAAATCTCAAGGATATTTGGGTTCATGGGTGGATGAACCTTTGCTCTCTATACATATTTTAGAGGATGAATATAGGTTGGATCTGATTGATCATGAAGCCTAAACAATTATCTTCAAACTCAAGGTCAAAAGACTAGGCTTGGAGGAGCTCAAAGGATATATTGGTGGACCAATACAGAATTCCAAGTAACTCTCCTACCCAAATTTTTTATTTCTATTTTATTTTCTAATTTAGCGGATAGAGATAGAGTAATGGATTATAGATATAATTGATTTTTTGGACAAAGGGGTGTCTATATAAGACCTTGAAATTCTAGTTTCAACCCATTTATAGAAGAATTTAATGGCTTCCCAGTCTAGGTGAATCTTTATGCTCTCCCTATGGATTTTTTGGGAGAGAAGATATTCACTAAAATTTTTAATCCATTGGTGTATTCTAGTATATGGATGCCCAACCAGAGGAAAATTTATCCAATAAAATTAATGAGTAAAGCAAGATTGTCTATTTGGATGGATGTTTCAGTTCTTATACCTCAATTCATTACTATCTCCTCAAGCAAAAGGGAATAAAAATATGAAAACTTCTACCTAAGATATTAGGGCTATCAATAATATGACCACCTGAAGAAGAGATGCCTGATCATCCAATCATTATTTGATTCCTCCTTAGTGGAGTAGAAGGCCCTGCATGCAAATGATTCAAAATCTTCAAATGTTCCAATTTAAAATAAATAAGCTCATCCTCCAAATCGATGTAAACACAGTTGTAAGAGGTCAAAATAAATGCCTCCCATCACATAAAAACTATGATAAATAAATAATAAATTGGTAAAACCCTCATTCTCATAAAAAATGTAATACATGGAAATAAATCGATAAATACTTTATTTTATCATTCCTATATTCACAACCTTACAATATGATAACAAGGGAATATATATCCCAAAATAAACCTCAAAATGAAACCCTAAATCTTAAATTCCTAAAGATAACACATTACTACTTTTTGTGCAAATTGTTATTTTTAGCCAAAAACTATTATTTCTAGGAATTCACCAAAAAAGTAGCCCTATAAATTAATAAACATCATTGTATCACCCATATTAGACCTTATACAAAATATCAATACCTACACATTACTAAATAAGAATTTACTTCTATTTAAAAAAAAAACACTAAATTCCATTTTTGGGGCACTAGATGAAGGAATTAGGGCCTGATAAAATCTTGAAAAGACCTAGAAAATATAATCTATGCCACTAAATTACCTAGCCATGAAATTTTCCTCCTTTATATCTAGCTCCATGTAAATTTTCAAGTCAATCCAACGATCGAATCAAAAGTTATGCCCTTCATAAGATAAGCCCCTACATCACAAATGCTCAAATTGTATAATAGGAATCATGCAAGCAACAAAAGATTCAATCCCAAAAGAAGAATTTGAATCAGATCATTGATAAAATTCAAATGGTTACTAAAGACCATCTAGATAGTTCCATGGAAAATATTAGCACCTTAGATGGTATTCTTGAAGCTAATTATGAAATAATCGATGACGATCAATTTTTTGAAAATGAAGATCCTACAAAATGTGTTACAACTAGATATTACCTTAAGAGCTTGAAGTGCAAAAATGCATTCTCAAATATTGCCACTCTAAAGGAGGAATAACCTCTACTAAAAAATAAAAATAATCAAACAAATTTTCTCTTTGATAGATGATTGTTATGTTTGGTTTTCTTTTATCTGTTGGAGTTATATGTCATGTAAGGGTTGTTCTTATTATTAGTTTGTTAAAAAAAATTGATTATAGAAACTTAGAAGTTTGAGGAAGATGGAGAATATTTTTGATAGAAAGGTAAATATGGGTATGCTTTAATTAACTTGTTATAAATGTAATGAGAGCAATGTAATGTTTTATTTTTGTAATGGGAGTGGCCCCCAATAGAAGCCACACATAGCTTATTAAAAATAAATAATTAAAAAGTACATTTACACATCAAGTCATGGTCATATCTAATGAGAGTGCCAACCTTTAGTCATCTTACAAAAATGTCATTTTGATACTTTAGCCTTAGGGCCATCAACCATCTTATATATATGACCTTAATTATCAATAAAGGTCTAAAAAGAACATAAAAAGTTTCCTAAGCCATATCTTATATCAAATAGAAACAAGTATCAAAATGGGGCAAATTGTGGTGGAATCCTAGTCCCATACTCTACTCCTTTTAACCAAGTACCAACTGGAAATTCCAAGGCAAATTTTGATATATAAATATGATTATAAGAGATATCTTCAAATGATGCTTCTAGCAATTTCACCTACTCATAATAACACCTAAGTATCAAATTTGCATCCCCATTAATCTTAAATCCCAATCCACCTCTAATTTTGAGTCACCATAAACTTGGAGTTTTTTTATTCCCTATTTCATTTCCATTCTTAAAAAAAATATCAAAGCCTTCCACTCTACCATATTATTGGTGCCTTTACCAATACCTACTTTGAAAGTGTATTTGTATTTTTTATCCTAATATAACACTCCTACCCCACATCTACCTATATTGCCTTGACAAGATCCATCAAAAAAGCCCAAGACATCATATTATCCATTGTTAAACTGTAAAATTGTCTTATATTCTTTAATTTTGGAACTTTTTTATTACTTCATAAGTATATTTTATTTGAACTTGAATTTTTATAGGTAGAATTTCCTTGCTCTCGAACAACATAGAATTTTTTGCCCACCACAGACTCCATGCCCTTATTAATAGAATTCACCACAGACATCATATTATCCACTGTTAAACTGTAAACTTGTCTTATATTCTTTAATTTTGGAACTTTTTTATTCCTTCATAAGTATATTTGAATTGAACTTGAATTTGTATAGGTAGAATTTCCTTGCTATCGAACAACATAGAATTTTTTTCCCACCACAGAATCCATGCCCTTATTAATAGAATTCACCTGTATTCCTCTGAACCTTTGTCTTTGAACCAATGTTGAATATTCTTCAAATAGATTCCTTGCTCGCCACTATCCCTTCCCTTTAATCATGGGTAGAATAGAATTCCACACTTTTCTCAAGAAATCACAATGAACCAATAGATCATCCATTTTTTCTTCTTCCTTTTTACCCAAGCTAAATTGAATTGGACCCTAGTATTACCTCTTTTGTAGAACATCCCATGTCAATACCTTTTTATCCAATGCTGACCAAGAATAAATTCTGGTTTTCAAGGGCAATATCATTTGTGAGGGAAGATATCAATATAAAAATATATTATTAGAAAATCTAGATGAATTTCTCATCATATTATATTTTCAACAAAAATATTAAAATATGCCAATAAAGAAAAGAGCTTATATTTACACTATAAGGAAGGGTATGCCAAGTATGAAAAACATGCAACTACATTTTCTTAAGAATTGAGAGCTAACACAAAAGGACCTTTTGCATAATGTTGAACTGCATAGCTTATATAGGTTTTTAGTTTTATTATCTATGAGAGTGTATGGATAGTTTATAGATTCTTATAAACATAACAAAATAAACATAGATAATTTTGTTGGATTAATATAGTGGAAGAATTGAATTGAACCACAAAACTATAAAAATAGAATTTATTCTGACTTATGCAATTCATTTTTCTATCAATTTATATCATAGATCCTATAACTTTTCTAAATTGATAAAATTAAAAAATATCTCATCTCATATTGTTATGCCTTGAAAATGTCTAAGCTAATATTGCCTTCTTTAGATGATAAGCTATATAAGTTGTCAAAATTATTATGTTGAAACAAATTATTCTATCCATAATTGATATATCCATGTATTAATAAAAGTCTAAGTTGCTTGTTTTTAAACCATATTTATTATAACTAATTTACATTACTATAGTCATGCCAAATATTAGTATTTATTTTTAACATGTTCCATGTCAAAATTTAAAAATACTATAATTTTAATATTATTGATTATTTTATGTATCTAAAATGTATGAGATATATAATATATTATACATTGTACTTTTTTGAATACATCTCAAAATTGTGATATATTCCATAATTACATGTTAAATTAATATTTTCTACTTAAAATATTATCACATTTTCCAAAATTTGTCAATAATTTCAATATTTCATTTATCAAAATTGCATGCTACTAATATGGCTGAATCATTGTGATATAAAATTAAAAGAAAAAATCATTAATTTGTGGATGACACCATTTTAGTCAATGCCTCCTTGATTCCTCAAGCTAATTCAATTAAGTCTATCCTTTTATTGTTTGAGATATATGTTGGCTAGAAAATCAATTACACCAAGAGTGTCCTTTACTTATTTAACACCTATTAGTCAAAAAGTGACTAACTACAGAAAAACAGCTGATGCACATTTTTGCATATTTTCCAAAAAGACCGAAGTGGCCCATATGCTAAAGATCAAAGAAAAATCAAAATACCGCAAGGAGGAAAAAGTGTCACGATATTGTGACATGTTGCATTTTCGTGGCTAAGAGCAACAAAAGGGAGCAAGGTGACAAAAGTGTCACGATATTGCGACATGTTGCATTTTCGTGGCTAAGAGCAACAAAAGAGAACAAAGAGGCAAAAGTGTCGCAATATCATGACATATTGCATTTTCCCGGTCCAGAACAACAGGAGAGAGCAAGGAGGCAAAAGTGTCGTGATATCTCGACATGTTGCATTTTTGTGGCTAAGAGCAACAAAAGGGAGCAAGGAGGCAAAAGTGTCGTGATATCGCGACATGTTGCATTTTTGTGGCTAAAAGAAACAAAAGGGAGCGAGGAGGCAAAAGTGTCACAATATCATGAAATGTTGCATTTTCATGGTCCAAAGCAAAGAGAAAGAGTGAGGAGGAAAAAGTGTCACGATATCGCAACATGTTGCATTTTCATGGGCAAAAGCAAAGAGAAAGAGCAAAGAGGAAAAAGTGTCGCGATATCACGACATGTTGCATTTTCGTGGTCCAAAGCAAAGAGAAAGAGCGAGGAGGAAAAAGTGTCACGATATCGCGACATGTTGCATTTTTTGCGGTCCAAAGCAAAGAGAAAGAGCGAGGAGGAAAAAGTGTCGCGATATCGTGACATGTTGCATTTTCACAGGAAAAAGCAAAGAGAAAGAGAAAAGAGGAAAAAGTGTTGCGATATCGTGACATGTTGCATTTTTGCGATCCAAAGCAAAGAGAAAGAGCGAGGAGGAAAAAGTGTCACGATATCATGACATGTTGCATTTTCGTGAGCAAAAACAAAGAGAAAGAACCAAGAGGAAAAGGTTTCGTGATATCGCGACATGTTGCATTTTTGCGGCTAAAAGCAACAAAAGGGAGCAAGGAGGAAAAAGTGTCACGATATCGCGACATGTCTCATTTTCATGGCTGGAAGAGGCAGAAAAGCAAAGCAAGGAAAGAATGTCATGATTTCATGACATGTCTCATTTTTGCACCTAGAAGAGGTAGAAGAGCAAAGTAAGGAAAGAATGTTGCGATTTCACGACATGTCTCATTTTCACGGTTGGAGGCGACAGAAAAGCAAAGCAAGGAAAGAATGTCATGATTTTGTGACATGTCTCATGTTCACGACTGGAAGCGACATAAGAGCAAAGTAAGGAAAGAATGTCACGATTTCGTGACATGTCTCATTTTCACGGTTGGAAGCGGCAGAAGAGCAAAGCAAGACACGAACGTCACGATTTTGCAACATGTCTCATTTTCGTAGCTGGAAGCGGCAAAAAAGCAAAGCAAGGAAAGAATGTCGCGATTTCGTGACATGTGTCATTTTTGTGATTGGAAGCAGAAGAAGAGCAAAGTAAGGAAAGAATGTCATGATTTCATGACATGTCTCATTTTTGCGGTTGGAGGCAACAAAATAGTAAAGCAAGGAAAGAATGTCACGATTTCGTGACACGCTAGCTGTAAAGGAATAGAGTATATTTTTGGCAACTGGGGACATGCACTGACATCAGGTGCTAATTTCTGAAGAATGGTCTATTGATTATAACCTGGCAGGTCTGCTAGATGATTACAGAATAACAAGTTCACCTAAAATTATCCAGAAGGAAATTTATCCAATCTGTGGGAAATCCTTTGTATATTATTAGAAATTGTAGATAATTACTTGTAATTTATTGAAGAAATTAAATGTACATAGTAGAAGATACTCTTTTTAGGGTATAAATAGGAGTGAGTCAACCATGAAAAAATGTCATCTCTTGGAAGTTTACAAGCTTGATGTACATGTACTGGATTACAAGCAATAAAAGATTTCTTCTTCTAGCTTCCGAAACTTCTGTGTGCAAGTGTATGTATCTGGTGTTTTAACTTTTATTCACTCTAAGTTTTATAATGTATCTGTTCTAAAATATATAATGTGCATGTATAAATCTTGTTTCTAGAGTTGAACATTAAAATATATTTACATGCTTTTAGATGAACATCTAAAAGTCACACTCAGGAATTCATGTTTTCTATAAAGAAGATATAAAGAAAACTCTGAAAGTAGTAATCTACATCATCAATGTTTGTTGTTGTCTAATCTGTATCATGAGAAAATTTTCTAGATTAGGCTATATTTCCCTTATCTCTTGTTCCCCTTTTCTCTAAAAAACTCAAAGGAACCAGCCTTCTCTGGAGACTAGATAGATGATCTCAAGCAAGATCTGTCTATTCAATGTTGGCAAAGTCTAAGGTGCAACACTATTAACCAAAGGAAAATTTTGTTCCAATAGTTTTTGGCACGCTCGGTGGGACCAACAATCTCATAGTATTGTATAAGTTTTGGTATTTTACCTTAAGAGCCTTTTTTTAAAAATCTCAAGAAAAACCACTTGGTGACTCCGTTGCAATTTAGACCATAAAATAAAGACCTTTTCTAAAAACCTTCTGGTTATATAGCCATATGATAACCAAATCCTAAGATAGAAACTTTGAAGAACCTATCAAGTTTTTTGAACTACATCTCGGAATCCTAAAAGCACACCCTATGCTAGACGCAAGATCAAATCTACCCGACACCATTAACAACTCTTTAAAACCTGTTGTAGGAGCATCTGCAAGCAATCCTATAGTAGTTGTAACTCCTTTAGCAATAATGGCAATCGCCCCTACCCCAACCCATCTTGTATGGAATCAACACCACCAAATTCCACAAGCTACACTAAAAGCATTATCGACCTTTGATGGAACAAGCAAAACAGTAGATGAGCACTGTTTAGATGTATCAGCGCTAGCATCTGTTTACAACATCACTCAGGAAGATGTAATGGTCAGATTGTTGATTATATCTTTGAAATGAAAGATGCTCTATTGGTAAAAAGTGCTTCCCATTGGATCCATTACTTCTTGGGCAGTATTGGTCGGTCATCTGGTCAATGAATTTAATATACATGCAGATCCTTTCATATTGCTGAATCAATTCACTATCATTGAGAGGCATCCACAAGAAGAAATCCAAGATTTCAACATTAGATTTACCAGAACTCGTGATAGATTACCGCAAGGCCTAAAGCCCATGGAAGAACAAGCTATATGCTATTATTTAAGGGCTTTTGATTCAGATCTCAGTATGATAATAAGGCAATCCCATGTAACCACTTTTCATAGGATCTATGTAGAGGCAGTAAAGGGCGAAGCTGATATCATCGCTACAAAAATATATCCATCAAAAAGTATATTGCCAATTTTACCAGAGCTTTCCCAAGCATCAATTTCTAAACTTCTCGTACTCCCATCAATGCAGGCCCTCCCATCTATAGCTGCACCTCCTACATTCCATTACCAGCCACACCCCTTGCATCAGCTCCCCCTAGTGATCAATACACGAACATAATTGATACAATGAAGACATTGTCAAATGAAATGGCATCCATGAAAAAGAGAGGCTGAAAGGAATTTTCTACCAAGGAGGTTCCCTCAGGTAACAAGAGATGCAGCACAATCAAGCAATAGGGGACAAGAGAGACCGAGCAAGGTATATACAAATGAGATAGTGGAGGCCGAGGAGCCTCCCATTGATTCTAAATTTTTGTGTACTACATGTAACGATCCACATGGGGAAAGTTTGTGTATGATACACCAACATTATGTACAAAATATAGCAGTTGAAAAGAGTAAATAAAAAATGAAAGGCCATGTAAATATGATTAAAGAGAAGGCCCACAACTTCATGATGCCTAAATTAGAACATGTTTCAATTTTGACAAGATTAGGTAATAAACCACTGCAAGTAGACCCTAAAGAGCTTCACCCATTGAATGTTTCCCCTGCTCCCAAGGAATTTCCCAAAGAAACTCCTAAGGGAAGTCTCCCTTAGGAAAGAAAATATTAGTTTCTAGCCAAAATTCAAGGGCAAGAAACACACAAAATTTATTCCTCGGGGGGAAAATGAAACCCAAGAATAGGCCAGGTAAAGGTTGAGATTCACCTCGCTAACAAAATGGCAAAGAACTGAAGCTACCCAGGGATACAAAAATGAAGAACACAAGCTTATACTGAGAGGGGGGGTGAACAGTATAAGACCACTTTTTACTTTTTCCTTCAATTCAATATTATGCAATGTATAGATAGCAGTATCAATAGCAGTAATCAAAGCAATGCACAAAACACCATCCACAATAGAGACACAACTTTACCGTGGTTCACCCAGAAAGTCTGGGCTACGTCCACAAAACTTTTCTCTAAAAGTTATATCAAAGTTCTTTGGGAAACCTTCCCAATTACAATGTTTATGAGCCTCTGCTCAAAGGAGATACCTTCCCCTAACTCTGCTCTGGCTGGTGATCCTCTAGAAGACCTCTACCTCTGCTGCCCTTAGCAAATGGAACTCTATCCATAGAAGACACCTGTCTTCCCTGCTCTGGCTGGAGACCTCTATCCTCAACTCTATCACCTCAAAGCTGGTCCTTGAATTTGCACTAAACACAGTCCTTCGGTCTAGCACAAATGTCCTCTTTCTCTTTCTCTGATCTGCACCAAACACAGTCCTTCGGTCTGGCACAAGTCTGTCCTCTTCCTCTTTCTCTGGTCTGCACCAAACATAGTCCTTCGGTCTGGCACAAGTCTATCCTCAAATCTGCACCAATCTCTGTCCTCAACTGGTCCTCAAATCTGGTTTACAAAAGTGGTTCACCAGCTTGCACTAATGCTGGCTTGATCTTCACTCAAGTCTTGACCAAGACTTGTCTCAGATCTGCTTTGCAAGTTCTCAAGAGAACCTGCCCAAACTGCTCCACAAGCTCAACAAAAGCTTGCTCAAATCTATCCAATAGTTCTCTCTGCTCTGTCATAGCCGCACTTGGTCGAAACCAATTTTTGCACTGTCTACACAAACACAGCAGCACTCAGCACTCGGTGATCGAACTTCTTACTATGCACTCTTTCTGTGAATGTCGCAACACCAACAACTTCTGCTCCTTTGCGCTTTTCTGCTCTCTGTGCGCTCTTGCTTCACACTTAGCTCGATTTGACTCGACTCGATCTCTACGCACCGTGGACTTAACTTGCGCACATTCGATACTTATTCGATACTTTCAAACTCGAAACAACCCTCCTTTTATAACATAAAATTCAAGATCAAAAATTCAAACTTAGTCGATGGAAAACCCTAAACTCCATCGGCTGCACAACCCTGAACTTTGTCGGCTCAAAGTTAACTCTGTCGGCTTCAACCGCCTCTGGTTCTGTAGCTTTTCCCATGAAACTACAACATGTCATGATATCGCGACACCTTTGCCTGTCGTACACCTTCTTTTGCCTGTTGTCACGATATCGCGACACTTTTGCTTCTTTAGACTTCCTTTTTGTTTTTGTCATGAAATCATGACATTTTTGATGCCATACATTCTCTCTCCTCTTTGAGTCACAAAATTGTGACATGTCATGAAATCATGACATCTTCATCCGTTGGCTTCTTCACTTCTGCCTGTCGTGAAATCGTGACACTTTCTGCATCCGTACACTTTTCTTTCATCCTGTCACGAAATCACGACACTTCCAGCTTTCGAAAGCTTTCTTTGCAACCTGTCACGAAATTGTGACGCTTCTCATTTCAAACTCTTCCCTTTGCTACATGTCACGAAATCATGATAGTTCTCACTTCAAGTTTTGTAGCATGTCACAAAATCGCGACAGTCCTCACTTCGTCTTTTGCAGCATGTCACAAAATTGTGACACTTTTCATGTTACTTTCTCTCTCCTCGAACTTGTCATGAAATCGTGACAGTTCACACTACGGACTCTCTTTAGCATTATGTCACGAAACTCTCTCTCTAGTATGTCACGAAATCATGACACTTTTCTATCCGTATAACCTTCCTAGCAAAATGTCGCGAAATCGCGACACTTTTCCTTTTCTGCCTTCCTGCACTTTTCGAGTCGCGAAAATGCGACATGTCACGAAATCGTGACACTTTCCACCTTGCTCTCTTTCTTTGCCAACATGTCATGAAATCGCGACAGTTTTTCCTGCTTCTCTCTCTCTTCCAACATGTCACGAAATCGTGACAGTTTTTCCAGCTTCTTCTCTCTCTTCTAACATGTCACGAAATCATGACAGTTTTGCTAGCACTTTCTCTCTCCTCTAACATGTCATGAAATCATGACAATTTTTCTTGCCTGCTGCATACTTTTTCTAACTTGTCTTTTTCTTTGATCTTTTGCAAATAGGCCACTCTGATTTGCTTGGAAACTCACTATCCATGCTCTGAATAATCTTCTTGGAAACTCACTGTCCATGTCTGCAAATTATTTGACATTAAATCAAATTCCTTCAAGAGCTTCTTGACATCAATGACAACTTCTACACTTGAGCAAAGGCAATGTACCCAAGGTACCCAAAATTGCCAACAATCTCCCCCTTTGTCATTGATGGCAAACCTTTATGGAAAACACATCTCAAGAGCCAAAACTAAAACCAACTGTGCTAACAACTGAGAATCTGCCTTTGAAGTTTTGCTCCCCCTGACTTGAAGCTTTCCTCTTCACTTGAAGCTCTCCCCCTTACTCATATCTCTCCCCCTTTGTCATCAATGGCAAAGGGTCACCTTTGGGGCTCGGGACTAAGAATGAGCCTCTTAGCTTAGTCCCTCCCCCACCTCCTGATGAGGTGATTAAAATAGGGGTGGGAGTAAAACTCCCATTAGGCATTGATCATCATCAGCATCTAAAACTTCCTTGTCGGGTCTTCTCTTGAATTCTTTGTCCGTATTTTTGTTCTTATTCCTGTCACGGTTATCATTCCTATTCTTATCCATGCCTTGATCCTTGGACCTGTTCATACTACTATTCCTGTTCCTGTACCTTGGAAGATCAGCTCTACACTGTCTAGCTGTGTGACCATCATTGTTGCACTTATAACAAGTAACAAAGTTATTTCTTTTAGGCATGCCAATTCTTTGAATCCACCAGTTCTGACTAACCCTCTTCCTGTTATTAGTCTTGCAAAAAATTGCCTTGTGCCCAAACTGATTACAAGAGTAGCAATACCCTTGAAAGAAATTGCCACCTCTGAAACTGTCATTTACCTTCCTTACTTGAGTCATGCAATGCGAATCCATGTGACCGAACCTATGACACGCAAAACATCTACCGTGAAATTTTCTTTTATTTGACCTCTTGGGTCCCGAAAACTTCTTCTTCGCATTCAGAATTCTGTTTTCTATTTCTGCGCATTTATCACTCATGGACTCTTTCTCTGAAATACTCTCTTCATCAGAACTCTCTTCCTTTTGAAATCTCTTACTAGATTCCCCAATCTATTCCTTGTGTGGTTTAACAAAACCAAGGCCTATTTTATCTGTTGTCTTTCTTTGACCTTTGATGAGTGACTTAACCTTCTTGGAGCTATCTTGAAATCTGTAAAGCCTATCCTTGTACTCTTTAGTTTCCTCTTTCAAAGAATCCATTTTCTGTTCTAACTCCCTATACTCAAGAACCTTAGACTCCAACTCATCCTTGAGTTCTTGTGTCTTAGCCATAGAGAAGTCAAGACTTTCTAAGAGATCATCTCTCTCCATACAACATTCATCTAACTTATCCTTGAGTCTGGAATTCTTCTTTCTTTCTTTTTTCAAAGCACTAAGAGCACTACTAAGTTCATTTTCATGATCCTTTATTTGTTTGCATTCTGAATCATCAAAACCTTTTTCAGATTTCTTATCACTAGAGGTGCTACCTTTTTCAAAAACCATACATGCATCTTCCTTGTAGTTTTTTGAAGCATCCTCATACATACTAGTAACCAATTCATTATTTGTGCAGTCATCCTCAAGGTGACCAAAATTTCCACATCTAAGACATTTCATGATAATGAATCTATGTTTCGGTTCTTCCTCTTTTTTTGAAATGAACAGCATCTCATTTTCAACATCACTTGAAGAACTTTCACTATCACTACTAGACCACTTACTTGCTTTGTCTAGGTAGAAACTCTTCTTGTGCTTGTGAGAGTACCTCTTTCCTTGATTGTTGTGCTCATATTTGTTCTTCCTATGATGCTTGTGCTTTTTAGAATCCTTGCTCTTAGAATCTTGTATATCTTCATCACTTTCATTCTTGGAAACAGTACAATCAGTAGCATAATGACCAAACTTCCCACAGTTGAAACATCTTATATTTTTCATGCTTTTGTGCTTTCTAGAGAACTTGCCTTTCTTGCTGTAATATACCTCTTCATCACTAGAAGACTCATCACTCTCTTGAAGCTGTTTGCCCTTTGATTTCTTGGTAGCCTTGAAAGCTGCCTCTTTCTTGACATCAACCTTCACTTGAGTTCTCAACTCAAATGCTGCAAGTATACTATGGAGCTCATCCTTTTTCAACTTATCTAAATCTTTAGCTTCCTCAATAGTAGAAATATTTTCACTAAATCTATTAGGAAGAGATCTTAAAATCTTATCACACACATCATTTTCAGCAAGCTCAAGACCTAAGTCTTTCATGGAGTTAACAACCTCATCCATACGAAGCATGTAGTCACTAATATTTTCATCATCATTCATTTGGAGTTGTTCAAACATACCTTTAAAGTGTCTCAACTTGGCCTTTCGGACATTTGCATCACCTGTATGAACCACCTTCAACTGTTTCCACATTTCACTAGTTGTCTTGCAGTGAATAACTTTGGTGAGATCTGCTTTCTATAAGCCTTTCAGGATTGCATTCATTGCTTTTGAATTGTTGTGATGCATGAGCCTGTCTTCTTTAGTATAAGGACCATGTTCAGGAATAGTGTACTCGTCTTCAATCACTTCCCATACCTCATTACCAAGTGCCATTAGATAAACCTTCATTCTTGCACTCCACAGACCAAAATCTGATCCATCAAGAATAGGTGTTGCATTGCCACTTGAAAAATCCATTGTGTTCTTTGCTAGCTTTTCCTTCAAGCTGTTAAACTTTTCGAAGGCACCCGCTCTGATACCAATTGAAGAACACAAGCTTATACTGAGAGGGGGGTGAACAGTATAAGACCACTTTTTACTTTTTCCTTCAATTCAATATTATGCAATGTATAGATAGCAGTATCAATAGCAGTAATCAAAGCAATGCACAAAACACCATCCACAATAGAGACACAACTTTATCGTGGTTCACCCAAAAATTCTGGGCTACGTCCACAAAACTTTTCTCTAAAAGTTATATCAAAGTTCTTTGGGAAACCTTCCCAATTACAATGTTTATGAGCCTCTGCTCAAAGGAGATACCTTCCCCTAACTCTGCTCTGGTTGGTGATCCTCTAGAAGACCTCTGCCTCCGCTGCCCTTAGCAAATGGAACTCTATCCACAGAAGACACCTGTCTTCCCTGCTCTGGCTGGAGACCTCTGTCCTCAACTCTATCACCTCAAAGCTGGTCCTTGAATTTGCACTAAACATAGTCCTTCGGTCTAGCACAAATGTCCTCTTTCTCTTTCTATGATCTGCACCAAACACAGTCCTTCGATCTGGCACAAGTCTGTCCTCTTCCTCTTTCTCTGGTCTGCACCAAACACAGTCCTTCGGTCTGGCACAAGTCTGTCCTCAAATCTACACCAATCTCTGTCCTCAACTGGTCCTCAAATCTGGTTTACAAAAGTGGTTCACCAGCTTGCACTAATGCTGGCTTGATCTTCACTCAAGTCTTGACCAAGACTTGTCTCAGATCTGCTTTGCAAGTTCTCAAGAGAACCTACCCAAACTGCTCCACAAGCTCAACAAAAGCTTGCTCAAATCTATCCAATAGTTCTCTCTGCTCTATCACAGCCGCACTTGGTCAAAACCAATTTTTGCACTGTCTACACAAACACAGCAACACTCAACACTCGGCGATCAAACTTCTTACTATGCGCTCTGTCTGTGAATGTCGCAACACCAATAGCTTCTACTCCTTTGCACTTTTCTACTCTCAGTGCGCTCTTGCTTCGCACTTAGCTCGATTTGACTCGACTCGGTCTCTGTGCACCATGGACTTAACACGCGCACATTCGATACTTCCTCAAAACTCGAAACAACCCTCCTTTTATAACAGAAAATTCAAGATCAAAAATTCAAACTTAGTCGGTTGAAACCCTAAACTCCGTCGGCTGCACAACCCTGAACTTCGTCGGCTCAAAGTTAACTCTATCGGCTTCAACCGCCTCTGGTTCTGTAGCTTTTCCCGTGAAACTACAACATGTCGTGATATCGCGACACCTTTGCAGTCGTACACTTTCTTTTGCCTGTTGTCACGATATCGTGACACTTTTGCTTCTTTAGACTTCCTTTTTGTTTTTGTCATGAAATCACGACATTTCTGACACCATACATTCTCTCTCCTCTTTGAGTCACGAAACTGTGACATGTCATGAAATCACGACATCTTCATCCGTTGGCTTCTTCACTTCTACCTGTCATGAAATCATGACACTTTTTGCATCCATACGCTTTTCTTTCATCTTGTCATGAAATCGTGACGCTTCTAGCTTCCGAACGCTTTCTTTGCAACCCATCACGAAATCGTGACGCTTCTCATTTCAAACTCTTCCCTTTGCTGCATGTCGTGAAATCGCGACAGTTCTCACTTCGAGCTTTTGTAGCATGTCACAAAATCGTGATAGTCCTCACTTCGTCTTTTGCAGCATGTCATGAAATCGTGACACTTTTCATGTTACTTTCTCTCTCTTCGAACTTGTCATGAAATCGTGACAGTTCACACTGTGGACTCTCTTTTTTGCATTATGTCACGAAATCGTGACACTTTTTCTTTTGGACTCTCTCTCCTGCAGTATGTCACGAAATCGTGACACTTTTCTGTCCGTACAACCTTCCTTGCAAAATGTCACGAAATCGCGACACTTTTCCTTTTCTGCCTTCCTGCACTTTTCGAGTCGCGAAAATGCGACATGTCACGAAATCGTGACACTTTCCACCTTGCTCTCTTTCTTTGCCAACATGTCACGAAATCGCGATAGTTTTTCCTGCTTCTTCTCTCTCTTCCAACATGTCATGAAATCGTGACAGTTTTGCCAACACTTTCTCTCTCCTCTAACATGTCACGAAATCGCGACAATTTTGCTAGCACTTTCTCTCTCCTCTAACATGTCGCGAAATCACGACTATTTTTCTTGCCTGCTGCATACTTTTTCTAACTTGTCTTTTTCTTTGATCTTTTGCAAATAGGCCACTCTGATTTGCTTGGAAACTCACTGTCCATGCTCTGAATAATCTTCTTGGAAAATCACTATCCATGTTTGCAAATTATTTGACATTAAATAAAATTCCTTCAAGAGCTTCTTGACATCAATGACAACTTCTACACTTGAGCAAAGGCAATGTACCCAAGGTACCCAAAATTGCCAACAAAAAATAAATATGAAACTTTTTCCAAAGAAAGAGAAAGAATAGTTGATTCACCTACATTCAATATAGTAGAGGAAATGAAAAATACTCCTTCTAAGGCAAGTATGTATGATGCTCTTCAAATCCCAGGTCAAATCGATCTCCTACAGGAATCCCTAAGAACAGTGGAAAATGGAGGTGGGACTACATCATCTTCAAAAATAGTTCTAACGAACTTGACGTCTGCCACTAGTAAGAACAGGCCACCACCCTTTTATTTATCCCTTCAAATGGAAGGATGGGTTGTCCACAACTGCATGATATATTTAGGCACTACTACCACTATGATACCCAAAGCATTATGTGATATTATGGGAATGGAGTACACTAGGAGCAGTGCAGGCGTCCTACAGTTAGATGGTACTCCAATAAAAACTGTAGGAGTGATAAAGGATATTCCCATACGGCTACATAAAATGCCTCAGATGATAGTCATATAAGAGGTAGTAGTTGTAGACTTGGAGCCCTATTTTGGTATGTGTCTATCCAGAGAGTTCACAACAAATATGGGAGGATACTTATCCTTAGATTATTCTCATTTGGAGATACCTTTCAAAGGTAGAAGGGTCAAGATTTTTAATGAGAAACCATCTACGTTTCACGTAGAAAATATTGGTGAAACTGACCATGTAAATATGATGACTGAAGAAACAATAGAAGAAGATCTAATGGAAGAAACATTAGAAGAGCTCCAAGTCGAGGATGAGTTTTCTCTACATAATTTTAATGCCATGATAGAAATAGAAATAGGAAACTATTCTATTGAGAAACCAAAACGAAAATTGATACCCTCCCTAGAAAAGGATGGTTCTGTGAATCAATTGTGGAAGCTTTTCTTTGATGGGGCTAGGTGCAAGAATGGAGCTGGTGTCGGAATAGTTTTGATTTCTCCCACCAAAGAGGAAAAGGTTTTCTCTTACAGGTTGACTTGGAGTTGCTCCAATAACATAGCAGAATATGAGGCCCTGTGCTTAGGGTTAAGAAGGGTTGAGAAATTGGGAATCAAATAGTTACTCATCTGTGGAGATTCAGGACTTATTGTGAATCAAGTCACCAAAAAATGTATAAGTAAACAACATTATTTGAATGCTTATAGGAACAAAGTGTGGGATCTCTTAGAGGCCTTTGAGGCCCTAAATATAAATTTTATCCCTAGAGAATAGAATACCCATGAAAATTTGTTAGCTTCAGTGGGAGCTAATTTTTGTCCTATAAGTAATGTTATTCAAAAGTCTAAAACTGTTAGACTTATATACAGGCCTTCAGTGCCTGATAAAAATATTTTCTGGTAAGTTTTTGAAAATGATGAACATATACTGGATTTCTTAATCCATGAAATGAATTGCTCAGCCAACCGGGATCTGCAGGATGAAGAGGAAGAGAACATTATTCAGTTAAAAAACAATCATATTCCTAAGGGTCTCGTCACCCTTGAAAGCCTGTTTGATAACAATGATAGAGCAGTTGGTCAAAAAATAAAGGTCGATAAACGAATAAACAAATATGTAGAGTTGGAGCCAAGAAAAATGATTAAGTTTGGAATTAGTTGTATAGAAAAGGAAGTGAACCAGATCAGAGAATTATGTAAAAAATTCCCTAACATCATATCTTGGGTGTATAGTGATCTAAAAGTGTACAATAAATATGTTATTCAACATACCATAGAATCAGAAGAAGGAGCTAAGACTTTTAGGCAAAAGCAAATACCAGTGAATCCGAAGGTAGAATCTTTGATGAAATAAGAACTATTAAAAATCCTTTAAGCTAAAATAGTATACCCTGTTAAACACTCCACCTGGGTGGCAACTTGGTACCAGTCAAGAAGAAAAATAGAGATATCAAATTATGTGTAGATTTCAAAAATTTTAACAGAGCACCACTCAAAGATCATTACTCACTACCTCAGATTGACCAAATTCTACACACAGTTGCAGGAGCAATGCAGATCTTACAGTTAGAAGAACAAAGAGAGCAATCATACAATCACAATCAGAAGCATATGGTAGATACTGAAGTATGGTTCAACAAAGAGACAACTGCCAAAAAATTTAGAGTGGGAGAATTGGTTTTGAAATGGAATGTAAAGAAAGCTAAGCCAGGTAACCATGATAAATTTGATGCTTTCTAGGAGGGACCATTTGAAATTATTTCAGAGAAACAGTTCAATGCTTTTGAGTTGAAAGATCAAGATGGATTGGTTCTTCCTATCACGGTGAATGCATTTCACCTAAAGTTATATTTCTATTGAGAAAGCAGAAAAGGAATTATATGTATAGTATAATATAAGTATATTCAGACAATATTTGTAAATATTACCATTTTTTCGGCCTTAACAAAAAAATTTCAGTCACAGCAAATCAAAAGTCAACATTTTTTTTTTGAATAGAGATACTAAGGTATAGAGGGAGTTTTGACGAGGTAATGTTCACTTTTTATCTAAGTGCATTTTCCTATTTTATTTGTCTTTCTCTAAAATATTATTTTTACAACTGCGTTGTTGACTCCGTTTCCCAATGGATAAAGGCCTGGTTCAAAATTTTTGCAAGCAAAAAATTCCCCCGAAAGGCGCCAAGAATGTTAGTCAAAAAGTGACTAACTACAGAAAAATAGCTGATGCACCTTTTTGCATATTTTCCAAGAAGACCGAAGTGGCCCATATGCTAAAGATTAAAGAAAAAGTAAAATACCGCAAGGAGGCAAAAGTGTCACGGTATCGCGACATGTTGCATTTTCGTGGCTACGAGCAACAAAGGGGAGCAAGGTTGCAAAAGTGTCGTGATATCGTGACATGTTGCATTTTCGTGGCTAAAAGCAACAAAAGAGAACAAAGAGGCAAAAGTTTCGCGATATCGTGACATGTTGCATTTTCGCGGTCCAGAGCAATAGAAGGGAGCAAGGAGGCAAAAGTGTTGCGATATCGTGACATGTTGCATTTTCGCGGCAAAGAGAAACAAAAGGGAACAAGGAGGCAAAAGTGTTGTGATATCGCGACATGTTGCATTTTCGTGGATAAGAGCAACAAAAGGGAGCAAGGAGGCAAAAGTGTCACGATATTACGACATGTTGCATTTTTGCTGTCCAAAGCAAAGAGAAAGAGCGAGGAGGAAAAAGTGTCACGATATAGCGACATGTTGCATTTTTACGAGAAAAATTAAAGAGAAAGAGCAAAGAGGAAAAAGTGTCACAATATCGCGACATGTTGCATTTTTGCGGGTCCAAAGCAAAGAGAAAGAGTGAGGAGGAAAAAGTGTCACGATATTGTGACATGTTGCATTTTTGCAGTCCAAAGCAAAGAGAAAGAGCGAGGAGGAAAAAGTGTCACGATATCATGACATGTTGCATTTTTGCAGGAAAAAGCAAAGAGGAAAAAGTGTCGTGATATCACATGTTGCATTTTTGCGGTCCAAAGCAAAGAGAAAGAGCAAGGAGGAAAAAGTGTCACGATATCATGACATGTTGCATTTTCACAGGAAAAATCAAAGAGAAAGAGCCAAGAGGAAAAAGTGTCGCGATATCGCGACATGTTGCGTTTTCGCGGCTAAAAGCAACAAAAGGGAGCAAGGAGGAAAAAGTGTTGCGATATTGCGACATGTGTCATTTTTGTGGTTGGAAGAGGCAGAAAAGCAAAGCAAGGAAAGAATGTCATGATTTCACGACATGTCTCATTTTTGTGACTGGAAGTGGCATAAGAGCAAAGTAAGGAAATAATGTCACGATTTCGCGACATGTCTCATTTTTGCGGCTGGAGGCGACAGAAAAGCAAAGCAAGGAAAGAATGTCGTGATTTCATGACATGTCTCATTTTCGTGACTGGAAGTGGCAGAAGAGCAAAGTAAGGAAAGAATGTCACGATTTCGTGACATGTCTCATTTTCGTGGCTGGAAGCGGCAGAAGAGCAAAGCAAGATATGAACATCGTGATTTCGTGACATGTCTCATTTTCACGTCTGGAAGTTGCAGAAAAGCAAAGCAAGGAAAGAATGTCATGATTTTGTGACATGTCTCATTTTCGTGACTAGAAGTGATAGAAGAGCAAAGTAAGGAAAGAATGTCACGATTTCGTGACATGTCTCATTTTCGTGGCTAGAGGTAGAAAAAGAGCAAAGCAAGGAAATAATGTCACGATTTTGCGACATGCCAGCTGTAAAGGAATAGAGTATATTTTTGGCAACTAGGGACATGCACTGACATTAGGTGCTGATTTCTGAAGAATGGTCTATTGATTATAACCTGATAGGTCCAATGGATGATTGTAGAATAATAGGTTCACCTAAAATTAGCCAGAAGGAAATTTATCCAATCTACGGGAAATCCTTTGTATATTATTAGAAACTGTAGACAATTACTTGTAATTGATTGAAGAAATTAAATGTACATAGTAGAAGATACTATTTTTAGGGTATAAATAGGAGTGAGTCGACCATGAAAAAAGGTTGGCTCTTGGACGTTTACAAGCTTGATGTACATGTACTGGATTACAAGTAATAAAATATTTCTTCTTCTGGCTTTCGAAACTTCTATGTGCAAGTGTATGTATCTGGTGTTTTAACTTTTATTCACTCTAAGTTTTATAATGTATCTGTTCTAAAATCTGGACTGTGCACGTATAAATCTTGTTTCTAGAGTTGAACATTAAAATATAGTTACATGCTTTTAGACAAACATCTAAAAGTCACACTCAAGAATTCGTGTTTTTTATAAAGAAGATATAAAGAAAACTCTAAAATTAGTAATCTGCATCATCAATGTTTGTTGTTTTCTAATCTATACCGTGAGGAAAGTTTCTAGCTTAGGCTATATTTGCCTTATCTCTTGTTCCCCTTTTCTCTAAAAAACTCAAAGGAACCAACCTTCTCTAGAGACTAGACAAATGATCTCAAGCAAGATCTGTCTATTCAATGTTGGCAAATTCTAATGCGCAACACTATTAACCGAAGGTAGATTTTGTTCCAACAACACCCTGAATAAAAGGTAGCTCAAAATATCCCAAACTTGGGATACCCCATATCTAATTTACCTACTACTTGGCATTCCTCTATTTTTTGGGCCCCCCAAAGATAGCATCTAGAACCCTATTCTTGAAATATTCCAGAGAAAATTTGGTGGTTGGAAGGGAGCCTTACTGAGCCTGGCTGGTAAGTTGATCCTAGTTCATGCATACCTCCAAAGTATCCTAATTTATTTTTTATCTTCTTTTAAAATTCTTGCACCCGTTTGCCACAAAATCAAACAACTCCAAAGAAATTTTCTTTGATCTAGTTCTAAAAATAAGTGTAGGTTCCACTTAGTGTCTTGAGAGAAAGTTTGTTTCAAAAAGTACCAACGGGGTTTGGGTCTCAAAAGAGTCAACCAAATGAATCTAGCTCTTCTTTCCAAATTGGTGTGGATATTGAATTATGAAAAATATGTTGTTTGGGTAGATATCCTTTGAAGAAAGTACCTTCACCACAATGACTTTCATTGTGATGAAATCCTCCCTTCTAGTTCTACCATATAGAACTCAATTCTAAAAATTAGGTATATTATTAAAGCAGGAATTGGCTAGCAACTTTAGAAAGGTAATAACATTGATTTTTAGAATGATGTTTGACTCTATGATACCCTGTTGAGTCAGTACCAAGCCTTAATTCCAATCAAACCAATAACTGGTCAAATATTTATTCCTAGGGCATCTAACTTCATAACTGATGATGACCATAAAGTACAATGGAAGCTTATTCATGTTCAAGGTCTCTCAAGAGATCAAATATAGGCTGCCAAATCCTTATCCAATATTCTTAGAACATATTTTATACCTATTGTTCCTCTTTATGACAAAGTTATTTGGAAACCAAACCAAAGTGGTTTTTTCAGTGTCAAATCTACCTACTTTGTCAGTGACCACCCTCATGTGCATCGTTTCCTTACTAAAGAAGTTTGGGTCAAACATATCATTCCCAAAAGTGTGATCTTTTTTTGCCTTGTTCAAAATAAAATTCTAACTCTTGATAATCTTCAAGCAAAAGGTCTTGTTATCCCTAATTGTTGTTATTTGTGCAATTGTAATCTTGAGACCATTGAACACCTATTTTTAGATTGCTCTTACTCCTTAATTGTTCTCCAATTTTATTTTCTCTTTTTTCAATATTAGTTGGGCCCAACCTCGCTCCACCCTTGATCTTTACATTCAATGGCCTACTCCTTTTTCTTGTTCGAGGCTGAAATTTATTTGGTCTTTCATTCTTCCACACTATATTTGGACCATATAAAATGAAAGAAATAATAGAGCTTTTCGCAATTCCTCCAAAGGTGTTTCTTCCATTGGGAATATCATTTTTTCTTTTGCCTCAAAAAACTCTTCTATTGTACCCTAAAATGACACTCCCACCTTGAAGAGGGAAGTGGATCTTTTAATGTCTATAGGTCATATTCCCCTTCGATATTCAATCCTCAAACCTTCGATGAACATATCTCAAATTTCTTAGGAGCCTCCTCCTCCAGGTTGGATAAAACTTAATTTTGATTTAGTGGTGAAAGGGAATCTAGGTATAGAGGGAGTAGGAGCTCTTTTATGTGATCACATGTGAAACATATTATTGGCCTTTTTTGAGAATATAGTAATCCAAAAAAATAATTTTGTGGAGGCAAGAGCACTTTTCAAGATCTTAACCTTTTCACTGATTTTTCTTGCTCAAATTTAATCATAGAAGGGGACTCTCTTAATATTATTAATCAACTCAAAAATGAGATCCAATCCAATTGGAGGACCTAGAACCTCATTGAATAATCCAAGAGACTCATTCAAAGGAGGATCAAAATCTTGATTCAACACATTTATCACAAAGGCAATCAGGTTGTTGATGTGCTAGCTAAAATTAGGGTCTCTCAGGAAGACATGTCTGTGTGGCATTTCAACTTTCCTCATGCCCACCTTCTTGATCACATGGAAAAAATAAATTCCAATCAAAAAGTTGGTTCTCGAGGTAGTCAGTGCCTTGTCTAATATCAGGTTTCTTTATTGTCAGATCATGCTATTCCTGGATTCCTCTTCTTGTCATCCTAGGTTTTTGGTGGTGGCTTTGGCCTTTGGTTTGTTTTTTTTATTTGTAGGATTGTGTCTCTATTTCTATTCTAGTGGAGCAGATTGTATTCCAAAATTTGCTTTGTAAATATATCTTTGGAGACTATCTCTTTTATTCTAAGTTCATTTTATAAAAGGTTTGGGAAGCCTTCTCAGACTCCCTTTGTTTCTCCATCAATAAAAAAAAAGTGGAAGAATATAACATATTATATATATTAATATATTTTTTTATTAGGAAAGAGAAGGGGTTTTAAAGGATCCCCAAACCTAATACATATGATACTGAGAAAGAGAAAGAGATAATGCATAATTATTAGTAGAAAATAATCCTTAACCAAAAAAATCATATTTATATATAAAATTAGTACCAAACTCCCTAAAAGAAAAACAAAATGGGGAAATACTGGCTATAATACCCAAAGGGATATCACAAGATACAACAGAGAAGCTCATTGCCCTTTGGGGAGACCCCACATATTGAAGGAACACATCCACATATGCCACCAAAAAAGAGTGTGATGCCTTGAGAAGACAAGGCTCCCAATCAACTGGCACCTACTATACATGAGGTACCTATAGATGGAACCAAATACCTACCAGCAAGAAAACATCAAAAAATAAGAGGCTCCAAAAAGCATATCTCTCCCCATCCTCCTAAACTCCCATAACCAACACCCATGCCTAACCATGATCATCCATAATTAAATTTTTAAGACTTTAAGGAAAGCTTATCATCCAAACTATAAGGTCTTGTTGCGATAGCTCAGTATTCACCATCAGGTTTGTCACTTTATTTCCTTCATGAAAAATGTGTTGAATTTAAGCCTTTGATCTCGAGCAAAAAAAATTGACTAATTTTACGATGATATTTGCTATATTTTATTGTGGGGTGCAAGACTTCTTGACTATATTAACAATATTTAATGAATTCCCCTTCACTATAACTTTATTAAAATCCAAATATTCCACCAATAAGAGGCCTTGAAGGAGTGCTCTAGATTCCACAAAATGGGAGGTCTATATTGAAAGGTTTTTGGCAAAGGCACCTAGAATATCCACTTTATCATTTATAAGAACACCACCTACCGTAGCAAGTCTCGGGTTCCCCTTAGAAGCACCATTGAAGTTGAGTTTAACCCAACCCATAGGGGGAGGGGACCAAAAAAATTAGGATATTAAATATGGAGGAGGTGTATCATTATACATAGTTTATCGAGGAAAACCAAGCTTGAGCTCTACCGAGGCTTCATCAAGGAGCCCACCATGTAGATCTAGAAAATAAGAGGTCACATTCTCCATAGACGTCCCAATAACTCTACTAAAAATAGATTTAGGATCATGCTTTGAGTTCTTGAATGCTCTTTGATTACTCTCCCACCAAATGCTCCAAAATAAATGGGGGAGAAAGAAGATCCAATATTTTATCAGGCAGGGAGATTTAAAAGGCGAAGTCCACTGCAAAAAGACCTCCAAAATAGAAATTTTCAAGATCCAATGAACTCCCAGGTATAAAAAAACATGGGCTACCACTATAGCGAAGAAGGGATAATGGAAAAATAGGTGGAAACATGATTATTCAGTAGCCTCACAAATATAACAATTGTTGGGTAAACACATACCCCTCTTATGGAGATTCTCAAGAGTGAGAAATCTATTCTGTATGGCCAACCAATAAAATACATTTACTTTGGGGGTCAAATTCTTCATCCACACTTTACCAGGTAGATACCATTGAGGAGATTCATAATATATTATATATATTAATATTACAAGGCTCTTTTTTTTGCTTATTTATAATTTGTATTGTAATTATATCCATGGTGTAAATAAAATCATCATGTTTAAATAATGTGACTTTTAAATTTATTTAACTCTAATAGAAAAATTCTATTCTAAATCATGAAAACATGCAACATCATTTTTTGAGAAGTTATCAAATAACATAGTTGAAAATCTATAGATTAAAAATAAAAAACTCTATGTCCTCTCGTTATCCAAGTTTATATTTATTTAAAATATTTAAAATGTCTAAATTATGATGTGGATTTAGTTTATCTTATTGGATGTGAAATATACACAACCATTGTTAAAATATATATCTTGAGGATTTTTAGATAGTAAAAGTTTTTACAGTGAGAAGGATTGGCGATAGAAGAGCTAGCTTGGTAGGTTTAAGGGTGGGGAAGTCCTATTTGCTATATTAATGCCACCCTAAGGTGGTGTTAGTTCACCATTTTAAATGGTTGTCACTCATACAGTCAGCTCAGTTTATTCTAAGTTTTTTGGAGAGTTGAATGGCACCAAGGAAGCATCCAAAAAGTTCATTTCAAAAGTGTATCATGAGGTAAATACCTTGTTCCTAAAGTTGTTATTCCTTTGCATGAATATCATACGACTTGTGAATGGTTTGAAAGTCATACTTTGGTGGGTTATTTTTTGGGTCTTATCCCATATGATACCCTTATTTGTTCTTGGTTCTAGCAAGTCTGGGGCAAATATGAAGTCAAAGTGGAGAATGTACAAAACTTTACCAAAGGGTATTTTCTTTTTTGCTTTTTAAACCCAAATCAAGCACAAAAGGTTTTGTTTATGGGACCATGGATATTGATTGTGTAACCCTACTCTAGGGATTTCCAAGTCAATGACCAAGTTGCAGTAGAAGTCCCAGTGTGGGTTGAATTCACCAGTCCTCCTGCTCCCCTTTAGGGATTTTTTTGTAGAATTTAGCTACCCTCTTAGGTAAGTTTATTTGTCTTGATCTAAAAAAGTTCATCTCCGCTCGACCCATTAGAAATATCTATATCAAATTTGATCTTACCAAGGATTTGCAATAGTTTATTGATATCAAGATCAAGGACTAATCCTTTAGGCAAAGAGTTGCCTATATCAATTTGCCCAATACCTGTTATCGATGTCAATATGTAGTTGACAAAATTTGGGAGTGTCCTTTGATAGAGTGGAAATATAAGGCAAATCCCTTACCCACTCCTGTGACTCCTACTAATGGATCGTGGGGAAACACTGAAGAATGGAATACTATTTCTAGTAGGAAAACCCATGGAGCTAAGCAACAAGAAGCTTTAGTTTCCACTGTGCAACCTACCCCTACTCCTCGAGACATGCAAGATTATACTAAAGATGTTTAGACTCCTATTGATATAGTCCCTCTGGTTATTAGCATGCAACTCCCAATTCTACCGGTGTCTCAATATCTTTGGTCAGCCCTTATTTTACCTTAGTTGTGGTAGCTCTAGATAATTATTTGGTGGAGGAGGGTTGGGCCTTTAAGGTTTGTCGCTCTCATAGCCCTGTTTAAAATGACAAACATCATTAGATAAACAATGATGCTTTCCATGTGTCCTCCAAATCTTATGGCTCGCTCGAAGTTTTGGGTGATGCAGAGGATGTCATAGAGATCATGCATCCTGATAAATCCCAATGATTTTATTATCATGTAATGTCTGAGGATTGATGGACCCGATCAAAAAATATTTGGTTCAAAATGAGATGTCAAATGTTTCTTGAGTGTGTGGAAGCCTCAATTTTTAATGTTTTCAAGAAGTTAAATTTTTTATTTTAATATGTAGTGTGCATGTGATTTTTTGTGGCCAGAAAGTATCTCTTTTGCCACAAAGCATTCCCTGGGAAAATAGGGAGTCAGAACTATCCTTACACATCAATTATAGAAGAATGTTGTGACCTGGGGTGTTGACCCATCCAATAAAGCTATCTATATTTTTCTCGAGATCTACAAAAAACCATTTGGGGTGGTTAATGTGTATGTCTTGAACATCATTTCTGATTGAAGTGAGTTATGGAGATGGCTTACCATGAATCTACCATTTGCCACTTGGGTGCTCTATGGAGATTTTAATATGGTGGAGAAAGCTTCTGACAAGGTTAGTCATGCCCCGATATAGTGGTACTTAGGTGAAAGGGAAACTTAGTTTTTTATGAAAATAAGCTTAGTCTTTATGACCCTAATTCTCACTTCTCACCTTCTGACTTTCCTTAGGCTCTTTGGTACACCTGGTCTAATTTCTAGGTTGCTTTTTCCAGGGTTTGAAAATATTGGATAGAGCCATGATTTCTGAGTGTGAAAACTTTTAGTTCTCTTATCTTTTGTCTTCTTCATTGTATGTGCTAAATTTCCCTGGTACTACATTATCTAATCATTCACCTATTTTATTCTTGGTGGGAAAGTTAAACTTTTAACCCAACGTGCATTCTTCATAATTTTACCTGAATGTTTTATTTTTGCATAGCTTTAGCATGAAAGCTCATATATATCACATTTGAAATTTTATTCCTAGACTTGATGGTCTTTCTAGAAGGGTTGAGTTGGGGAATGTTGCCATTCAATGAACCACTAAGGTGTTGCGAACTCTAGGTGTTGAAGTTTCAAGGCGATAGAAACAAGCTAAGTTTACCTTGCAGAGTGAGCTATCCAAAGCCTGTCTCAAGCTTGAATCTTCTCCTTTTAGTTATCTTGCTCAGTCCCAAGTTTCTTCCATTCAATATAAGCTAAAAAAATATGATTTGTATGAAGCCAAGGGTGCTCAATTATGTGTTTGAATGCATTGGCTCAAAGTGGGGGATAGAGTGACCAAATATTGTTGTCAATACCTCAAACCTCCTACCCAGTATTCTCAGTTTCAAGCCATTTAAGTTGATGGGTAGAGATTCACAGACATTTTGGATATTGTCAAAGCCTTTGTTTCACATTATCAAGGTATTTTTGCTTCTCAACCCCTTGATGATGCTATCAGGTAATATATTACTGATTGTACCGCTGTTGTCCCCAACAATATTTCTCCTAAGTAAATTATATTTTGTGACACTCCTCTTTCTCTAGAAGATCTAAAAAATGCCTTTTCACTCATGTCCAATGATAATATACCTGGTCTTGATGGCTTCCCATATGAATTCTACAAAGAATTTTTGGATATGCTTGGTTTTGATCTCCAAAAATTCTATCTTGAAGCCCTACAATATGGTTCACTGGGTTTACTATTAACAAAGGCAATGTTAAATTTATTCCTAAGTCTAAATACCCTGATATCATCACTAATTGGAGGTCGATCACCCTAGGAAATTTTATCTATAATATTATTGCCAAAGCCCTTTCTCTTAAGCTTAAATCTCTCATACCTTTGATTGTCAGACCTAAACAAACTATCTTTGTTTAGGGAAGATACATTCTTGATAATGTTCTTATTGTTTGAAAAGGTACTGAGTGAGAAATAAATCCTGAACAAAACACTTTATTCATTAATATTGACTTTGAGAAAGCCTATGATAAGATGGAGTGGTACTTCATCACTACCATGCTTTAGGCTTTGGGATTTAGGCCAGTGTTTGTGAGCATTGTTCTTATGTTATTTCAAGATGCTTCAACTGTTCTTACTTTGAATAATAGTCAATCTTAGTCAATTTCTCTTGGTTTTTCTATAAGACAAGGGTGCCCTCTTGCTCCATCTCTTTTCATTCTTGTTGTAGAGGCTTTTGGCTATTTATTGGCCCATAAGGTGGATCAAGGATTAATCAAGGGTATTTCTCTCCCCAATTTTGACCATCAATTTATCAATGGTTATTTTGCTGATGATTATTTTTAATGCTTCAATAATATGAGCAATCCATTTCCTCAACTATTAGTTGTTTAGAGGTGTTCTATTTAGCATCTAGTTCTTCTATTCAATGAAAAAAAAAACCTCATATTTTTGGCAATCTCAATTTTAGCTGCCATGTTGGCTGCATAATTTCCAATGGAATTGAATTCAGTCAGGTGAGGTGTTTAAATTTATTTAAATTCCTTTTACATTTCATGGTTCCTCTGCTCAATTGTGGCAGTATGTTATTTAGAAAGTGGACAAGACGCGTTCTTACTAGACTAGTAAGAAACTTTCTCTGGAAGGAAAATTTTATATTTGTTCTAAGGTTTTAGCCACTACCCATGTCTATTATTTGTCTTGCTGGGTTCCATAAAAATCTTGTTATAAAAAACTAGATAAGCTTTTGAGAGATTTCTTGTGGGCCAAAGACTCTATCAAATGAGGTTTTCATCAAGTAGCCTAGGAAATTTATTATTTTCCCAAGGATCATGGAGGCATGGGTTTATTTGATTATCATCGATAAGGTTTTGCCATTTTTGCTAATTGGATCACCTGATATTTAATTGGGGATGAATCTTGGAAAGTGTTGGTCAGGCATTGCATTTATTCTTGTTTGCTTCAGGGGAAGAAAATTTAGAAAGGGGTGGGATTGTAATCCATTCTTATTGTCCCTGTCCCTATTAAAGTTAAAGGTTATCTTGTCATTTAGAGTATTTGGAAATCCTGGGAGGCCTTCAAACCCTAGCTCAATTGGAAAGGGATTTTCTGCAAATATGGTACCTCTTTTCCATCCATGAATATTTGGTGGTCTCCTTTTATCACTTGGCAGGGCTCTCCATTAGCTCTGGTGCAGTGGGTCAGAGTGCAAATGTTCTATAAGTGTGGTATTGCTTCCATTTTTTATTTCTTCTCTTGACATACTAGGATTTGGATACCCTAGGAAAGTTTTTGTCAAATTCACAATTTAAATCCTTGTGATAGAGATACTTATGAGGTGGTTATTGAGAGTATTCCATTTTTTGTTTGGTGCAAACTGCATATGCATTTTCAAAAATCCTGGTGGTTAGATTGGTGTTGGCCTGGGGAGCTTTCTATTTTACAATATAAAGCTCATATAGGTTTCAAATGGTTCACCCCACAAATTCCAATGGTTGATAAGCTCACTATGAGATGGAACTTAGTCTCTCTTCCCTCTCGATGGAATAAGAGGTTTCATATTACTTGGGCTACTTATATTGAACATAAATAGATTTTTTTGCTTGGATCCTATTGCATGGGGTTGCCTATTGGCAATAGGCTTAAGCATCTAGGTGTTCATAATCCCATTTTCTCAGTTTACAGATAGGTGAAAGATTTACTACATGTTTTTTGGTTTTGTAATCAGGATCAATCGACCCAGGATTGGCTTCTTAAATTTTTGGACCTTTTATGCAAGAGGATTTTACCTAGGTTCAGGCTATTTTGGGTGACCCTATTGCTTTTTCCTTCAACTTGGGTGTTGTTTGGAATAATTTTAGAATTTGTGCCCTATTTTATCTTTGGAAGTCCCAGATTAGATCTTTTTTTCTTAGAAATATGTTGGGTGTGTCTTCTCTATTGCTGATAAATATGCTATATTCTTTGATTGTTGGTTACAAATTCAAGTACAAGTTTAAAAAAGTACATGTGGAGCTACAATACTTATGTACCCTCATGGAGCATTAGGGTAATGAAACTTGTGCTCTGAGTCATGTGCCTCTTACTTCCCCTTTTAGGTCCTTGTTGTCAACTCACTAGAGACCTATCGTTAGCCATAAACCTCTGCTACCAGACACTGGTCCCAACCCCCCATGCAGTGCAAATATGGAGAATCTAGAGCTAGAGGTCTATCTCACCTAACCTCTTGATATAAGGCTATAAACAACACACAACAAGAGTGCCGAGATCAATAATGCATAGGCCAAAATTCTAGCAAGTTTCATTAAACAGAGGTCTTTTTGAATACCAGCAATTCCAAAATAAATGGCCAGGAGTCCCCCCCATACAATGCATGCATGGTATTTTTATATCATCGGCCCCAACTTCTTTCCATCATTACATCCAGTGCAGATTCCCTGTAACCCTTCGCACGAATGTCCTGTGACCGCCTGCAACATGCTGCCAGGTGCCCCGTATTATCATGGTCTGGGGTGGCGGAGTGCGCTGCGGCCGCCTATCAATCCTTTCGCCAATTCATCATTCAAAGGGATGCATCACAGCCGCTTGTAATTTGATGCCATGCATCCCCTTGCCAGAGTCCCTGTAATCGCTCCATACTCTCGGGCCACCTATAACTTCATGCCATGTGTCCCTCTGCACTGGTCTCTGCAATCGTCGGTTGGTCAACGTCGTGAGAGCTCTGGTCACGATATCGCGATGTTTTTGCTCCAACACTTTCTCTCTCCTCTTTGGTCGTGATATCACGATGTTTTTTGCGTTAGGCTTCTCTCTCCTCCTTGGGACCGCGATTTCATGACACGTGAAATTGTGACATCTATGCCTTTCTTACTCGCTTTCCTCCTTTGGGCCGTGAAACCGCGACATGTCACGATTTTGTGACATCTTTGCATTCCGTACTGGATGCTTCATTCGGGCCGTGAAACCGTGACATGTCACGATTTCGTGACCATTTCACGCCCTTGAGTCTTTGGCTCGGAAGTGTCGTGATTTCGCGACCACCTTGCACTGTTGAGTCTTCGCACCGAAAGCGTCACGATTTCGTGACCACTTTGCATTTTGGAACCTTGCCTCCGGATATGTCATGATTTCACGATGTCTTTGAGCCTTGTCCTCGAAGGTGTCACGATTTCGTGACGTCCTTGAACTTTGTCTTCGAAGGTGTCACGATTTCATGATGATTCTTGTGCCTTAGAACTTTTTTCCAAAGATGTTCCTGTGCTTTCAAATCTTGCTTCCCGGATGTGTCACGATTTTGTGACCATTTGGCACTCAAGTGACTTTGCCTCGGAGCTGTCACGATTTCGTGACCAATTGGCGCTCGAATTGCTTTTCTCCGAAACTGTCACCATTTCATGACCGTTTGGCGCCTTGACCTATCTGACCCAAAAATGTGATTTCACGTCACGGCTGCGTTGCCTCAAAAATGTCACAATTTCGTGATAGTTTTGCACCTTGGCCCTTTTCATCAAAAAGCATCATGATATCACGACAGTTTGGCCCGCTGGCGCCCTTCTTCAAAAAAGCATCGCGATATCGCGACAGTTTTAGTACTTAACAAAAAAAATACATTTTGGGTGATGCAAGATTGCAGCTTCACCACCGGATGCTCCTGCATCAGACACCCGGGGTGAGTTTGAGAAGTGACCTCACTTCTGATCTTTCTAAGGTAGACCCAGGCGATCAACCTCAGCCTTTGATAACCAAGTCACGTCTTCAATGGGTCGGCCCTTCCATTTGACCAAGTACTCCGAGTAACTCTTGTTCCTAGTACTTCGACCCTCGCGCATATCCAAAACTTCTTCGATCTCGTCCACAACTGGGATGGCTGCTGGAATGCTCCACAGATCTGGACTGGGTATCTCACTGCTTTCTCCTTCATGATACTCGACAAAATCCGAGATGTTAAACACGGGGGAGATGTTAAGTTCGCTTGGTAACTCCACCTCGTAGGCATTACCCGAATCCCGTTTGCTAATGATCTTACATGGCCCAAATTTCTTCATTTTTAGTTTGTTGTAGGTCTTGGCAAGAAACCGTTCCTTCCTCAGATGGACCATGATAGAATCTCCTACTTGGAACTCCTTAGCTCTGCGTTTTTGATCCGCCCTTGCCTTGTACTGAGCATTCATCTTGGCAATGTGTTTTGTCACTTCCTCATGCACTCCCTTCAGGTGTTCAACAAAGTATTCTACTTCAGCATTGTATTTCTCCCTTGAATCTATCCTTCTTAATTCTAAAGCATTTCTTGGGCTGCTCCCATAGATAATCTGGAATGGGGATTTATTTGTGCTCCTATTGACCGAGCTGTTATATGTGAATTCTGCTTACGGTAGAACTAGATCCCATCCCTTGGGCTTGTCCCCTACCAAACATCATAGTAGGTTGCCCAAACTCCTATTAACCACCTCTGTTTGGCCATATGTTTGGGGGTGGTATGCAGAACTAAACTTTAACTTCGTCTTCAGTTTCTTCCACAGGGTCTTCCAAAAATATCCTACAAACTTGGTATCCCTGTCCGACACAATGCTTCTTGGCAGCCCATGCAGGCGTACCACTTCCTTAAAGAACAAACTAGCTACATGGACCGCATCGCTAGTCTTCTGGCACGGGACAAAGTGTGCCATTTTTGAAAATTTGTCCACTACCACAAATATGGAATCGTGCCCCCTCTGCGTCCTGGGCAAACCAAGCACAAAATCCATACTAATATCTTCCCACGGTCTTTTAGGTATAGGTAGCAGTTGATACAAACCAGTAGGCTGCCTCATACCCTTTGCCATCTAGAAAATCCTGCAACTCTGCACAAACTTTGCCACATCCTGCTGCAATTGTGGCTAGTAATAGTTTTCACTAACCAGTGAGATGGTCTTGTCACGACCGAAGTGTCCAGCTAAACCCCCACTATGCTTTTATTTAATGATGTTCTCTCTCATTGAGCTCCTCAGAATGCACAACTAATTCCCCCTAAACAACATTCCATCTTGAATCAGGTAATCCAACCATTTAGTCCTATCCAATGCAACAGGCGCAGTGCAGGCTTTCCAAGCTTCTGCAAAATCGGGGTCTACAGGGTATAAGTTCTTGAGTTCAGCAAACCCTACAACCTCCACTTTCATTTCTATCATCAGACATTGCCTCCTACTCAGTGCATCTACCACCCTATTGGATCTTCCACTCTGATGCTTTAGCACAAAGGTATAGCTCTGCAGGAACTCTACCCATTTTAGGTGCCTCTAATTCAATTTTCCTTGACTGTTAATATACTGCAGCACTTGATGGTCGGTATAGAGAACAAACTCTTTCGGCAACAAATAGTGCCTCCATTTCTTGAGTGCTTGAACTATGGCATAGAACTCTTGATCATATACCGAATACTTTCTCCTGGCATCATTGAGCTTCTCGCTGAAATAAGCTACAAGCCTACCCTCTTGGCTCAATACGGCTCCTATCGCACTGCCACTCGCATCGCAGTCTACCTGAAACACCTTATTGAAATCTAGAAGTGCTAAGACAGGTTGTTCAGTGACCTTCTTCTTCAGCATAGTAAAGCTTTTATCTGATCCAACCGTCCACTGGAATTCCTTCTTGTTCCCCTTCATTGTCTCTATACGAGATGCACAAATACTGCTGAAGTTTCTAATGAATTTTCTATAGAAAGCGGCGGCACCATGAAATGATCTAACCTCGGTCACACTTCTTGGGACAGGCCATTCTAGGATAGCCTTCACCTTTTCGGGGTCCATTTTGAGACCATTAGCTGATATAACAAATCCTAGGTATACCAGCTCCTTCTTCACAAAGTTGCACTTCTTCAGATTGATCAGTAACTGCTCCTCCTATAGTTTCTCAAAAACCTTCCTGGTGTGCATCAGGTGCTCCTCTAAGGTTCTGCTAAAAATTAGTATATCATCCAAGTAAACAATAAAAAATTTGCCTAGAAATTCCTTCAGAACCTCATTCATTAACCTCATAAAGGTACTAGGTGCATTGGTTAATCCAAATGGCATAACCAACCACTCATATAGCCCCTCTCTGGTTTTAAAGGCTGTCTTCCACTCATCCCCTTCTCTAATGCGAATCTGATGGTACCCACTTTTCAAGTCAATTTTTGTGAAGTACTCAGCTCCACTCAAGCAGTCCATGATATCATCCATCCTTGGCAGTGGGAACTCGTATTTAATGGTGATCTTGTTGATTTCCCGAGAGTTGGTGCACATCCTCCATTCTCCATCCTTCTTGGGTGCTAATACTGCTGGTACAACACATGGACTAAGACTCTCCCTAATCAGTCCCTTCTTCAATAGATCCTGAACTTGTCGATTTAGTTCCTCAGTCTCCACAGACATCATTCGATGTGCAGCCTTATTTGGCAAGCTCGATCCAGGCACAAAATCTATGTGGTGACTGATCTTCCTAACAGGCGATAAACCTTCAGGAACATTATCTGAAATGATATCTGGGAATTCTTCTAACAGTCCCATGACTTCCATCAGAATTTCCTTGCATCCTTCTTCCCTAACCCTGGGGATTATAGCATAACACATATGATCCGGCTTCAGGCCTTCCAAGAATCTTCTGCCATCAACTAGACAGACTCGTGCACTGCTGCATACTTTCTCATCCACCTCCTTCAGGGGTTTTAACTTATGGCGAACTCCATTCTTTGACAGAGAATATGTGTTGGCTCAACCATCATGGACAACACTTTGGTCAAACTGCCATGGTCTCCCAAGCAGCAGGTGACATGCATCCATAGGCAAAATGTCACATAAAACCTCATCTCGGTAAGTTCCAATATTGAACTTCACCAGGCATTGTTCACTTACTAACACCCGATGGTCCTTTTGCAACCATGCAATTCGATAAGGGTGCGAGTGTTTTCTCCTATCCAACTACAGCTTGGCAACCATTTCCTCAGAAACCAAATTGTCAGTGCTTCCATTATCAATGATGATGTTACATACCTTGCCTATGCACTTGCATCTTGTTCAAAACAGGTTGTTCCTTTGGTCTGTCTTTTCTTCTTCATTTAACAAGACTCTTCTGATGACCATTGCTTCTCCTCTTTCCGCCTCCTCTGAGTGCTCAGACTCTACACCTTCGTCTGCTACAGTAGCTCGGGCCTGACACTCAGGTCTTAGATTTGGCCTCTCTTGATGCTACGGGCAGTTGTATGCCCTATGTCCTTCTTCTTTGCAGTTGAAGCAGGTTCCTTGAAAGACACCTCTGCCAAACCCTCACCCAGACCTACCTCTTCCTCTTGGGTAGTTTTTATTCTGATTGCATGGGCGTTGGTCATCCTCCTCTTTCACTTCTTTTTGTTTTTGGCTACTGCTAGCTTTACCAGTTTTCCCAAAATCTTTGTATCTTCCACCACTGCCTCTTCCACCAACTCTTCCACCCATGTCCTTCCCTATCTGCTTACCATCAAACCTCCTATTCAGTTTCTCCTCCACTTTTAATGCAAATTGATATGCATCCTCTACTGTGCTCATTCTAACCAGCCCCAGCTCTTCTTGAATACTGGTTCGTAATCCATTGATGTAACGTGAGACCTTCTCCTTATTCGCCTCCGAATGGCCAGTTCTGATTGAGATTTGATAGAAATATTCAGTATATTCCTTGACAGTCTTACTAGCTTTTCGAAGACTCTGCATTTTCTTTAACAAGTCCAGCTCATAATATGCAGGGATGAACTGCCTCTTTAGTTTCTCTACCATCCTATCCCACCTGGTGATCCTTTCCTTTCCCCTCCTATTCCTTTCCAACTGCACTCCTTTCCACCAGATGCTAGCATGTCCTTTTAGCTTGGTTTTCATGAACCTGATCCGATTTGGATCTGATATCTCTTCGTATTCAAAATACTCCTCCATGTCGTTGATCCAGTCTATCAACTCCTTAGGGTTGAGGTTCCTAGAATAAGTGGAGATGTCAAATTTTGGCTTCTTCTCGATCTGGGAGATGGCCCTATACAGCCTAGCCTCAGCTGGATCCAAGGCCTCTTCCACATCGGATGGAACCTCTTCTTCCCACACTTCATCTTCGTTGGGTTCTTCCCTTCTCGGCTCGACTCCTCTTCGAATTTCCTCTTGCAGGGCCTCAACTTGCCTCTGCAGGGCTCTTAGATCGACCTCCTCCCTTCTTGCTCGCCTGTGCCTTATACCTCCACGGTCTCTATGCGGAGGCATCCTGCTTCTTCTTCGCAACCTACAACCACAGTCCTGGTGCAAACTGCCTCTTTGTTCGACGATCGGTTTGCACTCTCAGAACCAACCTACTCTGATACCACTTGATATAGGGCTATAAACAACACACAACAAGAGTGCCGAGATCAACAATGCACAGGCCAAAATTCCAGCAAGTTTCATTAAACAGAGGTCTTTTCGAATACCAGCAATTCCAAAATAAATGGCCAGGAGTCCCCCCCATACAATTCATGTGCGGTCTTTTTATATCACTGGCCCCAAATTCTTTCCATCATTACATCCAGTGCGGATTCCCTGTAACCCTTCGCACGAATGTCCTATGACCGCCTGCAACATGCTGTCAAGTGCCCCGTATTATCATGGTCTGGGGTGGCGAAGTGCGTTGCGGTTGCCTGTAAATCCTTTTGCCAATTCATCATTCAAAGGGATGTGTCACAACCGCTTGTAATTTGATGCCACGCATCCCCTTGCCAGAGTCCCTGTAACCGCTCCATACTCTCGGGCCACTTGTAACTTCACGCCATGTGTCCCTCTGCACTGGTCTCTGCAATCGTTGGCTGGTCAACGTCATGAGATCTCTGGTCGTGATATAGCGACGTTTTTTGCGTTAGGCTTCTCTCTCCTCCTTGGGACCGCGATTCCGCGACACGTCATGAAATCGCGACGTCTATGCCTTTCTTACTCGCTTTCCCCTTTGGGCCGTGAAACTGCGACATGTCACGATTTCGTGACATCTTTGCATTTCATACTGGCTACTTCGTTCTGGGCCACGAAATCGTGACATGTCGCGATTTCGCAACCATTTCACGCCCTTGAGTCTTTGGCTCGGAAGTGTCACGATTTCGCGACCACCTTGCACTGTTGAGTCTTCGCATCGAAAGCGTCGCGATTTTGTGACCACTTTGCGTTTTGGAACCTTGCCTCCGGATATGTCACAATTTCGTGACGTCTTTTAGCCTTGTCCTCGAAGGTGTCACGATTTCGTGACGTCCTTGAACTTTGTCTTCGAAGGTGTCACGATTTTGCGATTATTCTTGTGCCTTAGAAATTTTTGCCAAAGATGTTCCTGTGCTTTCAAATCTTGCTTCCCGGATGTGTCGCGATTTTGTGACCATTTGGCACTCAAGTGACTTTGCCTCGGATCTGTCACGATTTCATGACCAATTGGTGCTCGAACTGCTTTTCTTCGAAACTGTCGTGATTTCCTGACCGTTTGGCGCCTTGACCTCTCCGACCCGAAAATGTCGCGATTTCGTGACCATTTCGCGTCACGACTGCGTTGCCTCAAAAATGTCACGATTTTGTGACAGTTTTGCACCTTGGCCCTTTTCATCAAAAAGCGTCGCGATATCATGACAGTTTGGCCTGCTGGTGCCCTTCTTCAAAAAAGCGTCACGATATCATGACAGTTTTAGTACTTAACAAAAAAAATACATTTTGGGTGATGCAAGATTGCAGCTTCGCCACCGGATGCTCCTGCATCACCTCTAGTTGGGATGTTCAACCTCCTGAGCAAGATGATGCCTCTGGTTGGGGTGAAATTTCCCCAAATGCATAGACTTGTACTGTTAGTGGTACTACTTTTTATGGCTGGGAGGCTCCGGTTTCATCAATAATTGGATGGACTTATGACCTTATGGAGGAAAACTTCAGGCCTTCCACCTAGCAGTGATTTCTCGACTCCTTTATTTTTGAATGCATATTTGAAACTATTTTGGCAGTTATTATCTGGATTTTTGTGGACTATTTTTGACACTCTTGTGTACTCCTAACCATGGTGGTTAGTGTGTTGGTTTGCGGGCGCTAATACCACCCACCCTTTTTTGTATGATTAGACATTATTTTATTAATATATGGATTTTTCATCCAAATAAAAAGTTATATCTTGAAAACTTTTAAATGACTTCAAATATTTTAAATTTATGTGAAACATATTTACTTAAATCACATAAACAATTAAAAATTGACTACAAGATTCAACAAAATCGTTTAATTATTTCTTTAACATAAAAAAAGAAATATATTTTTTCAATGAGTTTACACATGTTTTTATGAGAAGTCTTGGTCCCCTCATAGTGAGTGGGGTTTGAACCTCACCAATAAGAAACATATTACTTAAAAATTATTATTTTATAACACTATATTTTAGTAATATTAATTTATTCAATATCCAAGGTCTGAGGTGTAGACCAATTGGTTCCACGAAACCATGTAAGAGGGATGTGCATCCAAGGTTTAAATCTCCAGTCTCATCAAATAAAATGCTTGTTCATATTCTTTGTGCTTTTAATGGTGTAAAATATTTATAATGATGCGACATGGTGGTTATAGGGACGAACAACATGGATAATCTTGGTGGCTACCAATTCCACCATGTTTTAAAAAATATATATAATTTATTCAAAGACCATATTTTAAAAATTTAATATGAGTAGATAGTAATTATAATACATTAGATTTCATAAAAATATATTTTTGTTTTATATTAAAAATAAGAAATCTAAAAATGTCTTGTTAATGATTTTCAATTGTATTTAGATTAAAAAATAATTGGTTGATGTAATATGTAAAAATCATCCCCCCAAGGGTTAGGTGCATTCGTAATTATTTGTCTAGCTAGATACTTACCAAGAAGGGACCTAGGTTCAAACCTTAGAGGTATGCCTATTGGACATGTAGTAGTCTGATTTGAATCCCTTGAGTGCGCATCAAATTGATAATGATGGTACGAATCCCAAGTGATTGGTGGTCCTCCTCATGCTAGATCATCAACAACAAGGTGGTATAGTCTTGTTGGAAGTAGCCCTAGTGGTTTGAACCCTATACTTGGTAGTTACTAAAAATAGTGTGGAAGTAACCAACCCCTATATATATAAATCATTTTATCTTAAATCATATATACATGTACAAAACATTAACTATGTTTATTAATAATTTCATGCATTAATGCTCTATATAATCGTTATATAAGATATAAAAAAAATAATGTTTATAAATATTTATATTAATATGGAATCTCATATTATTGTGAAAGATTTTAAAATTATTTGATAACTATTTTATTTTGAAGGGGCGTTCCACCCAACACTCACACAATACTCAATATCATAACAAATTTCCAAAATAAACCCAACATCTAATATTACTTCAATGAAATGGAAATACAGAATCAGAAATTACAATGTTACGACCACAAGGCCAATTTTATTATAAAGAAAATCTACTAGAAATCTGCAAGTTAGATCCACTATTTGTAGTACTGGACTCCTTCGATAATATTTGTTCCCCTTAAATAACTTCCATAGAATATTTTGGAAAATGTAACTCCCCTTTTTCGACTATTCATTTTCCCGCCCAGGAAGATATTCATTTGGAATTTGAATTTTCATTTTATTGAAGTAATATTAGATGTTGGGTTTTTTTTGGAAAATTGCTATGATATTGAGTATTGTGTGAATGTTGGGTGGAGCGCCCCTTCACCAAGTGGTATCAAAGCCAAGTTTCGATCCTAGGACCTGTGGGCACTATTTTATGTGAATGGAATCCACAATATTAATTGAAGTAAAAATCTAAATATAGTAGAAACTTAAACAACTTGAAATTATACTTTTACATTAATATTAGACCCTAACACAAAAAAAAGTTTATCATGTAGTAAGAAACAATATATATATATATATATATATATATATATATATATATATATATATATTGGTTTGGGTAGTGTGAGAAATTCCTACGATCGATGCCCAAGGTTGGGCATTCTCATTCCAACCATAACCCCTCATAAGGTTGAGAGTTAAACTTATCAATAGGGGTTAAACACACACCCACCCACACCATGGTTTGAACCTTGGACCTCCCGAAAAGGATCCAAAGCCCGAACTATTGTGTTGTCCCCCTTGGACCAGTAATAAATAATATTAATCACTTTTCTTTTTAATTTATAAATTATACTGCTCTATTATTTGATAGCACAAGATACACTTGCTTTAATGCAATTTGAAATCTTGCCTTTACCTTAGTTTAGATAAATAGTATGAAAAATGTAGTCATAAGTTTTACATTATATTTTTTTCCAATTATTTATTTAAATATAATTGTATTAAGATTATATATATATATATATATATATATATAATTAGAATCTCTTCTTAAAGAGGTCAACCTACTTAAAATAAATGTTTTGGATAGGGTGTGATATATATTTTTAATAAGTATTTCTTAAATGGAACTAATGTTCAAATGCTTTCATCATTGATGCATATTTCAAAGACAAAAATATTTCACATAGTCCAAATATTCAATGTGAATGGCCTAGAGCGTTTCATTCTATATTTGATAGCATTACAAAAAGATCAATCTTACAAGGAAGTAGGTCAATGTAATATTAAAAAGTTAAACACTAGAAAGTAGGTCAATGGAGTGATTGATTGGTCAATTTGATTTAGTGATAATTTTTTAGAATCTTGAAATACATCAAAATATGGTTCTAAAAGTTGTTAAATATCTTCATGTCATGTAAAGAATATGATTCTTGTTTTCTTTGGATTATCTTGTGGCCTAACAAAAATTTGTTCTAGTGTTATGGCATGATTGATTGCTTTGTGTGCTTGTTCAAAGGTGAATTTCAAATTTATTATTTTATAGTGCTCTTGATTATATATTTTATTATATTTTTATATTGTATATGTGTTTTTATATGCATCATAATAGGTTTTTCTATCATATTAATATGGTTTTTAATGTAAAAATTTTAAATTGGTCATATCATAGGAGACCTTATCTATGCACTTGGGACATAAAGTAAAGCATATAGTGCATGCATGTGATTGGTGTGGATGAACTAAATATTGGTGTGATTATAGAAAAATATAATTATAAGATCCATAGTAGATAAATTATATTTTCCATTGGAAAATATAATTTATCTACTATGGATCTTATAATTATATTTTTCTATAATCCATTATCAATAATATAGTTTGCTAACATGTCATGTGTAAGGTGGGGATGATCGACTAATAAATTATCTCAACTCCCTAGAATGGAATGGTGATGCATCAAGGTGATCTTATTGAGTCAATATTTCAATTACTCATGTGGCCTATATTAACAATTATTTTCAATGAAAATGTGTTATGAACCTCCCTTCTCATTAACAATAAATCTTTCAACAATATGCAAAACTATTAAACATGCATCCTCGAGAAATTACACAATAACAATCTCCACAATATATAGAGATAGATAATACCCTTGAGATAGAGCAACACCAAGAATACTCCTTAAGAAATGAATCACTCTATAAGATATTCGTTCCATGAGTCAATACTCTTACAAAGAACACATTATATGGCTTTCTTCTACAATTAGGGGTACATCTCTCTTTATACAAGAATGTTAAGGTTCACCTTCAATGAGTTAGAAGGTTACCCATGTGGCAGTTCACCTTCCATGAGTCACAAAGTGCATAATATTATAATATGGTACTATGTTATATATTTTTATAATTTTGTGTCACCCATGCCATAATACCATATAAAATAATTTTTTTCCATATTCTTATCCCTAGGTATATAACATTCGACCCCCCTTACAAAAAATTTTGTGCTTGAAATATAAGAAGAAACTAAATAGTATGATATTCTAAGCAATGATGAAAATGTGTACCAATATTGATTATCCCTCCTGATAGAAAAAATTGAATCAATTCATTCATTAAGGCATAAGCCTATTTATTATGTGGTTTTGGTTACAACCTATAAGATCAATACTCTTGATTAGGATAACGTTACATGCAATAAATATTAAAATAATAACACCATATAATAATGGATGACCTAATATATATATAGATGCATGACCTAACTATAATAATGGAATAAAATATTTCTAACACCTCCATCCAAGTTAAGTCTTAATTGATGGTAGTTTTCAATGTTGCCAAGCTACCTTTGTGCCACTTGAATCTCCATAATTATTGCTCCTATGGCTCCATGTATGTCCATTGTAGTTATTTTGTTGCTCTATGCCTTATCTCCATGATTGTAGCCTCTCATGATGGTGTGGATGGTGATATGCTACAACCTTAACCTATTGTTCTACTTTCTTTGACTCATCAACCTTTTGTTCCTCTATTTTGTGCTCTTTTGTCATGCTCCCATATTTTGATTCATCCTTAGATTCTATTTTTATTTCTTCCTTGATCTCTACTATTGTTTCTTTCTTAGAAATTATTTTATGTTCTTTTACTTCTTCAATTTTTTCTCTTGTAATTGTTTCTTGGTCCCTTGATTCTTGCTCTCTAAGCTGATAAATATCTTACAAAGTTTTTTTTCTATACCATAATTTCATAAATTTCTTTTATACATATATGTTAACAATACCAAAAGAATACAAACAAGAATAACCATGAACAATATCCATATCACCCATCTCAATAGCATATAAATTTGAATGTAAACATATTTATTCAATGTGATCTTCAATTCTTAAAAAATCTAAACATCCTCATGCTCAAGCTTTATGTTTTTATTTTTGTTTTTAAAACCCACAAATTGTTAGCAAAGTCCCTACTAATAAAGTTATGCTTTCTATCAAGGTTTATAGAGATAGTAACTTTTTTTTTGAATGCAACCATGAACTTGCAAAATAAAGTTATGGATACGAGCATTTCATATACCAAGAAAAAGCTTCCCCTCACAAAAAACCACAACTTTTATATATGCATTCCACCTTAGAAAAATAATACTAAAACACTTCATCAACCATTCTGTAGAGTCACTATCATCTCTTCTAGTAGATATTGACAACTCCATTACCTCAATGAAAAATCCTAAAGCAACTAGGGTTTTAATAACAAAAATATTCAAAATAAATTTTCTAAGATCTCATCTATTTATTTCTTCAAACAATGAAATCTACAAAAAAATTTCAAAACAGAAAAAAACAACTCATTTTCTTACCCAGACTGAGAATTTTTTTTTTCGCTTTGCATGAATTATTCATGCATACCAATAACAACCTCAAAATCCTAAGTTCAAACAATTGTAACTCCCTCAATACTTATCAAAATTTAACAAGTGACCAATTGTTTTTGTAGTATTCAAGAATATCTATACAATGATGTAAAAATGTTTTAAAAATGACTATTAATAAAATTGATATGGATTTTTTTCATTTGAACAAAAATAGTGCAACCAAAAAATAAATACTAATAAGAATTGGATTATGTCAAATGTTTATGCCCCCACCTCTGTCCAAGGACGGTCTGAATTGTGGGAGTTTTTGGGGCATTTGAGCCAAGATTTTAAAGACATTCCTTGGGTGATTTGGGGAGATTTCAATACCCCCCTTTACCCATCTGATAAGAAGGGAGGATCTGGGTTACCCTCAAGGAGCATGGAGGACTTCAATGAATTCATTAACATAAATGAATTGATGGATGTAAGACTAAAAGGAGCCAAATTTACATGGAGTAACAAGAGGATAGGAAGTTAGCTGATTCAAGAAAGGTTGGACAGGTTTTTTTATCCAAGGAAGCTACAACAATGTTTGGTGATTCAGCGTTACAAGCCCTTCCTAAATGCGCTTCAGACCATAATATTATTCTATGGGAGGCATTTCAGGCTAACTCCTTTAAAAAACCATTCAGATTTCTATCAATGTGGGTTAAAAATCCAAAATTTAAGAAACGAATAGAGGAATGGTGGCAGCAACCTATCCAGGGAAGTGCTTCCTTCAAACTATCTCAAAAACTTAAGTTGGTGAAAAACAACCTTAGAATATGGAATAAAGAAGCCTTTGGAAATATTTTTGAGAATAAGAGAGCAGTGGGGGAAAAATTAGAATAATAGAAAGTAAAATCCAAAATGGAACCTATGATGAGGCGATAAGGACTGAAGAGAAGGAAACCCTTTGTGAGTTTTATAATATTTTAGCTTGTGAAGAGATGTATTGGAGGCAAAAATCAAGGGCATTATGGCTAAATGAAGGGGACTCTAATTCAAAAAATTTCCATGTTACCACATTGAGCAATAGAAGAAACAATAATATTAGAAATTTAACTAAGGTGGATGGATCCTCAACTCAAAACATTCAGGAGATCAGGGACGAGGCTATTAATTTTTTTAGTTCATTATTGGGTGAAGAACAAGCCTGTATGCCCAAGCAAAGAACTCTCTCCTTCAATTCATTCCACAACGCATTGATGAAATGATTAATGAGTCTCTTACAGTAGCTTTTTCAGACAAAGAGATCAAGGAGGCTTTGTTTAACATGGATCCTGACAAAGATCCTGGGCCAAATGGGTTTTCACCATAGTTTTTCCAAGTTTGTTGGGATATTGTTGGAGTAGAAGTTATTGCTGCAATCAAGGAGTTCCAAAGTTCAAATCATATTATAAGGGGTTTCAATTCAAATTTCATTACTTTTATTCCTAAAGGCCCCAACCCCAATGCTATGGCTGACTTTAGACTGGTTAGCCTGTGTAATATATCCTATAAAATTATGTCCAATGTTTTAGCCAACCGTTTGAAGAAAGTTCTACCGGTTATCATTGATCCAAGTCAAGTAAGTTCTATACAAGGAAGATCAATCTTAGATGGAGTTATTACTATTCATGAGGCTCTTCATACAACTGCTCAGACCAAAAAAGCAATCATGGCTTTAAAGTTAGACATGAAAAAAGCTTATGACATGATAAATTGGGAATTCCTAGAGGTAGTTTTATTAAAATTTGGCTTCAACATGAAATGGGTCAAGTTAATAAGAGAGTGTATTTCTAAACCTTGTTTTTTAGTTTTTGTTAATGGGTCTACTATAGGTTTTTTTCAAAGCAAATGTGGTCTAAGACAATGAGATCCCATAAGTCCTATGTTGTTCATCATTGTAGCTGAGGCCTTGGGAAGAACCATTAAGGCAGCAGTGATAGCTGGACTCATATCAGGTATCAAGGCCACGTCACTAACTATCCCGATGACACATCAATAATTTGTTGATGATACCTTGCTACTGACTTTGGCTTCTATGGTTGAGGCAAGAAGGATTAAAAATATTCTCATAATGTATGAAGAAGTGGTTGGACAGAAAGTGAATTTTGATAAGAGCAAACTTTATTTTATCAATACCCTCATTCCTAGGCAAAACAGCATAGCAATGATCATGGAATGTCAGATTGCATCCCTTCCCACCTTCTATTTAGGTCTTCCCTTATTTACAAATAAACTTGAAGGATCAATGTGGAACATAGTTCTAGAGAGGATCCAAAAAAATCTAGCATGTTGGAAAGGACATCTGTTATCTCAAGAAGGCAAAGCAGTTTTAACTATGGCTTCACTTAAATGTATACCCATTTAATTCCTATCAGTCTTCAGAGCTCCCAGCAAGGTGTATCACAAAATTGAGTAGCTTCAAAAAAATTTCTCTGGTCAGGGACTGAGGATAAGAAAAGGATCCATTTAGTAGGTTAGAACAAGGTTTGCAAACCTTAAACTGATGGGGGTTTAGTATTGAGGAGAGTTGCTCATCTCAATACAACTCTGTTAGCCAAACAAGCATGGCGGTTATTGACTAAGGTCGATAATGAATGGACTGCCATAGTTAGGAGGAAATACCTCCAAGGATTGAACTTCCTTAATGACAATTTAGCAATCAGGGGGTCTAATTTTTGGAAGGCAATCCTCACGAGTAGGGGTCTTGTCAAGAAAGGTCTTAGATGGATTATAGAAAATGGGCAAACAATAAACTTTTGGAAGGATCGGTGGGTGAGAGCTGAGGAGTTATCCTAGAATCCTCGTTTGGCTAGGATTCAAGAGCATATGGAGTAGCATATTGGGAAGAAGGTTGCAAATTATATGTGGCAGGACATAAATATCAACAGGTGGAAAAATATCAGAGTACAAGGTTTTGAAGCAGAGTTTGAAGAGATTTATAACATTTTAACTCAGTAAATTATTTCCTCTGGAGAGGATGAAGATCACATTGTTTGGGCTGAGACTGAAAGTGGTGACTTCACAGTTAAGTCTGCCTATAATTTTCTTCTCAATGTGGAAGGTCAAAAATTTCAATCGAGTTTGGTTTGGATTAAAGGCTTAATTCCTAAAATATCATTTTTTTCATGGCTAGTGATTCAAGGAAAAATCCTCACTATGGACAATATGTTATCCAAAGGTATGGTTATTGCTAACCGTTGCTACATGTGCAAGGCAGGATGGGAGACAATCCAACACTTGTTTTTGGAGTATCCGATAGCGGAGTCCATCCTGGATGAAATTTTCCAAGCCTTTAGGATATCATGGGTTAAGCCTGCTCTTATATCTGAAGTGTTCCATCAATGGCCTCAACCCTTTGTTAGACTAAAACTTAAGTACCTATGGAAAATCTATTGGCATAATTTTCTTTGGTAGATTTGGCTAGAAAGGAACCATAGAGCCTTTAAGGATACCATTCACAACCCAAAAACCATCCTCAACAAGATTATTGTCTTTGTGAAAGAAAACCTTAGCACCTTTGTGGATGAGAACCACTCAATTATTACCCAAGAAAAACAATTAGCTTGGGCCTTAGGTACTTAGGACAAACCTTCCATTCCTTTGCCCAATCCTAGAAATGGGATTTCTTGGGAGCCACCCCCCCAAGGTTGGTTTAAACTAAATTTTGATGGTGCAGCCAAGGAGAACTTGGGAAGAGCTGGAGCTAGAGGAATAATCAAGGATCATCAAGGAAATCTGGTCAAGGCCTTCATTGAACCATTGGGAATCAGAACTAATAACGAAGCAAAATCTAGAGCCCTTTAGATAGGGTTGCAAGTAGCCCAAGCAACTCAAGGTAACTTGATGATTGAAGGTGATTCTATGAACATCATCAACTTGTTAACCAATGGCAAAAAACCTCCATGGAGAATCGAGAGTCATCCATGAAGTGAGGATCCTTTTTGCGACAAGACAGAACAGGAGGGCTTGTCACATGTACCGTGAGGCCAATAGGTCAGCTAAAAAATTAGCCAACATAGGTGTTGATGTTGGTAGTTTGGTGACATGGACACAAGGTGTGCCACATGAAGTGGAAAACATTATTAGTCATGAAAAGAAACCTACCCATTAAGGAGAAATATGAATGGGTGTTCTTTCCCCATGGAGCTGGTAATAACTATGGGGTTTCTCTCTAAATCATACCAAATTAGAAATGAAGGTAACAGGGTGTAAGCCTTGGAAGATTTCGATAGAGAATAGGAAATGGGCAAGCAACAAGTTTCACAAGTGCAAAGTTCCAAACTTCAATTCCTGTCAATGTAAGTAATGTTTACAGTTATGTTTAGGTATAGGTGTGCTTTGTTAGTAAGGTGTTGTAGGGGATTCAACACAATTTCTGGTAAGAAAGTTTTAAGGATGACTAGGATCTACAATATTAGCAGAAGGCTGGATATTGTAATAGGTTTTGGGTTAACCTGCAAAACCCGATAATTAATGAAGACTTTTATTTACCAAAAAAAATAAATATCCCGACTTCAAACAACCATAACTTTCTCAATACTTATTAGAATTTGAAAAATAAGCAGTTATTTTTATAGTACTCAAAAATATATACGTGGTGGTGTAAAAATATTTTTAAAATGACTACTAAAATATTGATATAAATTTTTTCTTTTGAAAAAATTTGTATAGTCAAAAAAATATCATCAATAACCCAACTTCAAACAACCATAACTTCCTCAATACTTAACAAAATTTAACAAAGGAGTAGCCTTTTTTATAGTAATCAAAACACTCTACATGATCAAACAAAAAAATTAAAATGGCTACTAAGAATGATATAGCACTGAAATATAGTACGTTTTTATGGAAAAAATGTACCTTAACTTAAAAAAAATAACCCCACTTTACCAAAATCATTGCTGATACCAATTTTTATGAACCTCTATTCTCATTAACAATAAATATTTCAATAATATATAGAAATATCAAACATTCACCCACAAGAAATTGTACAATAAAAATCTACACAATAAAACATAGATAGATAATACATTTGAGCTAGGAAAACACCAAGAATACCCCTTAAGGAAGGAATGATTCCATAATATCTTTGCTCCATGAGCCAAGACTATTATAAAGAACACTTCATATAAATTTCTTCTATAATTGGGGGTACATATCTCTTTGTACAAGAATATGATTGTTCACCTTTCATGATTTAGAAGGTTATCCATGTGGTAGTTCATCTTCCATGAGTTACAAAGTGCAAAATATTATAAGATGGAACCATGTTATATATTATTATAATTTTATATATCACCCATGTCATAATACCATATACAATATTATTTCACCATATTCTTATCCCTAGGTACATAACATAATATTACTCATTTTATCATCATGAGATGAAACAATTAATATTTTCTTCTTAATGTTTAAACACTTAGACCTTACTTGTCCTAAATTATTACAATAATTGCATATATATCAGATTTATTTGCATTAAAACAATAATAATTATAATAGAATACGAAAGAAAAAGGAGAATAATAAGAAGATTGAATTCCTAGAAGGGATGTATTGCTTTCTTGGTGAAGAGAAATATAGCCTTGTTAAAGAGGAAGAATTTTGCCTCACCATAGATAAAAGTAACAAGCTACATGTTGTTGACAGTTATGCCCATTATGAAAATGATATAAAGATGCCATGCAAAAAATAAGGATGCAAGTCATTATACTTATAAAACATTTCCTTCTACTAATTATGCTTGGTTGAATGTCACATTAAATGTATTGATGGGTATATTTTACCTTCTAATATAGTTGTTCCAACATTCCACTCTTAAAATTTAGGATAAGTATTGTTGCATCATCTACCACATTCAACATGATTTATAAATGGTTAAAATAGTAGTTATAGTCTTGCATGGACACGTGGGTCCTTCTTGCAAATATATTCGTTTGATGCCCAAATCCTCCAAGTAATGAGAAGTAAAAAATAACACCTTAAGAGCTACAACAAGCTTATCCCATGCGTTGATGAGATTTTGATATTATTAACAAGCTATAATTAGGAACTTAGTCATGCTAATAATCTTCAATTTAAAAAATGTAACCTTATTCTTTTTTGCAACATTGTTGTCCTCAAACCATATGTATAAAATCTAACTAGGAAGGATCTTAGGATCATGAGATCCATTATACATTTTAACTTCACATTTTGGTTGGTAGGTAGCTTTGAGGGCATGCATTATAATATCACTAACTTTATTGGTCAAGTTAATCATAATATTTGACAACACAATCATATTTTTTATAAGTATATTTGTATATTGTGTGTTATGACAAGTTAGGGTGAAATTTCTTCCCAATAATAAAATTTATGATATCTAATAAATTAGGATCCTATAAATGCATCTAGATTATGTTATAAAACCCTATATTGTGGTTGTGTAGACACCTAAAACATGTCATATTTAGGAGAGTACTCATATGGAAATCTTTGTAGACAATATGAAGGATCTTGGACCTTTCCAAGACAATGTAGTGGTTTTAACCACTTAATTTGAGCATCTTGGACCTATTCAACCTTAGCCATGGATGGAATTCACAACTAAGATATCAACGATGGTTTACACCCATGGCTAGGGTTTTAGCTACACTTGAGAGCTGCAACTAGCCCTATAATTGACTTGGCCTCCTGAGCCAAGCCAAATTGGTTGTTACAACTATATTTGCAACCAATTCAGGTTATTTTGAGCTAGGAAGCTTCTGGATTCCTTCTCCCAACTGCTCCAACCTGCCAGTTCTTGATCTTGTCTTCTCAAGGAAGCTAGGATGAGGAGTTGGATAGGCTATAATACCCCATAAAAATTAGAGAGGGTAACTATATGGGTTTCCAAGTTTAATGCAATGAAGCCCTATCGAATTGGAAAGCCAATTGCACCTTGTGAAGAGTAACAAGATGCTGCAAAAATCCAATTTAATCATCAACCTTACAACAATGGAGATCTCAAGAGCTTGAGGAGAAAGCTTGACAATTGACACACATCCATTGTGAATTCTAATTAATTACACTACTAATCTATTCCAGAACACTGAGGTGACCCTTGACCATAAATTACTTAGAGGAATTTGGAGTTTTAGGCCCTGATTTTGAGAGAAAGAGGAGTTTTCCCTCAACCACAGCTGTTAGTTGTGGCTAATAGATCCCACTACATTTAACACCTATGGCAAGGGTTTGAGGTTATTTTCCTTCTATTTTTATCGTAGGTTTTCCATTCTAGTTATGCAAATAGGTTAATCTAGCCTAGATTAGTCTTAGTTTACACATTTGTATGGTTAATTAGCAAGATTAGAGGTAACTTTACCTTCATTTGGTCACATTTGCTAGTTTTCAATAATATTCTTAGATTAGATTCATTTCATGTTTTTGTTACAAATTACATGTTAGATTAGTCAGATCTACTAGTTTTCAAGCATGCTTTGCAGTAATTCAACCATTTTGTAAGCATATTTGCATATCTTTATGTTTTCTTTCAATATTAGCCATACTTATTGCAATTTATTGAAAAAAGCCTCATCATGAGAGGCCTTATATGCTTTTAATTGTGCTTTGTTGTTTCATGTATGCAGGTTATAGGATCTTGCAAGCTTCAAGGCACTTTCAATATCAAGTTCCTCTTAATGAATGGAGGAGGTATCCTCATAATCCTGCAAGCAGTTTGATGGAGATATGAAGACTTTCAATATCAAGTTCCTCTTAATGAATGGAGGAGGTATCCTCATAATCCCGCAAGCAGTTTGATGGAGATATAAAGACTAATTGAAACACATCTTCTCCCATTGTGGGGTTATTTGCTTATTTTAACAAATTTATCAATATTTTGGTATCCCTAAGAGGGATAAATCTATAATAATATTTATTTAATTAATAAATAGAGCTTCCCTTTGTTATTTATTTTTGTCAATTGTATGCTTAGATTACATGCATTATTTCTTTCTAATGTAATATCCATGGATGTGTGGTCTTTGTAGCCTTTTGCAGTGGCGATCATGATGGAAACCTGTAAAATTCACTAGCATTTACTGAGTCTTATCTATTTTTGTGTTGTAGGTCTTAGTCACACTTGATAGCCATAACATACAGTGTCAACCATGTTTAACACCCGTGGCTAGCATCTCAGTCATGTTTAGCAGTTATGGCTAGAAGAGAGCAAAGAAAAATATAGTAGACAACCAGTCTCTTCATCAAATGAGGGATTCTAGGTAAGTATTCCTTCTCTGTTATTTCTTGTTTCTCCTATCAGTAGGATAATTGAATCATCTAGCTAAATTTTAGAGGGAAAATCATGAAAATTTCCTTATCTACTATTAGTTACGGCTGGCAATAGCAGTTAGCACTGTTAACTATGGTTATCACCCACGACTAAGATTTTAGTTGCGTTTCTATCCCACAGTTGAGTCTGTTGCTTGTGTTACAAAATAACATCTAGCATTTAGACTGTGTGTTAGGTTTTACATGCTTGGGGTATTTATAAAGGTCAATTTTTCATATAATTTTGCATTTATATCTTCTAGAAATAGCATGTAATTTTGCATCCTTTCTAAAATTAAAACATCAATTTCTTAGGCATGTAGGAAGAATCATGAATGCTCTATGATGCATTTTCTTTTTATGCAAAATTAAAATGAACCCCCACATACCACATCATATTTAAACATTAGTGAGTTGGAATTCATACCCAACCACTAATAGAGACCAACAATGATGGGCGTCATATCCATCTGTTGGCTCAAATCCTATGAAACCTATTTTTGGCCAATACTAGATCCAATAACTAATGTAGCTTGGAAAATTTGCATGTACTTCTCTTAAAAGGGTATAACACAAACCAATATTGGGTGATGACCGAAAATACTTGTGCTGCCTGACCAAGTATGGGCTTCATCTCTATGCTTTGGTGGATTTACGTGACTAGACTTTCATTTTTAGTTGTCGATTTGTGAGTATACAGGTGAAAGCCCTTAAACTATACAAGTATATCATCAAAAAAAATACAAACAAAATGAGAGATAGTTTATAATTCAACAAACCAAAAATATCACAAAATTTTAGAGCTCACAAAGAATATTTGAAAGAGATAAACACCCTTGTAAGCTTTATTTTCCCTAAAAATTACAAAGGATATAATTCACAGTATGGTCAACACATGGAGAGCCTGACCTCGGTGCATAATCAAGGAGGAGGTCAAAGCTCTAGGAGACACACAAAATAACATGTTGGAATCTCTACCATAGGATCCTCATAAATGATGTTCGATGAGTCTTAGAGGTGACAATTCAACACATGGGGATTCTATTCAAAATACCCCAGTCAGAGGATGTAACCTATACTCCTCATGTGATAGATATGAGGGTGGTTCAAGGCCCCCATCATCCCATGGTAGATAAAGAGAAAATTCACCCAATAAGGGGTAGGAAGATCAGGCTACATCAGAGTGCAGACCCCTAAAAACTCCAAAAACTAGTGGGCTTGGAAATTTCATGATAGATCTTGCCACAGTTGGAGTTAATGGTACACCCCCAAACAAACCAAGGATAACTAGGCAGCTTGACAAACTAGAACAAGTCCTAGGGCAACTAGAGTATAAAGCCCCTTTTGCGTATTCTTGCTTAACAAGTTCATATAGTGAGAGAACATATAGGCATACCATTAAGCTCGAAGAGTGCTCAAAGTGCTCTCGTAGTGCACGTGCCTCATCCACATGGGAAAGCATATATAACTGACTACAACACAACATGAATTCAATCTACATAGACAAGGGCAAGTGGAAAATAAGCCTATCAGGGCTCACACTAATAAAGCCCTTCGAACAGAGCTAAACAACCAGAGACCTCACACTGTCAGTCTCATAGATCGATCTCAAATACTGGCTTTAGAGCAGAGGTAGTGTATTTTATAATACAATTGGAAGATGTGTGAACTGAGCATGATCACCTCGAACATGAGGATTATGAATGTCAAAGGTTTCTTAGGAAATGGTTCTATAAAAAATGCATCCTAGATCAAAATGAGCATAAGGAGAGAGAGGATAGGTTGGCTTGAGCTGATCTCCCCCCTAGAAGTGAATATAGGAAGCACAATAAAATATGTGTTGCATCATAACAAAAAATGCATCCTAAGCAAGTTGAAAATCGTACTCATCATACGACCTAGAACATGAAACAACACCAAGTGCTAGAATGACCTGGGCATACCCAGTATGCAGAGTCAGAAGGAGATAAGCAAGAGAAGCAGTACCCTAAGATCTCCTTAGTATATGTATATGATGAGCCCAATCCTCCACCTCAACCCAAAAAAATCTACCTCTAGTAGCTCCGTAGATACCTCTTAGGGAAGAGGAAATCATGTCCTCACAAGCATACAAAGCCTTAGCAAAAAAGGTGAGAGCTATTGAGAAACAAGGCATAACTTATCAAAATCCTACCTTGAATAAAATTCATAATGCACCCTTGTGATCTTCAGTTCCTAGCCTAATGTATCCCGATCACTTTGAGATTCCCAATATGGATAAATTTAAAGGTGAAGATGCATAGGAGCATGTCACAAGATTTATGAACATGTGCTTCCAAATATAGAGTAACGATGCACTGTTACTAAGAACCTTCATAATGACCTTTTCAAGTCCCATCCTAGAATAGTTCAATCAATTGAAAAGGCACATCATTACCATCTTCGAACAATGCAAATTCATTTCTTGAACATTTTTCTTTTGTTATCAAGAATAAAACCAATTTAACTAACTTGGTAGCTCTAATGTAGTATGACGATGAGCCAGTCATAAATTTTGGTAACAGATGGAGAAAGTTGATGTCTAAGCTCCCATTTTCCATTCCTACTATAAATTGAATCGAATGTTCACCAAGATTTGTGTAAAATACTTCTTGCTATTATTGCAATTGTATAAATATTAGACATTCAAGGAGGCCTTGTCTCAAGCCAAGGTTATAGAAGATATCAGGTTGCAAGAAGAAGACTTGAAACTCTGAACTAAAAAGGAGTGGAATAATAAAAATACTAAGAATCAACATTAGTAGGCCAAGCCTACATAGGTAAATTAAGTGGTGTTGAATCAAAAAAATGGGAATTAGGGCCAACAACCTCAAAATTATTAGGCTCAACCTCCCCCTACATAGTAAAATCAATGCAATAACAAGAAGTAGGGTAAGAAAAAAGAGCAATGTCATCCTCATTAGTTTACACCACTATCAGAGACTATGGAATCAAATTTTCAGCAATTATGCGAGGCTAACACCATAACTTTACCCAAATTCAAATTAATCTATCCAAATCAACCTAAATTGAAAGCATTTAAGGAAGATCAATACTATTCGTACCATAGGTAGAAAGGAAATGACATTGAAGGATGCCATAGCTTCAAATATTTGGTACAAAATATGATCAACTAGAACATGTTAATCATTGAAAATCCTCAAGCTATGGATAATTAGAATATGGGGATATTCAAAAATCCCCTACCAAACCATAAGCCTCTAAGGAATAATGTTTTTCAAGTAAATCAAGTGTGGATCGATCTGCCCACACAAGGAATTTTTGGTATGGTGAACATTGTCACCAAGAATAGGAGGTATAATCTACTAGATCCTCCTCCTGCTCTAGTTAGAATTCAAGTTGTACCCCCTTAAAATCCAAAACAAACTAACTTGATAGGCCTACCAACTAGATCGGTTGTAACAATAAGAAATAGGCTTATTCAAAGCCTACAGATGGCCTTGAAAAGGATAATCTATGAGATAATACATTAGTCTCCTAGGCACAAGGAGACACTAATGAAAATTTTGAGGTCCATAGAAGTACAGTCCTAAGATCTATAAGCATTTACCAAATTTTTGGGACATGTGCAACAATGTCAAGAGCCTGTCATATAATTCTATGATCATGAAATTAAGATAATATCTACTGCTATAGCGGACCCGTCGCTTCACATAATTACATGTGTAAACCATACACCCTTCAAGTGGGTGTTGATCAACATAAGATATTTGATCAAAATTATTACTACAAATGCCTTGGTACATTTAAAATCACCTAAATCACATATTGTGCCTTCGACATTCACACTACGAGCATTTAATTATGCATTATGCTTGACAATGGGTACTATAATTCTACCTATCCAGGTAGGATTGAAGACCATCTTGATGATGTGTCATGTACTTGAATGTATGATGTAATACAAAATTCTCTTAGGTAGGTCATGGATAAGAGAGATACAATGTGTACCCTCGATATTACATCAGTGTATCAAATATGTACATGAGGGGTAAGTGCATGTGGTTCCTTCGAACGAGGAGCCATTCAAGTATGTTAATCAAGTGGATTTGTTAGGAGATATTATCCTTCCATCAATGCATCTGGATGTAAGACTGATATTTCCCATCAAGATTCTAGCAAAAAAATCAAAGGAAGTGTATGTTGGTCCTTCAATATCATCCCCATGACCATCTACACATGCAAAAAATTCTTCTATGAAGCCTATGACATCGACAATGCTTAGGAATTATCAGAATCTAAAGGTAGTATTGGGCAAAAAAGAGACTAAGGAAATGCCCAACATAGCAACTGTCGAGGTCCCAAATCCCATGGAGGAGGGAAAATCATAGAAAGAAGTCAAGGAGGTACCTCATCCTACCTTACCTGCATCTTCAATTGGGTCATCTGCATTGTAGGTGACAATTCATTTGGTTAATCCTAGGTTAGTAGAATACCTAGTGCAAAATGTGACTTTCATGCCATTCATCGAAACTACATAGGATATGGGCATACCTCAAGCCCATCGCTTTCTTGTAAGTATGGTGGTAGAACTGGGGGTGCCATCCAATCAAACTAAGTTCATATATGGAGGCCTAGATCAACTTGTAGATCATACACATATAGACAAAGATGATGATGAACCATTTGCAGTGAACGTTCATTGTCTATCTAACCCAAAATTCACCCTTTGATATTTTGTGTGTTACCATTGGCATGGTTACAATCTAGGTCAATTCAAACAAGGGTGCAAAAATCCATATGAATAGTGATATCAGTTTCCAACTGATCAGTTCAGATTGGGCTATAATATAAGAGGTCATGATGAGCTTCTAGCTATATCTCTAGATCACATAAACCTAAGCATGGGGTAGATGATGTTGATTAGATCCCCTATCATCCTAACCCTTATTATTAATGAAGGGGTAACTGGCTGGTGACCATGGTTGCCATAGAATCACCTTTGATCTATCATGACAACATCTAGGTGGAGGCTAGTCTATAAGATATTCCAAGAATCAATTTGGTTATTGGAAACTGTAAAGATACTGATGACATCAGTATTGAAGCCCAAAATCCTAGTACAATAGCAGAGCCTAAATCAAAAGATAATCCTGAGGAAGGAGATTCATAATCCATCTCTAAGAAGATGATGATGAGCATCCCTTTGAGGATGAAGAATATGAGAATGAGATAGAGTTGGCCTATCTCGGGCCTTGCCACTTACGTCATCTAAGGAAACATATCAACATGGAACCCATCTATTGTGAGGTGTTCCAAGGTCCTCCCATTCAAATAAGGATAATCAATATGGAGGAAATGTACCACATGGTTTTTCCTGGCCCTTAAAACCTAAGATAATTACTTCCTCCTAAGGATTCGATTGTCATGTCTATCCTAGGCCAGATCCAAAAATTCCCATTCGACCTGAGCCACATCTAGTGTAGGGGGAGAAATTTGAAAGTAGTGTATTGCATTCACATGGTCTTGGATATTTCATTCATTCCATAAACATGATCTCCATTGATTTTACCACTCCACTCCATAATCTATATGATCCTTTGAAACATTTGTACCTTAATACTGAGGCCATTGATTTTGAAAGTGTCAATTCACCTTTAGAGCCTGAAGATTTCTTCCCTAATGAAGAAATGTTACAATAATTTCATTTTGCACCAGACTATGCATATGATGTTTATCATGCTGAGGGTAATTTAGATTTAGTGGAGCCTATAAACCCAATGAGTGACATCCACTTGATCCCTACACCTCATCAGCTTGAGGAAGGGTCACACATATCAATAGAGGAAATCTTTGAAGTGGATATCAGTAATGATCCGACTAATCCAAGGAAGGTTAAATTTGGAGAGAGCTTATCTCTTGAGGAGCGTGCCACCCTCATTCCTCTATTGAAAGAGAAACCTGATATTTTTTCTTGGAATTACAAAGATATGTTGGGTCTAGATCCGAAATTGGTCACTCATAACCTTTTTCTAGATCCCACCAAGAAGATAGTAAAGCAAAAACTTAGGAAAATGCATCCAACCATCGCTTTGATGGTAAAATACAAATTGCAAAAACTTTTGGATGTAGAATTTATCATTTCCATCGACTATCTAGAATGGGTATCAAACATGGTACCTATAGGAAAACCTAATGGAAGGATCTATATTTGTATGAATTTTAGAGACCTCAATAATACAACACCAAAGGATTCATTCCTATTTCCTAATATCAACGCTTTAGTATATGATACTGTGGGTCATGATATGCTCTTCCTAATGGATGGTTTTTCTAGTTATAATAAAATTCAAATTAAACCTAAATACCAACATAAAACTGCATTCACAATGCCATGAAAGACATTTTGCTACAAAGTTAAGCCATTTGGTCTTAAAAATTTTGGTGCCACATACCAGTGGGCCATGACATATATCTTTCATGACTACATGCATAAGATCCTAGAGGATTATATCTATGACTTATTGGCAAAGTCATTATTGCATTTAGAGTATGCCAAGGTTCTCAGGAAAGTCTTCGATCGTCTGAAAGAGCACAATGTCAAGTTGAATCCCAAGAAATGTGTCTTCAATGTAACATCAGGTAAACTCTTGGGATTCATCATTTCTAAATGAGGGATCAAATTTGAGCCAACAAATGTCAAGGCCATTTTGGAAATGTTTCCTCCTACTAACATTAAGGAATTGAGAAGCCTATAGGGCAAAGCAGCATCCATAAAGTGATTCATCGTATAATTATCAGATAAATGTCGACCTATGAATTGCCTGCTACACAAGGGAGTCTCATTCAAGTGGTACAAGGACTATCAAAAGGCCTTTTCTGAGATAAAACAATACCTTGAAACACCACTAATTTTAGCTCCACCTCGACTAAAGGTGTCATTCCTATTATATATATCTTCCACTAACTTTGCATTGGGAACCATGTTAGCCCAAAATAATTTGCAAGGCAAATAATATGTACTATATTAGATCAATCAAACTTTGGTCAACTATGAGCTGTGATACACATATGTGGAAAAAATATGCTTAGAAGTAGTCTTTGCAATGAAGAAGTTGCATCACTACATATTGAGCCATACAACATATGTGGTATCAAAACAAAATCCTTTACATGATGAGCAAAACATATCATAAAATGTGTACTATAAAGTGGATCATGCTATTGACATAATTCAACTTAGAATTCATAAGTCAAAATTCCATCAAGGGATAACTCATAGCAGATCAACTGGTAGAGGCTCCTCTTTAGGATCATAAGCCTCTTGTCATAGAGCTTCCCAATGATGCAGTTTTTGCATTATCAGAGTCATCAAAACCTGAAAAACTTGATAATCAAGCAAATATGTCTATGTTATTTGACGATTCCAAATGTGAGAAAGGGGCTGGTGTAGGAATTGTGTTCTTCATGCCATAAGTTTTTTCTAATGGCCTTGTTTTTTAAGCTCAATTTATCTTGTACCAAAAATAACACTGATCAAAAGGTCCTAATATTAGGTCTCCAAACAATGGTCACCATGAAGATCAAAAAGTTAAATATCTTTGGTGACTCCTTTCTAATTGTTAATCAAGTTAAGGGGATATATCAGTATAGATGTCCCATTTTGAAGGCATATAAAGAGCTTGTGGACATATATCTAGCCCAACTATAATGGTATGACATCAAGGTAATCCCTCGAATGTACAATAGATTTATAGACACCATGGCATCTTTGGGATTCTTAATCCCTCAGAATCCATATGTTGACTTCACTACCATTCGAGTGAAAATACTATTGCAATCTATGATACAACATGAGGTATAGAAAAATCAAGAATTAGTCCACATGATTCAAATAGAACTAACCCATGAATGGTTCTACAAATCCAGATAATTTTTGGAAAAGGTGCCTTGGGGATATTTTCTTGCGCAAGGTCTTGTAGAGAATGGTACTACTATTATTCATAAGGTATTTTTCCAATCGACTTTTGTACAAGTTGAACTCAACGGGAACATGTGATTCAATCGATTAAAGATGTTGCCTATCAAGATTGGATATCACAAATACATGATTTTCTTAATATTGGTGTAATCCCCCAAGGATTGTCACATGTCACAAAATGAACATTCAAATAGAAAGTGACTAAGTATTTCTTGCTAGGAGACATCTTGTATCATCGAAGCTATGATAGAATCCTCCTTCATTGACTTGAGCCATAGGAATCAACTTGGGAAATCTATCAAGCTCATGATAATACATGTGATGGTCATCTAAGTGACATAGTCATCGTCAAGTGCATCCTTCATATGGGTTATTATTCTCCCACTATGGATAAGGATTGCATAGTGTATGTCAAGAAATGTGTCAAATATCAGTATCATGCTAATCTTACACACTTGCCATCATAGGCCTTACAGCCCATTCAAGTGGCTTGGCCATTTGTTCCATGGGGTTTTAATCTAATTGGTAAGATCTCTCCCCCATCATCAGGCCAAAATACATTTATCTCATAACAACCACTAAGTACTTTACAAAATGGGTGGAATCAATCCCTTTAATGAAAATAGGAGCATGGATTTCAGAGTTCATACTTCACAATATCATATGTTGTTTTGGGATACCATCCAAGATCATATCGGATAATGGAACATCATTCAAAAATAAAACTATAAGGGCTTTGACGTCTAAGTATAATATACAACACAATTTTATGACTTCATACTATCCATAAGCAAACGGGTAATCCAAAGTGTCTAACAAGATAGTGGTAGCTATCTTGAAAAATACTATTCAAGAGAACCACAAATATTGGCATATCTAGCTACCCCTTGCATTATGGGCTTACAAGACTAGTATATGGATACCCATTGGGGTAACCCTATTTTAACTAGTATATGGTGTTGAGGCTATTATGACCTTAGAGTTGGAAATTCCAACCCTGTGCATCATATTGAAAGAGTTCATTGATGATGAAACTATGCAACAAGCTCACCTTGACCAATTGACGCTTCTTGATGAATGTCCGTGAATGCCCTTGAGCATCTCCATGTTTATCAGGAATGCCTAAAATGAGCTTGTAACAATAAATTCCATATGAGATACTTTAAAGTTAGGGATCTTTTACTGAAAGAAACCAACAAAACTCAAACCTGTAATTGCACTTACGAGATAAATTTACGGACCAACTGGTTAGGTCCATATATCATCTCAGAGAAGATAGGACCTAGAACATATCACCTAACATCGCTTGAAGGTGTTGAAGAGCTTGAACCTCTCAAAATTCTTCATATTAAGGCATTCCACACATAAATATAAAAAAATTAAAAATATTCATAATAATCAAAATTTCAAAAACAATTGAAATATCAAAATTTCACAAATAAATCAAAAAGCAAAAAAATTTAAAAATATTGCAAAACATAAAAATACAAAAACATTTAAATTTTGCATTACATTTTCATTTTACATATGCATTCATCTAATTGCTTTGCATTAGGCATATTTAATCCATTGCACTTGCATTAGTATAGGTTGTGTTTACAAGCTTACAAATGACACCACATTTATATCTAAATCATGCATCTAGTTGTCATCATCATCCATTACCCTTGTGAGTAATTGTGTTTTTCAACACAATCCCTCCTATTGCTATAAGGAATATACTAGGGTTTTTAGATAATTCAACCATACCTAGTGATCTAGTTTTGATATCACCTAGAATATATCAAAATCCCATCACTAATTAACACATTAACAATCCTAATCATGACAAATCAGTATGAACACTACAAATTAGTCCTAGTCACCTTAAGCAAAAGGTCTTTAATTTCTCATCTTATGATGCACATGTTCTAGGGTGTTGATCATTTGAAAAATGACAAGCTCCCCCCTACCTACGAAATCCCTTACATCAAAATGAGAAAAATCCCCAAATAAAAACAAATCCCTTGCTCAAAACAAAATAAAAATAAAAATACAAAATAAACAGTGATTTTCATCACTAAGCATGAGAAAGTATCCCAATAAATGTAAATAAAATAAGGGAGTGAAGAGCTTGAATCCATGGAATGGTCACTACTTGAAACCATAGAGTTATCCCCAATCCATCAATGGGCTAAATGAATCTCATCTGGCATTGGGGTAGTTCTGAGAAATTTACAAATGAACTAGCTTTAGGTGGTCTGTATTACCTAGTGGTCTAGTCTAACCGCATACAAACTTAGGATCATGGTGAAGATTTGGTGATCCTCATTAGAGAAATGGGCTAAATGAATCCCGCCTAGCAATGAGGCGGTCTTATGTCTCATCTAATATATTCATTTGCACACACAGGGATAATGAATATCTTGGTCTTCATAAAAAAAAATTATCTCTCAAGAGTCTAGTATGGTCATTATACAACTTTTTATTAATCAACTAGGGTGTTTGAATCTCATGGAAAATCTCAAAAATTCCTCATAGCAATAAATCATATCATTTCATAAATCATTACATATCACCATTTTATTATATCACATATGGATGATTAAATGATTATTTCTTATGACAAAATTTAACATTTACATTCATGATTTCTATACATTCTATGGTGTCATCCATTAGTGTGTAAATACATATTGCATTCATTCCTTATGTTTTAAGTGATTAAAGCATACAGTTCATTTGCATTAAATTATCATCACATAATTAGTGCATTGCATTCCACACAGTATACATCATATCATATCACATAAATCAAATGCATAAACAATTGAATCAAATTAAACATGCATTTAAACACAAGCAGTGCATCCATATATGTGTAGACACCTAAAACATGTCATGTTTAGGAGAACTACTTATGTGGGCATATTCATAGACCATGTGACTAAACCTTGGGACATTCCAAGTGCCAAAAGTGGTTTTCACAACTCATCTAGGGTAGTCTTAGCCCATCCAATCCTAGCTTCTATGAACCAGAGATGCTGGATTCTAGCCGTTGAATCTCAGAGCGGCTAGCCCTAGCCACTACAGACGATAATGAATAAAACCTAAATAGAAACTTACCATAAAACTAGCCTAATATCGGGCATAAGTGGTAGTTTACATGCAATAAGGCCAAGTAGGGATAACTTTACATTCTTCCTCACAGCCATTCTACATGATAGACTCAAGTATGGATTTAGACATCAATTAACTGGCCCTCAAGGGCAGACAAAGACTTAAATTCTCATGCTAACAAATAGTTTGTATGCAGGATTTAGTCCTAGGGTTTTAGACCTAAACCTAAGCCCTCACACATTATAAGGTGTAAAATTAAGAGCACCAAGGATTGATTCATAGAGACTTTTTGAAGAGCTTTTTGAGACTTGGAGAGCTTTTCTTGTAGTGAAGCCCTGTCAGATAGGAGAGCAAATTGGAGAACCTTTTAGGAGCAATGAGGTTCTGGCCGATTGAGAGGTTATCATCTACAAGATATTCAACACATCATGCATAAATTACAACCATTCCAACTTCAACAACAATCCTAGATCCATAGCCTTGGAGTAATAGAGACAAGTTTTCATCTTAGTGGCCACTATCTCGGATAGTGGCCCGCAGACCTAGTAAAGGGTTCTTAGCATTAGTTTCTTTTCTTTAAGCTTGTTACATGTTTTCATGCCATTAGCATAGATCTAATTTATTGCATTTACTTGCATTCATATCATTAGTTTCTATTTTCATTAAGCATGTTTCTATTTATCATTAGGGTTATCACTAACAACATCATCCGAGGAGGCAATCCCGAATAGCTAAGTGGACTATAGGTTCACTAAAAAGGTTATCAACATATGAAATTAAAAGGATCCATTTGGGATCTAGATCTAGATAAGGAGGCATTTGTAAGCCCTCATACAGTTCTATGTGCACTATCGAGAAGCTTGCGAGAGTGCATCGCCTCTTGCAAGGGGATATCATACATCTGTTTCCCTATTTTGTAAAATCTATATAAAATGAAGGGAATCCCTTAGAGGGATCTATATGTAACCAAACTTGATAAAAAACAATAAAGAAAATTATTCATTTATTTCATTGTATTTCGGTTGCATCTATTTTCACATATTTCATTTAATGCATTATTAATTATAAATAAATAAAATAATATTCACAAAGAGAGTAGTGGATGGTGTGTTGCTTCCTCGGGGTTGCTACAAATAGCTATCACGATGGGATCCCCTCCAAGTTTTTATTTTTTGCCAAATGACCGACTCAGGTTTTTGTGTGCAGGTTTAGCCACTCTGGTCTATAGTGGCCCATAGGTTTAGCTACTTTTGCTAACAGTAGCCAAAAAATAGCCACTTTGGTCAACAACGATCAGAACTAGAGTATAGTAGAGGACAAAATCTCTGTTCTCTGAGCTGGATTAGAGGTTGGTATAATTTTCTAAAGTTTTATGGTTTTTTGTATGCTTTTATTTTACTAAAATAGTGAAAATTAAGACACATTTTGATTTGGAAACTAAGGAATGGAAAGGAAAGAGCTTGCATCTTGTGCATCTTAGGATTTTTCTAGATTTCCACTAAGCGTTGCTAGGAACAACATCTTATGCTTATAAATTTTGCCCTATAATCCAGCATGCTAGAAATCAAGTGTTGGTTTACTTCCTTTGAGGCCCTGATAGAGGCCATATTCACACCAAATAGAGTGCATCCATGAAACTCATATTAGTTTATGCATATTTCTAAAAATTGATACGTCATTTGTATTAGGCATATAGGAAATATGCATTTCTACTGTATGATGCATTTTACTTTATGCAAATTTTAAATAAACCCCACACATGCACACATATTTTAAACATTGGGGAGTTGGATTTCATCATCAACCCTCAATTCAGTTTGGTGATGTTGGCATTCATTTCCTTCCATCGGCTTGCCCCCTAGATTTTCCTAGAATAGAATAAGGAACTTATTTATAGTGGTACTAAGTTACTCATGTTAAAACTATCTCCCACTATTGGAACAATCATTGGTTCATAGTGGAAGAGCTTGGAAAACCCCCCACTCAGATTTAAGTGTTGTACCCTAGTCTCTTTTTGAGAAAATAATATTTGGCATGGGTGTTCTTGATTCCCACTATGGATGAGCCTCCTCATTCTAAATATAAAACAAGAACAACAACACATAAAAATGTATCAAAAAATTTAGGGCACATATAAATTAATAATCAAGATAAACACTTGCTTGATATTGTTTATTTGTCCTTATTTGCAACACTCAAGGTTAATTCACAAACACAATGGTTAAAACTAGAAGTAAGCATCCTCGGTCCAATATCGAGGTAGAATATGAAACAACACATACCCATAGGCAAAGTCATAGTAACATTGAACCACCTACTCACAAGATTGTAGAACACAGTTTTGTGAGCCTAAGAGGTAATGACTCAACCCATGGGGGTTATCCTTGAGAAACCCCAGTTAGGGAGATACATCATGGAAACAAGTCACCTAAACACAATGAGGCTTCAAGGCCTCCTTCATCATGGAGATGCAAGAAGGCCTTAATACACTCCTATAAACACACAAAAACTTCTCAAAGACATGAGGAGGCTTCAAGAGCTTCCTCCCCACATGGACATAAAAGGGGTTCTAGATCCCATTATTCACATAGGGATGATGAGGGGTCCCCACCTCCATACTCATGAAGGAACGGTGGGGCCACAAAGCCTTCATCACCAAAAAGGCACACGAGAGTCACAACATCTTAAACTTCACATGGGACACTTAGAACAGATCTGCCCACTAAGGGACATGAAACTAGAGTTACATCTAGTCATAGGCACCAAATAGAATATACCCTTCACACAAGAGGAAGGATTCCAATATATTATGACCTCATTGGAGTAAATGGCACCCCATAGGATCAGTTGTGGAAAACAAGACAATTAGATGAGTTGGATCAGTTTCATTCAAGGCCAACTCACAGAACCATAGTCACAAAAAATTTTGCATCTGGAAATTCACAAAGTGTTACTTCTAAATGCACCATCCAACCTGGGGAATATTCAAAGTGACCCCATAGTACACATACAAAGTCTGATCATAGAGGCACTTATCAACACACTGAACAAGTTACCTTGGCTAGCAAGAGCAAAGAAACAATGGAAATATCTTTGAGAAATCTGTGAATCAGAACCATAAGAAAAAAATTAGAAAAATATGAATCTTCTATAACAACACAATATGACCATGTGTGACGGTTAGAAAATGCATTGCACAAAGAGTGAGAACTATTTGAATCTCTCAAATATGACAAAAAAAGAGAGATGCTTTTGCACCAACATGATTAGTGTTTAAGAGAGAAAGCTGAGCAGCTAGCTCGTATCAACCTACAAGCACATGGTAGTGATCACCAAAGAGATAAATGTGCTGAATCACCAGAAGAATGGTGCATTAGGCAAAAATATAGCCCAAAACAAAACCACCACTCAAATAATGAACACAATCAAACTATTTTGGAAAGGGTAAACATGATAAATTAGGATCAAACACATCTTAAAATCCCCTTGTAGGAGGGAAGAGAATAGAATAAATCAAGTGGATAAAAGGTTACCTCCATTACCACTACGAGTGGGTCTACAAAAAGAGGAACTCCTTGCCTCAAAGGCATTCTAGGAACTCACTAAAAATATGAAGTCCTTTGAGAAGCAAGATATGGCTTGGAACCAACCAACATTAAGTAAAATTTACAACCAGCCATTGTGCCCATCAGTTCATAGCCTTGCATATCCTAAGCACTTTGAGATGCCTAGGTTAGAAAAAATCAAGGGTTAAGAGGATGCACAAGAGCATGTTATAAATTTCATCAATGCATATTTTCATCTTGAAGATAACAATGCTCTTATGCTAAGAACTTTCATTATGATATTTTTGGGTGTTTCCACTCAATGATTCAACCAACTACCCAATCACAAAGATATCCAGTTTTGAACAACTAGTAAACACTTTCCTAAAATGTTTCTCCTTTGGGACTAAAAATAAGGTGAACCTTTCATACCTGATAAAATTAAAACATTATGATGATGAGATAGTAATGGAGTATGGGAATAGATGGATAAAAGTTATAGTAAAGTTATCATTATCTGTCCCCACAGAAGAAATTGTTTGCATGTTCACCAAGAGTTGTTCTAAACACATCTCCCTCTTGTTAAAACTTCAACAATATCCTGCATTTGAGGAAGCCTTGGCATAGGCTAAACTCATTTAGGACATAAAATTAGATGAGGGAACCATCAAACTCTAAACCAAGAAAGAGTGGAACAAAAATGGCAAGAATGACAAATATAAGCAGAAGCAGGAAAATCCTGCTCCAGTCAATCAAGTAGTATTGGCTAAACCTAAGGATGGGGCTACATAGTAACCCTATAATTATCAAGCACAACCCTCACTAGCCAATTACGATCAAAAGAACAATTAGGAGAAAAATAGAGAGTACCAGCCACCTCATTATTTTACACCTGTTGAGTGGTGTTTTCACCCAGTTGTGAAAGCACACTCTCCGGTAGGATCTGAGTCCAAAAATCCTCTGCTTGCAAAGAAAATAACTTTCTCCAAGGTTCCTGTTATGCTTAAATAATGTTGTTCAAATGAAATGCCAGGAATATCTTAGGGTTTGCAAGTGGATGTTAACAAGGGGCACTGATGGTTTATTTAATTTGAATTTACAGTGGACTCAAAGTGAATAATTGTACTTTAATCTTGGATTTTGATGGATTTTCAGTTATTAATTTGGATACAGTAATTAAACTGCAGAAAATAAAGCAAGGGTTTGAAAAATAAAGAAAAGTAAATGAAAAAGAAACTAAACTACAGTCATAATGCTGCCATCAATTCGATGAAACCGAAGATAATGAGGTTTTATGCATGCAACCTAATCTAATGAACCTGCAACTCGCACAATCTAAATAAATTAGGTGCTGGTCTCTAGGGTTTCTACTGTAATTCCAGACTTAGGCATTCGCATGAAGCAACCAAGCACACTTGCATTAAACTTCACCTAAAAGCCTCATAAATCTGGAATGAAAGATAAAACATTAAATCATGCATGCACAAAATGACTCCTTCTTTCTCATCAATGAGATGCCAATACTCTGTATTTTGTATTAAATGATATGTCAATTACATTCAAAGAATGTTCCAGGCATAAATATTCCAGAACAAAAAGAAGGAAATTGCCCAAGTGCAGGCCCAGAATAGCACGAAGCTCTTGTCTCTACAACTCTGCAATCGGAAATTTCCAACCCCTCCTTCAATCTGCGCTTCCGGATTTATCCTGTCTAGCGTGGCTCTTCGATTCTCCTTGGTCGCTTCGCTTCACCTTCCTGCATGTGACCTTTCGAATTCCCACCTTTTCCTTGTCTTTATTCCATGTTTAACGCCAAAACGCCTAAAATCCTTCGCTGCATGTAACGCTTCTGCAGACCTGACACCTGCATGCCACGTGTCACACGCTCTCTGCGCCTTCTGTAACGCCACTCTACGAAAAACCCGACAAAAACTGCATGCCGCCTGTTCACCTTCCTCGGCCGCGAAAACGCGACATGTCACGAAATCGTGACATGTCGCGATATCGCTACACTCTTCCCGACCGTACGTCCTCTGCAGCATCTTGTCGCGATATCGCGACCATTTTTGCTTTTGAGCCTTCTTGCCACAAATCGTAGCGAGATCGCTACCATTTCTCCTTCGGGCTTCCTTCTCACAAAACGTAGCGAAATCGCTACCATTTCTCCGTCGGCTTCCTTCAAGGGAAATGCTACATTTTCTTCCTCTTTGGCAACTTTACGTCGTGAAATCGCGACCATTATCACTCTCTTGCCTTCTTTCAACAAACCGTCATGATATCGCTACCGCCTTTATCCTCGAACCTGCTTGCCACAAACTATCGCGATATCGCTACCGCTTTCTCTTTCCGTACGCCTCCTCGAAACACGTCGCGAAATCGTGACCATTTTTCTGTTTCGTACGCCTTGGCAAAACCTGTCGCGATTTCGCTACCGTTTCTCTGCTTCGGGCATGGTCTTCATTTCTATCATGATTTCGTGACATCTCCCTTGTGCCGTACAATTTGCTAAAACACGTCACGAAATCGCGACCACCTTCTCCTTCGGGCCACTTCTCCGAAACATGTCACGATTTCGCTACCATTTCCTGTTCCGTACACCTTTGCTGCAATCGGTCGCGAAATCGTGACGTCTTTCCTCTTCGAGTCCTTTCGTTGTTTCCTGTCGCGATATCGCGACGTTTTTCCGCTTCCGTACACTTTGCCAAAACACGTCGCGAAATCGTGACACTTTTCATCATCCGTACGCTTCGGCAAAACACGTCATGAAATCGTGACCATTTTCATTCTTTTCCAATGGCATGTCACGATTTCGCGACACCATTTCTTTTCTTCTCAACGGCATGTCACGATTTCGTGACACCTTTTCCTTTTTCCAGCGATATGTCACGATTTCACGACAACTTTCAATTTTATTTTCTTTCTCCTCTTCGGCAGCGATGGAGCTACATGTCACGATTTCGTGACAACTTTCCTATTTTCGGCAGCGATGGCGCGACAAGTCGCGATTTCGCGACACTTTTCAACACTTAGGCATTTTTTCTCTTTTCTTCAATTTTAGCATCTGGGTCACCGAGATTCTTCTCTGCAAGCCTGCAAAAAGGTGGGTCCCCAATTTTGGGGTGTGTTGTGGATCAACCACAACAAATGGCGACTCACTCGTCAAATGCTCTTGAGCATTTTAGTAAGAACCCAACCTGAAACATATCACAAACTCGCAAATATATGTTAGCACATAAGCAAAATAACAAATGCCCAAAGATCAGAAGTACATGAATCATCAAAATCATCAAGTATTAGCTCAGTGTGTGCAATGTGTTTTCATTCCCTATCGTTTGAAATTGATCAACATTCCATTATCAGTTTTGCATGAATGCATATGTGGGATGGTGAATGATTTGTGTACCCTAATGAATGTGCAAGGAGATTTTGCTTCCATAAAAGGCATGGTCCTTCTTCTATTATTATGTACAAGCATTCAAGATTGCCAAACCCTCTTAGGATCCACTAATTCATTACCTTATTGTATCCCAAAGTTGGTTATGAGTCCCTACTATCTAGAACCCATGTGCAAGTGAATGTGAAATCAGAACTTTGGGGAATCAGACTCCCAACCAACCGAGATGAGAGTTTAACCCTATCCTTACTATTCTGATTTAGAGTTCATTACCTCACTTTAAGCAAAATAATTAAACCAGTTATGGAAGAAATGGTCATGCTAGTCTAACCCTCTAGACAATCAATGGTCTTGTTTTTTAGGCAAGACATGATGCCATGCATGGGCATATCTAACCCCACAATCCAAAACTTATCTCCATTTCTTTGGACCTTGGGGATGACTACCCATCCCTTGCAGAGGACAAGTAGTACGATCCTTACAATCCAAAATAAAGATGAGATGGGAAAAATTTATTTATTATTATTATTTTTTTTTTACTTCTTGGACCTTGGGGATGACTACCCATCCTGGCTAGGGACATGTAGTACGATCCTTACAATCCAAACTTTAGATGTAAATGGAAAATATTAATTTTGTTGCTTAGACCTTGGGGATGACTACCCATCCTTTGTAGAGGACAAATAGTACGATCCTTACAATCCAAGACTGATTATGAAATGAGACATAAGAGCTTTGGGGAATCAGATTCTCAACTAACCGAGATGAGAATTTATGCCCTATCCTTACTACTCCATGTGGGTCAAATCAAAGCTTTGGGGAATTGGATCCTCAACCTAAGTTTGATGAGGATTTAACCCTATCCTTACTACTCTGATTTTAGACTTTAAGCTCTATGGAAGTGGTCAAAACCACTGTTTTAAGGATCATGTTGCATAATAGGATAGACATGAATAACTTCTTTCGCCCAACCTTTTCCTCCAAGTTAGGTTTTGATCATTTTGCTCAAGATCCTTTTTAATGTATGAGACGTGCTTGGTTCTAGATATCTCAAGACTCAGTTTCCAACCTTAGGAGCTACTTACATATATGTTATAACACAACCCTAAGAGGATTTGACATACTTTAATGGCTTGTACCTAAGATGCATATGTAACTAAGATGAGATGTATGTAAGGTGAGATGGAACATGAATGCATTATTTCTTGAATTACAAATGGAATGAATTGTCATGCAAAACTGATTCTTTCATGCATCACAAAATCAAACAATATAACTTAAAATGTTTTATGTTACTTGTGGAGCTTTTACAAGACAATTCCAATATTTCATATTCTCCTAACCTTAAGCATAAGTTGACATCTCAATTTTTTATTCTTTATTATTATTATTTTTTATTTTTTATTTTTTTATTATTATTTTTTTATCAAAATTAACACACATGTCAATTGAAATCAAATCCATAACCAAAATCCTAACTAGACTAACAATCCTAAACAATAAAAACAAAATCTTAAAATCCCCCACCAAAACCAAAAGAATAATATCAAAGTCTCACAACCTAAGGGCTAAAATAATGCTTTAAAATCTGCCCATTAACCGGTAGCATGAAATCTTCCCCTTCTAATGTTTTTAGCCTCGAAGGTATTCTTCCCAAGAATCTCTGAAATCTGATATGGGCCCAACCAAAGACAATCAAACTTTTGATGATTCCCTTTTTCCTCATGTCTTTTGTCCCATAGTAATACCAAATCTGAAATTCTGAATGATTTAACTTTGGCCCTTCCGTCAAACCATCTCTTGATAACCTCCTGGTGTTTATTCATGTGATTCATGGCCTCTTCTCTCTTTTCATCAAGGTGCAACAACTGGCTCAACCTGGCTTCAACTTGATCATCCGTCCCCAAGTACTCTTGTATGAAATGTAAGGTCTGCAACTTCAAATTTGCTGGAAATATCGGGTCTTGCCCATAGACCAAATGATAGGGAGTATTCCCTATGGACTCTTTCACTCGGTCCTATCTGCCCAAAGGGCAAACTTTAGTTGACTGTGCTAGTCCCGAGGGTTCTTTTAAAGCAACTTCTTAATAGTATTCAACAAATTCTTATTTGAAGACTCGGCCAACCCATTTCCTTGAGGATAGTAATTGGATGCAAACTTTAAGCTCACTTTGTTATCATATGCCCAATCTGCAAATTGTGTAGAAATAAAAGCTTTACCATTGTCACTGACAATAGAGTCGGGCATTCCAAATCTTGTTATAATTTGATCCTCAAGAAATTTAATCACAACATCTGTGGTGGCATGTTTAGTAGGAATCGCTTCTGTCCACCTTGTACAGTAGTCTGTAGCTGTCAAAATGAATTTATGAGAATCAAAAGAATTTGGGTTAATAACCCCGATGAAATCTAGTCCCCACTGTGCAAATGGTCTCATTTCAACTACAGGTTGCAACGGCATGGCTGCATTTCTTTCTCTATTTGCAGCCACTTGACAGATGTGACAAGATCGTACATGGGTATGCGCATCCTTGAAAATATGTGGCCAGTAGTATCCTGCTCTCAGGATTTGATGTGCTGTAGCATTGGCTGCACCATGACCAGTTCCATGTTTCCCGTGAAATTCCTGCAACACCCTGGCAGCCTTCTTCTTTGTTCAAGCACCTCAGGTAGATACCTTCATGATTCTTCCTGTAAAGCACACCAGATTTTATCAGATAATTGATAGATTTAAGCCTTAAGGCTCTTCTCTGTGTTGAATTCAGATTAGAAGGACACTTACCAGTCAATAAAAATTGCACAATATCAACATACCAATCGTCCTTAGCCATGTATTCTGTATTTGAGCATTGACCTGTTATTTGCGGATTATTTTCTCGCGATCGCCTTCGCTAGTCCCTTGTCCTCGAACTAGTTTCATTGGTTGGATTTCGAGATCAAATTCTTGGATGGTTGAAATCCATTTTCCTCTCTTCTCACCTAGTTCATTCTGTAAAAACATGGTCTTGACAGCAGAATCGGGCACGATGGCGATAATTCTGCTGTGCACGATGTAGTGCCTAAATTTTTTCACAGTTTTAAAAAGTGCGTACATTTGCTTATCAAGGATTGAATACCTTAATTGAGCGTCTTTCAGTGGGGGCACTTAAAAATGCAATGGGTTTTTCGGCACTATCCTCACCTTTTTGGGTTAAGACACTCGCAAAGGAGTGTTCTGATGCAAAAGCATAAATATAAAAAGGCTTGGAGTAGTCCGGGCTTATAAGGACAGGGGCTCTGGAAATGGCATCTTTGATATTCTGGAAAGCCACTCTACTTTCCTCGTTCCATTTTACATCCACATCTTTCTTGAGCATCCGGTTCGGAGGTTTGGCTATCTCAAGCAAAGCTAGAGATAAACTTCCTCACAAAATTGACTTGCCCAAAGAAAGATCTCGCTTCTTTTTTACCGCTCGGGAGAGGTAGGTTTTGGATAGCTTGTATCCTTTCTCGGGTCGATGGATATGCCCTCTTTTGAAATGATGTGACCCAACAATTTCCCTTCCGTCACTCCGAAAATGCACTTTTTGGGATTTAAGGAAATTCCATGTTCTCTCGCATCTTTGAAGCACTTTCTTCAAATCTTTAACATGATCCTCTCTCTTCTTCGAGAAAACTGGGATATCATCCACATACACGATGATGCATTTGCCTATTAGCCCTTTGAATGCGTAATCCATGGCGCGTTGAAAAGTTGCACCAGCATTTAACAAATCCGAACGACATTCTCTTATATGCAAATGTCCCCCACTTGGTAGTGAAGGCTGTTTTCATCCCGTCATCTGGATGTATAAGAATTTGGTTGTACCCCGAATATCCATCGAGAAAGGACATCATTTCAGATCCATTTACCATTTGCAGAATTTCATCGATTGATGGTAATGGATAATTATCTTTTTGAGAGGCTTTATTAAGATTTCAAAAATCTATGCACAACCTAATCTCTCCACTCTTTTTTCTTATCGGAACGAGGTTGGCCACCCGGGTTGAGTGCCTAACAGGAAAAATGATTTTCGCTTCCAATAATATTTTAACCTCCTTTTCGATCAAAGGCTCCAATAGCGGGTTAACAACTCGCTGTCTTTGCCTAAAAGGCTTGGAGTCTGGCTTCAAAGGGATGGTATGTGTGATAATGTTCTGGTTGTAAGTCTTCAGCTCATTGTAGTTCCAAGCAATACAATCTATGTAATGCTTCAATGCCTGTATTATATTGCTCCTTTCTTCCTCTGTACATGCCTTTGCTATGTACACCTCCTTTGGATTGTCTGCACTCCCTAGATTAATTGAATCGCATGCATCTTTGGGGAGTGGGACTCTTTTTCTTTTCTTGTTCTTGCATTCCATGTCGAACATCTTTTCTAATGAAACCACGTCTTTAGGAATTTTGTTGGATTGATACGCAGCTTTCACTTTCTTCTCGTTTCATCCTCGCCACCTTTGTTCCTCATCAATCACCCGATTTTCAAAAATACCCGAGTTTGTGACAAACTTGAAGATGTGCCTGTCACTTTCAAAAACCTGGAAATTCTTTACATTATCGGTATTGATGGACAAGGAACCAACTCAATGGAAAACTTTTTACATCTTTTTATATCCACCGGGTTTAACATGCCCGCGGCGACCGCAAGAGAGTCTCGCTATTCGATTTCCTCTCCTAGAAATAAGGGCTATGTTGAATGCATCAAACTCCTCCATGAGGTCCATAACCCTAGTCCTATAAAGGCTCAGTATTTTGTCGCGGCATGTATACTGTCCTTTGATTTGCTTGACAACCAACTCGTAATCTCCCAAAACCTTCAAGCATTTAACATGTTTGCTCAATGCTAGACGTAAACCATAGATCAATGCTTCGTATTCTGCCACATTGTTTGTGCAAGGAAATTGCAGTCTATAGGCAGCCAATAATGGTTTACCTCCTGGACCAGTGAGCTCGACTCCAGCTCCTACTCCCTATCTAGACTTTGATCCATCAAACTTGAGCAACCACGTGTAATCCTTTTCCTCATAAGAACCACCATGACACACTTCTTCTTTAAGCTCGTCAGCAGCTTCCTCAACATCAAGAGCATAGACCCCTAGGTCTGGCTCATAAAACTGAACCTCATTCGGCTTGTTGAAATCCGTTATAATCTCCTTAAGCCTCGGTTCATTTTCCACTCTGATTTGGTTTGCAATGCCCTTCCATGGCAGCCACATATGTGAGCAGTCTGTTGAAAAATAACCATTCAGAGTTTTCATCCAGTCTCTCGCAAGTAACATTCCATACCTACTTGGGATGTTAACCACCAAAATGTCTACAACCTGCTGGACCCTGGGTTCAGAATTTAATTGAATCTTGACATCATATAAGGTCCCTACTACATTTACCTCTGAACGGTCCAATTGCAAGACCGTGCATTTGGATGAAACCGGTTGTAGACCCAACATTTGACATATCTCCGTAGGCATGAGGTTGCTCGTGGCTCCCGTGTCCACCAAACAGTTATGCAAGTTCTTACCCGCAATTCTCATAGTCAATAAGAATGGCGGGACATCCCTTCTCTCCTTTCGCAAAATCAGATGGGATTCAGCTCTTTTTTCCTTCCACATCGGATCAGGTGAGTTCAAAGCTCTTATCAACGCCTCCTTTTGACCAGGCAATTTAGTTGCGTCCAGGAATGAAAGGCTAGATTTGGACTTCTTCATATCCTCCACTACGTCATAATTTGGTTTTTCGAATTTGACTGTCTTCTGGACGTCATTAGACATTTCTCTTCTGAGTGGAGGGGGAGGGTTGTTACTTGCCTTTGTATCTCGGAGGAAGAATAGAATTGTTTGGAGGTGTTGATGAGGTTTTAGGGGCTTTAGATTTACTCCTCAAATGGTACCCATGAGTCCCCTTTCTGAAATCTCAAAAAGCTTGCACCTCCTGTTCCAAAACTTCGTCTTCTTCCTCCTCGCTCTCACCCTCTTGGTGATATACTGTTTCCATCACCATAATATTTTCATCTTGCTGATACGATGGATCCTCATTTGATACCAGTTCCAAATCATCAACTTGTGCCTGAAGACAATGAGTGTATCTAGCAATCTCAGGACAATTCCTCTCATTGTGTTCTTTTGTGTTATGTAACCTGCACCCTCTTTCCCATGCCAAATCTGAAAGATTCAAAAGAGAATTGGATTGGCTAGGGCCTCAGAAGCATCTAATTGATTAGCAATGGGAGCAGGAACTCCCCCATTGTTTGGCTTGGTGTTCCAGATGCCTCCCTCTATTGTTAAAATTCTGATTTGGGTGAGGGGAATGGGACTCATACTTCGCTGTTGAACCCTGTCATTGCTTAGTTTATGCACTAGTTTCTTGAGCTCTTCGACTTCCGAAAAAACATCCTTCGGTGGAATCATATTGTTGTTAACCCCCATTGGATTCGCATAATTAATGGGGTCTTGATTCCACATTTGGGTCGGGTTCTGAGGAATTTGATTCCCATATGGATTGATACCTTGAATCGGGATTGGATTCGGAAAAGGAACTATGGCTTGAGGATTGACTTGACTAGTTTCCTGCGTAGTTGATTGACTGTTCTGCAAAAATGCAGGAACAGGTGGAATGGCTGTGATTGGTTGGATTGGAATGGGTGCATATGCGGGTGCTGGTGGATACGACTGCTGATATGGGAAGGCGTTCATACTTGGCATTTGTGGTGCCATGAGTTGATTTGCCTGGGGAGCTTGACCATATGGAGCACACTGTCCCATCATAGGCATCTGGGTAAACCCGTAGCCTTGCGGTGTCAATTGCTGCTCAATAGTCATGGCTTCATTATAGGCCAAAGCCAACGTGGTGACCTGAGGATTGCGCCTTGCAAACATAGCTGTCATGGGGTCCAATGCCCCAAAATATATCTGCAAAGCCACTACGGGATCGATGGCAAAATGTCTAATTGCTCTATTATAGTTCTTTTGGAATCTCTGATTAAACATTCGGATTGGTTCCCCTTGGCCCCGTTTGCATGTAATAAACTGATTGTAAATAGTTGCGGGATCTAAGGGTGACCTAAATTGATTGACAAAGGCATTTTCCATTTGTGTCCAAGAGGTGATTGAACCAGTTGGCAAGCATATATACCATTCATATGCTATTGGATCCAAGCTCATGGGGAAAAGTCTACAGGCTACATCTTCATGCTGAACTTGCAGCCTAATTAAAACATCCCTATAGGCTTGGATATGTTCTTCTATTGTTCTTAGGCCATCTGGCTTGTATTTAGGCAGAAATATTTCAATGTTCTTGGGGATTTCATGGATATCCCCAGCAATATTCAAAGGAGTATTGTTAGCTCCATACCAAGGAGCTACTGGAGCTTGAGCCATTTGACTCATAATTGATGTAGACAGACCTACAATAGCAGTGAGAAATATTACAAACTATAGGCACACTAGGGGAAACGGATATTACCGGCGTAGGTCCACTCGACGTTCCTCGGAGAAAATAGGTCTTTTGCGACCGGTGTGCTTACGACTTGCTTGGCTTTACCCTTGGGAGTACCAGGAAGGTCATGAAAAATGGTTTCTCCGGTTGTTTGAGACCCGGTCGCAATACGGCGTGGTGGGTCCAGACTCGCTCGAGGAAACCCTCGGCTATTTCGAAGAAAACCTGCAACAAAAACAAAAATAGTGTTGCAGCTTTAGCCGTAAATGATTTCAAAATTAAATCAAAAACAAAATATTCAGATATGAAAATCAAAATCAGATAAACCAATTCGGGCCCTCCTTCTAGCGCCAATCTGTTGAGTGGTGTTTTCACCCAATTGTGAAAGCACACTCTCCGGTAGGATCTGAGTCCAAAAATCCTCTCGCTTGCAAAGAAAATAACTTTCTCCAAGGTTCCTGTTATGCTTAAATAATGTTGTTCAAATGAAATGCCAGGAATATCTTAGGGTTTGCAAGTGGATGTTAACAAGGGGCACTGATGGTTTATTTAATTTGAATTTACAATGGACTCAAAGTGAATAATTGTACTTTAATCTTGGATTTTGATGGATTTTCAGTTATTAATTTGGATACAATAATTAAACTGCAAAAAATAAAGCAAGGGTTTGAAAAATAAAGAAAAGTAAATGAAAAAGAAACTAAACTACAGTCAAAATGCTGCCATCAATTCGATGAAACCGAAGATAATGAGGTTTTATGCATGCAACCTAATCTAATGAACCTGCAAACTCGCACAATCCAAATAAATTAGGTGCTGGTTTCTAGGGTTTCTACTGTAATTCCAGATTTAGGCATTCGCATGAAGCAACCAAGCACACTTGCATTAAACTTCACCTAAAAGCCTTAGAAATCTGGAATGAAAGATAAAACATTAAATCATGCATGCACAAAATGACTCCTTCTTTCTCATCAATGAGATGCCAACTCTCTGTATTTTATATTAAATGATATGTCAATTACATTCAAAGAATGTTCCAGGCATAAATATTCCATAACAAAAAAGAAGGAAATTGCCCAAGTGCAGGCCCAGAATAGCATGAAGCTCTTGTCTCTGCAACTTTGCAATCGACAATTTCCAACCCTTCCTTCAATCTGCACTTCCGGATTTATCCTGTCTAGCGTGGCTCTTCGATTCTCCCCGGTCGCTTCGCTTCACCTTCCTGCATGTGACCTTTCGAATTCCCACCTTTTCCTTGTCTTTATTCCATGTTTAATGCCAAAACGCCTAAAATCCTTCGTTGCATGTAACGCTTCTATAGACCTGACACCTGCATGCCACGTGTCACACGCTCTCTGCGCCTTCTGTAACGCCATTCTATGAAAAACCCGACAAAAACTGCATGCCGCCTGTTCACCTTCCTGGCCGCAAAAATGCGACATGTCACGAAATCGCGACATGTCACGATATCGCTACACTCTTCCCGATCGTACATCCTCGGCAGCATCTTGTCGCGATATCGTGACCGTTTTTGCTTTTGAACCTTCTTTCCACAAATTGTAGCGAGATCGCTACCATTTCTCCTTCGGGCTTCCTTCTCACAAAGCTGTAGCGAAATCGCTACCATCTCTCCGTCGGGCTTCCTTTAAAAAGGAAATTACATTTTCTCTCTTTGGCAACTTTACGTCGTGAAATCGCGACCATTATCACTCTCTTGCCTTCTTTCAACAAACCGTCACGATATCGCTACCGCTTTATCCCCGAACCTGCTTGCCACAAACTGTTGCGATATCGCTACCGCTTTCTTTTCCGTACGCCTCCCCGAAACACGTCACGAAATCGTGACCATTTTTCTGTTTCGTACGCCTTGGCAAAACCTGTCGCGATTTCGCTATCGTTTCTCTGCTTCGGGCATGGTCTTCATTTCTGTCACGATTTCGTGACATCTCCCTTGTGCCGTACAATTTGCTAAAACACGTCGCGAAATCGCGACCACCTTCTCCTTCGGGCCACTTCTCCGAAACATGTCACGATTTCGCTACCATTTCCTGTTCCGTACACCTTTGCTGCAATCGGTCACGAAATCGCGACGTCTTTCCTCTTCGAGTCCTTTTGATGCTTCCTTCGCGATATCGCGACATTTTTTCCTTCCGTACACTTTGCCAAAACACGTCACGAAATCGTGACACTTTTCATCATCCGTACGCTTCGGCAAAACACGTCACGAAATCGTGACCATTTTCATTCTTTTCCAATGGCATGTCGCGATTTCGCGACACCATTTCTTTTCTTCTCAACGGCATGTCGCGATTTCGCGACACCTTTTCTTTTTCAGCGATATGTCGCGATTTCGTGACAACTTTCAATTTTCTTTTCTTCTCCTTTTCGCAGCGATGGAGCTACATGTCACGATTTCGTGACAACTTTCCTGTTTCTGCAGCGATGGCGTGACAAGTCGCGATTTCGCGACATGTCGCGATTTCGCGACACTTTCAACACTTAGGCATTTTTTCTCTTTTCTTCAATTTTAGCATCTGGGTCACCGAGATTCTTCTCTACAAGCCTGCAAAAAGGTGGGTCCCCAATTTTGGGGTGTGTTGTGGATCAACCACAACAACACCTCTGTTAGATTCAATGCAATCAATTTTTAACCAGTTGAGGGAGGCTAGGAAGATCAAATTTCTTGATGTACCTCTTTTAGATCCCAACCATCCTAAGCCAAAAGGATATAGGGAAGATAAATTTTATCCTTATCATAGGATACCAGAGCATGACATTGAATTTTGCATTGGTTTCAAGAACCAGGTGCAAAATATGATTGAAGTGGGAGAACTTAAAGTTGACAACCCATTGGCTCCCGATAACAGAGATATGGGCATATACAAAAACCTGCTACCAAACCATGAGGTCCCTAGAGGGCAAGGTGCCCAAGTCAATCTAGTTTGAATTGATAGACCTACCCATGGATACATTGGGATGGTGGAAATTGTCAAAGTAGCAACTAGGAGTAGATGATATGGTCAACCACAACCTCCTATAGCTCCCATTAATGTCCTAGCTACACCTAGGTAGAGACAGGGGCAAAACAAACTTTTAGATCCACCAACCTGACCTGTGATAACTATTCAGAGTAGACTAGAACAAAAATTATAAATGACTCTAGCCAAGCTATTTATATATGAGCTCATACAATAGTACTTAAAGCACAGGGAAACTTTGATGGAAATTTTGAGATCAATTGAGCTCCAACCATAGGACCCCAATGCATTCACTCATTTTGTGGTACAAGTACAACAATGCCAAGAACCTATAATTTAATTTTATGATCATGAGATTAAGACAATACCTATTGCCTTACCAGACCCTATGCTACATATTATCACGTTAGTCAATGATTCACATTTTAAGTGGGTCTTGATCAATACAGGTTCATCAATCAACATAATCACAAAAAAATCAATAGGGCACCTTAAGATCCCCAAATCTAATATCATTCCAAGAGCCTGCACGCTAAGAGCTTTCAATGATGCTTTATGCTCTACTATGGGAATGATATTCCTACCCATTAAGGTGAGGCATAAGACCATCCTTATGATGTGTCATATCTTGGAAGGGGCCATGCAATACAACATCCTCCTAGGCATCGTTGGATAAGAGATATGAAGTGTGTATCCTCGATTTACACCAATGTGTCAAGTATGTGCATGATGGCAAAGTCCACGTGGTTCTGGCTAATGAAGAGCCATTCAAATATGTCCATTAGGTGGATCTTCCAGGATATTTTTTAATTCCTTCCACCCACCTGTATGTAAGACCTTCATCTCCAACTATGCAACTAGATGACAAAAACAAAGGGGTATGAAAAGACCCATCCACATCGACACCTCCTCTTGCACCCAAAAAAACTGATGCTTCTAAAAGACCATAAATGTCAAAACCTAAAGATAATCAGAAGCTAAAGGCACCTGTAATAGAGGAAGAAAATCCCGAGGAATTTCTAACCATAGCCATTGTGGAAATCCTAACTCCCATGGAAGAAGAAGATCTCCAAGATCAAGCCAAGGAAATAATAGAACCTGCTTCACCAGTGTCATTTGTAGGGTCATCCACATCACATGCGACAATACACTTGACAAGTACAGGAATAGGAGATTACCTTATGTAGAACATAACATTCATGCCTATCATTGAGTCTGCACAAGACATTAGGTGGCAAAAATACCTAAGACCACTAGTGGGAACAGTGGTTTCGCTTGGAATCTCTCCTAATCAGATCGATTTTATCTATGCTAGTTTGGACTGTATCCAAGAGTCTTCTGACGTAGAAGAGGAAAATTATAAACTATTCATTGTTAGTTTTCTTTACCTCTTTAATATTTAGTTTTATCTAAGATACTTCGAACATTGCCATTGGCATGGATACAGTCTAGGTATATATGATCATAGGCATAGGTGGTCGTACGAATCATAATATCAGCTTCCCACTAACAGGTTTGGGTTAGGCTACCACATCAGAGGTCAAGATGAATCTCTAGTAGCATCCTTAGATAGACTAAGCTTGGGGTTAGGAGAAGACATTGATTTTATTCCTTATCACCCACCAAGTATAAAACATCTAATCAATAGATAAGTGGTCATGGTAAACATGCCACCACTAGAGATTTATCATCCAAACTTCTCAATTGATGTCATCCCAATAGGTTGTATCTTGTGGGATGAAGAGTGATAAGAAAATTGATATGTGGTAAGAAATTATGAGGCACATGCAAGCCTAGCCTATCATGGGCCTCAATATTTACAAAGCCTTGCCTAGTCCAGCCACACTGAGAGTGGATACATATAAGATGAAAGTGGCTATGAATCAAAGGAATCAATAGAAAGAGCCTACCTAGGACCAAGGGAGTGCCCCTATATCTTGGGGCAAGAAACTAATGCAAATAGCATCTTCATAAGTGACAAAGAATATGAGGATGAGATAGAGATGGCCTACTTTGGGCCAAGACATGTGCCTCTTATTTTAGGACCACATACCAATGCTAATGGTTTTTTGATAAGTGATGATGACTATTAAGATGATATTGAGATGGCTTATATTGGGCCTCACCACTTATGGTAAATCAACATGCTAGTGGAAAGAGAAGTAGGACTTCATGCCATAGACCCTGGATTGTGGTTTTTGGGAAGACCTATCAACTTAGAGGCCATTTACCATGCAATAAATCCCCCTCCACCTACATTTAGAGATCTCTTAGAACCCAATGATCTTATTATCCAGCCTGCTCATGGGCCAAATCTAGAGATGTCTTTTCCTCCATAACCTCATCGTGAGTATGGAAGGAAAAACTCTAAGACAAGATTTCACCCATGTGGTCCTAGAGAGTTCATTTCATCCATCAACACAATCTCCATTGATTTGACCACTCCACTTCATAACCTAGCAAATCCTACTAAACCATTGTATCTTGATATAGATGCTATTGAGTGGGATCATGTCGATTCACCTATAGAGCCTGAGGATATTTTCCCTAACGAAGAGATGTTACAATCATTTAATTTTGCATCAGGCTATGCATATGATGTATTCCATGCTAGTTTGGATCGTGAGTTAGTAGGACTTGTAAATCCCGCTGATGACATTAATTTAATACCCACACCTCACCAGCTAGAGGATGGGTCAAATATGGCTATAGAAGTGAATTTCAAGGTGGAAATTAGTGATGATCCTACACAACCAAATAAATTCAAGTTTGGAGAGAGTCTATCTCCAGAAGAACAAGCCATCATAATCCCTCTCCTTAAGGAGAGGCCAAACATTTTTTCTTGGACCTATAAAGATATGCCAGGGCTTGATCCAAATTTAGTTGTTCACAATCTTTTAGTGGATCCCATGAAGAAGCCAGTCAAGCAAAAGATGAGGAAAATACATCCAAACATCACTTTTATGGTGAAGAATGAGTTGCAAAAACTATTGGATGTGATTTTTATTATTCCTATCGACTATCCTAAATGGGTCTCAAACATGGTGCCCATGGAAAAACCTGACAAAAGAGTCCGTATTTGCACAAAATTTAGATACTTGAATAGGGAAAATCCAAAGGATTTATTCCTATTTTGAAACATAGATGCTCTTTTTGATGCCACTATAGGCCATGAGATGCTCTCCCTAATGAATGGGTTTTCTTGATACAATCAAATCCAGATAAAACCCAAAGACTAGCATAAGATCACTTTCATTACTTCATGGAGGATATTATATTACAAGGTGATGCCATTTGGCCTAAAGAATGTTGGTGCCATATATCAATGGGCCATGACATAAATATTTTATGACTATATGCATAAAATCTTAGAGGACTACATTGATGACTTACTGGCTAAGTCTTTATTGTGGCAAGAGCATATTGAAATCCTTATAAAATTCTTTGATCGCCTCATTGAGTACAATGTTAGATCAAATTCCAAGAAGTGGGCATTTGGTGTAACTTCTGGTAAGCTCTTAGGGTTCATCATCTCTAAGAGAGGCATCGAAGTCAATCCTGCAAAGGTAAAGGCTATATTGGAAATGGGTGTCCCTACCAACATTAGGGAGTTAAGAAGCCTACAAGGCAATGTAGCATCCATTAAACAATTCATTGATAAATTATCAGATAAATGTCAGCCCATGAATCGGCTTCTATGCAAAGGAGTCCCTTTTCATTGGGATGAAGAGTACCAACAAGACTTTTCAGAGATCAAAACTTACTTGGTAACACCACTAGTATTGGCTCCACCAAGGCCAGACGTACCATTTTTACTATAGATATTGGTTACTAATTTTGCTTTGGGAACCATGTTGGCCCAAAATAATGCACAAGAAAATAGCAAGCCATATATTACATCAGTCGCACCCTGGTGAGTTATGAGCTAGGGTATGCGTATGTAGAAAAGTTGTGTTTGGTAGTGGTCTTTGCGACCAAAAAGCTACATCACTACATGTTGAGTCATATGACCTACATTATATCCAAACAAAATCCTTTGCAATACATGATGAACAAGACCTATCACAATATATGTACTATAAAGTGGATCATGCTATTGACATAATTTGATCTAGAATTCATAAGCCAAAAGTCCATAAAGGGATAGGTCATAGCAGATCAATTAGCAGAGGCACCTCTTCAGGATAGCAAGCCTCTCACCATAGAATTACCCAATGATGCAGTCTTTGCATTATCAGATCTTCTTGAACCCAAAGAACCTAATAAATAAAGAGACATGGCATTGTTCTTTGATGGTTTGAAGTGTGAGCAAGGGGGTGGAGCATGGATTGTTTTTATCACATCACAGGGTGCTTCGTTGTCGTTATCATTCAAACTAGACTTCCCTTGCACAAAAAATAACATCGAGTATGAGACCCTAATCTTAGGACTTCAAATAGCCATCACAATGGGAATTAAAATATTGAATATCTTTGGTGACTCCTTGCTCATAGTTATTTAAGTCAAGGGTTTGTTCTAATGTCGATAACCAATCCTAAAATCATACAAGTAACTGGTTGACACCTACCTAGCCTATCTAAAATGGTATGACATTGAGGCAATATCTCATACATCAAATTGATTTACAGACACCATGGCATCCTTGTTTTTTTATCCCTCAAAATCCATCTATAGATTTCACAACCATTCATGTTAAAGTAATCTCACACTCAGTGATACAGTGTGAGGATTTTGATAATCAATAATTAGTCAACATGATCAATATCAAACTAATTTAGGATTGGTCCTTCAGAGCCAGAGATTTCTTAAAAATGACACCTTAGGGGTATTTGATCTCTCAAGGTCCTAAAGAGTGTGGTACAAGCATTCACCACAGGGTCATTTCTAAATCTATATTCACAATTTTTGGATCACAAGAGGAATAGACCATTTTATCTATAGAAGTTGTGGTTTATCAGGATTGGATATCCCAATTACAGGACTTCCTAAAGCTTGGAATGGTACCACAAGGATTTTTGCATGCTAAAATATGAACATTTAAACAAAAGGTAACAAGGTACATCTTATTGGGAGAGATATTTTATAGACAAGGTTATGATGGAATGATCCTCCATTGTCTTGAGCCGCAGGAAGCATCCTGGGAAATTTTATAGGCTCATGATGGTATGTGTCATGGTCATTTTAGTGGTATAGCTATAATTAAGCACATCTTGAGAATGGGCTAGTATTGGCCCACTATGGAAAAATATTGTTGCGAGTATGTCAAGAAATATGTTAAATTCCAACACCACACAAACCTCACTCACTTGCCATCCTAAGCCTTGTAACCCATCCAGGTAGCATGGCCCTTCTCACAGTGGGTACTAGACTTAGTTGGGAAGATCTCACCCCCATCCTCAGGCCAACACATGTTCATCATAATGGCCACTGAGTATTTCACCAAATGGGTCAAAGTGATCCCCTTGACATAAAAAATTGGACCAAGGATTGTGGAGTTTATACTCCACAATATCATAAGTCATTTTGGGGGTCCCTTCAAAAATAATATTGAATAATGGGCCATCTTTCAAGAACAAAAATGTGTATGCTTTGACGAAAAAATACCATATTGAGCACAATTTTTCAACACCCTATTATTCACAAGCAAATGGGCAAGCAGAAGCCTAAAAAAAAAATAGTCTTCATCTTGAGGAAGATGGTGAAAGATAATTATAAGGACTGGCATCTACAATTGCCTCTTGCATTATGGGCATATAGGACTAGTGTGTGGGTTCCCACTAGGGAAACACTATTTTCACTTGTATATGGCATTGAGGCCATCATGCCCTTAGAGTTGGAAATTCCAACCCTACGCATAGCATTAAAGGACTTCATAGATGATGACACCATGTGGCAAGCTCACCTTGATCAATTAACGCTTCTTGATGAACGCCGAGTCAATGCATTGGAGCATCTTCATGTTTATTAGGATTTCCTTGCATGAGATTACAATATTAAATTCCACTTAATAGAATTCAAAGTTGGGAATTCATTGTCCTAAAAAAAACTAGCAAAACTCAAATCTATCGTCGCACCTACGAGATAAATTTGTAGTAAATTGGATAGGCCCATAAATAATATCGAAAAGGGTTGGGCCCAAAGCATATCGCCTCATATCATTGGATGGTTTTGAATATCCTGAGCCTCTCAATATCATTCACTTAAAGGTATTTTATACATAAAACACAAAACATTCAAATATGCCAAAAAATACAAAAACAATACAAAGCATCAAAAATACAAACAAATCATAAAAACATAAAAATTCAAAGATAATAAAAAATGCTCCAAGGGTATCCTCACACCGCTTGGTCACCTTAATAAAAATTATCCAAGGGTATCCAAGTCGCTTGGTCAAATTCCATAAAAATGCTCCAAGGGCATCTTCACACTACTTGGTCCCTTTAATAAAAAATGCTCCAAGGGTATCTTCACACCGCTTGTTCACCTTAATAAAAAATGCTCCAAGGGTATCTTCATACCTCTTGGTCACCTTAATAAAAAATGCTCCAAGGGTATCTTCATGCCACTTGGTCACCTTAACCAAAAATACCCCAAGGGTATCTTCTAGCCTCTTGGTCAAACCCTAAGAGCCCCAAAGGCACAATAAGCCCTTTGGTCAAAATTTTATACATAAAATACAAAAAAAATATAACTATCAAAAACACAAAAATATTTGCATCCTACATCTGCATCCACATAGTTGTATTGCATGAAATATTCATATCCATTGTATTTGCATATGCTATGTTAACACTCTTGCAAACGATGCCACAATTTGTATAACAACCATAAACATTCAAGTCCATCATCATCCATTCATCTATGTGTGAAACTGTATTTTTCAACATAACCATATCTTGTTGCTATACAAAATAGGCTAAGGTTTTCCAGTAATTCAACCATATCTAGTGGTCTTATCAACTTTTGTGTAAAGCCATATTGATTAGTAGAGGGTAAGGTCTAGTCGTAATAATTTCTTGGATATTCAGGATCCCATCACTAATTGACACATTAAAAATTCTAGTTGGTACAAGGGAAATATGGAAGTTGCAAAAGTGGTCTAGCTTACCTTAAGAAAAAAGGGTCTTCCTTTATTATCCCCCTGTGTGACCGGTTCAAAGGTGTTGAGAATTGGAAAAAGGACAAGTTCTGCACTACCCAGTTAAATCCCTTACTTTTACCAAAATAATAAAAATCCCATAATCAAGCAAAATTCAAAAGCAAAACAAACAAGTGATTATCATCACTACATAAATCCCTTGCTCAAGAGAAAAATAAAAAAATCAATCACAAATAAACAATGATTTTCATCACTAAGCATGAGCAAGTATCCCAAATAAAATTACGAAAAGAAGGGAATGGAGCTTGAATCCCTAGAATTATTAGCATTGTATAAACTGGAAGGTGATCCCCATTACAGGTTGGTGTACAACCAAACTAGCAATGATGGTATCCTTGTGCATGATGATATTTCTATCACAATAGCATCTTGCATTTGTTTAGACCAATGTTTGCATGTGGATGAGCTAGCTTTGGGTAACCTAATACTACCTAGTGGTATAGTCCAACTAAGTCCAACATAGGATCATATGAACACTTGAGGATCCTCGATATTAGCAATGGGTTGAAAGAATCCTGCTTGACATTGGAGGAAATGATTGAGTTCTATCTAAATATATTCATTTGCACACATAGGGATAATGAATATCTAGGTCCATGATGAAAGCCTCACTTTTCAAAAGTATTGTATGGTCAGTATGCAACTCTTGATAGGGTAACTAGAGTGTTTGAGTCTCGGGAAAACCCTCAAAACTTCCTACATAGCAACAAATCACATCATTAATTTTATTTATGAGTTTTTGTGAATTAAGGGGTATTAACAAAGTAAGCTAGATACGGGATAGATGTCAGAAATGATATTTACATGGCCACTGACTATTTTGAATCTTTTAAATTACAGAAGCTTATCAAGAAAGTACATACATTCCATGCCATTACATTTCATGTATGGATGCTTAAACAATTAATTATTGTGATAAGAGTGATTGTTTACATTCATGACTAATATACTTTATGTGGTGTCGCCCATTAGATTGTTAAACTCATATCATATGTATTCCTTATGTTTTAAGTAACTAAAGCATATAGGTTCATTCACATTAGAGCAAACACCATATAGATAATGCATTACACATTGCATTTACCATAACGTAACACAAGTTGAATGCATACAACTAAAGCAAAAATTAAACATACATTTAACAATAACATTACATCCATAAATACATAGTTCATAACTCATCCATTTACATCTAAGATCACATCATTGCATCCACATGCATTACACAATAAAAAAATAATTAATTCATGTAGAAAATATCCATATGCACCATATCATATATCCATAATCAAAACACGTCAAACCTTATAAGCATCCATATATACATCAACCCATCATAATGCCATCATCACATTGCATAAATAAAACAAAAACATGAGCAACAAAGGATACACATAATGAATCATAATGCAAAGATCTCATATAAATGTGTGTGTCAAATACATAGATGTACAAAATACCCATAGGCTACAGTCATGTAGGTCAGCTGACCTCAAAAATAAAATAACAAAGTACATCATGAGGCTCAAAGCAGGCATACACCCCTTGTTTCACCACCCCCTATGGCTAGATCTCGGGTAGAATGATATGAGCCTGCTGGTCTCTCTATATGAGTCCAGGTCCTCTAGCTAGGCTGGATATAAGACTACCCTAAGGTAGATCACCTACTAACTTGTGATCAACCTGCACCTATCCTCTCCCTAGGAGTGGCTCCTAGCCTCCTAATCTACATCTAGAGAGTGGTAATGTAGGCTTCATCATCAAAAATATTTGCATCACACTCATCCAAAAATACCTGCAGATGCCTAGTCTCTGCCCCTAGATCTACCCCTGTAGGACCCTATGGAGTACGAGGAACAACAAAAAGCTACATTCTAATGGCACCACTCTTGATATCATCATGCAATACCTATATCTATGTTGAGAGTTGTGCTATAGTTGCATCTCGCTATGATATAGTGGCATATCATTAATGTACCTGGATCTTAGTCGATTGGAGCTCAGCCTCTACCTCATGCAACTTTATCCTAATAGGAGAATCTCTCTCCTTAGGATCCAACTTCTCCTCCTCCTTTACAAAATCCTCCTGCTACTCTATTGTAGCCTACTCTATCAGCTGGCCCCATCCCTCAGTCCTAGCTTGAACTCTATGCCCTCATAGCCATCACCCTCGAAGCCTAGGCTGCCATCACCATGCCATAATAAATTCCCCCACCACTGTGTAAAAGCCTCTGTGACTCCCCCATAAACACCTACCTCAACTTCTAGGGTGTCCTCCTCATCAGTAAGCTCTATAATGTGTGGTAGAGGAAGGTCTCTCTCTTCTATGATGCACCTATACAAGACTAAGGAAGTAGCACATCCTATTGTAATCCGTACTAATGAAGGATGCGAGAGTAGAAGAAGTACTCTCTGATGCTAATATTGAGGCCAGTGATCCACCACTAATGTTGCATCCTAGCTATAAATCTGGTTGGATCATCCCAGGTCGGGTAGTCATGATATGGGTGCCATATGATATCTTAGGTTAGTAGCCCAGTGAAAGAAGCAATATAATGGGAGAGCTCCCTCATATGAGGGTGGCTCTTGTGTTTCTCAAACTCTCAATCCCATATGATTGTATAGCATTGCATAAAATCATCAATCTCTATGATCTCTATGGGAAGACCTATGGGATAATCTACATGGATGTGCTCCCATACCCATATTTATAGAAGCAAGCTGCAAGCAATGCTGGCATGATCCCGTCGATGGATGCAATACAAATCATCATAACACTACGCTAGCAAAGTGCTCCCCCGTGCGTATATGATAGGATATTCACTATCTAAAAAATCCTAAACTATTGCAAAGAGGTTTCAATGGAAAATCAAGCCTGAGTAGTCTGGGAGAAATAGGTTGCTGATGACCATCAACAACATTGCATGCCTCTCAGAAAAGATCCTCCCCTTGTACCATTGCAGAATAGATACACCACCATATTTAGTGTTCTTGAAGATAGCCACAACATGCCTCCTAAATACCCAAACAAAGACTACCACATGGTCATTAGTTGTCGAAGAAATGATGTCCACTCCTTCAAAAGGAATCCAAAAAATCTTGTATACATCCACGATATGATAGTCATCTCATCGATAGGAAGTTGGAAGGTATTAGTACTGGTATCCCATCGGTGAGCTAGGACCATGAGGGAGGCCTAATCTAACATAATATAGGGTAGCTTAGTCGCATATTGTAATCCACGAGCATTAAACCATGTCCAGTCTGCATCATCCATACTTAGTAGGAGGTCATTTTAGAGCTTTGGGTCCTAAGCCCGAGCAAAAAGAATCTAAGGACAAAAATCAAGGCATAACTACAGTGCATCTAAGGCATAAATCACACTAAAAAGAGGTGCAAATAATGATAGACTATCCTAATTCTAAGTGAAAGAGGAATAAAAACACCTAATAATGCAACAAATTAAAAAAAAACAACGCAAAAATGCAAAAAAAAATCAATTAATCATCTCAAAATACAAAAAAAAATCCAAAATTTTTCCTAAAGGATTTTGGTCACTTTTATCTATAATGACCATAAATCAGTTGTTGATGCTGGTAGCAACCAAACCCCAATGGTCAAAATTTTGACCATTGAGGTTTGAATCATCCCCTACCGTTGACAAAGGCCAAGCTGCGAGCCAAAGTGGTCACTCTGTGTAGCAGCGGTTGATGTTCGACTCAATAGCCATGTATGCCCTAGGTCAAAAACATAAAAAAAAATGTAAAAATAGCAAAAATGGGGTAATCCCACCAAAATAAATCCTAAACTAAGCTTATCTATAGGTTTGGTTCATTGCCAGCAATTTTAATGAGGTTCATTTACCAATTACTTAGTATGGTTCATTTTTACTAAAAGATGAGCAAGGTTAGGGTTTCAAAGAGTACCCAAGAAGCTCTAGGTCCTCCACTCATGGATGCCTTGCCTTGCATAGCCATGGTCCTCATTGATAAGCCCTCCAAAGTTGTAAGAAGTCACTTTCACTCCAGAGCTCAAAAAAGTGAATTGCTAGCTAGGAAAAGTGAAAAGTCAAAATCCTAGGTTGCTTTTATATTTCCCAAGTTATGCCTCGGCCACTATGGTCATTAGCGACTCAAAATTCTTGGACACTAAGGTCGAGAGCGATCACAAACAGGTATTTGGGGGTCATTGGATCTGACAGCGGCTAGTAGCATAGGTAAAACATAAATATTTCTTCCAGTAGGAATAACAAAAAGATCAAATAATCACTATGGTCGAGTATGAGTAAGGTATAATAGACTACCTACAAGCTAACGATATAGAGTAGCATCGCAAGGAGGGTATGAGCAAGAAGCATTTATATGAATTCCATACTGAAAGGTGGTAGGAGAAGGTTTACAATCTATCATTTTAAACTTTTGAAGGATATCTTGAGTGTACTTTTGTTGACATAAGGTGATCCCTACTTTACTTTGTTTTATTTGAATTCCAAGGAAGAAATGAGCTAGACCTAGGTCAGCCATTTCAAATTTTTTAGAGAGGGAATCTTTTATATTCTGAATGTGAGTGAGGTTACTACCAGTGAGAAGATCATCAACATAAAGAACAAGAATGGTGATATTTCCTTTACTTATCCAAATGTAAATTGTATTGTTAGACTCACAATGAGAAAAACCTGATGAAAGAGGGAAGGAGTCCATATTTTCATACCAAGATCTAAGGGCTTGTTTGAGGCCATATAGAGATTTTTTGAGCAGACAAACAAGAGAGGAGTCTTGAGTAAAACCAGCGGGTTGTTCTAGTTACTTAGTTTATCAAAATAACAAAAAAAAAATCACATAAAAACAAAATTTCAAGTAAGCCTCGTATCCAGTTACTTACTTTATCAACTCAGTGGTTGCAGTGATTTGAAATCCATGCAATTCGGTGAGATGAGTGAGTTACCATAGGGCTACTTGGGGTAAATTAATAATTTTAGAATTGTGATGTACCCCTTCAATCCCAAATAAGACCAAGATGGTCGGACTACTCCATGAGTGTGATAGAATCATCTTAATTCCTTTATGACATTACAACACTGAGCCAAGTGATTCAACACAAGCCTAAATAGAATCGCTCATCCTAACTACCTAAGAAGGATATGAACACTCCTCGAGATATGGATGAATGATCATCATAAATAGTGAAGTCACACTTGGATGGGGGATTTCCCATTAAAATAACAAAAACTAGAAAGAAGCCAAACCAGTCATATTGGTCAAGCGACTTGTCGCTTCATTCATTGTCATTCCCTCATCAATTCATTGTGTGAGTGGGTAGTTCATATATTCAAATAATCATAATCAAAGTCAATCAAATATCACTCAATCATGTCAAAATTGCATTCGTCCTATGAATAATTGCAAGCAACTATCACATAAATTTCCTTGTTTGCTAGGTTCATAAGAAAAATATAACATCCCAATTTGTAGCTATCCTCTGGTTGGTTCTATTGTAGTGACATAAGCTACCCGATTGCATTAGAGAAATGAGTGCAAGTAAACATGTGCAATATTCTTATAGAATTAAGCCTTCAATTAGGTTGAAGCAATGATTCAGGGATGCATGCCATCTTGCATGGTTGGGCCATCTAGCATTGATTAAACCAATGATCATCATACACCCTACAAACATAGTAGTCTACATTTTTGCTCTGCACTATGTTTTTCCCACATAGTGCATCACAAAAAGGGGCATCTGTAGATACCTAAAACATGTCATGTTTAGAACTACTCATGTGGGCACATTCATAGACCATGTGACTAAACCTTGGGACCTTCCAAGTACCAAAAGTGGTTTTCACCACTCATCTAGGGCAGTATTATCCCATCCAAGATTGGTCTCTATGAACCAAAGTGACTATATTTTGGCCGTTGAAGCTTAGAGCAGCCAGCCCTAGCCACTGCAGATGATAATAGCTAAACCCTAAATAGAAACTTGCCTTTAAACTAGCCTAATATCTGGTGAAAGTTGTAGTTTGCATGCAATAAGGCCAAGCAGGGATAAATTTGCATTCCTCCTCACATCCAGTCTACATGAGAGAATCATGTCTAGATTTAGACATCAATTAACTGGCCCTCAAGTGCAGAAAAAGACTTAAATTCTCATGCTAACAAATAGTTTATATGCAGGATTCAGTCCTCGGGTTTTAAACCTAAACCTAAGCCCTCAACACATTATAAGGTGCAAGTCTAAGAGCACCAAGGATCGATTCAGAGAGAATTTCTAGAGAGCTTTTTGAGACTTGGAGAGATTTTCTTGTAGTGAATCCGTATCAGATCATAGAGCAAATTGGAGTACCTTTTAGGAGCAACAAGGTTCTAGTTTATTGAGAGGTTATCATCTGCAGGATATTCAACACATCGAACATAAATGACAACCATTTTAACTTCAAAAAAAATCCTAGATCCATAGCCTTGGAGTAATAGAGATAGGTTTTCATCTTAGTGACCATTGTCTTGGATAGAAACCCATAGGCCTAGTATAGGGTTCTTAGCATTAGTTTATTTTATTTAATATTGTTACATGTTTTCATACCATTATCATAGATCTTATTTATTGCATTTACTTACATTCATAGCATTAGTTTCTATTGTCATTAAGCATATTTCTATTTATCATTAGGGTTATCGCTAACAACCTCATTAGAGAAGGCAATCTCAGACAACTGAGTGTTTGTTGTTGTTTTCATGCTTATAGGACTACAGGTTCACTAAAAGGTTATCAACATATGAAAGAAAAATTATCCCTCTGGGAGCTAGACCTGGAGAAGGAGGCATTTGTAAACCCTCATACAGTTCCATGTGCATCATTGGAAATCCTGCAAGAGTGCATCACCCCTTGCAAGGGGATATCATACATATGCTACCCTATTTTGTAAAATCAATATCAAATGAATGGAATCCCTTAGAGGGATCTATATGTAACTGAACTTGAGAAAAAGAAATAAAGAACATTATTCATTAATTTATTTGTATTTTGGTTGCATCTATTTTCACATCTTTCATTTAATGGATGATTAAGTATAAATAAATAAAAAAATATGCACAAAGATAGTAGTGGATAGTGCATTGCTTCCCTGGGGTTGCTACAATATGTACTCATAATCATAAGTGCATCCATACATGTACATCATAGTATCTACGCATACATAAATCATCTAGCTAGTGTATGTCATCAGTACATCACATCCATATAGCATAATCAATTAACATATCATCTCAACATTGCATCCATATGCATCTCATAAACATAAAAACAATAAAATGATACACATAGTGAAGCATAATCAAATGTCATATCATATATATAAAGTGTGTCAAAATGTGTACATAAATCATCTAGCTAGTGTATTTCATCAGTACATCACATCCATATAGAATAATAAATTAACATATCATATCAACATTGCATCCATATGCATCTCATAAACATAAAAACAATAAAATGATACACATAGTGAAGCATAATCAAATGTCATATCATATATATAAAGTGTGTCAAAATGTATACATAGGGGTACATCAAAATTATCGTAGGCTATAATAGTGTAGGTCATCTGACATTACACAAAAATGGTATAGTGTCATTAGGACATAATCATGAATGCCCTATGCCACCTGAGTCACCTCCACCCTCTCTGCGAGGTTACCTAGAGCTAGTGTCTATGCATCTCTATGATATGCCACCTGATATGCAGTTGGTATGCACTGCTGACTACCCTGACTTGCTTCACCTACTCTGGTGGGAGCCTTCTACTATAGAATGCTCTCTAGGGGTACCACCCAATAGACTAATTTGACCCTACAAAGCTACATTGTACCCAACTTCTATAGACATCTACGCGGTATCATCCTCTAGGAGTCCCTATAGGTGCCCAATATCTACATCACCACCTAATCCTACTAGTCCCTAAGTATCTAGAGCAAGTGTTGTAGCCTGTGAGGTAGAAGAGATCCTGCTAGCCACCTTGAGCGCATATCACTCTATAGTCCTAAGGTCTAGATGTACCTAGAGAAGATCCCGTTGAGCAATGATCTTATTAATATCGATTGTGGTTGAGTTAATTTGTGTTTGGAGGGTGGTACTTTCCTCCTCATAACCCCACCACTATGTTTATCCTATTGCATGTTATGTTTGTAATACATCCATATAAGTCTACATGGTTGCAATGGAGGTATCTTTCTCCAAAATCTATGTTTAAGCTATCTGTAGTTATGTCTATAGACTAGATACCTAGGACTAAAGCTGCAACACTTAATTGTTAGGCTCCTCCTTGCCCTCCTCCTCATCTCGGGCTCCCTCCTCTAGTGTAGTGGCATATCCCCACTCTCCCTCTATCCTTTGGTAAACTTGTCGCCCCTCTAGATCATCAACCACTACGTCAACAACCTCCTCATATCTAGACCTCCCTAGGGTACCATCACCCTACCATAGCCTAGTCATCCATCAAGCATCATAATTAGGAGTGGTGCCAGCATTTGTCAACCTTGAATCTTAAAATGCATCATCCTCCTATCCCAATGGGATCACCTATGGTCATACTATCTGAGTCTCCATATTAGTATGATAGTAGAGGACTAGATCCTCTGGAATGTCTTGGTGCATCCTGAACTATCTGGTGACAAGGGAGAAATGAAATAACTCTCACACATTGGGCTTATGATCGATAACCAATGATCACATCTAGATCACCTCAAATAGCGGTCTACCTCCTCCCATATGGATAAATCTAGATAAGAATGCCAAATAATTTGGCCTACCCGTAGTGTTGTAAGCCTCTCCATATAGTGTTGCAAGTCTCTTGCATGAGACATACTCTTGTATGTCTCTACCTCTCGTAGCTAGAAATATTTTTAGCACTACAACACATCTACTATAGTCATAATATTTTAGGTCAGCCCTCTAGGATGCTCTATCCTAATATACTCCCAAGCCCAAATCTATAGCAAAAGGCTACAACCCACTCCTTCTCATACCCACTATGTAATGTGGTAGAGCTCATCATATAACTATGCAAGGAGAGCACTCCCTTATGATAAGATCAAGGTTTGTGTTGTGGTGCTACCAAGCAGATCTTGCACTGTGGCCAGGAGGTTCTAAGGGAACCTTGCTCCTAAAGTATCCAGAAGTACAACATTGATGATGATGTGCATGAGGATGGTATGGAACCATGTAAATATGTGTTCCCTATACTAGCACTCAATGGGCACCCCACCATGATCTATATTTTTTAGTGCTTCATTGCTCTTGGCATAAAATATCCTCTCAAAAATAATATTCTTCTCCCCGATAGGTGAAGTGGTGGCCTCTAATATACGATACACGTAATCCAATGTGACCGTCATCTCCCTAGTTGAAATATGGAAGGTTTTAGTATGTGCATCCTAGTGATGGGTTAAAGTGGTCATATAGGCCTGGTCGGCCTAGATATAAGGCAATTGCAAGACATAGCTAATGCCCATGACCCTAAACCAATATAATTCTTCTTGGACTAGCTCGAGTAGGATATCATGGAGCAAATTAGACTCCCACGCCCTCATAGTTAAGCTCTAAGAAAAGCAATAGCAAAATCATCAAAATTTTAAAATAATAAAAAAATGTACTTCAAAAGTACAAACAAAGCTAAAAAGACATTGTAATATCAAAAATAGTAAAAAATGCATGCAAAATATCCAAAACAATAAAATATGCACTTGAAAATATAAAAATAAATAAATTAAATCTAGTCAAATAGGTAGGAAAATCAAAAATTAATTTTTTTGGCTAAAGTTGCTTAGCTATGGTTGTCACCCACAACTAGCGCCAATGATCAATTTTTTGACCGTTGGTGTTTGAACTCAGCTGCGACTAATAACCACGACCCCTAATTGGTAAATTGGGAGCCATGGCTGCCACCCATGGCTATGGGAATGACCTCGTTCAAGGTCAATTCCCACCCCAAGAAGCCCCAAAAATTAAAATCCCCATTTCGCTAAGCTAACCTAGGCTAATCGTAACTAGGGTGAGGTTATTTTCCAATAGTTTAGTGAGGTTCATTAATCCCACTACTTAATGTGGTTAATTTTTAAATTGGATAAAATTGGATGAGAGGTATGGAGGTGCTACCTTCGAAGCACCAGCTCCACCACTAGTGGATGCCTCCAGTTGGTTCGCCATCGGGGTAAGTAAGGGTTCTAGCAGTGTTCTATATCAGGAGTGTTCTCTCACCTCTTAGAGCTCTCACTATCAAACTTGCAAGTTGGAAATAATGAAAATAAAAACCCTAAAAATTCTTGTATATTTCTAACTTGGACCTTAGCTATGAGTGTTAGACATGGGCACAGATTAGGGTTTCGCTGACTGCAGGTGTCAAACGCAACTAAGAAAATTACAAAAACTAGCTACAGCTAACAACCATGGCTAGCAAAAAATAATAAATGCTCTCAAAATTTCACCATGAGGAGCTTTAAAGTGTAAAATAAAAAACATTCAATGGTCCAAAAACTTTAAAAATTACAAAATAACAAAAAAATCACATAAATCAAAATTCAAATGCACTTCGTATTCAATTATTTACCCTATACACTTAGCAGTTGTAGCAACGTGCACTCCACGCAAATAAAAAAGATGAGTAAATTACCATAAGGCCATCTGGGATAAATTAGTTATTGTTGAATTGAAATGCTTCACTTCAATCCTAAAGAAGGCCATTGTGATTGGATTTCCCCACCGAAATGAGGTGTTCATTTCTTTTCTTCCATGATATTTTTAACAAATTATCTAGAATAGTGATTCAACACAAGCTTAAATGAAATTGCTATCATCTTGATTTTCTAAGAAGGCCATTACGGCCGGACTACCCTATAGGATAGAGATGTATAATTTCTATTAATGGTTGGAATCATAGTTGTAATAGGACCTACCTATAACACATGCAAAAGTCTTAAATTGTCTAAATTATTCATCTTGGTCAAGCGACTCGTCACTCTAATCACTTGTCCTTACCCTCATTGTCTCATTGCTTGAGGTGGTAGTCATAATATCAAAATCATATTCAAAATCAACAAAGGATCACTCGATCATGTCAAATTGTGTTCATCTTATGAATCATTGCTAACAACTATCATAATCTTACCCTTTTATTAGGGAAGAAGTAAATATGCTAGTTTAAAGCTAAGCTCTCCACCTATCGAAACAATAGTAGCACTGATGCTACCTAATCACCATTGGACATGCAAAATCTTTTCAAATTTAAGCCTTCATTTCTATTGGAAGCAATGATTCTAAGATTTGTATCCTTTTGCAGGATTGGGAATCCAATTTTGATCAAATCAATGATCATCATTTAACCTACAACATGGCTTTAGGTGGTATATTTTTGCTCAGTGTTGTATTTTCCCACAATGTATCCCAAAAGGGGCATCTGTAGACACCTAAAACATGTCATGTTTAGGAGACTACTCATATAAACATATTTACAGACCATATGAATGATCTTGGACCTTTCCAAGATAAAGCAATGGTTTTAACCACTCAATTTAGGCATCCTGAGCCTATTCAACCTTAGCCGTGGATGGCATCCATAGCTAAGATCTCAACCATGGTTGACACCCACAACTAGGGTTTTAGCTATGCTTGAGAGCCATGGATAGCCCTATAACTAATTTGGCCTCATGAGCCAAGCCAAATTGGCTGTTACAACTATATTTGCAACCAATTAGGGCAGTTTTAAGCGAGGAATCTTTTGGATTCCTCCTCCCAACTGCTCCAATCTATCAATTCTTGATCTTGGCTTCTTAAGGAAGCTAGGATGAGGAGTTGGATAGGCTATAAGACCCCCATCCAAATTGAAGAGGGTAACTAGATGGGATTCCAAGTTTAATGTAGTGAAGACCTGTCAAATTGGAGAGCCAATTACACCTTGTGAAGAGTAACAAGATGCTGCCAAAATCCAATTTGATCATTAACCTTACAATAATGGATATCTCAAGAGCTTGAGGAGTAAGCTTGATAATTGACACATATCCATTGTGAATTCCAATGAATTACACTATCAATCTATTCCATAACATCGAGGTGACCCTTGACCATCAATTTCTTGGAGGAATTAGGAGTTTCAAGCCCTGATTTCAAGATAAAGAGGAGTTCTCCCTTAGCCATGGCTAACAGAGCCTGCTGTGTTTAAAACCCATGACTAGGGTTTGAGGTTCTTTTCCTTCCATTTTAGTTGTAGTTTTTCCATTCTAGTTATGCAAATAGGTTAATCTAGCCTAGATTAGTCTTAGTTTACACATTTGTATGGTTAATTAGCAAGATTAGAGGTAACTTTACCTTCATTTGGTCACATTTTATATTTTTCAATAATCTTCTTAGATTAGCTTCATTTCATGTTTTTGTTACGAATTACATGTTAGATTAGTCATATCTACTGGTTTTCAAGCATGCTTTGCATTAATTTAGCTATTTTGCAAGCATATTTGCATATCTTTATGTTTTCTTTCAATATTAGCCATACTTCTTGCAATTTCTTGACAAAAGCCTCATCATGAGAGGCCTCATATGCTTTTAATTGTGCTTTGTTATTTCATGTATGTAGGTTACAAAATATTACAAGCTTCAAGGCACTTTCAATATCAAGTTCCTCTTAATGAATGGAGAAGGAGGCATCCTCATAAGCCCTCAAGCAGTTTGATGGAGATATGAAGACTAATTAAAACACATCTTCCCCCATTGTGGGGTTATTTGCTTATTGTAACAAATGTATCAATATTTTGGTATCCCTAAGAGGGACAAATATGTAACAAGATTCATTTTATTAATAAAGAGAGCTTCCCTTTGTTATTTCCTTATTTTTATGCTTAGATTACATGCGTTTTTTCTTTCTATTGCAATATCAATGGATGTGTGGTCTTCGTAGTCTTCTATAGGTTGTATAAAAAATTATGGCTACCAAGTGATAAATATATAGAGGTTGGAAGTTTACACTAACTAGTTTTTAGAAATTAAAATCTTCAACTTGCTATGAAATAAATAGGTCATACAACTATATCATTGAAAATAACTCTAAATATACTTTAAAATGGTATGGAAAATAAGAATAAAGAATAAAATATGACCATGTTTATAGCATAAATTACCTTTATTGATAGGTCCAGTCCCAAATTAAAAAAAAAAAAATTGGTGCTTACCTACCTATATTTTATTTGAACATAGTTTAAGTGTTCAATGAGGGGCCAATTATACAAGGTGAATTCAAAGTGGTAGGTACACCATTAATTACGTATGGTCAAATTATGTTTTTAATGCATAGGGTAAGGGTTCATTACAATTTTTTAATTTATTATATTGATACATAGTATTTAGTTTAGATAATTTTAAAATAATAATATTTTTTTAAGCAAAAAATCCCTTACGGGGCTGCCTTGGTCTGAGAGACCACAACCAGGGGGTTCTACACCGTCAAAGTCACCCAAGAGTCACGCCTGGCCTTGCCCATACCAACATTATCAATTGGATTTTGGGTACCCAATTCAACTTTTTGGTAGGGTGGGGATTCGAACATGGGACCTCCCTTGGAGGATTGGCCTTTCCTCTCCAACTCACCTTCAAAATATGAGTAGAAAAATAATATTATTTATGGAAAAACAATTATTCATTATTAAATTAAAATATCATAAAATTATTACTATTTATATTGAAAATTAAAATAAAATTCTTCATAGAAGAAAGAAACCTTATCACTATGGCCTTCATTTGATTATACAAGAAATTCATAGAGAATGTTACTTCTATGAATTTCTTCTATAATTAATAAAGGAATATTGCGGTCTCATTTCATTTATAATTATAATTTATTGAATATCAACAAATTGATTATTAACCTCATTATATTCTCACTAAGAATTTGAATACCTGGTGTAATATTCTTAAGGTTTAAATGAATTTGTGTATTAAACAATGGGCACTTAAAACAAATCATGTACATATGACTATACTCAAGGTGGCGATTTCCAAAAAAAAATTGGTGGATGCTTAAATGTTGCTCATATATGAGCTTTGCATGGTATTTATAAATGTTTTAATTGCAAGGATTTTTTAAATGGCAAAGAATGATGACTTATATTAAGTTTAATTTACAACCATCAACCATTGGTTAGAAATAACTTCAGTCAAACATCCATCAATTTGGACAACCCTATCTAAAAATACTTTATAATAATCCCTATTATGCATTACCTTAATATCTATTTAGGACCTTTACATTATACAGTTGCATTTACATTTATAAATTAAATAAATAACAAATTGTACTTGGCAAGAACTCTTCCTTTGAAGGAACTACCTCATACTCTGGCTATCAATACCAAGATTTGAAATTTTTAGTACTTGGTAAGAACTCTTCCTTTAAAGGAAATACCTTATACTCTCGCTATCAATACCAAAAATTGAAATTTTTAGAACATAAATTAGTAACATAAAAACTAATGTAAACATGATAATTCATTTAAGAACTTGAAATTTAATAACAAAATAATTTTTTCTATGTAAGACACTAAAATTCTCCTAAAAGCATATTCACCATAGGTCCTTGAAAAACTTGAGAGTACACATATATAATAATGTGGCACAACATTCACTAGAATTATATTATGCTTCATGTTGCGGGCCAAACAAGGTGAATGGTTTCCTATTTTTGTCACATTCCCGTGCATTTAATTATCAACCCAGGGAGCTTCGTAAACTTGCGAAGAGTCAGAATTAGGTTACTACAATACCACTAGAGGTGAATCTGCTAATCCTACATTTGGGGGGTGTTCTTGAGATGGTTGTCAATCATTCCTACACTCCTCAATAAATTACGTAAGAAGAACATAATTAAATCTACAAAAATAAATCAAATACACATTCCTGAAAATAAACCTACTGCAAATACTGGAACTAGTAAATTAATGAACGTTCTATGAAAGCAATAAACTGATAAATAAACAAAAAAGAAATGGGGAAGAAATACTGGCTTGGAGTGGGCCCAGGCTCCAACAGATTCCTCCCGATCGAACACGCGCTTTAGAACTTTTGGAACTGGAATATATTTATCAACGTATTACAATCTATCTTCTGTAATTCAAAGTAGATCTTTATTAATTATTTTTATATATTCTCAGAACAATCTGCGTGTGTTTATATAACACACCCGTAGAACTTCTATTACAAAAGTGGTTACAACAGTCGATTCTTCCCAGACTAAATTAGAACAGTCTGGTGAATGCAATAGATGTCTGACATTCTGTTCTTAAGGCAACATGTTCGTTTCGGTTCATGCTTTTCCTGGCATCAGTAAGATGTTTGGGTACGTTGGTGCTATCTCTAATTTAGCTCTACATGACGCAGAGCTGGAACTGCACTAGTCACTGCCATCCACGTCTTTCAACTCTGGTCAATGGGCAAAGAATCAGTGGTGCCTTTCGGTTGTAGGGAGGCGCTTGCCTCCTATTAGCACCTTTCGATTGTAGGGAGGCGCTTACCTTTTATTAGAACCTTACGATTGTAGGGAGGTGCTTACCCTCTATTAGCATCTTCTGGCTATGGAGAGGCACTTGCCTTTGGTTTGTGCCTTCCAGTTGTAGGAGGTGCTTGCATTCAGATGGTGCCTTTTGACTGCAAGGAGGCGCTTGTATTCAATCGGTGCCTTTCGACTGTAGGGAGGTGCTTGTATTCACTTGGTGCCTTCTGAATATAGGGAGGAGCTTGTATTTAGTTGGTGCCTTTCGACTACAGGGAGGCGCTTGTATTCAATCGGTGCCTTTTGACTGTAGGGAGGCACTTGTATTCACTTGGCACATTCTGACTGTAGGGAGGTGCTTGTATCCTTTGGTGCCTTTCGGTTGCAGGGAGGCACCTATGTTCTCTACATTGACTCCTGATGAAATAAAGTGCCAGGTCCATCAAAAGGACCTCGACCATTCTAAATCTAACTAAATCAACTGCAATTCCACAAAACATACTAAAAGCACACAAATTAGATAACACGCATAATTATATCAAATATCTATATAATCATTCATAAAATTACACAATCCTTATTATACAGCTGCATATTGATCCAAGAAATATGTACAAAATATGAGCATTTCTGGTGCTCATCATCCCCCCACGCCTAACATATGCCATGCCATCGTGGCATCCAACTGCAGGTAGCCCTATGAATTTTCATCATCGCCATCTCTTGGAGGATTTGGTTGCCCCTGCGACCCGAGTCTATCTTTTCATGCTGGCATTTGAAGGTGTGGTTCACCTTTGCCTATGGGAAACTGCGGCTATCAATTGTCCCCTTCTTGTTCTGGCCACTACTGGTGGTGTTCTAGCCAACATTATTCTTACCGATTGAAATGTAGCTTCGAAAGCTTGCCAGAGGTCGGTGTCTGGATGTTTGACCTTTGCCAGAGGGATATCTGAGTTATCCCCTCTGGAAGGCACTACTTGGGCCTTGTATAATCCGGCCACTTCAGGGGTAAGCCCTACATTCTCCTTTGCAATTGCAATAGCCTCCAATTGTGGGCCATATACTCCCCACCGTTCCAAGTACCTCCTCATCATGGAAGGCCACCCTCAAGATGAACCATAGATGTCCCAAAACTGGTTGTCTTCTGTTGGATTGATGTAGATGCTAGAATCTCATTTTATCCTTGAGGATGCCTTCCTGGCATCCTTGGCTGCTTTCATTTCATTGCACAGTTGCTTGAAATATTTTTTCCTTTTGACAAATAGCTACATGTCCCATTCATCCTCCTCTGACTCGAAGAAGGTCACTTTCACCTTCTGTCGAGCCATTCTAGGCCCCTTTGTCTTGGCCTCTGCAAAAAATATGGCAGCTTAGATCGGGGTCTCTTATTTCTCCTTTGGGGACTTCTCTTTACTCCGAAGGATTGGTTGTGCTGCTATCTCTGGGGGTGATCCTTCGTTCTCCTATCTACCTATTGTCGACCCCTTAGGCTCTTCTCCTTCTTCAGGCCTGGGGAGGTCCTCTGTATCTTCTGGTCTTATTTGCTGCTGGAGACCTTCGTCCTGCTCTATGTCACTCAGGACAATGATAGGGGGCATCATAGGACTTCTTTCCTTTTCACCCCTAAAAATAGAGGAATCCTCCCCTACCTCCGGGCTGCTCTGTCGGGTGTCTGATCGAATCTCCCCCGAAGAGAATACTCATTCGATGGATGTGGGAGAGTTCGTTGACACTTCTTCTGCCCAATCAGTCTGCATGGACGCATCCTGTCTTGCTATTCCTTTGTCCTGAAGTATTTGATTTTCCTCCTGCAACTTCTAGACCAGTCACTCAAGCTAAGTGATTCGTCTATCCCTTTCCTCCAATTCCCTTTGATGTTGTTTCTAGAAATCCTCCAAAATCTGCTATGCCATCCAAAAATTAGTTTGCCAGTCGAGCACCTCCTCCAAGGCTGCATCGATCTGGTCGTTGCTCTTGGAAGTTCCTTCATTCTGTGGGCTCTAGTTCGTTAATTCTTAGAGGGTTTGAGCAGAAACGTCTATCTTTGTGTCACTCTGTTCTTCCTCTATCAAGAGGAATCACCATAGATGTTTCATCCTAGGAATTGGTTTGTCCTCACCACCAACGAGTGGTCCTTCCTCCTCATACTCGAGCACTGGGGAATGCCCTCTATCCTCTATGTCTTCGGGCACCGGTGACTGCTCTGCTCCTCCTAGAAAATAGGGCAACGCCAATTGCTCGATATTTGTTATCTCCTCTGTAGGGGATGCTTCGTCTTGCCCTACTTCGGCAACTGCATTGTGTTGCTCTATTTGGCCGCCATCTCCCTCTGCGTCGTGGTTATGTCCTTGTGCTTCTGTGTGGTGGACCAATGTCGATATCAGCCCATGGTGGGCTAAGGCGAACGGTGCCCCTTTCTGGTATCGAGCCACTTCATATTTTAGAGCACTCACCAGGTAGAAAGGTATATTCAATTTCCTCCCATGCACTAGGTGATTGAGGAAGTGCACATGATTAAGGTGCAGATGGGTATACTTTCCTGTGCATATGAAGAATCGAGTAATCTGCTAAAAAATATTTCGTATATTCATGGGGAGACTATTTTTGAGTAACCCCTCCCTATCTACCTACACATTTCCTCCCGAAAATAGTATTTCGATGTATACTTTTAACACTTCACCCTTGTATATACATTCCCCCGTGAGAGGCAATCCAGTCGCCTATGAGATGAACTTAGGGGTGACTAGAATTTCCATCCCTTGTACTTTGGCTGCATAGCCCCTCAAAGAGGTAGTAAATTCTCTAGTTGCCTCCACCTCTTGGCCCTGACTAACTAGGGTGCAGTATTTGAGCCACCCCTCAACTTCGAATTGGGTCTTTACTGCCCCTTTGATCCCATATGTGTCACTGGGTTCATTCTTCTTGATCGCGTGGTTCTTAGACCTTCCTCCCATGGTGCCTTCTATTGTATTTTTTTTTGTCCTTCCTTCTTAAGTAATGCACCTTCTTATATAAAATATGCCTAACCCTAGAAGTTATGGAAGGCGCCCTACCATTGGCATGTGTTTCCGGCTATGGGGGGTATGATCTCTATGACAACTGTATTTTTTTTGGTACTGCATATTTATAAATAATTATATAAAATATTTGATTTAATATGTGCATACCTGATTTGGCATTCCAGTTGTCATGGTAGCCACTAATTTGCTGACTTGTGACACGAGGGATGGGTATGGTCATTTGATGTCGTTTATTCATGTGATGCTTCGTTCCGCTCGAGGCATCCAGTAGGTGTAAATGTTGCATGTGGGAGGCATTCTTTGGTACCTTCCCCATGTGGATGGTGCCCTTGTAGCACCTTTCCAACATTGTCGATGCTTGTCTTTGAATGAATGCACCTTCCGGTGCCTTCTGATTTGTGGGAGGTGCTTTTGCCTGCATGCGTCTTCCCAATGTAGGGGACACATCCTTCTGGTTCATGCCTTCCCTATGTTGGAAGGCGTTCGTCTTGATGAATGCACCTTCCTAATGTTGGAAGGTGTATTCAGCTGGATGAATGCACCTTCATGATGTTGGAAGGCGTATTCGGCTAGTTTTTTTTTTTTTCTCTGGTGCCTTCCTGCCACGGAAGGCGCCTATTATATCTTTTTTTTTTAATGCCTTCTTCTAGATGGGCACCTTTCGGATGTAGTAAGGCACATTCTTATGGACTTGGTGCCTTCTAGATGCAGTAAGGCACCTCCTTCTGGATGGGTGCCTTTCGGGTGTAGTAAGGTGCCTTCTTCTGGGCTTGGCACCTTCTGACTACAGTAAGGCACCTTCTTCTGGTCTTGGTGCCTTTTGGGTGCAGTAAGGTGCCTTCTTCTGGACTCGACGCCTTCTAACTGTAGTAAGGCACCTTCTTCTTGTCTTGGCACCTTCTTCTAGATGCAGTAAGGTGCCTTCTTCTGGACTTGGTGACTTATGGGTGCAGTAAGGCACCTTCTTCTAGTTGGTAATTTGACTAGAAAAAGGGTGATCAAACCTTCCCAGTTTTTCACGCTGCCCAGATTCTATCTACGAGTCGATGTCAAAATGTTGAGCCGAATTAGGCTTGGTTTCCCAAATACCTATTCCTTGTGCTGTCAGGTCCTCCACCTACAAAAAGAAATCAAAAAATAAAAGAAAATAAATGAAGTTAGACACATTTCATGCCTGTTAGGCCCTGGATTAGGATGCCTGCAGCTTGCATGCGGGCGTCGTCCCTGCAAAAACACACATTAAAAAAAACTATATTAACTAACTAAAAAATTTGGGGGAGCACTTTCATGCCCACCATTTCACCTATGAGAGTTCGGTCTAGATTTAGCAAGATGGGGTCTCCCCCACGCCTACTCTGGATTCCACCTGTAACATTTTAGACGTATTATAGGGGCATAGTCGGTGGCCATTGACTGTGAACATGGTGTTGCTGTTGTCAATTGTCTTAACGTGCATCGCCCCATTCCTAATGAGCTTTGCCACCTCATACGACCCCATCCATCTCTGCATAAGTTTGCCCTTCCTTTCCTAGAACTGGGAATCGTACAATAGTACCCATTCCCCTACCTGGAACTTCTTCAACTTGATGTGGTTATCATGCCACTTCTTTCTCTGCTTCTGTATAATCTCTGTCCTCTACAAAGCATCTAGTTGGATTTCATCCAGCTGATCTAGCTGGAAAATCCTCTATTTTTGAGCTTCGTCCAAGATCAAATTTAATTCTAAAGCCATCCTCAGAGTTTTTATTTTGAATTCGATGGGCATCATCGTATTTTTTCCATAGACCAGTTGGAAAGGTGTGCATCCTGTGGTGGATTTCCATGTGGTGTTGTATGCCCAAACTACCTCCAGTAACCGTGTGGCCCAATATTTCTTGTGTTGCTGCACGGTTTTTGTCAAGATGTTTTCTATCTCCCTGTTTGTCACTTCTACTTGCTCGTTCACCTACGGATGGTAGGGCATGGTTTTATTGTGCTGAAATCTATACTGCTCCATCAGCTCCTCAATAAATTTGGAGGTGAATTGGGGCCCTTGGTCTGTTGATATCTCCTGAGGAACCCCAAATCATGTGAAAATATGGGCAAATAAGAAATCGACGATCGTTATTTCCTTTGAGTCCCTTAATGCTTGCACTTCCACCCATTTGGTGACGTAATTCGTGTAGACCAGAATAAACCTCCTTCCCATCGAAGGTGGATTAAATGGTCCCATGAATTCCATACCTCATTTATCAAAAGGTTCCAGGTGTACCTGGGGCTGCAGGGGCATTTCATTTCGATGGGTTGGTCTCCATCCTCTGGCACTCATCACACTTGCTGGTACATGCTACCGCATCCTTGAACAGAGTGGGCCAAAAATACCCAGCCTGTAGGATTTTATAGGCAATTCATTATCCTGCAAAGTTTCCTCTGCATGGATCATCGTGACATGCCTTGAGCACTTCTGAAAACTCCTGTTCTGCTACGCATCTTATTATAATTTGGTCCCATCCTATTTTGAATAGGAGACCATCCATCCAAAGGAATGTTGCGCTCTTCTCTATGACTACCTACTTTTCTCTGTAGGAGAGAGTAGGTGAGGTTCTTCCGATGGCCAAGTAATTGGCTATGTCTACATACCATAGATTTTTTTCACTAATAGCGAACATATGTTCATCCAAAAATTGATCTTCCACTGCTTGATGATCTGTTGGTATCAATCTGGACAAAAAATCTGCCACAACGTTGTCCTTGCCTGGTTTATCGATTATAGTGATGTTGAATTCCTACAATAGCAACAACCATCTAATATTTCTACCACCAATGGTCAGCTTGCTCATCAGATACCTGATAGCCACATGGTCCGTATGGACGAAGACCTTGTATCCTGTTATATAGTGACGAAATTTTTTTATTGCATGGACAACTGCGAGGAATTCTTTTTCTATCACTGTATAGTTGAGCTCTGCTCTCGCCAAGTTTTTACTGACATAATAGATGGCATAGAATTCTTTGTCGTCTTTCTTCCCGAGGACTGCTCCGATCACACCGTTAGATGCATCGCAATAAATATGGAACGGTATGGCCCAATTTGGTCCTCTCAAGACCGGTGTAGATATCAATTTTTCTTTTAGTAATTGGAACGCTTCTTTGCAATCTCCCGTCCAATTGAACTCTACATCCTTAGAAAGTAGGGTGTGCAGTGGTTTGGAAATCTTACTAAATTTTGCGATAAATCACCGATAGTACCCGACTGATCCAAGGAAACTTCTTACCTCCTATGTTTTGGGGCTAGGTAGGTCTTTGATGACCTCAATCTTCCTCTTGTCTACTTTTATTCCTTCTGCAGAGAGGTGGTGTCCCAACACGATGCCTTCCTGCATCATCATAAAAAAAAATTCATTACTTAGGGACAAATGATTTTCCTTGCTCTTGTCGAGCACTCTTTCCAGATTTTTCATTGCCTCCTCGAAGGTTTCTCCATAGATGATGAAGTCGTCCATGTATACTTCCACCTCATCTCCTATCATATCAAATAATATGCTAAGCATCGCCCTTTGAAAGGTGGTCGGTGCATTGCACATTCCAAAAGGCAATACCTTATAGGCAAACATTCCCCATGGACAGGTGAACGTTGTTTTATCTTGATCTTCTTCCCCTATCTGGATCTAGTTGTAACCACTGAAACCATCCAGAAAGGAGAAGTATTTTCTTCCTGAGAGTGTGTCCAATACCTAATCGATGAATGGGAGCGGGAAGTGGTATTTCTTAGTCGCCTTGTTCAACACCCGATAGTCCACGTAGATCTGCCATTTCCCATTCTTTTTGGGGACCACCACTAATGGTGATACCCATTCACTGTCAGAAATTGGATATATTAATTCAGTAGCCAGAAGTTTGTGCAATTCTTCTCTGACAATTTCTTTCATTGCTGGGTTCATCCTTCTCTGTGGCTATCGACTAGGAGTTGCCTGGTCATCTAAATAAATCTGATAGGTACATATTTCTGGGCTGATGTCATGCATATCTGCATAGTCCCATGCAAATGCTTGTTGGTGTTTTACCAGAAGCTCTTCCAATTTTTCTAACTATGTGGGCATCAACCTACTATTGATGTTTAATGTCCTTCCTGGCCCAATGTGTATTTGTCGAATGTGTTGATCTTGGGCACCAGTCAATGGTGATCTAGGTGCGATGGTGGACGATTCTCCATGGAGAAACTCCATGATAGCACCATCCTCATCCTCTTATGCCACCTCCTCCAAGGTCATCACTGGTTGGATTATGGACAACTCCGTAGTTCCATGTTTTTCCCATTGGAGATGGTCATTAGCCCATCCCAACAGCTAATGTAAGTGTCAGCTGTTGCCATCCATGGCCTCCCCAAAAAGAGCAGGTAACCGCCCAGCCTGGTGTTGGTTTGCAAAACTAAAAAATCGGCTGGATATTCCCATGCATTGACTGTTACAATCACATCTTCCAGCACCCCTTTCGGCGACAAGGTTGATAAATCAGCTAATTGCAGCACTATCATGGTTGGCTTCAGGTTCATGAGCTGCAGCCTCTGCATGGTCTCTTGAGGCATCACGTTGATGGCTGCCCTGAGGTCAACCAATGCATTGGACAGGGAATGTCCTCCAATTTTTATGGTCAGCGCTAGGCTGCCTGGATCTGCATACTTCAGATGATGTGTTCTACCCATCATTAGATCTGCTAGTTTACCCACGATGTTGATAGTCTGGGTAGCTTTTCATCCAGGTCTCCTTAGACACATTTCTCTAATTGCCTTGCTATAAATGGGGACATCTTGAATTGCTTGAAATAATGGGATTGTCACCGTGAGATTCTTCAAGCTCGACAAGATGTCGAATTTTGGCTGTGTTGTTTTTCTTTGTTCTTGCAGCCGGCTAGGAAATGGAGCCTCCGCTCTCTCAAGTGCTTTTCCCTCTTCTACCAGAGGTGTTTCCTCTATTTCTACCTCCTCTTCTACCAGTGGAGGTATCTCTACCATTTCTTCATCCTCTTCTACCAAAGGCAGTGTCTCTACTCCTAGATGCCTACCTGATCTAAGCTAAATATTGTACATATGATACATCTCACCTTCTATGTTGTATGCCAGCTGATTTACTCTATTGTTCGGGTTTGTTGTCGGTTGTGCTGGTAGCTACGTAGGTCTCGCTACTGGCAATGCTAGTAAGTTCTATTGGATGTGAGCAAGAGCTACATTTTGTGGAGTCTGATTCCATGCATTGTGGCCTCTCCACTACTGCCCAGGATATGGATATGGCATCCATGGCTGCTGATTTGGGAATGCTGCTTGGGGTGCATTCGTACAGGGTGATGGTCCCCACAACCCCATATTAGGTGGTTGAGGGGGTCCTTGGTGCATGTATGACCCTCCCCCATATGATGGCATTTCGGTTGGTATATTCCCCGTGAGGGGCTGTGGCCAACTCTTCCTATTGCCTATGAAGTAGGCCTCCATGCTCTCAGCCACTTCCTAGTTACTGGGCAGTTGTGGGCACAATCGAGTTTTATGATTTAGTCTACAAACTGTGCATACTCTAACCTTATTTTCTGGGCATGCATTCTTTGCGTGCCTTCCTCTACATTTTGGGCAGAAATAGGCTAATGCTACGTCATTTTCTTGTTTCTTCTTTTCTAATAGTAGCGTATCAATCTGTGATGCTAGAGATGAGAGCATTTCGCTCTTCAAATCCTCCAACATGTTGCCTATTTCTATTTTTGTGACTGAAGCAGCCACCTTCATGGTCTTGGCAGTGATTTTGCCTTGCCTTCTCGAGTAGTTTCGGTATAATTTCTAGATGTCGTCCATAGCATGCTGATAGAAATCACCTCCAAAGATCATATTGAGAGCCTCCAATGACTCATTGGTAAGTCCCCTTAAGAAGATGCTTTTGAGGGACTTATTAGATAGCTTTGAGTGAGGGGACCTCCTCCCTGGAGTCTCTTGCTCTCCCAAAATCTTGATATTGCTATAAAAAGAGCGTCTTCATCTGGTCCCAGGTGGTGATGTGTTTGTCTCCCAGACTGATGAACCATCGTAGAGCTACATCATCTAATGTAGAAGGAAATAACTTCAACTTCTACGCATTTGATTTGTAATCCACAGACCTGCACAAAACATCAAACTTGAATAAAAATAGGTCATGGTCCTCAGTCGGGTGTCCTCTAAAGTATGGGAGGTGAGAAGGGGATATGTTTTTCATTTTGGTATCTCCTACTCGCTCCTCTATTGGGAAACTAAAGCCAGCTGAGACTTCATCGTTATCTACCATTTTTTTGGGAAATTTGGTTTCTAATGCAACATTTATGGCCTTTCGGTCATTTAAAACTTTCTAAGTCAATGCTCTAAGGTTGTCTGGCGAGATCGTCTGATCCTCTACAACCTTCCACAACAAGGCTTCCTCTAGAGGAGTCCTATTAAATAGGGGATTTATGATGATTCGTTCTTCCCCTTGTTGATGGGATGAGGCGACACTTTGCACAAAGTGTGGTTCCTCACTCCAATGGACTGTTGGTAGGTTGGGCGAGTCTAACTCAAATCTAAAATGCTCGGCTGACTTAGGTCCTGATGGATTAGTTCTTATAAAGCAACCTTAAGATCCTCTTCTTCTTGAAGAACTCATGCAAGGTCAGATGAAGGTTTCAGGGTATTGTAAGTAATCTAATTAAGATGCTTCCCTGGCAATGGTGCCAAAATGTTGTGGGCCAAACAAGGTGAATGGTTTCCTATTTTTGTCACATGCCCGTGCATTTAATTATCAACCCAGGGAGCTTCGTAAACTTACGAAGAGTCGAAATTAGGTTACTACAATACCACTGGAGGTGAATCTACTAATCCTATGTTTGGGGGGTGTTTTTGATATGGTTGTCAATCATTACCGCACTCCTCAATAAATTACATAAAAAGAACAAAATTATATCTACATAAATAAATCAAATACACATTCTTGAAAATATACCTACTGCAAATACTGGAACTAGTAAATTAATGAATGTTCTATGAAAGCAATAAACTGATAAATAAGCAAAAAAGAAATGGGGAATAAATACTAGCTTGGAGTGGGCCCAGGCTCCAGTAGATTCCTCCCGATCGAACACGCGCTTTAGAACTTCTAGAACTGGAATATATTTATCAACATATTACAATCTATATTCTATAATTCAAATTAGATCTTTATTAATTATTTCTATATATTCTCAGAACGATCTACGTGTGTTTATATAACACACCCATAGAACTTCTATTATAGAAGTGGTTACAACAGTCAATTCTTCCCAGACTAAATTAGAACAGTCTGGCAAATGCAATCAATGTTTGTCATTCTATTCTGAAGGAGACATGTTCGTTTTGGTTCATGCTTTGCCTAGCATCAGTAAGATGTTTGGTACATTGGTGCTATCTCCAATTTAGCTCTGCATGACGTAGAGCTGGAACTACACCAACCGCTGTCGTCCATGTCATTCAACTCTGGTCAACGGGAAAAGAATTAGAGGCGCCTTCCAGTTGTAGGGAGGTGCTTGCATCCTATTAGTGCCTTCTGGTTGTAGGGAGGTGCTTATATTTTATTAGTGCCTTCTGGTTTTGGGGAGGTGCTTACCCTCTATTAGCACCTTATGGCTATGGAGAGGCACTTGCCTTTGGTTGGTGCCTTTTGGTTGCAAGGAGGTGCTTGCATTCAGACGGTGCCTTCCAACTGCAGGGAGGTGCTTGTATTCAATCGGTGCCTTCCGACTGTAGGGAGGCACTTGTATTCACTTGGCACCTTTTGACTATAGGGAGGTGCTTGTATTCATTTGGTGCCTTCCAACTGTAGGGAGGAACTTCTATTCAATCGGTGCCTTTTGACTGTAGGGAGGCGCTTGTATTCACTTGGCGCCTTTCGACTGCAGGGAGGCGCTTGTATCCTTTGGTGCCTTTCGGTTGCAAGGAGGCACCTATGTTCTCTATATTGAATCCTGATGAAATAAAGTGCTAGGTCCATCAAAAGAACCTCGACCATTCCAAATCTAACTAAATCAACTGCAATTCCACAAAACATACTAAAAGCACACAAATTAGATAACATGCATAATTATATCAAATATCTATATAATCATTCATAAAAGTATGCAATCCTTATTATACAGCCGCATATTGATCCAAGAAATATGTACAAAATATGAGCATTTCTGGTGCTCATCACTTCAAAGAGAAGAGAATACTCAATGAGATCAATGGTATTATGGAACTACCATGAAATACAAATACACAACCCTATCAACCATTTTGAAAGACTGTTTAGATTGCATAAAGTATTTGTGGCTTTCAAATGTGCATAGTGATGAAAGCATTTAAATATTGATTACTTTTATGAATCACTTTTTTTTCTAATTAACTATGCTTTTGTCTATACTATACTTCTCACTAACATTACCTCTCTAGTAAGGGGCCCTACTTTTTTTTTACAACCCAATTAATATATAATGAATCTACAAATAATTATATTTTAATTAATAATAAAAAATAAATTCCAATGTAAAAATTATGTTAGCATTCTTCATATTATATATCTAAACTAAAATAAATGTAAATTTTTAAGTCATACTCAAGTGGTACTCTTATATTAGAAAATCCTCTATGCAATTTAATTTATATTTTAGAAAAAGTGTTTAAAATATTTTTGTGCTTTATGTTAAAATTTTGTTTTTTAATGTTTTATATAAATGTAAATGTATTATGCTAAGCTATTTATATTTTCATTTTTTAATTTATTAAATGGTATTGGGACAATTTTCTAAGATATTTTTATTATTTAAATTTGTTTCTCAGGTGTTTTCGTGCACTTTTTTTTTATTTGGAAGTCGACCCTTTAGAGAGACCAAAAATGTCATTCAATGGTTGGGATTATTTTCCTGATAATTGGCTGTAAAATGGATAATAGTATGTCTATAGGTAGAATTTCCATGTAGATGGCTTGGAAGCAGATAATGCAGGATCATCATCATTGGGAGAAGAGGATGAACATCAGTGGAACTAATAGTTTTAGCATATTGGATGGGATAGTTTTTCAAGTTGGAAACCTTATCCGTAGAAAGAGGGTGATCATTGGAAGTCATGGGGCTTCAGGGTTGGGCGTTGCTATATGATGGCCTCACATGAAGTGATATGGCATTTTAACCCATGTTTTTCTCTAATGAATCTATGGAGGCACATGAGAAAACTTATTTTGACTTCTAAGGCTTACCTTGTAATCAAGCCTAATTGGCCTTAGGTAGAGTGTTAGGATTATAATGAGATCAATTTAGGTATTGAGATGACAATTTTAAATATTTTCTTAATTTTCCACCTACTCTTCTCTAGACGTAAACCCCAAGGAGCTCAGTTTCTAAGGTGTGGCTGGTCTAGTTTGGCATGGGTTCTTACACTTTGCTCTTGGAAAAAGGGTTATTCTCCCCTCGACCCTTCTCAATATTATTTACATTATCCCTAGGTTTGATGCTAACCATCACTTATAGACTTGGTGTTGAACGTGGAGATCTATCTAGCATCTTAAGCATAACTTGTTGTTTACCTTTTATCCTACCCTCACACTCTCAAGGATTTAGAGTATTCTCAATATCTTAGTTGGTAATTTGATATTATCATTCTTTCTCTAGAAGCTTTGGTGTAGAAGGGCATCATGAATTATGAAGGTCATCATTTAACCAATATCCTTGAACATTTATGTGGATGTCAAATTTTTTTTGAATAAAGAGGTATCCTCCATTGCATGGAAAAGTTCAACGAACACAATAAATAGTTGGAAAAGCATATGGCGTATACTTGGCATGATGGGATGGTCAGAGTTGATAATATCCAGTTCAAAATATCCATACCCCTTATTGATGAAGCTATAATATTACATGTGAATGGGGCATTCCATAATAGGGAGAAGCACTCATCCCGTAAAATCTAGAATTTCCTTGGTAAAGGGGAGGAATTGGTTAGATTTTAGAATGGCTTTAAAATAAACTCTCTCAAATATCCTTGGGACAGAGTGGCCTTGGTGATCATGTAGTGTCACATTGGATGAGAACCAAGAGATTCTTCGAAGTTACCATTTCATGTTCCTTAAAAGAGATAGAGCATCAAACATAATTCATTAGGGGTTGGCAAAGCTTATCTTCAACCATGTGGTTAATATGAGAGGAATTCCAGGGGAAGAAATTCTAAATTCTTTACCTTTGGCACCAATAATCGTTGAAATACCTAAGTCCTCATAATCTAATTAGAGCAAATTTCAATCTCAGGAAGACACCTCGATGATGCCATTGGTGCATTCTAGTATATGGATGCCCAAATAGATGAAAATTTATCCAGTAAAATTAATATAAGTAAAGCGTGATTGACTGTTTACATGGATGTTTTAGTTCTTGGACCTCAATCCATTACTACTTCTAGCAAAGGAGAATGAATCCAAAATATTAAATATGAAAACTTCTCCCTAAGATGTTATGGTTGTTAGCAATATGGCCACCTAAATAAGATATTCCTGATCATCCAATCATGCTTTTATTCCTCCTTGGTGGAGGAGAAGGACCTGCATGATGATTCAAAATCTTCAAATATTCCCATTCAAAATAAATAAGCTCATCCACCAGATGAACCAATTATCCAACACAACAAAATATTCAACCCCAAAAGAAGAATTTGAATCAGATCATTGATAAAATCCAAATGGTTACTAAAGACCATCCAGAGGGTTCCATGGAAAATATTAACACCTTAGATGGTATTCTTGAAGTTAATTATGAAATAATCGGTGATGGTCAATTTTTTGAAAATGAAGATCCTACAAAATATGTTACAACTAGATTTACCTTAGGAGCTTGAAATACAAAAATGCATTCTCAAATATTGCCACTCTAAAGTCAAATATTGCCACTCTAAAGTAAAATAATCAAACTAATTTCCTCTTTGATAGATGACTGTTATGTTTGGTTTTCTTCTATCTATTGGAATTGTGTGATGTAAGGGTTGTCCTTATTATTAGTTCATTTAAAAAAAAGTTGATAATGGAAACTTAGAAGTTTAAGGAAGATGGAGAATATCTTTGATAGAAATATAAAGATGGGTATGCTTTAATTAACTTGTTAGAAATGTAATGAGAGCAATGTAATGTTTTGTTTTTGTAATGGGAGTGGCCCTTAATAGAAGCCATACATAGCTTATTAAAAATAAATAAATAAAAGGGACATTTACACATCAAATGATGATAATATCTAATTAGAGTGATTGATACCAAGATGACTTAAAATGGTTTACAAAATGAATGTGTTTAGAAAAAATTCTTATAAACAATTGTAAACATCATACCAATAAAAAAAGATATTTTTGTCAAGATCATAGTGAGGAAATATTTTAAAAAGTGAGGTCAACCTAGTTAATTACAAATAGAAAAATAAAAGATTAATCTAATGGTTAATAACAAAGAGCAAAATCACTTTTTTTTTTTCCTAAAAAAAATAAGTAAATTTCATTTCAAAGTTTGAAAAAAAATACAATGATATGGGTATTTTATACCCTTACATGGGCATTACTAAATAGCCCCATTAAGTTGTTCTAAAACCTCAAATTTATTTGAAAATTCTATCAAACTTGATGCATAAAAACCTATGAACAACCTAGTGCCAGATTTTAGTCATCTTACAAAAATTTCATTTTGATACTTTAGCCTTGGGGCCATTAGTCATCTTACAGATATGACCTTAATTATCAATAAAGGTCTAAAAATAACACAAAAAGTTTTCTAAGACATATATTATATCAAATAGAAACAAGTGTCAAAATGGGGCATATTGTGGTGGAATCATAGTCCTATACTCTACTTCTTTTAACCAAGTACCAAATGGAATATCCAAACAACTTTTGATATATAAATATGATTATAAAAGGAATATTCAAATGATCCTTATAGCAATTTCACCTACTCATAATAACACCTAAGTATCAAATTTTGCATCCCCACTAATCCTAAAGCCCAATTCACCACCAATTTTGAATCACCATAAAATTGAAGTTTTGTTATTCCCTGTTCCATTGCCATTCTTAACAAAAATATCAAAGCCTTCTACTCTATCACATTATTGGTGCCTTCACCAAGACCTACTTTGAAAGTGTATTTGTATTTTTTTATCCTAATATAACACTCCACCATCCCAACATCTACCTAGATTGCCTTGACAAACTCCATCAAATAATCCCAAGACATCATATCTACTGTTAAACAGTAAAATTGCCTTATATCCTTTATTTTTGGAAATTTTTATTCCTTCATAAGTATATTTGATTTGAGCTTGAACTTGTATAGGTAGAATTTTGTTGCTCTCAAAGAACATATAATTTTTTGCCCACCACAAACTCCATGCCACTATTAATAGAATTCACCTGTATTCCTCTAAACAAAGTTGAACCAATGTTGCACATTCTCCAAATATATTCCTTTCTTGCCACTATCCCTTCCCCTTAGTCATGGCTAGAATATATTTCTACACTTTTCTCAAAAAATCACAATGAACCAATAGATCATCTATTGTTTCTTATTCCTTTTTACATAGACTGCATTAACTTGGACCCTAGTAATACCTATTTTGTAGAACATCTCATGTCAATGCCTTTTTATCCAATGCTGAACAAGAACAAATTCTGGTTTTCAAGGGCAAAATCACTTGTGAGGGAAGATATCAATATAAAAATATATATTATTAGAAAATCTAGATGAATTTCTCATCATCTTATATTTTCAACAAAAATATTAAAATATTCCAATCAAGAAAAGAGCTTATATTTACACTATAAGGAAGGGGATGCCAAGTATGAGAAACATGTAACTACATTTTCTTAAGTATTTAGAGCTAACACAAAAAGGACCTTTTGTATAATGTTGAACTACATAGCTTATATAGGCTTTTAATTTTACTATCTATGAGAGTGTGGATAGTTAATAGATGTTTATAAACATTTTTTTTTGAGTAAATACTTCTTATACACATCCACCATGGGGATTGAACTCGGGTCACATCATCGATAATGCAAGTGGCATCCTTGCCAGTAGACCACACTCATGGGGAAAATGCTTATAAACATTACAAAATAAAAATAAATAATTTTGTTGGATTAATAGGGGTATAATTGAATTGAATCACAATAAAACTATAAAAATAGAATTTATTCTGACTTATGCAATTCATTTTTCTATCTTTTTATATCATAGATCCTATAAATTTTATAAATTGATAAAATTAAAAAATATCTCATATTATATTGTTATGCCTTGAAAACATCTAAGGTAATATTGCCTTCTTTAGATGATAAGCTATATAAGTTGTCAAAATTATTATGTTGAAACAAATTATTCTATCCATAATTGATATATCCATGTATTAATAAAAGTCTACGTTGCTTGTTTTTAAACCATATTCATTATAACTAGTTTACATTACTATAGTCATGCCAAAGATTAGTATTTATTTTTAACATGTTCCATGTCAAAATTTAAAAATACTATAATTTTAATATTATTGATTATTTTATGTATCTAAAATGTATGAGATATATAATATATTATACATTGTACTTGTTTGAATACATCTCAAACTTGTGATATATTCCATACTTATATGTTAAATTAATATTTTCTACTTAAAATATTATCACATTTTCCTAAATTTGTCAATAATTTCAATATTTCATTTATCAAAATGGCATGCTACTAATATGGTTGAATCCTTGTGATATAAAATTAAAAAAAAATCAACAATTTATGGATGACACTGTTTTAGTCAATGCCTCCTCAATTCCTCAATCCAATTCAATTAAGTCTATCCTTTCATTGTTTGAGATGTTTGTTGGCCAAAAAATCAATTACACCAAGAGTTTCCTTTACTTATTTAACACCCTGAATAAAAGACAGCTCAAAATAGTCTAAATATTGGGATACCCCATATCTAATTTAACTGCTACTTACCTTGGCCTTCCTTTCTTTTTTGGGCCCCCCAAAGATAGCATGTGGAACCCTATTCTCGAAATATTCCAGAGAAAACTTGGTGGTTGGAAGAGAACCTTATTGAGCCAGGCTGGTAAGTTGACCCTAGTTCATGCTTACCTCCAAAGTATCCTGATTTATTTTTTATATGTTTTCAAAATTCTTGAACCCAGTTGCCACAAAATTGAACATCTCCAAAGAAACTTCCTTTGGTATGGTTCTAAAGACAAGTGCAGGTTCCACTTAGTGTCTTGGAAGAAATTTTATTCTAAAAAATCCCAAGGGGATTTAGGTATTAGAAGAGTCAACCAAATGAATCTAGCTCTTCTTTCCAAATTGGGGTGAAGACTAATTTATGAAAAACATGTTGTCTAGAGGGTTTTGACGATGCGAAAGGGTTTTTTCGGAGGTGGAGGGATGACGGTGGGTGGGAAGGCTAGTTTGGGAGAGCACGAGAGCTCCAGCAGGTCGAACCAGGGGCACGATAGGGTGTAGGGAGGGCAAGCAGAGTCTGGTGATGTCGAGGATCCACCAGACAAATAGGGAGATGGGCCTCGAAAGTCGTATGCTCTGGCAGCGAATTTTGAAAGCCTAAGTGGGCTCTCCACCAAGGAGCTATTTTTGTTCGGGAATGAGTTGGACATCCCGACAAAAATTCTCTCAAGCTTTATGGAATTCAAAAAATTTACCCTCATCAGTAAGTTTATTGGTGGTCGTCCCAACATGGAGACCATCCGTAAGTGGGCGTCTGGAAAATGGCGGATCTCTGGTCACTTGGAGCTGGCTGCCCTAACTTGGGGCTTTTTCACAATTAGACTGAGCAACAGGGAGGACTACTATAAAATCTTGGCTGGAGGGCCTTGGTTCTTGGGCCGTAGGAGTCTCTTTCTAAGGAAGTGGGGTTTGGACTTTAACCCCGATACCCAGAATATCAACATTGCTCCAATATGGGTTAGGCTCCCGAGTCTTCCCCTTTTTGGCTGGCATGAAAATGTAATTAGAGGAATTGCTCGATCCATCGGGGAGTTGGTCACTATAGACCCTCCCACCAGGGCTCGAACAAGATTTTTCCAAGCTCGGTTCTGTGTTTGGCGGACTTGGAGATGGACCTCCCTTCCTCCATTACTCTGTGGTCTGAGGGTTATTTTCTACACAAGCAAGCTATTGTTTATGAGAATAGACCAACTTTCTGCCCCTAGTGTAGTTCTCAAGGGCATCTTCAGTCCAATTGTCCTCTTCAAAAGTTGAGGAAGAAGAAGCGGGATCCCTGCAACCCTCTAGAGCATGGTGAAGGTCAGACGAAGCACCCTATTGTGAAATACCATGAATCTCCAGGTCCATCCAGAGACCATCTTGAATCCTCCTTACCAGATGAGGAAATCACCATTCAACCGAACTTTGAGCTGTGCGGTGGACACTCCCAACTAGGACCACAGGGGGAAAAGGAACAGCCCCCCCCCTTATCACCACACTGGCAGATTTGCCCAAAATTTTTGACTGGCACTCTCTCGAGGTACAAAATATATTGGAATATTACCTGTTGGGAAGAAGAGGTTACTGGCCTGGTAATATTAGCCCTCGAATTACGAGGAGTCGAATGCAAGGGGTGGATTTTGGTGGTAATAGGAAGCAGGGTCATCCCCAAAACAAGGAAAAGAGAGACAAGGAAACTATGGTTAATGTCACAAATGGCACCCAATGATTGTTGTTTTAGGATGACTCTGATTGTTTTATGGGTGACACACTTATTCCAAAACCTCCCCTCTAGCAGGGAAAGGGAGGTAGGAAGAACCTCAAACCGTACAGATGAAAGTCATCCTAGATGTGAGAACTTGCGGTGGGAACGATGAGCGGGCTCATGGTTCTTTGGGACCCAGAGAGTGTTGAGGGCAGCTTCTTTTCATCTTCCAGTAGGACTTTCAACTTTTTGTTTCAGTCCCAAGCCATCATTTTTTCTTGGATCCTATTCATCGTGTTTGCTTCGAATTCTGCCTCAAAGAAAGCAAAAATGTGGAAAGTTATTTCCTTGATAAGGGATATTTTTTGTAGTTTTCTTGGCTATCTTTTTTCTGCTTTCCAATGGTCCAGTTTTTATATTGGCCATAGTTTCCAGGATAATCAGGAAAAAATGCCTCCTTGTAGCCCTCGGGCAATTAGCAACTTTTTGTTTTTTTTGCATACAGGTTTATTCATCTAGCCAAGAGGCACGAATCACCATTTAGCAAGGCTGATTTTGTATATAAGGTTTTGGGATCCTCTATAAAAACCCACTGTTAATCTATTATAATAATTACCAAAAAAAAAAAACATGTTGTCTAGGTAGATATCCTTTGAAGAAAGTACCTTCACCATAATGAATTTCTTCGTGATGAAATCCTCCCTTCTAGTTCTACCATTTTGGAACTCAATTCTGAAAAATAGGTATATTGTTAAAGTAGAAATTGGCTTCAGAAAGGTAATAACATTGATTTTTGGAATGATGTTTGGCTTTGTGATACCCCATTGAGTCAGGACCAAGCCCAAATTCCAATCAATGAAGAGTTTTACCCAAACCTATTCTAGAATAATTAATGCAAAAATAAATAACTTAGAAGAAATACAACTCACAAGATACATTCACATAGAACACAAGAGATTTATCTTGGTTCATCCAATATGGGCTACATCCAACAAACAAGAGCCACACCTCCTTTTCTATTATTATTCACCTTGCCTATAATGGGACATTACAATCAATATAAAGGAAAATCTCACAACTCTAAACCACAATGTGGTATTAGAATACCATGGTCATAATACCATGGGCTAAAACCACCCATACCCACTAATCATGGAAATCCCACCAATGCCTTCGAAAATAGCTTCGATAATATCTCTAGAAAAGTAGCCTGAAGATGGGGTTTGCCGTACAATACTTCCTCTGCAAATAATGAGACACATCTAACATTCTCCCACTTGTTGAATACTTTGCAAAAAGGTTGTAATCAATGTTAGTTCAAAGACTCAGTATTTCCAAACCCATTTCAACTATACAAAAAATAAACTTTTTTGTTATAACTGCCTTGGTTAAAGCATCTGCAACATTTACCTTGATATCCACTTTTCCAGCAACACTTTATTTTGTTCAATCATGTCCCTACTAAAGTGGTCCTTTGTATCAATGTGCTTGCTTTGTTATTGAATGGTAAGCTAGGTTCTTTGCCAAAAATATAGCACTTTGACTATTACAGTTTATCTTCACAGCTCCTTGAAAGAACCCAATCTCAACACATAGTCTTTGTATCCATATTGCTTCCTTACTTGCATCAGTGGCTACCATGTATTAAAATTCAATGGTTGAAAGAGAAACACTGATTTACCTTTTGCTCATCCAACTAATAGCCCCTCCAAACAATTTTAATACATAAGCACTAGTAGATATTCTATTGTAAATATCTCTAGTCCAATCTACATCAACAAAACCTTCTATATCCAAGGATCTATTCAATCTCTTAGCAAATCCATTTTGTTGTGGTGTATATGGAGTAGTCCTTTGTATTGCAATACCAAATTGCTTACAAAAATTCTCAAATTTATTTGAACAATACTCTCCTCTATTATTAGAACTCAACACCTTAATATTTTTCTTAGTTTGATTTTCAACAAGAGCTTTAAATTCTCTAAACTTATCAAACACTTCATATTTACTTTTAATTAAATAAATCCATGCATATCTTGAAAAATCATCAACAAAAGAAGCATAGTGCCATAATTTTCCAAGAGATGGAACAAGAACAGGACCAAAAATATCACTGTGAATTAGATCTAATACCCCTTTTGATATTGCAGCACCAGATGGGAAACTAACACGATTACGTTTGCCATAAATACAATGTTCATAAAAATTAAAAACCATTGAGAAATTAGGAATACCTTGGACCATACATTTTATGTACAGGATATGCAATTCCTTTTCTCCAATATGTCCCATTCTTTGATGCCAGAGCATTGAAATTTTGTTTGACTCAGCCTCATCAATAGTTGAGCTATTGCACTCATTTGTCATAGTGCTTCCCAATAGCTTATACAAGGTTCCAATCCGAACTACTCTTGCTAACACCATAGATCCACAAACCATTTTGGATGAATCCTTACTAAAACTGATGTTTATTGCTGCATCAGCAATTTTGCTTACAAAAATTAAATTTCTAGTAAGGCTAGGAATATGCATCACACCTGGGAGGGTTTTAACCCTACCATCCTAAAATAATATTTTCACCCTTCCATGACCAATGATTTTAAGTTGTGAATCATCTTCCAACAGTACCTCCTCTCCATCATATCTTTCATATTCACTGAACCACCCCCTATGAGGAGTCATATGAAAAGAGGCACCAATATCGATCAACCAATCATTTCTATCTGAATGCGTGGAGCAGCATGCCAGATATACATCCCATCCTTCATCAGTGGATTTATTTATCTCTATGGAAGTGGATTCATCAAATATCTTTCTAGAATCAACATTATTTGATCTATAATCCTTCTTCATGTGTCTAAGCTTACCACATTTCCAACATTTTCTCTCAAAACTTCCTCGAGACTTAGATCTACCTTTAGACTTAAATTTATCACCATATCTCATTTTATCTTTTTCCTTGGTACACCCTCTCACTGTTAGGGCATCCCTTGATGTGCCCTCCATGGCTTTTCTCCTCATATCCTCTGATAATAGAGATGCCACAACATCTTCAAACTTTAATGTGGTTGAAGTTGTACTACCAATTGCTACAACTAGGTTATCCCATGAATCTGGTAAAGAGAATAGAAAAGTAATACATTTATCTTCGTCACTCAACTTAATTTCAACAAATGCAAGTTGAATTACCACCGTATTGAATGCATTAAGATGATATGCTACTGAATCCCCTTCATTCATCCTCATATTATACAATTTATTTTGGAGAAATAATTTGTTCACCAGGGACTTAGATTGATACATAGTCCCTAACTTATTCTAGAGATCCTTTGCAGTAGCTTCTCTATAAATATTTATTAGGATAGAATCTACAAGACAGTCGAATTAGACTCCTCACTTTTCGATTCAACTTTTCCTAATCTTCATCAGTTGTATTGGTAGGTTTCGTTTTAGAGATAATAGACCCCTGATCTCTGTCCACGAGCAGATCCTCCATCTTTAACTTCCATAGTTCAAAAAAATTTTCATCGAATTTTTTAATCTCTATCCTTGAATTATTTGACGTCATTTTTCTTCAAGCTCCTACGTAAAAATCCTACTCCGAAATAGGTTTTCTATAACTCCTAGAAACCCTAGATCCTCTTCAAATGAATTAAAATCCTAGCAATAAAGGCATCCCTCTGTGGCTAACAATATGGCTCTGATACCATATGAAGAGTTTTACCCAAACCTATTCCATAATAATTAATGTAGAAATAAATAACTCAGAAGAAATACAACTCACAAGATACATTCACATAGAACACAAGAGATTTATCCTGGTTCACCCAATATGGGCTACGTCCAACAAACAAGAGCCACACCTCCTTTTCTATTATTATTCACCTTACCCGTAATGGGACATTACAATTAATATAAAGAAAACTCTCACAACCCTAAACCACAATGTGGTATTATAATACCATGGACATAATACTATGGGCTAAAACCACCCATACTCACTAATCACAAGAATCCCACCAGCTTCGATAATATTTTTGGAAAAGTAGGATCTCGAAGATGGGGCCTGTCATACAGTATTTCCTATGTAAATAATGAGACACATCTAACAATCAAACCAATCACTTATCAATTCTTTGGTCCTCGGGTATTTGAATTCATAACTAGTGATGGTCATAGATGACAATGGAAGCTTATTCTTGTTCAAGGTATCTCAAGAGATCAAATCCATACTACCGAATCCTTATCCAATATTCTTATAAAGTATTTTATACCTTTTGTTACTCTTGATGATAAAGTTATTTGGAAACCAAACCAAAGTGGTCTATTCAATTTTGAATCTTCTTAATTTGTCAGTGACCACCCTCATGTGCATGGTTTCATTACTAAATAAGTTTGGGTCAAACATCTCATTCCAAAAATTGTGATCTTTTTTTGGCTTGTTGTTCAAAATAGAATTCTAACTCTTGACAGTATTCAAGCCAAAAGGTTTTGTTATCCCTAATAGTTGTTATTTGTGCAAGTGTAATCTTGATACTGTTGAGAACATGTTTTTAGAGTGCCCTTACTCCTTAGTTCTCCATTTTATTTTCTCTTTTTTTCAATATTAGTTGGGCCTAACCTCACTACATCCTTGACCTCTACCTCCAATGGCTTGCTCCTTTTTCTTGTTAAGGGCTAAAATTTATTTGGTCTTTCATACTTCTCAACTATTTTTTAATCATCTAAAATGAAAGAAATAATAGAGCTTTCCACAATTCCTCAAAAAATGTTTCTTCCATTGGGAATCTCATTTTGTCTTTTGCCTCAAAAAAATATTCTATTGTGCCCTAAAAGGATACTCCCACCATGAAGAGGAAAGTGGATATTTTAACATCTTTAGGTCATATTACCCCTTGAGATTTGATCCTTTGACCTCTCATGAACATATCTCAAATTTCTTAGGAGCCTCTTCCTATAGGTTGGATCAAATTTAATTTTGATGGAGCGGTGAAAGGGAATCCAAGCAGAGTGAGAGCATAAGATATTTTTTGTGATCACATGGGCAACACATTATTTATCGTACTACAATATGCTTGATATCATCACTCATCATAGTCTATCATGAGGAGAAGATTGAGCATGTCCTTAATTATATCTTCATAGAAGAAAATAAGTAATGAGTTATTGAACTAGTTCATCATTGTTTATTGCCTTATTTTTTGTTTCCTCTTGGAACTTTTGAAGATTTTGGATCATGTAAAATATTTGATGAAGTTTATCAATAACATCTATTGAAATGGAAGCTCCAACAACATGTGTAACAAAATATCAAAGGACAAGTTTGCTAAAACAATACCTCATGGAGGAGTGGAGCTAGTAAACACCTTTTTGCATCTAAACTTCCAAATATGTTTGAGAAAAATGAGTCTACAAACATCCTAAAGTTTGAGACAATGATCTTGTAGCCATGTCACAAAACTAAAACAAGTGAATAATAGCTTCTGAAGCATTACAAAATTTACATTGAGGGGAAATACGTAAATCCGAAGCCAGAATTTCAAAAGTTTGAAGTTTTTGATACAAAAATTTCTATCCAAGAAGCTGAGTTTTGAACTCAATAACAACTTTCCAAATTTGAGCAACAAGAGACTTCCATTGGGCATTGGTAAAATTGACTTGCCACTTGACATTGAGCTTAGAGTCCAACAATAAAGGGCACAAAATATTTTTGTAAATCCAACAAGATTTAATGAAATAAATTATATGGTCATTAAGCCATCTCTAGTCAATCCATATAGTAGGTTCTTGTTCCCAAATTTATAAGGACCTCACATGGAATGGAAGCCACACCAATTCCAAAAGACTCCTTGAATGAAGAGGGAAGGGAAAAACAATTATGGATTTGGGTCAAAGTGAGAATTGAGGAGCTGTCTGGATCCCTCATATCCCTTATTCTATTTATATTTTTCTTCAAAAATGTTAGGCCTCAAAGAGTAATGCACAAAGCTAAAGGCTTATCATTATAGAGGATAAGTTTACTCCACCAAAGATTGTTCAGACCGATACTTAAACCATTTCGTAAGGAGTCAGACTTCCAAGCCAATAAATGAGAAATTGATTGCCAAGTTTTCTAGTTACGAGTAAGAAGAATAGATCATTTGATCCTTAAGTATGGTGCATTAAGGACCTTATCCTCCCATGGTTTTTTTTCATATATTTTTATGAGTAGCTTGAAAGATATTGTACCAGAACATATATTTCCAATTTTCCTCTCTAATAATGGATCTAGCAACCCATTTAGCCACTAAATTTTTGCTTTGGGTAAGAGGATCAATAATAGAAGCCTTTAGTTGAGTACAAAGTTTCCATGAAATGGTTGTCATGTCTACATCCCCATCCCATTTGGTCCATAAAAATTTACAATGAGATGAGTAGATTTACATTATCCGTAGCTTCTTTAGATGGTGTTGTCCTTGTACGCAATTTCTTTAAACGATAGTGTTGTTATGTCAACGACAACATGAGACTTGCAACACAGATTTTACAATCTTGCAATTCATGTATTTTCTACAAGACAGGTGCAAGAATTTAAAACATCTATAAAATAAAGATTTTATTAATCAAGTCAATATGACATAGTTTTTACAAAGGCTACTACAAAATACGCAAACCAATCTCATAACGAACTCTTCTTTCTCTAGTCTAGAGTTATCTTCTCTCCTCTCCTCTTCTCTTTGAGGTTCTCTCCTTATTTATAAGTATAAAGACAGTGGGTTGCTAATAAGTTTCCAGTTAATTCCAATGACTTTCAATTCTTTTTCTAAGTTCCAACTAGATGGAACTTTCAGTTGCATGCTTATTAGTTATTCCATATTTTAATAAAAATTCTAACTGTTGTTAACACCTAATCCTTTGACATCACCTTTATGTAACCTTATAGATTTTGTTTAATTAAATTCAAGTAACAATTTTTTTTGAAGTATGGTGACTTTGTTTTCATAAACAAGAAAATCCCAAAAGTCAGAGGCCTAATGTTGACAGAGTTGGAACTTCACCAGATGGATAATTTGGCCTAATCAGAAATTTTGCTCAGGTTTACGTTTTAAGAGGGAGATAACAATGTTACCTAGAGATCTAAGATATTTGGTTTTGTTTGATTGTGAAATGGTTGGTATTTTTTAATTCGCTTGGAATAATTCAGTGATAATATATATATATTAATTAATTAATTAATTAATTATAACTTTTCTTTTCATTCTAACTTATAAATAATCTTACACAATATATATAAATTAATTAATTATATATATAATTTTTTTTTTTTTTTTTGATAGTTAACGAAATATGTACAGTGGGTTTTTTTTAAAAGGATCCCAAAACCTTATTTACAATATAAGCCGAAGCAGTAAGCCGTACAACCAGACTTGATTTCCCCAAACTGGGACCCAAAAAATAGACAACAACAAAAAGGGCCTTGCCACGGGGCCCTGGAGCCTACAAACAACAAAAACCCCAACAAAACCGGGCGCAGCTGCGAACCTCCACAAAACCAAACCCAAGAAACAGAGCAAAAAATTGTGAAGACCGGGGCCTAGTTGTCCGGGCCCTGCCCGTCTTCAGCCTGCTCGGATTGCCGCTGCCCCTTTGCAACGCTTTCCTCTAGCCTGCGGCGGAGCTCAGACAGCGCCTTGGTGGCATGAGACGCTGCGAGGGCAGCTGAATTGAGAGAGCTCACCGCAGTGTCCAGGATACCGTGAAGCGCTGTCTTCTGAAGCACATCGTCTGTCTCAGAGCTTATCATCGTGGGCTCCGGGTCCTATGCTTTGACAAACTTGGGGCTTTCTGAAGCCCGGATGGGACCAGGGGAGGCCCTCTTACGGCCAGAGCTAGGGGGAAGGGCCCCATCTGGTCCTTTGCTCGACGTCCTACACTTGCGAGTAGGCCTGCAGCGCTTCAGGGAGGGAGTAACATCAGGGGCAGGGGAGTCTTTGGGGGACTCCGGGGGAGAAACACCTGACTCGGGGGCCAGGGCAGAGGCCAGGGGAGGATTGAGTGGAACTGAGGCTGGTTGGCCAAGGCATGGTGGTAAAGGACCACCATGAGCCCCTGGTGCAGGGGCCGTGAATGGCTTTTGCTGGCTCGCTCGATGGTCAGGCCCAGCGAGTAAAGGAGGAAACGGGGGGTGCTAATGAGGGTGGCATCACGAAGGTGATTAAAAAAGTTGATGTGGAACCTGAAGAGGCGCTGCTCGGGGTCATCGCAGGTTATGTACTGCATAACCGAGACAATGGCGTCATCGAATGGCACCGGTAGGTGAGATCGAAGCAAGTTCCCCTTATCCCACTGATGATCTGGAAACCGGGAAAGCTCCTCCTCCCAGTTATGCTTATCGCGTCGAACAACTCGACCCTTCTCCTCGTGGTGTAGCCCGATGACTTCTGTGAGGAAGTCCTTAGAAATTTTAAAATGCACGCCCTTAACAGTGACTTCTCCGTCGTTCCAAGAATCCAGAAAGGCCTGGGTAATCTCGTCATCGTGGCCGAAAAACTTGCTGAAGAAAGCAGTATAATTCTTGGCGTCGACGAAAATGCGGGCAGGGCCGCTCAGCTCGAGAACAGAGGGCTCCAAAAAAATAGATCTGGACGCCATGAGGGATGAACTGGCAGGGTGGGGACACGGGGGCCAGAAAATGCCAGACCGGGGACGCAAGCACAAGGGAGGGGGAATGTGACAGCAGGATGGGACAGCGGGGGGATTAAAAAGACCTGGCGGGGGCTTGGGGAGGGGAAGCACCACCAACTTTGGGAAGTAGCACGCGCGTTGATGATTTACACGACAAGGAGGAGGGTGACGGAGTGGATCAAGGATCTGACACGCGGGGGTGGGGCAGGCCCACAGCCGGGGCGCCATCTAGCGGATGCTGAGCGGAGGATCACCGGGGAAGAGCTGAGTCAGAGATAACTTTGAATGGATTACCATGGCACAGGGAATGAGCGATTTTGAGATCACCACGGGAAAAGCGAGGAATTCTGACATGCGCAAATAGGAAAGACTATCGGGGCTGCCAGCTGGCTGATGAGGGTAGCTAACGAAACTAGTGATGCGGGCCGCTGCGGGGAGGAAAAGGGTCCTAGCGCTGTCGGGGCCGCTATGCCTGGCACTGAATGGCAGTGGCCTAGATCGGGAGGACAACGTCGCTCAGCCGTGGAGGAGATTAGACACCTGGATGAAAGACAGGATCGGGGTGGTCCTGGAGCGCAATTCGAACTAGGCCTGCAGGGAAGTGCGAGGTCCAGTTGGTGAATTCTCCAACGGTGATGCCAAGGTTCGCCATGAAGTCAGCCGCCCTGTTGCCTTCCCTGAGAACATGTTGGAAGGTGTGATCAGGAAAACCCTGTAGCAGAAAGAGGGCCTCCCGGATGGAGTTCTAAAATCGCCAGGAGCAGGACTCGGGCTGCTTGGCACCTCTAATAATGACTTGAGAGTCTCCTTCGATAATAATTGGGGAGGGGCCCCCGAGAGCCGTCAGGCCATTGAGCATGCCAGCAGCTTCAGCAACGTTTTTAGTTTATCTGCCTAGCGGGACCGCAAAGGTAGAGACTAGATTCCCGGAGCTGTCTCTGATAACCCCGCCGGCCCCAGAGGGACCGGGGTTGCCTTTGGAAGCACCGTCGAAATTGAGCTTGAGCCACCCGGGGGGGGGAGTCCATCTAATCAGGGATCGGGGGGAAGGGGCGGGAGGGGAAATGGGGGGGGAGATCTGGAAGCCGAGGGAGGAGAGAAGGGAGGCTTCGCTCGGGCGCCTGGGCTCCGCAGAAAAGGGAAGGAAGCGAGAATTCTCGGAGGTGAAGGAAACCGCTTTGAGAGCCAACCTCTGGGGGGAGCAAGCCAGGGCGGAAAAGGCACGCCGGTTGTGCTCAAGCCAAAGCTACCAGAGAAAGTGGGGAAGGCAGGCCTTCCAGAGGAAGTGGAGGAGGGGATGGGCAAAGGGGGTGGGCCATTGGGACAGCAGGTCGAAGATGGAATTGGGGGCCACCCACTGAACGGAAAACTGGGAAAGGATGAGGCCCAAAGCTTCAAAAGAGAAGGCACAGTTTAGGAAGAGGTGGTTGGTAGACTCCCACGCGGCGCAGCAGAGGAAACATCTGTTGGGAATTTGGAAGCCACGCTTGATCAGATTTTCGAGCGTGAGGATTTTGTTTTGGGCGGCCGCCCAGACAAAATGGCTAATTTTGGGGATCAATTTCTTGGCCCAGACCATCTGGGTCGGGAAGGTGGTAGCCTCGGGGGTTCTCTGAATATGGTAGGCGGACTTGACAGAGAAGATGCCGCTAGGAGAGCCATGCCACATGATTCTGTCACTGGCACCGAAAGAAGGAATGACTGTCGCACTGAGGATGCGTTGGAGTCTGGCAGCTTGAAGCGGGAACCTGGGGTCCAGGATGGGTTTCCAGGTGATCTGCCCCTGGCACAGGGCCATGTAATCAGACACTCTGGGCCCACGGCCCGCTAGCCCAGGCTTGAGAAGAAGGAGATCTCTGTCGGAGCTCAGGGCCTCGTCGAGGATCCATCTGTCCTCCCAAAAGTCGATCTTGGCGCCATCCCCAAGGAGCCATCTGGTCCCAAGCTGAACGATGTCCCTGGTGGAGAGCAGGGCCTTCCAGAAGGCAGATCCGTCATGGGGCTGGGAATCCCCGAGGAAGGGGTGACTATGACAGTATTTCCTCCGAACAATGCTGACCCATTCGTCAGGGGTATTGGTATGGACCTTCCAGGCATGTTTGGACAGAAGGGCCTGGTTCATGGGAACCACCCGTCTGAGCCCGATTCCTCCCTCAGCCTTGGGGTGGCAGACTAGGGGCCAGGAGACCAAGGGAATACTTTTTTTGTCTTCACCTCTCGACCAGAGAAATCATTTCTGGATTTGCTCGATGAGATTAGCAATGGAGGCCAGAATTCTGAAGACCGACATGAAGTATATAGGTATGCTTTGGAGAATGGAAGCCAAGAGAGTGGCTCTGCCGGCCTGAGAAAGGAGGTGGCCTTTCCAAGGGGCAAGTTTCCTTTGGATCCGCTCGATCAACCCACTCCACAGCCCTTTGGAAGATGCCCCTGTGAACAGAGGAAGCCCGAGGTAGGAGGAAGGGAGGGAGCCGGGGGAGCAGCCAAGGATCCGCCCGATTTTGAGTTGCCTGGCCACAGGGGTGTTGATGAAGTAAATCTTGCTCTTGCGCAGGTTGATCTTTTGTCCAGCCGCCTCCTCGTACAAAGCAAGGATTCTCTTGAGGGCCTTAGCTTGAGGGACCGAGGCCACGGAGGCCAGAATGGTGTCATCCACAAATTGCTGATGGGACACGGGGGGGAGATCCTACGTCGGCCTGATGCCCGAGATAAGACCGCGGGTTACAGCGTTCGAAATGGTGCGGCCTAGGGCCTTAGCCAGGATAATGAAGAGGATCGAGGATAGGGGATCACCTTGGCGGAGACCTCTGGAGCTGGGAAAGAACCCGGTCGGAGACCCATTGACCAGGATAGAGAACCAGGGGGAGGACATGCACTTGCTGATGAGATGGACCCAGGAGGGATGAAACCCAAATTTGAGGAGGACTTTGGACAGGAAGCTCCAGTCGACTCTGTCAAAGGCTTTATTCATATCAAGCTTGAGCAGGAAGTGGGCCTTTCTGGATAGGACAGCTGAGTGGATAGCCTCATGCATGATGATGACCCCGTCGGTGATCAGCCTGCCTTTGACGGAGCTTCCCTGACAGGGGGAAATGATCAGGGGAAGGATGTCTTTGAGGCGGGTAGTCATGGCTTTGGTCAGAATTTTATAGAGGACATTGCACAGGCTGATGGGGCGGAAGTCTGACAGGGACCTGGCGGCCTGGGTCTTTGGGATCAGGGCTATGAATGTAGAGTTGATGCCTCTAGGGATGGATCTGGCAAACTGTAGGTCCCGGATGGCAGCACAAATTTCGAGGCCTACTATATCCTAGAAATTCTGGAAAAAGTAGGGAGGAAACCCGTCCGGGCCTGGAGCCGCCTCAACCTTCATGGAAAAGGTGGCAGCATGGATTTCCAAATCCGACAGGGCCTAGACCAGTTTAGAATTAGCCACGGTTGGGACGGACACCGGGATGTGGTCCAAGAGGGAGTCGACCGCCTCAGGGGACATAGGAGGACCATCACCTAGGAGCTCTTGGAAAAAGTGGACTGCCTCGCCTTGGATGTCTACTTCCTTGTTGGGAGCATAGACGTTGGAGAGGATCCACGAACGCTTAGAGTTGAGGCAATGGATCAGGATGTTCATGATTATGGGTGAGGAAGAAATGAGCCTTCCCTTGAAATATCGAGGATCCCACATGCACATGAGGCCCCCGGCTGAACCAGCCGCGGGGGTGGAGAGAAGTTCGCAGTCGCGCCAGGTAGAATGGGCTATTCGCCGAGCAGCGATGTCATCGATATTGGTCTCCTGGAGGAGTATGAAGGATAGACGGTGATCCCTTCAGAGTTGGCCGAGGATCCTTTTCTTGGGGACTCCATTGAGTCCCCTAATTTTCCAGGAGATTAGCTTCATTTGGCACCCTTTTGGGGTCGCCTACCCCCCTTTCCAGCCTGGGTGGGAGGTTTGGATCGGGTGTCATCCGCCTTGCGAAAGTTTGAGGCAGCATCAGGGAGCGTAGTCTAGGAACCGCTAGCGATATCATCCTCGGTGATCCTTGATCGTTGCTCGCACCGGGTGGGCCGTCCTCATTTACCTTTGGAACCAAAATCTGTGGCAAAGGATCTGCTTTGGGTCCTCTTGGGGCTGACTTCATCTGACTCAGATGGAGAGCTGTCATCGGTCTCATCATTAGATAGTTCGGACCCACAAACCAAAGGGGTAGGCTCCAAGAAGGGCTGAGGGGCCGAGGTCAGAAGGGGTTGGGGGGGGAAGGTTGGATCTCGGAAGGAGCCGGGGCTTGCAGAGCTAGAATGACCTACGGGGGAGGATCGGGGATCGGGGCCCCGGAAGGGTTACTAGGGATCTTCGAGCTGGGCCCGAGGGCGGGGCCCAAAGGGGAGACCTCCTTGGGGGGAGTGCTAGGGGTGGGATGGGAAGGATCCTGGGAGGGGGCCCGACCAGAACTGGGTTGGGGGTTGGGAATAGGGCCTGCTGTCTTCCTGGAATCCGGGCACTAATGAGGGAGGTGGCATTGAGAGCTGCAAGAGGTGCAAAAGGCAGGTTTGTTTTCGTAGATCAGGGTTTGGCGCTAGAAGAAGGACCCAGAAGAGATGGTCACCGAGGAGGGGAGCTCAGATTCGAGGTTGGCGTTGGCATAAAACCTTGCATGCACCATGCGAGAACCGGCCTTGGTCGCAGGATCAAAAGCCACCAGATCTCCAACCGACTGGGCGATGAGCTTGAGGATGTCTTCATGCCACAGATGGAAGGGGAGGTCCGGGAGGCGAACCCAGATCGGGGCAAAGTTGATGCTTTGGGTGCTGGGGTGGAAGTCTGCACCGTAACGTCTGAGAAAGAGGCTTTTGCGACCCAAGAACCAGGGCCCGCCCGACAGGATCTTCTCAGCATCCTCGTTGTTATTAAGTTTGATAATGAAAAAGCCTCTGGATAGGGCGACCAGTTGGATATGACCAGAGACCTTCCATCTGGTGGCTACCCATCTGCGGATCGTCTCCATGTCTGGGTGCCCACCCAGGAACTTCCCAACCAGATATGATGAAGAATCAGAAACCAGGGAAGAGTAAACCTCCTCCTGGATGGAAATGTGAGTACCTTGGAGGGAAAGCCCGACTCCCAAGGCTCGACCAGGAGATCTGTTGCCCGCCAGAACTTGTTGATAAGAGGGTTTATGCCCGCCCGGGGCCCGCCCTTGACCAGGGGCGGGGGGGCCTTCCCAAAGCCTTTCGAGATGGGATCGCTGGATAAGGGCCGCGGGCCCAAAATCTCGACCCCACCGAACCCATCGCACCCTAGACCCTCGGTCGACCATGCCGCCGATCCGCCTGGGCCCGGCCCGGGCGTACCTGAGCCTCCAGGATCTGGGCCCGCCCAGAAACCAGTGCTCTGCGTTGGATCCAAATCCAGCCCTGCATCGGCATCTGCGCCTGCTGTCGTGCCTGCTGTCGCTCCTGCTGCTCCTGATGCCGCTCCTGCTGCTCCCGCCATCCTCCCAATGGTCTATCGTTTCGATTTCCCAAAAACCAATTTTTTCTATATATAATTTTTTTTATTCTAACTTATAAATAATATTATTTTAATATAAAATTTTCAATTAATAAAAACATGATTGATTAATAACATTTTTTTACTAAAAATGTAATTCTATAATTCCATAATATCTACAAAGAACTAAGAATAGTCCTTCAATTAATTATTGTAGTTTTTTTTTTGAAGAGGAGTAAAAATATTTCGTGTAGAATAATTAAAAGAGTAGATTTGTTTTTCTTTAAGTTGTTCAAGAAAATACAATTGGAGGGCGGTCCTTTGCGTCTCTATCTCTCAAAAAAAAAAACTTTTCCATTTGTTGTAGGCCAAACAAGGTGAATGGTTTCCTATTTTTATCGCATGCCCGTGCATTTAATTATCAACCCAGGGAGCTTCGTAAACTTGCAAAGAGTCAGAATTAGGTTACTACAATACCACTGGAGGTGAATCTACTAATCCTACATTTGGGGGGTGTTCTTGAAATGGTTGTCAATCATTCCCGCACTCCTCAATAAATTACGTAAGAAGAACAAAATTAAATCTACATAAATAAATCATGTACACATTCTTGAAAATAAATCTACTGCAAATATTGGAACTAGCAAACTAATGAACGTTCTTATGAAAGCAATAAACTAATTAAAATAAATAAACAAAAATGAAATGGGGAAGAAATACTGTCTTGGAGTGGGCCCAGGCTCTAGCAGCTTCTTCCCGATCAAACACGCGCTTTAGAACTTTTGGAACTGTAATATATTTATCAACGTATTACAATCTATCTTCTGTAACTCTAAATAGATCTTTATTAATTATTTCTATATATTTCTCAGAACAATCTGCGTGTGTTTATATAACACACCCGTAGAAATTTTATTACAGAAGTAGTTACAACAGTCGATCTATCCCAGACTAAATCAAGACAGTCTGGTAAATGCAATCGACATCTGGCATTCTGTTCTAATGGCGGCGTGTTCATTGTTTGGTTCATGCTTTGCCTAGCATCAGTAAGATGTTTTGATACATTGGTGCAATCTCTGATTTAGCTCTGTATGATGCAGAGCTGGAACTACACCAGCCACTGTTGTCCACGTCGTTCAAATCTAGTCAATGGGCAAAGGATTAGTGACGTCTTTTGGTTGTGGGGAAGCGCTTGCCTTTTGCTAGTGCCTTCCGACTGTGGGGAGGTGCTTGTATTTGGTTGGTGCCTTTCGGTTGCAGGGAGGCACTCGCATTTAGTTGGTGCCTTCTGACTATAGGGAGGCACTTGTATTTATTTGGCACCTTTCGACTGTAGGGAAGCACTCGTATTCAGTTGGCACCTTATGACTATAGGGAGGTGCTCGTATTCAGTTGGTGCCTTTCGACTGCAGGGAGGTACTCGTATTCAGTTGGCGACTTCCGACTGCAAGGAGGCGCTCATGTTCTCTTCATTAACCCCCAATGAAATAAAGTGCCAGGTCCATCAAAAGGACCTCGACCATTCCAAATCTAACTAAATCAACTACAATTCCACAAAACATACTAAAAACACACAAATTAGATAACATGCATAATTATATCAAATATCTATATAATCATTCATAAAATTACACAATCCTTATTATACAACCGCATATTGATCAAAGAAATATGTACAAAATATGAGCATTTTTGGTGCTCATCATCCCCCCATGCCTAACATATGCCATGCCCTCGTGGCATCCAAGTTGCAGGCAACCCTCTGACTTTTCATCATTGCCATCTCTTGGAGGATTCTGCTACCCTTGCAGCCCGAGTCTGTCTTTTCATGCCGGCATTTGAAGGTGTGGTTTGCCTTTGCCTATGGGAAACTACGGCTGTCAATTGTCCTCTTCTTGTTTTGGTTGCTATTGGTGGTGGTCTAACCAGCGTTGTTCCTATCGATTGAAATGCAGCTTCGACAGCTTTCCAGAGGTCGGTGTTTGGAGGTCTGACCACTGCCAGAGGGATATCCGAGTTATCCCCTCTGGAAGGCACTACTTGGGCCTTGTATAATCCAGCTACTTCAGGGGTAAGCCCTGCATTCTCCTTTGTAATCACAGTGGCCTCCAATTGTGGGCCATATAATCCCCACCATTCTAAGTACTTCCTCATCATGGAATTCCGCCCTCGGGATGAACCATAGATGTCCCAAAACTGGTTGTCTTCTGCCAGATTGACATAGATGCCAAAATCTCCTTTTACCCTCGAGGATGCATTCCTGGCCTCCTTGGCTGCTTTCATTTTGTTGCACCACTGCTTGAAATATTTTTTCCTTTCGATGAATGGTTGCATGTCCCATTCATCCTCTTCAGAGTTGGTGAAGGTCACTTTTGCCTTCTATCGATCTGTCCTGGGCCTCTTTGCCTTGGCTTCTGTAGAAAATGTGATAGCTTGGACAAGGGTATCTCCTTTCTCCTTCGAGGACTTCTCCTTATTCTGAAGGATCGGTTGTGCTGCTATCTCTGGGGGTGATCCTTCATTCGTCTGTCTACCTGGTGTCGACTCCTCAGGCTCTTCTCCTTATTTAGGCCTGGGGAGGTCCTCCTTATCCTCTGGTCTTATCTATTGCTGGAGACCTTTGTCCTACTCTGTGTCACTTAGGACAATGATAGGGGGCATCGTAGGACTTCTTTCCTTTTCACCCCTAAAAATAGAGGAATCCTCCCTTGCCTTCGGGCTACTCTGTCAGGCATCCGATCAAATCTCCCCCGAAGAGAATACTCATTTGACAGATGTGGGAGAGTTTGTTGGCACTTCTTCTGCCCAATTAGTTTGAGTGGATGCCTCCTGTCTTTCTGTTCCTCTGTCCTAAAGTATTTGATTTTCCTCCTACAACTGCCAGACTAGCTGCTCGAGCTGAGCGATTTGTCTATCCCTTTCCTCCAATTCCATTTTATGCTGGTTCTGGCAATCTTCCAAAATCTATTGTGCCATCCAGCAATCGGTTTGCCATTCGATCACCTCCTCCAAGGCCGCATCGATCTAGTCGTTACTACCAGAAGTTCCTTCATTCCATAGACTTTGGTTTGTTAATTCTCAGAGGTTTTGGGTAGCAACGTCTATCTTCGGGTCACTCTATCCTTACTCTATCGAGAGGAATCACCATAGAAATTTCCTCCTAGGGATTGGTTCGTCCTCACCATTGGCGAGCGACGCTCCTTCCTTATCATACTCGAGCATCGATGACTGCTCTGTTCCTCTTGGAAAATAAGGCAATGCCAATTGCCCGATGTTTGTTACCTCTTCTACAGGGGATGCTTCGTCTTGCCCTAATTTGGAAACTGCATTATGTTGCTCTATTTGGCTGCCATCTCCCTCTACGTCACAGTTTTGTCCTTGTGCTTCTGCATGGTGAACCAATGCCTATATCAGCCCATGGTGGGATAAGGTGTACAGTGCCCCTTTTTGGTACCGAGCCACTTCATATTTTAGAGCATTCGCCAGGTAGAAAGGTATATTTAATTTCCTCCCATGCACTAGGTGAATGAGGAAGTGCACATGATTAATGTGCAGATGGGTATACTTCCCTGTGCATGTGAAGAATCGAGCAATCTGCTCAAAAATCTTTCGTATATTCATGGGGAGACTATTTTTGAGTAACCCCTCCCTATATATCTGCACATTTTCTCCTGGCAGTAGTATTTTGGTGTATATTTTTAACACTCTGCCCCTGTATGTACATTCCCCCATGAGAGGCAATCCAGTTGCCTGTGAGATGAACTCAGGGGTGACTGGAATTTCCACCCCTCGTACTTGGGCTGCATCGCCCCTCAAAGAGGCGATGAATTCTCTAGCTACCTCCACATCATGGCCCTGACTAACTAGGGTGCAGTATTCGAGCCACCCCTCAGCTTCGAATTGGGTCTTCACTGCCCCTCTGATCCCATCAGTATCACTGGGTTCATTCTTCTTGATTGCGTGGTTCTTGAACCTTCCTCCCATGAAGCCTTCTGCTGTTGTATGTTTTTTTCTATCCTTCCTTCTTCAAGAAGGCACATTATTATAGAAAATATGCTTAACCCTAGCAGTTATGGAAGATGCCCTATCATTGGCACATGATTGCGGCTATGGGGGGATACGATCTCTATGACGACGATATCTTTTTTGGTACTGTGTATTTATAAATAATTATAAAAATGATTTGATTTAGTATGTGTGTACTTGATTTGTCATTCCAGTCATCGTGGTAGCCACTGATTTGCTGACTTGTGACATGAGGGAGGGGTATGGTCCTTTGATGCCGCTCATTTGTGCGATGCTTTGTTTCACTCGAGGCATCCGATAGATGTAAATGTTGCACATGGGAGGCATTATTTGGTACCTTTCCCATGTGGATGGTGTCCTTGTAGTGCATTTTTGATGTTGTTGATTCTCTTCTTCGAACGAATGTGCCTTTCGATGCTATGAGGTGCCTCTGATTTGTGGGAGGCACTTTTGCCTGCATGTGTCTTCCCAATGTGGGAGGCACCTCCTTCTGGTTCGTGCCTTCTTGATGTTGGAAGGCATTCATCTTTATGAATGTGCCTTCCTAATGTTGGAAGGCATATTCGACTGGATGAATGCACCTTCCTGATGTTAGAAGGCGTCTCGGCTGGATGAATGCGCCTTCCTGATGTTGGAAGGTGTATTCGATTGGATTTTTTTTTTTTAAGACTTGGTGCCTTCCTGCCATGGAAGGTGCCTACATATATATATTTTTAGAACTTCTGAATGGATGGAAGGTGCTGTCTTCCGATTTGGCACCTTCCGGATGTAGTAAGGTGCCTTCTTCTAGATGGGCACCTTTCGGGTGTAGTAAGGCGCCTTCTTGTGGACTTGGCACCTTCTTCTGGATGTAGTAAGGCACCTTCTTTTGGATGGGTGCCTTTTGGGTGTAGTAAGGCACCTTCTTCTAGATGCAGTAAGGCACCTTCTTTTGGACTTGGCACCTTCTGGATGTAGTAAGGCACCTTCTTCTGGATGGTGATTTGACTGGAAAAAGGGTGATCAAGCCTTCCCAATTTTTCATGCTGTCCAGATTCTACCTACGAACTGGTGTTGAAATGCTAAGACAAATCGGGCCTGGTTTCCCAGATACCTATCCCTCGTGCTATCAGGTCCTCCACCTGCAAAAAGCAACCAAAAAAGAAAGGAAAATAAAGGCAGTTAGACACGTTCTGTGCTTGTTAGGCCCTAGATTAGGATGCCTACAGCTTGCATGTGGGCGTCGTCCCTACAAAAACACACATTACAAAAAAAACTATATTAACTAAAAAATTTTGGGTGAGCACTTTCATACCCACAATTTCACCTGTGAGAGTTCAGTCCAGATCTAGAAAGATGGGGTCTCCCCCACACCTACTCTGGATTCCACCTGTAACATTTTGGACGTATTATAGGGGCATAGTCGATGGCCATTGACTGTGAACATGGTGTTGCTGCCGTAAATTGTCTTAACGTGCACCGCCCCATTCCTAATGAGCTCTACCACCTCATACGGCCCCATCCACCTCTGCATAAGTTTACCCTTCCTTTCCTAGAATCGGGAATCATACAACAGTACCCATTCCCCTACCTAGAACTTCTTTAGCTTGATGTGGTTATCATGCCACTTCTTTCTCTGCTTCTGTATAATCTCTATCCTCTGTAAAGCATCCAGTCAGATTTCATCTAGCTGATCTAGCTGGCGAATCCTTTGTTTTTGAGCTTTGTCCAAGCTCAAATTTAATTATGAAGCTATCCTCAGATTTTTTATTTTGAACTCGATGGGCATCATCGCATTTTTTTCATAGACCAGTTGGAAAGGTGTGCATCCTGTGGTGGATTTCCACGTGGTGTTGTATGCCCAAACTGCATTCGGAAACCGTGTGGCCCAATATTTCTTCTGTTGCTGCATAGTTTTGGTCAGGATATTTTTTATCTCCCTGTTTGTCACTTCTACTTGCCTGTGCCTACGGATGGTAGGGCATGGTTTTATTGTGCTAAACTCTATACTGCTCCATCAGCTCCTCAATAAATTTGGAGGTGAATTGGGGCCCTTGGTTTGTTGTTATCTCCCGAGGAACCCCAAATCGTGTGAAAATATGGGCAAATAAGAAATTAGCGACCGTTCTTTCCTTTGAGTCCCTTAATGCCTGCACTTCCACCCATTTGGTGATGTAATCTGTGTAGACCAAAATAAACCTCCTTCCCATCGAAGGTGGATTAAATGGTCCCATGAAGTCCATGCCCCATTTATCAAAAGGTTCTAGGTGTACCTGGGGCTGCAGGGGCATTTCATATCGATGGGTTGGTCTACCCATCCTTTGGCACTCATCACACTTGCTGATATATGCTACCATGTCCTTGAACAAAGTGGGCCAAAAATACCCAGCCTATAGGATTTTGTAGGTAGTTCATTTCCCTACAAAGTGTCCTCTGCATGGCTCATCGTGACATGTCTTGAGCCCTTCTGAAAACTCCTGTTTTACTATGCATCTTCTTATAATTTTGTCCCATCCTATTTTAAATAGGAGACCATCCATCCAAAGGAATGATGCATTCTTCTTTATGACCGCCTACTTTTCTCAGTAGGAGAGAGTAGGTGAGGTCCTTTTGGTGGCCAAGTAACTGGCTATGTCTGCATACCATGGAGTTTGTTCACTAATAGCGAACAGATGTTCATCCAAAAATTGATCTTCCACTACTTGATGATCTACTGGTATCGATCTGGATAGAAAATCCACCACGATGTTGTCCTTGCCTAGTTTATCGATTATAGTGATGTCAAATTCCTACAATAGCAATAGCCATTTGATAATTCTACCACCAATGGCTGGCTTGCTCATCAGATACCTGAAAGCCGTGTGGTCCGTATGAATGAAGACCTTGTATCCCGTTATATAGTGGCATAATTTGTTTATTGCATGGACATCTACGAGGAATTATTTTTCTATCACTGTATAGTTGAGCTCTGCTCTTGCCAAGTTTTTACTGACATAATAGATGTCATACAATTCTTCCTCATATTTCTTCTCGAGGAATGCTCCGATCGCACCGTTAGATGCATTGCAGTAAATATGGAACAATATGGCCTAATTCGGTCCTCTCAATACTGGTGCAGATATCAAATTTTCTTTCAACAATTGGAACACTTCTTCGCAATCTCTCGTCCAATTGAACTCTACATCCTTAGAAAGTAGGGTGTGCAATGGTTTGGCAATCTTACTAAATTTGGCGATAAATCATCGGTAGTACCCGGCTGATCCAAGGAAACTTCTTACCTCCTTCTGCGTTCTAGGGCTAGGTAGGTCTCTGATGACCTTGATCTTCCTCTTGTCTACTTTTATTCCTTCTACAGAGAGGTGGTGTCCCAACATGATGACTTCTCGCATCATCATAAAACATTTTTCATTACTTAGGGACAAATTATTTTCCTTGCTCCTGTCGAGCACTCTTTCCAGATTTGTCATTGCCTCCTCGAAGGTTTCTCCATAGGTAGTGAAATTGTCCATGTATACTTCCACCCCGTCTCCTATCATATTAGAGAATATGCTAAGCACCACCCTTTTAAAGGTGGCTGGTATATTGCACAGTCTAAAAGGCAATACCTTATAGGTAAACATTCCCCATGGACAGGTGAATTTTGTTTTATCTTGATCTTCTTCCCCTATCTGGATCTAGTTGTAACCACTGAAACCATCCAAAAAAGAGAAGTATTTTCTTCCTGAGAGTGTGTCCAAGACCTGATCGATGAATGGGAGTGGGAAGTGGTCTTTCTTAGTCACCTTGTTCAATGCCCGGTAGTCCACGCAGATCTGTCATTTCCCATTCTTTTTGGGGACCACCACTAATGGTGATAACCATTCACTGTCAGAGATCAGATATATGAATTTGGTAGCCATAAGTTTATGCAGTTCTTCTCTGACAATGTCTTTCATTGCTGGGTTCATCCTTCTTTGTGGCTGCCAACTAGGAGATGCCTGGTCATCTAAATAAATTTGATGGGTACATATTTCTAGGCTGATGTCATGCATATCTGCGTAGTCCCATGCAAATGCTTACTAGTGTTTTACCAGAATATCTTCCAATTTTTCTAGCTATGTGGGTGTCAACTTGTTGTTGATGTTTAATATCCTCCCTGGCCCAACATGTATTTGTCGGATGTGTTGATCTTGGGCGCAAATCAACGATGATCCAGGTGTGGGGGTGGACTATTCTCCATGGAGAAACTTCATGATAGCACCATCCTCCTCTTCTGCAACCTCCTCCAAGGTCATCATCAGCTGGATTATGGACAACTCCGTAGTTCCATGCTCGGTGATCCTGGGTTCTTTTGCCGAGTCCATAGACTGAGCTGGCGGTGAAATGGTCAGCCTTTTGATGTTTTGCCCATTGGAGATGGTCATTAGCCCATCTCGATAGCTAATGTAAGTGTCAGCTATTTCCAGCCATGGCATCCCCAAAATGAGCGGGCAACCGCCCAGCTTGGTCTTGGTTTGTAAAACTAAAAAATTGATTGGATATTCCCATGCACTGACTATTACGATCACATCTTCCAGTACCCCTTTCGATGACACGGTTGATCAATCGGCTAACTGTAGCACTTTCATGGTTGGCTTCAGGTTCATGAGCTGCAGCCTCTGCATGGTCTCTTGAGGCAAAACGTTGATGGCTGCCCCGAGGTCAACCAATGCGTTGGACAGGGAATGTCCTCCAATTTTTATGATCAGCACTAGGCTGCCTAGATCTGCATACTTCGGATGACGTGTTCTACCCATCATTAAATCTGCTAGTTTACCCACGACGTTGATAGTCTGGGTAGATTTTCATCCCGATATCCTTAGACATATTTCTCTAATTGCCTTGGTGTAAATGGGGACATCTCGAATTGCTTGAAATAATGGGATTGTCATCGTGAGATTCTTCAAGCTCGACAAGATGTCAAATTTTGGCTTTGTTGTTTTTCTTTATTCTTGTAGCCGACTAGGAAATGGAGCCTCTACTCTCTCAAGTGCTTTTCCCTCTTCTACCAAAGGTGTTTCCTCTATTTCTACCTCCTCTTCTACCAGTGGAGGTATCTCTACCATTTCTTCATCCTCTTCTACCAGAGGCGGTGTCTCTACTCCTAGCTTCCTACCTGATCTAAGCTGAATATTGTACATATGATACATCTCACCTTCTACATTGTATGCCGGCTGATTAACTTTGTTGTTCGGGTTTGCTATCGGTTGTGCTGGTAGCTACGTAGGTCTCACTACTGGCAATGCTGGTAAGTTCTATTGGATGTGAGTAGGAGCTACATTCTATGGAGTCTGATTCCATGCATTGTGGCCTCTCCACTACTACCCAGGATATGGATATGGCATCCATGGCTGCTAATTCAGGAATGCTACTTGGGGTGCGTTCGTCCAGGGTGACGGTCCCCACCACCCCATATTAGGTGGTTGAGGGGGTCCTTGGTGCATGTATGACCCTCACCCATATGATGGCATTTCGGTTGGTATATTCCCCATGGGGGGCTGTGGCCAACTCTTCCTATTGCCTATGAAGTAGGCCTTCGTGCCCTCGACCGCTTCCCGGTTACTGGGTAGTTGTGGGCACAATCGAGTTTTATGATTCAGCCTGCAAACTGCGCATACTCTGACCTTGTTTTCTGGGCATGCATTCTTCACGTGCCTTCCTCCAAATTTTGGGCAAAAATAGGCTAATGCTGCATCATTTTCTTGTTTCTTCTTTTCTAATAGTAGCGTATCCATCTGCAGTGCTAGAGATGAGAGCATTTCACTCTTAAAATCCTCTAGCATGTTGCCTATTTCTATTTTGGTGACTGAATTAATCGCCTTCATGGTCTTGGCAGTGATTTTGCCTCGCCTTATCGAGTAGTTCTGGCATAATTTATGGATGTCGTCCATAGCATGCTGATAGACATCACCTCCAGAGATCATGTTGAGCGCCTCTAGTGACTCATTAGTAAGTCCCCTCAAGAAGATGCTTTTGAAATACTTATTAGATAGCTTCGAGTGAGGGGACCGTTGAAGATTAAAGCTGAATTTCTCCCAATACTCCTTGAGAGACTCATATTCTCTTTGTGTCATGCTCAGGACCTCCTCCTTGGAGTCTCTTGCTCTTCCAAAATCTTGATATTACTCTAGAAAGAGCTTCTTCATCTGGTCCTCGGTGGTGATGTGTTTGTCTTCCAGATCGATGAACCATCATAGAGCTGCATCGTCTAATGTAGAAGGAAATAATTTCAACTTTTGCATGTTTGATTTGTAATCCATAGACCTGCACAAAACATCAAACTTGAATAAAAACAGGTCAGGGTCCTCAATCGGGTGTCCTCTGAAGGACGAAAGGTGAGCAAGGGATATGTTTTTCATTTTGGTATCTCCTACTCCCTCCTCTATTGGGAAACTAAATCCAGATGAGACTTCATCGTTATCTACCATTTTTTCAAGAAATGTGGTTTCTAATGCAGCATTTATGGCCTTTCGATCGTTTAAAACTTTCTAAGTCAATGCTCTAAGGTTGTCTGGCGAGATCTTCTGATCCTCCACAGCCTTCCACAATAGGGCTTCCTCTAGAGGAGTCCTATTAAACAGGGGATTTATGATGATTCTTTCATCCCCTTGTTGATGGGATGAGGTGGCACTTTGCACAAAGTGTGGTTCCTCACTCTAATGGACTGCTGGTAGGTCAGGCGAGTCTAACTCAAATCCAAAATGCTCGATTGACTCAGGTCCTGATGGATTAGTTCTTATAAAGCAACCGTAAGGTCCTCTTCTTCTCGAATAACTCATACAAGGTAATATGAAAGGTTTTAGGGTATTGTAAGTAATAATTAAGACGCTTCCCCAGCAACGGTGCCAAAATGTTGTGGGCCGAATGGTTTCCTATTTTTGTCACATGCCCATGCATTTAATTATCAACCCAGGGAGTTTTGTAAACTTGCGAAGAGTTATAATTAGGTTACTACAATACCACTGGAGGTGAATCTGCTAATCCTACATTTGGGGGGTGTTCTTGAAATGGTTGTCAATCATTCCTGCACTCCTCAATAAATTACGCAAGAAGAACATAATTAAATCTACAAAAATAAATCATGTACACATTCTTGAAAATAAATCTACTGCAAATACTGGAACTAGAAAACTAATGAATGTTATTATGAAAGCAATAAAATAATTAAAATAAATAAACAAAAATGAAATGGGGAAGAAATATTGGCTTGGAGTGGGCCTAGGATCTAGCAGCTTCTTCCCGATCGAACATGCGCTTTAGAACTTATGGAACTATAATATATTTATCAACGTATTACAATCTATCTTTTATAACTCTAAATGGATATTTATTAATTATTTCTATATATTTCTCAGAACAATCTATGTGTGTTTATATAAAACACCCACAGAACTTCTATTATAGAAGTAGTTACAATAGTCGATCTATCCCAGACTAAATCAAGATGGTCTGGTAAATGAAATCGACATCTGGCATTCTATTCTAATGGTGGCGTGTTCGTTGTTCGGTTCATACTTTTCCTGGCATCAGTAAGACATTTTGATACATTGGTGCAATCTCCAATTTAGCTCTACATGATGCAGAACTGGAACTGCACCAGCCGCTGCTATCCATGTTGTTCAAATCTGGTCAATGGGTAAAGGATCAGTGGCACCTTCTGGTTGTGGGGAGGTGCTTGTCTTTTGCTAGCACCTTCTAACTATGGGGAGGCATTTGTCTTTGGTTGGCACCTTTCGGTTGCAGGGAGGCACTCGCATTTAGTTGGCACCTTCTGACTACAGGGAGGCACTCGTCTTCAGTTGGCACCTTCTGACTGCAAGGAGGCACTCGTATTCAGTTGGTACCTTTCGACTGCAGGGAGGCACTTGTATTCAGTTGGTGCCTTCCAATTGCAAGGAGGCACTTGTATTCAGTTGGTGCCTTTTGAATACAGGGAGGTGCTCATATTCAGTTGGCGCCTTTCAACTGTAGGGAGGCACTCGTGTTCTCTTCATTAACCCCCGATGAAATAAAGTGCCAGGTCCATCAAAAGGACCTCGGCCGTTCCAAATCTAACTAAATCAACTGCAATTCCACAAAACATACTAAAAACACACAAATTAGATAACACATAATTATATCAAATATCTATATAATCATTCATAAAATTACGCAATCCTTATTATACATCCGCATATTGATCAAAGAAATATGTACAAAATATGAGCATTTATGGTGCTCATCACCATTGTTCATTGTTTCTTCCATTTGACTTTTCAGTCAAGCTGCTTCTTATCTGCTAGAGCCTATTGGTACTCAGGGCGTCTGTATTCTTCAGACAAACAAAGAAAATAATTATAGTGCTTTCAAAAGAAGACATGAAGGGCTTCACAACCTCAATGTACCTGTTGTGGCTGCTCCACAACGTACCCCAAAATTGGGGACCCACCTTTTTGCATATTTTCCAAGAAGACCGAAGTGGCCCATATGCTAAAGATCAAAGAAAAAGCAAAACACCGCAAGGAGAAAAAAGTGTCGCGATATCGCGACATGTTGCATTTTCGCGGTCCAAAGCAAAGAGAAAAAGCGAGAAAAAAAGTGTCGCGATATCGTGACATGTTGCATTTTCGCGGCCAAAAGAAAAGAGAAAAAACAAGAAAGAAAAAGTGTCGCGATATCGCGACATGTTGCATTTTCACGGCCAAAAGAGAAGAGAAAGAACAAGAAAGAAAAAGTGTCGCGATATCGCGACATGTTGCATTTTCGCGGTCCAAAGAAAAGAGAAAAAACAAGAAAGAAAAAGTGTCGCGATATCGCGACATGTTGCATTTTCACGGCCAAAAGAGAAGAGAAAGAACAAGAAAGAAAAAGTGTCACGATATCGCGACATGTTGCATTTTCATGGCCAAGAGCAACAGAAGGGGGCAAAAGTGTCGCGATATCATGACATGTTGCATTTTCATGGTTCAAAGCAAAGAGAAAAAAGGAGAAAAAGTGTCGCGATATCGCGACATGTTGCATTTTCATGTCCAAAAGAAAAGAGAAAAAGCAAGAAAGAAAAAGTGTCACGATATCGTGACATGTTGCATTTTCATGGCCAAAAGAGAAGAGAAAGAACAAGAAAGAAAAAGTGTCACGATATCGCGACATGTTGCATTTTCGTGGTCCAAAGCAAAGAGAAAAAAGGAGGAAAAAGTGTCACGATATCGCGACATGTTGCATTTTCATGGCCAAAAGAGAAAAGTGTCGCGATATCGCGACATGTTGCATTTTCGTGACTCAAAAAGGGCAGGCAGATAGAGAAACAAAAAGTGTCACGATATCGCGACATGTTGCATTTTCGTGACTCAAAAAGGGCAAGCAAGAGAAACAAAAGTGTCGCGATATCGCGACATGTTGCATTTTTGCGACTCAAAAAGGGCAGGCAGGCAGAGAAACAAAAGTGTCGCGATATCGCGACATGTTGCATTTTTGTGACTCAAAAGGGGCAGGCAGGCAGAGAGACAAGAGTGTCACGATTTCGCGACATGTCCAATTTTCGCCAAGGGAACAGAGTAGTGGACAGTGCATCTGATATTAGTGATGAACACCAGGATAGTGAAACTGAAGACTGCATAATGACGTGGACCTATAAGGAATAAATCGAAGATTGAATAAGGTAATTTGTCACATAAGGACAAAATCCAATGAATAAGACAAAATGTTACATAAGGAATCTTTAATGATTTGAAATCATTTAAGATGGTCGTTACACATGGAAGGAAGCGGACGCATGCCCATGTGGAGAAAAGGAAACATTTTTTTTGAAATCAAACGAAAAGTGAAGAAAACCAAACAGAGGAAGCCAAACCATGGGAATGAAACGAAGGGCCACAAAATAGAAATGAAAAGCCTTTTTGGAAACCAAAACACATGCATGCACAAGGGAAGGTGAAACGAACAGCCATTGGAAAATGAAACGAAAAGCTTCCTGAAAATTTTAAATACGCCAAGCAAGGATGTTTTGAGGGGTTGGAAACTGCTGCGAGCAGAGTTGCAGATTTGAAGGCAAGAGGGCCATTCTGGACCTGTTTGGGTTGTTTTTCTTCCATGGACTGGTTTGGGAAAACCAAAAATTTTTGTTATTGTAAAATGACAAATTTTTAATACATAAAATTTCAGAAAGTTGCATCTTATGGACAAGAAAGGAGGAGTCATTTTCTGCATGCAAGATTAAATGTCTATTTTTCCCCTTTTCAGATTTTAGGCTTGTAAATGGAGTTTATGCAAGTTTTCTTGGTTGCTTCATGCGAATGTTTAAATCTGAAAACCTCATTTAAAACCCTAGGAGCCAACACTTAGCTTATCCGGATTGTGCTTGTTTTGCAAGTCCAATAGGTTAGGTTGCATGCATGAAAACCTCACATCTTCGGTTTTGTCGAAATAGGATAGCATCAAATTGAATGTATCTTGTGTTCCATTTTCTGCATTTCATTTTCTTTTTCTGCATTTTATTTTCCAAAAATTTTAATTTTTTAATTTTCAGGCATTAAAATAAACATTTAAAAAATTTCAAAATCCAAAAATAATTTCACCATTGCGTAGGTTATACTTCATACTTCCAATACGCACTTTGAAATTTCATTTTCGGAGTTGTTTAGTATTTTTAAAAATTCATCGAAGTTGTTTTATTACAGATTTTGAAAAATCCGAAAATAGAAAATTTCCATTTTTGGGCCGAATTTCATTTTTTCAGTTTCATGTTTCATTCATGAGCCTATGATGACATTCCCTTCATGAAAATTCTAATTTCATTGAAGGAGTTATGTTTTATGGCACTTTGCAAATTACCATTTTTGGAGCAATCAAAGCACTAAATTATTCATCTTGATGAAAATCTGATTTCATTTAAGAAGGATAATTAAAGTGACATTTTGAAGCTACATTTGAAGACCTATTCATCATTGAGGATTTAATGCAAGATAAAATCTATTTTAAAACCCTCAAGATAAAAGGAATTAAGGCACTACATCGTGGTCATATGAGGGCCAACTCACATTTGCTTTATTTTGGTTCAATGAACAATCACTAAAGTTTCATGGTAAAATAAACCAACATTGCCCCTTGTTTACAGATTACTTGCAATCACTAAGGTGTTCCAAGCATTTAAATTGAATATCTTTATTTGAGATTACTAATACACATATGCAAATGCTAATATAGCGGAGACCTTGGAGAAGTTGTTTGTTTAACTTCTTTGCAAGAGGGGATTTGGAACCCAAATCCTAAGGGAGAGTGTACTTTCACAATTGGGTGAAAATACCACTCAACATTTTGGCGCTAGAAGGAGGGCCTGATTTGGTTTATTTCAAGTGTGATTTAAATGCTATAGGGATTTAAATTTTGAATATTTCATGCCCTATTGATTATTATCTTTAGCCCTCTTTTAAACAATACAACCTTGTAGTGTTAAAAGGAGGACATGAATTGCTATGCATTGTTCTAACGCTTTTGATTGTTCATACAGGAATAATGTGTTTTGATTTGATTTTGAAAATTTTTGGTCTTGACTAACGAGGTTGTCTCCATGCAATTACTTTCATTGGATTTTAATGGATACATCTCTTGGTTGATGCTAACATGATTATTCATACGTTACATGTTTGATATTTACGAGTCATTTCATGCTTATTTGTAAGGAATTATTTTGTCTAAAATGTATTTGTTGTCGGTATTATGCTCTTCACTTGCGTGTAATGCGATCTTGTGAATCAGAAAGCCTACAACACTAGGAGTATGCTCTTCACTTGCGCATATGCGATCTGGTGAATCGAAAACTAATTTACATTTTTAGAATATTGCTTTGTCATGGTTCCTTCTTTTATTCATGACTAACAAATTGGTTTTGAAGTTATTCTTTGAGTTTCACTAATGGCAACATCTGAGGAGAAAATTGTATCCCTAAGAGAAGAAATGATGTCCCTAAGAGAAACGATGGTATCCGCATTAGGAAAGTATTATGAATGTCATTCTACCTTTGGAACACCTTATCAAATTCATGAAATGTTATTGGAGTTTCTACGACTTTTTAATCAAGAGGTGGCATCAGGATACCTACAAAATCTACATATCTATAAGTTCACATTATGTCAATTTCAAATATTTTGTGAGCCTATTGCTTGTAGGTTCTTCCCATACATTGTGGGTGATAGATCATTCTCGTGGTATTGCCATCTACCCATGGAGGTTAAGACTTCTTGGAGCCAATTAGAAGCAGCCTATCTTTATCACTTTGGTAATCAAGTTGACTTGGATAGGTTGCAAAATCAATTCACCTCTATGTGTAAAGAGCCTAATGAGTCCATGAGTCAATTCAGTGTGAGGTTTCATGAATTGTACTCTCAAATGTGGGAAATTTTGGGTACATCGAAAGAGGAAGCTATTGAAGTATACCTGAGAGCCATACCCCCCACACTTGCTACACTCATTAAGGAAAACTTGGATGACCTGTCTCTAGAGACAATCTATGAGATCTTTGAAAAGGTAGAACAAGTTTTGGAAGAAGAAAAGGCACAACATGTTCACATGAGAGATTGTTCTTTTGGAGTTAGTGATGCCAACCGACACCAACCAGTAAATATAGCACCCTCCACTCCAATGATACCTAAGGTAAATGATCAAGGGGATGAATTTGAAGGTCCAAATGTTACAACCACCTTAGATGTAGTCCAAGAGGAGGTGCAAATTGCTAAGTCGACATCCACCAGTGAGGATTATGCAGAGATGATCTCATTCATAGAGATACATGATTATTCGGATAAAGGGGTCCTAAATTCAACAAGGTTTGAGATATGTGATAGGACAAAAACTGTCATAGAATTGAATGAAGTGGTTGAAAGTGAAATTGGAAGAAAATCAATAAATGAATTTGAAGATATGATAGAATTTCACCACTTGTTCTTGGAAGACACTCTCGATGAGAAGCTTGGAACTAATGATCAAAAAATTCTTCACCCTCCAAATTGTGATAAAATCGAATCATGGGTTACTAATTTGGACGATGATAGCCTTACAAATTTGAATTCAAGAAATAACCCACTTTTGAAAGTTATTGAACCATCTAAAGAAGGTGAAGGTGAATTTGATGAGAAACACATTGATGAATTGGAAGATGTTGAAGAAGTAGTTGAACGTCACCACTTGACTTTGGAAGATGATTATTATGATGCTTGGAAGAAGTGGGAAGACTACACTCACTCCAAAACTGCTAATAAAACTTGTGTGCCAATTGATATACAGGACAATATAATCGCCTACTCAAAGGAAGATATTACAACTCCTATACAATTTGAGGATGTTTTGGAAGAGGGTTTCAAATCTCATCAAATTTTGGAAGATTATAATGATCCTATGACCAAGGACAAAGAAGAAAAAGAATTGACAAATGAATCAAAAGATCATGTCACAAATACCATGGAGTTTCATCCCACAAATTTGGAAGATAATTTTTACAATGGTTGGGGAAGATATGAAGATGTGTTATTTCCTCACACCCTTATTGATGAAGCCTCTATTCCAATTTATATGCAGGATGTTGAAACTTCTACTTCATATGAAGATCTCACATTCACAAGATTTGAGAAGGTTACAAAATTCGATCATGTTGAATATAAATTCATTGAAGATTCGGATACAAGTTTGCATGATTATTTTGAGGATTCAAATGAAGAGATACCATGGATAGTGAACAAAGAATTGGAATTAAATGACAAAGTGGTTGATCTATTAGAAGCAACGCAAGTGATTGATCATGAAGATGAGTTACTTGACATACACTTTGACCAAGAATATTTGAGGTTTGAAAAGGATGGGCATGTTTTCAATTGGGTGCCCAATTTTGGTATGTTTGATGAACAAGTAATCAATGAAGAATATGAAGACCATGAGGTGAAAGAGGGAATTGCAAATCCTCACCAAATTTTGGTAAATGAAAATGTGAAAAAGGTAAAATCTAAACCTTTGTGTCCAAACATCCAAGATTTAGGTGAAGATTTGTATAATTCAAATGATATTTATGATGAAATGCCATTGAAGGTGAATGAAGAACAAGGATTAATTTCTAACCACACCTTTGATAACATTACTTTAATGAATGAAAAGGAGCTTGATGCACTTAAATTGCTAAATCAAATTCATCAACAATTAATTCTTGAACCTAGGATAAAAACTTCTAATGATCCCCATTTAGTAAATATCCTAGATGCTTGTAAATTGTTGCACAATCTTGATTGGCCTAAGAACATGGAAAATGAATTAGCTTTGAAATTTTTAGAAATAGGCTCTTGCTTACAAAATTTCATTTTGAATAAAGAAAGCCTAGTTCTAAATCATGAATGGAATTATGAAATTTACACCTTAAAGAATAGACAAGAAAGAATTGAAAATCAACCATTGTCTAATCAATTTGGTAATTTGAATCTCACCTATGAGAATACTAATGGAACTAAATCTAATTGGTGGGGTGAGAGAGGAAAGTTGAAGTTGGTTGCATTGTTTGGTCTAATCTTGTTTTTGTTTGATTCCTTCCACATTTGGCATGTGTATCACATTATATGTCTTTTGGAATGCTCAAATCATGTTTGGGATCCAGGGAAGTGACAGTTCAAACTGTGCATCATCTTGTACCATATTGTACATTTGTATATAGTCTTTGGTTTTTGGTTTTGGTTTGTGTTTTCAAGTTTTCTTTTTTGGGATTGTATTTTGGGTTTGGTTTTAAGTTTTGTGTGTTGGTCCTTTGGACACTTTTGGTTTGTCTTAAAAAAAAAAAAGAAAAGCGAGATGTCAACTTATGTCCTTATGAATGTTGACTAAGACTAAGAGAATATGAAACATCGGAATTGTATTGCGAAAGCTCCACGAGTATCGCAAACACATTAAAGAATATCGTTTGGAACTTGTGATGCATGAAGTTGTCAGTTTTACACATTATGGTAAAGTAGGTGGTATACTCCATCCGCATTTCAAAAAGAGCAATGCATTCATCCATATCTCATGTTACATTCGACATTGCATATACATTTCATCTCGGTTGCATCTACATTTCAAATACAATCATTGAAAAGGTGTCGAATCCTCTTAGGGTTATTACATAACATATATTAAAAGGATCCTAAGGTTGGGAACTGATGCCCGAACTATCTTGAACCAAGCACGTTCTACACATATTAAAGAGGATCTTGAGCAAAATGGTCAAAACCATACTTGGAAGAAAAGGTGAGGCGAAAGGAGTATTTCGTGTCTGTCCTATCATGCAACATAATCCTTAAAATAGTGGCTTTTTACCACTCCTATAGTGCTTAAAGCCTAAAATCAGAGTAGTAAGGATAGGGTTAAATCCCCATCGAACTTAGGTTGAGGATCCAATTCCCCAAAGCTCTGATTTGATCTTCATGGAGTAGTAAGGATAGGGTCTAATTCTCATCTCGCTTAGGTTGAGAATCCGATTCCCCAAAGCTTCTATTTTGCCTCCATCACGCTTTAAGAAATTTAAAGCGTGATCTACACTCAAGAACTTGAAGTTCCAAAGCAAATATTTTTCATTCTACTTTTATTGCATCATTGATATTGGATTGGAAGGATCGTACTACATGTCCCTTGCAAGGATGGGTAGTCATCCCCAAGGTTCAAGAAATCAAAAGTAAAGTCAAATCCTGGATTATGGGGTTGATCTCCACCGGGGCTATAGACGCCTGACTGGCAGTGGAGTATGCTCATGCGTGGCAACATGTCTTGTCTAAAAGCAAGACCACTGACTGCTCAAACGGACAGGCTAGCCTGACAGTTTCATCCATAACAGGTTAAATCATTTTGTTCAAGATGAGGTAATGAACTCCAGATCAGAGTAGTAAGGATAGGGTTAAATTCCCATCTCGCTTAGGTTGGGAATCCTATTCCCCAAAGCTCTGATTTCACTTACACTTGCACATGGGTTCAAAATGGTAGTGACACATAACCAACTTTGGGATCTAGTAAATTAATTCAGTATACTCATATTTGGTCCTAAGAGGATTTGACAGTTTTAATATGTTTGTTCATGGTACTAGAAAGTTTGAGCCTTTGCAAAGCTTGTTATATCTCTAGCATCTTCACCATACGTTAAATCCTACAGGAATCATCCATAACTTCTCATACGCATGAATCATAAGTGAAAATGACAATGGAAAGTTGAACGAGTTTCAAACGATAGGGAATGAAGCACATTGCACACATCGAGCTGATGCTTAATAATTCTAATGCTTCATGTATTTCTCGTCTAGTTTCATTCTTGGGATATTTGCTGACGCTTGTGTTTGAGTTTTGAAGGTGTTCAGGTTGAGTTCTCACCGAAATGCTCAGGAGCATTTCCCAACAGAGTCGCCATTTGTTGTGGCTGCTCCACAACGTACCCCAAAATTGGGGACCCACCTTTTTGCATATTTTCCAAGAAGACCGAAGTGGCCCATATGCTAAAGATCAAAGAAAAAGCAAAACACCGCAAGGAGAAAAAAGTGTCGCGATATCGCGACATGTTGCATTTTCACGGTCCAAAGCAAAGAGAAAAAGCAAGGAGAAAAAAGTGTCGCGATATCGCGACATGTTGCATTTTTACGGCCAAAAGAAAAGAGAAAAAGCAAGAAGAAAAAGTGTCGCGATATCGCGACATGTTGCATTTTCGTGGCCAAAAGAGAAGAGAAAGAACAAGAAAGAAAAAGTGTCATGATATCGCGACATGTTGCATTTTTGTGGTCCAAAGCAAGAAAGAAAAAGAAAAGCAAGAAAGAAAAAGTGTCGCGATATCGCGACATGTTGCATTTTCATGGCCAAAAGAGAAGAGAAAGAACAAGAAAGAAAAAGTGTCGCGATATCGCGACATGTTGCATTTTCATGGCCAAGAGAAAAAGGAGGAAAAGTGTGCGATATCGTGACATGTTGCATTTTCGTGGTTCAAAGAGAAGAGAAAAGAAGGAGGAAAAAGTGTCGCGATATCGTGACATGTTGATTTTGCCAAAAAAAGAAAATTGACATGTTGCATTTTCATGGTCAAAAGAAAAGAGAAAAAACAAGAAAGAAAAAGTGTCATGATATCGCGACATGTTGCATTTTTACGGCCAAAAGAGAAGAGAAAGAACAAGAAGAAAAAGTGTCGCGATATCGCGACATGTTGCATTTTTGCGGTCCAAAGCAAAGAGAAAGAGAGGAGGAAAAAGTGTCGCGATATCGCGACATGTTGCATTTTCGTGGTCAACAGAGAAAAGTGTCACGATATCGCGACATGTTGCATTTTCGTGACTCAAAAAGGGCAAGTAGGTAGAGAAACAAAAGTGTCATGATATCGCGACATGTTGCATTTTCGTGACTCAAAAAGGGCAGGCAGGCAGAGAAACAAAAGTGTCACGATATCGCGACATGTTGCATTTTCGTGACTCAAAAGGGCAGGCAGGTAGAGAAACAAAAGTGTCGCGATATCGCGACATGTTGCATTTTCACGACTCAAAAGGGGTAGGCAGGCAGAGAGACAAGAGTGTCACGATTTCGTGACATGTCCGATTTTTGCCAAGGGAACAGAGTAGTGGACAGTGCGTCTGATATTAGTGATGAACACCAGGATAGTGAAATTGAAGACTGCATAATGACGTGGACCTATAAGGAATAAATCGAAGATTGAATAAGGTAATTTGTCACATAAGGACAAAATCCAATGAATAAGACAAAACGTTACATAAGGAATCTTTAATGATTTGAAATCATTTAAGATGGTCGTTACACATGGAAGGAAGCGGACGCATGCCCATGTGGAGAAAAGGAAACGTTTTTTTTTTGAAATCAAACGAAAAGTGAAGAAAACCAAACAGAGGAAGCCAAACCATGGGAATGAAACGAAGGGCCACAAAATAGAAACGAAAAGCCTTTTTGGAAACCAAAACACATGCATGCACAAGGGAAGGTGAAACGAACAGCCATTGGAAAATGAAACGAAAAGCTTCCTGAAAATTTTAAATACGCCAGGCAAGGATGTTTTGAGGGGTTGGAAACTGCTACGAGCAGAGTTGCAGATTTGAAGGCAAGAGGGCCATTCTGGACCTGTTTGGGCTGTTTTTCTTCCATGGACTGGTTTGGGAAAACCAGAAATTTTTGTTATTGTAAAATGACAAATTTTTAATACAGAAAATTTCAGAAAGTTGCATCTTATGGACAAGAAAGGAGGAGTCATTTTCTGCATGCAAGATTAAATGTCTATTTTTCCCCTTTTCAGATTTTAGGCTTGTAAATGGAGTTTATGCAAGTTTTCTTGGTTGCTTCATGCGAATGTTTAAATCTGAAAACCTCATTTAAAACCCTAGGAGCAAGCACTTAGCTTATCCGGATTGTGCTTGTTTTGCAAGTCCAATAGGTTAGGTTGCATGCATGAAAACCTCACATCTTCGGTTTTGTCGAAATAGGATAGCATCATACTGAATGCATCTTATTTTCAATTTTCTGCATTTCATTTTCATTTTTCTGCATTTTATTTTTCCATAAATTTTAACTTTTTTTTTAATTTTCAGGCATTAAAATAAACATTTAAAAAATTTCAAAATCCAAAAACAATTTCACCATTGCGTAGGTTATACTTCAGACTTCCAATACGCACTTTGAAATTTCATTTTTGGAGTTGTTTAGTATTTTTAAAAATTCATCGAAGTTGTTTTATTACAGATTTTGAAAAATCCGAAAATAGAAAATTTCCATTTTTGGGCCGAATTTCATTTTTTTAGTTTCATGTTTCATTCATGAGCCTATGATGACATTCCCTTCATGAAAATTCTAATTTCATTGAAGGAGTTATGTTTTATGGCACTTTGCAAATTACCATTTTGGGAGCAATCAAAGCACTAAATTATTCGTCTTGATGAAAATCTGATTTCATTTAAGAAGGATAATTAAAGTGACATTTTGAAGCTACATTTGAAGACCCTATTCATCATTGAGGATTTAATGCAAGATAAAATCTATTTTAAAACCCTCAAGATAAAAGGAATTAAGGCACTACATCGTGGTCATATGAGGGCCAACTCACATTTGCTTTATTTTGGTTCAATGAACAATCACTAAAGTTTCATGGTAAAATAAACCAACATTGCCCCTTGTTTACAGTTACTTGCAATCACTAAGGTGTTCCAAGCATTTAAATTGAATATCTTTATTTGAGATTACTAATACACATATGCAAATGCTAATATAGCGGAGACCTTGGAGAAGTTGTTTGTTTAACTTCTTTGCAAGAGGGGATTTGGAACCCAAATCCTAAGGGAGAGTGTACTTTCACAATTGGGTGAAAATACCACTCAACAAGCACCGTCCACAACAAAAGAAGATACCATGTATTCCTCAGTAGTTTTCAAAAGAATATGTTGTTGATCACCTCTTCCAATCCCTCTCCTATGTAGGATTTCATGTCTTTTTGGACACTGAAAGATTAAAAAAATGTGATAATATAGGGATCAGGCTCGAAGGGGCCATTCTAGACATGTCCCTACATTATCCTGTAATTATGCCAGCTCAGCATGGTGCCTCCAAGAGCTTTCACTAATGTGGACTTGTGAATCCACGTGTCTAGAGACTAGAACCATTCCTCTGTGGTGAGGCACCAGGTAGGCATATACGCATAGTCATTGAAAGAGCTTTGCCCAAAAGGAAGGCATGGCACAACGGAGGTAGGGGAGTGGAGGTAGGCGTTGTATAAAATCTCCCTTCTCTGTGGCTGGTCTCTCTTACTTATAGAAAACGGGTAAAATTACTACTTTTATTACTCCTCCATGTTTTCTTTTGCCTTATTTTTTTTGAGTGTTGTTGCACTCTATGTTATTTTAAAATGCAATGAATTTTGTAACGGACTATAATTTTGAGAAATTGGCCAACAATTTGCTCGTACCAGAGCAGTCTATTGAAATGAACTAAAATATCATGGTACCTTGACTCTTCAAGAGTAGAGTTGAAAATTTTAATTTGTGAAACTCTTTACTATTGAAAGCTCATGTGTGATAATTGGAATATCATGCAGATACGAAGGCAAGCTTGTCAAGCAAGTTGTGAAGGACCTTCTCTGAAGTCTAAAGATTGATCAACACATGTTGCCAAAAATTCGGTGAGGCTTTCAGATCCGATGGAAGAGCTGACAAAATTTTTAGAAATGGATACTCATATTCATCGATTGACTATTGGTATTTTGGGTATCGGTAAGACCACCCTCTTCGAAACTGTCTATAATAATATTCATCTGTTTTAAGCATGTATCGGATATTAGAGCCACAGCCATTGCAAATGAGTCTGTTAAGGTCCTGGTAAATTTACAAAGACATATTCTCACTGAGTTGGTGCATGTCAATACAGAGTTTTATAGCGTTGCTCATGGCATAATGCAAATGAAAACTCATTTGGAATCCAAAAAAGGACTGGTCATTTTAGATGATGTTAATGACAAGAAACGATTAGATGCTATTATTGGCGATTGTTATGGACCAGGTTATAGAATTAGTATTACGTCTAGGGATGAAAAGGTATTGCAGCTTCGAAATATTGATAAGATTCACTGCATGAAAGAGCTTAGTCAGGATAAAGGTGTGCAATTATTTAGTTGGCATGCCTTATTTAGATCCTGCCTTGATAAAGGTTATGAATATATGACAAAGAAAATTATATATGCTTGTCAATGTCTTCCTCTATCATTGAAAGTTCTAAGGGCACACCTATATGATGAAATAAGCATGAGAATTTGGAGCGAGGCCCTTAAAAAAATTCATGACGAAGGGTATCAGTCTCTCAATGTCAGTTATGATGCACTTAGTCAACAACAAATATTTTTAGACATTGTATGCTTCTTCGTCATTTTATCCAACCATTTATTCTTTAAAAAATAAAAATAAAAAATATTTATAAAATTTTAGATTATACTATATCATTAATTAAAACATAGCAATAATATGGTGTTAGTATTGTTTATCAAAAGGGAAAAAAATAAATAAATAAATAAGGTAAATAAAGAGTAAAGCATTCATAATGAAGTACACATAAGAATAAAAGCTAAGCTAATAGTAATAGGAAGACTATAGTTTTATCTTACTACAATATGCTTGATATCATCACTTATCCTTGGAAGAGTTTGTCATGAGGAGAAGATTGAGCATGTTCTTCATTATATTTTTTGAAGTCTTCAAAGAAGAAAAATAAGTAATAAGTTCTTGAACTAGTTCATCATTGTTTACTGCCTTCTTTTTTGTTTCCTCTTGGAACTTTTGATGATTTTGGTTCATGTAAAATATTTGATGAATTTTATTGGTAACATCTAGTGAACTGGAAGCTCCAACAACATGTATAGCAAAATATCAAAGGATAAGTTTGCTAAAACAATACCTCATGGAGGAGCAGAGCTGGTAAACACCTTTTTGCATATGAAATTCCAAATATGTTTGAGAAAAATGAGTCTCCAAACATCCCAAATTTTGAGACAATGATCTTGTAGCCATGTCACAAAACTAAAACAAGTGAATAATAGCTTCTAAACCATTACAAAATTTACATTGAGGGAAAATACGTATATTTGAAGCCAGAATTTCAAAAGTTGGAAGTTTTTGATACAAAAATTGCCATCCAAGAAGCTGAGTTTTGACCTCAATAACAACTCTCCAAATTTGAGCAGCAAGAGACTTCCATTGGGCATTGGTAAAATTGACTTACCACTTGACATTGAGCTTAGAGTCCAATGATAAAGGACACAAAATATTTTTGTAAATCCAACAAGATTTAATGGAAGAGATTATATGGTCATTAAGCCATATCTAGTCAATCCATATATTGTAGGCTCTTGTTCCCAAATTTATATGGACCTCACATGGAATGGAAGACACAACAAGGCTAAAAGACTCCTTGAATGAAGAGGGAAGGGAAAAGCAATTGCGGATTTGGGTCCAAGTGAGAATTGAGGAGCTGACTGGATCCCTCATATCCCTTATTATATTTATACTTTTCTTCAAAAATGTTAGTCCTTGAAGAGTAATGGACAAAGTTAAAGACTTATCATTATGGAGGATAAGTTTACTCCACCAAAAACTGTTTAGACTGATGCTTAAACCATGTCGTAAGGAGTCAAACTTCCAAACCAATAAATGAGAAACTGATTGCCAATATTTCTAGTTACAAGTAAGAAGAATAGATTCTTTGATCCTTAAGTATGGTGCATTAAGGACATTATCCTCCCATGGGGCTTGGAATATTTTGTACCAAAACATATGTTTCCAATTTTCCTCTCTAATAATGGCTCTAGCAACCCATTTAGCAACTAATTTTCTGCTTTGGGTAGCAGGATCAATAATACCCATACCTCCTAAAGCCTTTGGTTGAGTACAAAGTTTCCATGAGATGGTTGTCATGCCTACCTCCCCATCCCATTTGGTCCATAAAAATTTACAAATGACCTGAGTAAATTTGTTATAGGCATCCTTTGAGGCCATCCAACAAGAGGAGTAGTAAACATGAGAGGTTGCCATTAATTTTACTCACAACTTGAATTCTTCTTGCTAAAGAAAGAAACCGAGCTAACCAAGGATTGAATTTCTTTTAAAATATTTCCATAACCTAATTCCACATATCTTTAGGAAAAATATTAATCCTAAAAGAAATTCTTAGGGTTTAAGGTTGCATATAAAAGTATTAGAAGGCTTTGTTGGAAAGAGTAATCTCAACTGCTTTCCTTTTTGCAAATAGAAACAAAGCAATTTCTATTTTTTGGGGCATTTGTTTCTATTTCTTTGTAAATACAAAAAATTTATATGTATGTTAAGAAAAATCCACTAAATATTATTAGAATGTAGTTTCAGTAGTTTGTTTTCATTATTAGGAGTCTGAGTCGTGTCTTTAAAAAATAGGCAACCGAATAAAGAATGTATTATCCTTATGGAATAATTAAATTATTAGAGAAGAAGCTGAAAAAATGGGGATATACAGAAGAAAAAGATGAAGAAAATGAGCTGAAGCTCTATGTAATTATGCAGTTCTGAATTTGTTTTTTTTTAATGAAAATAAACATATTCTACTGAAGTCGTGTTTTGTTTCTGGTGATTGTTCTCTGTTTTTTTTTGCTCTCTCTTAAATCCTTCAGTGGTATCAGAGAAGTGAAAGGCTTAAATGCCAAAGTGTAAAGGGAGTTAAAAGGTTGAAAAGAGTTGCAGAAGGAGAAGAAGAAAACTACAAAACAAGAAAAGGAGGAAATGGCTCAAGCGAGCACAAGCTCAAGCTTAAACAACCCGCAAATTCCAAAGTTCGATGGAAAAAATTATGAGTATTGGTCTATTCTTATGAAGACCCTATTTATGTCACAAGATGTATGGGGAGTTGTAGAGGATGGCTTTCAAGAGCCAGCATATGCTGCAGAGTATAATGCAATGAAAAATGCACAAAAGAATGCTTTAAAGGATAATAGGATAAAAGATGCTAAAGCACTGCACTTCATATTTCAAGGAGTAGATTTGAGCATATTCCCAAGGATTCAGTCTTGCACAAAGTCGAAGCAAGCATGGGATACATTGGAGACTGTATATCAAGGTATGGAGAAGATAAAGACTGCAAAGCTACAATCATTGAGGGGAGAGATTTTGAGACTATGCAAATGAAGTAGTCAGAGACAACAGACTCGTTCTTTACTTCAGTTGTTGGTTTGGTAAATCAAATGAGATCTCATGGTGAGGAGATTCAGGATAGAAGAGTTGTTGAGAATATTTTGAGAAGTTTGCCACCAAGGTTTGATTCTTTGGTAGTGGCTATTGAAGAAACCAAAAATCTTGCATAGTACTCTATTGATGAGTTGCAAGCATCACTGATTTCACATGAGCATCGGTTAAGTAGGTCTGGAAGCACTTCTTTGGAGAATGCTTTCAAGTCCCAAGTTAATATTGGTCCTGGAAGAGGAAGAGGCAGAGGAAGGTCTAGTTTCAGGGGTAGAGGAAGAAGCCCTACAAGAGGTGGAAGAGCAAGCCAACCAAGTTCGAGTGGAAGAGGCCAAAGCCAGCAAGGTCAGAGCACAACTCAGCCGAGCCAGAACTGGAGGCAGAACCAAAGCCAAGGTCAAGGCCAAAGGTATGATAAGTCCCAAGTAGAATGTTATTACTATAGAAAATATGGTCATTATGCTAGTGAGTGTAGGAAAAAATAGTATGACCTTAGGAAGCAGAATGCTAACTATACTGCTGAGAATGAGAATGAGGAAATAGTTGAGGATGGAATATTTTTAGCATGTAATGCTGAAATGGATAATCAAAAGGATGTTTGGTATTTGGATTCTGGCTGTAGCAACCACATGACTGGTAATAGAGATTTTTTTACTAGTCTTGATGAAAATGTTAAGTTTGATGTAACTTTAGGCAATGACAACAAGGTTTCTATCATGGGGAAAGGCAAAATAACTATATTGACAAAGAAAGGTGAAAATAAATTTATGAATGATGTCTATTATGTTCCTGGCTTGAAGCACAATCTGATGAGTGTCGATCAGTTGTTAGGCAAAGGTTATTTTGTCAGCTTTAAAGATAACAAATGCACAATATTAGATAAGTCAACTTGCAAGCTCCATTGGAGATAATACATTCTGATCTATGTGGTAAGATGCATACACCATCATTGAATGGTAGTATCTATTTCTTGACTTTTATTGATGATTATACAAGGAAGACTTGGGTGTACCTGCTGAAGCATAAGGATGAGACATTCAAGTATTTTAAGCAGTTTAAAGCTTTGGTAGAAAAGCAAAGTGGTTATTATATCAAAGTGTTGAGGACCGACAGAGGAGGAGAGTATATGTCAAAGGAATTTTAAAATTTTTGCAATTATAATGGAATTCACAAGCAATATACAACAAGGTACACACCTCAGCAAAATGGAGTAGCTGAGAGGAAGAACAAAACCATCATGGATATGGCAAGAAGTATGTTGCAAGCAAAGCATTTTCCAAATGAGTATTGGGGAGCAGTAGTTAGATGTGTTGTATATATTCTGAATAGATGTCCAACCAAGAGTTTGGGCAATGTAGTACTAGAGGAGGCATGGACTGGAAGGAAACATAGTGTTTCCCACATGAGAGTTTTTGGCTGTGTAGCATATGCACATGTACCTGATGATTTGAGGAAGAAGCTAGACAACAAGTCTGAGAAATGCATATTCTTGGGCTACAGTGATAGGTCAAAGGCATACCAGTTGTACAACCCTGTTACAAAGAAAATAATAATTAGCAAAGATGTCAAGTTTGTAGAAGAGGAAGCATGGGATGGTAGCATAGAAAAGACTATCAATGTTGTAGGAGCTGGTCTATTTGAAGATGAAGAGGGGACAACAATAAACACCCCTGCAACACAAATTCAGAATCAACAAGAGCCATCAACATCAGCAACAAGTAGTTCAAATGCACAACAAGCACCACCAAAAGCCTCAAGTAGCCCAACTTCAAGTGACTCATCAAATATGCCATTGGCAAGCTGGAGAAGGCAGAAGTATAGGAGTTTGACTAATGTTTACCAGCAAGAGCAAGGTGAGAACAATGAAGGCCCTAATTTGTTGTTTGCATTATATTCACCAACCGAGGATCCAATTCATTTTGAGGAAGCCATCAAAGAGGAGAAGTGGATAGCTGCAATGGATGAAGAAATAGTAGCAATAGAAAAGAATGAGACATGGGAGCTAGTGGATCTCCCTCAAGGCAAAGATGTGATTGGTGTTAAGTGGGTCTATAAGACCAAATGTAATGCAGAAGGTAAGGTTGAAAGGCATAAGGCAAGGCTAGTTGTAAAGGGCTATAAGCAGCAATATGGCATTGACTATGAGGAGACATTTGCACCAATTGCAAGGATGGAGACTGTAAGGATAGTATTGGCCATAGTAGCCCAGCACAAGTGGAAGGTCCATCAAATGGATGTCAAGTCGGCCTTTCTTAATGGAGTATTGAAGGAGGAGGTTTATGTTCAGCAGCCACCAGGATATGAAACCATAGGAGAAGAAAGGAAGGTTTATAGGCTGAAAAAGGTGCTTTATGGCCTTAAGCAGGCACCAAGAGCCTGGTATAGCCGAATAGATTCATACTTTATGAGCAATGGGTTCAATAAATGTGATGGAGAGTCCACCCTGTATATTAAAGAAAATAAAGACAAGTTGTTGATTGTTGTTTTATATGTAGATGATTTATTTTTTATGGGCAATGATGAAGCCATAGTAGCTGAGTTTAGAGTAAAGATGAAGAAGGAATTTGAAATGTCGGATTTAGGCCTTTTAAGGTATTTCCTAGGCATAGAGGTTCAGTAGTTGGAGCATGGAATATTCATATCTCAGTCAAAGTATGCTGCAGATATTCTCAAGAGATTTAAGATGGAGAACAGCAAGCCAACTCCAACACCTGTAGCTATGGGCATCAAGCTGAAGAAGGAGGATTGGAGCAAGGATGTAAATCCCACCATGTATAAAAGCATTGTTGGCAGCCTAATGTATTTAATAGCCACACGACCAGATATAATGTATTCTATCAGTTTAATATCAAGGTTTATTGAAACCCCCAAGGTCACACACCTGCAAGCAACCAAGAGGATTTTGAGATATGTACAAGGGACAAAGGAATATGGCATTTTATATAAAAGGACTGATGATTTTAAATTTGCTAGGTATACTGACAGTGATTGGGCAGGTAGTGCATGTAATGTCCCTTTTTTAGGAATAGCAAACCGTTACTACAAAAATACAAAAATTAAGTACATCAAGGAAATAACTTAGAAATTGCTCATAAAATAACACAAGTATGAGGAGAAATCAGCCAGTATCATATATTAAATATTGCCAAACCAATATAATAGCTATAATGGACAAATGGGTCCTCAAGGAACTCAAAATGTAGATACAAACTCCCACAAGTGGGATGAACTAACACCAAGGCTGAACATATGCAAAAAATCCTCAAAAATGACCCCAAATACAAGCGTAGGGTTTGGGGCTACCAACTTATCTGAAACACATGACACAAATGCTCCCAAAAATGCCATGAACTCCTCAAAGATGCCTATTTTTGTATTTTTGATATTTTAGGGCAATAACACCTGTAATGATATTGCCAAGACCCCAACCATGCACCTCCAATGCACTATGGGAATGAGCAAGACCTGCAATCTCAACTCATGGAACCTCTAGGGTTTCAATATTCAATTTTGATATCAACATAACATGCCCAAAATGGGATGTCTCACTCCCTTATATAGGGTGAGGTTCTAATTTGGAGTTGACATCTCCCAACCCTAAAATCACTTAAAGTGCCTTATTACAACATAAAAACATAAAACATAAATAAACACAACTTCAGTTATGTCTCCTAGTCACATGAATCCATTTTTCACTTTTATAATTAAGTGTAGGAGACATTTACAAAAAATATTTATTTTTGGGACATTACAAGTCCACCCTCCTCAAATTGCTTGTCCTCAAGCAAAGTCAAAGTTGGAGCATCTAAAATTTTTGTACCTTCCCAAGTAGCATCCTCCATAGGCAATTCCTTCCACTTCACAAGATATTATTTGATAGTCCTACTCCTAAGCTTTCTCTCCCTTGTATCAAGGATCAATTCAGGTTCAAGAATGAGCTTTCCTTCATCATCAAGGGGTGGCAAATCTGAAGATGGTTGAATATGTTGGCCCAAGGCCTTCTTAAAATAAGAAACATGGAAGAAATTATGTATTTTACTTCCACTTGGAAGTTCCAAAGCATATGCAACCTATCCAACCTTACTCAACACCTTGTAAGGTCCATAAAATTTGGGTTTGAGTTTTTCTGCTCCACTTATTTTCAATGTAGACTGTTTGTAGGGCTGCAACCTAACATAAACCAAGTTTCCCACCTCAAATGAGCGCTCACTACACTGCTGATCTGCATACTTATTCTGTTGATTTTGTGCTGTAAGAATATTGTCCTTCAAAGCATTAAGAATATCTTGATTTTTTTTTGCAAAGTGTCTAGATTTTTGGACCCTTGAATCACCAAAAATCAGATCTGAAAAGTTTGGGGCATCATAACCATAAAGTGCCTTGAATGGAGATATTTTTATGGACATATGATAAGTAGAATTGTAGCAATATTCACCAAGGTGCAGCCATTTAACCCATGCCTTTTGTTGACCTGAAACATAATTCCTCAAATATCCTTCAAGACATTTGTTAAAAATTTCAGTTTTCCCATCAGTTTGGGGATGGTAGCTAGTACTAGGAGTCAATTTAATACCACATAGCTTAAACAATTATTGCCAAAACATGCTCAAAAATATGTTGTCCCTATCACTCACAATGTATTTAGGCAAACCATGCAATCTGAAAACTTCTTTAAAAAACAAATCAAAAACTTGTATGGTTGTACAAGTTGTTGAAATGGCATAGAAATTAGCAAATTTTGTCAATCTATCAACAACAACAAATATGCAATCCTTCATGTATACCTTGGGAAAACCAGTAATGAAGTCCATGGAGATACTTTCCCATTTTTGATTGGGAATAGGAAGTGGTTGAAGTAAACCAGCTACAAATTCATGTTCCCCCTTGTTTTCTTGGCAAATAACACATTCTTGAACATGCAAGAAGACATCCCTTTTCAAACCCTTCCAATAGAATCTTTCTCTAACTTGTTTGTAAGTCTTGTAGAAACCTGGATGGCCTACAAGTGGAGCATCATGCATGGCTATAATTAAAGCTTGTTTCGGCTTCGATTTAGGTACTAAAAATACTCTTCCCTTGCAAAAAATATGTCCTTCTTTATGGCTAAACCTGTCATCTTCAACTTGCCCATTTATTAGTTTAGAACAAAAATCATTCTTTGCATATTCAGCCATAATTTTCACCTTCCAATCAGCAGAAATAATGGAAAGAGAATGAAAAGTAGGGTGCCTAGAAAGTGCATCAGCAGCTGAATTCTTCTTACCCTTTACAAAATCAATTTCAAAATCATATGATTGCAAATTTTTTACCCATTTATGCTGTCTTTCATTCAGTTCAACTTGCCCCAAGAAGTATTTCAAATTGTTATGATCAGTTTTGACCACAAAATTGCCACACACTAAGTATTGCTTGAATTTTGTCAAGGCATGCATGATAGCTAGCATCTCTTTATCATAGATGCTGAATGTTTTCTCCACATTTGAGACCTTTCTACTCTCATAAGCAATGGGGCATCCTTGTTGCATAAGTACAGCTCCAACTCCAACACCTGAAGCATCACAAGCAATAGTAAACGCAATAGAAAAATCAAGAATAGCAAGTAAAGGAGTGGAAGTCATTACATATTTCAGATTTAGAAAAGCTAAAAGAGCCTCATTGGACCATGAAAAGATCATTTTCTTAGTTAATTTAGTAAGGGGGGTAGCCAAAGAAGAAAACCCCTTAATGAAACTCCTGTATTAACTACATAAACCCACAAAACCCCTCAATTCTGTTAGGTTGGATGGTATAGGCCATCTTTGTACAGCTGAAAATTTAGTTTGATCAAACTTCACCCCATATTTGCAAATAATGTGCCCACTCTCAATTAAATCAGCAATGGTCTTTTCAATATCATCTTTGAAAACCTTAGGATGCCTATAAGGTTTAATTATGACAGGTTTACTATTTGCTTCCAATTCAATAACACGCTGAAAACCTCTACGAGGTGGCAAACCTTTAGGTAGGTCAGAAAATACCTTAAGATGTTTTTGTAGTAAACCTTGAATTTGAGGATGATAGGTGGCTGATTTTTTCCCTTCTAAACTGAAAATTACAGCTGCCCACTCAACGTCCTTATGCCTTATCATCTTCTCCATTCTTTTGTATGAAACCTCCAAAATTTTGCAAGAATATTTTGACCCATTTTCCTTGATTCCTTGCAACACCACATCTTTCCCTTCAAGCACAAATTTTAGTTCTAATTTTTGATAATTAGTAACATAATCACCAAGTGAATACAACCATTGCACACCCAAAACCATATGTGGAATACCTCCTAAGGAAAAAACAAAGAATTGCTCATCTACTTCTATGTTGCCAAAATTAATTTTTATGTTTCTTACCACTTTGTTGCATGTGATAAGATCACCATTGCCAATAGCAAAACTAAAACTAGGAATGATAGTTGTAGAAAGATTCTTTCTAGTGGCAAACTTCTCATCAACAAAATTGTAAGTAGCACCACCATCTATTAAAACAATAACCTTTTCATCAAAAGATCTACCTGGTACCTTAATAGTGTGAAACTGATTCAGCCCACTTAAAGTGGCTAGGGAACCTTCAGGAATTTCCTCATACTCCCTTTGTGCTTCCTCTTCCAAGGGTGTCTCATCTGCCTCATAAAAATCAGGATTATCAAAATCAGAATCAAAATGTAATTCAATGATTTTCATACCTCCTCTGCATTTATGACCTCTTTGCTAAGGAGACTTGCAAATGAAACACTTGTTTTGTTTTCTTAGCTCATATTTCTCTTCTTGTGTCAAGTGTGGTCCATTTGGGGGCTTATTAGGTGGCTGAAAACCAGATCTGAAACCTTCTCCATGCATGGGATTCCTACCATAAAAATTTCTCTCATTTCCACCTTGCTGCGTGAGGTTTCCTTGCTGCCCATACTACTGTCCAAAAACTATTTTTATGGCTGCAAAAGGTGGTCTATCAGGTGGATTATGTGCAAAATATTTTTGTCTAGGAGGTAAAATAGATTCTAAGCTTAAAGATCTCTTAATGGCATCTTCAAGAGTGGTTGGTTCAAAATATTTAACTAATCCCTTCACGGGTTCCAACAAACCATCCATTAAAAGAAAAATTACCCTCTTGGGTAAAATATTTTGTACCTAAACTGAAAGTTGTTCAAAATCCTCCACATAGGCATGAATGGATGAAGTTTGCTTCAAAGTGGCAAGCTCCTTGAAATACTCTTCCACATTCCTCCTTTCAAACCTGTTCAAAACCCTGGTACAAAATTCATAAAATATATCAATATCACCATGCCCTTGGGTTACTAACCCATGATGCCACCATGAGTAAGCACTACCCTCAAGGTGGAGTGTAGCAATCTGAACTACATCAGCTTTAGAAATAGGCTCCAAGGTAAAATAAGTCTGTAATTTTTGAAGCCATGCCCTAGCTGTAAGACCATATTGACCATTAAATGAGGGAATGGTCACCTTTTGATGCAAAAAGGGCTTCTTTTTCTCTTTTTTAGCCTCAACAACAGATTTACCTACAATCTTCAAATATTTATCAAAAGAAACTGCTGTCCTAAAACCCTCAGATTTATTACTATAAGAAGCAAACCATTCATCTAATTCATGAGTTACCTCATTTTCCTCCAGTGGAGGTGGTGGAACAAGGAACATAGGCTTGGATGACCTAGGAAAGGGAGGGTGTGAGTTAGATGATGACTCATGCCCATTGTTGTTGCCTCCCCTTTCTCCTTCCCTCCTTGTGCCATTTGGGTTGCCCAAAGCTGCCCTCAATTCTAGTTGATTTGTCTCTTGTAAGGACACCATTATTTGGAGCATGTCAAGTAGGGCATCGAATTTTTTCTCAGCCCTATCAATTGGCCTTTGGGGCTCCTCAATCTCTTCCCTATTTGACATTTCCAAAGTGAGTCTGTTTCTCCTAGTAAAATACTGATGAACAGGAGGACAATGCATAAAACCCTATCAAACCCTAAAAAGATGGAAATCTGAAATTCTAAAAATTTTGACCACCAAAAAAATTTCTGAAACCACAGAACTGCAAATTGGTCAAAAGGGTATCCAAATCTGCAAGTTTTATTTTCTGAAAAAAAATCCCTAAAAATCTATGAATCCCCTAAAAATCTACGATTTTCACTAGGGCACAACTTTTCACCATAGAAACACACTTACCACCATGAATCACAAGCTGGCAAGATTCTAGCTCTGATACCACTTGTAATGTCCCTTTTTTAGGAACATCAAACCCTTACTATGAAAATGTAGAAATTAAGTACAGCAAGGAAATAACTCAAAAATTGCTCATAAAATAACACAAGTATAAGGAGAAATCAGCCAGTACCATATATTAAATATTGCCAAACCAATATAACAGCTGGAATGGACAAATGGGTCCTCAAGGAACTCAAAATGCAAATACAAACTCCCACAAGTGGGACAAACTAACCCCAAAGCTGAACAGATGCAAAAAATTCTCAAAAATGACCCCAAATACAAGCGTAGGATTTGGGGCTGCCAACATATCTAAAACACATGACACAAATGCTCCAAAAAATGCCACGAACTCCTCAAAGATGCCTCTTTCTATATTTTTGATATTTTAGAGCAATAAAACTTGCAATGATATTGCCAAGACCCCAACCATGCACCTCCAATGCACTATGGGAATGAGCAAGACCTACAATCTCAACTCATGGAACCTCTAGGGTTTCAATATTCAATTATGATATCAACATAACATGCCCAAAATGGGACATCTCACTCCCTTATATAGGGTGAGGTTCTAATTTGGAGTTGACATATCCCAACCCTAAAATCACTTAAAGTGCCTTATTACAACATAAAAACATAAAACATAAATAAACACAACTTAAGTTATGTATCCTAGTCACATGAACCCCTTTTTCACTTTTATAATTAAGTGTAGGAGACATTTACAAAAAATATTTATTTTTGGGACATTACAATGCAGATGACCGGAAGAGTACTTCGGGGTATGTTTTTCATCTGGGTTCTAGAGTTGTATCATGGGCATCAAAGAAACAACCCATCGTATCATTGTCATCAGCAGAGGCAGAGTACATCATAGCAACAGGGACAACATGTCAAACCATCTGGATGAGGAGGATGTTGAAAGACATAGGTCATGAGCAGTAGGAGGTGACAAAATTGTTTTGTGATAACAGATCAGCTATTGCCCTCTCTAAAAATCTAGTATTCCACAAGAGGACGAAGCACATAGACACCCGTTATCATTTCATCAGGGAGTTAATCAATGTCGGGGAAATCATCTTGGAACACTGCAGAACAACGGACCAATTCGCAGATATTTTTACCAAGTCATTGGGAACGAAGACCTTCGTACAACAACGTGACAATATGGGGATTACAGATGAAGGTGCAGCAGTTGAGCTTAAGGGGCAATGTTGGAAAGAGTAATCTCAACTGCTTTCCTTTTTGCAAATAGAAACAGAGCAATTTCTATTTTTTGGGGCATTTGTTTCTATTTCTTTGTAAATACAAAAAACCTATATGTATGTTAAGAAAAAACCACTAAATAATATTAGAATGTAGTTTCAGTAGTGTGTTTTCATTACTAAGAGTCTGAGTTGTGTCTTTAAAAAATAGGCAGCCGAATAAAGAATGTATTATCCTTATGGAATAATTAAAGTATTAGAGAAGAAGCTGAAAAAATGGGATATACAGAAGAAAAAGATGAAGAAAAGGAGCTGAAGCTCTGTATAATTATTTTGTTTAGAATTTGTTTTTTAATGAAAATAAATTTTTGGAGTCGTGTTTTGTTTCTGGTGATTGTTATCTGTGTTTTTTGTTTCTGGTGATTGTTCTTTGTCTCTTAAATCCTTCAATTTTGAAGCGAAGTCACTTATTAGAATAGATGACTTGCAATGTTTGCAAATTTTGGATGCATGACCATTTAATTGGTTTAGGGAGACGAACTGTTGAAGATGAGTCCCCGCATGAAGGATATACTCAGTATACTACAACATATAGAGGAAATGTGTTCACATTTTGATGCAGCGACACTGTACGAGGCAAAAAATAAAATTTGGGCAGAATTTTTTTCCTTAAAATAACACCTTTCATTAGCAGGAAACTTTAGTTAGGGACAACAAATTTTCTTTTCCTTGGCAATCGGTAACCTTCGTCAGCAACTCAGATCTTCTTTCCTTTTTCTGTGATGGCTTGTTCTAGAACGATGCTGTCCTACCTTCGTCAGCAACCCAACTCTTATTTCCTTTGTCTTTGACGACTTGTTCCAGAACGGTGTTGTCCTTTTTTGTAGCTTCTTTAGATGGTGTTGTCCTTGTCCATAATTTCTTATGTTAGCGACAACATGAGAATGTTATGAAAACTTGCAACACAGATTTTACAAGCTTGCAATTCATATATTTTATACAAGATCGATGCAAGAATTTAAAACGCCTAAAAAATAAAGATTTTATTAATCAAGTCAATATGACATAGTTTTTACAAAGGCTACTACAAAATACTTGCAATTCATATATTTTCTACAAGATCAATGCAAGAATTTAAAATGCCTAAAAAATAAAGATTTTATTAATCAAGTCAATATGACATAGTTTTTACAAAGGCTACTACAAAATACGCAGACCAATCTCATAACGAACTCTTCTTTCTCTAGTCTAGAGTTCTCTTCTCTCCTCTCCTCTCCTCTCCTCTCCTCTTTGAGGTTCCCTCCTTATTTATAAGTATATAGACAGTGAGTTGCTAGTTAATTCCAATGACTTTCATTTATTTTTCTAAGGTCCAGCTAAATGGAACTTTCAGTTGCATGCTTATTAGTTATCCCGTATTTTAATAAAAATTCTAACTGTTGTTACCACCTGATGCTCCAGCATCACCTTTATGTAACCTTTAAGATTTTGTTTAATTAAATTTGAGTAACAAAATTTCTGAAGTACTGGTGACTTTGTTTTCATAAACAGAAAATGACAACAGTTAGAGGCCTTATGTTGATAGAGTTGGAACTTCACCGGATGGATAATTTGGCCTTAATTCACAATATAAAATTTTGCTCAGGTTTACATTTTAAGATGGAGATAACAATGTTACCTAGACATCTAAGATATTTGGTTTTGTTTGATTGCTTTTTTTTGTATTAGTAACAGGTTTTAAAAGGGACCTAAAACCTTATAACATGCTGCAAGGAGGATCCTGTGAAGGTTCAACTCGCTACAGAACAAGCCAAAATTGGACCATTCACAGAATCCATAAACTAAAATAGTCTAAAATATTACAAACATACTGCCCATGGGCATAAAAAGAAAACAAAAACAACATAGATATCGTAGGGACCTTCCAAAACAACCATATACAAAGAGACAGGGAGAGTACAAAGACCATCCTAGGAAACAAAAGGGGATAATCCCGTTCAGGACCAACTGTTTTACTCTGGGATGTAGTCCTTGTCATCTTTGGGATCATCCATAAATACATTAATCATGGCATTAATCATCATTGGTAGTGACAAGTTCACTACAAGAATCAACAATACATTAGAGAAGATTCCCTTGCCATGTCAAAAAAGATTGAACAGTTAAGCCAAAGTGTGCCATTGTATCTGTCGTCCGATTGCCTTCCTAATACACATGTTGAATACACCTATTGTTGATCGCCCTTAGCTGGACAATGGAATATTCAATGATTGGTCCCACATTCCAAGGAGGATTCGAGACCCCCTTCAAATAGTTTATGGTGTTTAAGGAGTCTCCTTCGACTATCAGGTACTGGATATTGAGATCGATGGCCATTTGGATGCCTCGAAAAGCTGCCCAAGCCTCAGAAAAATTATTAGATTGGACTCCAAGTTTTTTTGCATACGCAAAAATGAGTTGACCTCTGTCATCTCAGATCACTCCTCCATAACTCGTAGTGCTAGGATTGTGTTTTGAAGCACCATCAAAATTTAGCTTGAACCAATGAGGAGGGGGGGAATCCATGAAACCAGGGATTTGTCCACAACAACTTGGGGATGACCAAAGACCTCAAAATATAGGTTAGCAGAATGTGCCACTTGAATCTCACATTGGGATGAAGGACAGTTGTTCGAAGGAATTATATTAACATTTTTTGAGGTAAACATGATAGCTCTCAAATAAATTGACTCTAGGTCAAGGCACGAATATCAAAAAGCATGATTATTCCTTTCTAGCCAGATTTGCCACATAAAGTGAGGGAGAATGATCACCCACCAAAACTTCAGATGAGTGGACTTAAAGGGGTTTGGCCATTGAATAATAAGATCACTGATAAACTGAGGAGCAACCCAAGAAATGGATACACTTGACATGATAGAGGACAGGATAATGCAAGAAAAGGGGCACTCTAGAAATAGGTGATTGACTGACTCCCATGTAGATTTGCAGAGGTAACATCTGTTGGGCAATATCATACCATGGGTTATTAAATTATCGATGGTCAATAGCCTATTTTTTGCTGCCAACCAATAAAAGTGAGAAATCTTAAGAATAATATTTTTTATCCATATACTCTTGGAGGGGAACCAATCATCTTCAGATTCAGTCATAGCCATATATGCGGTTTTGACTAAGAAATTCCTAGACTGGTTGAGTTGCCAAAAGAGAACATTAGGTGGCATGGTTCTTGGAATCACATGAGTTAAAAAAAGCTAAAATAGGTGGATACGAGCAGAGCGAAGCTCAGGAGAATTCGTCAGAGACTTGCAAACAGAGAAATAGGTGCAAAATACAGAAAATACAACAATGATAATAGAGGAAAATAGTATAAAATGATAGTAGCACTATCAAACTGAAACTTAAACATAGAAACAGGAATGAATTATGCTAATTTAATCACAATTATGGATTAATTATGCATTTAATCTAGATGGGTGAACTCCAAAATGCAAAATAGTATAAAATACTGAATAAACTAAGCTAATCGCAGAATAAAACAATAGAGAAAAGATAGAGAAATGCAAACTTCAGGCACTGATTGCCTCAATGTTGACTACAGTCGAAATCATCTCGCATTGGTATGAAATCATCTCTGATTCGACAAGATCGCCTTCGATCTGAACAGGTTCGTCGATGATGATGTAAGCTTGCTCCGACTAAAAAACACTAAGGTACCTGCAACAAAATTGGTATAGAGCTAATGCAAATATGAATTTGAGATGTCTTAATGTGTATGAAGTTAGGTTATAGGAATTATCAGCCAGGGGGGTGCTAAGGGGAGGGCTTAGGATTAAATAGGCTTATGAGGGAGGTTAGGAGGTTGGATATCATCCCTATTTGGGAGATCTCCAACGGGGGAGGGTCTCTAACGGCGCAGACACACTTCTGCCTGGATTAGAGGCCTGTTGGAACATAAGCTAATTATGCAAAATAAGTTTTGAGACAAGATCGTCTGGACGTCCTAGCCTAGACGAAATTGTTAGATTTGGAGCGATATCATCTGATCGACGACATCGTCAAACGATCAAAAAAACCTCTAAAAATGGTGCAAAAAAGGGGGAAACGGATTACCCGGCGGTTAACGAGCGGTTTGGGAGGTTAAAATTTGAATTTAAATTATTTACTAAAGTAAATGTAATTATTACAATTTCACTGCACCAATTTTAGGGTGCTACATTTTGCCCCCTCTTTAGTGAATTTTCCAAAGAAAATGCGTTAAATATGAGTTCTTCTCGATCTACGAGAAAGCAAAAATTATTCCCATTTTTAGGCGATGATTCTTGGTCGAATCGTACGACAGCTTACTATGGTGCCCCCTCCGTGTTTTTACCCAAATCGAACGTTTGAGGTAAAAACACGGAAAAGCAAAATTGTTAAAATGTTGTTAATTATGTTTTTGAATAAAATTAAGAAAAATAGGGTAAAACCCTAATTCATTTTTACTGTTCATTTTTTTTTGTTTTTAGAGCTCTGAAAGCAAAAATGGTGGAGACGACGCACAGATCAACAGAGGTCCGGCGTGGGCTACGGGTAAGAGTCTAGACTTAGTTTAGAGTGATTTAATTTGAATTTACATGCTTTTTAGGTGGATTTTAAATGAATTTTGAGCATCATGGCCGTTTTTGGCCCGTCGACGTCTTTGGGACGAAATCGTCCCGATTTTGACAAAATCGTCTCAAGTTCGTCGATTTCATCCAAGGGCAAAATTGGCAAAAGGGGGACAATTTCATCAAATTAAGGACGATTTCGGCTGGCAAAATTGTAGACGATTCTGCTCAAATTTGGGATGATATCGTCCAATAGTGGGCGATATCATCAGTTGATGAAATTGAACTAATTTTTAACTTGCATTATTAATTACTTGAATTGTTATTAATGATTGTTTGTTATTGTTTTGTTGTTTATGTTGCAGAGAGGTTTGCTAAAGAGCAGGGAATGGAAATATGGAGGTTTGAGAGATGATTTGGACACTCTAACACAGGCAGAGCGAGATCAGCTAACACAGGTCGGCTTACTGTATGTGGCAAAAATGCCACAAGTGTCTACAGACATGGGGCTACTGACAGCCCTAGCAAAGAGGTGGTATCCGGGTTCTTCCTATTTTTGGCTATCGACAGGGGAGATGACTCCCACACTAGAGGATGTATGGAGGATTCTGAGGATCCCCATACAAGGACGGTTGATCACTCCTGTGGCCAATCAGGGCCATGCTATGGGTCGGTTGTGTGGTGACCCGAGCTTCACCTTGGAGAAGGGCAAAGTTAACATCGAGGTGCTACGTCAGATGCCTGGGGCATCTAGAATCACATAGGTTTTATCCGGAGTGGTTGGTGGACTTTTGCTATGCCACCAGAGCAGGTGCAGGGTACCATGGATGCTAGCAGATGTGATCTGCAATATGCAAGACCATGGCTACAAATTTGCTTGGGGTAGCTTTGTGCTATGTTGGTTGTACAGGATCTTGCATGGGGTCGTGTACAAGGGTGGTCGATGTCTAGTTATGACATTGCTACTACAGGTTTGGTGCTGGGAGCACATTGCAGTGCGGAGGCCGATAGGGCTTCCTCTGACAGGGATTGATGGGGAGAGGCCCCGAGTTTTCTACTGGTGGCTTCGGAGAGGGTCACAGTGGTGGATTGATCTACCGATGTACCGAATACTACTGGATGACCTTGTCCCAGATCAAATCACCTGGAGGCCTTGGCGAGAGCACCCAGGGTGGGCCAAGGACGGATAGGAGCTAGCTCACGTCAGGTGAGTTTGCTGGTTGCAGATGGAGAGGGGAGAGGTGGAGCTCCACCACTACGATCGAGTTTTGTGACAGTTTAGTCTACAGTAGGGGATCCCATCTCTCAAGGATTACGAGTTTTCCTAGACTGTTCGGGATAACACCACAGTGAGTGGGGCTCTAGATATGTAGTGCTTCTAGATTCAGGACTCAAATGATGCCCCCATTCAACCAGTGGATGGGGACGATGCAGGGGTAGGTGATGGCTACGATGCTTGGTACGCAGGCATCCGCCCTCCTCGGATGACGAGGGCTCAGGGTCCGATACATGCAGTTGTGTGTCGGATAGGGAGGCGACACCAGGCAGCTATGGAGGCGGCCTAGGGTTGCAGCGGGAGAGAGCTGAGGAGGCCACAGGCATAGGAGAGGCCGCAGCAGTGGGAGAGGAGGGAGGCAAGACCCCCTTCTCCATAGAGAGAGAGGCCACCATCGCCCGACAAGGGCAAGGGTGTCGACACAGGGGAGAGTAGTGAGACAACTACTCTTTGAGCGAAGACAATCCGTCTCCAGGCACAGGTGCAGACCCTACAGGAGGAGGCTGCATGACATCGAGCTGAGGTTACATAGCTTAGAGACGAGATTGCATGCCTCAAGGCATGGGGCGGAGGGGCGAGCACTGGGGAGCTGACATGGGCTATTGCCCAAATTACTTTCTATCAGACATTGTATAATCAGCTGGTGCCAGAGGAGGATAGACTACCCCTGCCAGCTAACATCGTAGATCCGATCAGGATCGGGTCGTCAAGGACTCGTCCTGATCGATGACTAGGACTCATAGTACTACACATACTATGATGGGGCCACCTCGTCCACCTCAGGGTGGGGGAGGAGATGAGGCTAAGAGCTCAAGGGGTTCTCGAGGCTAGAGTACTGCACGACATGAGACATAGAGCATTTATTATTATTTTTTTGTTGATAGAGGATTGAGTATGCCGAGGTACAGATTGTGGCATACCAATCCAATTTTGATATGATGTATATATACTGTTGATATATATAGATGAGATATTTTTGATCATATGACTTGTGTATTGGGTATGTTTATGATGCTTTTATGTTTGATTGATTAATTTGATGATTCATGTAATTATGTCGTTGGAATTATTATGGTTGAAATGTCATGCTTAAAAAAAAAAATTTAATGAAAGAATCTGATAGAACAAATTGGTTGTTTGTGATGTAATGTGATAAAAGATAAAAAGAGACTTCTAACAATAATTTCAAAGGACATTGTCACTATTATAGGCCATTTCATGGAGTCACCGCTCACTCGGTCGTCAAGCTAATCCCAGTATAGAAATATTGTTAAAATTAAAAGAGTGCTTAAGAGACTATCTTAAGACTTTGGTGCAATGGTGCAAATGATGATGATGATGGTTTGTTTTTCAGATTTTCATGAAAATAATATGCATGAAATAATGTTAAAATGATCTTTGCTAGGCATAAATTCCTAAGTGTGATAAATTTTTTGGATAATTCCTTAGGAATTATACCATCATTGCAAATTTTAAGGTTGACATAATGACATGAAATAATGAAAATGTGCACGCTTTTAAAAAGCATAATTGTATAATAGAATGATTTAAGTCATATGTTTTTCATGATTTTTAAATAAATGGGGAATAAAAATTGTTACAATGGTTTGTGCTAGGCATAGAATATGTAGGTATAGACTTATACCATCATCGCAAAATCCAAAAAGAGATAGTTTTATTGCATGGTTAATTTTTGATAAACAGAAATTATGAAGATGAGGACTTGCGCTAAGCATAACATTCCAATTTTGGTTTTGGAACTATACCATCGTTGCGAAAGTCGATAATATATATATATATATATATATATATATATATATATATATATATATATGTTTTTGATTGTATAGTTTTAAAAAAAAAATTGATTTTTCTATTATATAGTTGTCTTTATGCTAAACAACTGTACTTGAAAGAAGAAAATGAATTATTTCAAACAATTTGCAAAATATTTCAAAGTACCTTAAAGACAAAAGTTAGATTTATAAGGAATCCCATGTGCATATGTGAATTCATTTCCAATCTTGATTTATCATAATGATACACAAAATATCTCAAATATAAAATGTGTGTGCAATTGCATAGTTCATTTACCAGTTTTGAGCAAGATAATATGATACAAGTGATTTGAATAAACCAAATAAGTGTTCATTAACCATGATGTAGATGCATATAACCATACTAGACTACTATGTAAGTCGGATTATCAAGAGCTAGCTAATCCATAAGCAGACATAGGTCTGTACAAAAGAAGGTCGCTAATGTGATAGACATATCGCCATGCTAGGAGTTACCCAAGGCCAAGCAGGTTGGGCACAAACCACCTGTTATGGGGCTTACCTCATAGTTTTCGAATAATTGAGAATTCCAAGGATTCAAGCTCATCAACCCTTCTTTTCTTTTCAAAGGGTAGGGAAAGGGATTTTATTGCTTTTGCTTTTGCTTTCTTTTGCTTTCTTTTCTTTTCTTTTCTTTGTATTTTTGCTTGATTTTTGAGATAGTGCTTGAAATATTGCTGTAATGATATAAAATAACATTTTGTTTCTTTTTCTCTTTTTCTTGAACTTTGCCTTTTGTTCTATACTAGGGGTACTTGCTCAGATTAGCTGTAGAGCAAGGGATTTTTATTCTGGGTAGGGGTGAGCTTGTCTTTTTGCCAATTCTCAAATATTCTAGACCATGTGCATGACAGGATAGCAGGGGAAACTTTTCGCTCAAGAAACCACTTCTACTCTGTAGCAAAGCATGGAAATTACAAATATAATCATTTTATTGTGAAAAGATGTGCTTGGTTTAAGTAAATAAAAAGATCAATTCTCTGTGCTCAAACTTTATTTAATTGAATTTTGTGGACTTTCATATAAGAGAGATTAGTAATCATGCCAGATAAAATCAAGATTATTTATATTTTTTTTTTGTGAAAGTAAGGGATTCCAAATAAATGCTAATTTATCCAAAATAATTTGAAACATATAACTGCAATGATTGTAAGAAAATATATATAAATGATTTTTGAAAAGTTTTGAGAATGTTGACTCTCTCTTTCTTCTTTATATTGTTTTGGTTTTGAAAGAGTCAAGAATATTGTTGTTTTGATTTTTATTATTTTTATTTTTGAACAAAAAATTAACAAGTGCCATAAATAAATACAACAAATAGTTTTGAAGATTTTGATGATTATGAATGTTTTTGGTGTTTTTGAATTTATAAATTGAAAGAAATACAAGATAGTGATTTTGATTTATTTTAAACAAATATATACAAGGATGAAATGACCAAATTTATATATAGTAACATTTAAGATGCAAAATATTCATGGGTTCTTTAAGTTCTTTACCATCTAAGGTAGATAATTTGTATGCTCCTGATTCAAATTTAGCAGTAATAATGTATGGTCCAAGCCAGTTGGGCTCAAATTTACCTTTAAGGTCTTTAGTTGCATTAGTATTTTTTTGAAGATTTTGATTTTTTTGTATTTTGATTTTAATTTATGAATTGAAATTGGTGGTATATACAAGATGATCTATATACACTATACAAGGTTATTTGAGTATAACATGTCTAAGGTTGCTTCAAAATCAAAGGAGATTTTGAAGGATAATCTGGTTGAGGTGAAGGTAAGAATAGAAGGTGATGAATAAAAGATAGTGATAATAAAAGCTTTGTTATAATGTAGAATAATGTAGAAAAATATTTGACTTTTAAATGTGGAAAATTGATCATGTTACAAAATAAAATATAAGAGGGATAAGAAGGTTCTTCATTCTTATTACCATATTCCAAGTCTTGATAATATGGAGAAAGTATATGTGAAAGATGTGCATGAGTGTTATTTTGTAAACAAGGATGATCATATATGGATGAAGAAAAGTGAGAAATAGAAGGTAATTGTGACAATAGAGAATGTATAGAACTTGATGTTTCAACCGTTAAATATTCTTTAAATGGTGTTGGGTCACCATGTATGGTAACATTTTTATTTGCAAGTTCAAACTTCAAACATTGGTGAAGAGTGGAAGGGACAATCCTCATTGTATGCATCCAAGGACTTCTAAGAAGTAGGTTGTAAGGTGAAGGGCAATATGCTACATAAAACAGAGTATCCAGGATCTTGGATCCAATATTGAGGGGAAAAATTATAATACCTTGAGCTTCTTGAATTTCATTGTTAAAATATTTTATAATAACATTTGATTCATTACTATCTGTTTCCTTTAATTTGAGTTTTTGGAATAATTGATGAGTGCATAAATTAAGAGAGGTGCCATTATCTACCATGATAGTTTTAACAAGTGTTGTTTTACTAGATCCTGTAATGTAAAGATAGTAGTATTCTTGTGGAGTAGAGGAAGGAATATCCTCATCATAGAATGAAATATGGTTAACCTCAAGAGGGTTTATACCATTAATTATGTTCTTAGAGAAAATATGATGAGGAACAAATTGTTGGCTAGGTATTTTGAACAAAATTTCCTTGTGATAAATTTGTAATACTTCTAAAAGGGATATCTTTGCGTCAGGATGAATCACTTGTTGTTGGCTATCAAAGTGGATTTCAGATTGATATTTTGATTCTAAATATGAGCTTTCTATGCTTACATTCCATTTTGTATCATTCTCTAGAGTCAAAGATAGTTTTGAAGGTTGGTCAAATGAGGAATCCATATCTTGAATATCGGATTGAGTTGATTGAACTTGAGGTTGCTCATTTGTAGTTTTTCTTACAATATTAATAATATCATCATGATGGGACACATTAACATGCAATATTTGATTGGTTTCTTGTTGTTGATAATTGAATAGGGGTTCTTGGGAGATCTCCATGTCTTGATTGATTATTGGTATTTGTTGTGTAGGAGTTTGATTGTTTACTGGAGATTTATAATCAGTTGTAGATTGTAATTATTTTATATTAAAAAGACCCTTATCAATCAAATCTTGAATTGCACATCTTAAATCTTTACAATTTTGTGTCATATGTCCATCCACTCTATGATATTCACAATGTAGCTCAGGTTTAAACCAATATGCTGTGGTATCAGGTTGTCTTATGGAAGGGAGTTCAATCTTATTTGTATCAAGTAAATGCTTGAGAATTATATCCATTGGTTGATTGAGCTTAGTAAATTTACGTGATGAAGGTTTTTGAGAGGTTTTTGATAAATGCCTTAGGACTTTCTTCATAAAAGGACCTAATGGTTTCTCACCTCTATTTTCTTTATTATAGGTAGAATGATGACAGGAAGATTGCAAAGCATGAGGTGAGTACATGGTAGATTTGGAAGAATAAGTATTTTCTTGTTGAAATGGATGTGTTGTATTAAGAGAAGAATATTGAAAATGTGGTGAGGATTGTATGTGGAACGATAGACATAATATGGATATATGGGAGAATAGATAATATCATTATGAAGAGGATTGGCAAAGGGATTGTCCTGTTGGGGTAAGGATGAAAAATGAGAAAAGTGTGATGGAGGTGGTGTTGAATAGGGATGAGGTTGGTCATAATCAACAAATGTATTTGGCTGAATTCTTCCAACATTACTGATGGGCTCATATTGATTTGAGTAAAAACTCATGGTTTATTTAGTACTTCTAAAAGTAATATTTAGTATTTATCATTTAGAATTGAATATAAAACATACAAACTTGAAATGATGATTTTGTTATATTTTTTTTCTTGTATACCTATATATATATATATATATATATATATATATATAAATTTTTTGTTTTTGTTTTCAAAAGGTTTTAAATGCATTCACATCCGGTTCACCAAAATGTATGGCTCCAAATTTTTCACACCCTTACCTTCAGGCTATAGGATCCATGCCCGAAAGGGGGATGTGAAAAAGATGTCGCGGTACCTCGGACTGAGAGGACTTGCGAAGGTCCCACCTCTCAAGGGAGGTGTATTATTGGTGATTTTTTGACGGATGGTGGGTTCACCAAGAAACATTCAATGGCAATTTCCACGCCTAGGTTGGGAATGTGTTTTATGTGTTCATTTTAGCCTTAAGAATTCAAGTCCTAGGTTTGGCCAAAATGTGTCTACGCTATTCTATATGAAGATGCAGATTAAATGAATACAAAAAAATAGAATAGGACAGAAAAATAGAGAAATTGAGGAATGTTAAAGGGAAATACTTGATCCGGATGTCTGATGAAGATTATGATTCTTGAAGCAGTCAGGATCATCTGGAATTCGACATAATCGTCTGAGATAAGATAGGATCGTTTGAGATCTGACGAATTCGTCAGAGACCTACAAACAGAGAAATAGGTGCAAAATATAGAAAATACAACAATGATAACAGAGGGAAATAGTATAAAATGATAGTAGCACTATCAAACTGAAACTTAAACATAGAAACAGGAATGAATTATGCTAATTTAATCACAATTATGGCTTAATTATGCATTTAATCTAGATGGGTGAACTCCAAAATGCAAAATAGTATAAAATACTGAATAAACTAAGCTAATCGCAAAATAAAACAACAGAGAAAAGATAGAGAAATGCAAACTTTAGGCACTGATTGCCTCAATGTTGACTGCAGTCAAAATCGTCTCGCATTGGTATGAAATTGTCTTTGATTCGACAAGATCGCCTCCGATCTGAACAGGTTCGTTGACGATGATGTAAGATTGCTCTAGCTGAAAAACACTAAGGTACCTGCAACAAAATTGGTATAGAGCTAATGCAAATATGAATTTGAGATGTCTTAATGCGTATGAAGTCGGGTTACAGGAATTATCAGCCAGGGGGGTGCTAAGGGGAGGGCTTAGGATTAAATAGGCTTAGGAGGGAGGTTAGGAGGTTGGAGATCATCCCTATTTGGGAGATCTCCAATGGGGGAGGGTCTCTAACGGTGCAGACACACTTTTGCCTAGATTAGAGGCCCGTTGGAACAGAAGCTAATTGTGCAAAATTAGTTTTGAGACAAGATCGTCTAGATGTCCTAGCCCAGACGAAATCGTCAGATCTAGGGTGATATCGTCTGATCGGCGATGATATCGTCAAATGGTCAAAACAACCTCTAAAATTGGCATGGAAAAGGGGGAAATGGATTACCCGGAGGTTAACGGGCGGTTTGGGAGGTTAAAATTTGAATTTAAATTATTTACTAAAGTAAATGTAATTATTACAATTTCACTGCGCAAATTTTAGGGTGCTACAGGTTCATCCATGACGAGAATTCTAGGGATTCAAGTTCAATACTCCCTTATTTTATTCATATTTATTTGGGATACTTGCTCATGCTTAGTGATGAAAATCACTGTTTATTTTGAATTTTTATTTTTCTTTTGAGCAAGGGATTTATGTAGTGATGATAATCACTATTTATTTTGCTTTTGAATTTTGCTTTTTTCAGTATTTTTGCTTGTTTTGATTAAAGCAAGGGATTTATTTGGATAGGGGTGAACTTGTCCTTTTGCCAATTCTTAGCATTTCTGAATTGGTCGCACAGGGGGATGAGCAAGATAAAATTTTCACCTAGGATACCTAATACCGCTTTACAACATTCATTTTTCCCTTGTTCCAACTAGGATTTTAGTATTTTTATTAGTGATGGTATTATGAAATATATCAGGTGCTTTCAAAACTAAACCTCAAGTATTAAAAGCTATGATAATTTTCTATAAATTTTGATAAAACCACTAGGTATGGTTGAGTGATCGAAAAACCCTACCATATTTCTTATAGCAATAGGAGGGGTTGTGTTGAAAAACATAGTTACACACATGGGTTATGGATGATGATGGATTTTGAGGATGCATTATTGAGGTACAAACGTGGTGTCATTTGTAATATTGTGAATACAACCTACTAAATGTAAATGCAATGGATGCAATGTGCCTAATGCAATGCAACTATATGGATGCAAAGTGGAATGCATAATGCAAATATTTTTGTATTTTTGATGCTTTCAATTGTTTTTGAGTTTTTATGTTGACCAAAGGGCTCATGGTGCCTTTGGGAATTTTTGTGAGTTGACCAAAGGGCTTAGAGATGCCTTTGGGGCCTTGTATGATTTGACCAAATGACTAGGAGATGCCTTTGGAGATTTTTGTGATTTGACCAAAGGGATTTAAGATACCTGTGGAAATTTTTGTGATTTGAACAAAGGGTTTTAAGATGCCTTTGGAGCCTTTTATGATTTGACCAAAGGACTTTAAGATGCCTTTGGAGCTTTTTGTGATTTTACCAAAGGGCTTTAATATGCCTTTGGAGCTTTTTGTGATTTGACCAAAGGGCTTTAATATGCCTTTGGAGATTTTTGTGATTTTACCAAAGGACTTTAATATGCCTTTGGATCATTATTGAATTGACCAAAGGGATTTAATATGCCTTTGGAGATTTTTATGATTTTTCTAAAGGGCTTTAATATGCCTTTGAGGCTTTTGCTTTTAAATTTTTATACTATTTTTATGATTTTGAAATTTATTTGAAGGTTTTTGATATTTTGTTGTTCTTATGTGTGAAATACCTTTAAATGAATAATATTGAGAGGCTATGGCTCCTCAACACTTTCTAGCATTATTAGGAGATATGCCCCAGGTGCAATCTTCTCAGATATGATATAGGGACCTATCCAATTGGCCGTAAATTTGTCTCACATATGCGATGGTAGATTTGAGTTCTATTGGTTTTCTATAAGCATAAGATCCCAAAATTTAAAATATCTTAGGTGGACTTTATTGGTATAAGCTCATGTTATACAATCCTGGTAAAAAAGAATATGCTCAAGAGCATTGATGTGATGTTCATCCAGAAGGGTCAACTTATCCAAGCAAGCTTGCCATGCAATGTTGTCATTGATGAACTCCTTTAATGGAACATGCAATATTATAATTTCCAACTCTAAGGGCATAATGGCCTCAACAACATATACAAGCGAAAATGGTGTTGCCCCAATGGGAATACGTACACTAGTCTTGTAATCCCATAATGTTAGGGGCAATTGCAGGTGCCAATCCTTATGATTTTATTTCATCGTATTATTTAAGATGACTACTATTATCTTGTTGGATACCTTTGCTTACCCATTTTCCTATGGATAGTATGATGTCACAAAACTATGCTAAATGTTGTATTTGGTCATTAAAGCTCACATATTTTTGTTTTTGAATGATGGACTATTATTCAAGATTATCTTGAAGGGTACCCCAAAATTATAGATGATGTTGTGAAGTATAAACTTCGTAATTTGAGGTCCAATTATCAAGGTTAAGGGGATTGCTTCCACCCATTTGGTTAAGTAATAAGTGGTTGTTAAGATAAATGTGTGTCAGCCTGAATATGGGAGAGAAATATTTTTGATTAGATTGAAACCCCACTGAGAAAATGGCCAAGCCACTTGAATGGGTTGTAAGGCTTGAGATGTCAAGTGCATAATATTCACATGTTGTTGATATTTAATGCATATTCTAACATACTCACAACAATACTTATTCATGGTGGGCTAATAATAACCCATTTGAAGGAAGCACTTGATAATGAACATGCCACTGAAGTGGCCATCGCATGTACCATCATGAGCTTGCAAAATCATCCAAGATGATTCTTAGGGCTCTAAGCAATGAAGGAGGACCCCATCATAGCTTTGAAAATACAATACACCTCCTAGCAAGACATATCATATTGCTTTTTTATTGAATGCTCATATTTTGGTATGTGATAGTCCTTGTGGGAAAATTCCAAGCCTAAGAAAATCTTGTAACTAGGATAACCAATCCTGATATGCTACGACCTCAACAAATAATATGAGTTTTTCCTCCTACAATTTTATTTGTACAAAGGCATATTAAGAAACAACCTTGTGGTGAATAGTGGTACCATTATCCATGGGACCCTAGGAGATCAAGGATCCCCAAGGTGCCTTCTTTAAAAAGTCTTTAGATTTACAGAACTAGTCATGGTCTAGCTCTATATGAATCATGTTGATTGATTCCTCATTATCAAAAGCCTCATGCTACATCATTGAGTGCGAGAGCATTTTCACATGAAAGGTAGTGAAATTAGCAAATGGATTTCAAGGGATCAAGGATCCTAACTATGCCATGGTGTATACAAATTTTATTCATGAATGAGGGATTGCATCGATGCCATACCATTCTAGTTGGGCTAGATAGGTGTCAACAAGCTCTTTGTAAGCTTTTAGGATTGGATATCTACATTGAAATAGTCCTTTGACTTGGTTGACTATGAGGAGGGATTCATCGAAGATATTTAGCCTCTTGATTCTCATGGCAATGGTTGTTTGGAGACCCAATATTAGGGCCTCATATTTGGTGTTTTTATTTGTGTAAGGGAATTATAGATTAAATGACAAGGGCATTGGAGCACCTTGCGGTGTGAAAAAGACAATCCTTGTACCACCTCCTTGCTCACACTTTGAACCATCAAAGAACAAAGTCATGCCAAATTTATTTTTAGGTTCTTTAGGTTTAGATGCTTATGATAATGTGAAGACTACATCATTGAGAAGTTCTATGGTGAGGGACCTATTGTTTTTAATAGGTACCTCAGCTAGCTGATCATCTATGAATTATCCCTTGAATGACTTTTGGCTTATGAATTCCAAATAAAATTTTGTCAATAGCATGATCCACTTTGTAGTACATGTATTATGATATGTCTTTCTCATCATATACTACAAAGGATTTTGTTTGGATATTATATATGTTGTATGGCTCATCATGTAGTGATGCAATTTCTTGGTTGCAAAGACCACTGCTAAGCACAAATTTTCTACATATGCATATCATATCTCATAGCTCACCAAAGTGCGATTGATGTAATATATCACTTGTTCCTCATCTTGCACATTCTTTTGAGCCAACATGGTTCCCAAAGAAAAATCAATAGTGGATATATATAGTAAGAATGACATGTCTAGCCTTGGTGGAGCTAGGACTAGTGGTGTTGCCAAGTACTCCTTGATTTTAGCAAAGGCTTGCTGATATTCTTCATCCCACTGGAATGGGACCCCTTGTGTAGTAGTCGATTCATGGATTGATATTTGTTTGATAGTTGTGTGATGAATCACTTTATGGATGCTACTTTGCCTTGTAGGCTTCTCATATCTTTGATTTTTATGGATGGGACCATTTCTAGGATAGCCTTTACCTTTTTTGGGTCTACCTCGATGCCTTGTTTGGAAATGATGAATCCCAAGAGTTTTCCAAAAGTTACACCAAAGACACATTTCTTGGGGTTCAACCTAACATTTTCCTCAATCAGGTGATCGAAGATCTTTCTAAGGGTCTCAACATGCTCTTCACGTAGCAATGACTTGGCTAGTAATTCATCGATCTAGTATTCCAAGATCTTGTGCATATAGTCATGAAAAATGTATGTCATAGCCCACTGATATGTGGCACCAACATTTTCAAGGAAAAATGGCATCACTTTGTAACAAAATGTCTCCCATGGAGTGGTGAACATGATTTTATGCTGGTCTTAAGGTTTAATCCAAATTGAATTGTAACCAGAAAAACCATCCATTAGGGAGAGCATCTCATAACTTGTAGTTGCATCTACAAGAGCATCTATGTTGGGCAATGTAAATGAATCCTTTGTTGTTGCCTTATTGATATCCTTGAAATCCATGCAAATGTGGATTCTTCCATCAGGTTTTCCTATGGGCACCATGTTTGATACCCATTTTGGATAGTCGATGGGAACAATAAAGACTACATCCAATAGTTTTTGCAACTTGTTCTTTACCATTAAATCTATGGTTGGATGCATCTTTCTAAGCTTATACTTGATTTATTTCTTCATGAGGTCTAGTGAAAGGTTATGGACAACAAATTTTGGGTTGAGTTTCAACATATATTTGTAGGTACAAGCAAAGAGATTTGGTTTCTCTTTCAATAGAGGAATTATGATGGCCTAGTCTTCTAGAGATAAGCTTTCTCTAAACTTGAATTTCTTTGGTTGAGAAGGATCATCATTGATGTATACTTTTAAAGTCTCCTCTATTACCATATGTGACCCCTCCTCGAGCTGGTGAGGAGTGGGAATTAAATGGATGTCATCTATTGGATTTATAGTTCCCACTGACTTAGGGTCAAGACTAACATGATAGACATCATGTGTACAACCTAGTGCAAAATGGAATGGTTGTAGCATCTCTTCATTATAGAATAAATATTCAAGCTCTAAGGGTGAATCAGTGCAATCTCAATAAATAACATTTGAGTTAAGACACAATGGCTTTGAAGGATCTACTGGGTTATGGAGTGGAGTGGCCAAATCAATGAAGATCATGTTGATGGATGGAATTAAATATCCAAAACCATATGGATGAAGCTCTACATAAAAAGTGTGCCCTCCATACTCATGATGAGGCTCCAAGGGCATAGGGATATCAATATCTAGTCTATGGAAAAACAAGATGATGGGATCATTAGGTAACAATATCTCTCTAAATGTTTGTGGATATGGTAAGACCATGTGATAGATGATGTCTAGGTTTACTGGTCTTCCTAGGAAGCAAATTTTAGGATCTATAGCGTAAAGCACCGCTTCTCTCTAAATAAGAAGATCTATTAGACACAAGTGGCAAGGCAAAATATAAGCCATCTTTTTCTCATCCTCAAAGTCTTCATCGCTTATGAAGAAACCATTGGTATTTGTTTCTAACCCTAGTATAGGGTGGTGACTAGCCTACTGATGCCCAATATAAGCCATATCAGTCTCATATTCATAGTCATAATCACTTATGAAGAATCCAATGGCATTTATTTCTAGTCCAATAATGTGGCTCGCATGTCGAGGCCCTCAATAGGCCATATGTATTGAGTCCTCTGACTTATAGCCACTCTCATCTGACATGTATTCACTCTCATGTGAGATATATCTACTCTCATTCAAGATGTATCCACTCTCTGCCTATCCTATCCAAGCAAGATTTTGCACATACTGAGGCCCATGGTAGGCTAGGTTAGCTTCATATCCATCCTCATTTGAGACATAATCATACTCCTCTTGCTCATATCCATACATTGGCTCTTCCTCCCATAGGATAGCTCCTGATAAGGGTACTTCAAGAGAGGATTCAGGGTGATACTCATCAGGTGGTGTGATATTGACCATAGACACCCATCCATCATCCAAGTAGTTTTTTCTAGGGGGTTGATAGGGATTCTAGTCAACATCCTCCTTGAACCCTATGCTTAGCCTATCTAGGGATACTTCCAAAAAATCATCATAGCTTTGCATTTGATATCCTAGACCGCACTGATCAATAGGCAACTGGTACTACAACTAGAATAGTAGCTGATGCCCTTGCTCGTACATACCTAAGCCATAGCCATGCTAATGGCACTTTTTAAAGTACCTTAGATCAAACTTAGGATTTGATAAGTAATGAAAATTCATTGTGAATGGTTCATCCTCATCATCTTCAATATTAGTAGCAGTATGGGCACAGTCTAAACCAGCATAGATAAATTTTGTTTGATTATGGGGAACCCCTAATGGAACTACTATCCCTATTGGAAAATTTGATACCCTTGGCCATCCCATGTCTTGCATAGACTCAATTATAGGCATAAAAGTCATGTTCTGCACAAGAGATTCATCTAATCCTATTTTGGCTAAGTGGACTATCACCTATGGTGCATATGATGTTGATGATGCAGGCAAGGCAGGTTGAGTTACCTCCTTGGCTATGTCATGGGAATCTTCCTCCTCCATGGGATTTAGAATTTCTGCAACTGCTATAGTTGGAAGCTCCTTAGGTCTTTCCTTTACTAGGGATGCTTTCAACTTCTAAGTATCTTTGGCTTTAGATGTTGACAGCTTCTCAAAAGTGCTAGTAGTCTTAGATGCAGGAGGTGGTGTCGATGTGGATCGGTCACCTCACATTGATTTTCTCTTACTTTCTAGCTATGTGGTTGGGGATGAAGGTCTTATGTACATATGTGTTGATGGAAGGACAAAATCCCCTGGCAAGTCAACCTGATGCACGTACTTGAATGGATCTTCATTGGATGAAACCACATGAACTTGTCCCTCATGCACATACTTGATGCATTGGTGCAAGATTGAGGGTACACACTACATGTCCCTTATCCAGGGATGCCCTAGAAGTATGTTTTATTGCATCATCCCTTCCAACACATGATACATCATGGGGATGGTCTTATGTCCTACTTTTATAGGCAAAATTATTGTACCCAATATGGAGCACAACGCATTATTAAAATCCCTTAGCATGTATGAGGTCAGGATAATGTTGGACTTAGGGATCTTCAGGTGTCCTATATTTTGTAGTGATAATTTTGATCTATGAGCCCATATCGATTAGAACCCACTTGAATGGTATGTCACTGATTGACACGATAATATGCAAAGGTAGGTCTACTAAGGTAGTAGGAACTACCTTGATTTCATGATCATAAAAATGAATCATAGACTCTTGGCACTACTGCACTTGCCCTAAAAAATGTGTGAACACGTCTGGTTCTAGGGCTGGAGCTTGATTGATCTCAAAATATCCATCAAAGTCTCTCTATGCCTATGAGATTATTGTATGAGCTCATAAATTGATAGCTTAACTGGAGTCATTTGTAGGTTTTGTTCTAGTCTACTTTGGATAGTTACCATAGGTCATACTGGTGGACCTGTAGGATTTTTTTGCACCTATATCTATTGAGGTGTAGTTAGGATATGAATAGGCACCGCTAGAGGCTGTGGTTGACCATATCACTAACTCCTAGTTGCCACATTGACTATCTCAACCATTTTGATGCATCTCTAAATGGGTGGCTCAACTCAAACCTGGTTGACTTGGGTGCCTTGATCTCTAGGGGCCTCATGATTTGGAAATGGGTTTCTAAATATACCCATATCTCTGTTATAGGGTGCTAATGGGTTGTCAACTTTTACCTCACCATTCAATCATGTTTTTCATGATGTTCTTGAACTTGATACATGTATCAATGTCATGCCACTGTATTATGTGATATGGGTATTATTGATCTTCCCTATATCCCTTGAACTTGGGATGATTAGGATCAAGAACTTGTACATCAGGAAATATGATCCTCTATGCCTCACTCAACTTATTAAATATCAACTGCATCAATTTAGTCAAAAGTGTGTAATAGCAAGGTGGTCAACACTCTCTATTTTGGCCCTAATTGTTATTTGGGTTGTAATTAGCTGGTGGGAGATGATCCTAATAGTTTTGTGGTTGATGGCCATTGTCTCCATTTGGCATACTTAAAATGACTTGGTTGACTTGAGTAGGTTTGGCCTGATTCTATTGATTTTTGTTGCGGTTTGCATTATTCCACTCCTTGTTCCGAAGCTTGAGGTCCCCTTCATCAACATTTATGTCCTCAATAATCTTGGCTTAAGCCAAGGCTTATTCAAATTATTCATACTGCTACATTTGTAATAAAAAAATATGTGTTTTACACAAATATTTATGAACATTTAGATGAGTTCTTTAGTGGGAACAAATAATGATAGTTTTGCCATAACTTTCCTCCATATATTCCCATAATTCATAATTGGCTCATCGTCGTATTGCTTTAAGTTGGACAAATCAGATAGGTTAACCATATTCTTGGTATCAAAGGAGAAATGCTCAAGGAATGTATTCACCAATTGTTCAAAGTTGATGATGTTTTTTTGAGGCAATTGGTTGAACCATTGAGTCGCTACACCTGATAACATCATAATGAATATTCTCAGTATTAGGGCATCATTATACTCAAGTTGGAAGTACACATTCATGAATTTGGTAACGTGTTCTTATGCATATTCCTCTCCCTTAAACTTGTCTAGCCTAGGCATCTCAAAGTGCCTAGGATATGCAGGACTCGAGACTGAGGGGCATAGAGGTTGGTTGTGTATTTTTCTCAATGTCATCTTCTACCCATATGTGTCCTATTTTTATAGAGATTTGATCCTCCTTCAAAGAAATAATCTCTTATTCTTGAAGGTTCACTTACGGTGGTAAGGGAGGTAATTCTTTGTTTGCCCAATTTGAGCACCTGTACTCATCCCCTGTAACCATGGATGGAGGTTTAGGATATTTCTATTCATGATATTCCATCCCTGCCTAGTCCTCATTGAATTGTGTTTGTCCAAGGTTTGAGTGTTGTTGATGTTGTGAAGCATGGTGAGTATACTCATTTCTTTGTCTAGTGCTTCTCTCATGCTGATAATCGGTACATCTCTCATGTTGGTATTTCTCACCATCTATGTGTACATCCACTTGGCCTAGCCTCTCTGCTAGCTCTTCATGATCAGCTCTTTCTTCTCTCGAGCATTGCTCCTATAGGCGCAGGTGCCTCTTCCTTTGCTCTTCTTACTCAAGAGTTTCTACATGATGTGCAGTGCTTCCTCTAACCTACATATACGGTTAGAACGACCTGCTACTAAAGGTTCATGCCTTTATAAATTTGTGTTAGGAGTTCTAATGTTTAGGCCCCTCGGGGAGGCTCCTACTATGTTATTGCTCTTTTTCACTATGGTGACTTGTTATATATACTGTGTTATATTTTTAGTATCCTCATGGTCAGAAGTAGTGTATGTGCTATGGGATCACTTTGAATATTTCCTTGGTTCATTGGTGCATCTAGTAGTTATGCTACGTAAACTTCCTAAAGTAGAATGTTCGATATCAATGCTTCTTGGAGCTGGTCTCGAGGGAACTCAATCCAACTCATCAAGTTGTATGGTTCTCCATGGCTGATCCCATGGATTCCCATTGGCACCAATGAGCTCATAATCTAAGGGTACCCTCCAATTTGCAAGGAGGCTATAAGATGTCTTGGATCTATGACTAGATGCAACCCTAATTTCTTGCACCTTAGTGGGCTAATCTATCCTATGTTTATCATGTGAATCTTGGGGTATTGCAACCCTTGCATACATATGTGATGATTGAGGCCTTGATGCCTCATGCCGATGTGATTATGGAGGCCTTGAGTCCCTCACATGTCTATGAAATGAGGGAGGTCGTTATGCCTATACATGTTGATGTGATGAGGAAGGTCATGATGCCACTGCATGTTTGTATTATGAGGAAGACCTTGAGGCCTCCTCATATCTGTGTGATGAGGTAGTTCATGATACCTCTATGTGTCTAAGTGATGAGAGAGGCCATGAGGTCTCCTCATGCCTGTATGATGAATGAGGCCTTGAGGCCTCCTCATGTCTATGTTATGAGGAACTAGGATGTGGCTCTCTCACTAGGGTTTCTTGAGGAGTCCCCCCAAGGGTTGAGTTGTCACCCCTAAGACTTGCCAAAATTCATTCGATGACACTGTGGGTGGGTATCTCAACACCAGTGTGATAGTGAGTGTATGGAGGATTAGTTCCCACCTCGATATTGGATCGAGGGTGGTTACTCCATGTGTATACCATGGTGACTTATGAGTTATCTTCTTAAGTAAATTCCAAACCACACAAACAAAGCAAGTAGATGTTTATCTCATTTAAGTATTTATGTGTGTTCCCTAAATTATTTTGTGTGTTTTTATTTGTTGAATATATAAGCTAAATCTCATCATGTTTTGCACTTTTTTTGGATGATATACTTAGATTGTTTAAGGGATTTCACCTATATACTCACACAAGCTAAATATGGTAGTGAAGTCCATACTCAATGAGGTAGCATAGGTACTACCAACCCTCACCTAGCACACCGTACATAGTGATCAATCCTCAAAGAGGAATGTGTGCTATTTTACATGGTATGGATAGTTATTGGGTTGGCCTTGGCCATGGATGGGTCTTGATGATACTCTTTCTCATGAGCCAACCAAGTGGTAATGACCTCCACTGTTGGTCTTGATCAATGGGTTGGATGTGAGAGCCCAACACCATTGATGTTAAAAATAATATGTGATGTATGTGGGGTTCTTTTTAACCTTGTATGTAAATAAAATGCATCACCAAGTAAGCATGATATTTCCTATATGCCTAAGATAAAATATGTTTCATTTTAGAAAGATGCACGTATTCAGATTATATGAACTTCAAAGAATGCATTCTACTTCATAAATTAATGGCCACTATTTGGGATGGATGTAAGCAAACTAAACACATATAAGCCTAGCACACTGGAGACTAGGGCAAACCTTAAAATAAGAGGCCCATTGTTCCTAGAATCACCTAGAGAAAACTAAAGAAAATACTAAGAAACATCAAATGCATTTTATTTTTCCATTTTCCTTAAAAAAATGTGACTTAAGTTGCTATTTTTCTAAAAAAAATTGTAGATAAAAAACATAGAGAAATAGAGAATGCTACCAACCTCAAATATTGATCTGATGGTGAAAATTATACCCTCTGCTATACTTCTCTTCTGGCCACTATCAACCAGAGTGACTACTACTGGCCATTATTGATGAGAGAAGCTATTGTTGGCCACTGACTGCAAGAGCAGCTAAGATCTTCTGGTTGTTGTCAACCAAAGTAGTCGAACCTACACATAGAAACCCATAAATTTTAGTAAATTGAAAAAAAATAAAAAACTAGTGGGAGTCCCACTATAATCACCATCTATGTGACCCCATGAAGCACACACCACAACTTGCCCTACTTGCATTGTTATTATTATATCAAATGTGGAAATAAATAAATCACACAAGCACATATAACACAAAAATAACAAGTAAAAAATATTCTTTTACTAATGCTTCTAGATCTCGGTTACATGTACGTCCCCCTGAGGGATAATCATTTTGATATAACATATTACAAGTGGGGCAACAGTGAATCTATCCCCAACAATGGGACATTGCACCTTATTAGGCATTTTGATCTTGCACACCAAATTATCTAAGGGATTACATATGCCTCCTTATTTTGATATCATCCTTGAGGGATCTTATGCTCTGGATACTTCGAACTGATCCTGTGAACCTAAATCTACAATAATGGAATAAAAAATCATATTAAGTAGTACAGGATACCTCTACGAAAGAGGCTATTATTAGCAAATCTAATAAATAAGATAAATGATCATGATAGAAATAAAATACTAACATAAATCAAATAATTAATGCATTGAAATCTTAAAAATATGATTTAAATGTGTTTAAGAAATCATATCTGAGCTACGACTAACTAATAAATAAATTAGTAATAGATCTAAACTAGAATGAATGAAAATAATATCTAATGCCCTAAATTATACCTACGGGCCACTATCCAAGACAATGGCTATGAAGTAAAGTTCTCCTCCTCATGAACCAAGGGATATCGCACTATCTCCTTTGCTCCAATTAATGTTCAAGGGTCACCGGTTGTGTCTTGGTACACTTGTTAGTGGTGAATAATAATGGATCTGAATAGTGAGTGGTAGTATCTTCTCAGTCAAATAGCAATTCGATGCTCCTCAAGGGTGCATAAATTCACTCTCCAATCTGACAGGGCTTCACTACATAAACTCTAAAAATCATGGATATTTTTTTCTTCTTTGGAGGTCTCGTATGTAGCCCATCCTCATTTTAGATCTAAACTTTGGCTTCCTAGAGAATATTCAATCCAAATTGCATGCAACTAACCATCCCAGGGGGAAAGCATCAATCACAAACTGGCATTGAAGGGAAATTTAGGAGGAACTTAGGGAGTTACTCATCAAAATCCATCCACAAATAATGCAAGGTGTCATCAGACTGCATGATCTAGGCCTGTATTCATGGCTAGACTATGCATGGTGCTAGCCACTATCTATTCTAGTGGCTAGGTGTGGTCGTTGTAAGCTTCAACGACCAGATGTGGTGGTCGCTCTACTTGAGAGCGGCTAAGCTTGGATGGGCTAGAACTACCCTTTTTGAGTGGTTAGGACCATTGCTTGCTCTTGGAAATGTCCAAGACTGGTCATATGGTTTGTGGATGTGCCATAGGTAGTATCCTAAACATTATGTATTTTAGGTGTCTATAGTTAGAATTATATTATCTATTTTTTGAACTCGAACAAGAGATCCATACAATACTATCAAATCCTAGAATCTCATAAAACTCTTTCCAATGATTGTACTAAATTTGGAGTTCACTACAAATAATAAATATACTAAATGATAATATGTATTGTGATATTACCAATATTGAAAATAAAATATGAGATAAAGGGATATTTATTAGGTAGCAATAGTAGTTTTTGGGACCTGGTTCAACTCTAAAGGCTATAGAGAACTTGATGGGTTGTTACCATTTTTCAAGAAAAATTTATGGTATCTATGAGATCATTCAAAGGGCTAAGACAAGTACATATTGCTAATGATTACATTTAACTTATACATCCCATTTATTATATCAAATAACTTATGAGAAAAGGATAACTTGCAAAGAATCCAAGATTTAATCATAATGGAAGAAATGAAAAGTAGAAGAAGGTAAGGCAATAGAAGAAGGTAAATTAGTATAAGAAGCCTTACACAACCTTCTTTCCATCACATGGAAGATAAAAATTAAAAACTGATCAATTCAATAGTTGACATTGGATGCATGATAGCACAAGATACATGGTGTCACATACTTCACTTTAATACATTGAAGGCAGAGCATAGTTTTTACATTGAATTCTGTAAGTATTAGAAAGTATTGAACAATTTTTTGGAGTGCATGATTAGTAGAATCCAACACTCCTAAGTATTTTGGTAAGTAGTCTACATTGATAGGGGTATGTCTCTCTCAAATTCCAATATTACCTTAAATTTTCTTATTAAAACAAAATCCTAAATAGAGATATGATCACGATGTTAGATGGGGGGAATATCAAGAGTTATTAAATCATAGCCCATGTGAAGTGGCATATGATATAATGACCCCTCACAAGATATATGCATGCACTATATTATAAATATAGTTGTAAGTTTGGTTAGGATATTGTTATGTAAAATTTGGGCATTCTATGTATTTAAATACCTACCATTTCATAATGCAAAACATCAAAGAATTGAGTTCTAACAAATAACATCCTTATATTTGTGTGATAAGATATTAGCCACCACATTATCCTTGAATTTCTTGTATTTAATTATAATATCATAACCTAAGAGCTTGGTCATCCATTTATTCTATTTAGAGCATGAGATATGCTATTCTAATAAATGCTTAAGGATGCTATGGTCAATATTGATGATCAAATGACACGCCAACAAATAAGGTCTCCATTTCTCTATGGCATACAAAATAGCTAACATATTCTTATCATAATTGAACCATCCTATATTATTTTCTAAATTTTTTATTTCTTTCAAAGGCTAATGGAAGACCATCTTGCATTAAAATAGCTCCAATACCTATGTCATATGCATCACACTTGATGATAAAATGTTTACTAAAATTAGGGGTGGCCAAAATAGTAGTGGTATACATAAGTTCTTTTAGGGATTGGAAGGCTTGAGATATAGCTTTAGATCAAAGAAAGTCATCCTTTTTAGTAAGAACAGTGAGAAGAGTAGCAATGTTTCCATAGTTGTGAACAATTTTATATATTAGCATGTGAGTCCTATAAATCCATGAAGTTGTTTAAGGTATTTAGTAAAGGTATACTCCTAAATAGATTTTTTCTTATTAGGATATGTCTTGAATCCTTCCTAATATACTATATGTCTCAAGTATTCTACTTCTTAGACCCCAAACAAATATTTGGGTCTTTTGAAAAAAGTTGTTTAATTTATAATAGGTGAAGAACATTGCCCACATGAATTAGATGATCCATATAGGTCATAATAAAATACAACCAATATAAAAATATGAAGGAAAGTATGAAATACAAAGTTCATGAGACTTTGGAAAGTGGAAGGAGCATTAGTGAGACCAAAAGGTATGACTAGGAATTCATAATGACCCTTATGTGTATAAAAAGTAGTCTTAGGGATATCCTCTTATATAATATTAATTTGATAAAACCTAGTGTGCAAGTCTAGTTTTGTAAAGTATCAAGAATCATGTAATTCATCCAATAAATCATCTATAATATACACACACAAAATTATCTTTTTATAGTGATCTTGTTGAGAGGAGAAAAATCAGGATGCATGCACTATGATTTTGTTAAGTATCCAATATAGGTACTTAATAATATATTATTGTATTGTATATTGGTATGATCCATAAAAAAATTAGTGGATAATATGGCATGTTTTGTACTCCCATTAATTTAATCCATGTTGACCTATATTATTATACCATATGGTATATATTAAAAATACCACATGTCAAGTTAGGAATAGGTAGGAGAATATTGTACTATTATTATACAATCCTATCATAAAATATTGTACTATTATCATATAATATTTTACTATTGTCATATAATACTTATTGTATAGTCATAAAATATACCAAGGATTATTGTTATAGAATATTGTCATATAATATTTGTTATAAAATAGTCACAAAATATGTTTAGAAAAACACAATAATGTTAAAGTCATATCAAGTATTCTTTGTAATATTATTGGCTCAAGGAGCTTGAATATATTGTGGAGTGATTCCTTCCTTGAAGAATACTTTTGGTGTTGCCCTACCGCAAGGGTATTATCTATATGTATTTTATTATGTGGATTACTATTGTGGAATTCATTTGTGGATTCATTATTTGATATTTATGCATATTTATGAATGATTTATTGTTAATGAGAAGTAAAGGTACATTAAAAATGGTATCGTATCTCTTTCCAAAGTGTTATAAGCTTTTATTATGATTCAAACAAAAAAAAAGAGAAAAAAGGTAATATGTTTTCCTTTCTTTTAGTCCTAGGTCTATAGGTTAGAAATGGTGTTCTAACCATTTTGAAATAACATGGAGAAGCTATCATTATTGGCTAGTCTAGATATCCCATGAAGCATATACTTAAGTTATGGATGATCAAGATTAAATATTTAGGCCTTAGAAAACACTTGCACGTAGATGTAGGCTCCTAGAATAAAACATTGAGAGCCTAAGGATTGATGTTTGAGTGAATGATTCCTTACATCAATGTTTCTTGAACTAGATTCTCAATTTTTTACTTTTGGGATTGGGGATAGTGGTAAGAACACACATTAGGAGGTTGAATTATCAGAAATAGGGTGGATAATATGAACATATATGTGCTTAAATTGAATACTTGTGGTCTCATTAAATACCTCTTCATATCAATCTATGATGTTTTATAAATATTAAAAAATAGTTGGAAGAAATGGCTCCAAAAATCGAACCTCCATGCAATTGACTTGAGTGAAGAATCCACAACCACATTTCTTCAATATATTTTCCTTGATTTGTGAACTAAGAACCTTGAAATTAAGGGGTTATACCTCTTAGATACAAATAATATTTCCATTCTCTATCCAATTAACATATTTTTTTATAAGTAAAATTTCATTAAAATGGGTTTTGAAAGGATCCCAAAACCTTGTTACAAAAGCAGCATGAAAGCATGCTAAAAAGAGGAACCAGAAGAAAAAAGGGGCCAACAACCCACACTAGAAAAACCACAAAAATACAAGCACCCATAACACAATATGCTCACAAAAATGTATCACAGGAACCATCCCAAGCAACATCCTCAGCGATGTACTAACAATTAGCAACTACTCTACATCCTTATTTATATCCTTCACTACCTCCTTACATCCATATTTACCCATGGTGGTGGGTACCATAGGCTTAGTGTCTTTTGTAGTAGTTCCAAGGAATGCCCTACAAAAAAATAATATTTAGGATGTTATGCATTTCTTCAGAGTGGACTAAAATTCCTCTGACTAGGAAATCATCGAAGGCTGGTGAAGGGAATTGGAAAGGGTAGCAGTGATATGCTGGGTCTAAAGTTAGATTTCAAAAAACCAACTCATGAATTTTGAGTCATCCTAAGAGGAAAGGGTAGAGGCACTGATAGAGCTACTAAAAAAATAAGGTAATTTGGGTATTATATAGGGAAACAAACTTGGCGTATTAAAATTAGGTATTGTAATGGTGATTAGAAGGCAATGATTGGCCACTAAGGCTCTGCTGAATGGAAGTTGTATCTGCATTGACCACATCAGATAATTTATGGGGAAATGTGTCATACCAAGTAACAAGACCATTAATATTGGTGTTGTAATTGGCCAAAACATCTACCACCTTGTTTGCTTCCCTGTAAGCATGTTAGATAATGGGTTCACATAAATGCTCTATGATTTTCTTGGCTTCTTCAACACAATATTTAACTTTCCATGAGGGGTTTTTGTTTTTCCTTAGGTAATTAATGATTTTGAGAGAATACCATTTGATGATTAGCCTATTGGATTTTAGCGTTAATAGAGATAACCCTCTCTAAAGATATTTGGGTTCGACAAAATGATTGGATTGGAAACCAAGATATTCAAAAAAGGCCATAAAAACATCCCCATTGTGGTCTCTGAGAATACCACATACCCTTGAAGATCTTGTATTTTCTTTGGTAGTGCCACCAAATTTTAGATTCATCCAACCGACCAGAGGAGGAATCAATTTGGTGTTAATTCTGACCTTGGTAGGAGAAGAAGATAAAGCATCCTAGAGGGGAATATTCAAAGAAGTCAGAAAGGAAGATTCAAAAATTGACCTTAGTGGATGGAGTAAGTTGGGTGTTTTCTTTGGCACACAAGCTATTATTTTATTTGTTAAAGAAGTAGTATCCTTGCAATCATTGGAGAAAACTCTTCTATTTATTTCAATACAAATATTCCAAATAAAATGGTGGAGGCAAAAATTCCAGATGGAACGGAGGTAGGAGTTGCGGAAAGGTGAAGGCCATTGGTTGAAAATATCAATGATGGATTGGGGCTTGGCCCAAAGGATTTGAAAGGATTGAAACAAATTATCAAGGATGGAGGAAGAAAAGGAACAACCCAATAAAATGTGATGAGTATATTCCCAAGAAAAAAGGTAAATATGGCAGCAGTTGGGAATCATGACACCTATTTTGATTAAATCATCAATGGTAAGAATCCTGTCTTGGATTTCCAACCATGAAAAGAAGGATATTTTGAGAATCAAATATTTGGGCCAAATAAGGTGACAAGGAAAATAGGGCTCAGTGGGCAGTGATAGAAGATCATAAGTAGACTTGATATAAAAATCCTCATTTTTAGAGTGCTCCTATAAGAGGTGATCTAATATGTTGCCTAAAGGAATAACAATAGAATTGAGGAGAAAAACAAGGGATGTAGACTCAAAGAAGTTAAAATCCTACAAATACTTCCTCTTTACTATGGTAACCCATTCTGAACTATCATTAGAAACTATTCTCCAAGCCTATTTAGACATAAAGGTGATATTTAACTTTTGTATTCTTCTGAGACCTATTCCACCATGGGATTTATCTTTGCAAACTTTGTAATAGGATACAAGATGGAATATTTATTTATTTTCAAAACTTGACTAAGGAAACCTTTTTTGGATTTTTTCAATTTTGGAGTAGATAGAAGAAGGAGCTTTGAAAATAGAAATAAAGTAAACTGGGATTATTTGAAGATACACCATAGTGAGACTAGCTTTACTTTCCTAGGATAGAAGGTTTTCTTTCTAGCCTGCCAGTTTTCTTTGAATCCTTTCAATCACATTATTCCACATTGAAACAATAGGACTTCCTAAAAAAAATAGTAGACCTAAATAAGTGACAGGAAAGGAAGCTACTGCACACTCAATAATTTGAGCTATTTTTATTTGATATTGAGGAGTATTGAGGAAGTAAAGCTTACTTTTGTGGAAATTTACCTTCTGACCAATAGCCTTTTCATAAAGGAGAAGGATGTATTTGATGACTTTAGCCTAAAAAATAGATGCTTGAGTAGCCACTAAGGTGTCATCCATAAATTGTTGGTGCGTCACTGGGTTAATCTGCGAAGATAATTTGATACCTAAAATGAGACCTATTTTGCAAGATGCTTTTAAAGTTCTTCCCAGGATTTGGAAATGGGTCCTTTGAGAATAAGGGCAATGAATGTAGAATTAAACATGTGCAGAATGGACTTGGACACCTGGAACTCCTTAATGTCTAAGAAAACATTAGGGTCAACTATATCCTAAAAATATTGGAAGAATATCAGAGGGAACCTATCAAGACTTTGGGCTTTATCAGGATTCATGGAGAGGAGTTTTTTTTATCTCATCCTTCAATAAATGAAAAATTATCTTAGTGTTAACATCATGGAAAATGGAATGGGGGATGTGCTAAAGAAGGGACTCTTTAGCCAGGTCTAAACAGAGGACCAGGATTGCCTAAGAGATAACTGAAATAGGAAAAAACCTTTAATTTGATCTCAAAGATGTCCTTTTTGGATGAGCCATCATCCTTCCAAAGTTCCTTTATTCTATTTTTGTTTCTATTATGCAAGGTAGAAGCATGGAAAAACTATGTTCGAGTCTCCTCTAAGCCAAATGGCTCTAAATTTCTGCCTCCAGAAGGTTTCTTCATACTTTAGAATGTTGTGGAAATATGAAATAAGCTCCATCTCCTCAATCCTGATTTGGTCATCAACCTACCCATTTTATATTTTGGTTTCAATTACTACCAGACTATCATTTATGAATTGTTTGTTTTTGAATAATACCAAATACTTCATTGTTCTAAATCGTAAGTTTTTCTTTAATGATGCCAAGTTTTTTCCTTAGCTTTAAAGAGTGAGTTCCTTAGATATCTTGTTGCCATCATTTATATATTCTACTTTTGAGATCAGGGTGATGAATCCATATAATCAAATCTAAAAGGTATATTGAAAGAGAGTTTCTTCTCAACTTCCAATAGGAGAGGATTATGATCAGAGCCAATTTTTAGTAAGGCCTAAAGGTTTGCATCCCCAAACAACAAAACAACTTCCTTAGAGAAAAATAATCTGTTCAAATTTACTTGAATGTGATGGTGGCCATTTCTTCTGTTTCTCCAAGTATATTTTGCACATTTTAGATAAACATCCATTAGTTCATTAGAATTAATAAATTCATAGAAATATTCCATGCTTTTGAGGGGAATGCCATTTCCTCATTTTTTATCCAAGGAATATAGGGGGGTATTACAGTCTCCCACCAATATCCAAGGAACATTATATAAGGACTTATTTAGGTTGCTTAAGGTCTCCCAAAGATACGCTCTACTCAAAGGTGATTTGGGAGCATAGATATTGGATAGGATCCACATGATGTCATAGTCCTTGTCATGAAATAAAATGTTGGTTATTATGTTAGTTGAGTGAATCAATCTACCTTCAAGCTTGGTTGGGTCCCAAATACACATCAAACCTCCAGGAAGAGCCTCTAGCATGACTAAAGGTGGCTTCACCTTGCTTCCAAATTTTCTTGGCTACTTTGATGGAATCATTCTCATCAATCTTGGTTTCTTGCATAATGAAAACTGTAGGTTTTAAATCCTTCCTAAATGAACTAGCAAGTCTTTGTTTGGCTAGTCCATTAAGCCCTCTCACATTCCATGAAAGGACTTTCATTTGGAATATTTAGAGGATTTTTTTCCCCCTTCCTTGTGATTGGGGAGGTTTGGTGCTTTTATTTTCATCTTTTGGTTGACTCAGCACTAATGGAAAGAGGGTTTTCTGGATTCCATTTGCAATATCCTCCTCAGTGCCTCTTCTCCTGTGTTTAGTTTTTGACATCCTACGTCCTTTTTTGTCACTTCCAACATCAATGGGAGACTTTTTGGGATTTCTTGTTTGTTTGGGACTGAACTTGCAAGGAGCAATATGTTCTAAAATAGGACTAGCAATCCTAGTGATGAACTATTCAAGGATAAGGTAAGGACTCTCGAACTCAACTTCCTTATGGTTCCTAGAGGGAGACTCTAAAGGAGGATGATATGGACCAGACCTTGATGGAGAATCATTGATGTTGGTTCTATCCTAGTAGGGATGTTCTGATTTAGGGAATAGAAGGCTATCCCTATCTTCTTGGTCAAGGATGTTTGAATTAGAAAGAATATGGAATCTATTGGGGAAGGCAAATAGTGAGCATACCTTTTCTTGATCAGTCATTGAAGGAGAGGTGATGACCTGTTTCCCTTTATTAGTGGATTGGAGAGGGCCTTGGTTACCCATATCTGTAGGTGGTCATCGAGGACCTTTATTATTGAGAGCTTGTCTAGTTTTGTTCTATATGATATACCCTTTAGGTGGTGGATTTCTATTCCCTTGGAACTGATTAGGATGAACTTCCTTCTTGGGAATGTCTTTTCCTTATTGTTTGTTAAGGTATCTCTTTTCAAAATTCAATGAATTAAGAATTGGAAACTAATTCCTAAGGTGCCCTTGAGTGTGGAATTCCATGCAAAAATTAGATTTATTCTCATATTCCAAGGGTTGACAATGGCAATAGGAACCATACTCAATATCAACAAAGGTAGGGAGTTTAGAATCAATATTTGCATTGACACAAATCTTGGCATGAATCATTCAAGTGCAGGCTAACGTTACAGGTTCAATAGCTATTAGCTATACAAAAACCCTAGAAATTCCTTGAAGGATATCCTCATGCCAAAACTAAAAGGGAAGGTCAGGCATACAAACCCAAATGGGAGTAAAATTAATGCTCTAAGTGTCAGGTTTGAAATCTTCAACCCACCTATGAAGAAAAATGCTTCTTCTACCAAGAAACCATGGTCCTTCGGATAGGATGTGACTAACATCATCCTAATTTCTTAATATGATAGCAAATAATCCTTTGGATAGAGCCACAATCTCCATGCTACCAAGAGTCTTCCATTTTGAAAAGGCCCACCTTTGAATGGTTTCCATGTCAGGTCTTCCACCTATGAATTTTACAATGAGATAAAAGGTATCCATTGAGAGATAATTGGACATTATGCTATCATAATGGATAATTATTTATCTTAAAGGATAAGGTTTGAGGAATATTCCTTAGTGTGGCATCATCTACTACTGGCAAATTCAATGAATGATAAATCCTTTGGATGCTCATTAGCAGGTCCCTCATGAGTGGGTCCCTCATCAATACCTTGGGGTAGGTACACTTTATCTGGTGGTTCCTCTCCATAGAGACCTTCAACACTTTTAAAAACCTTTTCTTTTCTATCTCGTGCATCCTTTGGATCCCTTGACTTGATTCCTAAACTATGTTCCTCATGACCATACTTATTGCCTCCAAAATTTTGAATAACAAAAAACCTTCTCAAACTGCTATTTCTCCTTTCCATCACTCTACTTCTTTTAATTCTTACATACAATATATTTTTCCTATCCAATTAACATATGATTGTTAGATATTAATAGTAATATCCCCAAGCTGAGATAGTTATTGTGCTCCCAATATGAAATTTAAACTACCTAAGTTCATGGAAAATAGATTGCTCATTCAAGTATAGTACCCCATTTGGATGTTAACTTTAGTTGTTTAACTTATAAATTGAGTAGTACCTCCATTTATAATTAAGACTTGAAATTTGTCCTAATTTAAAGTATTAATATACAATCCCAATGACTTTATTGTCTTACTATCTATAAAATTATATGTGCTACATGAATCAATCAACACATTGGCATGTTATCATTTAATAAATTAGTATACCTTCATAGTATGCTGAGCTTGGAGCCCCATAAGAGCATGATAAAATAAAGCCATGGTATCCTCATATTCTACTTCATCTACTTATTTTGGTTGCTCCTACTATGATTAATATTTATCTTCATATATTGTTATATCTTCAACATCCACTTGAAATTTATGACATTATTCATAGGACTAATAATGAGGATCGTGAGAATAAAATTTTAAATATAAAATCCCTAGGAAATATAATTATTGTAGTAAGGACAATGATATTTAAAATTACATCTATGTGGGGGACCAAAATATTGGAGGTTTTACTCTATTGCCAAAGCTACATGTTGAGCATCATCAAGAGTATATGGATCGAGCATCTCAAATTTCTTCTAAATTTTATCCTTAATACCATATCAAATGGATGAGACCACTACCACTAGATTCAATTGGTGGGTATAGGTGAGAATACTTGTGAATATGAAGCAATATTCCACTATTTCTATTTGCTTTGTTTGCATAAGATAAACCGCATATGATATGGAAGATCCTTTGTCAAATCTTAGAAAAAATTATTCTTTGAACTCAAGACACAAAATAGGACCCCCATATTGGTAGAGCTACCACAAAAACCATTGATGATATTGGGTTCCTAACTTAGAAGCTACTAATGTGACATAATATACTTCAAGAACATGGTACATATAGATAAGGCTTTCCATTTTGGATAGCCATCCTCAAGGATCAACACCTTCAAAGGTGGGCATGTCAATATGAGGCACAATCATGCAATGAGGCCATTCAAGGAAATTAGAATCACCTACTACTATAGAATCTAAATAAAAGTTAAATCCTAGGTTATAAGTACCAAAAATTGGAGGACTATAACTAGGTGGAAATTGTGGAAGAAAACTAGTATTTGGTACTTGATGAATGATCAAATGTTGTTCCCTTAAAGTTTGTTTTGATCCTTGAACAAGAGAAGGTGTAGTAGTGGATATTTATAATATTATTTAATGCTATTAAAGTACTTGGATATGTAAGTAATTGACTAGTCTTCGTCACTTAAGGACTTGGTCATGGAATTAATCAATTAGTCTTGATGACTCAAGAACTTGAAAATAGAAGTAATCATTTTTCCTGATTCAAAAGATATGTATGAAGACTTTGGTCAATAGTAATAGGAAAGGGAATATTAATTAAAGGGGTAGAAGGAGGGGTTACTAATGGAGGGTTATTGGTAGGAGGAGAGATAGAACTAAAGATGTTAGGTGGGGGAGAAGCCATGAAATTTAAATAAGAAATGAGGTATTGGTCAAAACTATTGATATTTTGGGAAATGTTGTGATGCTTACTAGGATTTCTAGGTTGTTACTTCTTTCTACTCATATGCACATCCTCTAGATGAATAGTATATTGTAAAAAACCATTGACTCATGCCCAATCACTAGTTGTAGTAGGTTCATTCATGTACTAGGGGTAATTAACAAACTCAAAAATTACTTGGGATGCTACTAAAAAAGTATTGTGAAAAATACCTCTTATTTTTATTAGCTTAAAGAGATTATTATAAAGATATGTCTCTCTTAAGGATCTCAAGATGCTTGCCTTATAAAAAAGTATTATTGGAGATAAACCTTACTTTAACCATATTTAAGAGATGATCACAATGGTATAGGTCTCTCACAAGAGTATAGTGACACTCGATGCTCTTTTTTAATTTTGTTTTAGAAAAGGATGTAACAACAAAATCATAATATTCTAGAAGATATTTGCACCAAAATATGGATAAAAAACAATTATGTAAAATTACCAAGAAATAGGCAAAAATAATGTTTAGCAGAGGCTCTAGAGTGGTTCACATGACCTTCTATCATAAACTTGCACCACACAAGGAGTTAGGATCAAACCTCTAATACCACTTGTTATGAAATAACTTTAAGAATTATAGTTGATGAAGTCATCAACCTCCACCATGTTAGCATCATCAAGCGGAGCCCCCCAACCCTCCACCGATGCATCTACACCCCCACCTCCTACTGCTATAGTATCCATACCTCCTAGAGGCCCCTCACTCTGCCATCACCACATAATCCACCATCGATCATACTCTGCAGTCACCCCGACATCGTCCACATCGGGTACATCAATAACTACATCGGACCCCTCACCCAACGGCTCAATGGTAGGCTAGACTAGATTCCTCTCATCATCATGATGTTGATAGATCAAGAAATCACCAAGAAATCCCTAGTGTACCCCAAACTACAGTGTAACCTGGACATATAGGAAGTACTCTTGCTCTATCCCATGCCACCCAATCAACCATCTACCCTTGCACACATGTTAGAGCCACTCTCTAGCCTTAGTCTAGGCTAGACAGTCCTAATACAACCACCAAAACACCTACCCTAGCGCTAGATGAGAGAAGGCATCAGTATAGTGACCTACGTCACCTGCCCATCATTGATTTTGTCCATGCTCTTTCGACCTCCACCATAAATTGGCATAGCTAATTTCCTGATCCACCATCTCACCTCAGGTGGTCCAAGGCAAACCCTATGGCTGATCCACAACTATGTGCTGCTACCCCCAATACTCCAAGAGATAGCTACACCCAATCCCATTCCACTTTCAACAGTAGACCTTATACAGCTCATCATACAATTGCACCAATAAAGTTTGACCCCATCTCATAATAAGTGGAGCTAAGGTAGGACACTCCACCAATGTAAAAACCAACTCAAGTAGGTTCCAAGGGAACCTCACACCTGAGGAGTCAAGAAGTAGCATATTAGAGATGAGGGTCATGATCAAATCATGCCTCACCCCTAATACGTCCTTCTCCAGCCACCACCGCATCATAATATCGCTTATCTGGTAGTCAGCCTCTGCCCTCTCCATAGCCCTCTCCACCCCCCTCTCCATTGCTAGACCAAAACATCATGTCAATACCATTGTCCGCTAGTCACGGTGGGTCGTTCAGATAGGTAGTCCATCTATAGGAATCCACAAAATCTGATACACATCCTCCAAAGTCACAGTCATCTCCCCTATTGGAAGATGAAAAGTGTTGGTGCAGGGATCCCACAGATTTATTAGGGCAATCAAATATGCCTGATCCCCCACCATAGGCTCTAGATGTGTCACGTGCTTAAGCCCAAGGCCATCAAGCCACTCCTAATCCCTAACTGTCAGGGCATCCTGGGCATCAAAGAAAATAGTCAGCTAACGGTACTAACTCTTCACAACCTGAAACAACAAAATAAAACAAAAAACAAAGGATATTAAGTACATACATAATATAAACAAAAAAATTAAAATAAAACTATACAAAAGAACAACAGGCTACAATTTACAATTGTACAGCAAAAGTACAACATAAAAAGTACAAAAAAACAAAGTACAGTGAAAGTATAGAATCATTAAAATAAAACTATACAGCAATGATAGCAGACATGAAAACAACTGTACAATCACCATAAAACAATGAAAATCATATTAGGGTTTCAACCTTAATATGAACCAAACAAAACAAAATAAAAAAATATTAGGGTTTCAACCTTAATATGAACCAAACAAAACAAAATAAAAAAATATTAGGGTTTCAACCTTAATATGGCAAAAACAAAAACAAAATAAAACGAAAACGTTTGGGTTTTAAACCTAAATACAAACACAAACAAAGTATAGACAACAGTTGTGTACTAGGGTTTTGACCTTAATATACAAAAATTAACAAAACAAATAAAGTTCCTATATTAGGTTTTCAACTTGATATACGAATGAAATCAAACCGACACACAAAAAAAATAGGTTTTTAAAACCTTAAAAACAAAATAAATTAAATGAACATTTTATATGTGAGTTTTAAATAAAACACAAATGAATAACAAACAAAGAGAAGGAACATCATACTAGTATTACCTCGCACTCCTCCTCCTCACTGCTCCAAATCGCCAAGAAAAAAAATATTGCAAATGAGCCCAAAACCTAGTTTTGGTCCTTATATAGGCTATTAGGCCTATAATCGTTCCACCCTCAGATTAGTGCTCTAGTTAGCACTCATACCACCCTGGGAAGATTATAGAATTACTATTCATCCCACCCTGGGTTGATTACAGAGCAATAAATAAAACAATAAAATTTGCATCCAAAAAAATGCACCAAAAATAGCAATAAATCTGTCGAACAAAGGTGCCTTTGCACGTGACATTCATGGCATGAAAAACCATTGTAAGGGTCACAAATACTCACTATCCTACTCCCTAAGAAGGCTATAATAGCTGGACCACTCCACGGGAAGGAGGATTTTCGATAATTTCTACCCCAATAGGCGTCAAAAAATAGGGTCAAAACCCATCAAAAATAGGTCCGATGGTTGGCCAACTGCAATAAGCGTTCAATGAAAACAACTGAAGGCACCCTTAAAAACGTCATCTTGGGTCAAGCGACTCATCACTTTTCTCATTTTTGTCATTCTCTCATCGATTCGTTGCTTGAGGGGGTAGTCACACTTAGTCACCAATCAACAAATACACACCCAATCAAGGAAATGGTATGCATTCAAAGAATCATTGACAAAGACAATCACGCTCCTGCTTGGGGGAGCAAACAAGAAATAATCACAAGCTAAAAAAACACTTGGCATTATGGAAGAATGAAGAAAATTTTCCCCAAACAAAATGTTGCACCCTTTTCCTATTCATGTATGAACAATGTCCAAGATCAAGTACACCTCACTGAAAAAGGTTACACTTGAGTTAAGCTCCTTAGCTCATCAGAAGCAAGGATTTAAGAATGCATGCCCTTCCCATACTTAGGGCATCAAAATTTGGTTAGGTTATTGATAAACCCTAATCATTAAGTGCTTTGGTCATCTATTTTTTCTCAGCACTGCACAACACATAGCGCATCCCAAAAAGGGGCATCTATAGACACCAAAATAGCACCAATCCGATTATGTGACTACAAGCACTGATTGAATTGGCATACATACCCCATAGGGCAGCCTAAAGAGGTTAAAAAGTGGTCCTAACCACTCCCAAATCAGTTTTGGAAGGTCAGAGGTCAATTTTGCACCTTTTAAGCACTTTTCTCCCTATTCGTCCCACCCTAGGATGATTAGAATCCTATTCGTCCCACCCCGGGATGATTAGCAGCAATCGCTCTAGGGTGGGACGATTAGTAGGTTTGACTAGAAAAAAGTCAAACCTCAACAAATGGCATCCTAGATCTACCACCTAACTCTGCATTCAATTCATGGGAGTGTGAGGAAACGTTTCAAATCAGAGAGACTTCAGTAAAATATGCCCTGATTATGGAGGCATCAATCAAGGAGGCCCTAAATCAGGAGGAATCTTCTCTTCCCCCCCAAAAATGTATAATGAGCCAAGTGGTGCCCTCGCATGTACATTAAAAGGAGACCCCTAGGTCTATAAAAATGCGAGCCTCCTCACCCTAAAATGAGAATAGAGCTAGAGCATTTGGAGCAATGAAGTGCTACCAAACTATACCCTCATTCCTCTTTGTGCTTCCTACATCCCTAATTTCTCTTTTGGAAGAGAGGTTATTGGGTGAACACTAGGAACACAATTCAGACCCAAAAACCAAGAAATCAGCCATAATCCCACCCCAAACTCATTGACACAACCCCCTAGGAGGTTTTGGACCCATCCCACTTGGATTGGTGTCAAAACTAGGCCCTAAACAATGGGCATCCCACCCCCGAGCGCCCCGAACTGTTGTAGTCCTAATCACCCCCCCAAAAGTGATTAGAAATATGTGCATGATTTCTTTACTATTCTTTTTTCATTCTCTTTTATTTAATGTACTTATGTTGTTGTCCAAGTTTCATTCCTTTATGACATGATTTGACCTGGTTTCTGTCATTTTTATGCGTTTACTAACCTGTAGGGAGCGCCTTCGAATATAGGATGACCTAGGTAGAATATACCAAATATGACCTTCTAGGTCATCTCAAAATGCTATTTTTAGTCTAACCACAAGTTTGCAAGAGTTTTAAAGGCCTTTGGGCAGGACATTTTCAAGGTCACTTTTTGCAAGTTTTGTGACAGTCCCCAGCATCCCACCCCAGAGTGATTAGAAATATATGCATGATTTCATTACTATTATTTTTGAAATATATTCTAAATGATATATTTATGCATCTATTAAAGTTTCATTGTATTCTAACATGATTTGACTGTAATTTTATCATTTTATGTGTTAACTAGCTCGCAGGGTGCCCTTGTCACTGTTGGTGATCAAATCCGCCTAGGTAAGGATTTTGGGTAAATGTATGCGCCCTAGACTTGTACCAACATTGAAAGGCCGAAGGGAAGAGATGCCCCTCATGCCAATCCTTGGAGAAAGGCCAGCTCCTATGCTAAACTACTTGGGTGTTTGAAGACAAGAGTGCAGGAAAGAGATAAAAGGAGTAGGGTTAGAGAAAGAAATAAAAAGGAGTAGGGTTAGAGAAAGAAATAAAAAAGGGTTAAGGGAAGAGAGATTGGTGATTTGAGGTGGGAGAGAATAGGAAGCACGATCACTAACAGACAACTTGAATAGCAGCAAGGAACACCAAGGGAAAATGAAGGAAATGCAATATCGACCTTCCTATGTATCCTTCGGGTGAGTTTCAGGACACAGTCCCCGATCGCACACCGGATGCAAAGTTTAGCATCCAACATACAAACAAGGAGAGAGAGAAGAATCAAGCATAGAAGGAAGCATAAAAGAAAGCCAATATGACACTTTTCTACTCCTATGTATCCTTTCGAGCGAGTTTCAGGACATTGTCCCCGATCACAGACCGGACGTAGAGTTCAACATCCAACATACAAACGAGGAGAGATAGAAGAATCAAGCATAGAAGGCAGCATAAAAGAGAAGAATTGAGCTCAAATCCTCTTAGTATTAATCATAGGACATCAAGTTACAGTAGCTTTCTAGCAGATAGTTCCCCCCCCTTTTCCATTACAATGCCTAGGTTTTTATAGAGGACCCGGGCCTCTGAATCATAATTACATAGCAAAGAAGAGTACACCCTCGAGCCCTGAGAATCGACTCCCCAAGGCTCTCATGATCGAGCTTTCAAATCTATTACCAAAAATGGCAACTACAACCGGGTCAACCATGGAAAGGTGCATTGATGAGCCATCTAGACATCCTTGGTCTCCGGGTGCGGTGCTCAAGTGGCCGCCATGCTCGTCGGGCTCTCCATCATGGCTTGATACTTTGTTTTTGATTGCCAAAAATGAGCAGTGGGCTTGCTGGGCACAAAAAATTGCATTTATGAGGCACTTGATCACCTCGAGAAAATACCCAACTTGGAATGCATGCCTGTGAAGTTCTTCGCTGAGTCTTCATTCACAATTTTGCTTCGCAATGGTTCTAGGCCGAAGCAAAAACTCCTCTTTGATATGTACTTCACAAAATTGGGCTTTGCAAAACTGCTTCGGGGGCGGGGAGTGCCGAAGCATATTTACTTCGCAAAATGGGTCCCTTCTTCTTTACCGCTTCACTGATTAAATTCCTTCGCTGATGTCTTCGAGAAAAGCTTCGCTGCGATCCTCTTCAAAATTGTGGTTCGGGAAGATTTCGGCCGAAGTAGATGTTTCATTCTCTATGACCTCCGTCACTTCGGGTGAAAGCTTAGCCGAAGCAAATGCTTCGCAATGACTTTCGCCGAAGTAAAAATGGTTTGCTGATTTTTTGGCCGAAGTGACTGATGGAAATACTTTGGATGCGAAGTAGTTTTCTTGCCTTCTCCTTTGCATTTCTTCTTCGGCACATTGCTTCACAAAAATTCCACCCAAAGTAGTATTGAAAATGCTTCGGGTGCGAAGCTCTCTTTTCTTCTGAACACCGCTTCGCTCATTTTCACCCGAAGTAGCTGCTGGAAGCGCTTCGGGCGCGAAGTAGTTTCATTCTCTTTGCTTGTGTTTTGCTTCGGCGAAACTACTTCGCAAAAATTTTACCCGAAGTAGTGCTGGAAATACTTCGGGTGCGAAGCTCTTTTCATTCTCCTTTGGCGAAGCTCTTTTCTCTAGCTTGTTTGCTAGTGAAGTTCTTTCTTTTCTACTTTATGTACAAAGGGGTGGCATTGGAAGCCAAAATTGCTGCAACTTTTCAAAATAAAAATAACAAAGCAAAAAATTTACACAATACTTGTACAAAATTTGTTTTCTTTTTCTACCCCTTAAGGAATGTGACAAAATTGTCAACATTCTTGGCGGCTCACGGGGCAATGAGCTCGTCTCGATGGGAGAACCCTTCAATTCTGATCCATTGGGCTAGAGTCTCTCCCCGATCCTTCTCCTCCTTCTTCTTGAAGTACTTCTGCAGCTGGTTCTTGTTCTCCTTCTTCTTTGACTCCCTCTTCATCTTCGGCTTCCTCCCCTGGAGCTACTTCTTCTAGAGCGGCTTCCTGCGTCGGCGAAGGGGCAAGACGCTCATGAATTTTCCTCATGGTTCGGTGAACCTAGGACCAGGCACTCTTCGAGAAAGGTTCCAGATCTTGTAGTGCCTTGATCAACACTCGAAACCGATCAATTTTCTCGATGTTTGCATGTTGGGCTCTAGTATACAGGTCATTTAGGGAGGCCGCGATCTTGTAGTATCTCAAGAGGTAGTCTATGATCTGCTTTTCTATAATGGGCTCCGCCCATCCATCTATCTCCGAGACGTCACCTTCAAACTAAAGCCATGTTGGCTTAATCTCTTCTTTGGACAGGAGATGCCCGTCGTCATCTGTGAAACTTGGGAAGCCCATGGAAGAGAGATCCTAAAAATAGCTCATTGATGTGCGCTGTTCGTTCTCAAAAATATCCAGGAGATCTTTTGCCTTTTGCATTTTTTGCACCTTGGAGAAGAAAGTGCGTACTATGGCTCGGGCTGTAGACCAGTCCCTAGCTGTTCGGCTCATCGCAGGGACCTGCAAGTCTTGATACTTGGCACTCTGTACATCGAAAGCTAGTTTGAGTCGACTTCTAGCTTTCTGGGTGATCTCTTCGATGATTGGCCCTCCTTCGGCAGTGGCATCCCGGGCTTCCATAATGTAGGCCAAAATTGAAAGAGCGCTGGAGGCCCGAGATCTGAAGTTTTTGAGCAAATGCGAGTGAATCTCCTTGATTCTGCTCCTATCACACAGCCCTAGGCCCTCCTTTTTGTACAACTGGTTCTGCATCTACAAAATTTTTCCTTCGAGCTCTTTTGCCCTTAGTTCATTCTCGGCCTGTCTCTATGCTCGATTTTTAGCTATACATTCCAGTTGGTTTATTTATGATTTTAGGGCATGTGCTTCTTTTCTCATCAGCTTGCACTGCTCTTCGACATCCACTAGCTTGGATCGGACTCTTGCCAGTTCTTCCTCTAGCTTAATATTCGTGCTTTCTGCTTCGAATCTATGCTGATTTGCAATGTTTGCGTGCGCCCGGAAGGTCTCAACCCCTACATGCATAGACAAAGACTCATTGTCTATGTTCAGGTGCTCTAGGTCCTTGGTTTTCTCATGATAATCATAATCTACTAGGGTCATCTCATCCAGAGGCTTCTGGACCCTGGGGACCTTCTTCACCTTGTGCAATTTTCTTGCCTCCAAGTCAAAGACTGCACATTTCTCGACTTGGGCCAGAGAGCGCCCTCTTTTCTTCCTAGCCTCCTTCGGAATCTTCTTTGTGTTTTTTTAGGCCTGAAGTAGCTTTTCAGCTAGAGGGCGTTCCTTTATTATGGACAGCTCGGATTCAAATGAGGCTGGATCTCTAGCCGAAGGGGTAAACAAATATAAAGGGTTGACGGGGAATGCCTCACCAGAAGGTTCGGTGATAGGTGTAGCGGGGGCCTCGGCTAGCGGGACAACACCATGTATGATGGGAACCTGGGTCTCAGGGTTTGGTGTTGAGATATTGACTTTGCCCTGGCTGAGGATAGCAGGATCGATGGCATGGGCGAGTGAAGGTGTTTTAACAGGTTTGTCTTGGCCGGATGACTTGGGTGGAATGGGGTTAGGCAGAGAAATAGGCAATGCTTGGAGAGATGATTGGCCTTGTAGGGGGGGAAAGGGTTGATGATGACCCTCAACCAGGACCATGGTGGACGTGTCAGAGATCGAGGTGAAAGGGAGAGAGTGCATACCTATGTGCCCTCCTGGCAAAGCGGTCATGGTAACTTCTTGCATGATTGGCTCTTGGCCTTTTTGGGCCTCGGCACCTTCGACCTCCAAGATTTCTACTTCAGGATACCCTTCCTATTGGAGGAGGTCCTCCACATTGATAACGTCTAGGTCTGGGACCATCTCGGCATTTGGTGGCACATTTGCTTCGGCCGAGACGGGCACAGGTTGTTCGACAGGCAGACTTGGATGCCTTGTACGGGATCGCTTTGGATGGGTCGAGGGTGCTTGTATTTGCTTTGGCCTTTTCCTCTTCTTCCTTTCCAATGGCTGCTTTGATTCTTCGGTGCTTGTATCCTCAGATGGTACTTGCGTTAGTACCCTTGGTGCAGCTTTAGCTTTCTTCTATACTCCCAAGGCATCGTCAGTCTTCCCTGGACTTTCGCCCGATCCTAGGGTAGCTAGAGGGACAAAATCGATGAAGGATATGGGCTTCCAAGATCCAACCTTAGTTTCGTAGATGATCGCGAAGTCCCTATCCATTTTCAAGAGTCCGTAGGAATTCATCTTTCGGCGATGGACTCTCATTATCCACCATTCCCTCCATTGTTCCTCATCCCAGTTCTTCAATTCTTCCTTCAGATCATCCTTGGCCTTCTTCCAGAATGTGGAGTCTAGGGTTGGAAATGGGTATTGATCAGGATCGAACTCTAATTCCATGGGATAAAAGTCATGCCAGGGAGGTAATGTTCTCATTTTTTCTAAATGCCACTCTAGGTCTCTCCCATTGGGATTGTTTCTCTGCTCCATTATTTTGGGGTGGGGGCAGACATGAAAATTTTTACATTTCAAGTGATCCTTCATCACCCCTATGGGATCATAAAACCACCTCTGAGGAATCTGAAGCAAGCCGAAGTTAGCAAGCTTTTCTTCCAGAATGATGTTCTGCCTTAATGCGAAAACCTCAATCACCCCCATTCTGAAAGGAAAGTCACAAGTGGGTGCCCACTTCTGACCGTGGTCGTAAACTTCATTGGTCGCGTCGCTTTGTCGAGCGACTTCTAGTGTGAATTGGTACTCAGATGGGAAAACTGGCAGCAAGAAAGGTTTTCCCATGAAATCGAATAGGCGTATCACAAGCCCCTGTGTAAGTTGAAATATATCTCCCTTTTTTGCCTGCACTACCCTGTCTCTCAGACTGAGGGGCACCCGAGGGCTGGACCCTGTCAACAATTGCATGGCGGGTCCCAAGAATTGTTGATTGAAAGAATAATAAGACTCTGACCTCAATAGGAGGCGAGTCCACTGGTATATAGGCAGAGGATTTCCATCCTTGCCACTTGGTGTAATTGCAACATGGGGAAAAACTTTTATATGTGCGATAAAAGAAAAGCCATACAAGAAAAGAACATGGGCTGAAGTGCTGCTCCACTCCAGAAGTCTTCATTGTGGTAAGCCGCATGTGTAGGTTTCGGGCCACCCATTCTACCTAGTCGAAGAAGACTGGGTTGGTGTTCGGCCTCGAAGCATCGAGGGCATAAAACTCCCCTCTAGAAATACATTCGGCCAGGGACACCTACCAAGGGTGCACCAAAGCGTCGGTTGATAGGCCCGCCACCCATGCGATGATGGAAAAAATATCTGTGTTCTTGAAGGCTTCCAAGGGTAGGGGCATTTGAGGCAGCTTGCCTGAAGGGAGCCCGCTTTTGAGATTTTCTCGAAGGAATTGCAGCATGTAGTTGTTCAAGGTAAACTTCTCCGTTTGTTCACTCAGAATGACGTTGCAAACCATGTACCCCTTCGGAGGCCCTTGCTACGGCGCAAAAGCTACTTGCACATCCTCCTTCAAGATAGAGAACAACTTGTGACCAGCGACATTCAGTACTTGCCTGGAAGCTGGTTGATAGTTCTGTGCGATGGCGTAAATCAGCTCAGGGCAATGGTGCATAGGAGGAGTCAGATACCAATAGATTTGGGAGTAATACATGGTGGCCCTCTTGTTGTCAGTCGAGAGCCTGCTCCTCATAAATTCAATAGTGTACCTGAGCTCGGCCATGCTTCTTGAGAGTTTTGTATCTTTAATTTTCTCCCACCTGTCAACTGGTGGTTCTACAAGTTGCTCCTCTTCGAATTCTTCTCTTTCTTCCACAACTTGCTTCTCTGGGTGGGTGTTCAGGTTGGCCTTCTTAGGTCTCTACTTTTTCTCCTCTGAACCTTTCGTTTTTTTAGGCACTGTCATCTCTGGCTCCTTTCCTTTATGCGTAGAACTTTTCTTTCCCATGTTGAATGATTATGGCAACAACACCAACAGCGCAGACTGTTTCAACATCAGGGAGCTTCTTGACGAGTGGCAGCAGAATTCGTGGACAAGCAGTGCTCTTTCAAATAACCTTTTCTTTGCTAAAGCCTACCCTTTATAGCCTCAAGGGGCAACTACCCCTATTTATGGTTCTTGCCATAATTAAACCTATGCTAGTGGCCTAGGAAATTGCTGCACCATCCGATTGGATACCCAGCGGCATCGCCAACAGAGTTACGCATCGTAATGATTACACCTTGCATGGAAGCACATCTTGTACTCGGGTGCGAGCTTTAACTGAATTGCCTCGGGACATGCCCCGCCACCTTCGCCTTAAATTCGTATGCTTCAAGCTCTTTTCAAGGTGGTAGTCAGCACATTTCTTGAGACATGCTTTAAATGCTCCCGTTCTGCACATTATTGGTTCGACAAAGTTTGGGGTCGGACTTGGAAATGCTTCGTGGTGAACCTCTTCTTCGGGCTGATCTTCCATGTTTCGGGCCCAAGGTACTTATCCTTTGCTGTGCTTTGCAAGGACTACCTACCGAAGCTTGTGCTTTGGAAAATTACTTCGCAAAATTTCTACCCAAAGTGGTTTCTGGAAATGCTTCGAGTGCAAAGCTCTTTCGTGCCTTTGTTTGAACTTGGTTCGGCCCTTTACTTCCTCACAATTGCCACTTTGGGTAAAAATCCCCGAAGGAGATTCTGAATTTTTGAAATTTTTTTTTTTTTTGAACTTTTACCCCTTGTGTAATGTGACAAGATTTGTCATCATTCTTGATGGCTCACGGGGCAACGAGCTCATTCAGGTGGGAGAACTTTTAGCCTTGATCTATTGGGCCAGAGGCACCTCCAGATCCTTCTCCTCTCACTCCCTCTGGGAGCATTTCTGCATCTGGTTCTCCCTCTTCTTCTGCTTCTTGAGACACATTCAATGGATTTTGGCTGAGTTCTTGTGTCTCGCCCCTTGGGATACAAAAAGGGCACAAAAATGTGCCTTCCTCATTCTCAGGCCTTACCGCTTGAGACTGCTCTCCTTGGACTACCTCCTGATGGAGATTGCAAGCAGCCACATTGTTCATTGTTGGGTCAAAGCTTGCATATTCCCATTGTTGTTCTTGGGCAAAATTTGTTTCTTGAGCTCCGAATGACTGCATCTCAAACCTATGCTCAGTACAAGGAGTCTGCCATGATGAATACTACACAGGATGGCCAGGAGCAACGAGCAGTGATGGGATTTCTCCCCACTGCCACTTTCTAGATAGGAACAAGAGTTGTTCTGCTCGTATTGCTTCCTCAAATATCTGAGGAAATCTTTGTTCACCTGATTGTAGTAAGAGAAGGCGTATGTCCGGGTGAAAGGCACGAACATAGAAGAGGTGAGCTTGGGCATGCGTCGGTTGGATCTCCACTGGAATACTCTTCCAACTTCTGCAAAATCGGACATTGAAGTCCGTGATGCTCTCCAGAGGTGCTCTTATGATAGCGAATAGATCCATCAAAAGCTAGGAGGGATCTTGAGAGCCGTCGAATGTCTTGATCAATGCTTCTGCTAAATCGCTCCATGAGCAGATGCTTTCATTTTTGAGTAATATGAACCATTGCATCGCTTCTCCTTCTAGAGACATGACCAGAAGTCTCACCATGACATCTTTGTGGATTATGTTGTGGAGGTTCGCCAATGCAGCAACATCTTCAAGGTGCTTTTGGGCCATTCCTTTAGTGCCATCATATTTCACCAATGTATGCAAGGCTCCTCTAGGAATTTTATGATAACCCTGAAGGTTCAGAGGGGAACGGGCATTCCAACTAGGATAACATGCTTCCTCCATTATGGCAGTGGCCTTGATTTTCTAGGACGTTTTCTTTCAGCTTAAAAGGCGTCTACAATGAAGGAATCTAGGTTTTCAGCTCAGTTAGAATAGCCAGGTGATTTTGACAGATGGGGGCAAGCCAGAGATTCACCAACTCGGGCTTCCTTAAAACATGGGGACTTTTGCCATGAAGGCACAAGTTTAGGTACTGGTCTTTACGACTTAGAGATTTTTGGGTAAATAGAGTCGCTAGATGCTAAAAGTCTTTTGGTAATGAGAGCATCGATTCTCACTACCACTAATTAGGTGAGACTGACCGGGTCACACCGGGAACTTAGTTAGAACTATTGGCCCCGGTGAAGACGGGTTTGCGTTAAAATATGGGACCTTGACTGGTTATGGATCTATCTAAGACAGATACAGTGGGTCCCACCGGGTGTGCCAAAAACTGTTGGTGATCAAATCCGCCTAGGTAAGGATTTTGGGTAAATGTATGCACCCTAGACTTGTACCAACATTGAAAGGCCGAAGGGAAGAGATGCCCCTCGTGCCAATCTTCAGAGAAATGATGGCTCCTATGCTAAACTACTTGGGTGTTTGAAGACAAGAGTGCAGGAAAGAGATAAAAGGAGTAGGGTTAGAGAAAGAAATAAAAAGGAGTAGGGTTAGAGAAAGAAATAAAAAAGGGTTAAGGGAAGAGAGATTGGTGATTTGAGGTGGGAGAGAATAGGAAGCATGATCACTAATAGACAACTTGAATAGCAGCAAGGAACACCAAGGGAAAATGAAGAAAGTGCAATATCGACCTTCCTATGTATCCTTCGGGCGAGTTTTAGGACACAGTCCCTGATCGCACACCGGACGTAGAGTTCAGCATCCAACATACAAACTAAGAGAGATAGAAGAATCAAGCACAAAAGGCAGCATAAAAGAAAGCCAATACAACACTTTTCTACTCTTATGTATCCTTTTGAGTGAGTTTCAGGACACTGTCCCCGATCACACATCGAATGCAGAGTTCAGCATCCAACATACAAATGAGGAGAGATAGAAGAATCAAGCACAGAAGGCAGCATAAAAGAGAATAATTGAGCTCAAAGCCTCTTAGTATTAATCACAGGACATCAAGTTACAACAACTTTCTAGCAAATAGTTCCCCCCACTTTTCCATTACAATGCCTGGGTTTTTATAGAGGACTTGGGCCTCTGAATCATAATTACATAGTGAAGAAGAGTATGCCCTCGAGCCCTAAGAATCGGCTCCCCGAGGCTCTCATGACCGAGCTTTCAAATCCATTACCAAAAATGGCAACTGCAACCAGGTCAACCATGGAAAGGTGCATTGATGAGCCATCTAGACGTCCTTGGTCTCCGGGTGTGGTGCTCGAGTGGCTGCCATGCTCATTGGGCTCTCCATCATGGCTTGATACTTCATTTTTGATTGCCAAAAATGAGCAACGGGCTTGCTGGGCACGAAAAATTACATTTATGAGGCACTTGATCGCCTCGAGAAAATACCCAGCTTGGAATGCATGCTTGTGAAGCGCTTCGCTGAGTCTTCATTCACAACTTTGCTTCGCAATGGTTCTGGGCTGAAGCAAAAACTCCTCTTTGATATGTACTTCACAAAATTGAGCTTCGCAAAACTGCTTCGGGGGCGGGGAGCGCCGAAGCATATTTACTTCACAAAATGGGTCCCTTCTTCTTTACCGCTTCGCTGATTAAATTCCTTCGCTGATGTCTTCGAGAAAAGCTTCACTGCGATCCTCTTCAAAACTGTGGTTTGGGAAGATTTCGGCCGAAGCAGATGTTTCATTCTCTATGACCTCCATCACTTCGGGTGAAAGCTTAGCCAAAGCAAATGCTTTGCAATGACTTTCGTTGAAGTAAAAATGGTTCATTGATTTTTTGACGAAGTGACTAATGGAAATACTTTGGATGCGAAGTAGTTTTCTTGCCTTCTCCTTTGTATTTCTTCTTCGGCACATTGCTTCGTGAAAAATTCCACCCGAAGTAGTATTGAAAATGCTTCGGTGTGAAACTCTCTTTTCTTCTGAACACCGCTTCGCTCATTTTTGCCTGAAGTAGCTGCTGGAAGCGCTTCGGGCGTGAAGTAGTTTCATTCTCTTTACCTTGTGTTTTGCTTCGGCGAAAACTACTTCGCAAAACTTTTACCCGAAGTAGTGCTGGAAATACTTCGGGTGCGAAGCTATTTTATTCTCCTTTGGCGAAGCTCTTTTCTCTAGCTTGTTTGCCAGTGAAGTTCTTTCTTTTCTACTTTATGTACAAAGGGGTGGCATTGGAAGCCAAAATTGCTATAACTCTTTGAAATAAAAAAAACAAAGCAAAAAACTTTACACAATACTTGTACAAAATTTGTTTTCTTTTTCTACCCCTTAAGGAATGTGACAAAATTTTCAACAGTCACATATAGGAAAATCTGGGTAGGATAGGCATATTTTGAGCATCTGAGTAATCTTAAAATCACATATAATGCCTAACTTGTGAGTTTCAAGTGATTTGGATGAGCGTAGGCAGGACATTGGAGTGCTCGCCTTCGAGAGGTCCCCGATGGGCAAACGCACATAACGGGGTCATCCGATGTTGCTTTGATGCAAAATTAGGTGATACCAATTCTAGAAGTTGTCCTTTACTGATGCAGGAGCATCCGGTGGTCAAGGAGCAATCTTGCATCCTCCAAATCATTTTATTGTTTGCTTTTATTTTCTAAGTACTTGTGTTGGGTTTGTTTCAAATCTTGGCCCAAGAGGGAGGTTTTGTAAAAAGAAGAGGAAGTTTTAGAGTAAAGGCACAAGTTGCGTTGGGGTCACAAAATCGCGACCCCAAAGCTTCGGAAGGGCAATGGCCAGTTTGAGTCGCGATATCGCGACTCTTGTTCCGACTTCAACAGCATTGAACAGTTGGCAATTAAAATCAAAGGCTCGGTGCAGACGAAGAAGGGGAGAAGGTTTTGGTCGCGATATCGCGACGTCGCGATATCGCGGCATCATTTGCAAATTGAAGAGAGGTGACCGTTGGGTCGCGATATCGCGACATGTCGCGATATCGCGACTTTTTCCGCCAAGGTGAAAGCAAAGGGACAGTGGGTCGCGATATCGCGACAAGTATGAAGACAAGCTTGTGGACACGTGTTCAAATGAGAAGGAAAGCCATAGTGACACGCGACCTCCACGTGTGTTAAAGTGGCACGGTCAGTCGAAGACAAAGCAGAAAAAAAATTAATTAATTAAACGCGCGGGCTGCCACGAAGATTGAAATTGAAATTGGCGACCGCGTGTATTAAGATGGGAATGGTCTTCACAACAGTATCAGAGCATGGACATTATGGGCGAAACAGAGGCGCGAAAGGACGATCTGACCAAGGCGGCGTTTGCAGGTCAGAGAAGATCTTTAATGAGGTTTTCATGGTGGGTAAGGCAGTGGCCATTTATGACAAAATTTGGGAAGTTCGACCGAGGGAGGGAAAATTAGAATTTGAATTTGTTAGGCAGGGCATTGATGGCCGAGAGGATCGGGGGCCTCGTTAAAAACCCGAAATGCTGTAAGGATGGGGGATGGTGAAGTTCGGGATTGGGGGGAGGAAGTGGTATACTGGAGAGACTACTGTAAACCGTATTATGCTATTTTTAATGAAATTACCATGAAATTACTGTGAATGTGTTTGTGTGAATCCCGGCTTGCCATCAAGTGGTATCAGAGCGGGAGCTCCTGAGCGTGTAACAGATCGCCGGAGAGAGGCAGTTGCACCAGGATCTGTGGAAGAATTCTAAAAAAAAAAAAAATAATACAGAGAAAATATCATGCCTCCACGAAGGAACCGTGGCGGAGCAGGAAATGTGGTGCCGGCCGAAGACTTCCGGGCCTTGCAAAGACAAGTTCAAGCCTTGCAAGCAGAGTTACGCAGAAGGCGCGAACCCGGAGGGGAAGAGGAAAGTGAAGATGAAGTTGAAGAGGAAGAACAGTCTGAGGAAGAAGCAGAAGCTGTGGATCCAGCTCAGGCCCGGTTGTATAAGGCCATCTCTCAGATTGGAAAACAGCCAAAAATGGAGGTATCTACCTACTCGAGAAATCTGAATCCAGAAGAAGTGATTGACTGGATAAATGATTTAGAGGAATATTTCGAGTATGAGGAGATTGAAGACCCTAACCGGGTCAGATTTGCTAAGACCAAGTTAAAGGGTCATGCCAGCATTTGGTGGAGGGGAATGCAGTTGGAGAGAAACAGAAGAGGGAAAGAGAGAATAACAAGATGGGATAGAATGGTGGAGAAGCTTAAAAGACAGTTCATCCCGGCAGATTACGAGTTGGATCTGCTAAGAAAAATGCAGAGCTTGAGACAGACAAACAAAACTGTCCAAGAGTACACTGAAGAATTTTACAAAATTTCTATTAGAACAGGGCATTTAGAGGCAAATAAAGAGAAAGTAGCCCGTTACATTAATGGGTTGAGGCTTGGTATCCAGGAAGAACTGAGCCTGGTTCGAGTAAACACCATTGAGGATGCTTATCAATTTGCCTTGAAGGTAGAAGAAAAGCTAAACAAGCGGTTTGAAGGCAAGCAAAGAGGAAGAGGCCGAGGTGGAAGGACTGGTGGGAGGACAAGTGGAGAAAAGTACAAGGATCCGAAGAAGACCGGTGAAGCCGTAGGTAACCAGGACCAAAAAGAAGAAGATGTTTATCAGCCCCGAGATCATAACAGCTACCCAAGAGGACGGGGTGGATCTGGACGAGGGTTTGGAAGGGGAGTATTTCGTGGAACATGTTTCCACTGTGGTGAAGAAGGACACAGGGCATTTGAATGTCCACAACACCGAGAAAGAACAAACAAGAGGCCTGAGGGCCCAGCCAGAGCTGCTGTGGCAGAGGAGGATGCTGAATCTGAGCATTCCGAAGAAGCGGAGAGAGGAGAAACAATGGTTGTAAGAAGAGTCCTGTTGAACGAGGAGAAGGACACAGACCAGAGGAAAAGTTTATTCCGCACTAGATGTAAATGTGCGGGCAAGGTTTGCAATATCATTATTGATAATGGTAGCACGGATAACCCGGTTTCTGAGGAAATGGTTACAAAGTTACAGTTAGAAAGGAAGAAACACCCACACCCATACCGGGTCGCATGGTTACAAAAGGACCACGGAGCTTTGGTCAATGAGCAGTGTTCTATTAAATTTAACATTGGGAATTATTGTGATGAGGTCCTGTGTGACATCTTACCCATGGATGTTTGCCACATGTTGCTGGGGAGACCCTGGCACTTTGACCGGAGTGCAGTACATGATGGCCGTGCCAACACCTACTCATTGACAAAGAATGGTGTACGCCATAAACTAAAGCCCTTGAAGGATACAGATGAAAAGGTATGTAATATTTCCATAGTCTGTTTAGTTGAGGGGAGAGAGTTTCTGAACGGGTTAAAGCATGAACATTTATGTTATGCAATAATCCCTAGAGTTAGGGGGAAGGAATGCCGGGATACCCCAACAGAAGTTCTAAATCTGCTGGAGGAATTTCCAGACATTGTGTCTGACAATGTGCCTGAGGGCTTACCCCCCGTGAGAAAAATTAGCCATCATATAGATTTAGTACCAGGATCAAGCCTGCCAAATAAAGCTGCACACAGGATGACACCTGTAGAGACTGAGGAGTTAAATAGACAGGTCCAAGAATTATTAGAAAAGGGATTAATTCGGGAAAGTTTGAGTCCATGCGCAGTACCTACAGTGCTGGCGCCAAAGAAGGATGGGGAATGGAGGATGTGTACAGATTCACGGGCCATCAACAAAATTACTATTAAGTACAGATTCCCGTTACCAAGAATGGATGATATCATGGACTGTTTAAGTGGAGCTGAGTACTTCACAAAGATTGACCTGAAAAGTGGTTATCATCAGATCCGTATCCGAGAGGGGGATGAATGGAAGACAGCCTTCAAGACAAGAGAAGGCCTGTTTGAGTGGTTGGTCATGCCCTTTGGACTGTCCAATGCACCAAGTACCTTCATGCGGTTGATGAATGAAGTACTGAAAGAATTTCTGGGAAAGTTTGTTATTGTTTATTTAGATGATATATTGATATTTAGCCGGACCCTGGAGGAACACCTGATGCATATCAGGAGAGTCTTTGAAAAGCTGCAAGAAGAACAGTTATTAATAAATTTGAAAAAGTGTAATTTTGTCAAGAAGGAATTGGTATACTTGGGGTTTGTAATCTCAGCAGAAGGCCTGAAGATGGACCCCGAAAAGGTGAGAGCCATCATTGAATGGCCTACTCCAAGGAGCACAACATAAGTGAGGTCATTCCATGGTCTGGCCAGTTTTTATAGGAAGTTCATAAAGAACTTCAGCAGTATTTGTGCACCTCTCACAGAGACAATGAGGGGAGATAAAAAGGAGTTCAAATGGACATCAGGAGCTGAAAGGAGCTTTGATACATTAAAAAGAAAAGTTATCGAGCAGCCTGTTTTGGCACTTCCAGACTTCAACAAGGTATTTCAGTGGACTCGTGATGCCAGTGGCGATGCAATAGGGGTCGTATCGAGTCAAGGAGGCAAGCCGCTTGCTTATTTCAAGTGAGAAGTTAAATGATGCACGAAAAAAGTATTCAGTCTATGATCAAGAATTTTATGCTATAGTTCGAGCCCCGAAAAAGTGGAGACATTATTTATTACCAAAGGAGTTTGTACTGTTTACTGACCATCAGGCTTTGCAATACATTAACAATCGGACAAAACCGAACCAAAGGCACATGAAATGGGTGGAGTTCCTCCAAAGTTATACCTTTGTACTCGAAGCACGTAGTGGGAAGTCAAACAGGGTTGCGGATGCCTTAGCGTGAAGGCAGACTCACGCGACCGTATTGACAAGTGGAAGTAGTGGGGTTTGAAGAACTGAAGGGTCTATACCCTGCAGATCCGGATTTTGCGAAGCCCTGGAAGGCTTGCTCAATACCTCTTACTATGGATAGAACAAAATGGTTGGATTTCTTAATCCAAGACGGGATGCTGTTCAAGGGTAGTAAGTTGTGCATTCCCGAAGTTCCATGCGGGAGAATTTAATCAAAGAAAAGCACAACGGAGGATTGGCTGGGCATTTTGGTAGGGATAAGACCATTGCCTTGATTGAGGAAAATTACTACTGGCCACAACTTCGGCAAGATGTACGGAAGTTTGTGCAAAGTTGCAGAATATGCCAGATGGCAAAGGGTGTAAAACAAAATACAGGACTGTACCAGCCATTACCTGCCTGAGAGACCATGGGAGGACATAAGCATGGATTTTGTTCTTGGATTGCCGAGAACACAGAGAGGAAATGATTCAATATTTGTGGTGGTGGACCGGTTCTCCAAAATGGCACATTTTATTCCCCTGCCAAAAGACAAGTGATGCAGTTCACATTGCTGGGTTGTTCTTCAAGGAAGTGGTACGACTTCACGGTTTACCGAGAAGTATAGTTTCAGACAGAGATACAAAGTTTGTTGGGTATTTCTGGAGAACTCTGTGGAAGAAATTGAAGACAGACTTGAAATTCAGTTCAGCATACCATCCACAGACAGATGGGCAGACGGAGGTGGTCAATAGAAGCCTGGGCAATTTACTGCGGTGTTTGATAGTGGATCAACCCAAGGGATGGGATTTGGTCTTACCACAAGCAGATTTTGCATATAACAGTTCAATTAATAAAAGCACAAATAAATCACCATTCCAGATAGTATATGGAAACAGACTCGAGGAATGTGTCTGAGCTAAGAAAGTTGGACAGAAGAGAAAAATGTAGTGCCGAGGCAGAAGAATTTGCAGAGCATATAAAAAGTCTGCATGAGGAAGTAAGAAGACAGATTACAAAAATGAACAGTCAATATAAGACAAGGGCAGACCAGAAGCGGCGGTTCAAGGAGTTCGAGATTGGAGATGAGGTTATGGTGTATCTCAGGAAGGAGAGATTTCCTGCCAAGACTTACAATAAATTGAAGATGAAAAAGTTTGGGCCATGCAAAATACTGGGAAAGCGGGAGTCAGGAAATGCGTATGAAGTGAAATTGCCGAGTTGGCTTGATATTTCACCTATTTTTAATATTTCAGATCTCGTGGAATATCATGAGGGAGAAAGTACAGACATGCAAAGTCCAGAACCATGGCAATTTCCAGCCTCTACTCCAAGCACAGATGAGGCCGAGGAAGTATTAGATACCCGTGAAGGCCGGAGCACCCGAAACAGGCAGTATACTGAGTATTTGATCAAGTGGAGGGGCAGACCAACTGAAGATGCGACTTGGTTGTCGAAGACGGAAGTTGACCGCTTGGGTCTCCCCTTAGCCAAACAAAAGTGAGGGTCACTTTTTTTTTATCTACCCCGGGTGTCTGATGCAGGAGCATCCGGTGGTCAAGGAGCAATCTTGCATCCTCCAAATCATTTTATTGTTTGCTTTTATTTTCTAAGTACTTGTGTTGGGTTTGTTTCAAATCTTGGCCCAAGAGGGAGGTTTTGTAAAAAGAAGAGGAAGTTTTAGAGTAAAGGCACAAGTTGCGTTGGGGTCGCAAAATCGCGACCCCAAAGCTTCGAAAGGGCAATGGCCAGTTTGAGTCGCGATATCGCGACGTCGCGATATCGCGACTCTTGTTCCGACTTCAACAGCGTTGAACAGTTGGCAATTAAAATCAAAGGCTCGGTGCAGACGAAGAAGGGGAGAAGGTTTTGGTCGCGATATCGTGAGCGATATCGCGACGTCGCGATATCGCGGCATCATTTGCAAATTGAAGAGAGGTGACCGTTGGGTCGCGATATCGCGACATGTCGCGATATCGCGACTTTTTCCGCCAAGGTGAAAGCAAAGGGACAGTGGGTCGCGATATCGCGACATGTCGCGGTATCGCGACAAGTATGAAGACAAGCTTGTGGACACGTGTTCAAATGAGAAGGAAAGCCATAGTGACACGCGACCTCCACGTGTGTTAAAGTGGCACGGTCAGTCGAAGACAAAGCAAAAAAAATTAATTAATTAAACGCGCGGGCTGCCACGAAGATTGAAATTGAAATTGGCGACCGCGTGTATTAAGATGGGAATGGTCTTCACAACAGTACAGAGCATGGACATTATGGGCGAAACAGAGGCATGAAAGGACGATCTGACCAAGGCGGCGTTTGCAGGTCAGAGAAGATCTTTAATGAGGTTTTCATGGTGGGTAAGGCAATGGCCATTTATGACAAAATTTGGGAAGTTCGACCGAGGGAGGGAAAATTAGAATTTGAATTTGTTAGGCAGGGCATTGATGGCCGAGAGGATCGGGGGCCTCGTTAAAAACCCGAAATGCTGTAAGGATGGGGGATGGTGAAGTTCGGGATTGGGGGGGAGAAGTGGTATACTGGAGAGACTACTGTAAACCGTATTAAGCTATTTTTAATGAAATTACCATGAAATTACTGTGAATGTGTTTGTGTGAATCCCGGCTTGCCATCATTTACATTCAAATGTCATTCTCTAATTGATTTATCAACCTTATCATGGATATCCCACAAGCACCCGTTGGAGGCCTTGGGGATTGCATGTCTTTCATGATACGCATATGCTATTAACAATTTGTTGTCTTTCTATGCACAGGATCTCATTGCCAAGAATGCTAGAGGGGAAGTAAGGAACGACGAATACATGGACACAAGCGGTGGCAACTTTTGGCCCACCCACTTCGAATGTGGGCACATGGAAGACCCTAGAAGCGTATCGTTCGATCTTGTTCTTTCGGGCATCCATTAATGTAAAAAATTGTATCAAACATTCTAAGCCCTAGAGGGGGGGACATATTGTAATCAGATTAAAAAAAATATCAATAAAGGAGGCCTCGCTTTTGTTTTGCTCACATCTCGTTTATGCATCATTCCCTTCATGCATTGCTTGTCGCATTCGTAGGACTTAGCATTTGCATCCATTTTTGTTTGCATCGTAGGAATTGATATATATGCATGAATATTTTTGTTTGATTATATACTTTTCATGTTTTATTGTTCTTTATGCACATTTATTTACGTTGATGTATGCATATGCTATTATGACTATGGATGATTTAAATTATATGATATAGATGTATGCATATGGAATGGATGGAATGATTTGTTGGTATACAGGCGGTGGTACCATAGACTGTACATGATTTACTAGATTTTTGTACTATGTGATTGCTTTATGAAATAACTTTTGCATTTGTAAAATTTGTTTTTGTATTTTCTGATGGTGATGTAAGTAATGAAATGTACAAAAATTGTTTTAAAATGTAGGTAAGGTTTTTCTGAGACTCAGATGCTTTAACTAACTAGTTAAGACTGTACATTATCTTACAAGACTTTCAAACAAGGTATGCATTAGACTTGAGGTTGACCAAGTTATTTCACATCCTTATGTGTGCGATTGAGTTCATTGGTGTGGTATTCATAAGGATACCGCCAATGCCAGGTAGGTTGTCCACCAAACTTGTACTGAGGATCACCTAATTAGCTCCACTAACTCCTTTATTGCATTTAGTAAGATTAATCTATGGCACAATCTAGGATACCATAAGCTACCTCATCCACATGCAAACATTGATCTGTACATATGCCCAACAACTAATACGACAGATATATCATCATGCGGGAGGTTTACCACCAGTGACCAACAGACTATCCACCAAACCGGGACTGAGGATCACCTCATGACCTTTTGAATGCTAAGAGTTCCAGGGATTCAAGTTCGACTCCCTTCTTTTCTTCAATTTTATTGGGATACTTGCTCTCATATATAGTGATAAAAATCACTATTTATTTTTCTCTTTTTTTGTTTTGAGCAAGGGATTTGAATTTTGAGTGATGGGGATCACTATTTCTTGTGCTTTTTGATGTGTGCACTTTGAGGGTTTTGATGTCAAACTTTGGAGTTTGTACTTTGAATTTTGTAGTTTTTTGATGTTTGCAAATTTTTGAGAATTTAGGATTTTTGATAGTGGTAAAAACCACTATTTATTTTAGGGAATTGGGTAGGGAAGATGCTTGTCCTTTTTCCAACTCTTAGCATTCTTGGGCCATTTGCACAGGGGGATGAGCAAGATAACCGTTTCGCTTATGGTAGCCTAGTCCGCTATGCAGGTTTCATATTTCGTTCACACAACTTGGGGATTTTTATATGTTTTTAAGCTTGTGTTGGGATGCTATGTAACAATGCGTGATCTAAGTAAAACTCTACCTTGTAAAAATTGGTCTGACTTTGTACAACATTTGACTAGAAATCTAAAGACAACTAAATGATGAAAACCCTAAAGACATTAAAAGACAACTGACTATGATATGGCAAAAATGTGAATGGCGTTATTCTTGTTGGATCATTTACAAAATGGACTGAATGTGGAAAATGTTGGAATTGCCAAGTAATTATAGTCTATGGTGCGTTTGACTTGTATGATCAGTAGATATGCAATGTATGTATGTGATGCCTAATGCAGCTTTTTTTTTTTTTGTATTTTGATTTTTAAGATTATGCATGAAAGTGAGATGCAATTTTTTTGTTATTTTTGATTATCTGTTGTTTTTTAATATTCCTTATGGCGGTTTTAACTTGAATGGGTGTGGACCAAGTGATTCTTACGGATCCTTAGAGGTTTTGACCAAATGGATTATAGATACCTTTGGGGCGTTTCGGGTGACCAAGCGGTTGTGGGAACCCTTGGAGATTTTGGTTTGACCAAAGGGATTATAGATACCTTTGGGGCATTTTAGGTTGACCAAGCGATTGTAGGAACCCTTGGAGATTTTGGTTTGACCAAAGGGATTATGGATACCTTTGGGGAATTTTTATGTGACCAAGTGATGGTGAGAACCCTTGGAGCTTTTGGTTTGACCAAAGGAATTATGGATACCTTTGGGGGGTTTTGGGTGACCAAGCGGTGGCGAGAACCCCTGGAGCTTTTGGTTTGACCAACGGGATTATAGATACCCTTGGGGCATTTTGGGTGACCAAGCGATGGCGATAACCCTTGGGGCTTTTGGTTTGACCAAAGGGATTATAGATACCTTTGGGGCATTTTAGGTTGACCAAGTGATTGCAAGAATCCTTGGAGCTTTTGGTTTGACCAAAGGAATTATAGATACCTTTGGTGATTTTTTGTTGACCAAGCAATTACGTGAACCCTTGGAGCTATTGGTTTGACCAAAGATATTATAGGTACCTTTGGGGTGTTTTAGGTTGACCAAGTGATTATGGGAATCCTTGGAGCTTTTGGTTTGACCAAAGGGATTATAGATACCTTTGGGGAATTTTGGTTGACCAAGTGATTGCGGGAACCCTTGGAGCTTTTGGTTTGACCAAAGGGATTATAGGTACCTTTGGGATGTTTTAGTTGACCAAGAGATTATGGGAACCCTTAGAGATTTTTGGTCTGACAAAAGGGATTATAGATACCTTTGGGACATTTTTTGGTGACCAAGCGGTGGTGAGAACCCTTGGAGCTTTTGGTTTGACCAAAGAGATTATAGATACCTTTAGGGTATTTTAGGTTGACCAAGCGATTACGGGAACCCTTGGAGCTTTTGGTTTGACCAAAGGGGATTATGGATACCTTTGGGGTGTTTTTAGGTGACCAAGCGATGGTGAGAACCCTTGGAGCTTTTGGTTTGACCAAAGGGATTATGGATAACTTTGGGGTATTTTGGGTGACCAAACGGTGGCAAGAACCCCTGGAGCTTTTGGTTTGACCAACGGGATTATAGATACCCTTGGGGATTTTTGGGTGACCAAGCGATGGCAAGAACCCTTGGGGCTTTTGGTTTGACCAAAGGGATTATAGATACCTTTGGGGCATTTTGGGTGACCAAGCGGTGGCGAGAACCCTTGGGGATTTTGGTTTGACCAAAGGGATTATATATACCTTTGGGGCATTTTAGGTGGACCAAGCGATTGTGGGAATCCTTGGAGCTTTTTTTTTAACCAAAGGGATTGTAGATACCTTTGGGGAATTTTAGGTGACCAAGTGGTGGTGAGAACCCTTGGAGCTTTTGGTTTGACCAAAGGAATTATGGATACCTTTGGGGCATTTTGGGTGACCAAGCGGTGGCGAGAACACTTAGAGATTTTGGTTTGACCAAAGAGATTATAGATACCTTTGGGGCGTTTGGTTGACCAAGCGATTATGGGAACCCTTGGAGCTTTTGGGGTGGGTCATAGATCTTTAAATGTTGAATGGCCTCAAATTACTGATGTTCAAGGGTTCTAGTTCCTTGATTCCTTCAAAAGAGGTGAGCCGATATGTTCCAGGTCCTATTTTACTATTGATTACATAAGGACCTAACCAATTTATTGTGAACTTGTCCCTTAAATGGGGTGGCAAGTTAGAATTTTTTTGGTTCTCTTTTAAGACCAGGTCATCGACCTGAAAGTCCCTCAAGTGAACTTTCATGTTGTATGCTTTCTTAAGTCACTCTTGATAGATACATAAATGCACGAGAGCATTGACACATCGTTCATTGAGTAACGTAAGTTGGTCTAACCAGGCCTGTCATGCAATTTCATCATCGATGAACTCTTGCATTGATATGCATAGGGAGGGTATTTCTAACTCAAGAGGTATGACTACCTCGGAGCCATACACTAGTGAAAATGGAGTTGCCCTAGTGGGCATCCGAATGCTAGTGTGATAAGCCCATAGGGAAAGTGGTATTTGGATGTGCCAATCCTTATGACTATCTATGATCGTCTTTTTAAGGATGGCAACTAGCATTTTGTTTGACACCTCTTCTTGCCCATTTGCCTGTGGATAATAAGGTGTCAAAAAACTATGCTTAATTTTGTACTTTGTTGTCAAAGCACGCACATATTTGTTCTTAAATGACATCCCATTATCCGAGATGATCTTGGATGGAATACCAAAATGACATATGATGTTATGTAGAATGAACTCCGTGATGCAGAGCCCAGTCGTAGAGGTAAGTAGAACCGCTTCCACCCACTTAGTGAAGTACTCTGTGGCCATTATGATAAATGTGTGACAAACTGACGATGTAGGGGAGATCTTTTCGATGAGATCTAAGCCCCACTACAAAAATGGCCAAGCTAATTGGATCGACTTCAAGGCCTGAGAAGGTATGTGTGTTAAGTTAGCATGGTGTTGATGCTTCATGCACTTCCACACATATGCGTAACAATCTCACTCTAAATATGGCCAATAATAGCCCATGTGAATAATGCGCTTTGTGATGGCCATACCGCTGAAGTGGCCACCACATGTACGGACTCCTGCTAGTCCAAGCAATGGAGGAGGATTCCTTCATAGCTTCGACAATATAAAATGTCTCCTAGCAAGACATGCTTTACCGATTTCTGTTTGAATGATATTTTTATGGGTGTGTACCAATCCTGTTGATCAGAAAACTCGATGGTATGAATGACTGATCCCTCTTGAAGTTCATCCCTAAAAAAAGCTGAGTAGGAAAGAACTTGTAAAAATAGTGTTGTGTTTCTATTAAGAGGGGTTGGAGAGAACAAAGACCCCTAGTTGGCATGATTCAGACTATCATGGATTCGAGAGAACCTATCCTAAGATGGTTCAATCTGGATCAGGTGGATTCTTGATGTTATGTCAGAGCTTGCATGCTCCATCATGGATTACGATAATGTTTTGACTTGAATGGTTGTCATCTCACCAAAAATGTCTTACGGTATTAGTGACCCCAAGGAAGCCATAGTGTCCGCAAAATGATTCGATGATCAAGGGAGTGCCTCAATGTTGTACCATTCAAGCTTTGCCAGGAATTTATCCACAAGGGCTTTGTAGGCCTACAGAACTGGGAATTTGCATTGGAATACCCCTTTCACTTGGTTGAAAATTAATAGTGAATCACCATATATATTCAAGCATTTAATGTTCATCGTGATGGTTGTCTGAAGACCTATGAGCAGGGCTTTGTATTTAGCATTGTTATTGGTGCACGAGAAATCAAGCTTAAATGATAAAGACATTAGAGCCCCTTGCGGTTTGAAAAACATGATTCCCGTGCCACCCCCTTGCTCACATTTAGAACCATCAAAAAATAAGGTTATGTCGACCTGTAACTCAGGCTCATCAGAATCTGGCGATTCTGAGACATGAAAAACCCCATCATTAGGTATCTCTATGGTCAGAGGTTGATCATCTTCGAGAGGAGCCTCTGCTAGTTGATTGGTGATGACTTGACCTTTGATGGAATTTTGTCCAATGAATTCGATGTCAAAATCTGTCAACAACATGATCCATTTTGTCGTGTGACTACTGTGATAAGTATGACTCATCATGTACCGTAATGGATTCTCCTTAGACACCACATATGTCGTATTGCTCAGCATGTAATGGCATAGCTTTTTGGTGGCAAATACCACCACCAAGCATAGATTCTCAACGTATGCATAGTTAATTTAATAGCTGACCAGGGTGCGGCTAAGATAATAATTAGCCTGTTCTTTATGTAGTTCATTTTTTGGGCTAGCATGGCGCCCAGTGCCACCTTAGTAGATGAGATGTATAAATAGAACGACACTCCTAGTCTAGGTGGTGCCAATACTGGCAGCAAAGCCAAGTATTGTTTGATGTCATCAAATGTTGACTAGAACTCATCATCCCAATGAAATGCTATCCCCTTGTGTAATAATTTATTCATGGGTCGACACTTGTCAGATAACTATGCTATGAAGCACTTGATCGACGTGACCTTACCCTACAAGTTTCTGAGCTACCTGATTGTGGTTGGGAGAAGCATTTCAAGGATTACCTTGACTTTGTTTGGATCTACCTCGATGCCTCATTTTGAGACTATGAAACCCAAGAGTTTTTTAGATGTGATGCCAAGTATGCACTTCTTGGGGTTTAGCCTAACCTTGTGTTCGATGAGGTGATCAAGGATCTTCTATAAGTCATCGAGATGATTTTGGTGCAAAAGAGGTTTGGCCAACAAATCATCCATATAATTTTCTAAATTTTTATGCATGTGATCATGGAAGATGTATGTCATAGTGCGTGGGTAAGTGGCACCAACATTTTTAAGGCCAAAGGGCATGACCTTATAACAAAATGTCCACCAAGGCATCATGAACGCCATTTTTAGTTGATCATCGATATTGATATGAATCTGGTTATATCCCAAGAAACCATCCATGAGGGAAAGCATTTCATGGCCTGCTGTAGCATCTACCAATGTGTCGATGCTAGGCAAGGGGAAATCATCCTTGGGACTCGCTTTGTTTAAATATCAAAAATTAGTGCATATGCAAATCCTCCTATCAGGATTTTTGATGGGTATCACGTTGGACAGCCATAGTGGGTAATCTATGCAGATGAAAAAATATGCATCCAACAGCTTTTGTAGCTCGTCTTTGACCATTAAGGCCACTGTTGGGTGCATCTTACGTAGCTTTTGCTTGACTAGCTTGACTGTCGAATCAAGTGTTAGATTATGCATGACTAGCTACGGGTCTAGCCCCGACATGTCTTTGTAGGACCATGCAAAAACCTCCTTCTTCTCTTTGAGAAGGACAATGTAATCAGCTTGCTCTTCAAGGGATAAACTTACCCCCAACTTGATGATTTACAGATTGATTGGATCATAACCAATGTCTATGTCAATCGTCTCTTCGACTGACATGTGGGATCCATACTCCAACTGGTGTGGATTTAGGATCATGTGGATATCATTTTCTGAATTTAGATCTACATTAGGAACATCGAGAGCCTCTTCAACACAGAAGATATCCTGAGTCTGTCTTGGGGTGAAATGAAATATCTCACCGCAAGTCTAGTACTCTGATAGGGATGGTGGTGAGTCTACGCTATCCCAGTCTATGGCATCTAGGTCTAGATATAATGGTCATGTTGGATCATCTTGAGTATGGATGGGGGTAGTTAAATGAATGGATATCATGTTGATGGAATGAATTCAGTCTCCATTACCGCGTGGGCATTGATTCAAAAATCCTTGGTGATATTTGTACCCCAGATTTGGCTCTGTGGATACTGGCACAAAAGGATCGACCCTATGTGTAGATAGAAGGACAGGGTTTGCCCTTGGCACTGATGGCCCTATAGGGTCTCTAGGTGGGAGGTGCTCCCTGTATGCCCAAAATGGTGGATGAAGCACTTGGTTTATTATACTTGATTTAAATGCCACCTATGCCTTGGTCCCATATTTATATGTTCAAACATATCATCGATGTCTATGGGATATTCCTATTGACTCATATGGTTGAGATATGCCATCTCAGTCTCATCTTCATAGTCACTATCAGAGATCCATAGGCCTTCATTGGCTCTGACAACTATGTGCTCCTTTGGCTGGTATAGCCTCCCACTAGGCATTTCTTGATCACTATCCTCACTCTCTACAATAGCCAAAAATTTGACATGTAGGTAGTCAATGTTGAAGAATATATTTGGATCTTCTTCCAGTGGATCACTTGGCCTTATGGCTAGTATGGGGGGCTTGTTTTGTTTGAGCATGTTGATTTGGTCCCTTCTAGGTTGTTTCGCTCTCTTTGGGAAGGCTATATTCTCTAGAGGTAGAAATTGTCTGATTGGAACATTAAATGGGAACATTGCCATGAAGTTATCCTAATATTCGTCAATGGTTGTCACCTGCGAGTGATTGCTATCAGACTCAAAAGGGTCCCAAGGTGATACCTCATAATCTGACTCATCTTTAGAAGACCCCCCTTGATCTTGTTCATATCCCCTTTGGAGGTTACTTCTTGAACTTTCTCCTTCCTCGATCAAAGGGGAGGGGTTGTTGAGGTCAACAAGTTTTGTTGTTAGCAATGGGAGATAAGCCCCCAATGTGTATGTTATGTTGGGATTGACATATGGATCTTGTGCCAACCCATCCCTATTTCCTAGACCTAGGCCTTGCATGGTTTCTACCAAGATATCGAGGGGCAAAGGGTGGTTGAAAACTACTCCTAATTTATCATATTGCATTTGGTATCTTGGTTGACAAAGAGTGTGCATTCCTTGTTCGTATCTACCCAATCCATATCCATGCCAATTACATTGGTCTAGGTATTTCAAAGCAAAGTTTGGGTTGGATAGATAGTCAACATTCTCAACAAATGGCTCTTCGTCCTCTTCCTATTATAGGTAGGGTTCAATGTCATTCTCAAGGCCCCCATATACAAAATTGGTTTGATTTGGTGGGTATCCTAGAGGGATGATAGTACCGATGGGGAGGCAAGGTCTCCCCATGTTTTGCATGGATTCGAGCATGGGTGTTGCCATAATACTAGGTGCTCCCCCAAGCTTGTATTGGCCATCTCAACGGTAATCATTAGTGGTTGAGGGGGAGGGAATGGGAGTTCTCCCTGATTCCACTCCATGTTGGGTGAACCAAGTGTCTCGACTTCCATTCGTTTGGGCACCTCTTTAGTAGATATGGTTGAGACTAATGGTGGTACCTCCTCTAGGGGCTTCTTCCCATTGTCCTTCGATATGGCCACCATAGGTGGCATCATGGGTGAAGGAACAGATGATGAATATGGGCCAGGTTGGTGAGTTGAGGGACTCAACAGTAGGGATGTAGGCAAAATCGAACCCTGAGTGGATAGATTAAATTGAAAGTCCAAATGTGTCTATGGAAGGGTTGATTGTGGCATCAGCTGCACCACATTGCAAAACTTAAATGGCTCTAAGTCCGCTAGGACTACATGTACTTGCCCTTCATATGTGTATTTGAGGCATTTATGGGCTATCGAAGGGACACACTTCATGTCCCTGATCCAAGGTCAGCTTAGCAAGATATTGTAGGCCATATCACCCTCAAGGATGTGACACAATGTAGGAATGGTCTTTTTCCCTACTTGGATGGGTAGGACAATTGTACCAACCATCAAACATAATGCATCATTGAATTCTTGAAGAGTGTAAGTGGATGCCACAATGTGTGATGCTTGTAGCTTAAGGTGTTTTAATGTCATTGTCGTGATTATGTTGCTAGACAAGCCAATGTCCAACAACACCCTCTTGAATGGAATCCTGTTAACCCACACAATGATGTGCAGGTGTGGATCCACCATATCACTATTCACTAGTTTCAGTTCATCTTCCCTAAAGGTTATGACTGGTTCTGTGCATTGTCTCACATGTCCCACAAAGTTGTTAAAAGAATTGTGTTCGTGGGGTTGTAGCTCAATGGCTTTGAGTATCTCAATCAGAGCCTCCCAATGGGGTGGCAATTTTTGGATGAGCTCATAATGGAGAACCTAGCTGACATGGTCATTAAAATTTGAGTAAGTTTAGTCTGAATCGTGGCCACTGGTCTAGGCGAGGGAGGTTGTGTAGGGTGTTGCAGTGGTTGTGATGTTGACGAAACATCTCCTGTAGCTGTAGTAGGTGCACCCATGTTTGGGTACCTTTTGTTCCACGTCACGATGCTTATCATCCCTACATATCCTTGCATGGGGCAGTTTTGTGTCACCTCATTCACTTGTAAAGTCTTTGCTTGCGTATCATGGGCAGACAGGGGATCTTTTAAGACCTCCATATGTTGGTTGCTCAATGCTATGAGATTATCTACAACGAGTGTTTTGTTGTCTATCAAGTCCTGCACTAAGTGTTTGAATTTCCAACAAGTAGAGATTTCATGTTCTTTTTGTCAGTGAAATCTACAATATAAGTCTTCCCTATAACCCTTGGGTTTTGGCATGTTGGGGTCTATGGGTCAACTTTCTGACAAGTTTATCATGTTTACCGCGAACAAGCGATCAAACAAGGAGTCTCTAGACTCTGTGAATTATGTGAATTGTCACCTAGGGCAATGCTATTGATTTTGCTCTTTTTTATGATTTTCATTTTCATAGTTATCAAGAGGAACTTCCTGATAATTAGCCTTTAGGAGCTGTGTCATTTGTGTAGGCTTTGGTATAGTTATGGCAACCTGATTGACCATGACGGGTTTTGGTTGTGTGGGCCTAGTTTTAGTATTTTTGGTCCATTATTTCTTGCATGGCTTGGCAATCTCATCGTCTTGTATTTTGATCTCCTTAATTATCCTGGCTTACACCAAGGCTTCTTTGAGGGTGGCATATTGCTACAACTGCAATAGCATGGAGATCGACCTTAAGCAACTCTTTGAAAACATTTGAGTCATGTCGGCCATGGGAGGGAGGTAAGGTAGCTTTGAAAGTAATGTCCTCCACTGATTCCCATAAGCGGCTATGGTCTTATAATCATACTGCTTAAGGCCGACTAGGTCACTTAAGGATGCCTTCTTCTTGGTGTTGAAGGCAAAATGTTCAAGGAACGTGTCCACTAGCTAGTCTAGATTATTTATGCTATGCTTCGGCAACTGGGTAAACTAATCTGAGGTAGGGCCTACGAATCTGGTTATAAAAATTCTTAGAAGCAATGCATCATTGTCCTAAATTCCAAAGCATTGACTCAGGAACCTTGTTACATGATCTTGGGAATCCTCATCCCCTCTAAAAATTGCCAATTGAGGCATTTTGAAGTGGTCGGGGTATGGGGGTGCCAAAACTGAAGGATGCACAGGGTGACTACAGAGTTGGCATAAGGTGGGCTTTTAGGGCCCTGAAGTCTTGGTCTCCACAGACTCTAAGCTCTCTAGCAGTGCTTTGTATGCATCAGAGGATTTGATTTCCTCTTCTTTGGTTTGTTCCCATTGTGAATTGCAAGGAACTTGAGGCCTATGGAGGGGTAGCCGGATAGTGCCCCCTGCCTTGGTAGGGCGTTTTAGCCCGCTCTTCTTCTCACTCAAATTCCTCATAGGCCTCTTGAGGATTTTTTGGGCATGATCTATAAACAATGCCCGTCATTGGTTCTAGGAGTGGCCTCCCGCTAAGGTCTAGGAGGTCTTAGAGGCAATGCTTGATAAGGTCATGGAGACCTATCTTGTACTAAAGGGTTGTGCCTCTCATAAATTTTTGTCTTATACATGCGAGGGGTTGGAATCCTCTCGTGCATTGTGTTCTATAGCAACTCATATGTCTGGTGCTGAATGTTCTCTTTGTTAAGATGATATAGTTGTTCTAACTGCTACTGATCTTGCCTAAGCTGCATGATTTGCGCTTGGCAGGTGGTACGTTTGGAAAATGCCAAGTCGATTTGTTCTGTTGTCCTAGGTCTAGGAGGCCTAGATGCCTCCCCTACACATCTATCTCGGTCATGGTGATCCGAGATATCTATGGTTCGCTTTCATCTATCAAGGTTAGTAGCATTCACCCGAGGCTCTGGTCTCAATAGGTGATCTTGGTAATCAGCAGGTGAGGAGGCGCATTGCTCCCATGCAATGTATTGCTCTTGAGGAATATACTAGTTTTCCTTGTGCTTCCTTTCGTACATGTGAAAGGGACGGGCAAAGTTGGCTCACCCGATATGAAGAGCCTTACACTCTAGATTTGGCCTATTAGTTCTAATAGTAATTAGGGGTGGAGGGGGAATGATATAATCATGTGGCGCCTCATTATGAATCCTATGCTACTCTAGCACTTCATCATGTAATGGCCACTCATAATGAGTTTCTAAGGGGGATTTCCCATGAGTGTACTCCTCCTGAGAAGGTCTATGTTGAATGGGAGTGCCCCTCAAAGGGGTTCCTCTATAGTCCTTTTCTGTAGTGGCATAGTGTGGACTATGTTGTGGGTCAGGCTGCTAAGGTGGTATAACCAAGTCCTTGGGGCTATAACGGAGGTGACTTGTGCCTCTGTGTATACTTTCCACAGCTTTTGCCCGTGATTGGGCTTCGCTATGGGTATACACCATGGTGGTGGTTTTTCTAAAAAGATACGTATATTTTTATCTCCTTTACAATTTTTATGCTATACCAAACAAAAGGGGACCACACAAACAAAGAAATGATTATCTCATTTACAGATTAAATGTGTGCCCTAGATCTAGTTCAGTGTGTTTAATTTTTTTTGTGTAAATATTGTAAAGAAAAATTTGTTATACATGCATAATGAGGGCTCTTGTATCTCCAAAATGGTTGTGCCTTCAATATACCATTGCTAGGCCATTATATCGAGCCTCTCAATATACCCGCCATTATGTGATGGAAACTATTGGTACGTGAGCATAGAACAGTAGGTGGAACATAAGCGGTATGGAAGGGGGATCACTTTATTTTTGACACCTACCATAGAAGACTTATCCTCATGCACGGGGAATCACCCCTTCTACACTTGGTTAGCTTTCGTCAGGATTTACATCTAGCAACAATCGCGATCAGGGTATATGTATGCAAAATCCAAGCCAAGGTGGTGATGAAATCCACCGTTGGTCTTGATCAAGTGTTGGGGTATTAAGACCAACTCCTTGATGTTAATTTTTATTAGGTGGTGTGTGTGGTTCCTTTTAATTGTGTAAAGAAAGAAAACATACAACAAAAGATGATTTTAACTAATGCAATGCTTTAAAGTACATTTTATCTTTCAAATACAATTAGTAGCAAAAAGTAAATCACAAAACCTAACTAGAACTGAAACCTATAATGAGGACTTGCCATTTGTGCAAGTATCATACATGCAAACCAGAGAAAAATGCATTCCTAATCAAGTTCTTTCCATTTAATTTACTCTATGTTTTTATTTTTATTTTATTGCAAGAAAGGAAAACAAACTACTTAACCTTTCTATGCAAGTGTCTAAAAATAAATCAAAGAAAACAGAAAAATGCAGGAACAGAAAGTAGAAAAACACAAAGGATGTTCAGAAGACCTACCTCCTCTCTCTCTAAACCAGATACCTCTGAGTTTCTATTCAAAAAATTCATAGAGCTCTAATCATCCCAAGGTGGGACAAATAGTAGGTCTGCATTCGTCACAGGGTGGGATGAATACGTATTCATCCCAGGGTGGCACGAGTAGCAGTCCAGTGCCCAAATGTGTAAAACCTGCAAAGAAAACCATAAAATTTGGATCAGAAACTTGATCTTAACAGTAGGGGATAGGGTCCCACCATTATTACCACTAAAATAAAATGTAGAAGGATGTCGTACTGATATTATGCAAACAAAAATGTATGCAAATGCTAAGTCCTATGAATGCGACAAGCAATGCATGAAGGGAATGACACATAAACGAGATGTGAGAAAAACAAAAGTGGGGCCTCCTTTATTGATATTGCTTTTAATCCAATTACAATACATCCCCCCCTTTAGGGCTCAGAATGTTTGATACAATTTTTTACATTAATGGATGCCCAAAAGAACAAGATCAGACAGTACGCTTACAGGGTCTTCCACGTGCCCACATTCAAAGTGGGAGGGCCAAAAGTTTCTGCTGCTTGTGTCCATGTGTTTGTCATTCCTTGCTGCCCCTCTAGAATTCTTATCAATGAGATACTACACACAGAAAGACAACAAATAATTAATAGCATATGTGTACCCCGAAAGACATGCAATCCCCAAGGCCTCCAACGGGTGCTTGTGGGATATCCATGATAAGGTTGATAAATTGATTACAAAATGACATATTAATGTAAATGAAAACTTCTAGAATTGGTATCACTTGATTTTGCATCGAAGCGACATCGGACGGCCCCGTTATGTGTGTTTGCCCATCGGGGGCCTCTCTAAGGTGAGTGCTCCAATGTCCCACCTACGCTCATTAAAATCACCTGAAACTCATGGGTTAGGCATTATATGTTATTTTAAGACTACCCAAATGCTCATAATCTACCTATCCTACCCAAATTTTCCTTTATGTGACAGGGGCACCCTACGAGCTAGTTAACACATAAAATGATAAAACTACAGTCAAATCATGTTAGAATGCAATGAAACTTTAATAGAGGTATCAAGATATCATATGGAACATATTGTAAAAATAATAGTAAGGAAATAATGCACATATTTCTAATCACTCTGGGGTGGGACGCTGGGGACTGTCACAAAACTTGTAAAAAGTGACCTTGCAAATGTCCTACCCAAAGGCCTCAAAAACTCTTGCAAACTTGTGGTTAGACTAAAATTAGAATTTTGAGATGACCCAGAAGATCATATTTGGTATATTATACCCAGGTCATCCTGTATCTTAAGGTGCTCCCTGCAGGTTAGTAAACGCATAAAAATGACAGAAACCAGGTCAAATCATGTCAGAAAGTAATGAAACTTGGACAACAACATAAGTACATTAAATAAAATAGAATGCAAAAAAAATAGTAAAGAAATCATGCACATATTTCTAATCACTCTGGAGTGGGGCGATTAGGACTGCAGCAGTTCAGGGGGCGCCCGGGGGTGGGACGCCCACCATTTAGGGGCTAGTTTTGACACCAATCCAAGTGGGATGGGTCCAAAAACTCCTAGGGGGTTGTGTCTATGAGTTTGGGGTGGTATTATGGCTGATTTCTTGGGTTTTGGGTCTGGGTTGCATTCCTAGTGTTCACCCGATAACCTCTCTTCCAAAAGAGAAATTAGGAATGTAGGAAGCACAAAGAGGAATGAAGGTATAGTTCGGCAGCACTTCGTTGCTCCAAATGCTCCTACTCTATTCTCAATTTTGGGGTGAGGAGGCTCACATTTTTATAGATATAGGGGTCTCCTTTGAATGCGCATGTGAGGGTACCACTTGGCTCATTATGATTTTTTTGGGGAGAGAAGATTCTTCCTTGATTAGGGGCTCATTGATTGAGGCCTCCATGATCAGGGCAGGCTCTCTCTCTAATTTGAAATGTTCCCTTGCAATTGCATGCCTTGAAGGTGAAGTTAGGTGGCATATTTGGGCTGCCATTTTTCAAGGTTTGACCTTTTTCCAGTCAAACCTACTAATCGTCCCACCCTAGAGCGATTGTTGCTAATCATCCCGGGGTGGGACAAATAGGATTCTAATTGTCCCAAGGTGGGATGAATAGGGAGAAAAGTTCTTAAAAGGTACAAAATTGACCTTTGACCTTCCAAAAATTATTTGGGAGTGGTTAGGACCACTGTTTAACCTTTGGAGGCTGCCCTAGGGGGTATGTATGCCAATTCGATCAGTGCTTGTAGTCACATAATTGGATTGGTGTTGTTTTGGTGTCTATAGTGTGAATCAACGATTCCTATAATACTAAGTTGAATTACTATTATTGCATGGGCCATCAATAGGTAAAACTAACCTGTCTCACGATAGTCTAAACCCAACTGGTGGGTGAACAATCCAACACTTGTGAATTCTACTTCACAATTATAGGAAGAGCCAACATAGAAGGATCAAAAAGCAACGTTGCTATGAATGCTTGGCTACCACAAGTCAGTTATCCCTGTGGTAACTTTTATGACACCTCTAGCTTCAAATTCTAAAATTCTAAAGGATTGATAGGCCATGCTTTCATGGTTTGTATTCGTACTAAAAATCAAAATCAAATGAGATTTTACCCTTTTGTTCCACACAAGATTTCTATTCTCATTGAGTTCATCTTAGGACACCTGCATTATCTTTTAACAGATGTGCCACCCCAACCAAAATCCTCACCTAACAATGCATTTTTCCCAGATCGACACACTGAAGCATGCCTTTAGGCCAAAAATAGGGGTGATGCCCCATCTTTACCTCATGGAATAAGTAAAATAATGTTAAAAGTAATGGTATTTCACTTGCATCAAGACCAGCTCCCACTTATTCTACACCTCTCAAGTCATTTCACAAAGTCAGACTAGAGTCAAGCTCAATAGGGTCTTCTTTCCTCGTTGATTTTGCCAAGCTTGTTCCCTTGGCTGTGGTTTCACTAGATAGTAGATAGGGACAATAAGAATCTCATTAATCCATTCATGCACATCACTAATTAGATGATGAGGTATTTGGCTACCTTAAGAGATTCATAGTTACTCCCATTGTTTATCCACACTTGGTTGAATTTATTCATTTTGACATTTAGAGCATTGGGCATAAATCACATTGCATCAACATCCGCAGAGACCATCGCAATGCTTTGTTTTAATTAAATAGTCGGATTCCCCTTGTCTGTACCAATTTTGTTAGGGTAAAATAAGGTAGTGTATTGCATTACACTACGTGGGGTTATTACATTTACTTTTCTATGTAATTACCATGAGATATTTTACCTCATGGTTAAACTAGGTAAGTACCTAAATATCCTATGTCAGATATTTAGGTTAGTGTTATGGTTAGAACTCTCTACCTAGGTTAGTGGTTAGCATCACGCAACTCCCTCCCTATTCTATTGTTAGAGGGTAGTTAGCGAGATTCTCTACACTATTGGTTATTAGTCTATTATTTAAACATAGACTATTGTATTGATTAGGTTAATGATTCAATATATTTTTGCTCTCTCTCTTACGGGACCTACATTGGTATCACTCGCTGGATTTGGGAAAGACGAGCTTCGCTCATTCCAAATTTACTGGACGGACTCCCATGGAGTAGCTGAGGTGCTCGACATGGAGAGTCCCTCATGGAGCAGCCATGGCGCTCGACGTGGAATCACTCCTACGGAGCAGCCACAGTGCTCCTCCTCAGGCCAAGTCGAGAAGGCGACGGCGAGCGGCCATGGGCCAGACTGGCGACTCGACGTCGACCAGGGCCCACGATCTCCTTGATCGGCCGTGGTCGACGTCAGGAGGCATCACAGCCTCGGCTCCCATGCTGGCCCAGGGCCCGCAGAGCCACGTCGGCCAAGCAGCCACGTGGCCCACTCATGGGAGAGCAGAGAGGGTAGGAGCGCCCTCCCCTCCCCATGGAAACTAGACCCTACATCGGGATCTGAGAGGGCAGGCGACCCTCCAATCCCTGATCGATGCATGGCACAATTTTGTGCCTAACCTGCTTGCACCGAGGATGAATCAACTCGTGACACATGGCACATCGCCACCTAACCGACGTTGATCGAACACGACACCGACACGTGGCACATCGCCACCTGATCGACGTTGACCGAACATGACACTGACACGTGGCACATCGCCACCTGATCGATGCTGATCGGACATGACATCGACACGTGGCACATCACCACAGGACCGACCCGGACTGACTGGCCTACCCCTGGCGCCACGTGGCGGCGTCCAAAAGGGTAGGCGACTCTGGTCGATTGCCCGAAGGCAATCGACGTTAAAGGGGAGGCCTCCGCCTTAAAAACCCCTTTGCATCCCACTGCGGGATGCATGTGGGATAAAAGTCTCGAGACTTTAAAAAAAAAAATTTCAGTGCACGGTGGAGATAAGAAGCAGCACCGATGCTGCTGTTTCGAAGAGCCGGGTGGCTCGCTCGGCTAAGGCGGCCGCATAGCAGCCGCGAGGTCACGCGATCGAACCACCCCCGCCCAGACAACAAAGGTTTTTTGAAAATATTTGGTTTTTTAAATATTTTTTTTAATTTTTCTAATGTTTTTTAAGTTTTAAATATTTTTTTTAGATATTTCTTTATAATTTAGTATTAATTGGTCAAAAAAATGTCAATTTTAAGCATTTTTAATTGATTTTTTTCCCCAATTTTCTTGATTATAAATAATTTCATCTTAAAACATATATTTTACCTTATTGAACTTAGAAATATTTAAAATTAAACCAAATTATTTTGCACTAAAAGTTCTATAGAAAATTTGTGTTTTCTCCAACTTGGAGATAAATAGACATAGGAACAATTTTTGGTGCAAAATCCAAAGGCCTTCTTCAAACAAATTATCATTTCTATTGCAAACCACAAGGCTTGAAGTGATTTAGGGAGCATCAACGGTTCTCTCATTTTTTTCCCAACACAACACATATTGCTTTTGTTCTCTCCTTCAAGAAAGGGGACATAAAAACATAATCTAGCAATATTTTTTTTTGTTGTCAAAACTTGAGATTCAAAACCGATTTTTTTCTTGCTCCTACATGTGACATTGTTGAAGACAAAAACTGGGTCGTGTGTCGACTAGTTCTGGAAGCCTTTCAAACGCGGGTCGTGTGTCGACTTGTCTTGAAAGGAGTGCTCAAAATATTTTTCAATTTTGTAACACATTAAGGGGGGATAGAAGTCATTTTTTTGCTTCTATTATTTGCAAAATTGTAAAGAACAAGGGGGGATTCTACAAAATAGTAAGAAAGGTGCAATTTCGATTGTACTCGACACCTTTCTCTAAAAATTGACTTTTTACTAGGTGCATTTTCGGTTGAACCCGACACCTATAGTGATAATAATGTGGGTTGCTTTCATGTTTTGATTATTTGCACTAACACTCATGTTTCCTATGTGCACTTAAATCATTCACAAAACACCATTGGCAGAAGCATTTTTAGAAACCCATATTTCACTCAAAACGTGCTACACTTTGCACAGGTTGAACAACAGTCAATTTTACTTACCCCCCTCCAAAGGTCAAAATTCAAAACACACCTTGATTAAACTCTCTTTGTTTGGCTTAATTTCCTCCAAACTTCTCATCCTTCTTGAAGGGTGTTAAGGCAGGTGCCATTAAATATCCTAGAGAGAACAATCACAAGTCTGTCAACCAATCCCTTTTTCATTTGCTCTATCTTGTTTGGCTTAAATTCCTCAAACTTCTCATCCCTTGTTCAGGGTGTTAAGGCAGGTGCCATTAAATATCTTATAGAGGCGAATTGAAAACAACTTCCATATACTCTTTTGAGGGTATAGTGCAAAGATACAACCATCTTAGTCCTATCAAATTTGAAACCTAAACCATGGCCATGATACACAAGTATCTCACTGAGAGCCAACTGCTCAAAGGTTCAAATTATTCAGCTTGGAAGACTAAGATGAAAGCTATCTTAACTGTAGAGGATTTATGGTCAATAGTGGATGGAAGTGTCACTAGACCTCAATCACTTGGAGCAGATCAAAGAGAATTTGATAAAAAGGATAAAAAACTATCCTTAATGATCTTGCTCGCTATTACTGATGATATCCAACCTCATATCAGTGAAGCTACGACTGGTAAGGCAGCATGGGATGCCTTAAATACCATCTATGAGGGAAAGAATCAATCAACGATTCTTAACCTCCAAACACAGCTTCATACTCTACATATGAAATCAGGAGAAACAGTAGAGCTATTCCTCTGTAGAGTCGCAGAATTGAAAACAAAACTGCAATCCTTAGGAGAGAAAGTGGAAGACCAAGTCTTGAACTCTATCATTTTGAGAGCTCTTCCTGACTCCTACCGAACGTTGATCACTTCACTACAAGTTTCTGGCAGGACAGTAACTTTTGTCGAGTTGGTAAACATGCTTCAAACAGAAGAAGCTAATCAACTCCAAAGAGATGAGGCATCCAACAATGCTCTTTTCTCAAAAAGACAAGGTGGTAAGAAAAAGTGGAATCAACAGAAAGGTTCTTCTTCTAATCAAGAAAAGGGTAAAGCCAAAGAGATTCCGAAGAAGAAGCAGTATTGTAAGATTTGCGACAAAGACACTCATGAAACCAAAAGATGTTGGTTTAAGAACAAAACGCCCAATGAACAAGGAAACAAAAAGGGCCAAGGCAAACCTAAGAACAAGAACAAACAACAAAAGGGACACATTGCAGCTGAAGATTCTAGTTCAGATTCTGAGAGAGCACACAAAGTGCTCATGACACATACAGATACCTCCCACAAGGACTCTATGTGGTACATAGACTCAGGTGCTAGTAAACATATGACTGGCGATAAATCTTGGTTTGCAACATTTGAGGCTCGAGAAGGTAGACCGGTCACCATTGTTGATGATCAGACCTATCGAGTTCAGGGAGAAGGAAGTGTTTCTGTCTCCCTTCCAGATGGAGAATGTAATATTCAAAAAGTTCTTTATGTACCAGGATTGAAAAATAATCTCTTGTCAGTTCCACAAATCCTGGACAATAACATGAATGTCAATTTCAAAGTGGACAAAGAAAAGAAACGTTGCTTTATCACTCAGAAGGGAAAACAGATAGCAACAGGTTCATACAAACATGGTTTGTTTGTCTTAGATGCAATTACCTCTACCCATACTGCATTGGCAGTAACCACAAAGGAGGCCACTTCTCTATGGCATAAGAGATTTGGGCATTTGAGTTCAGGATATTTACTAGAGTTGAGTAAATATCAAATGGTGAAAGGATTGCCTACTCTTTCATCTACTTTGCCAGTGTGCTCTGATTGCTTGTCAGGAAAGCAACATAGAGTACCTTTTGAACCTAGCTCTTTTCGAGCTAAGGTACCTTTGGAGTTGGTTCACACAGATTTGTGTGGTCCCATGTCTACAAGTTGTGGAGGAAAAAGGTATTTTCAATTGTTTGTCGATGATCACTCACGAAAAATGTGGGTCTTCTTCTTGCAGTTGAAGTCTGAAGCATTTTCCTATTTTCAACAGTTCAAAAATCTTGTTGAGAAGGAATCAGGATGCTTTATTAAGACCCTCCATTCAGATCGAGGGGGGAATACACATCAAAAGAATTTTCCTCATTTTTATAGACACATGGGATAAAGAGACAGTTAACAACAACCTATACTCCTCAATCCAATGGGGTTGTTGAGAGAAGAAATCGGTCCATTATGGAAATGGTTCGATGTATGCTTAAGGGGGCCAACCTTGAGCAAACTTACTGGGCTGAAGCTGTTCAAACTACAGTATATCTTCTGAATAGGGCTCCCACAAGGGCTCTTGAAGGTATGACTCCTCAGGAATCATGGAGTGGTAGGAAACCCTCCATAACTCATCTACGGGTATTTGGGTGTAAGGCATTTATGCATATACCCAAGGAGAAAAGAAAGAAATTAGATGAGAAGTCACTACCTTGTGTATTTCTTGGATATGATGAATTTTCAAAAGGCTATCGGTTGATAGACCCATTTACCAAGAAGATACATGTCAGTAGAGATGTAGTGTTTGATGAAGCTTTCACACCCAACACTACATCAATATACCTAGATGATGAGGAGGAACATCAACTTCCTTCTTCACAATAGAAAAAGCCACCCAAATGGTATACAAGCATAGTGAAAGACTCTAAACTCACTTCCCCACCTGATCTTACTCTCAATCGTCCAAAGACAAGAAGCATGACACAGAAAGAAAAGAATGAAGCATCCACTCGAGTTGATGATCTTTGTGCAGATTTTCAAGATCTTTCTGTTGATAGAGAGTTACCAAGGGAAGATGAGATGGAAATAGATGAGGAGAGGGTTTACTTGTCAGCATGTGATGAGAATGACCTTCTACGATTGATGAAGCACTTAGACTGCCTCAGTGGAAGGCAGCTATGGATGCAGAATATAACTCCCTCATAAAGAATAAAACATGGAAGCTAGTGGATTTGCCTAAAGGAAAGAAACCCATAGGATGCAAATGGGTTTACAAAGTAAAATATAAGGTAGATGGCACTATAGATAAGCATAAAGCCCATCTTGTGGCGAAGGGCTATGCTCAAAAGGAAGGGCTTGACTATGAGGAAACCTTTGCTCCTACAGCAAGGATGACCACCATTCGAGTGCTTTGTGCTATGGCAACACAGTTCGGATGGAAATTACATCAGATGGATGTAAAGAGCGCCTTTCTTAATGGTGACTTAAAAGAAGAGGTGTACATGACTCAACCTCCTGGATTTACAGAGGTAGGCCATGAGCAACATGTTTGCAAATTGGTCAAATCATTATATGGGCTAAAACAAGCCCCAAGAGCATGGTACATAAAAATGGATAGTCACCTACTACAACATGGATTTAAGAGAAGTCCATCTGACGCAAATCTCTATATCAAGAACACAGGTTCTGAGATAGTGATTCTTGTGTTATATGTAGATGATCTGATCATCATTGGCAATTCAGAGAACTTGATTAACGTCATGAAAGATGACTTGAAAGAGTCATTTGATATGACAGATCTAGGACTTCTCCACTACTGTCTTGGCCTTGAGATAGAACAGAAAGAGAATCATCTTAGGGTGACTCAGACAAAGTATGCCAAGACTTTAGTAGAAAAATATCGTATGACTGATTGTAAACCCAAAGCAACACCGATGGAATCAGGGCTACAGTTATCACGATATGAAGACTCACCACAGGTAGATGGAACACTTTATAGACAGATGATTGGAAGCCTCATCTATCTGACTAATACTAGACCAGATATTACTTATGTTGTAAACTATCTCTCACGGTTCATGCAAGAACCAAAGGTCTCCCATTGGAAAGCAGCTAAGAGAGTCCTACACTACATTCGGGGTAGTGTCGATTATGGTCTAGAGTATAAGAAGAATAACTCATTCTTCTTACAGAGTTACATTGACTCTGATTATGTTGGATCCATAGATGACAGAAAATCAACATCAGGCTATGTTTTTCATCTTGGATCTGGTCCTGTCTCATGGCATAGTAAAAAGCAACAGGTGGTTGCTTTATCTTCAACTGAGGCAGAATATCGCACTGCACGTGGAGCTGTGTGTGAAGCGATATGGCTAAGTCGCATCTTGGCTACCATGGGCCTACCAAAGAAACTTCCCATTCACATGTTTTGCGACAACTCAGGTGTTTTGAACTTGGTCAAGAATCCAGATGCATCATGAACGAACTAAGCATATTGATACAGATTGTCATTTCATTCGTGATGAAGTTCCTAAGCAGAGAATCAAGCTCCAACACATTCCCACCGACGAACAGGTTGCAGACATTTTTACAAAGGCACTTGGACGTGTCAAATTTCAACTGTTTCGGAGCAAACTTTGTATATCAAAGTAATGTAATAAAGGGGGGATGTTAGGGTAAAATAAGGTAGTGTATTGCATTACACTACGTGGGGTTATTACATTTACTTTTCTATGTAATTACCATGAGATATTTTGCCTCATGGTTAAACTAGGTAAGTACCTAAATATCCTATGTCAGATATTTAGGTTAGTGTTATGGTTAGAACTCTCTACCTAGGTTAGTGGTTAGCATCACGCAACTCCCTCCCTATTCTATTGTTAGAGGGTAGTTAGCGAGATTCTCTACACTATTGGTTATTAGTCTATTATTTAAACATAGACTATTGTATTGATTAGGTTAATGATTCAATATATTATTTGCTCTCTCTCTTACGGGACCTACATGACCTACAAGTTTTGAGTCGACTATTCGTCACCTAATTAAATCCCCCCACAAAGGAGGTGCCCTACGTCCGTCACCTGACCAGCATGTAGCAGCCTACCCTTGCTATGGTAGTAGCTCGAGCAGACCACCGACAACCAATGAGTTTGGGTCATAGATCCCTAGGCCCAACCCTTAGAGCAAATTCTTTTCCTGAAGTTATGGATCTGTTTTTCTGACTTCTCTTACCTAAATTTTTCTATTAACTAGAGGCTATTCACCTTGAAGACCTGATGTGATTATTATTATGACCAAGCATGAATGGTACTCGGTCTTCAAAATTTTCAAGGGCCACTAAGGGCACACTATAAACCGTAGGATGTGCAGTACTCTTCCAACCGCTGGACCCTATCTCTGGTTGAACTGATTTTAGGGTGGGCAGGATGTTAAAAAGAAAATATAACTCTTCCTGATGCCCCCATCGACATCTTTGGATTTCCTAACATTGTCATTTGCCACCATGTCCTGGTTTAAGAATATTAACCCGATTCTCTTTCGATGCTCGCATGGAGTGCACCCTTGAAATAGGTCTTCCCCATCTCTTAGGATAAACTAACCCATGTCCAAGTGTTATTCACATGGAACCTTTCCCCAATTCAGTATTCAAATTTCTCATTTGAATATTTACTACTACCACCAAGATCTACATTGAGGGCTGATTCACCCGAGCTCATTATCGAGGCTTCTTGATGATCCTCGCATCCTCCTACTTATTAGAGCCTGGAACTTGCCTCGATGGTCGAGTATAGGTCATGCACTTTAGCACCATATATTTTTGGGGCTAGTTGATTCGGTAGGTGAGTTGTTACACACTCCTTAGTGGATTTCAACTTCCATGACCACCATCCTACTATCTTAATCAACCAACACCCTTTGTGGTATCTGGGTTAGCACGTAGGTGGGATTGTAACTTAGATTTTGGTTCATCCCACATCGCCAGTTATGCTTACCAAAAATGTCCCACTTAGAGCTCTTAATTCCATGGCATGGCTTAACAAAGCAGCCATGTCGTCTTACCTATTTAAATTTTGAGAATAGATCGAGGGCGTTATGCCCTATATACCTCTAATCATTTGCTTTACCTGATAAAACTTATGTGTGAGCTCCAGCTATCCCGAGATAAACTTTAGAGGAAACCAGCTACTATATGGTTCGATTAGTCTTTCGTCCCTATACCTAAGTCAAAAAAACAATTTACATGTCAGTATCATTGTGGGCCTCCACCAAATTTTCCTCTAGCTTCACCCTGCTTAGGCATAGTTCACCATCTTTCGGGTCCTAATAGGTGTGCTCACACTTGAACCCTTCACATAATATCAGGGCTGATCAATGGTACACCTTGAAAAGAGGATCTCGCCAGTCAGCTTCTTTGCACCTCATGAGTTTCCCAACCTATCAAATCGCACACATGTTAGAATCCTTGGTTCATGTTTCAAGATGGATCAAATGGAAAGCTCGTAAGCCAGCACCATGAGTGTATAGCTACCTAAGGGTCTACCACAAGGATGCACACTTTGTACCATGACCTCTAGGATGACTCCAGGTATCAAGTGGCCTTCTAACCATGCTTTTGCTACCTTGATGAACTACATTGGCATGCACCTCAAGCCGAGCAGCAGTCCAGCTCACACATTTCCACATCCAACTAGGGTGCATCACCGACCTCCATCAGCTTCCCTCCTAGAAATTTCAAGCACTCTTTAACTCTCTTTCCAAATTCCTTTTCATATTTCCCTCATGGTACTTGTTTGCTATCAGTATCTCACCAATATTTAGCCTTGGATAGAATTTACCACCCGATTAAGGTTACATTCCCAAACAACCTGACTCACTGATAGTGCCTCATGGTGTGACAAGGTCTGAGCCCGACAGGGCTCTCACCCTCTCTGTCACCTCATTCTAAGGAACTTGGGCCTAATCTACCACTGAGGATTCTTCTATAGATTACAATTCAAATGGCACTACGATTCAATTTTTATGCTAGGCTATTCTCAGTTTGCTCACCATTACTAGGGGAATCCTTGTAAGTTTCCTCTCCTTCGCTTAGTAATATGCTTAAACTTAGCGGGTGTTCTAACCTGACCTAGGAGTACAAGTTGGGGTATTATATGGGGATCACACATAAAAACATAAGCCACTTGCTGCACCATAAAGTCCTATGCGGAGCCTCGATCGCCTGACACTCGACCAACGCTGACTTTGAGGGGAGCCACCACTCATCGGGGTCAGAAGGAACAATGATCTAATGCACACATTTCAGCCAACCGCACCATCGTGGGTATGAATGACCACATCTCAATACTCCCATGTGGGGTTGTGGATGTCAATTTTTTCTTTTAGAGTGCGATGCCCAGGTAGATGTACCCTTGATTGAAGCCTCAGGTGCAACTTGCATTCAAAGACTCGATGATTCATGAGATTCTACAATTCACACCAAGTATCGCATTTTTCTACGTTCTTCATCATGGCGAGAGCCAAGATATCCATTACTGAGATTAGTGTTGGTCAAAAATTACCCGCCCATCATGCACAAGGCATGGGGGTCCAACATGGATTTGCATCGATGTCCTTGGTGTAGAGAGGCACTTGATGTTTAGGGGGGCTTTTATTGATGCGCCCAAGTCTCCCGTTGGTACCTGCCCCAAGGATTGAAAACCCATGGTGCTGGGTGGTGCTTCCAAGAGTGGCTTGACTGAGGAGTTCGATCCCCATGATGGGGGAGGAAAGAAACAAAGGGGAAATAGGGGTTATCCTTGCCCTACCAGATGAAGGCTTGGGTATCTAGGGTGAGGACAAATTCATCCAATGGGGTGTCCTCCCCATGACTTGGATCATGGGTGTAGCCATCAGAGGGTTGGACCACTACACGGTGATATTGGGTGGATGTCATGGTAGGGGGTTGTGGCAATCTTGAACTAATTACCACTCAAAAATAGCCTCAACCAGTCCTAAATCTGACCACACTCGACATCGGGCTATGAAGGGTCAGTAAGCACCACCTGGGGACATTGCACCAGAGGTCTAATTAGGGAAAAAACTAAATGACCATCACTTCGGATGGCAGCGATAGGGTCAACTGGAAAGTGATGGTGCAAACACCTTCCCACAAACGTCGACCTACCACAATGTGTCATACACTCCCACAACTAAGGTAGGAAACCAATGATAGAACCCATGAAATAGAACCCACACTGCTTCCCAATGACCCTTTATCTGGTAGGCCCACACCGTGGTGGTCAACAGAGAGAATCCCCCATGAAACGACACAGCAAGGCCGATGCACCTTCATCCAATTAAAATGACACTAACAATGGGGGTAGGAGAGAGTGACCCATCTGGCCTAGCCACCCTTTGCCCCCCACATGGGAGCTTCATCCTAAAGGGTGGTTTCATGCAGATGAATCAAATAATCCTTCCCTCCCCTTCACGGTTCGCTAGGCATGATAATGATCCTATCGTAGGTTCACCTATGGTAATCTTGTTACGACTTCTCCTTCCTCTAAATTATAAGGTTTAATGAACTTTTTGTGATGTAACCGGTAGAGGACCACCATAATCATCATGATAAGAACACTTTATCAATCCATTCAATTGGTAGGAGCGATGGCCAATGTGTACAAATGGTAGGGACATAGTCAATACTAGCTGATGACTCACGTTTACTAGGAATTCCTTGTTGAAGATAAATAATTGCAATGGTCTATCCCCATCATGATGCAATTTCACAAGATTTACCAAGCCTATTAAATTAGGGTAGAAAGCTCATTGATTGCATCAGTGTAGCGCATGTGTGGCCCAAAACATATAAGGGCATCATAGACCTGTTATTGCCTCAAAATTCCATGGTCTAAATGGCCATAGTCTGTATTGGAACCGATTCTTGCATCCATAGGATTTTGATTGTCACGCTACAAGAATCCATTTGAAACCAACGAGCTATTATAGGCTTTGGTCGACCTGCCTCATGTTCTGCTAAACACAAATATTGCTAAAGAAGACTACAGAACGGGTAAGGAAACCCCAGCGGTAATTCTTTAATTAAACTTCTAATTTACACGCTCCATATTTATATTATATTATATGTATTAAAATGACCAAGCATGAAAACAACCATTTGTTATGCCTTATGTAGACCGGTGCCTAGATTCATTGGGTTGTTATAGCAATTTAACAACAATTTTAATATGAAACAGAAAGAAGGGGAGAAGGAAAATTGGCGTTCTTAATCTCATTCGAATATCGCAATAAAATCAAGAGTTAACCAATGAAAGAAACGTATATAATGTGTTCAAATAATGTAACCCATTACACAGTGACACACAGTATTGAGACAAAGATATAACAGGAATAAAATTCAGAATTGTATTGATTTCATAAAATATTACATGCAGAGTGGGCGAAATGCCTTTTAACTCTATTTTTCTCAAAGAAATACATCAATACAATGAAGAGGACTCTGTTCAAATAATGTAACAGGTCTCTCCAACTCTCCTTGTTCCAATATGGTAATAGTAGAGTCTCTGAATCCTAGGCTCAAAAAGGTAGGAAATGATCTCAGCTTCTTGAGCACTTTCCTATCACAATCCTACAAAGCAAAGGGAAGAATAAGAAATGAGAAAGGAAAATAGACACATAAGGGGATACAACAACACAACTAACAGGGCACTCAAGTATACCTCTTAGCAAAAATGCTATTCTCTAATTGCTTGATGCATAATCTAGCCACAACTACTTCCTTTTATAGCCTCTGGTTCTTGATTCTGTTATTTCTGGTTTATTTCTGGCCTTACACTTGTCTTCATCTGATTTGATCTCCAAAATTGGTACAACTGGCTTCCACTATCTTTACCTACTTGAAATGAACTCTTCTCCTTGACCTTTTCAAATAGTAGTTTATTTTAACCAGTGATGGTGGTCTTGGGAGAACCCGTTTCCTCTTGTACCACCTCCTTCACAACTGTTCCCAATGTTTCTTTTTGGACTATCTCTTTAACTACTTCAGATATTTTTTTTGTTAGCTCAGGCTTTTGTTGTGATGAACCTATTTCTAGATGCTGACCGAGAGTTCTAATTTCCTTCTCTTTTTGGACTTTTTATAGCTTTTCTATTTGCTCAGTCATCAATCTCCATACCTTTATGTCAAATGTGGTTGCAATCCTCAGCATATTCATTTCTTGCAGAATTTTATTCTTCTGTATGGTAATATTGGGTGTGTTTCTTTCATACTGAAAGAGTAACATCTCTACAATGTTTACCATGAATGTTGTTTGTCTAATCATTTCTGCTTCATCACCTATTTCACAATAGAACCTTTCCATGATGCTTTTGAACACTTCTTCTATATCTGTGGCTACTAAGCACTGGTCTAAGGATAAACCAATGTCTACCAATCTGTCTATTGCATCTCTTACCAAATCATCCATTTCATTCACAACATTGACCCATCTTTCCCGGTTTGCTCCAAACAGGGCTGCTTTAAAGAACTCAAAATTGAGCTAGATTTTGCTGCCATCATTTGTTATTATTTCTCGTCCCTGCAACTCTTCAAAATGATCTCCTATAAAATCCAAGGTAGGGTGAATGATTTCAAAATATTCTTCTCTTTCTTGCATCAGGGTGAGAATTTCTTGAGCAGTTATTTGAATCACCCTTATTTGTCTGAACATTTCAGTAAAGCCCTTGGCATGAGCTCTTATCTTCATTGACATATTTTTCTTCATTGTATTAAGATAATAAGCATGATCTTGAGTTTTTACCATCGAAGGGGGTTGGGTACTGGAGGCATATCTTCGGTTTAATTCTTCCTGTTGCTTATTTATTAATGCCTTTAGCTCCACATTTTCCTTTCCCTCTTTCTCCAATTGTTTCCTTAGCTCTGTAATTGTTCCCATGAATTGATCTATGGCTTGATTTTGCATTGCTTTGACAAATTTGGCCACTTCACCTTCTTTCCCTAGTACTGATGAGCCCCCAGTTTCTTCATTGACTCTGAAGACTAGTGGGTCCTGCAGAACAGGAAGATTTATCTTTGCAATATCTGATATAGGCACCTCTGATTTATATTCTTCTGTGAACTATCCTTCTATATTCCCCATCCCTGCTACTAACTACAATTCTTGCTCATCTAGCAGTGAAGGTAGTCTGTTCATCTGTTCTTTCCAGGACAACCTTTGTAGAGGGTAAAGACAATCTGGGTTTCTTCTTTTCCACATGAGTTACATCTTCTTGGTTCTTCACTAAGTGACTTCAGAAGAGGCCACCCAATCCACCAGTTCTCCTAGGATTCATTTGTATTATTGATGGAATTTTAATCTCTTGTCCCTTTATTGTTATAGTGGTAGGGATAGCCATGGGTGCCAATTTATTTACACTTGTTACAGTTAGAACTCTATCAAAAATAGGAACTATGGCTTGTTCTGAGAGGGGAGACTCCTGAGTTGGTGTTGTTGCAATCTCCTTCCCTTTATCTGTATTATGGTTTTTGGAAGCTTCCTGGGAAGTGCTTGGTGTTGCTTCTATTCTGAGGTGAGTACTTTCGAAAGGCCCAACCTGTTGCTCTACTATATCTGTAGTTTTGATAGTGACTTCCATTAGATCAATACCCTATTCTTCTATCAACTCTAACAAGGGGTCTTCTTTAATCGCTTGGCCTGTTCCTGGTATAATAGGTGCCACAACATCTATTGAACCTTCTCGAAGCCTCCTTAACTCTGTGGGGTAATCATAGGCTTCACAAACCTATGTGTTGCCCCTCATTTTGGGAGGGAAATCATCCCATACTTTTTGCAAATCTAATCCTTTTTCCATAGCCTCTAATAAGCTTTCTTCAAAAGCATCTTCGCGGTGTAGTATTCGGGCGTATTCTCTTTTCACCATCATTCTGTTGTATGTTCCTTTTGGGTCATAAAATCTCCAAGTTACTTCATCGAATCCCCTATTATCCAACTCAAACATTCCTTTGAGCAAGGAGGGGTAGCCTACAAATATAAAATCTCCAAAGCGACAGGGAACATCGAGCCAGGGAACCTTACCATGTTTCTTTACCAACCTCATCTTAGCCTCTTCGGCCACTTGCCTGCATAATTCCAAAGCTGCTAGGGATAATGGGCAGTACCTCGGTAGTAATTTAGGGGGAATTTTAGCCCCATATAATCTGATATAAGTAAAAATTTCTGTAAAGAAAAAATCCCCAATTTCCTTCTCTTTGATAAAGGCTCTCACCCCTGGCCCTAACCTCTCAGGGACTAATCCTGTTAGAACCCAATGAATTTCTACCATGAAATGATCACAAAACCAGCCCATGTGAGTTCTTCCTTTGTGTATTCTCCAGAAGTTGTTCTAAACATAGGGGTTGTCAATGGCTCTTACTCTTTTATGGGCTTCTTCTCCCAATTGACCCGCTATTAGATGGATAAAAATTGAATATTGTGAAAAATGGGGCATCTCCTGCCTCTGTTCGAAAACTGCTTTCCTTAATTCTACCATTTCTTTATGCATCTGGGTACTTAATTCCAATTCCTAGGCGTATATTGGAGTGTTATGTGCCCTATTGCATTGTGCAGCTAAATATAAAACCCTTTTTGTTATTCTACTGAGATCTTGTACTCCCAAAACTATGTTTATCATATCACAAAAATCTTGGACCCATGGCTTAAAGGCATTTTTCCTAATTGGGATTTTTTTGTCTATTTTCTCATGTGTATCAAACAAGTTTTTAAAGACTTCCATATCTGTAAACATACGAGATTGGTGTTCGATTACCTGGTCTACCAAAAAGGTGGTATACGCTATCAATTTGAAAACTTCCTGGATGTGCTCGACCTTAATGCTGAACACCGACCAATTTTTATTGTCTCGAAATGTCCTTGTTCTTTCATCATATGCCACCACTAGCCATGCCATCAAATATAAGGAGAAGTGCACTTTCAGACATACCAGCTTCCCAAGGTTGTTGTTCCATCTATTATTTCTTGGAAAACCCTTGTATTGCAACCTATGAGCTTTATGAAATAAGTCGGCCATTATCCATGGGGTCCGATCATCGTTCTCCATTACATGGGAAAAACTATTTATACATGCATTGTCGATTTCATACTGCTAGGCTGGAGTAGGTCTTTTATCAGCTCCACACTTCTAAGCAAATTCATACATGGTGGTACCGGGAATAGGTGGTCCAGAGATCATAGAGTATGGTGACTTGTTTGTGATGAATTGTACGGCTTCTCTGGTGTCTTCGGGTACGAAAACATCTCCCCATGATGCCATTGTTCTTAAAGTAGTAGATAAGGTCTTTCTGTGACTGTGAAGCTTGAAAATCTTCTTCTCTCTATATTTTTTGCATATCAACTTCTGTTCTTAGCTCGCCAGGGTAGTGGCATTGACTATTTTTGGTGAGCTCATATACAGGGTGGCGGAATGGGTTCGATAATCTCACATGTTTTATCATTAACACGATGCCACCAACTATTGTTTAAAATTGGCCAAAGAAATCATGCCAACACATCCTTTTTTGAGGTTTAGCATTTATGATGGGTAACATCCTTCATCCTACGTGTCCTGGGACCTTTTGATTTATGTGCCTGTAATCATTAAAACCTCTGCTATTCATCACTGGAACCTTTTTAAGCTGGCATGGAACTGATATGTGTAATGGGGGTGGTTTCCATTTTGAACCTCGTGCCACCTCGGACTTGAATGATAACTAAATTTTTGGGATCGATTATACTTCGCTTCAGGTAGCAATCACCCTCGGGATCTTCACAAGATTTGATCTTTGGTGTGAGTGCCTATTGTTATTATCTCGGATGTCCTTAGCTCTTTTGAGTCAATCATGATCAAGCGCTACCATTGGATCTGAGTGGAGGTGAGCGCATCCGTTAGATCTGTCAAAAGATGCCTGTCATTTAAGCTCTACTTGTTTCAACCTTGACTTGCTTGCTATCATTAGATCTTCTTGCTCCCGATGAAGCGCTACCATTGATGTCCTGGAACCTGCATGATAATTAGTATACTTTTGCATATAAACCTTTGAAATAATATGGTTTATTAATCCTTATTTAATCATGATTATCCAATGTTTTTCGGATTTAAATTAGGTATCATATAATATTTTTACCTTTCTTTGTGATCATCGTTAGATCATACCATGGTGGAGGCGCGACCATTGGATTTTTTGATCATGTGCTAGGTTTAACATAAAATAGAAGGGAAAAATAATAAAGTTCTTTAATTAATCAAATGAAACCTTTTAGATTAAACTTCGATCACTTTTATCGATGCGCATCATTGGATTTGAGTGGAGATGAGTGCCACCATCAGATCTATATTTTATTTAATACTTTTGTTTTGCTTATGTCATTTTTTTGCCATTATAGACCTTTGTGTCGATTGATCTTTGGTCTCGTTTGGGCATTGTCATCAGATTTTCTACGAGGTGCATACTATATAGCCAAAAACAAAAACCCTTTGATTTTGATTAATCATGATTAAGCCAAAAGGGGGAATGATTATTCAACGTATTATACCCTCACTAATTACATAATTAGTTTTCACTTTACCTTCGTCTTACCCAATATTTTATTGTTTCTTCGTTTTGCTGCAACCATTAGATCTGGGTTGATGTTGGCACAACCATAGATCTTGGTCAACCTACGGGTTAGTTACCAAAGGACGCATGATTTTAATTTTTATTAAGCTAAAATGGGGTGATTATCCGATGTATTAGACCCTTATTAATTCATTTTAACTAGCTTAATTAATCTTTCGGGACTTTAAACTTTTTAATGCATATTTTGTGAGTGTGCCACCGTTAGATCAGATCTTGATCGAGCGCTACCATTCGATATTTTTAATTAGCTCGATGATTAATCCAAAGGGGGTGCGTACCCTTAATGTTGATTTTAATGTGTGATTTAATTAGAAATAAGTGCAACTATTGATTTTGAAATTGATTGAGCGTTGTCGATCGATCCATCGAAATTGCTCATGGTTTAACTCAAAGTTTGACCCATGCTGACTTCTTTAAAGTTTTGACTCTTTGGAGGATGCGTAACCATTGGATCATTTTAAAATCAAGCGCATCCATCCAGATCTATGAAAGTAGCATGGTTTTAATCCTTTTATTTATTATTGGTCTTTGACTTAACCCTTGGACTTTATCATGAAAGCGCGTTCATTGGATTACTTCTTGACGAAGCGCTATCGTTAGATCAATGAGAGTTTGCTCGATTTTAATTGAAAATAACCTTAGGTTATAACCTTATTGATTTCATTTTCTTAACCTTCTCTTGACTTATCGTAGAGCAACCATCCGATTACATCTGGATCAAGCATGGCCCTTGGATTAAATCTAAGGTGCTCGTTTGTTAGTTAAATGGGGTGCATGTCTTCATGATTTTAATTAAGGTCTTCATTTTTAGATTCAAAACTTTTGGATGCTAGACCATGGTGTTGAATTATTCTCCTAATTTTAGCACACCTTATAACTTAAAGATTTATCTTTTGATTATGAGCTTAAGGGAGACTTTTTTATATGAGTGTTCGGAGCTAGGCTTTTAAACATTTGATTAATAATAACTTGCCATATCCTTTATTTGAAGACCATGGAGTTTTATTAAAGGGACACACATTATTAACAACCAAGGTTAGACTTTATCAAATCAACAAATGAAAAATTTAAGATACTTCACACCAATTGAAGAAGTAACTAGTATTATTATCATTTTGATTGAAACCAAAAATTTAAATTTAGGGGTTCCAAAGTTGAGTCAAATTTGGCTCCAACATAGGCTCTGACTGGGACAAGGTGTTGAAAACATGAGGCACTTGAGAACCACAGAATCTCCTAGTTTTATTTGCAAAAGAAATTGAACAAAAATTAAAACCTTTTGACTGCTAAGTAAAGCTTGAAATACATAAAAGAAACTTTTTCTTCCTCTTTTTTTATATATATATATTGAAAAATTGTATAAACAACATGATATCAAAGCAAATAGAGTATGGAAAACTGTAGATCCCTTTTCATTCAATTTGGAAACAAGGGTTAGAATTTTAGAAACAAATGAGTTTTTTGATATATTGTAATGCTTGTTTTAGCTAAGTCATAAGATATGATTACACAAATTTTGTCACAGCCGCTTGCTTCATCATATTTTTGCCCATGTGTGTGTTTGTGCATTCTTTTTTTGGATTTCTAAATCTTTCAGAACTTTACCATATCTGAGAAAAATAGTCAAGCCTAATATGTGATTTCACTCTTTAAAAATTTTCACCATTCTGTAGGGCTCCACTGCCAGTCAGGCGTCTATAGCCCCGGTGGAGTTGCTTCTAATCCCATATTAGTTTTACCCTACTACCAGTCAAGCGTCTATAGATCCGGTAGAGGTTTTCCAAGATATCTCAGGTAGTGACTCAATTTTACTTTATTTTTGATTTTTCTTTCTCATGAGAGAAGTATTTGGATATATAAGCAAATTGTGCAATAAGTATGCCTGAGTTGAGGATTAGTTTCTGGCTATAAAATATGAGTGTAATGATTTTTGGCTCAACTACCCTCTCAAAGATAACTCAGTTCTTCGGACCTTTGAAGTCACCTTAAGTATCATTTGTAATGTGAGGCTTGACATGATGTTTCAATCAACTTTGTTTTCTTTCTGTTTTATCTCATATCAAACAACTATTGCATAAACACTCATATTTGAAAAAATTGTAAACCTCATCAGAATCTAAAATAAATCCCCTTTTTTCTTATTGTTTTTGGTGGAATAAATAGTTAGATATACTCATCAAACTAAGATATCATGTGTACAGTAAACTCAAAATTATTCAAGAACAAAAGAGAAGCTTAACTAATACACAAAATACACCACTCTATTTTTGGATTTTTGTTTTTCTATTTTTTTTGTTTTTTGTATAGTACACCTTCAATAGGGATTGTACATTTTGAGGTGTTGGCCATTAATAGGGATAGCCATTATTTCTCCTTGCAAATTTTGTAGCTTGTAATGTATTCTGATTGATAACATGGGCAATTTGATATGGGCCAATCCATTTAGGTTCAAATTTACCTTTTTCACCATGCTTATCATTTTTAGGATCCCAATAGATGACTATATCTCCTTGAGAAAAAGGAGTACCCTTAGCTTTCTTATTAAACAATTCCATGGTTTTTCTTGGTTTGTTCCATCATTCTATTAAGGGTCTCTCTTCTTTGCTCTTCTAACAGGACAATTTGATCAAGCCTTCTCTGGATGGGATTGGGGTCTTCATGGTCTTGCAACAGGAGGGAAAGTGCTAATTTTTCTATTCTTGGGGGTAACAGGGCTTTCTCTCCATATACCATCTCATAAGGGGTTCTCCCTGTGTTTCTTTTGATAGACAACCTATCAGCCCATAAAGCAAATTTCAGTTCATTATCCCATCCTCTTTTATTCTTCCCTAATGACCTTTTCATTCTTGTTATTATGTTTTTATTTGATGACTCAGCTAGGCCATTTCCTTGGGGGTAATAATTAGTAGAATGAGATAATTCAATTCCATATTCAGCACAAAATTCTACCATTTCATATGAAACAAAATATTGTGCATTATCAGTAACTAGTTTTTGAGGAACCCCAAACCTGGTCAAGATGTTTTCTTCTAAGAACTTGATGATAGTGGTAGTAGTAGATGTCCTCAGGGGTGCAGCTTCTACCCACTTTGTGAAGTAATCTATTGTAGTTATGATCCACTTGTGTTTTCTGGATGAATTAGGTTTGATCTCTCCAATCAAATCAATGCCCCATTGGGTGAATGGTGCTTCAATGATTACTGGCTTGAGAGGCATGGCTGCCAGATGCTTCTTTCCTACAAAAACTTGGCAGTTATGACAATTCCTAACATATTTATATACATATTTAAAAATGGAAGGCCAATAATATCCCGCTCTCATAATTTTATTAGTGGTAGCTCTTGGAGCAAAATGTCCCCCACAAAAACCATCATGGAATTCATTGATTATTTTTGGGACTTCATTTTCATATAAACAGACTAATAATACTCCATCAAGGTGTTTCCAATATAGCACACCATTCTGTATATAATATTTTTGAGCTTGAAGCTTGACTGACCTTATTCTATTTATTGACATGTCTTTAGGGAATGACAGGGTTTGTAAGTATGACAAAATTTCTTCATACCATTTGCACTCAGTATTATTGATTCTTCTAAGATCATATGCCTCATCTATGGTGAGAAAATTTTCAAACCCTTTTCTTTCTTTGTTTGCCAATAATTTAGCTAAACCTTGCCCTTTGATAGTTTTAACTATTTTGAATTCAACATCATACTGCAAAAGTTTTACCATCCATCTTGCTGGTCTTCCTAATGGTTCTTATTGAGAAAAAATATCTTTTATTGCTATAAAAGGGATGCAATAATAAACCTTATTTGAACCAAATATACCTTTGAAGTGTTCTAAAGATTGTATGATTGCATAAGCATGTTTTTCTAGCAAAGTATATTTGAGATGTGCTCCTTTTAATCTTGAACTCATGAAGGCTATTGGCCTTTCATTATTTTCATTATCTTTCTATGAAAGAACTATAGCAATAGAGTGTTCAGATGCATATGAATAGATATTAAAATATTTTGCATAATCAGGGCAACTTAAAGCTGGAGTGGTTGATATGGCTTCTTTGATCTTGTTAAATGCTTCCATATTTTCTACTATCCATTTTATTTCTCCAGTTTTCTTAACCATGTCATTTATGGGTTTGGTCATCTCTGCAAAATTTGGGACAAATATTCTAATGAAATTTATCTTGCCAAAGAATGACCTAACTCCTTTTAAATTTCTAGGAGGGGGAATTTTGGAAATGGCTTCAATTCTGTCTGGATCAATGCTTATTCCTTTTTCTGAAACTATATGTCCTAACAACTTTCCTTGTGTAGTCCCAAATATGCATTTCTTGGGATTTAGAGAAATTCCAAATTCTTTGCATCGAGAAAAAACTGTAGTTAAATGTTCTAGATGATCTTCTAGATTTTTAGAAAATATTGTGATATCATCTAGGTATACAACTACAATTTTGAACATTAATCCTTTAAAGGTAAAGTCCATTGCTCTTTGAAAAGTAGCACCTGCATTCATTAGTCCAAAAGGTATTCTTAAATATTCAAATGTGCCCTAGGGTGTAGTGAATGTTGCCTTATGTCTATCTTCTGGATTTATCTGAATTTGATTGTACCCTAAAAATCCATCTAATAGAGACAATCTTGTTGAGCCAACTATTGCTTGCAATAATTGTTCCATGTTGGGTAATGGGTAATTGTCTTTTAATGAACTCTTATTTAAATTTCTAAAATCTACACAAAGTCTAATATCCCCATTATTTTTTCTGACTGGTACTAAATTGGATATCCAGGAAGAAAATCTTACCTTTCTGATTATTTTGGAATCCAGTAACTTTTGTACCTCCTTTTGCATTATTGGGTGCAAAGTTGGATTGTATTTCCTTTGTTTATGTCTGAATGGTTTGGAATCTTCTTTCAAGGGTATTATGTGTGTCATTACATCTATTTTGAATGTTTTTAGATCTTCATAAGTCCAAGCAAAATGTTCTTTGTTCTTTTTCAAGAAATTGATATATCCAACCTTTTCTTTAGCAGGTAAAGCCATGTCTACTTTCACTATTCTGGGTTCTTTCATTGAACCAATGTTAATATCTTTAGATATTACTTCTCTACGTAAAGGTTTATAGGCTTTGTCAAAATCATCAAATAGACTTTCTAGAGAAACTAATCCTTTGGGTATCTTATTAGTCTTCAACTGGATTACTTCTACTGGCTCACCTATTTGGTCTTTTAGCTCTTCTTCATCTTTTTCATCATAGATTACATCTGCATACTGATTTTGTAGAGTCATAAAATCTTTAATATCTATGTCATCTTGAAAGACCTGTAGATAGACTATGTTGTCTTGCACAAAAGGTTTATAAACTGAGATAGTTGGGAATCTATCCATATATTCTGTAGTTATCTCTGGGTGATCTAGACCTGAGGCATTCACAGCTAAAATATCTGCAACATGGTTTTGTTCTCTAGGAATATATGATATATTGAAAGCTAAGAATTTATCAATTTCTTCCAATACTACATTTCTATATTGTTTAAGCCTAGGATGCTTGGTCTGATATTTACCTTTGATTTGTAGTATAATAAGCTCTGCATCCCCTATTACAGTTAAGTAGTTAATACCTAGCTCTTTTGCTTTCCTTAGCCCTAATAGTAAAGCTTCATACTCAGCTACATTGTTTGTGCAAGGAAATTGCAATCTGTAAGGAATACTAAGGTAGTTTCCTTTAATATCAATCAAATTTACACCTGCACCTGCTCCAAATTGGGATTTAGCTCCATCAAAAGACATGGTCCACATTTCTTGAGTCAAAACTCTATCTAATTCAGCATCTACTATTTTTATATCTTTTGGATCCATGTTCTTTGCTTCTAGTACTTCCACCAGGAATGGGTTGTGCCATATTGAATAAACTCCCATCCCTTTTTCTTCCATAGAGTTTACTAAGTTAATCATGGTTTCATCTGTTTGAATTAACTCTATGGAATGTTTGTTGAATGGTTCCCTTCTCAAAATTATATTCTCCTTATCTGATATTGGGATTGTAGCATAGGACCAGTCCAATTGAATTGATCCTCCTAGTTGTTCTGCCCAATGTCTACTGAGTAATAATGAGAAAAATGGGTCAACATCAACTACTACAACATCCATGACAATGCCCTTTTTGGGGTGTTGGTCTAGGTAAACTAATAATCCAGTTATCACCCCTACACAAGGAATTTGTCTACTATCCATTACAGAAATAGGGGCAGAATCTCTAGTATAGATTAATCCCATTTGGTCAACTATTAGCTTAGGCATGATATTATGTGAAGCTCCACTGTCTAGCATGCAATTATGAATCACATATCTTTCCCCTTCATCTGAATTATATCTTAATGACACATAGAAGGGTTTGACAGAGGATGGTGATCTTGTATCATGTTGATTTTGTCTAGCAGCATGGCAAGTTGGGTCTTCTTTTAGTTCTACTAATCCAAATGCTCTGTAGACTTGTTCTCTGTACTGTTGAACTTTCATAAGTTCTCCAAATGTGATATTAACACTTTTCTTACTGAGTTCTGACCCAACATCAAATTCTATCTTCTTTATATCCAATGGTTTATTACTTTCTTCTTTGGGAATCTCTTCCATCGATTCTATTACTTCAGGAGTAATCTTGTTAGGGTTCTTATCAATTTTCTCTTTACTGATATCTTTATTGGTGAAAGTTTGTTTTCTTGTTTCACTTGTAGATGCTTTCTCTGTCTTTTTAGGGACTATTCTATTCCTTAAATTTAAAACATGGGTTGCCTCTAATTCTTCAACCTCTTGAGCAGTGGGGATCAACTTCCCTTGCTTCATCTTATCATATCTTGACTCATGTGATTTTTGCAAGATTTTAGTTCTTTCGGTTACTAAGATTTGAGGATGATGATTTGAAGCATATTTATCCATGTCTTCTTCAAACAACCTTTCTCTGGATTCATCTTCAATGGACCAACATGCATTGATTCTTATATCTTCTTCTGATTTTGCATGCATGTCTACATTACGCTGATCACTTAGGTGAATTCCACATGCATCAAGGTTATGGGGTGCATCACAAGTAGAGAAAAAATAGGGAAACCCTTCTACTACATTAGTATATGGTATAGGGTTAGGAACATTGTTCCGATCCCTATCAAAATCTCTATTTTTCTAGTTATTATTTCCATTACCTCTATTCCTATTTCCTTCTTCAAAACCATTGTTATTCCCCCAATTCTTGTTGAAATTTTTCTTGAAGGGAGGACGGTTGTCAACATGAGATCGTTCTATCTGTGAAGATTCACCATTACTTCCATTTCTTTCAATTCTTGCTAACCTGTTACTCATGTTGTTGAACATTTCTATCATCTGACTAGTCAACTTCTCCACAGGATCAATTTTAGTTCTTCTTTGTATATCAAAATCCACTCTCTTAGGTTTTCTCTCAGGCATGTTAACCTCTAAAGAATAAGGCTTCATCTTACCACTATCAAGCATATTTCTTTCTATATCCATTGCTTTTTCCATACAACCATCAATGGTAGTGGCTTGTTCTTGCCTTAATTCATAGTTAAACTCTCCTTGAAAAGCATTCTTATAAAAACAAATAGACTGAATATCACTAGGCTCGAGGTTGGTAGGGATTTTGTTCCTAGTCTTTGAAAATCTTGTGTTAAAATCACTAACAACTTCATTTTCTTTCTTCTTCATAGTGGCTAGCTCAGTTAACAATGATTGTTCATTTTTCCTTTCACCATACTTCTTTAGGAACACCTCTTCCATTTTGGTGAAGTCTAGGATATCATTGTTAGGAAGGGAATTAAACCATTCTCTGGCATATTTTTCTAAAGTCTGTAGAAACAATCTTAATACTACATCTTCATGTTCAACTTCCAGACTATCCATTGCATATAAGAAACTTTTGATATGATCCTCTCCAGTTACTGCACTATTTCCTAAAAACTTAGGGAGGTATTTGTGAGCTTTACTGGGTAAGGCATTTAAATTTATTGGTAATGCAAAAGGCCTATATCTGTTAGTTCTCCATAAATGAACATTAACCTGGGCCATTGCTACTGTAGAATTCAATTTCATAGTTGTAGTACCTATAGTGGTATGGGTCTAGGCAGCTTGAATGTAAACTGATGGATTATCTACCTTTGAATTATTATTATGAGAATAATCACATATATCTTCTATTACTGATTTTAAATGTTCATCTACAGTAATATCAACAGTAATAGTATTCTTTGATTCGATCCTTCCAGAGCCCCCCCCACACTCTTTTCCAGTTCAAGAATGGAGGAAGATTTGGCATCCCAAGGGCTGGTCGAAAGTGAACTTCTTTGCCTGGCAGCTGATGCACAATGGAATCCTGACCTTTGACAATCTCAGAATCAGAGGCATCATTGGTCCTTCCCAGTGTGTTTTATGCTATAGGAATGAGGAAACTGTGGATCATCTTCTGTTTGATTGTCCTTTCACACAACAGATTTGGCATCGTTGGTTCTCCCATTTTAAACTTTAGGCTATTGGAGACTTGTCTTGGACCAATTTATGGGAAAGCTGGAAGAGAGGTAGATTTACTTCTAAAGCTCTTCGAACTGGCTGGGAGCTTGGTTTCCTTTTTATTTGGTGGCAGGTGTGGTTGGAAAGAAATGCTCGTATTTTTCGTGAAACCTTCTCTTCGGTGGATGGGATATGGCAGGTCATCTGGAGCAAAGTTGTGGAAACCGTTGCCATCTATGCTGAGGAGGAAAATCAGCCTGCTTCTAAGCCTCTGGAAGAGAGAGCTGCTGATCTTGAGAGACAGGTAAGAAGTTGTTGGAAACCTCCCCCAGAAGGCTGGATCAAAATCAACACTGATGGAGCTGCAAAAGGCAATCCGGGCAATGCTGGAAGTGGAGTAATATGCCGTGATCATGCTGGATCTATGCTCTATTGAGAATTACAAGTTCTGGGATATTCCACAAACAATGAAGCCGAGGCCTTTGCTATTAAATCTACTTCCATCTGGGCCGTCAAGCAGGGTCATAGAAAGATAATCATTGAGTCTGATTCCCAAATCCTAGTTGGCGCTCTTGATTGCATGAGGAACTTTGCCTTAAAAGCTTGGAGGCTACGGATTCTGGTCTCCCAAATTAAAGAGCTTTGGAAGGAATTAGAGGATGTGATACCTGTTTATGCTAGTAGATCTCTTAATAAAGCGGCTGATTTCCTTGCTAAGATGGGTGCTGAGAGAGAGGTTGGGATGCATCTGCATAGTAATATGCTTGTGGAGGATGCAGAGATTAGACAAGGCCTTGAACAAATTTTGAAATAATGTGCAGTGTTTTTTATGCTAAGGAAATTTTTTGTCGTGATATCGCGACATGTAGTGCTGTCGCGGCCTCTAGCTGGAAGCTGTCATGATATCGCGACAGGTCGAGCCTCCACGGCCTTTGGTGGGTTTCTGTCGTGATATCGCGACATGTTGCGCTATCGCGGTCCTTGTGGAGATCCTGTCACGATTTCACACCCCTTTTGAATTTGAAAAGCAAAGTTGAAATTTCATCGCGTTATCGTGACAAGTTGGAGAATGGGAAGCTGTAAGGTAAACGTGTCGCGATATCGCGACACGTTTGGCACTTAAGCGGCTGTAGCGATATCGCGACCTGTAGCGCCGTCACGGCCTCGAGCTGGAGGTTGTCACGATTTCGTGATAGGTTGAGCCTTTGTGGCCTTTGGTGGGTTTCTGGCATGATATCGCGACATGTCGCGCTGTCGTGGCTCTTGTTGAGATTATGTCATGATTTCGCGCCTCTTTTGAAGATGAAGAGCAAAGTTGATAATTCGTCGCGATATCGCGACAGTTTGGTAAAATGGAAGCTGCAAGGTATTTTTGTCGTGATATCGTGACACGTTTGGCACTTAAGCGGTTAGGAGGATAATTGTCGCGATATCGTGACCCTTTTGTGGCATGAGTGCCGTTTAGAAACTTCATCGCGTTTTCGCGACTCCTTTTGCGGGCGACTGCCGAGGGCCCTTCCTGTCGTGATATCGCGACATGTCACGATTTCGTGACATGTCACGATTTCACGACATGTCGCGATATCGCGACATGTCACGTTATCGCAACTTTTGGCACCGACGCGGTCGAGACGGGGGTGACTGTCGTGATTTCGTGACATGTCACAATTTTGCGACATGTCACAATTTCGTGACATGTCACCTTTTCGTGCCCTGTTGTTTTCTTTGCCCTGTGGTTGCTAGTGCTGCCTTTGTGCTTTGCCCTTGTTGTGTTGCTCTTTGCTCTGGGTCGGGATGTGTTCTCTCCCGTTTGTAACTGGTCTTTGTATTAATACAAGTTTTCATTTTTTCAAAAAAAAAAACAATAATAGTATTCTAAATTTTCTTTACATACCTTTTACCACTAGAATTTAATCTATTGCTATAAACAATATTCTTAAAAAGTGGAGTTTTCTAGGTATGTATAAATACCTCTAGATTCTCGAGTTCTAGAAATAGCTCCTTATCGCTTCTCCTGGTGTTAGCCAACATGTTTTGTTCTCTCATTTTTTATATTTTTCTTCTAGGTTTGTCCAGCAGAGTCGCCAGCACCAAGGTGCAGAAAGAACAACATATACTTTATTAAGAATGCTTGATATTATCACTCATTCTCACAAGAGTCACTTCTTGGGATGATTTAAGAAAATCAAGAAACCAAAATTTTCAATAATATCAAGAAAAATAAAATTCAAGAAGATAAAGAAACGTAAAGAAAATAATATTGAAAAACACGGGTAATAAAGAATGTAGAAAATGTAAGAATTAAAACAAAATTTCTTTATTCCAACTAACCACTCGTTGATTAGAAAATAATATCATAAAATCTAGGTTTAGAATGTAAAAATTCTCCCCAAAAATGGTGCCAAAAAACTATTGGAACTGATTCTTGCATCCGTAGGATTTCGATTGTCATGCTACAAGAATCTGTTTGAAACCAACGAGTTATTACAGGCTCTGGTCGACCTACCTCATGTTCTGCTAAACACAAATATTGCTAAAGAAGACTGCAAAATGGGTAAGGAAACCCCAAAGGTAATTCTTTTATTGAACTTCTATTTTACATGCTCCATATTTATATTATATTATATGTGTTAAAATTACCAAGCATGAAAACAACCATTTGTTATGCCTTATGTATACCGGTGCCTAGATTCATTGGGTTGGTATAGCAATTTAACAACAATTTTAATATGAAACAAAAAGAAACGGAAAAGAAAAATTGGCGTTCTTAATATCATTCAAATATCACAATTAAATAAAGAGTTAACCAATGAAAGAAATGTATATAATGTGTTCAAATAATGTAACCCATTACACAGTGACACACAATATTGAGACAAAGATATGACGGGAATAAAATTCAGAATTGTGTTGATTTCATAAAATATTACATGCAGAGTGGGCGAAATTCCTTTTAACTTTGTTTTTATCAAAGAAATATATTAATACAATGAAGAGGACTCTATTCAAATAATGTAATAGGTCTATCCAACTCTCCTTGTTCCAATATGGTAACAGTAGAGTCTCTAAATCCTAGGCTTAAAAAGGTAGGAAATGATCTCAGGTTCTTGAGTGCTTTCCTATCACAATCTTGCAAAGCAAAGGGAAGAATAAGAAATGAGAAAGGAAAATAGACACATAAGTGGATACAACAACACAAATAATAGGGCACTCAAGTATACCTCTTAGCAAAAATGCTATTTCCTAATTACTTGATGCAAAATATAGCCACAACTGCTTCTTCTTATAGCCTTTGGTTCTTGATTTTGTTATTTATGGTTTATTTCTGACCTTACACTTGTCTTCATCTGATTTGATCTTCAAAATTGGTACAGCTAGATCCCGCTATCTTTACCTGCTTCAAATGAACTCTTCTCCTTGACCTTTTCAAATAGTAGTTTATTTCAACCAATGATGGTGGTCTTGGGAGAACCCGTTTCCTCTTGTACCACTTCCTTCACAACTATTCCCAATGTTTCTTTTTGTACTATCTCTTTCACTACTTCAGAGGTTTTCTCTGTTAGACCAGGATTTTGTTGTGATGAACCTGTTTCCAGATGTTGATCGAGAGTTCTAATTTCCTTCCCTTTTCAGACTTTTTGTAGATTTTCTATTGGCTTAGTCATAAATATCCATACCTTTGTGTCAAATGTGGCTGCAATCCTTAGCATATTCATTTATTATAGAATTATGTTCTTTTGTATGGTAATATTAGGTGTGTTTCTTTCATACTTAAAGAGTAACATCTCTACAGTGTTTACCATGAATGTTGTTTGTCTAATCATTTTTGCTTCATCACCTGTTTCAAAATTGAACCTTTCAACGATGCTTTTGAACACTTCTATATATGTGGCTACTAAGCACTGGTCTAAGGATAAACCAATGTCTGCCAATCTATCTGTTGCATCTCTTACCAAATCATCAATTTCATTCACAACATTAACCCATCTTTTTCAGTTTACTCCAAACAGGGTTGCTTTAAAGAACTCAAAATTGAGCTGGATTTTGTTGCCATCATTTGTTATTATTTCTCATCCCTAAATATCTTAAAAATGATCTCCTATAAAATCCAAGGTAGGGTGAATGATTTCAAAATATTCTTCTCTTTCTTGTATTAGGGTGAGAATTTTTTGAGAAGTTATTTGAATCACCCTTATTTTTCTAAACATTTCAGTAAAGCCCTTGGCATGAGCTCTTATCTTCATTGACATATTTGTATTCATTGTATTAATATAATAAGCATGATCTTGAGTTTTTACCATCGAAGGGGCTGGGTATTGGAGGCATCTCTTCAGTTTAATTCTTCTTGTTGCTTATTTATTAATGCCTTTAGCTCTACCTTTTCCTTTCCCTCTTTCTCCAATTATTTTCTTAGCTCTGTAATTGTTCCCATGAATTGATCTATGGCTTGATTTTGTATTGCTTTGAAAACTTTGGTCACTTCACCTTCTTTCTCTAGTACTAATGAGCCCCCGGTTTCTTCATTGACTTTGAAGACTAGTGGGTCCTACAGAGCAGGAAGATTTATCTTTGCAATATCTGATATAGGTGCCTCTAATTTATATTCTTCTATGAACTACCCTTCTATATTCCCCATCCCTACTACTAATTGCAATTCTTGTTCATATGCAGTAGTGAAGGTAGTCTTTTCATCTGTTCTTTCTAAAACAACATTTGTAGAGGGTAAAGACAATATGGGTTTCTTCTTTTCCACATGAGTTACCTCTTCTTAGTTCTTCACTAAGTGACTTCTGAAAAGGCCACCAAATCAACCAGTTCTCCTAGGATTCATTTGTATTATTGATATAATTTTAATCTCCTATCCCTTTATTGTTATGGTGGCAGGTATGGCCATGGGTGCCAATTTCTTTACACTTGTTACAGTTAGAACTCTGTCAAAAATAGGAAATATGGCTTGTTCTGAGAGGGGAGACTCCTGAGTTGGTGTTGTTGTAATATCCTTTCCTTTTTCTGTATTCTGGTTTTTGTAAGCTTCTTGGGAAGTGCTTGGTGTTGCTTGTATTCTAAGGTGAGTACTTTTAAAATGCCCAACCTGTTGCTCTACTATATCTACAGTTTTGATAGTGAATTACATTAGATAAATACCCTATTCTTCTATCAACTCTAATAAGGGGTCTTCTTTACTCACTTGGCCTATTCCTAGTATAATAGGTGCCATAATATCTACCGAACCTTCTTGAAGCCTCCTTAACACCGTGGGGTAATCATAGGCTTCACAAACTTGTGTGTTGCCCCTCATTTTAGGAGGGAAATCATCCCATAATTTTTGCAAATCTAATCCTTTTTCCATAGCCTCTAATAAGCTTTCTTCAAAAGCATCTTCATGGTGTAGTATTCGGGCATATTCTCTTTTCACCATCATTCTTTTGTATGTTCTTTTTGGGTCATAAAATCTCCAAGTTACTTCATCGAATCCCCTATTATCCAACTCAAAAATTCCTTTGAGCAAGGATGGGTAGCCTACAAATATAAAATCTCCAAAGTAATAGGGAACATCGAGCCAGGGAACCTTTCCATGTTTCTTTACCAACCTCATCTTAGGTTTTTCGACCACTTGCCTGCATAATTCCAAAGCCGCTAGGGATAATGGGCAGTACCTCGGTAATAATTTAGGGGAAATTTTAGCCCCATATAATCTGATATAAGTAAAACTTTCTATAAAGAAAAAATCTCCAATTTCCTTCTCTTTGATAAAGGCTCTCACCCCTAGTCCTAACCTCTCAGGGACTAATCCTGTTAGAACCCAATGAATTTCTACCATGAAACGATCACAAAACTAATCCATGTGAGTTCTTCCTTCGTGTATTCTCTAGAAGCTATTTTGAACATAGGGGTTGTAAATAGCTCTTACACTTTTACAGGATTCTTCTCCTAATTGACCCACCATTAGATGGATAAAAAATGAATATTGTGAAAAATGGGGCATCTCCTACCTCTATTCGAAAACTGCTTTCTTTAATTCTACCATTTCTTTATGCATCTAGGTATTTAATTCTAATTCCTAAGAGTATATTGGAGTGTTATGTGCCCTATTTCATTGTGCAGGTAAATATAAAACCCTTTTTGTTATTCTAATGAGATCCTGTACTCCCAAAACTATGTTTATCATATCATATAAATCTTGGACCCATGGCTTAAAGTCATTTTTTCTAATTGGGAATTTTTTGTCTATTTTTTCATGTGTATCAACAAGTTTTTAAAGAATTCCATATCTTTAAACATACGAGATTGGTTTTCAATTACCTGGTCTACAAGAAAGGTGGTATACTCTATCAATTTTAAAACTTCCTGGATGTGCTCGACCTTAATTTTGAACACCGACCAATTTTTATTGTCCTAAAATATCTTTGTTCTTTTTTCATATGCCACCGCTAGCCATGCCATCAAATCTGAGGAGAAGTGCACTTTTGAACATACCAGCTTCCTAAGGTTGTTGTTCCATAGATTATTTTTGGGGAAACCCCTGTATTGCAACCTATGAGCTTTATGAAATAAGTCGGCCATTATCCATGGGGTCTAGTTATCGTTCTCCATTACATGGGAAAATCTATTTATTCATGCATTGTCAATTTCATACTGTTAGGCTAGAGTAGGTCTTTTATCAGCTTTACACTTCTGAGCAAGGTCATACATGGTGGTACCGAGAATAGGCGATCTAGAGATCATAGAGTATGGTGATTTGTTTGTGATGAATTGTATGGATTCTTTGGTGTCTTCGGGTATGAAAACATCTCCCCATGATGCCATTGTTCTTAAAGTAGCAGATAAGGTCTTTCTATGACTATGAAGCTTGAAAATATTCTTCTCTCTATATTTTTTGTGTATCAACTATTCTTAGCTCACCAAGGTAGTGGCATTGACTATTTTTTGTGAGCTCATATACAAGGTGGCATAACGGGTTCAATAATATTGCATTTTTTATCATTAACATGATTCTACCAACTACTATTTAAAATTGGCCAAAGAAATCATGCCAATGCATCCTTTTTCGAGGTTTAACATTTATGACGGGTAACATCCTTCATCTTGTGTGTCTCGAGACCTTTTGATTTATGTACCTGTAATCATTAAAAACTTTGCTATTCATCGCTAGAAACTTTTTATGCTAGTGTGGAATTGATAAGTGTAATGGGGGTGGTTTTCATTTTGAACCTTGTGCCACATTGGAATTGAATGATAACTAAATTTTTGGGATCGATTATACTTCACTTTAGGCAGCAATCACCCTTAGGATCTTCACAAGATTTGATCTTTGGTGTGAGTGCCTATTGTTATTATCTTGGATGTCCTTAGCTCTTTTGAGTCAACCGTGATCAAGCGCTACCATTGGATCTGAGTGGAGGGTAGTGCATCTGTTAGATCTATCAGAAGATGCATGTCATTTAAGCTTTGCTTGTTTCAACCTTGACTTACTTGCTGCTATTATATCTTCTTACTCTTGATGAAGCACTACCATTGATGTCCTAGAACCTACATGATAATTAGTATACTTGTTCACATATAAACCTTTGAAACAACGTGGTTTATTAATCCTTATTTAATCATGATTATCCAATATTTATCCCCACGATTTAAACCTAGGTATCATATAACACATTTATCCTTGTGATCATCGTTAGATCTTACCATGGTGAAAGCACAATCGTTTGATCTTCTGACCATGTGCTTGGTTTACCATAAGATAGAAGAGACAAATAATAAATTTCTTTAATTAATCAAAAGAAACCTTCTAGCTTAAATCGTGATCACCTTTATCGACACGCATCGTCAGATCTAAGCAAATATGAGCACCACCATCAGATCTGCATTTTATTTAATACTTTTTTTTTGCTTATGTTCTTTTTCCATCGTTATAAACCTTCACGTCTATTGATCTTTGGTCTTGTTTGGGCACCGTCATCAGATTTCCTACGAGGTGCATACTATATAGCCAAAAACAAAAACCCTTTGATTTTGATTAATCATGATTAAGCCAAAAGGGGGAATGATTATTCAACATATTATACCCTCGCTAATTACATAATTAGTTTTCACTTTACCTTTGTCTTACCCAGTATTTTATTGTTTCTTTATTTTGGCATGACCATCAGATCTGGGTTGATGTTGATGCAACCATAGATTTTGGTTAACCTGCGGGTTAGTTACCAAAGGATGCACAATTTTAATTTTGATAAATCCAAAATGGGGTAATTATTCAACGTATTAGACCCTTATTAATTCATTTTAACCAGCTTAATTAATATTTTAGGACTTTAAACTTTTTAATGCATCTTTTGTGAGTGCACCACCGTTAGATCAAATATCGATCAAGTGTTACCATTCGACATTTTTAATTAGCTCGATGATTAATCCAAAGGGGGTGTGTACCTTTAATGTTGACTTTATTGTGCAATTTAATTGAAACAAGTGCAACCATTGATTCTAAAATTTATTGAGTGCTTCCGATCGATCTGTCAAAATTGCTCATGGTTTAACTCAAATTTTGACCCATGCTGACTTTTTTGAAGTTTTGACTCTTTAGAGGATGCGCAGCCATTGGATAATTTTAAAATAAAGCGCACCCATCTATATCTATGAAAGAAGCATGGTTTTAATCCTTTTATTTATAATTGGTCTTTGACTTAACCCTCAGACTTTATCGTGAAATCAGGTTTGTTGGATTACTTCTTGACGAAGCGTTGTCATTAGATCAATGAGAGTTTGCTCGATTTTAATTGAAAATAACCTTAGGTTAAAACCTTATTAATTTAATTTTATTAACCTTATCTTGACTTATCAGAGTGCAACCATACGATTACATCTGGATCAAGTGCAACCCTTGGATTAAATCTAAGGTGCTCATTTGTTAGTTAAATGGGGTGCATGTCTTCGGGATTTTAATTAAGCTCTTCATTTTTAGATTCAAAACATTCAGATGCTAGACCACAGTGTTGAATTATTATACCAATTTTAGCATACATTAGAACTTAAAGATTTATCATTTTATTATGAGCTTAAGGGAGATTTTTTTATACGCAATTTGGATATAGGCTTTTAAACATTTGATTAATAATAACCTGACATATCCTTTATTTGAAGACCATGGATTTTTATTAAAGGGACACACATTATTAACGACCAATATTAGACTTTATAAAATCAACAAATGAAAAATTTAAGATACTTCACACCAATTGAATAATTAATCAGTATTATTATCATTTTTATTGAAACCAAAAATTTAAATTTAGGGGTTCCAAAGTTGAGTCAAAATTGTCTCCAATAATCCCTCTAAGAAGTTGGCCATGAAGAGGAACATCTGCATAGCTAGTTAGAAGTCTGATGTCTCATTCATTATCAGAATTAACCAGACAAATTTATCCACCAACTAAGAAAAACCATGCACCACCACCCATAGAATCAAGAAAGAGCTATCAATCTGTCAATCCTTACTATGTCTAGACCTGGTAATTTTTCCCGTGTTGAGTCAAATTAAGCCATAGGATCCACTCTTGGTGGTGCCCTTCTATCAATTCCTTTAAGTTTCAACATTGCGACCATACTTCCTCCAGAACCCAAACACTCTAATTTCTTAGAAGGTGTTGGTGGAGTCCTTAGAGCAACATCTGTCAATCCCTGGTCGACATCATTTATGGTTGAGACTAGGAAAGTATCTAACAATCTTCGAACCCCCAAATTTCATTCTTTATTAATGAAAACATCCTTGGTAAATGCTTTCGTAGTGGTTTTTCTTCCATAAATCCAATAATTTCACCTCTGACAATGAAATATGAATACCCCCAACAGTCCCTATTAATAATTACTTTGATATCGAAGGCCAACAGAATAGGACCAAACTCCTATCATCTTATTCCATGCTAATGTATTCAAAGTGTAGGCTTTATTTGAGCACTCTAATTTTTTCAAAGTAACAACGATAGAGCTATGACCCAACCAATTAAGGATAGGAACATGCTTCCAATAGAAGAGACGTAAGGACCAGTGCACATCGAGAATGCAGACTGATTGTGATGATCCAAGATCCAAATATGAGATTTTTAATTGCAATAACTTAAATAAATGCTATTGGAGCTAGAATTACCATGGTTGCTGGCACCAGACTTGCCCTTCAATGGATCCTTGTTAAGGGGTTTATATTGTACTCATTCCAATTACTAGACTCGATGAGCCTAGTATTGTTATTTATTGTCACTACCTCATCATGTTAGGATTGGGTAATTTGCATGTCTACTACCTTCCTTGGATGTGGTAACCGTTTCTTAGGTTCCCTATCAATAATTGAACCCTAATTATCCATCATCGGTCACCACCATGGTAGGCCTCTATCCTACCATATAAATTTGATAGGGTAGAAATTTGAATGAAGCATCGACGGCACAAGGGTTGTGTGATCTGTCAAGTTATCATGTATCACAAAAATAGTGGACAGAATCTCGTACCAGCCTTTTATCTAATAAATTCATCCCTTACGAGAGTTGGGACTTGGTGCATGTATTAGCTGTAGAATTACTACAATTATCTAAGTAGCAAGGTACCATCAAAGAAACTATAATTGATTTAATAAGCCATCCATAGTTTCACAGTCTGAAATAGTTCATACTTAGACATGCATGGATTAATATTTGAGACAAGCATATGACTACTAGTAGGATCAACCAGGTAGCTTCCAACAATGATGCAGATCGAGGGGCCTTTGATTTGGCCCCCACGCTCATTCACTTTCACAAATTTTAGCTTAGCATGACATTCATCCTTGCATCAAAATTCCTTGCCCACATCATAGCAAGCAGGATGACAAATAGAAGGATCTTTTGAATATTCAGATGGGGGGTGGGGAGGGGGGAACAGGGAGGGGCATGCAGGATGAGGAAGTAGGTTTTGGGAGGGTGCTATATTTTATTTGGATGGGGCAAGCAGGATGATAAACATGAGGGTATTTTGAAGAGCCAAGTGGGGGATTGGGAGGGGGGAACAAGGAGGAGCAGGCAGGATGAGGAAGCAGGTTTTGGGAGGGTGCTATATTTTCTTTAGAGGGGGCAAGCAAGAAGATAAATGAGAGGGTATTTTGAAGAACTGAGTAGGTGGTGGGGAGGGGGAAAAAGGGAGGGGCATACAGGATGAGGAATCAAGTTTTGGGAGGGTTCTATATTTTCTTTGTATAGGGTAAGCAGGACGAGAAACATGAGGGTCTTTCGAAGAGTCGAGTGGGGGGTGAGGAGGGGGGAACAAGGAGGGGCAGGTAGGATGAGAAAGTAGGTTTTGGGAAGGTTCTATATTTTATTTGGATAAGGGAAAAAGTATGTAGGTTGAGGTTTTGGAGTGAGTGGGGAGGGGGATGCAAAAAATACATTGCTTGGAGTGAGACACAACGGTATTCAGTTCACAGGCACCTGTGAAATGCATCCTATACGGAGCTCTTCATCCTACTTCATAAAACCTCTCAAATCATAATTGAAATGATCAAATGGAATGCACCATACATGCAGCCACATCCATTGTAAGGCCACTCAAGGATGTCCTTCCTCAGGATAGCCCCCTATGCACTTTGTAACAATACAATGCCTCTCAACCAAAATGATCTCAAGCAAAGGGAAGACACGATGGAACACCTAAGAACTGGGGATAGGCTAGAGAAGGGCTACATTGGGCTTTTGGTTCATAAGCACCTGGGAATAACATATCATATAGATCCCTTCACCTACAATCCAAATTATTAGCAACACTCCTCACAATAAACCCGATTGGATGGGATGCATCATGCATGTGACCACCTCCATTTTAAGGCTACTCAAGGATGTCCTTTCTTAGGATAGCCCCCTACAAAATTTTTTGAGGATGCACACCACCCAATCCAACCAAGTCTTGACCCACTTAATAGTTGTAAGGAACAAAATGAAATATAATGGGCCCCGATTAGAAGGCAAACAACAAAGCCACCCCCTCGAGCCTCTCGCATCATCCGACAAAACTTGCATCATGGTGTACATCACTTGGAATAAAAATATAAACCCCCTCTTGGTAACTACTCGAATAATTTTTTCTTGATAGGCCACCACTACATGCTACTAGGTCAACCCATTTGTGTCGGGGGTAGAGAAACCCGCTTACCAAATCGAGATTAAGGGGAAATGGCCTTGCACTTTGATGAGGGACACCCACACTGCACAACCTACTGAATCATCATCTAGCTACTTGGACAAGCTATTGGCTAGGAGATACTTTGAACCGCAATGAGGGGGCACCTTCCAAAGGTAAAACATCTTCCTTAGGGCACTTCATGTTCACATCCAAGAGGAGGGATGTCTCGATGCATAGCAGTGTTAACGATATCCAACCAACGATGACAAGAAAAGGAACCAATGTAGAGAGGTAGGCACCATTGCGAGCTCACCTCAAAATTGGTAGACAAAAAACTAAGGTTCTGCTCATAGGCCAATCCCTCATACATCAATAGGCCTTCCTACATCACCATAGGATTTACTTCACAAATGATATATCTAGGCAACCAAAGAACGTTCGAGGCAACAATTGAAGATGCAAAAAGCCCAAACGATGATGAGAAGGAAGGCTACCATGCACTCGACTATGAGAGACCCCAAATACCATAGGCCTTAACCATCCAAACATTCTACTTTATCTTGATCTAACTCACATAGTGACAAGCATCGCTAAAGAAAGTAACTACTTGAACAAGATGGCATAAACGATGCACAATCGAAGATGTCAAGAAATAAGAGCAAAACATGAAGGAGCCAATAATGGACTCCACCATGGGTGGCCTTGAGATGAGTGTGATGAGGAAATAAATGCAAGGAAAAAATGTGATGATGGCATTTTTGACATCACAATTACCAGGGATGTGCACTTGGAAAGCCTCGACGCACCTGTTGGGCACATGATAGGAAAGGATCGAAGAGGGCAGCCATAATAAGCTGCACCCTCTCACACACCACCTGTCGCCTTGCGAGGAGGATGAAAAAACACAACAAAATACTGAGAGTTATTTTGTAGGCCCATCACCTCTCCTCCAGCTATCCATCTTGAATGCCACCTAGGAACCAGCATAAGTGCCAACCTTGATACAAAAAGGGAGCAAATGTAACAAGGGCGAATAGAGACTTGAAGAAGCCTTCAAAGGGCATAGGACTAGACCACCTTATTTTGTCATCATCACTATTACTAGGCAAACATGACTTTGAGAAAACCATCGATGGACTTAGCAATGACCCGAGGCTAAGGTTCAGCCCAACCCAAATGACAACTCATATAAGCCAACCATTGTTCACATAAAACCAAATGAAAGAAGGCATAAACTGAATACATGGAACTGACCAAATATCGAGACCTAACATCACTATCACAAAGCTTCTACAAGGGACCAACCCTCTATCGAATCGCTACTCATAGGAAAACAAGAAGAATTAGGTGCACAACTGAATACATGAAACTGACCAAATTTCGAGACCCGACATCACTATGGTGAGCTTTTGCAAGACAACCAAAGACAAGGGCCACCACCGCATGCTACTTGGATAAGCCACTGGTAAATGTAAGTAGGCACACAACTGAATACATGGAACTGACCAAAGGTCGAGACCCGAAATCACTGTGGTGATATTTTGCAAGGAAACTAAAGCCAAGGTATCAGAAGTGACCAACCCTCTACATGGAATTGACCAAAGATCAATACCCAACATCACTGTGGCAAGCTTTTGCAAGGCAATCAAAGTCGAGGGCCATCATTGCATGCTACTTGGACAATCCATTGGCAAACATAAGTAGGCACACAACTAAATACATAGAACTGACCAAAGGTCAAGACCCGACATCACTATGGTGAGCTTCTGCAAGGTAACCAAAGCCAAGGCATTAGCGGTGACCAACCCTCTACATGGAACTAACCAAAGGTCGAGACTCAACATAACTTTTGTGAGCTTCCACAAGGCAACTGAAGTCGAGGGCCACCGTTGCATGCTACTTGGATAAGTCATTGGCAAATAGAAGTAGAAGTACAACTGAATACATGGAACCGATCAAAGGTTGAGACCCGACATCGCTATGGTGAGCTTTCATAAGGCAATCGAAGCCAAGGCATTAGTGGTGACCAACCCTCTACCATATTTCTACTCATAGAAAACTAAGATAAATTAGGCACACAATCAAATACATGGAACCAACAAAAGGTCGAGACCCGACATCACTGTGGTGAGCTTCTACAAGGTAACCAAAGCCTAGGGCCACCATCACATGCTACTTGGACAAGCCATTGGCAAATGAAAGTAGGCATACAACTGAATACATGGAACTAACCAAAGGTAAAGATCCAACATTGCTATGGTGAGATTTCATAAGGCAATCGAAGCCAAGGCATTAGTGGTGACCAACCCTCTATCGAATAGTTGCTCGTAGGAAACCAAGTGAAAGTGGGTGCACAATCGAATACATGGAACCTACCTAAGGTCAAGATACAACATTGTTGTGGTGAGCTTTCACAAGGTAACCAAATATAAGGGCCATCGCCGCATGCTACTTGGATAAGCCATTGACAAACAAAAGTAGATGCACAACTGAATACATGACACCGACCAAAGGTCGAGACCTGACATCATTGTGGCAAGATTTTGCAAGTCAACCAAAGCCAAGGCATCGGTGGTGACCAACCCTCTACCACATCACTACTTAAAGGAAACCAAGTGGAAGTAGGCACATAACCAAATACATGGAATCGAACCAAGGTCAAGACCCAAAATTTATGTGGTGAGCTTCCACAAGGTAACAAAAGTTGAGGGCTACCACCGCATGCTACTTGGACAAGTCATTGGAAAATTAAAGTAGGAGCACAACCAAATACATGGAACCGACCAAAGTTCAAGATCCAACATCACTGTGGCAAGCTTCCACAAGTTAACCAAATCCAAGGCATTGGTGGTGACCAACCCTCTACCACATCGTTGCTCAAAGAAAACCAAGTGAAAGTAGGTGCACAACTAAATACATGGAACCAATCCAAGTTCGATATCTGACATCACTATGGTGAGCTTCTACAAGGCAACCAAAGTCAAGGGCCACCACCATAGGCTACTTGGACAAGCCTTTGGCAAATGGAAGTAGGCACACAATTGAATACATGGAACTGACCAAAGGTTGAGACCTGACATCACTGTGGAAAGCTTCCACAAGGAAATCAAATCCAAAGCATCGATGGTGACCAACCCTCTACTGCATCACTACTTAAATGAAACCAAGTGAAAGTAGGTGCACAATTGAATACATGGAACCGACCCAAGATAAAGACTCAACATCACTATGGCGAGATTCCACAAGGCAACCAAAGTCAAGGGCCACTGTCACATGCTACTTGGACAAGTCATTGGCAAATGGAAGCAGACACACAACCGAATACATTAAACTGACCAAAGTTCAAGACCCGACATCACTATGGCAAGCTTCTACAAGGCAACCAAAGCCAAGGCATCAGTGATGTCCAACCCTCTACCACATTGATGCTCAAAGGAAACCAAGCGAAAGCAGGTGCACAACCAAATACATGGAACTGACCCAAGATCGAGACAAGGCAACCAAATATGAGGGCCACCACCACATGCTACTTGTACAAGCCATTGGCAAAAAAAATTAGGTGCACAACCAAATACATGGAACTGACCAAAGATCAAGATCTGATCATTGAGGTGAGCTTCTACAAGGCAATCGAAGCCAATTCATCGATAGTGACCAACCCTCTATCGCATTTTTTGATCAAAGGAAACCAAGTGAAAGCAAGTGCACAACCAAATACATGGAACCAACCCAGGGTCAAGATACGACATCGCTGTGGTGAGCTTTTGCAAGGCAACCAAATCCGAGGGCCACCATCGCATGCTACTTGACAAGTCTTTGGCAAATAGAAGCAAGCGCAAAACTAAATACATGGAACCGACCAAAGGTTCATACCTGATATTATTGTGGCAATATTTTGCATGGCAACCAAAGCCAAGGCATCTGTGGTGACCAACCCTCTACCGCATAGTTGATAAAATAAAACCAAGTAGAAGCAAGTGTACAATTGAATACATGGAATTGACCAAAGGTCGAGATCCAACATCATTATGGTGAGCTTTTACAAGGCAACTAAAGCCAAGGGCCACCATCACACGCTACTTGGATAACCCATTGGCAAACAAAATCAAGCACACAACTGAATACATAGAATCAACCAAAGTTCAATATACGACATCACTATGGTAAGCTTCCACAAGTCAACCGAAGCCAAGACATCGACGGTGACCAACCCTCTACCACATCACTGTTGAAAGGAAACTAAGCAGAACCAGGTGCATAACTAAATACATGGAACCGACCCAAGGTCGAGACCTGACATCACTATGGTAAGCTTCCATAAGGCAACTAAAGCTAAGGGCCACCACCGCATGCTACTTGGATAATTCGTTGGCAAATGAAAGTAGGCTGATAATTGAATACATGGAACTGATCAAAGGTCGAGATCCAACATCACTGTGGTGAGATTTTGAAAGGCAACCGAAGCCAAGGCATTGACATTGACCAACCCTCTATCACATTGTTACTCAAAGGAAATCAAGCAAAAGTAGGTATAAAACCAAATACATGGAACTAACCCAAGGTCAAGACCCTACATCACTATGGTGAGCTTTCACAAGGTAATCAAAGCTGAGGACCACCACCACACGCTACTTGAGTTAAGCTCCTTAGCTCATTAGAAGCAAGGATTCAAGAATGCATGCCATTTCCATACTTGGGGCATAAAAGTTGGTTAGGTTACTAAGAAACCCTAATCATTAAGTGCTTTGGTTATCTATTTTTTCTTAGCACTACACCATGCACATCGCATCCCAAAAAGGGGCATCTCAGAGACACCAAAATAGCACCAATCCAATTATGTGATGACAATAACTGATCAAATTGGCATACATAACCCATAGGGAAGCCCCCAGAGGTTAAACAGTGGTCCTAACTACTCCCAAAATATTTTGGGAAGGTCAAAGGTCAATTTTACACCTTTCAAGCACTCTACTCCCTATTTGTTCCACCCTAGGATGATTAGATTACTATTTGTCCCACCCCAGGATGATTAGCAGCAATCACTCCAGGGTGGGGCAAATAGCAGGTTTGATGGGCAAAAGGTCAAACCTTGAAAAATGGTAGCCCAGATCCACCACTCAACTCTACCTTCAATGCATGGGAGTGCGAGTGAGCATTTTTGAGCTCAGATAGGTATTCATAGAGGCAGTCATGGAGCCCTTAATCAGGGATAAATCTTCTCTCCCTTGGAAAGGCATGATCGCCAAGTGGCACCCCTGCATTCACATTCAAAGGAGACCCTCAGGTCTATAAAATGGTGAGTCTTCTCACCCCAAAATATGTTGAGAAAAGTGTAGCAAATAGTATTGTCATTGTTGTCAACACATTCAGATAGATTTATTGATGCAATGGACAAGAGTTTATTGAACAACAAGGTGCAGCCAAAGTACAATGGATAGGAGTTCAGTGTTGAGCAAGGTGTTGCAGGAGGATTGTCATTGTTGTCAATACAGTCAGTTATATCTAATGATGCAATGGACAGGAAGTTTAGAAGTCACTCAGATGCAGAGGATAAATTTCAGAAGTTAGTCAGATCATGAGTCCTTAAATGATAGATGCACAGAAACAGAAAACATAATTCAGAATGAGAAGAAGAAGTCTTCAGAACCTGAGATGTCAAGAAGCGGAAAGGTTTTTTGTGAAAACCAAGGCAATCAGAATAAAAAGTTTTATTTAAAACCATGGATAACAGATTTGAAATGGGTTTTTCTTAAAACCCAAGTTGGCTCTTCGTTTCGTTGAAAAAGATGCCCCGATGATAAATATATTTAATTTTAAATATTTAGTTTAAATTTTAAAGGTTTTTTGTGAAAACCAAGGTAGTCAAAATAAAAAGTTTTATTTAAAACCATGGATAACATATTTGAAATGGGTTTTTCTTAAAACCCAAGTTGGCTCTTCGTTTCATTGAAAAAGATGCCCCGGTGATGAAGATATTTAATTTTAAATATTTAGTTTAAATTTTATTTTATTTAAAATTTAAATTAAAATATTAAATTAAATTAAAAGGGCCGACATGTTACTATTTTGCGGAAATAAGCTATAGGAAAGTGACGAAGGTGGAAGAAGTGTTTGAGGCCGACAAAGTTAAATCTGGGCCGACGGATTTTAGGGTTTGGCAGCTGACAAATTCTAGGGTTTCTCAACCGACGTTCTTTTAGGGTTTGTTCCTAAAATTTCTTCTATAAAAGCAAGGGTACTTCGAGTTTGAAAAGGGGGGTGTAAAGATAAAGTGTGAATGCGAGCATAGTTTTTGTGAAAGTGAATTTCGTGTTGAGCAGAGAGCAGAATGTGAAACGACACAGAGTGTGCGAAGCGTGTGCGCAGAGAAAGCAGAGTGTGCAGAGAAGCATGAAGGGCAAAGTTGATTGCAAAGTCTGGCTGTAGCAGTGCAACAAACTGTGTGAAGTGATTGTGCAAGAGAGAGCAGAGTGCACAGAGATTTTAAAGGTGATGTAGACCAGTTAGAGTCTTGCAATAACAAAGGTATATGTCAAACATTTTTTTATTCAATATTGAAGTCCAGTTGGTGTTGGCAAATTAAGGGGTTGGTGCCTCTTTCCAGTTTGGTCTGGTAAACAATTTGTCCAATTGGTGCTGGAAAATTAAGGGGTTGGTGCCTCTTTCCAGTAGGTGCTGGTAAAATAGGAGTTGGTGCTCCATTCTATTGAAGCAGATAAAGTTAAGGGGTTGGTGCTCCTTCTAGTTGGTGCTGGTAAAGGATTATGTAAAGTTGTAGCTTTGCATTGACTGGATTTGGATGGTAGTCCAAGTAGTATTTTTGAGGAGTAGCCACATTGGTGAACCTCGTTAAAATGTTGTGTTATGTGTGATGCTTTATTGATGCATTTAGTATCTCTTTTATCTGCTTTAAACTGATGTTGGTTTTATAATCTAATTGTTTTAGAAGTTTTTTAAAGAACACACTGATTCACCCCCCCTCTCAGTGTCATTGTGATTACAACAATTGGTATCAGAGCAAAGTTCCCAATTTTGGCTAAATCAGTCAGGGTTGATCTTGGATTAGTACACAATGGCTAAGAAGAATAGATCCTCATCCAAAAAGACATCGCAATCAGTTTCGGTTCCTGTAGAAGAGAAATTTGAACCGGAAAAGGTAGAAGAAGTGAATCCTGAAGTTTGTGATGAAAATCTTGAGGCTGAAGTAGATTTTGAAGGAGAGTTGATATCTGCTCTTGAAGAGTGGAGAATAGAAAAGAAAAAGAACAAAATATTGTCCAAGAAATTAGAAGAATATGAGGATGAGATTGAAGATCTCTTCCTACAAATTCAAAAGGCCAAGAAATCAGAAGAAGCCTTGAAGACACAGCTAGGTAATAAGAATGATGTATACAAAGACAAGTAAAGAGGAATATAAATAGGTTATTGTTGATCTAAAGCTGCAAGTAGAACAGAACAAAAGGATTGAAGATATTCTTAGGTCTCAGATCAATGAGAAAGAGACTGTATGTCGCCAACAAGAAGAAGAGATTGTTTCATTGAAGAAACAACTAAAAGAGGCCAATATAAATCTCAAATTTGAGAAGAGCACAGAGTTGCTAGATACAATGATAAATCAACAAAGAAGCTCCACAGCTAAGTTTGGTCTTGGATATGAATCTGAACAACCTTCATCCTCCAAATATGCAAAGAAGAAGTCATCGGTTGAAAGATTGAAACAAGAAAAGTCTGAAGTTGAATCCTCAAAAGGAAGAAAATATCAAATAAGATCTACAACAAAGCAACCACAGCAAAAGAGGTTCTCTCACTCTCACTCTTTTAATAATAATGCTTTTTATGGCTATTGTTCTAAATGCAACCACTTTGGTCACAAGGCAATTTATTGTGGACCGAACAATAGATCAAAGAGTTATGCTGATAAAAATAATTCTATTTTTTTGAGTGAACACCCTGTGCAATGTTTTAAATGTAATGGCCATGGGCACATAGCAAGGTTTTGTTTAAGCACTTTTGTATCCAATCTAAGGCAATACCATAGATTTCATCATACACATAGAATGCAATACGGATAGGGAATAAAACATGTGCAATGTTTTAAATGCAACGGTCAAGGGCACATAGCAAGGTTCTGTCCAAGCACTTCTATATCTAATCTAAGGCAAAACCCTAGATTTCATCAGACATAAAGAGGAAAACACCGACAAGGAACATATCATGTGCATAAAAGAAAGAAAATAATCATCCATCAAGAATGCACAAGAGACAACCCCACAAGAGAAATGTTCAAGTTCACGAACAGAAGCAAAATAGGGATGTTGTTGAAAAACTCAAGCCCAAGTTCAGGAAAGTCTGGAGAAAGACAGAAGAAAGGAAATTGTGTATCCTTGGACTGAAGGAGGCTACTCTGCCATTGCTCTAAGAAACTGCAGGTGGCACATCCTTAGGAGGAGCAATATTAAAGTTTTATTTTAATGCTCCTATGTATTTGTCTAGGTATTTGAGGATGAAAGGTAAGCAGTCGAGTTAATGTTGTATAGTTGTTAAAGTGTGTTTTTCAGTTTATATAGTGGTTTGTGGAAATGCCATGAAGTGTGGTGTTTAATTTGAGAGTTGTCACCATTGGTAGTTTTGAGATATTTCACTATTGTACTGTTGATGATTCTTAATACCATTGTTCAAAATTACGAATCATAATAGTCCAGATAATTTGCTCAACGAAAGAATGCTTTCCCTAGCTGTGTATTTGTGTTTCGAGCAACATGTATTTGTTTTTACTCTTTGATGTGAATATTCCCAGATCTTTCATGACACCTTGGTGAATATATTTAATTCACAGACAGTTTTGTTTTAACTATTTATTTAATGCCAGTCCAAGAATAAGAAGCTTGAGGCTGAGTAAGGTGCACTACGGTTGGCCATAAAGTGTTTGATAAAATGTCTTCTTCCGACATGCATAGTTGAAAGTAAGAGTTGGCAGCAAAATTGCAGTGCTGGACAAAAATTGGTACAGATGTGAGTCACTTGTCAATTCTGTTGACAAAAGTGAAATCAGCATGTTGAATGGGAAGATTGAAAAAAAAAAGTTTTTTAATGAGCAGCCAGATGATTTCCAGCCTGGTGATGAATAGTTGAGTTGCTTTCATAGTGGTTGTTTTGATCAAGTTAATGCTTTTCTTGATACATGATTTGGGATTACTCCATTGAGTTTTATTTGAGCAAGTTATTCTTTGCCTTGGTGATTTATGTTGGTGGCTGTCTTGTTCAAATACCTTTGGAAGGAAAAGGATGTCTACTAGTTTCCTTTTCATGTAGTGATTGGTTGAATGCTTCAAAGTTAATCTTGAGTTGAATGATGTTGGTTAAACCTTGTCTATAAGAATTGTTGCTAAAGCCCTAATTGGTTGAGAAAAGATGTTGGTTGTGCTGTGGTACAGTGTTTGGTACCTACATAGAGTTGAAAGTGGATTGAGGTAGCCTGCTGGATTCTCACTGCAGAGAGAGACAAACAACTGTAATTGGGTTCAAGCTTGTTGAGAATATATCCAAGATGCATGGTGAAGTTGTATGTAGATGTTGCTGGCATTGCAAAACAAAAAGTTGGCTATATAATATTATTGTATGCCTTCACTAACAGTGGACAAGTTTGAGTTTGCAAAGCAACAGAGGGTAGTTGCACAGAAGACAGTGGTCCAACCATGTTCTTACACATGTTATATTGGTGAAGTTGACGGTGATGGTGTCATTCACTGGTTATTGCTGCTATTCACATTGTTGATTTTATTGATGCCTATTATGCTTATCATGATGTTGTCAATCAGTGAAATGAAGTGGTCTTGGACTCATGGGGAGCATTTGTGTACTTGTTTTTCTTCTTGTTCATGCTTGGAATATTTGCTAATTGTAATAATTTGTGTCTAAGAATATTGTGCATAGACTCGGGGGAGTCTGCAGCAGCCCTTTGGTATTATTATCAAAGGGGGAGAAGATTTAAAGGAAAATTGCACGTGTTGCCAACAATTCCAAAGGGGGAGATTGTTGAGCAAAGTGCAACAAATAGTATTGTCATTGTTGTCAACACAATTGCATGCATTTATTGATGCAATGGACAAGAGTTTATTGAACAAAGAAGGTGCAACCAAAGTACAATGGATAGGAGTTCGGTGTTGAGCAAGGTTTTGGCAGGAGGATTGTCATTGTTGTTAATACAATCGGCTAAATCTAATGATGCAATGGACAGGCAGTTTAGAAGTCACTCAGATGCAGAGGATAAAGTTTAGAAGTTAGTCAGATCATGAGTCCTTAAATGATAGATGCACAGAAATAGAAAACATAATTTAGAATGAGAAGAAGTCTTCAGAACCTGAGATGTCAAGAAGCGAAAAGGTTTTTTGTGAAAACCAAGGCAGTCAGAATAAAAAGTTTTATTTAAAACCATGGATAACATATTTGAAATGGGTTTTTCTTAAAATCCAAGTTGGCTCTTCGTTTCATTGAAAAATATGCCCCGGTGATAAAGATATTTAATTTTAAATATTTAGTTTAAATTTTAAAGGTTTTTTGTGAAAACCAATGCAGTAAAAATAAAAAGTTTTATTTAAAACCATGGATAACATATTTGAAATGGGTTTTTCTTAAAACCCAAGTTGGCTCTTCGTTTCGTTGAAAAATATGCCCCTTGATGAAGATATTTAATTTTAAATATTTAGTTTAAATTTTATTTTATTTAAAATTTAAATTAAAATATTAAATTAAATTAAAAGGGCTGACATGTTACTATTTCGTGGCAATAAGCTACAGGAAAGTGACGAAGGTGGAAGAAGTGTTTGAGGTTGACAAAGTTAAATCTGGGCCGATGAATTTTAGGGTTTGGCAGCTGACAAATTCTAGGGTTTCTCAACCGAAGTTCTTTTAGGGTTTGTTCCTAAAACTTCTATAAAAGCAAGGGTACTTCAAGTTTGAAAAGGGGGGTGTAAAGATAAAGTGCAAATGCGAGCATAGTTTTTGTGAAAGTTAAGTTCATGTTGAGCAGAGAGCAGAATGTGAAACGACATAGAGTGTGCGAAGCGTGTGCGCAGAGAAAGCAGAGTGTGCAGAGAAGCGCGAAGGGCAAAGTTGATTGCAAAGTCTGGCTGTAGCAGTGAAGCAAACTGTGTGAAGTGATTGTGCAAGAGAGAGCAGAGTGCATAGATATTGCAAAGGTGATGTAGACCAGTTAGAGTCTTGCAATAACAAAGGTATATGTCAAACATTTTTTTATTCAATATTGAAGTCCAGTTGGTGCTGGCAAATTAAGGGGTTGGTGCCTCTTTCCAGTTGGTGCTGGTAAACAATTTGTCCAATTGGTGCTCGGCAAATTAAGGGGTTGGTGCCTCTTTCCGATGAGGGTGCTGGTAAAATAGGAGTTGGTTCTCCATTCTGTTGAAGCAGATAAATTTAAGGGGTTGGTGCTCCTTCCAGCTTGGTGCTGGTAAAGGATTATGTAAAGTTGTAGCTTTGCATTGACTCGGATTTGGATGGTAGTCCAAGCAGCTCTTTTGAGGAGTAGCCACATTGGTGAACCTCGTTAAAATGTTGTGTTATGTGTGATGCTTTATTTATGCATTTAGTATCTCTTTTATCTGCTTTAAACTGCTACTGGTTTTATAATCTAATTATTTTAGAAGTTTTTTAAAGAACACACTGATTCACCCCCCCTCTCAGTGTCATTGTGATTACAACAACAAAAAATGGAGTAGGAGCATTTGGAGCAATGGAGTGCTGCCAAATTATACTCTCACCCTCATTGTGCTTCCTACATCCTTGATCTCTCTTTTGGAAGGGAGGTTATCAGGTGAAATTTAGGAGCGCAATCTGATCCAAAACCCAAAAAATTGGCCACAATACCACACCTAATTTGCTGACACAACCCTAGGAGGTTTTGGACCCATCCCAAGTAGATTGGTGTCAAAACCAAGCCCCAAACGATGGGCGTCCTGCCCCTGGGCGCCCCTTGCATTATTGCAGTCCTAATCACCCCACCCCGAAGCGATTAGAAATCTATAGAATATTTATTCACTATTTATTTTACATCATGTTTTGTGTGTTTCATATATGCTATGGTTCAAATTTCAATGCATTTTGACTTGTTTTGATTGTGTTTTCATGGTTTTACGCTTTTACTAACCTACATGGAGCGCTTTCAGATACATGGCAATCTAGGTAGAATCTGCAAAATTCGACCTTCTAGGTCATCTCAAAATGCCTCATTTTTCCTAACCCCAAGTTTGTAGGTGTTTTGGAGGCCTATGGATGGGACATTTGGGAGGTCACTTTTGTATATTTTATGACAGTCCTAATCGTTCCACTCCAAAGTGATTAGAAATATATAGTAGATTTATCAATTGTTCTTTTATAGTGTGTCCCTGATGATGTTTACATGCTTCTATCCAAATTTCATTGCATTCTGATAAGTTTTGATCACTGTTTTAATTATTTCATGTATGCATTAACTAGAGGCCTTGGGGATTGCATTTTTCCCTCCATCTGCATGTGCTATTAATCATTTGTTGTTTCACTATACACAAGATATCGACACTGGAGGGGAAGCAAGGAATGACAGATGCACTCACACAAGTGGCGGTGAAATTTGGCCCACCCATTTTGAATGTGGGCATGCGGAATATCCTGAAGGGAAGCATACCATCCATTGGTGTAACAAAATTGTATCAAATGCTCCTAGCCCATGAAAATGGGGGAGACATATTGTAACCTGATCTCAATCAAGATTAATAAAAGATGCTACACCTTTCCTTTTGCTTTAAATCTTGTTTTATTTCGTTCGTTTTCCCTTTTCATGCATTTTAAGTTCTTCGCATCTTCATAGGACTTACCATTTCCTTAATACATCTGCTTTTGTTTGCATCGCACCCGGTACACCAGTGCTTTCATAGACTTGCTTTCACTAGTTACCAAAAACACATTGTCTTTACATTCAGGTGTACATGTGACTTATAAAATGACAATTCATACTACTTGATCAATGCATATAATAATATTTGTTACAACTATTGATCAACACACATAACAAAACTACTTATGTACAATGAACATGCTGACTCACTGAGGTGGCACCACGTTTGACTGATTTTGCTGATACATCTGACCTCCTACATATATGTCATTCTATGTTAGTGAACATAATGACCCATGCTAATATTTAATCTAGGTACACAGGTTGTAATAGGCACAAACAAACATCACAGGACCCACAGATTATGGATTCTTCTTTTTCTGATTTCAGCTAAATAAACTCAATTAAAACAAGGTAATTGGAAAAAGTCTCCAAAAATTTCAGCCACCCGTCATTTAACAAAACATTCTCACCATATACTTCCAAATATGGTCACTACAATCAGTAAAACTTTAATTCCTTGAAACAGTTGAGACTTCAATATCAAGTTCTATTGCATAATAATGCTGCCCCATATTAACAATATACAAGTTTGGGTTCCCTATATTAAATTGACTCTCAAGCTTTAAGATGGAACTATATTTAGAACAGAATGTATCTTAAGAAAAGTCAAATTATGATGTAGAAATGATAACATAGGCCTACATTATCACCTACACACAAAGGATTCAATAGTGATGTACAAGTGTTTCACCAATGGAAGTTTGTTTCCATAAATATTCTGGAGAAGCACAACAGAATCCTCTAGTTTCAGGTAAATATTGCTTCCCACTTGTCCATGCCCCATGTGAAAATCACTTTTGAAATCCCTTGAATGATGAAGTATAGGAAGCTTCTTCAACCCAATTTTTTCAAGCTTACTTGTGTCTGTCTCTTGTTATTGTAACAGTGGTAATGCCTCTCCCTATGCTATTGGATAAATTATAATTTCTAGATTTCCCAGATCAAGGACAAACGAGGTATGGTTCTTAGCAAGATTTGTCTACTTCTCAAAACTCAAGTATTCTTTAGAAGAAGTGGAAAGCTGGATCTTAGGGCCTGCAATAGCTGCTGTAAGGTGGATGTTTTTCTCTGGAACTGTAGAAAGCATAGCTTGCTTCATCATGCCTAAATATGAATCATAGAGCTCTTCCCACCCTTCACCTATGTTGGCAGTTTAGCTTGCATTGCAATGGGGAGATTTCTTGCTTCCATGAAATGATTTCCACTCGTAAGAATCTACTAACTGCAGGAGGAGAACAATCAAACACATTAAAGATGAACAGTCCAGGTCAAAGAATAATTCACCGAAAGCAAGATCACATCTTAGAAACCCTGAGATTGGATTTCTTAAAGAGGGATTAATAACAAAGCTTTCGACTTCACTTAGAAGAAAAGGTTTGCCAGTTGGTGTTGATAAAGTGATGCCTACAGGCATGTTAGGTTTTAAAACCTTGTTCTCCCAGTCTGACCATATTTGTCCTTGGTGCTTTTCAAATACAGCATTGGACAGGCTGGAAACATTAACTTTTCATAGAGCACCAAATTTTAGTATCCAATTTCTTCCCAATTGGAATACTTGATTCTTTTAATTAATGACCGTCTTTGTGGATAGACTTGTGTAGGCTCTAGTCAACTCCTAAATTCCATCCTTGTCTAGAGATATTTCTCCTTAGCATTAGTCTTAGTGTTAGATTCTTGTTTTGTACACCTCTAGAATTCCCCTCCCATTTTTCTTGTATTTCTACTAGTGTCTCTTGTCATATTCCTATGTCATTATATTCACAACCTCCATAAACATCGAGATGATCTTCATAATTGGCTCTTTTGCTACCAAAATTTTCACCTTAATCATATTAATTGATGGCATGACCTTCTTCACCTTCAAAACTCTTGCCATTAGGACTCCCTCCATCTAAATGACCTCTCTCTCTTGAATGATATTTTCTTGTAAGACCTTTGTCATCTCTATCCTTTTAGGCTAGCAACAATAATATATCCAACAAATATTCACTCCTTTCCTCCTGAGGTGGTCACATGCATTGAATCTCTAGAGCTTCAACTCCATTTACCCAAGGGTTATCTAAGTATCTTTGTCCAAATATGGGATCTATAGAATGTCCACATTTTACACTTCCTTGTGTACTTCCTCTTGCAAAAGGGGCTCTTAACAAATTTGTGCCTCTATGCTTGATTTGTCATGTTCAACATTTTTACATATTGCATTTCCATGTTTTTTGTCTTCACTATGTGTAATATACTCAAACCTCTATGTTGGTTCTTGTTCTTTGTTGTGTACACCTTTCACATCCTCTACATTCATGCACATGTTCGAGTGATCCACTCATTCAGCTTGTTGCCTTGTTTTTACTCTCATTATTTTCACATGTCCTTGATCCAAGGTCACTATGGAAATGACACCAAATGTAGTATAGATTATGTTCCTAACAATAAAGCGAATTGTTTAAATGATACATGCAACAAAGAAGAAACAATAATGATAGTTTGGGAATACAACCATTTCATTATGTGCAATATGATATGTACATCACTTACAACATTATGGCCTTAACACTCACAAAATGTCTCTCATATTCAACAACACAATTATGATCTTATTGATGGAACCATTCCATTACTCTCCTATAGAATTGCTGGAAATTTGAGCTAATTTGAGGTATTTTATGTTGTCATTGATGTCACATGGATCATTGATGTCACATGGATCATATTGAGTTTTGGTGGCCAAATGATATTTTGGAGAGCATGGATATATACAGGGTTTTTGTGAAAACCAAGGCAGGCAAAATAAAAGGTTTTATTTAAAACCATGGACAACATATTTGAATTGGGTTTTTCTTAAAACCCAAGTTGGCCTTTCGTTTCATCGAAAAAGGTGCCCCGATGATGGAGAAATTTAATTTTAAATATTTTTATAAAAACTAGTGGTAGATAAATAATTTTAATTAAATTATTAATTAATTTTATTTATAACCCTAAGAAGGGTTTATAAAGTTTATTTTTATAAACTTTATTATTCGAAAATCTTCCCTCACCGACGTAAAAGAAAAATACTCCTTCGAGTATAAAAGGAGGAAGCCCCAAAATATTTAAAGTGGATGAAGGTAATTTGATTAATGCATGTGCCTCAATTTTTGTGTGAGTAAAAGGAGCATGGATTGCATTGTGGTCAAAGAGGGGATAGGGTTTGGTTTTCATGCCAAGGAAGAGACTTATTCAGAGATAAGATGGAGCCCCCTCTCTCTTCCTCATGTGGGCATGGATAGCCCACACGGTTTAGCCAAACGACTTGGCCAGAGGAGAAAGTGGATCAAATCACGCTGAATCCCCCTTTTAAGGGTGTATCACTAAAACATATTTTGCATTGTCTATGGTATTTCCAAAGTCGGTTTGGGAACTATAAAGTTAGCAAAATTAATATTATATTTTTGGTTTTATTAAAGTGTAATGGAGAGAAAAGGGTGTATGGTGGGGATCAAATCATGCTGAATCCCCCTTTTAAGGGTGTAAGAGGTATGCTCATGAACTCCAATTTATGCAGAATGGTAGTGAATAAAACATACTTTGCATTGTCTATGGTATTTCCAAAGTTGGTTTGGGAACTATAAAGTTAGCAAAATTAATATTATCTTTTTGGTTTTATTAAAGTGTAATGGAGAGAAAAGGGTGTATGGTGTTGACGATGATTTAAATATTTAGAATGTTTTTGATGTCAATTATATTTTGGAGGAAGGTATTTGTTCTATGATTTTAAATATTTTTTAAGGAAGAAATTAAATATCCCATGGTGTTGGATATTATTTGAGAGGAGCTTGATGCATGGTTAGAAAAAAGAGATTTCTGGTGTTTTTCCTTTTGAAAGTATGGCATATTATATATCATCGGAAAGATTATTTTGAGGGCTATTTGACTAAATTATTTAGAAGGATAAATAAGGTGTGTGTAAAGATATATTTATAATTTTGCAAAGGGGTTCCAAAAGTGAAGTTTGCCTTGTTATTTTTCAAGAGGATTAATTCTTTCATGAGGTGACAAGGTATGCAATATTGTGATTTATTTTATTTTATGGTATAAGTGGTTTTGGGAGTGAAAAGGTTATGCAATGTTTTGATTTATTTTATTTTATGGTACAAGTGGTTTTAGAAGAGATAAATAAGTTGTGCAATTAAAGGCATTGGTGATGATTATTGAAAAGTGGAGTAATGTTGATTATTTTGTGATCTACTAACCCTTGTGAAGATTGGAAAAAGAATTTTGTGATTGTGGCAGATTTACAAAGAGGTTTTTTCATCTTCATAAAAGGTATGGGCATATTCTCCAATTGATTTTTATGGTGGTTAAAATCTGAAATATCATTGGATGGAAAAGTATTTTTTGTGGTTTCCTTTTCGAAAGTGGTTGGTTGAATGCTTCAAGGTTTTATGAATTGAGAGTTGTGTCTAAACCTTATTTGATAAGCATAGTTGTTGAATCCCATTGGTTGTAAAAGAACTTGAGTTAGAAAATAACATGAGTATCATTATTATGTGAGATTTGTGGTTGAGCGTTGTTGGAAACATTTGAGTTGGTTGATATATCCTTGGACTAGGGTTGTGTGAGAAATATTTGTTCCTTGTGATGATTAGTTGAGCTGAGTTGATTGAGCCTAGTCAAGTGATGTGTGAAGTGATTGTTCAAGTTCTATGAAATAAACTATTTCATAATTCTATGTTGAGTTGATATTAAGGTTAGAACATATTGAGTCTCTAACAATTCTCTTTATGGTTCTATAAGACTTGAGTTGAGTTGAGGTTGAAAAAAATTGAGTTAAGGTTGATTTGAGTTGAGAGTGATATTAGAACATATTGAGTCTCTAAAAAATCTCTTTATGCTTCTATGAGTTGAGTTGAGATTGATTTGGGTTGAGAGTGAGATTAGAACATATTGAGTCTCTAACAATTCTCTTTATGCTTCTATGAAGTTAATTTGAGTTGAGATTGCCATTCATTGTTGAGTTCATTTTGAGTACTACTTGAGCATGCTTGATTGAGCATTTCAGAAGGCCTTTGGGATAAATTTTAGAATAGTGTTGGAACATATTTGTGGATATTTTTGGGCAAGTTCTTAGTGATCTTGATAGAGCAGATTTGGGCAAGTTCTTGGTGAGATTTCTAGAGTAGATTTGGGTAAGTTCTTGGTGAGCTTGCTAGAGCATATTTAGACAATTTCTTAGTGAGATTTTTGGAGCAGATTTGGATAGGTTTTTTGTGAGCTTGTTATTCATATTTGGACAAGTTTTGTGTGAGCTTGTTATTCAACATTGGAAAAGTTATGTGTGAGCTTGTTATTCAACATTGGATAAGTTCTATGTGAGATTGTTAAGTAGGTTTTGTGTGAGCCTATTGAGTAGGTTCTTAGTGAGCCTATTGACAGATCTTTGGAGGTGATAGAGTATATATGATAGAGTCTCAGTGGATAGAGATCCAACAACCAACATAATTGAAGACAGATCTGAGTGAGGAGTCTTCAAGTAGAGAGAGGTCTACCAGTCAGTGTAAGAGAGAGACAAAGTCTTCTATAAGATCACATAGCCAAAGCAAAAAGGGAAAGAGTTCTCATTTGGATAGATATCCATAAACATTGTAATTTGAAGTGATTCTGAAAGAGATTGATTGAGAAAGTTTTAGTAAAATATTTTCTCCGTTGAGTAGCCCACATTGCGTGAACCACATACATTTTTGTGTCTCAATTGTGTGGTGACTTGTGCTCTTTCTTACTACTGCTATCTAAGTTATTAATGCACACTGCTATTGGTTATTGCAATTAAGGACTTTAATTGATATTGGTTTGGAAAGAAAGTAAAAAGTGATCTTATACTATTTACCCCCCCTCTCATTATAAGCTTGTGTTATTCAATTGGTATCAGAGTGGGTTCCTTCAGAAAGGCTAACAACTTGAGAGAAGATTCTACAAGAACACACATGGCAAAGAAAAGCAAAAGAAGAACCATGAGATCTAAGAAGAAAAATTAATTCGATATTGAAGCTCTAAGAAGGGAACAAGAAAAATTAGTAAGATGTCTTGAGTGTGGTAAGCTTGGTCACAGGGCATTTTATTGTCCACAAAATGGGTATAGCATCAATAGAGAGGAAATGAAACTTGACTGGATTTTAAAATATATTTTTGCTCAAAATGCAGCATTCAAGGTTTCAAAATAAGAATAATCTGCTTATGGTCAACTCGATCATGTCTCAGGTTACTGCAATGGCTTCAGTGATAGTGAATATTAAATGGAACTCAAGTAATATAGGCACAATAAAAATAGTGAAGATGAATGCAAGAATAAAAAAGAAAAGGAAAATATGTATAAACAAGGCAAACATGAAAATAAGAGCTTGTATATGGAAGAAGCAATAAGTTCTTATAGTAGCAATAATGAAAGTCTCTCAGTTAGTGAAAAATGAGAAGCTCCTACTAAATATCAAAAGTAGGAATCTCAAGTAAGAATTTATCATGAAGAGGAAAATAAGCATAGTTATGATCATGAAAAAAAGAAAGTGTCAGAACAAGCTTTTGAAGAAATAAAAGAAACAAACTCAAGACTAAAGTCTCAAGCACAAGATGATGAGAAGATGAAGACAAAGCTCCTACAAGATCTCATTGATCTAAAAATCACGGTTGAAGAGGCAAAGAAAATTGAAGAAGATATGCTTGAATAATTAAAGGTAAGGAAGCAAGAATGTGAAAGATTAGAACATGAAGTTGTTTCCTTAAGGTTGGAAGTGAAAGACTCCAAGGATAAGTTGCACAAGTTTTGGAAAGGTTTCAAAGCACCAAATGTCTCATATTTCAGGTTTGGGGAATCACAATCAAAAGGAAAGAAAGTTCTAAAATATGAAAGCAAGGAAGCACCTAAAATTTGTGAGGAAATTTCCAAAGTTACTATGGCTTAAAATATTCAGTTTGGTTCTTAAGTGAATCAAGCTCAAAGGGAAAATAAATTCTTGAAGAAAAATGCAAGGAAGAGGTTTAAGATTCTACAAAGAAGATTCAAGAATACAATGCACAAGTTGAATATGATCATAAGGATAATGGTCAAGAAAGGGCTATACATTGCAGGATCCATGGACCAAAGAAGTTTGATTTTTCTAGAAGGAACTTCAAAGGAAGAAGGTATGATTTTCAAGGACATTGCTTCTCATGCAACAATATTGGTCGTAGAGCTTTTCAGTGCAAAGGAAATGAGCAAAATGGTTTTGGTTTTAGAGTTACACAATTTAGAAGTCATGGCCATAATGGTCATGAAAATAGAACTTCACAATACAGGGTTCAAGAAAATAATGGATATGAAAATTAATTCAAGAAAGAATTCAACACATGGGCACCAACCAAAGGCTACAATATCAAGTGTTTTAATTACAATAACTTTGGGCATATTGCAAAATGGTGTAGGACTCAAATCCAAACATGTTCAAGGCAAGAAGGTCAAATAGGTTCAAGGCAAGAAAGTCAAACAGGTTCAAGACAAGAAGATCAAGTAATTCATCAAGATAAGGATATCAAAAAAACATGGAAGGAAGTTTATAGAGGAAAGAAACAAAGTGATATGGGAGTAAAAGTACTCCCATCCCAAAATTAATAACCTCAAGAGAGAATGTGGTGAGGGGGCTATGCTTAAGAGTCATATCGTTTAGCCCCATAGGTGTCCATTTTTCCATTGATGTCAAAGGGGGAGAGATTTTAGTAATGGAGAGAGCATTGAGTTAGGGGTAGTAGCCTCCAAAGAGAGTATTAAGTTAGGGGGAGCATCCTCCAAAGAGAATATTGCGTTAGGGGGAGCAGCCTCCATAGAGAGTATTGAGTCAGGAGGAGTAGCTTTGATTCTCAAAGATGGTTTTTGTAGTGATTGTGGTGTTTGCATTAGAGGTGTTTCCATCAATGACAAAGGGATATATTGTTGGAAATTTAAGTTAATTTGAGGTATTTTATGTTGTCATTGATGTCACATGGATCACATTGAGTTTTGGTGACCAAATGATATTTTGGAGAGCATGGATATATATAGGGTTTTTGTGAAAACCAAGGCAAACAAAATAAAAGGTTTTATTTAAAACCATGGATAGTAGATTTAAACTTGATTTTTCTTAAAACCCAAGTTGGCCTTTCGTTTCATCGAAAAAGGTGCCCCGATGATGGAGAAATTTAATTTTAAAGGTTTTTATAAAAACCAGTGGTAGATAAATAATTTTAATTAAATTATTAATTAATTTTATTTATAACCCTAAGAAGGGTTTATAAAGTTTATTTTTATAAACTTTATTATTCAAAAATCTTCCCTCGCCGACGTAAAATAAAAATACTCCTTCGAGTATAAAATGAGGAAGCCCCAAAATATTGAAAGTGGACGAAGGTAATTTGATTAATGCATGCACCTCAATTTTTGTGCAAGTAAAAGGAGCGTGGATTGCACTGTGGTCAAAGAGGGAATAGGGTTTGGTTTTTGCACCAAGGAAGAGACTTGTTCGGAGATAAGAGGGAGGCCCCTCTCCCTTCCTCATGTGGGTGTGGATAGCCCATGCGGTTTAGCCAAATGACTTGGCTAGAGGAGATGGCGGATCAAATCACGTCGAATCCCCTTTTTAGGGGTGTAAGAGGTATGCTCATGAACTCCAATTTATGCGGAAGGGTAGTGAATAAAACATATTTTGCATTGTCTATGGTATTTCCAAAGTTGGTTTGGGAGGTATAAGGTTAGAAAAATTAATATTATCTTTTTGGTTTTATTAAAGTGTAATGGAGAGAAAAGGGTGTATGGTGTTGACGATGATTTAAATGCTTAGAATTTTTTTGATGTCAATTATATTTTGGAGGAAGGTCTTTGTTCTATGATTTTGAATATTGTTTAAGGAAGAAATTAAATATCCCATGGTGTTGGATATTATTTGAGAGGAGCTTGATGCATGGTTAGAAAAAGAGATATTTTTGGTGTTTTTCCTTTTGAAAGTATGGCATATTATATATCGTCGGAAAGCTTATTTCGAGGGATATTTGACTAAATTATTTAGAAGGAGAAATAAGGTGTGTGTAAAGAGATATTTTTAATTTTACAAAGGGGTTCCAAAAGTGAAGTTTGCCTTGTTTTTTTCAAGAGGATTAAATCTTTCATGAGGTGACAAGGTATGCAATATTGTGATTTATTTTATTTTATGGTATAAGTGGTTTTGGGAGTGAAAAGGTTATGCAATTTTTTGATTTATTTTATTTTATGGTACAAGTGGTTTTAGGAGAGATAAGGAAGTTGTGCAATTAAATGCCTTGGTTATGATTATTGAAAAGTGGAGCAATGTTGATTATTTTGTGATCTACTAACCCTTGTGAAGATTGGCAAAAGAATTTTGTGATTGTGGTAGATTTACAAAGAGGTTTTTTCATCTTCATAAAAGGTATGGGCACATTCTCCAATTGATTTTTTATGGTGGTTGAAATCTGAAATATCATTGGAGAGAAAAGGATTGTTTGTGGTTTCCTTTTCGAAAGTGGTTGGTTGAATGCTTCAAGGTTTTTTGAATTGAGAGTTGTGTCTAAACCTTATTTGATAAGCATAGTTTTTGAAGCCCATTGGTTGTAAAAGAACTTGAGTTAGAAAAGAACATGAGTATCATTGTTATGTGAGATTTGTGGTTGAGCATTGTTGGAAACATTTGATTTGGTTGATACATACTTGGACTAGGGTTGTGTGAGAAATAGTTGTCCCTTGTGATGATTGGTTGAGTTGAGTTGATTGAGCCTAGTAAAGTGATGTGTGAAGTTATTGTTCAAGTTCTATGAAATAAACTATTCCATCATTATATGTTGAGTTGAGATTAAGGTTAGAAAATATTGAGTCTCTAACAATTATATTTATGGTTCTATAAGACTTGATTTGAGTTGAGTTTGACTTGAATTGAGTTAAGGTTGATTTGAGTTGAGAGTGAGATTAGAACATATTGAGTCTCTAAAAATTCTCTTTATGCTTCTATGAGTTGATTTGAGATTGATTTGGGTTGAGAGTGAGATAAGAACATATTGTGTCTCTAAAAATTCTCTTTATGCTTCTATGAAGTTAATTTGAGTTGAGATTGCCATTCATTGTTGAGTTCATTTTGAGTACTACTTGAGCATGATTGATTGAGCCTTTGAGAAGGCCTTTGGGATAGATTTGAGGATAGTGTTGGGATATATTTGTGGATGGTTTTAGGCAAGTTCTTGGTGATCTTGATAGAGCAAATTTTGGCAAGTTCTTGGTGTGCTTGCTAGAGAAGATTTGGGTAAGTTCTTGGTGAGCTTGCTAGAGCAGATCTGGACAAGTTCTTAGTGAGCTTGTTGGAGCAAATTTGAACATGTTCTATGTGAGCTTGTTTAGATATAGAAAAGTTCTATGTGAGCTTGTTATTCAAAATTGGACAAGTTCTATGTGAGATTGTTATTCAGCATTGGACAAGTTCTGTGTGAGATTTTTAAGTAGGTTTTGTGTGAGCCTATTGAGTAGGTTCTTAGTGAGTCTATTTACAGAGCTTTGGAGGTGATAGAGTATAGAGGATAGAGTCTCAATGGATAGAGATCCAATAACCAACATAGTTGATGACATATCTGAGTGAGGATTCTTCAAGTGGAGAGAGGTCCACCAATCAGTGCAATAGAGAGACAAAGTCTTCTAGAAGATCACATAGCCAGATCAAAAATATAAAGAGTTCTCCTTTGGAAAAAGATCCATAAACATTGTAATTGGGAGTGATTCCCAAAGAGATTTATTAAGAAATTTTTAGTAAAATATTTTCTTCGTGGAGTAACCCACATTGGGTGAACCATGTAAATTTTTGTGTCTCAATTATGTGGTGACTTATGCTCTTACTTACTACTACTATATGAGTTATTAATGCACACTGCTATATTTAGTTATTGCAATTAAGGACATTAATTGATATTGGTTTGGAAAGAAAGTAAAAAGTGATCTTATACTGTTCACCCCCCCTCTCAGTATAAGCTTGTGTTCTTCAATTGGTATCAAAGCGAGTTCCTTCAAAAAGGCTAACAACTTGAGGGAATATTCTACAAGAACACACATGGCAAAGAAAGGTAAAATAAGAACCATGAGATATAATAAGAAAAATGAATCCAATCTTAAATCTCTAAGAAGAGAAGAAGAAAAATCAGTAAGATGTCTTGAGTGTGGTAAGCTTGGTCACAGGGCATTTTATTGTCCACAAAATGGGTATAGCAGCAATAGAGAGGAAATGAAAATTGACTAGATTTTCAAAGATATTGTTGCTCAAAAGGTAGCATTCAAGGTTTCAAAAGAAAAATATTATGCTTGTGGTCAACTCGATCATGTCTTAGGTTACTGCAATGGCTTCAGTGATAGTGAATATGAAATGGAACTCAAGGAAGATAGGCACAATAAAAATAGTGAAGATGAATGCAAGAATAAAAAAGAAAAGGAAAACATGTATGAACAAGGCAGGCATTACAAGAAGAGCTTGTATATGGAAGAAGAAATCAGTGCTTCTAGCAACAATAATAAAATTCTCTCAATAAGTGAAAAAGAAGAAGCTCATAATAAAGATCAAAAGTAGGAATCTCAAGTAAGAATTTATTATAAAGAGGAAAATAGGCATAGTTATGATCATGAAGAAAAGAAATTTGTGTCTAAACCTTGTTTGATAAGCATAGTTGTTGAAGCCCATTGGTTGTGAAAGAACTTGAGTTAGAAAATAACATGAGTATCATTGTTATGTGAGATTTGTGGTTGAGCATTGTATCACTCCAAATTTTTTACACCCTTACCTTCAGGCTATAGGATCCGTGCCCGGAAGGGGGATGTGAGAAGGATGGGACAATACCTCGGACTAAGAGGCCCTTTGAAGGTCCCGCCTCTCGGGGGAGGGGTATAAGGGTGAATTTTCGATGGATGGTGGGTTCACCAGGAAACTTTTGAGTGGCATTTTCCACACTTAGGTTGATAGTGGGTTTGATGTGTTTATTTCTATACTCGATCATTCAACTCCTAGGTTTGGCAAAGATGAATCTAAATTACTCTATATGCCAATGCTAATTTAGATGAATATAGAAAATAAGAATGAATGCTAAACATAGGGAATATGCTAGCTAGAACATAATATACCTAATTCCAGATGTCTGATGAAGATTCTGAGTTTTGTAACAGTCCAGATCGCCTCAACTCGTATGTAATCATCTAAGATCAGAAGAGATCATCATCAATCTGACGAATTCATTAGAAACCTACAATCATAGAAATAGATACAAAATACCCAAAATGCAACTATAAAAACAAAGGGAAACGACAGAAATAATAGTAAATTTGCCTAAATGATAGATCCAAATGGCAATTAAAGAGGAAATGCATCGACTTCACAATTTATTTTTATTTTATCATGTATTTATATTATATGAGGTGAACTCCAAGATGCATAAATATAATAATTTAAGATAGTGCAAAGATATAATAGGAAAATGCAAAAAAAAAACTAAAGAAATGCAAACTCTGGGCTCTGATTACCCCAAATCTGGACTATAGTTAGGATCACCTCAAATCATACAAGATCATCTGTGCTCCTCGATAGGATCGTCTGAAATAGTCTGGAATTGCTTGCGATGATCCGATCTTGCTTTGACTGAAAAACAGTAAAGTTCCTACAAGAAAACATGAAATATCGAATGCAAATGATAGTACGAGGATGTTCTAATGCACAAGGAGCTAAATTTGTAGAGAAATCAGTCAACCAAGAGATTCAAAGGGGGTTCATGGGGATAAAATGAGAAAATCCTAGTTCATATAGGATTAGGGAGAGGTTAGGAGGTTGGAGATTGTATCGCTCCAAATTTTTTGCATCCTTACCTTCAGGCTATAGGATCCGCGCCCGGAAGGGGGATGTGAAAAGGATGGGACAATACCTCGGACTGAGAGGCCCTTTGAAGGTCCCGCCTCTCGGGGGAGGGGTATAAGGGTGAATTTTCGATGGATGGTGGGTTCACCAGGAAACTTTTGAATGGCAGTTTCCACGCCTAGGTTGAAAGTGAGTTTGATGTGTTCATTTTTATACTTGATCATTCAACTCCTAGGTTTGGCCAAGATGAATCTAAACTATTCTATATGCCAATGCTGATTTAAATGAGTACAAAAAATAGGAATAAATGCTAATAACAGAGAATATGCTAGCTAGAAATTTTCATACCTGATTTCGGATGTTTGATGAAGATTCTGAATCTTGTAGCAGTTCAGATCGTCTCAATTCGTACGTAATCATCTGATATTAAACAGGATCATCTCAAATCATAGAAGGTCATCTGAGATCAGACAGAATCATCTAAAATCTGATGAATTCGTCAGAAACCTGCAATCACAGAAATAGATACAAAATACCCAAGATGCAACTACAGAAGCAAAGGGAAATGATAGAAATAACTATAAATTTGTCTAAATGATAGATCCAAATAGTAATTAAAGAGGAAAAGCATTAACTTCACAATTTATTTTAATTTTATCATGCATTTATACTAGATGAGGTGAACTCCAAGATGCATAAGTATAATAATTAAAGAGAATGCAGAAATACAACAGAAGATTGCAAAAAAGCTATGGAAATGCAAACTCTGGGTTCTGATTGCCCCCAATCTGGACTACAGTCAGGATCGCCTCCAATCGTACGAGATCGTCTGTGCTCCTCGACAAGATCGTCCGTAATCATCCGAGATCGTCTGCGACGATCCGAGCTATCTTCGACTGAAAAATAGTAGAGTTCCTGCAAGAAAATGCAAAATACAGAATACAAACAATAGTGCGAGGGAATAAGGAACTAAATCTGCAGGGAAATCCATCAGCTAAGGGGTTTAGGGGGTTCAAGGGGATAAACTAGAAAAATCCTAGTTTATATAGGATTAGGAAGAGGTTAGGAGGTTGGGGATCATCCCAATCTGGGAGATCTCCAACAGGGAAATCTCCAACTGCGCAGACGCGTTTCTGCCCAAGTTGGAGAGGCTGTTGAAACAGAAGCTAATTATGAAAATTTGGTTTTGGGACGAAATCGTCTGGACGTTCTGTTCCAGACGAATTCGTCAGATCGGGGATGATTTCATCTAATCTACGACGATATCGTCCAACGGTCAAAACAAATCCTAAAAATGGCACGAAAAATGGGGAAAGCGGGTAACAGGCGGTTTAACGGGCAGTTTGGGGTTGAAATTCAAATTTTTATCTTTTATCTTTTTACTAAGGTTTAACCGTGCCAATTTTAGGGTGCTACATTTTGCCCCCTCTTTAGCGAATTTTTTGAAGAAAATGCGTTAAAGACGAGTTTTTCCCGTTTTACGAGAAAGCAAAAATATACTCAATTTTTTAGACGACGATTCTTGGTCGAATCGTACGAATGCTGACTATGGTGCCCCCTCCGTGTTTTTACCCAAATCGAACGTTTGAGGTAAAAACATGGAAAAGCAAAATTAAAATGTTGATTTTTAAATAAAATTAAAAAAAATAGGGTAAAACCCTAATTCATTTTTACTATTCATTTTTACTGTTCTAGAGCTCTGCAGAGAGAAAAATGGTGGAGACAGCGCACAGAGCGACAGAGGTCCAGCGCGGGCTACGGGTAAGGATCTAATCCTAGTAGATTAGGTTTGATTTAACTTTGTGCAAGTTTTTTGATTTAAATTTTGATTGTTTGGGGCATCGCGGCCGTTTTTAGGCCGTCGACGACGTCGGGACGAAATCGTCCCTATTTCACCGAAATCGTCCCTAGATCGTCGATTTCGTCTGAGGGCGAAATCGACGAACTAGGGGCGATCTCGTTCAACAAGGGGCGATCCCCAAGTTGCGAAATCGAAGATGATTTCATCCTCACAAAGGACGATTTTGCCCAATTTGGGACGATATCATCCAATGGTGGATGATATCATCTTTAACTTGATTTTAAAATGTGTTTAATTTGATTTTAATGATTGATTTATTAATGAATTTTGTTGTTTTATTGTTTGTTTTGCAGAAAGGGTTACTAAAGAGCCGAGAATGGAAATACGGTGGACTAAGAGATGACATAGCCATGCTCGACCAGGCAGAGCGTGACCGACTAGCATAGGTCGGTCTACAACATGTGGCAGAGATGCCACAAGTACCGACTGACATGGGGCTACTGACAGCCCTAGCAGAGAGATGGTATCCGGGGTCATCCTGCTTTTGGTTACCGATAGGGGAGATGGCTCCCACTCTAGAGGACGTATGGAGGATCATGAGGATCCCCATACAGGGATGGCTGATGATGCCTATGGCCAATCAGGGCCAGGCGATGATGAGACTGACTGGAGACCCGAGCTTCGCCCTGGAGAAGGGCGGGGTGAACATCGAGTCTCTACGGTAGATGCCTGGGGCATCTAGGCTGACTCGGGTTTTGGCAGGAGTGGTCGGTGGCTTACTACTGTGCCACCAGAGCGGGTGCAGACTACCATGGGTGCTCTCAGACATAGTCTGCGACATGAGAGACCATGGGTACAGATTTGCATGGGGCAGCTTTGTACTTTGCCGCTTGTATAGGATCCTGCATGGGGTCGTATACAAGGGAGGTCGATGTCTGGTCTTGACATCGCTGCTATAGGTTTGGTGCTGGGAGCACATTACGGTGCGGAGGCCGGTAGGGCTCCCATTGATAGGGGTTGACCGGGAGAGGCCCCGGGTTTTCTATTGGTGGCTACAGAGGGGGTCACAGTGGTGGATAGATCTGTCGATGTCACGGAGGTTGCTGGACGACCTCATCCTAGACCAGATCACCTGGAGGCCATGGCGAGAGCACCCTGGGTGGGCAGAGGATGGGCAGGAGCTGGCTCGCATCAGGCGAGTCTATTGGCTGAGGATGGAGCGGGGAGAGGTAGAGCTCCATCGCTATGATCGGGTACTATGATAGTTCGGTCTACAGTAGGGGATCCCTTCTCTCAGGGATTACGAGTACTCCTGGACTATTCGGGATAGTACTACACTGAGCGGGGCTCCAGATATGCAGCGATTCTGGAGTCAGGATGTGGACGATGCCCCCATCCAGCCAGTGGATGGTGATGATGTTGGGGTTGCAGATGGCTACGATGCCTGGTACGCAGGCATCCACCCTCCTCGGATGATGAGGGCATAGGGTCCAGTGCACGCCATGGTGCGCCAGATGGGGAGGCGACGGTAGGCTGCTATTGAGGCAGCGCGGGGTCACGGGAGGAGAGAGCAACGACGGTCCCCATAGGAGAGATGCCAGAGGATGGCACGGGCTCCACAGAGACCACAACAGCCAGGGAGGAGGGAGGAGGGACTGCCTCCTCAGCAGAGGGAGAGACCACCATCGCCCGATAAGGGCAAGGGTGTCGAGGTGGGGGAGAGCAGCGAGACGGCGGCTCTTCGGGCTGAGGTTGCCCACCTCCGGGCTCAGGTGCAGACATTGCAGGATGAGGCTACACGGCTCAGAGCTCGGGGTGGAGGAGCGAGCACTCGGGATCTGGCATGGTCTATTGCTCAGACCGCATTCTACCAGGGGCTATACTATCACATGGTTCCAGAGAACCAGAGGGTACCACTGCCAGCCCCTATTGCAGAGCCGATCATGATGGGATCATCGAGGACATCCTCACGATCGATGACGAGGACCCGAGATACAGCCCAGACCTCTATGGGACCACCTCCTCCACGTCAGGGCGGGGGAGGAGATGAGGCTGAGAGCTCGAGGGCTTCTCGAGGCTAGGTGACTAGAGACTGCATAGATATTGTATAGATTTTTGAGAGGATTGAGTATGCCAGGGTATAGATTGTGGCATACCAATCCAGTTTTGATATGATGTATATAATTTTTGTGATATATATATGATCTTTTTGATATGACTTGTTCATATGTTTTTATGATGCTTTAATGTTTGAATTGTTTGCTTGTTTGATTGATGATTCATGTAATTATGTCGTTTGGAAATATTATAATTTGATGTCATGCTATAAAATTTTAAATGAAATAATCTGATGTAAACAATTGGTTGTTGTGGTGTGATTTGATGAAAAATAAAAAGAGACTTCTAACAATAATTTCAAAGGACATTGTCGTTGTTATAGACCATTTCATGGAGTCGCCGCTCACTCGGTCGTCAAGCTAATCCCAGTATAGAAATATTGTTGAAAAGTAAAAGAGTGCTTAAGAGACTGTCTTAAGACTTTGTGTTGTGATGATGGAGATGATGATGGTTTGATGATTTGTTTTCAGATTTTCATAAAAATAGTATGCATGAGATACTAAAAGAAATATGATTTTGCTAGGCATAAATTCCTAAGTGTGATAAAATTTTGAACAATTCCTTAGGAATTATACCATGGTTTCAAAATGGAATGTTGACATAATGACATGAAATAGAATAAGTGTTCGTTCGTTTGTTTTAAAGCATGATTGTGTAACATAATGATGCAAGTCATATGAATTTGTTTTTATGCATTTGTTTTAAAAGAAATGGAAAATACAATTAGAACAATGGTTTGCGCTAGGCATAGAATTGATAGGTATAGACTTATACCATCATCGCGAAATCCAAAGAAGAAAATAGATATTTTGGTTTTATTGCAAGATGAATTTTTGACTTTTGATAAACAAAAAAATAATAATATGAAAATTTTGTTTGAAATCATTTTTGTGATTTTGTGAAAAGATGTATGTAATTGCTTTTATACAAAACAAAAATTCTGAAATAAAAGAATAAAATTATTCCGAAAAGAATTACAAAAACATTTTAAATTATCTCAAAGACAAATGTAGATTTATAAGGGATCCTCATGTGCAAATGTGAGTTCATTACCGATCTTGATTTATCATAATGATACAAAATCTCTCAAATACAAATGTGTGTGCGATTGTATTGTTCTTTCACCAATTTTGAGCAAGATAATTTGATACAAGTAATTTGCCTTAACCAAATAAATGTTCGTTGACCATGATTTATATGCATGTAACCGTACCAGACTACTATGTAAGTTAGGTTATCAAGAGCTAGCTAATCCATAAGCTGACATAGGTCTGTACAAAAGAAGGTCGCTAATGTGACAGACATATCACCATGCTAGGAATTACCCAAGGCCAAGTGGGTTGGGCACAAACCACCTGTTATGGGGCTTACCTCACGGTTTTCGAATAATTGAGAATTCCAGGGATTCAAGCTCATTCACCCTTCTTTTCTTTTCAAGGGGTAGGGAAAGGATTTTATTGCATTTTGCTTTTGCTTTTCTCTTTTGCTTCTTTTTTTTTTTGTACTTTTGTATTTTTGCTTGATATTTGAGATAATGCTGAAATATTGTTGTGATGATACAAAATAACATTTTTCTTTTTCTCTTTTTCTTGAACTTTTCTTTTCTTCCTATGCTAGGGATACTTGCTCGGATTAGCTGTAGAGCAAGGGATTTTTATTCTGGGTAGGGGTGAGCTTGTCCTTTTGTCAATTCTCAAAGATTCTAGACCATGTGCATGATAGGATAGCAGGGGAAACTTTTTGCTCAAGAAACCACTTCTACTATGTAGCATCATATCGAATTTGCAATGAAATCATTTTAATGTGAAAAGATATACTTGGTTTAAGTAAATAACAAGATCAGTTCTCTATGCTCAAAACTTTATTTAATGCCAATGTGGACTTTGATATAAGAGAGATTAATAATCATACCAAATAAAATCAAGATATTTATTCATGTGAGTGTGAAAGTGCGGGATTCCAAATAAATGCTAATTTATCCAAAATAACTGAAAATATAACTGCAATACTGCACAATTTGATAGGTACAAAAAATAAAAGATGTTTTTGAAGATTTTGATGATTTTGATGTTTTTGATTTTAAGTTATGAATTGAAAGAAATACAAGGTGATTGTTTTTGAAACGTTTTATATAAGTGACTAAAAGGAAATAATATGCAAAACAAATATATACAATGATGAAATGACCAAATTTTATGCATAGTAGCGTTTGAGATGCATAATGTTCATAGGTTCTTTAAGTTCTTTACCATCTAAGGTAGATAATTTGTATGCTCCCGATCCAAATTTAGCAGTGATGACATATGGTCCAAGCCAGTTGGGCTCAAATTTACCTTTAAGGTTTTTAGTTGCATTAGTATTTTTTTATTTTCTTTTAAGACAAGGTCACCGATCTCAAAGGATCGATGATGAACTTTCTTGAGATATGCTCTCTTAAGCTTGTTTTGGTAGGCACGAAGATGCTCCAAAGCATTGATGCACTTTTCATCTAGAAGTTCTAGCTGACTAAATCTACCAGCACGATATTCATCCCCTACTTCAGTATCTTGAAGTAGTAGAGCTAAAGAAGGAACTTCTAATTCAAAGGGAAAAATGGCTTCAGCACCATAAACCAAAACAAAAGGTGAAGTTCCAGTGGGGGTTCGAACACTAGTTCGATAGGCCCACAAAGCAGGATATAATTGAATGTGCCAATCTCGACCGGATTTATTGACCAATTTTTTGAGAATTTTGATTAATGTTTTATTAGATGCTTCTTCTTGGCCATTACCCTGAGGATAATAGGGAGTGGACCAACGATGTTGAATTTTATATTTTTGACATAATTTTTTAACATCTTTATTTTTGAAACAAGTTCCATTATCGAAAATGAGATTGGCAGGAATTCCAAACCTACAAATAATTTGATTAAAAATAAATTTGGAAACTTGTGTTCCAGTGCAAGAAGCTAATGGCATAGCTTCAACCCACTTCATGAAATACTCGGTGGCGATTATGATGAATTTGTGTCCATCGGATGACACAGGGTTGATTTTTCCAATGATGTCTAAGCCCCATTTTGAAAAGGGCCAAGGAGATGAAATAGCTTGCAATTCTTGTGCAGGCGCATGGACAAGGTCGGCATGTTTCTGGCACTTGTCGCAATGTCGCACATAATTATGTGCATCACTTTCCATGGTAGGCCAAAAATATCCTATCCGAAGGAGTTTCTTAGCAATGGCGCTACCACTAAAATGTCCCCCACAAGATCCATTGTGGGCTTCATTCAAAGCTGATCTAGATTCTTCTAGATTCAAACATCTCGATAAGATGCCTTCAAAAGATCTTCTATACAAGGTATTACCAATAATCACGAAGCGACTTGCTTGTCTACGTAATAACCTACGTTGGTTGCTAGTACAACCATCAGGGAAGGTTCCTTTCTACAAAAAATTAAATATATCAGTGTACCATGGTTCAGGAGTTGTTTCGTTGATGAGAAACACATCCAAAGGTTCTAAGCATGATTTTCTTGAAGCGGGTTCCTGGAGTCGATGAATAATGATGGTAGCATATTCATCATCTAACTCCAAGGGTAAAAGAGATGCAGTTGTAGCCATAGCGTCAACCGCACGATTGCTAGTTCGAGGAATAGCTTCCAAAGTAACTTGATCAAACAAGGATAATAATTGCAAAACATATGCTTTATATGGGCGTAATTTATCATCTCTGGTCTGATAAACATCATTGATTTGATTTATGACAAGTTGAGAGTCATCGAAAACCAATAAATTTTTAATTTTCAGTGCCAAGGCAGCTCGTAATCCAAGGATAAGAGCTTCATATTCAGCAGTGTTATTGGTGCAAGCAAATGTTAATTTAAAGGACAGAGGTATAAGATGTTTCTATGGAGATATTAAAATAATACCCGCACCAGCCCCACTCATGCATCGGGCTCCGTCAAAGTATAGGGACCATTGCTCTGAATGGTCTGCCTCTAGTTTAAGGCATTCATCAGGAAACTCAATGATGAGGGGATGAGTAGACTCTAAGGGTGCAACAACTAATTGATCTGCTATGATTTGACCCTTAACAGACTTTTGTCCTATAAACATGAGTTCAAACTCGCTTAGCGCAAGAACCCACTTTGTTGTGCGACCAGATAAATACGGTCGACTCATGAGATATCACAAAGGGTCGAATTTGGCAATAACATACATTTTTTGACTGAGCATATAATGTCGTAGTTTCTGTGTAGAAAATACGACTGCTAGACATAACTTCTCTAATATGGTATAGCGAGTTTCATAACTGATTAAGGTTCTGCTAATGTAATAATTAGCATGTTCTTTCTTCTCATCGTCAAGCTGAGCTAACATAGCTCCTAAGGCAGAATCGAAAGCAAAAATGTACAAGATAAAAGGACGATCAGATCTAGGTGGGGAAAGCACTGGTGGTTTAAGGAGATATTGCTTAAGGAGTCCAAATGCTTCCTGGAATTCTTCATCCCAATGAAAAGAGACATCTTTCTTAAGAAGCTTAAGAAAGGGTCCAGTTTTGTCTGCCAACTTATCGATGAAGCGGCGAATAGCTTGAAGCTTACCTTGTAAACTTCGTAATTCTGATATATTGGTGGGTGCGGGCATATCTGTGATAGCCACGATCTTGAGAGGGTCAATTTCAATGCCACGTAAAGAGACTATAACCCCTAATAATTTATCGGACTTAACTCCGAATATGCATTTGGCTGGATTTAGTCGGATAAGATATTCCCTTAACCGATCAAATACTTTCCTCAAGTCATTTAAATGATCATCTTCTTTGATAGAACGAGCTATAATATCATCTACATAATCATGTAGGATATCATGCATCATATCGTGAAAGATATAAGTCATGGCTCGTTGATAGGTTGCACCTGCATTCTTTAAACCAAATGGCATCACTTTCCAACAAAAGGTTCCCCAAGGGGTAATAAAGGTTGTTTTAGCTCTGATCTTCAGGAGCTATCCTGATCTGATTATAACCAGAAAATCCATCCATTAGGGATATCATTCCACTTCCAGCAGTAAAGTCAATGATCTGATCCATGTTGGGAAGAGGAAAATCATCTTTAGGGCATGCAACATTAATATCTCTGAAGTCTGTGCAAACCCTAACTTTAGTGGCTTCTTTCTTAGTTACTGGAACTACATTTGAGATCCATTCAGCATAATCAATGGCTTGTATAAAAATAACTTTCAACAGTTTTTCTAGTTCTCCTTTGACTAGTAAGGCCACTTTAGGATGCATTTTTCTAAGTTTCTGTTTAATAGGTTTAGCATCTGGATGGACTACTAGATGATGCATAACTACAGAAGGGTCCAAACCTGGCATGTCTTCATATGTCCAAGCAAAGACATCTTCATAGTCTTTAAGAAATGAAATGTATTTATCTTGTTTTTCTTGACTTAATTCTGATCCAATATTGATTATGTGAGGGTTATGTTCGGTTCCAATGTTAATTTTTATAACGTTTTCAACTTCCATATGTAAATCTCTCTCAAAATTAGGTGGGGCGGGTGAAACACCCAATTCTTGTAATTCTTCCAAGGTTAACTTGGATAATTCATCTTGAGGAGTCGTAGCTTCAAGCTGGGCTATACTCGGTATAGAGCCATCAAAATAAAATTCATTATATAACAATTCCTCAATGGAAACATCATGAAAGATATCTCCCTCCAACTCGTCGTCGGATTCGGCAATCATTTCAGGGTAAGCTATGGATAGCATATTGCAGGTAAAGGAATTATTCTTTGCACGCAAAGAATCTTGTTTATCGAGATAATCTTGGTAACATACAAGATGGTCATCATCCTCAAATGGGAAGGGCTGACCTTTACTAGAAAATAGGCCCACACCACAGCGGGCAGGCCATGGTTCTACCTCAAAAGGTTCTTTCATACCATTTTGGAAAGGTCCCAAACCTTTCCCTTTATATCCCAATTTAAGCATTATAGGCTTAGCTTTAAGATACTCATTAGCAAAATAGCATCTAGCATATCCATCACAATGTGTCTTAATGTTTCTGGGTATTCTTCCCCAATCATATCCCTTATAAATAAAAGCACAACTCCCGACTTGGTAGATACTTCCCATAGGTTGTGGGAGGCCCAAGGTACGAGGAGAGGGTGGGAGTTTATTTAAAAGAAGGGAAGTTTGCATGGCGAGTGTTGGTTTCTTCTGATATAAGAATTTTAGATAAATCGGGTAAGAGCTCATCAGTGAGAGCATAAGAGGTAGAAGGAACATTTCCTACATCGTCGGATGTGGAAAGGATGCCTGTAGTGGATGTAGATGTTATAGGGATATTGATGGGTGAGTCTATAGGTATGGAAGTTATAGGAGTAAAATAGGAAGCATTGGTTGTAATTTTAGGATCTTTTCGAGGTCCTAATGTGGTTTGTTTAGAAGATGGTTGAGCTATATGTAGAGGTGTAGTTGAAAGAGTAGATGATGTTATGGGTGTGTGTTTCACACGTTTGGGTGGATGATGAGAATTAGGATGTGTGGATGACAAGGCAGGGCAAAATTGAACTCCAACAGGTTCTGCCAAAGCACACATATCAAAGGGTCTAGGATCACCATGAATGGTAACCAACTGGTTTTTAAATTTGAATTTAACACACTGATGTAAAGTGGATGGAACCGCTCGCATCGCGTTGATCCAAGGGTGACCCAAAAGTATATTGTACGATGCAGGGCAATGTACAATAAACACGGTCGTATCTAGGGTTCTAGGACCAACTTGCAAGGGTATAGTAATGACTCCACACGTTTCTTGTGTCTCGTCATTGAAGGCTTTTATAATCATATCAGTTCTTTTCATTTCGTCACTTCTAAACCCAAATCGTTGGTAGAAGTCAAAAGTGCATATGTTTAAAGATGAACCATTATCAATCAAGACTCGTTTAACGGCTACATCTCCAATTAGGGTAGTAATATATAAGGGGTTATCCTTATGTAAACTATGTTGTGGGATATCTCTATCTCGAAAGTCAATACAATCGACTTCTCGAGTTATGATAGTATTGGACATGGCTTGAGGTTGAATATTTTGTGGTACCATCATTTGGCTTAATGTGAGCATTAATTCATCCCTATGGGTAGGAGAAGATCTTAACAGGTCCAAAAGGGAAATTCTAGCTGTAGTATTGGATAATTGTTCATTAATATTATAAGGAGGCTTAGGTTGAACATTAGGCGCATAATTCCCTTTATTGGGATTTTTCAAAACAAATGGAGCTGATCCATCGTTTTGAGTTTGATCTTGTTGAGAGTTTTGAGCCTGTTGTCTGGTAACGGCTCCGATGGTTCCTACAATATTATTTTGCGGGTGATGAATAGGTCTTGGTCTAGCATTTATGGCTTGTTCATTAGAAAGTAATTGGTGAGAAGATGGTCTAGTAGTGACTCTTCTAGGAAATGGTTCTTCTGGAACCATAGAACTTGTGATAGGTTGAATAGGATCTGATTCATCTTCAGAACTATTCGATTGATTTGAGGTGATTTCCATGTCACTTTCAGTCTCATATTCGGTGTCACTAAGATCAAGTGTCCGAATATTATGTAGAGGTCTAGTCGTAACTATGGATAAAGTTGTGTCAAATATTTGAGGATCATGAACAGGTAATTGTCCACTAATAGTCCCTACATATCGGGTAGGAGGGGGAACATTATGATGCTCAATTTGATTAGCCACCTCTTTACCATGCTTTGGTAAAGGATGTTGAAATATGTCCAATGATTGATTGGCATTCTGATTCTGATTTTGGGGAATGTTCTTTTGAGCATTATTAGAAGGATTTTGTTTAGGTTGAAAGGCTTGCACCTCCATCTCATTGTTATCAATCAGGTCTTGTATTTTATGTTTTAATATTTTACAAGAGTTGGTAGCGTGTCCAGGTCCTCTATGGAAATCACAATGTAAATCAGCTCTGTATCCGGGTATGGTTGGATCAGGTTCCTGGATAGTTGGTAATTGGATCAATCCTCGTGCTAGTAATTGCGGGAGAATGGTTGATAAAGGTTGATTTAACCTAGTAAATTCTCGGGGTGGTTTATCAGGAGGTTTCAATATAAACTTCTCTATTGTTTTCGTAGTATTAACATTGGCAATGTTTCTACTATCAGTGACTCCATCACCCACAACTTGTTTATTTTTATATTGATTTCTGGATGTTTTCTCATCATCTTTCTTTTTGAGCTGACCTCTTCTAATGAGAGCATCTTCCACCCTTCGAGCTAAATCTATAGCTTGATCGAAGGTGGTCAAGGTAGCAATTGATAATTCATAGGATAGTTGTTCTTGTAAATTATTGATAAAAATATCCAACATTTCTCGATAAGGTAACACAAAGTGTAATTTTCCTATCAACTGCCTCCATCGAGCTAAGAAGTCAGCAAAACATTCATCTTTGTCTTGTTTTAGGTTGTACAAATATTTAATGGTTACATGCCTTTCGATATAGGCACTAAATTGATGCACAAAAGACTCGACGGTCTCTTCGAAATTCCTCAAAGAATGAGTGGGTAGTTGATAATACCACTCCAATGCCATCCCCCCTAAACTTTTCGGGAACATTTTTAGTAATAACAAGTCATCATGTGATATGTCATGACATGCTATCCTAAACATATGAAGATGCTCTATGGGATCTTCAGTTCCTTTATATATAGGTAGGAGAGGCATAGGAAAGTGTTTGGGATATGGTTGTGCTACAACTATAGGGTCTAGAGGTTGACTACACATCTCTCGATAATTGTACGAGGGACGGTAGGGATCTATCTGGTCCATGCGAGAGACTAACTATTTCACCATGGCTTCCAGATTACCAGTTTGTCCACCATATTGGTTTGGTGGTACATGAGTATGGGATTTGTGAGCGTAGGAAGGCGGGACATAAGGATTAGATGCTATATTGTTGTTATGCAAATGGTTGGTAGGAAGAGTATTATGAAGAAGATTTGTTGTAGCATTATGTTGTATCCCAGATTGTTGGAAATTGGTATTTGGTTTTGTTTTAGGCTTTTGTTGATTTGAGGTATATTGATCAATAGCTTGGCGAAATAGAGTAGTGAATGAAGGTTTCTTTTGTGTGGGAATAACCCTTGGCTTGGTAACAGGCACTCTAGGTGGTTGGGTAGCCTGTTGTTGTTGCATGTTTTGGATTATAGCAGCCATGTCCAAATTGGATGGTCCAGCTTGATCACTCTCTTGATCAACGAAGGACAAAGGATTAGTGCGTGTGTGATATATATCTTCTAGGGTTGCTTGAGTGTCACTAATTTGATCTTTATCCATATGAACTGCTCTATTAAGAGTGCCAATATTAGTATTGAGGAATTTCCAAAAATGTTCCATGTTCTCAAAAGTAACAACTCCTTCTGGAGTTATTTTAGGAGATGAGGATCCTTCCTCTCTATCATTTTCTTTTTGTTCATTTGCATCCACAAATTCTTCTTCTTGTTGGTCTAAGGTTCCTTCTTCCTGAATTGGGTCTTCAGGAAGGACATCTAGGTTATTTTATGGTTTTCTTAACCAATCTTCTTCTACTTCAATTTGTTTTCCATTCCTGAGTCTAGTCATTATGTCTAAATTTAGATTTTAGCAAATATATATTAATATATTTGCAACAGATTTTGGGAGGTATATATTTTAATTATATACCTACTATAATGCTTAAAAGAAAATGTTTTGATTTTTTTGTTATGATTTTATTTTGTTTTTGTTTTTGTTTTTATACTTATAAAGACAATAAACAACACACTAAATGCAAGAAATAACAATAATAAAATAATAGCTTAGTTTTCTATAAATAGTTTATAGATATCATTGATAGGATCAAGTTCATCGTCATAAAATGCTCCTCTTCAAATTGGAAATGGTTTTTCAAGAACTTAATAAAGTGTGCTATAGTGATATTATCTGTTTCAGATTCTGTTTTGTAAAAATAAATCTCATGGCAATACTCTCGATATAACACAGCTCTGGGAACTCTATTCCATCTCTTTCTATCCGTAAGAACGACCTCTTGATCCTCTATATGAGATAGAAATTTATGTACTATAGCTGCATTCTCAAGGTATTCCTCAAAGGTGTACAATTCAGAAGACACAAGGGCTCTTTTATCTGCTAACCACCTATGGCAAGCTCTCTGAAGTTCATGATACAAAATCACTTGATCGGGATCCAGGATTCTATCTAGGACAAACCTCTTAATTTGCCTAAGTTCGGTTGCTCTAGATGAAATGAGATTCAATCTCCTATCAAGTTCGTCCCACAAAGGTTGAACCCTATTTGTTTGAGGTACTCTAAGCACATAAGTAATCTCTATAGCTGCTAATTGATTTTCAACATTAATGGTGACAACTCGTCTTTTATTATAGTCTACCATCTAAATATGATATGCAATTTTTGAAGTCTAAATGCATTTATGTTTTGATTTTTTTTTTTTATTTTTATTTTCAAAAGGTTTTTGTTTTCACGTCGGGTTCACCAAAATGTATCGCTCCAAATTTTTTGCATCCTTACCTTCAGGCTATAGGATCCACGCCCGAAGGGGGATGTGAGAAGGATGGGACAATACCTCGGACTGAGAGGCCCTTTGAAGGTCCCGCCTCTCGGGGGAGGGGTATAAGGGTGAATTTTTGATGGATGGTGGGTTCACCGGGAAACTTTTGAATGGCAGTTTCCACGCCTAGGTTGATAGTGAGTTTGATGTGTTCATTTTTATACTTGATCATTCAACTCCTAGGTTTGGCCAAGATGAATCTAAACTATTCTATATGCCAATGCTGATTTAAATGAGTACAAAAAATAGGAATAAATGCTAATAACAGAGAATATGCTAGCTAGAAATTTTCATACCTGATTTCGGATGTCTGATGAAGATTCTGAGTCTTGTAGCAGTTCAGATCGTCTCAATTCGTACGTAATCATCTGATATTTCACAGGATCATCTCAAATCATAGAAGGTCATCTGAGATCAGACAGAATCATCTGAAATTTAATGAATTTGTCAAAAACCTGCAATCACAGAAATAGATACAAAATACCAAATATGCAACTACGAAGCAAAGGGAAATGATAGAAATAACAGTAAATTTTCCTATATGACAAATCCAAATAGCAATTATAGAGGAAATGCAATAGATTTAATGATTTATTTTAATTTTATCATGCATTTATATTAAATGAGGTGAACTCCAAGATGCATAAATATAATAACTAAGATAATGCAGAAATACAATAGGAAAATGCTAAAAAAGCTAAGGAAATGCAAACTCTGGGCTCTGATTGCCCCCAATCTGGACTACAGTCGGGATCACCTCCAATCGTACGAGATCGTCTGTGCTCCTCGACAAGATCATCCGTAATCGTCCGAGATCGTCTGCGATGATCCGAGCTAGCTTCGACTAAAAAATAGTAGAGTTCCTTGCAAGAAAATGCGAAATATAGAATACAAATAGTAGTGCGAGGGAATAAGGAACTAAATCAGCAAGGAAATCCATCAGCTAAGGGGTTTAGGGGGTTCAGGGGGATAAACTAGAAAAATCCTAGTTTATATAGGATTAGGAAGAGGTTAGGAGGTTGGGGATCATCCCAATCTGGGAGATCTCCAACAGGGAAATCTCCAACTACCCAAGTTGGAGAGGCTTGAAAAGCTAATTATGAAAATTTGGTTTTGGGATGGGGTCGAATGGGATGAATTTCGTCTAATCTGTGATGATATCGATCCAATGGTCAAAACAAATCCTAAAAATGGCACGAAAAACAAGGAAAGTGGGTAACGAGGGGTTTGGGGTTAAAATTCAAATTTTTATCTTTTTACTAAGGTTTAACTATGCCAATTTTAGGGTGCTACATTTTGCCCCCTCTTTAGCGAATTTTTCGAAGAAAATGCGTTAAAGACGAGTTTTTCCCGTTTTACGAGAAAGCAAAAATGTACTCAATTTTTTAGATGATGATTCTTGGTCGAATCGTACGACTGCTGACTATGGTGCCCCCTCCGTGTTTTTACCCAAATCGAACGTTTGAGGTAAAAATGCGAAAAAACAAAATTAAAATGTTGATGTTTTTAAATAAAATTAAGAAAAATAGGGTAAAACCCTAATTCATTTTTACTATTCATTTTTATTGTTCCAGAGCTCTGTAGAGAGAAAAATGGTGGAGACAGCGCACAGAGCGACAAAGGTCCGATGCGGGCTACGGGTAAGGATCTAATCCTAGTAGATTAGGTTTGAATTTACTTTGTGCAATTTTTTGATTTAAATTTTGATTGTTTGGGGCATCGCGGCCATTTTTAGGCCGTCGACGATGTCGAGACGAAATCATCCCTATTTCATCGAAATCGTCCCTAGATCGTCGATTTCGTCCGAGGGCAAAATCGATGAACTAGGGGCGATCTCGTCCAACAAGGGGCGATCCCCAAGTTGCGAAATCGGAGATGATTTTATCCTAACAAAGGATGATTTTGCCCAATTTGGGATGATATCATCCAATGGTGGATGATATCATCTTTAAGCTTGATTTAAAATGTGTTTAATTTGATTTTAATGATTGATTTATTAATGAATTTTGTTGTTTTATTGTTTGTTTTGTAGAAAGGATTACTAAAGAGTCGGGAATGGAAATATGGCAATTTGAGAGATGACATAGCCACGCTCGACCAGGCAGAGCATGACCGACTAGCACAGGTCGGTCTACAGCATGTGGCAGAGATGCCACAAGTATCGACTGACATGGGGCTACTGACAGCCCTAGCAGAGAGGTGGTATCCGGGGTCATCCTATTTCTGGTTATCGATAGGGGAGATGGCTCCCACTCTAGAGGACGTATGGAGGATCATGAGGATCCCCATACAGGGACGGTTGATGACGCCTATGGCCAATCAAGGCCAGGCTATGATGAGATTGACCGGAGACCCGAGCTTCACCCTAGAGAAGGGCGGGGTGAACATCGAGTCTCTGAGGTAGATGCCTAGGGCATCTAGGCTGACTCAAGTTTTGGTAGGGGTGGTAGGTGGCTTACTTCTGTGCCACCAGAGCGGGTGCAGACTACCATGGCTCCTCTCAGATATAGTCTGCGACATGAGAGACCATGGGTATAGATTTGCATGGGGCAGCTTTGTACTATGCCACTTGTATAGGATCCTACATGGGGTCGTATACAAGGGAGGTCGATGTCTGGTCTTGACATCACTACTATAGGTTTGGTGCTGGGAGCACATCATGATGCGGAGGCCGATAGGGCTCCCATTGATAGGGGTTGATCGGGAGAGGCCCCAAGTTTTCTATTGGTGGCTACAGAGGGGGTCACAGTGGCGGATAGATCTACCGATGTCATGGAGGTTGCTAGATGACCTCATCCCAGACCAGATCACCTGGAGGCCATGGTGAGAGCACCCCAGGTGGGCAGAGGATGGGCAGGAGCTGGCTCACATCAGGCGAGTCTACTGGCTAAGGATGGAGCGGGGAGAGGTAGAGCTCCATCGCTATGATCGAGTTCTATGATAGTTCGGTCTACAGTAGGGGATCCCTTCTCTCAGGGATTACGAGTACTCTTGGATTATTTGGGATAGTACTACATTGAGCGGGGCTCCAGATATGCAATGGTTCTAGAGTCAGGACGTGGATGATGCCCCCATCCAGCCAGTGGATGGTGACGATGTTGGGGTTATCGATGGCTATGATGCTTGGTACATAGGCATCCACCCTCCTCGGATGATGAGGGCATAGGGTCTAGTGCACATTATGGTGCACCAGATGGGGAGGCGATGCCAGGCTACTATTGAGGCAGCACGAGGTCATAACGGGAGAGAGAAGCAATGGTCTCCATAGGAGAGATGCTAGAGGATGGCACGGGCTCCACAGAGACCATAGGAGACAGGGAGGAGGGAGGAGGGACTCCCTTCTTAGTAGGGGGAGAGACCACCATCGCTCGATAAGGGCAAGGGTGTTGAGGTAGGGGAGAGCAATGAGATGGTGGCTCTCTAGGCTGAGGTTGCCCACCTTCGGAGCTAGGTGCAGACACTACTAGGATGAGGCTACACGACTCAGAGCTCGGGGTGGAGGAGCGAGCATGTAGGAGTTGGCATGGTCTATGGCTCAGACTACATTCTACGAGGGGCATACTACCAGATGGTTCCAGAGAGCCAGAGGTTACAACTGCCAGCCAACATTGTGGGGCCGATCAGGATGGGATCATCGAGGACATCCTCACGATCGATGTCGAGGACCCATGACATAGGGTGGACTTCTATGGGACCACCTCCTCCACCTCAGGCGGGAGAGGAGATGAGGCTGAGAGCTCGAGGGCTTCTCGAGGCTAGGTGCTATAGACTGTATATATTTTTGAGAGGATTGAGTATGCCAGGGTATAGATTGTGGCATACCAATCCAATTTTGATATGATGTATATATATTTTTGATATATATATATGATCTTTTTGATGATATGACTTGTGCATATGTTTTTATGATGCTTTAATGTTTGAATTGTTTGCTTGTTTGATTGATGATTCATGTAATTATGTCATTTGGAAATATTATAATTTGATGTCATGCTGTAAAATTTAAATGAAATAATCTGATGTAAACAATTGGTTGTTTTGGTGTGATTTGATGAAAAATAAAAGGGACTTCTAACAATAATTTCAAAGGACATTGTCGTTGTTATAGACCATTTCATGGAGTCGTCGCTCACTCGGTCGTCAAGCTAATCCCAGTATAGAAATATTGTTAAAAGTAAAAGAGTGCTTAAGAGACTGTCTTAAGACTTTGTGTTGTGATGATGATGATGATTTGTTTTCAGATTTTCATAAAAATAGTATGCATGAGATACTAAAAGGAAATGATGTTTTGCTAGGCATAAATTCCTAAGTGTGATAAAATTTTGAATAATTCCTTAGAAATTATACCATGGTTGCAAAATTGAATGTTGACATAATGACATGAAATAGAATAAGTGTTCGTTCATTTGTAAAGCATAATTGTGTAACATAATGATGTAAGTCATATGTTTTTATGAATTTTTTTTAAAATAAATGGAAAATAAAATTAGAACAATGGTTTGCGCTAGGCATAGAATTATAGGTATAGACTTATACCATCATCATGAAATCCAAAGAAGAAATTGATATTTTAGTTTTATTGCATGATTGATTTTTGATTTTTGATAAACAAAAATAATAATATGAACATGACTTTATTTGCTAGATTTTGAAATAGGTTGTTTTAAAAATAATTTTGGATTTGTGAAAACAATGTATGTAATTGTTTTTATACTAAACAGATGTTCTGAAATAAGAATAAAATTTATTCCAAAAGAGTTACAGAAATATTTTAAATTATCTCAAAGACAAATGTAGATTTATAAGGAACCCTCATGTGCAAATGTGAGTTCATTACCGATCTTGATTTATCATAATGATACAGAATCTCTCAAATACAAATGTGTGTGCAATTGTATTGTTCATTCACCAATTTTGAGCAAGATAATTTGATACAAGTAATTTGACTTAACCAAATGAATGTTCGTTGACCATGATTTATATGCATGTAACCGTACTAGGACTACTATGTAAGTTAGGTTATCAAGAGCTAGCTAATCCATAAGCCGACATAGGTCTGTACAAAAGAAGGTCGCTAATGTGACAGACATATCACCACGCTAGGGATTACCCAAGGCCAAGCGGGTTGGGCACAAACCACCTGTTATGGGGCTTACCTCACGGTTTTCGAATAATTGAGAATTCCAGGGATTCAAGCTCATTCACCCTTCTTTTCTTTTCAAGGGGTAGGGAAAGGATTTTATTGCATTTTGCTTTTGCTTTTCTCTTTTCTCCTTTTTTTTTGTTTTTTTTGTATTTTTGCTTGATATTTGAGATAATGCTGAAATATTGCTGTGATGATACAAAATAACATTTTTCTTTTTCTCTTTTTCTTGAACTTTTCTTTTTCTTCCTATGCTAGGGATACTTGCTCGGATTAGCTGTAGAGCAAGGGATTTTTATTCTGGGTAGGGGTGAGCTTGTCCTTTTGTCAATTCTCAAAGATTCTAGACCATGTGCATGATAGGATAGCAGGGGAAACTTTTCGCTCAAGAAACCACTTCTACTATGTAGCATCATATTGAATTTGCAATGAAATCATTTTAATGTGAAAAGATATACTTGGTTCAAGTAAATAACAAGATCAGTTCTCTATGCTCAAAACTTTATTTAATTCAACTGTGGACTTTGATATAAGAGAGATTAATAATCATACAAAATAAAATCAAGATATTTATTCATGTGAATGTGAAAGTGCGGGATTCCAAATAAATGCTAATTTATCCAAAATAATTGAAAATATAACTGCAATACTTCAAGAATTGACAGGTACAAAAATAAAATATGTTTTTGAAGATTTTGATGATTTTGATGTTTTTATATTTTGATTTTGATTGATGAATTGCAAGAAGAAATACTATTACTATTTTTTTTGAAAAATATTTTGATAGAAATGGCTAAAATGAAACAATATGCAAAAAAATACAATATATACAAATGATGAAATGACCAAATGTTATGCATAATAACGCTTAAGATGCATAATGTTCATAGGTTCTTTAAGATCTTTACCATCTAAGGTAGCTAATCGATATGCTCCCGATCCAAATTTAGCAGTGATGACATATGGTCCAAGCCAGTTGGGCTCAAATTTACCTTTAAGGTCTTTAGTTGCATTAGTATTTTTTTTATTTTCTTTTAAGACAAGGTCACCGATCTCAAAGGATCGATGATGAACTTTCTTGAGGTATGCTCTCTTAAGCTTGTTTTGGTAGGCACGAAGATGCTCCAAAGCATTGATGCGCTTTTCATCTAGGAGTTCTAGCTGACTAAGTCTGCTCGCACGATATTCATCTCCTACTTCAGTATCTTGAAGTAGTAGAGCTAAAGAAGGAACTTCTAATTCAAAGGGAAAAATGGCTTCAGCACCATAAACCAAAACAAAAGGTGAAGTGCATGTGGGGGTACGAACGCTAGTTCGATAAGCCCACAAAGCCAGATATAATTGGATGTGCCAATCTCGACCAGATTTATTGACCAGTATTTTGAGGATTTTGATTAATGTTTTATTAGATGCTTCTGCTTGGCCATTACCCTGAGGATAATAGGGAGTGGACCAACGATGTTGAATTTTATATTTTTGACATAATTTCTTAACATCTTTATTTTTGAAACAAGTTCCATTATCTGAGATGAGATTTGCAGGAATTCCAAACCTACAAATAATTTGATTAAAAATAAACTTGGAAACTTGGGTTCCAGTGCAAGAAGCTAATGGCATAGCTTCAACCCACTTCGTGAAATACTCGGTGGCGGTTATGATGAATTTGTGTCCATCGGATGACACAGGGTTGATTTTTCCAATGATGTCTAAGCCCCATTTTGAAAAGGGCCAAGGAGATGAAATAGCCTGTAGTTCTTGTGCAGGCGCATGGACAAGGTCAGCGTGTTTCGGCACTTGTCGCAATGTCGCACATAATTATGTGCATCATTTTCCATGGTAGGCCAAAAATATCCTATCCTAAGGAGCTTCTTAGCAATGGCGCTACCACTAAAATGTCCCCCACAAGATCCATTGTGGGCTTCACTCAAAGCTGATCTAGATTCTTCTAGATTCAAACATCTCAATAAGATGCCTTCAAAAGATCTCCTATACAAGGTATTACCAATAATCACGAAGTGACTTGCTCGTCTACGTAATAACCTACGCTGGTTGCTAGTACAACCATCAGGGAAGGTCCCATTTTGAAGAAAATTAAATATATCAGTGTACCAATGTTCAGGAGTAGTTTCGTTGATTAGAAACACATCCAAAGGTTCTAAGCATGATTTGCTTGAAGTGGGTTCCTGGAGTCGATGAATAATGATGGTAGCATATTCATCATCTAACTCCAAGGGCAAAAGAGATGCAGCTGCAGCCATAGCGTCAGCCGCACGATTGCTAGTTCGAGGAATAGCTTCCAAGGTAACTTGATCAAACAAGGATAATAATTGCAAGACATATGCTTTATATGGGCGTAATTTATCATCTCTGGTCTGATAAACATCATTGATTTGATTTATGACAAGTTGAGAATCATCGAAAACCAATAAATTTTTAATTTTTAGTGCCAAGGCAGCTCGTAATCCAAGGATAAGAGCTTCATATTCAGCAGTGTTATTGGTGCAAGCAAATGTTAGTTTGAAGGACAGAGGTATAAGATGTTTCTATGGAGATATTAAAATAATACCTGCACCAGCCCCACTCATGCATCGGGCTCCGTCAAAGTATAGGGACCATTGCTCAGGATGGTCTGCCTCTAGTTTAAGGCATTCATCAGGAAACTCAATGATGAGGGGATGGGTAGACTCTAAGGGTGCAACAACTAATTGATCTGCTATGATTTGACCTTTAACAAAACTTTTGTCCTATAAACGTGAGTTCAAACTCGCTTAGCGCAAGAACCCACTTGGTTGTGCGACCAGATAAGTACGATCGACTCATGAGATATCGCAAAGGGTCGAATTTGGCAATAACATACGTTTTTTGACTGAGCATATAATGTCATAGTTTCTGTGTAGAAAATATGACTGCTAGACATAATTTCTCTAATATGGTATAGCGAGTTTCATAACTGATTAAGGTCCTGCTAATGTAATAATTAGCACGTTCTTTCTTCTCATCGTCAAGTTGAGCTAACATAGCTCCTAAGGCAAAATCAGAAGCAGAAATGTACAAGATAAATGGATGATCAGATCTAGGTGGGGAAAGCACTGGTGGTTTAAGGAGATATTGCTTAAGGAGTTCAAATGCTTCCTGGCATTCTTCGTCCCAATGAAAAGAGACATCTTTCTTAAGAAGCTTAAGAAAGGGTCCAATTTTGTCTGCCAACTTATCGATGAAGCGGCGAATAGCTTGAAGCTTACCTTGTAAACTTCGTAATTCTGATATATTTGTGGGTGCGGGCATATCAGTGATAGCCACGATCTTGAGAGGGTCAATTTCAATGCCACGTAAAGAAACTATAACCCCCAATAATTTATCGGACTTAACTTCGAATATACATTTGGCTGGATTTAGTCGGATAAGATATTCCCTTAACCGATCAAATACTTTTCTCAAGTCATCTAAATGATCATCTTCTTTGATGGAACGAGCTATAATATCGTCTACATAATCATGTAGAATATCATGCATCATATCATGAAAGATATAAGTCATGGCTCGTTGATAGGTTGCACCTGCATTCTTTAAACCGAATGGCATCACTTTCCAACAAAAGGTTCCCCAAGGGGTAATAAAGGTTGTTTTAGCCTGATCTTCAGGAGCTATCTTGATCTGATTATAACCAGAGAATCCATCCATTAGGGATATCATTCCACTCCCAACAGTAAAGTCAATGATCTGATCCATGTTGGGAAGAGGAAAATCATCTTTAGGGCATGCAGCATTAATATCTCTGAAGTCTGTGCAAACCCTAACTTTAGTGGCTTCTTTCTTAGTTATTGGAACTACATTTGAGATCCATTCAGCATAATCAATGGCTTGTATAAAAATAACCTTCAAGAGTTTTTCTAATTCTCCTTTGACTAGTAAGGCCACTTTAGGATGCATTTTTCTAAGTTTATGTTTAACAGGTTTAGCATCCGGATGGACTACTAGGTGATGCATAACTACAGAAGGGTCTAATCCTGGCATATCTTCATATGTCCAAGCAAAGACATCTTCATATTCTTTAAGAAATGCAATGTATTTATCTTGTTTTTCTTGACTCAATTCTGATCCAATGTTGATTATGTGAGGGTTATCTTCGGTTCCAATGTTAATTTTTATGATGTTTTCTACTTCCATATGTAGATCTCTCTCAAAATTAGGTGGGGCGGGTGAAACACCTAATTCTTGTAATTCTTCCAAGGTTAGCTTGGATAATTCGTCTTGAGGAGTCGTGGCCTCAAGCTGGGCTATACTAGGTATAGAGCCATCGAAATAAAATCCATTATATAACAATTCCTCAATGGAGACATCATGAAAGATATCCCCCTCCAACTCATCGTCAGATTCGGAAATCATCTCAGGGTAAGCTATGGATAGCATATTGCATGTAAGAGGATTATTCCTTAAATGCAAAGACATCTTGTTTATCTAGATAATCTTGGTAACATATAAGATGGTCATCATCCTCAAATGGGAAGGGCTGACCTTTACTAGGAAATAGGCCCACACCACATCGGGCAGGCCACGGTTCTACCTCAAAAGGTTCTTTCATACCATTTTGGAAAGGTCCCAAACCTTTCCCTTTATATCCCAATTTAAGCATTATAGGCTTAGCTTTAATATACTCATTAGCAAAATAGCATCTAGCATATCCATCACAATGTGTCTTGATGTTTCTAGGTATTCTTCCCCAGTCATATCCCTTATAAATAAAAGCACAACTCCCGACTTGGTAGATACTTCCCATAGGTTGTGGGAGGCCCAAGGTATGAGGAGAGGGTGGGAGTTTATTTAAAATAAGGGAATCTTGCATGGCAGTGTTTGTTTCTTCTGATATAAGAATTTTAGATAAATCGGGTAAGAGCTCATCAGTAAGAGCATAAGAGGTAGAAGGAACATTTCCTACATCGTCGGATGTGGAAAGGATGCCTGTAGTGGATGTAGATGTTATAGAGATATCGATGGATGAGTCTATAGGTATGGAAGTTATAGGAGTAAAACAAGAAGCATTGGTTGTAGTTTTAGGATCTTTTTGAGGTCCTAATGTGGTTTGTTCGGAAGATGGTTGAGCTATATGTAGAGGTGTAGTTGATGGGGAAAAAGTAGATGATGTTATGGGTGTGTGTTTCACATGTTTAGGCGGATGATGAGAATTAGGATGTGTGGATGACAAAGCAGGGCAAAATTGAACTCCAACAGGTTCTGCCAAAGCACACATATCAAAGGGTCTAGGATCACCATGAATGGTAACCAACTGATTTTTAAATTCAAATTTAACACACTGATGTAAAGTGGAGGGAACAGCTCGCATCGCGTTGATCCAAGGGCGACCCAAAAGTATATTGTACGATGCAGGGCAATGTACAATAAACACGGTCGTGTCTAAGGTTCTAGGACCAACTTGCAATGGGATAGTAATAACTCCACACGTTTCTTGTGTTTCGTCATTGAAGGCTTTTATGATCATATCAGTTCTTTTCATTTCGTCACTTCTAAACCCAAATATTTGGTAGAAGTCAAAAGTGCATATGTTTAAAGATGAACCATTATCAATCAAGACTCGTTTAACTGCTACATCCCCAATTAGGGCAGTAATATATAAGGGGTTATCCTTATGTAAACTATGTTGTGGTATATCTCTATCTCGAAAGTCAATACAATCGACTTCTCGAGTTATGATAGTATTGGACATGGCTTCAGGTTGAATATTTTGTGGTACCATCATTTGGCTTAATGTGAGCATTAATTCATCCCTATGGGTAGGAGAAGATCTTAAAAGGTCCAAAAGGGAAATTCTAGTTGTAGTATTTGATAATTGTTCATTAATATTATAAGGAGGCTTAGGTTGAACATTAGGCGCATGATTCCCTTTATTGGGATTTTTCAAAACAAATGGAGCTGATCCATCGTTCTGAGTTTGATCTTGTTGAGAGTTTTGAGCCTGTTGTCGAGTAACGACTCCGATGGTACCTACAATATTATTTTGTGGATGATGAATGGGTCTTGGTCTAGCGTTTATGGCTTGTTCATTAGAAAGTAATTGGTGAGAAGATGGTCTAGTAGTGACTCTTCTAGGAAATGGTTCTTCTGGAACCATAGAACTTGTGATAGGTTGAATAGGATCTGATTCATCTTCAGAACTATTCGATTGATTTGAGGTGATTTCCATGTCACTTTCGGTCTCATATTCGGTATCACTAAGATCAAGTGTCCGAATATTATGTAGAGGTCTGGTCGTAACCATGGATAAAGTTGTGTCAAATATTTGCGGATCATGAGTAGGTAAATGTCCACTAATAGTTCCTACATATCGGGTAGGAGGGGGAACATTATGATGCTCAATTTGATTAGCCACCTCTTTACCATGCTTTGGTAAAGGATGTTGAAATATGTCCAATGATTGATTGGCATTCTGATTCTGATTTTGGGGAATGTTCTTTTGAGCATTATTAGAAGGATTTTGTTTAGGTTGAAAGGCTTGCACCTCCATCTCATTGTTATCAATCAGGTCTTGTATTTTATGTTTTAATCTTTTACAAGAGTTGGTAGCATGTCCAGGTCCTCTATGGAAATCACAATGTAAATCAGCTCTGTATCCGGGTATAGTTGGATCAGGTTCCCGGATATTTGGTAATTGGATCAAACCTCGTGCTAGTAATTGCGGGAGAATGGTTGATAAAGGTTGATTTAACCTAGTAAATTCTCGGGGTGGTTTATCAGGAGGTTTCAATATAAACTTCTCTGTTGTTTTCATAGTATTAACATTGGCAATATTTTTGCTATCAGTGACTCCATCACCCACAACTTGTTTATTTTTATATTGATTTCTGGATGTTTTCTCATCATCTTTCTTTTTGAGCTGACCTCTCCTAATGAGAGCATCTTCCACTCTTCGAGCTAAATCTATAGCTTGATCGAAGGTGGTCAAGGTAGTAGTTGATAATTCATAGGATAGTTGTTCTTGTAAATTATTGATAAAGATATCCAACATTTCTCGATAAGGTAACACAAAGTGTAATTTTCCTATCAACTGCCTCCATCGAGCTAAGAAGTCAGCAAAACACTCATCTTTGTCTTGTTTTAGGTTGTACAAATCTTTAATGGTTACATGCCTTTCGATATAGGCACTAAATTGATGCACAAAAGACTCGGCGGTCTCTTCGAAATTCCTCAAAGAATGAGTGGGTAGTTGATAATACCACTCCAATGCCATCCCTCCTAAACTTTTTGGGAACATTTTTAGTAATAACAAGTCATCATGTGATATATCATGACATGCTATCCTAAACATACGAAGATGCTCTATGGGATCTTCGGTTCCTTTGTATATAGGTAGGACAGGCATAGGAAAGTGTTTGGGATATGGTTGTGCTACAACTATAGGATCTAGAGGCTGACTACACATCTCTCGATAATTGTACGAGGGACGGTAGGGATCTATCTGGTCCATGCGAGAGACTAACTGTTTCACCATGGCTTCCAGATTACCAGTTTGTCCACCATATTGGTTCGGTGGTACATGAGTATGGGATTTGTGAGCGTAGGATGGCGTGACATAAGGATTAGATGCTATATTGCTGTTATGCAAATGGTTGGTAGGAAGAGTATTATGAAGAAGATTTGTTGTAGCATTATGTTGTATCCCAGATTGTTGGAAATTGGTATTTGGTTTTGTTTTAGGCTTTTGTTGATTTGAGGTATATTGATCAATAGCTTGGCAAAATAGAGTAGTGAATGAAGGTTTCTTTTGTGTGGGAATAACCCTAGGCTTGGTAACAGGCACTCTAGGTGGTTGGGTAACCTGTTGTTGTTGCATGTTCTGGATTATAGCGGCCATATCCAAATTGGATGGTCCAGACTTGATCACTTTCTTGATCAACGAAGGACAAGGGATTAGTGCGTGTGTGATATATGTCTTCTAGGGTTGCTTGAGTGTCACTAATTTGATCCTTGTCCATATGGACTGCTCTATTAAGAGTGCCAATATTAGTATTGAGGAATTTCCAAAAATGTTCCATGTTCTCAAAAGTAACAGCTCCTTTCGGAGATATTTTAGGAGATGAGGATCCTTCCTCTCTATCATTTTCTTTTTGTTCATTTGCATCCACAAATTCTTCTTCTTGTTGGTTTAAGGTTCCTTCTTCCTGAATTGGGTCTTCAGGAAGGACATCTGGGTTATTTATTGGTTTTCTTAACCAATCTTCTTCTACTTCAATTTGTTTTCCATTCCTGAGTCTAGTCATTATGTCTAAATTTAGATTTTAGCAAATATATATTAATATATTTGCAACAGATTTGGGAGGTATATATTTTAATTATATACCTACTATAATGCTTAAAAGAAAATGTTTTGATTTTTTGTTATGATTTTGTTTTGTTTTTATTTTATTTTATTTGTTATTTTTTTTATGCTTATAAAGACAATAAACAGCACACTAAATGCAAGAAATAACAATAATAAAAGAATAGCTTAGTTTTCTATAAATAGTTTATAGATGTCATTGATAGGATCAAGTTCATCAGGAGTCATGAAATGCTCCTCTTCAAATTGGAAATGGTTTTTCAAGAACTTGATAAAGTGTGTTGAAGCATCACCTATCCAGTTATGTTGCATGATCTAAATCAGTTGGACTACACCTTCTGCTCTTCTTCTGGACCATTCTAAATTGATGGGGGATATAGGTTCTTTTTTCCTCAAAGACATGGAAAGTTCATTCCATCTGTCTCTGCATACTGACAATCTTTGGGAAGAAATTGTGATCACAAAAATTGTTAAATTTGGCCACACAGTCCCTTAAATTGTTCAAGTACATTCTCTTTATATCATCCCTGTTCATCATTGAAAAGTGTTGTTGGGTGATAACTAGGTGATTTGGCTGGATTGCTCTGACTAACAACTCAACCCTTTTTTCAATCACTTTATTTCGCATTTTCTCTTGATCCCAATAAAGCTGATTTTGTAAAGTAGACATAAATGCTCTCAACTGAACATCTCCAATGTAGATTTGAGGATGAGAGTCAAATTCCTCTCGAATGAAGAAACTGTGTAAAAATAGTTCACACAGGAGATTTTTCTGCTCAAAAGGACTGTTAAAATATGCTTCCAAAAAATCTTTAATAGTGTCCAATTTATATGGAATATTTGAAGTAATCCTCATGACCTGCCATCTGAGGTATTTTTCCTTCAAAATAAGGCTGTAAAACCTGGCTAGTCATCTAAATTAGACTAAAAATTCAGCAATTTGGCATAATTCAGACACCTTTTCTTTCAATGCCTGAATTTTTGTGTCCTTGTCTTCTAGTTGTTTTGCTTCCAATTTGAATTTTTTAGTTTTATTGGCAAGTTGTTCACATCTAAGCATCCAGCTAGCTATGTCTGCATTGTACTGCTCTAGAGACACGGTATTAGGTGGTCTTACTACAGGGGGGATCCTAGGCAACAGATTTATCTGAACTCCTTTTTCTGCCACTTCCATTGGTTGTTCATTTGTTAATAACTCTACTTGCACCCCCTTATTTGCTATTTCTATGGGGTTGTCATTAGATAATATTTCTACTTGTACACCCTTATCTGCTGTTTCTACTAGAAGTGTAACAAGTTGAAATGCAGGGACCTCAATAGGAGTACTTACTTGAACATTTTCTTACTGTTGGGACTATTCCTGTGTTGGTGGCTCATTTTCAACATCCTCTGCAATATTCCTCACCATTTCTGAAGCATCTTCAGAACAAGAAGGCAATGCTTCAGAATAAGATGGTGCTGCTTCAAAATGAACAGGCACTTCTTCAGAATGAAGGAGTGCTATTTCAGTATGAACTCTCATGTCTGCTTCAACAGAGTCATCTGCTCTTGATAAACCCAGAAGCAATTGAGCCAAATTATCTTCATCATGGGATATAGCTGGCTGTTTTTTAGTTTGTGACAACAATTTTCTCAATTCTGCTACTTCCTGCTGAAGCTCTGCAATTTTTCTTTATTGCATCTCAATGATGCTTTCTTTCTCTGTGATCCATCTAGTCTGTGTTTTGACAACACTTCTTGCTGCCCTCAGCTACTCTATGATGTCTTCCACTTCTATTTCTGCTTCAAAAGTTGATGCAGACAAATCAGTTGCAGTTGGTTGCTCAACCAATATTTCCTCTTCTTCTACAACAGTTTATTCTTGTTCAGGAGGCTCTGTGAGACTATCTATAAGGATATCTACCATATCTGTAGCCTATTGAACTGTAGCCTCCTCCAAACCATCCTGTTCAGTTTCTACCTCAGCTATCTTTTCAGGAAATTCTAGAAATTTTTCAGATGCTGGTTGTATCTCTATGACATCTGGGCTGCTTGGTCTATCTTCTTCCTCCATGACCTGTTCTATAGTTTCTTTCAAATGGATTCTTGTAGACCTCCTAGTTCTAGATGCAAAATTCTTCTTTTTGCTCTATTTTCTAGTGACAGCAAGGGTCATGGGGTCAGTTTCAGATGCCTCCATTTCCCTTGTTTCACTTCTCTGTTCTAAAAAATTAGTTGCAGCTTCAGCAAACCAAACTTTCTTTTGTTTTTCTACTCTGCTGCTAGTTCCAGATCCTCTTCTCTTTTGTCTCTTAGCTCATGAAGTTGAGGGTTCAGGAGTAAGGTTTTCTACTGCTGCTATGGGGTGTAGTTTTGTAACAGCTTCAGGGGCACCTTCTGCAATTTCTTCTGCAGCATCTTTTGCAACATTTTCTGCAGTAGTTGTTTCCTCTTTTGTAGCAACATCAGCAACATTTTTTGTAGCAGTTGTTTCCTCTTCTGCAGCAACATCAACAGTATTTGGTTCTTCTTCTTCCTCACTTTCATCTCCAAAAATGACATCATTTAGGGTAGAGTAAAACCTGTCAAAACTCCTAGGGTTTCCTCTAAAATGGTGTTGGCAAACTAATTTGATGAGGCCATGATGGTGAAGGCTTCCTTTACCCTCCTGATATCTTTTTGCCATGTTCTTTAACTCTTGATACGAGATACAGGGGAAGATTTACCCTAACTTCTAGTTGTTGTCCACCATGTCTGAGATGGTTCAAAATTCGCAGATGATGCCCTGACAACAGCACATACTGCCCTTCACAGGTTAAAAGCTTAATTACCCAGGTGGCTACTTCATCCCAGGGTTCCTGTAGGCTGGCCCTTTTTAACCCTTTGCATGTGTTGTTATGGGTTAAGTACTCTGGTTTTCTATCATTTTCTTCTACAAACTGATTAACTACATTTGCCAATGTGTTTTTGCCAGATCTAGTAATTGAAATCCCTTCTAATGGCAGCTCTGTAATATGACTTAAAATTTTAGGGCTTACCTCAATAGACATGACATTAACATGTGCTCGGTTGTTTATGAAAGTATGGGCGAACATGCCAGCTAAATCTTCAGAAGACCCATTGAATTTATCTAGAAATGTCATAAACCCTCCGTCTTCAAAAATTTGCACAACTACCAGATTTTCTCGGAGGTAAGTGGTATCTGCAGGCTCTGTTCTGATCTTTCGCCCCATTTTTCTCCGTTTAAAAATCGTATACTACGGTTGCTATTCTACTATTGGATCTCTGGTTGTTTTCTGTTGCAAATTTGCAGTCTTAGATTTGAAACCTTCGTTGCCCTGTTTCTTGTCTTCTTCGGAATTAACCATATCCTGTGCACTGTACTTCGCAACACATCTTCAGAAAGAAATATGGCACACATTTCTACTTTTGCATTGTACACCTCTTTTTTGATAATTGCATGGATGTCCTTGCCGTCAGGTCCACCTCATTAGTTTTGCAGATTCTCATGTGCATGTTAATTGACATTAAAAACTGGTGGCATATGGTTGGTCACGTTCTCCGTATTTCTAATGAGTGCAAAAATAAACCATGTACTGATTGACATGTGTCCCTTCGTCGCATGCAACTAAAAAAATATTAATTTTGTTGTACCTTGTTTTCTTGAATGCCACATGGAAATGCTCTTTCCGAAGATTATAACTTATTGCGCAAACAAAATTTCATTTTGAAGATTATGACCTCATTCCAAAGACAAGTCTTCATTCCGAAGACAAATCCTCATTTCGAAGATTATGACCTCATTCCAAAGACATGTCTTCATTCTAAAGATCAATCCTTATTTCGAAGATCAATCCTCATTCCGAATATCAGGTTGTATTGTGAAGGTAAATCATCATTCCAAAGACAGACCCTCATTCCGAAGACAGATCTTCATTCTGAAGACAGATCTTCATTTCGAAGATAGATATTCATTTCGAAGATGATGCAGCAAGTCGTCATTTTGAAGACTAAGTTTCATTCTGAAAACAAATTTCTTTCTAAATACAAAGTGCAACATTCATTTTGCTGTCATTCTGAAGACAATTTCATTTCGAAGATAATACAATAGGCACTGTTTTTGGCATTCTTGTTCCGAAGATTAGGCAAAAATCAATATTTTCATTCTCAAAACATGTTTTTAAGTATGCCAACTCTTATGAATACCTTTTATGCTAATGGTTAATTGTCACATACTATATACCAATCATTTTACAATGAAGAAATGTAAGAAATATATACCTGATAAAATAGTTAATGCCAATTTTTGAAGAATGACTGCTTTTGTTGATATTCTGCTGAGATTTTCTGCAACATTTCAAAACAAGTGCACTAGGTGAATTTGTACAATGATGGTTCAGAAATTTCTCAAGGTTATGCATGCCAAAAAACTGGTTTTCATGCACACCAACTCGGTAGTGCCTTAAGAAAAGGTTTTCACTGCTAAGTTATTCATTTTTCTCTCTTTTTTTTTCTTGATTTTCCCCCTTTTTTTTTTTTACCTCTCCTTTTCTCTCTTTTTTTTTTTTTTTTTTTGGATCCTGACTATGCCCATGAAGGAATTTCATGATTTCCCCTGAAACCATGCCCATGAAGGAATTCATACTCAGAATTTATTCATCTTTTTGTTTTCTATTTTTTTGATTTTTTTATATTTTCTATTTTTCTTGAAATCCACTAATCATGTTGATTGTTTTGAAGTGGAAGAAGGAATCTCTTCCACTGCTGTGTATCCAAACTATCAAGTTGCTACAAGAATTCTTCTTTAGTCAGAGGTGTATGGTATACCCTGAGGCGATGTCCATTCACTACCAACTTTCTTCGTGACCATCAATAGGGGATAAACGAGCTACTATGTTGTTAAATACCTCTTCAATCCAGTAAGGTCCCAACCATCTAGTTCTTAGTTTTCCAGGGAAGTCTTCATATTGAGAATCAAACAGTAAAGCCCAATATCCTTGTTGAAGTTTCCTTTGCTGAATGTGACTGTCATGCCACAGCTTCATCTGCTCCTGAATTACCTCAGTTTGGTGTAGAGCATCCAATCTAAGTTCATCCAATGCATTCAGTTGCAGAATCTTGTCTGTTTGTGCCTGCAACAATTCAATTCCAATTTCTAGTGCTGTGCACAATGTTAGTAGCTCAAATTCAATAGGTAAGAGAGGATTTTTACCAAAGACTAGTTCATAAGGTGTGAATCCAGTAGTGGACTTCCAAGTAGTATTGTAGGCCCAAACTACTTCAGGTAATTTATCTAGCCAATTTCTCCTATGAAAAGCTACTATTTTTGTCAAGATGCGTTCTAGTTCCCTATTTGTTACTTCAACCTGGCCATTTTCTTGTGGGTGGTAAGGTGATGATTTCCTATGTTTGATTTCATATAATTTTGTAAATGCTTTTATGACTTTGGATGCAAATTGGGGTCCTTGGTCTATGGTGATAGACCATGGAGCTCCAAATCTCTGAAAAATCTGAGTATACAAGAAATCAACGACATTATCTTCACGAGCATATTTGAAAGCACGCACCTCTACCCCCTTTTTCAGGTAATCAGTGCATACTAGAATATGCACCTTTCCTTGAGAAGGTGGATCAATAGGTCCTACAAAATCAAGCCCCCACCTCTCAAATGGTTCTAAAACCATTTGAGGCTGTACTGGCATCTCATTTGTATGAGTGGGCTTCCCCATTCTTTGGCATGCATCACAATGCCTAATGTACTTTTTCACATCCTTGTGAAGAGATGGCCAATAATATCCTATCCCTAGGATTTTCCTAACTGTGCTTTTTACAGAATAGTGTCCACCTGAGGGTTCATCATGACAAGCTCTAAGGATATCATACACTTCATCCTTTTAGATGCACCTACGTAACACATGGTCAAGACTGCACTTAAAAAGCATACCCTTAATCCATTCGAAAGAAGAACTCTGTTTGATCAATTGTTTTTTTTGTTTTGAAGTAAAATGTGGAGGAACTTTCCCTGTGACCAAATAATTGGCTATATCTACAAACCAAGGTGATTGGACTGATATAGCAAATAATTTTTCATCAGGAAAAGTTTCATCAACTAATTCCCCTTCATCTGTGTTCTGCAACCTGGACAAGAAATCTGCCACAACATTAGATTTTCTTGGTTTGTTGATTATGGTGATATCAAATTCTTGCAACAACAGCAACCAATGAATAATTCTTGCACTTACCATAGGTTTATTCATCAAATACTTAATGGTTGTATGATCTGTGTGAATAAATATTTGATAACCTGTGATATAATGCCTGAATTTGTTGATGGCATAAATTACTGCTAGGAATTCCTTCTCAGTTGTTGTATAATTTTTCTCTGCTCCTATCAAGTTATTGCTAATGTTGTAGATGGTCTAATTTTCACCATTATCAATTTGTCCTAATGCTGCTCCAATTACTGTATTGGAGGCATCAGTCTGAATGTGAAATGGTAATGTCTAATTAGGTCCTCTGAGCACATGTGGAGTTATCAATTTCTCTTTCAGAGCTTCAAATGCTTCCTGACACTTTGTAGTCCAGGAGAATTCAAAATATTTAGTCAATAAGGCAAACATAGGACTGGCTATTGTACTAAAGTTGGAAATAAACCTATGGTAAAAACCAATGTGTCCTAGGAAGATTCTGACATTAGTCTGAGTTTTAGGAGGAAGGAGATTCTTGATAATTTCAACCTTCTTTGGATCAACTTGGATCCCTTCAGGAGAGATGTGATGACCAAGAACTATCCCTTCCTTCATCATCATGAAGCATTTATCTAGATTTAAAGATAAGTGGTATGTTTCACAGCGAGTTAAGACTTTGTCAAGACTTTCCAATGTAAAATCAAAAGTTTGTCCACATACTATGAAATCATCCATGTAAATTTCAACACTTTTGGTGGTCAGATCAGCAAAAATTGCTAGGACTGCTCGCTGAAAAGTTGTTGGGGCATTACACAAACCAAAAGGTAAAACCCTATAGGCAAATGTTCCCCATGGACATGTAAAAATTGTCTTTTCTTGATCTTCAGGTGCAATCTGAATTTGATTATATCCACTAAATCCATCAAGAAAACAAAAGTATCTTTTTATAGAAAGAGTATCTAACACTTGATCTATGAAAGGTAATGGAAAATGGTCTTTGTATGTCACCTTATTCAACTCTCTATAGTCTACACATACTCTCATTTTTTCATTTTTCTTAGGAACTATTACCAATGGAGAAACCCATTGGCTATCAGAAATTGGGTAAATGAATCCTACTTCCAGGAGTTTTTCAATTTCTTCTTTCACAATATCTCTTAAGGCAGGATTCAATATTCTTTGAGGTTGTCTGCTGGCTTGACTTCTTCAGTATAGATTCTATGGGTACATATATCAGGATGAACTCCTGACATATCTTTGTAGTTCCAAGCAAAAGCATGAACATGCTTCTGCAAAACAACTATCAATTTTTCTTCCTCTTCCCTAGTAAGCTGGTTGTAGATGTTTAGAAATTTTCCTGGCTGGACTTCTATTTGTTTTGTATTTAGAAGGACTGAATTCACTCCTTCATACTTGGTGATTAAGGGATTAAGAGGACATTGTTGAGATGGGAGAAAAGAAGCAGTTTATGTTTTATTGCTGCTTGAGGGAAGCATATCTTGTATGGAACAGTGAGAAGGAAAAATCAGATGATGGTGCCATCCATGTGGTAGTGAAACAGAGTTTCCCTGTGATAGCACAGATGATTCATCTTCAGATTTTTGATTCTCCTCATTACTTATCAATTGTTGGATATTTGTTGCTTCCCCTTCTAAACCTTGTTCATGTAGAACATTCATCAGGATTGTTTCATTTTCTAAGTTTTCTGTGTCACTGAGGTCTTACGTGTGTTCTCTTACTACTAAGGTAGCTAGTGTAGAAATGACATCTTCCGGTTCCTCATCCGAGTCGAGAAAACCATAACCGACCTAAAAATTTGCTAGATGGTTTTGCGGGAGGATATAAAGAAATCTGTTTCGAGATCAATACCATTTGAAATAGTCATATTTCTAGATCTGCGATCTATGAAGGCTGCTTGCGAGTTGCAAGCCAAGGTCTTCCAAAAATAATGGGATATCCATGTGCTGAATTTCTTGGCTGTAAAACCAGAAAATCTGTAGGGAATTCCCAAGAAGAAACTTCTATAGGAACATCTTCAATGATTCCTTCAGGTTTTGCAACTGACCTATCAGCCATTTCTAAAACTATAAATGTGGGGCTGAGATGTTTGAGTTGTAATTGTTCCATTGTATCTTTAGTCATGACATTTATTGCAGCTCCTAGATCCACTAAAATATTTGATATTGGTACTAAACCTATGGTGACTGTGATAACTAGGATTCCTGGATCACTATACTTTGGAGGTAGTAGTTTTCCAGATAAGAGATCAGCTATCTTCCCTTCAACCTGTACAGTCTTGGGGAATGCTTTCTTCTTTCTTCCTACTCTTTTAATGCACAAATTTTGGACAGTACTATTAATTTTTGGTATTTCCTTAATGGCCTGCAATAAGGGCAATGAGATAGTCAAATTTTTGAGTTCTTTGACCAATTCTGACTCAGAATTTGTTGGTATTGCATTAAGTCTTTCAGGATATGGAATTATCCTTGGTAATTGTTCTGCTTGTGTCTCTTTTTCTATTGTTGGTTCCAATTTTTCTATTTCTATTGTTGGTTGGATTCTCTCTGGTTCTGATGATTCTTGCTTTTCATTATCTTTGATTTCCATTAAAACTGGTTTAGGTACAACTTTCCTTGAACGGAGTTGGATTTCACTACAATCAAGAACATTAATTTCAATATTTTCTTTAGCTTCAGCCACATAGACAGGAGGTGTCTGTCTTACAATGTTTGGATTAGTGACTAGCTAAGCTGGCAATTGAGGTTGTTTCACTTGCTGTGTTTGTTGTTGTTTTTCTTGAAAATTTTGATTAGGTGCAGGCAACAAATGCTGAGTTTGACCTTGATTCCTTTGTTGCCTTGGATAGGACTGGTATTGCTTGATTCCACTTGTGGTTGGTTTTGCACCCAATGTGGATTAGTCCGATTTTGATTCCAAGCTGGATTGTTTTGATTCCATGAGGGGTTGTTTTGATTCTGATTCCAGGCTGGGTTACTCCAATTTGATTATGGCCATTCTTGGGAATTTGTCCATTGAGGATAATTCCAAGGATGTTGGGGTGGTTTTGATTGTCCCCAAGGCATAGTACTAGGATTATGCCCCCAATTTGTAGGAAAACAAGGGGGATTTTGATATTGAGAGAAATTTCCCCCTTGTTTTGGTCCAATATAGTTGAGTTCCTCAGTTTGGTTTTTTAACACAGTTTTGAGTTGTGGAAGCAGGTGGCATTGATCAGTTGAATGCCTTTTTGAACAGATACTACAAATGGCTGAGATAGATGTTTTATTCAAAGGACATTTTTGCAAAGCATGTTTACTTCTACATCTTGGGCAATAAATTGCCAAAGGTTCTGTGTTTTTAGCTTTTGTAGAGATTTCCCCTAAAGTAGTGTTTAGATGCACTAGGATATTAGTTTTGAAATTTGCAAGTTCCTCTATTAGGTCCTTTACATCAGTGCCATTTGTGCGGATTTTTCTTCTTCTCTGTTTAGTGCGAGAGTAATTCCTGCAAAGATCCATAATTTCCTCATTATTGAGAGTGGTTACATCCCATTTTTCCATCAAATCTAGAACTTCTCTAAATTCATCTTGCAATCCTCTCAAAAAGATGGTTTTACATAATTCTGGTTCTACTAGTCCACATCTCCTTTGAACAAAGGAGAACCTATCAAGATAATCTTCCAAGGTCTCATCATCTTCCTGCTTGATTCTAAATAACTCATCTTTTCTATTTCTTACACGACAGTATTCCTGATATTTGTCTAAAAAGATAGTCTTCATTTGATCCCAGGTTTTTATGAAATTTGGCTCTAAGCTCATGAACCAGCGTAATGCTGAATCCTTGAGAGTTGATGGAAAAACCTTAAGTTTTTGATTGTCATTTATATAATCATAGGTCTGACACACTACCTTGAATTCAAACAAAAACTGGTCGGGATCTTCAGATACAACACCTCGAAAGGTTGGAAGTACTGAAGGTGAAATGGTCTTCATGGGAGAGTTTTGTGTTGGATTCAGATGAATAGGATATTCAAATGTTCTGTACGGTTGGAGTATATCCTGATCATCCCCTTCATTATGAACATAGCCATACTAGCCATCTGCATTGCCTCCCTCTGCCATAGTTTCTTGTTTCCTATGAGAAATTAAAGCTTTCCAAATTGTTCTCTCAAGAGTTCTAAGCCTTTATGTTGATGATTCTAATGAATTATCTTCCTTAAGATATTATGTTGATAAAATTGGTGATTTTCCTTCCTCAAAATGTTCTACTGATGGTGAGACTGGTGATTTTTCTATCAATCTTTCAGGTAGTTCAAACACAAGTGATTCACCCCTTAAGCTTGAATATCTCCTTAATGGGACAAGCCAAGGATCCTTTGGGGTATCCCTAGACTTATTCATTCATTTTTACTCTTAAATGACATAAATTAAGTCAATAGTTGTTATCTTACTCTACTGTTATATTTAGATTTTAACCTGAATGTTCATAGTTTAGTCTGATTACAGCTATTAGACTATTTATTTTCTTCTGACAACACTATTCTCCAGCAACGGTGCTAAAATTATGCATAGTCGTTATACCATCATTAATTCTCAATGAATCTGTCAATCCAGGGCAGTGTACAAGGCTATCTATGGGAGAAGAAGTAAAATAGCTATAACTTAGGTCAATCTAGAGCAACAGGTCTTATTGGTGGAACTAGTTGTGTGGGGGGTTTTGGAACATTCCTAACTCTAAATTGCATGAATTTAATCTTAATCTAAGTTGCAGAATTGGAAACTAATCATTAACTACAGAAATGAAGTCCTAATTACAATTGTAGAATGAGACCTAATTATATTACAGAATTAACAGTTACAGAATTGAAAGTTCGATCCTAATTGCAGAAAGGGAATCTAATTAATTTTGTAGTAATGAAAGTCTAGATCTAATGTGGAAATAAAAACTATCAAAATTCTATAACAGAAGGTTGTCAATCTTCTATTCAGATTTTGACAGCAAAACATAAAATGCAGGAAATTGCTGAAAAATAGTAAATTCTAGAAATAACAGTCTAAAAATAAAGTGGAAGCTTTGCTGAAAGTAATATTGCAACTAAAACTTTAAGCACAAGATTAATCTAAGCATAAATAAACTAATACTGCAAATATTGTCAACTATTTACAAGCAATTGAAATAACAAGTTCTACAACTCATTCTACTGCAGCAAAATCAGAATAAAAACCTGCTTTGTTAGTCCTCCTCCTAGGTCTGGAAGTGGCCAACCTCTTTGTCCAAAAGAAGGTGTAAGTCTCTCTCTTTTTCTAAATCTTAATCACACTCATTTACAAGCATTTTGAAATAGAACTGGTGCACTTTATTGATCAAAATACATGATTACAAGAATTCTGCTAAAAAACTGTTACAGGACTATAACAATCAATTTCTAGTTATACTCTGTATTTTCTGTTAGCTTCTTTACTCTATTTTCTACCTTCTTTTCTACTTACTAGGCTCAACCTGAATAAGAGCAATATTTATAGCTATCCTATGATCTTATTACAAACAAATAATATCTCAAAAGATCTAATCCTACAATGCTGCAACAAATTCTGGTTTTATCCTAGAAGAGGACTAAAACTTGATCTTTCCCTTAATGATGGCTTTGGTCGGCAATGACGGCAAAGACAGATGGAAGATATTTCTCTTTACTTTTTCCAACCTTTATTTCCCTTTTTTTGACTTCAAAAATTGGTCAACAGGTCAAAAACACATTATGTTCTTCATTTCGAAGATAAGTGGCTTCATTCCGAAGACAATGCAGTTCTCATTTCGAAGATCGCTCATTCCGAAGATACTGCATTCTCATTCCGAATATCGCTCATTCTAAAGATACTGCATGTTTCATTCTAAAGATCTGCTCATTCTAAAGACGCTGCATTCTTCATTCCGAAGATCCGCTCATTTCAAAGATACTGTGTTCCTTCATTCTGAAGATATCTGTTCATTTCGAAGATACTTCAGAATGAAAAAATGTATGTTTTTCCAGTGATTTCTTCTGCATATCTCAGGTGGGTTATCTCCTAAGATCAAATTCTAATGATCTTCATCCCTTTCCTCATGTGAATTCCATGCCTTGCTATTTATGGACAGCTGGTTGGAATTTACATGGGAAAGACCAGTTTTTGCTGCATAGCAATAGTTTGCTTGCATTGTTGCTAGATTTAGGTGAAGTAAATGCTTGAGACAAATCAAAATATGATTAGTGAAATGCTTCTATTATTCTAAGAATATCCCATTGTAGCAAATCATAGCAAAAAGAACACAAAACTATGCAAAAAGCTGTAAAATCAGCATATAATATTTCAAATACATTGATCATGCAAAATGGGTAATATACAACATATTGAATCAACTTAACTAACATATCAAATAAAACATAAGATTTTATAGGCATTTTTAGTGTACAAAACATGTTATGATTGAGGCATTTCCAGGACTTATCATGTGCTATAGTGATATTATCTGTTTTAGACTCTGACTGGCAGAAATAAAGTTCATGGTAATACTCTCGATATAACATAGCTCTAGGAACTCTATTTCATATTTTTCTATCCATAAGAACGACCTCTTGGTCCTCTATATGAGATAGAAATTTATGTACTACAATTGCATTATTAAGATTTTTCTCAAATGTGTACATCTCTGAAGACACATGGGTTCTTTTATCTACTAACCATATATGGCAAGCTCTCTGAAGTTCATGATATAAGGTCACTTGATTGGGATCCAAGATTCTATCTAGGACAAACCTCTTAATTTGCCTAAGTTATGTTGCCATAGATCCAATGATACCTAATCTCCTATCAAGTTCGTCCCACAAAGGTTGAACCCTATTTTTTTGAGGTACTCTAAGCATAGAAGTAATCTCTATAGCTGCTAATTGATTCTCAACATTAATGGTGACAGCTCGTATTTTATTATAATCTACCATCTAAATATGATATGCAATCTTTGATTCTAAATGCATTTATGTTTTAATTTTTTTTTTTTTATTATTTTCAAAAGGTTTTTAGTTTTCATGTCGGGTTCACCAAAATGTATCGCTCCAAATTTTTTGCACCCTTACCTTCAGGCTATAGGATCCATGCCCGGAAGGGGGATACGAGAAGGATGGGACAATACCTCGGACTAAGAGGCCCTTTGAAGGTCCCGCCTCTCGGGGAGGGGTATAAGGGTTAATTTTTGATGGATGGTGGGTTCACCAGGAAACTTTTGAGTGGTATTTTCCACACCTAGGTTGATAGTGGGTTTGATGTGTTCATTTCTATACTCGATCATTCAACTCCTAGGTTTGGCCAAGATGAATCTAAATTACTCTATATGCCAATGTTGATTTAGATGAATACAAAAAATAGGAATGAATGCTAAACACAGGGAATATGCTAGCTAGAACATAACATACCTAATTTCAAATTTTTGATGAAGATTCTGAGTTTTGTAATAGTCCAGATCGCCTCAAATCGTACGTAATCATCTAAGATCAAACGAGATCATTGTCAATCTGATGAATTCATCAAAAACCTGCAATCATAGAAACAGATACAAAATACCCAAAATGCAACTACAAAAACAAAGGGAAACGACAGAAATAATAGTAAATTTGCCTAAATGATAGATCCAAATAGCAATTAAAGAGGAAATGCATCGACTTCACAATTTATTTTGATTTTATCATGCATTTATATTAGATGAGGTGAACTCCAAGATGCATAAATATAATAATTTAAGATAGTGCAGAGATATAATTGGAAAATGCAGAAAAAATACCAAGGAAATGCAAACTCTAGGCTCTGATTGCCCCTAATATGGACTACAGTCAGGATCACCTCCAATCATACAATATTGTCTGCACTCCTTGACAGGATCATCCAAAATAGTCTGGAATCACTTGCAATGATCCGATCTTGCTTCGACTAAAAAATAGTAAAGTTCCTACAAGAAAACATGAAATATCAAATGCAAATGATAGTACGAGGATGTTCTAATGCACAAGGAGCTAAATTTGCAGGGAAATTAGTCAACCAGGAGATTCAAAGGGGGTTCAGGGGGATAAATTGAGAAAATCCTAGTTTATATAGGATTAGGGAGATGTTAGGAGGTTGAAGATCATCCCAATTTGGGAGATCTCCAATGGGGGAGACTCTAACTGCACAGACACGCTTTCTGCCCAGGTTAGAGAAGTTGTTGGAACAAAAGCTAAGTATGAAAATTTAGTTTTGGGACGAAATCATCTGGACTTTTTGTTTTAGACGAATTCATCAGATCTGGGATGATTTCGTCTAATCTACGACGATATCATCCAACCGTCAAAATAAATCCTAAAATGGTGCGAAAATTTATGAAATTAGGTAACAGGTGGTTAACGGGCAGATTGAGGTTAAAATTTGAATTTTTATCTTTTACTAAGGTTTAACTATGCCAATTTTAGGGTGCTACAAGAATTGTTGGAAACATTTGAGTTGGTTGATACATACTTGGACAAGGGTTGTGTGAGAAAGATTTGTTCCTTGTGATAATTGGTTGAGTTGATTTGATTAAGCCTAGTCAAGTGATGTGTGAAGTGATTGTTCAAGTTCCATGAAATAAACTATTCCATCATTATATGTTGAGTTGAGATTAAGGTTAGAATATATTGAGTCTCTAACAATTATCTTTATGGTTCTATAAGACTTGAGTTGAGTTTATGTTGACTTGAATTGAGTTAAGGTTGATTTGAGTTTAGCGTGATATTAGAATATATTGAGTCTCTAACAATTCTTTTTATGCTTCTATGAGTTGAGTTTAGATTGATTTGGGTTGTGAGTGAGATTAGAACATATTGAGTCTCTAAAAATTCTCTTTATGCTTCTATGAAGTTAATTTGAGTTGAGATTGCCATTCATTGTTGAGTTCATTTTGAGTACTACTTGAGCATGATTGATTGAGCCTTTGAGAATACATTTGGGATAGATTTGAGGATAGTGTTGGGATAGATTTGTGGATAGTTTTGGGCAAGTTCTTGGTGAGCTTGCTAGAGCAGATTTGGGCAAGTTCTTGGTGAGCTTGCTAGAGTAGATTTGGGCAAGTTCTTGGTGATCTTGCTAGAGCATATTTGGACAAGTTCTTAGTGATCTTGTTGGAGAAGATTTGGACAGGTTCTATGTGAGCTTGTTATTCAAATTTGGACAAGTTCTGTGTGAATTTGTTATTCAACATTGGACAAGTTCTGTGTGAGCTTGTTATTCAACATTGGACAAGTTCTATATGAGCATGTTATTTAGAATTGGATAAGTTTTGTGTGATATTGTTAAGTAGGTTCTTAGTGAGACTATTGAGTAGGTTTTTAGTGAGCCTATTGATAGAGCTTTGGAGGTGACAGAGTACAAAGGATAGAGTCTCATTGGATAGATATCCAGTAGCCAGCATATTTGATGACAGATCTGAGTGAGGAGTCTTCAAGTGGAGAGAGGTTCACCAGTTAGTACAACAGAGAGAAAGTCTTCTAGAAGATCACATAGCTAGAGTAGAAGGGGAAATAGTTCTCCTTTTGACAAAGATTCATAAACATTGTAATTGGTAGTGATTCCCAAAGAGATTGATTGAGAAATTTTTAGTAAAATATTTTCTCCATGGAGTAGTCCACACTAGTTGAACCACGTAAATTGTTGTATCTCAATTGTGTGGTGACTTGTGCTCCTTATTACTACTTCTATATGAGTTATTAATGCACATTACTATATTTGGTTATTGCAATTAAGGACAATAATTGATATTGGTTTGGAAAGAAAGTAAAAAGTAGTCTTATACTATTCACCTCCCCTCTCAGTATAAGCTTGTGTTCTTCAGGAATATATACAAAAAAATAGAACTGGGATAGATAGTTATGACCCAACCATCACCTTCTTGTACTGTGTAGAAATGGAATACAACATATTACAATACAAAATCACCACCACTTAGATAACCAAAATATACAATGGGAATAACTTACAAATACAACTGAATAATCTATGCACACAACATGTATCCTACACTACTACTATCTGCAATACGCCATACTTCAATGAATAATTTACCAACAATATACTTTAGAAAATAGCAACATGCACACACACACACACACTCCCTCATTTAATATCCCATATAGATGCATACTAATAGACATAACAGGGTTGGTAGGCAGTTGGAAACTACCGAACTACCTATGAACTACACTTTTCCATAACATTGAAAAAATATCCCATTACTTTACATTATTACTAACACTTTTCCACATACACATTAGTAAAAACACTTTGCACATGCACATTATTAGAAAAACTTATCACTGAACACTATGGCAATCCTCCACCGTTTAACAAAATATGACAACATAATGATAGACACTTTGTGTGCACACATTTGCACTTATAAATTCCTACGCTCAAAAATTCATTCATTATATAGACGTGTCAATTCATTTACCTATATATATCCCCTCCTCTAGAATTATTGGTGTCCTCGATGACACATGAACTAAAAATTGGGGATAGAAACACTAAAAACTATATTGGAATCTCTTATCATGCTCCTTCCACTTTTAGTTATTCCATACATATTTTGCAACTACCTTAACTTCAAACTATTCCCAAAAAAACATTATTTTATTGCTCATTTCACTTATGTTGAGTAGTGGAATAATGCAATATATTATTGGAGCTGCAAGGTTATTTAAATACATAACGTTAAGGCTAAAGATAGCCTTAAAACGTGTGATAAACAACCTCACCTTAGGAAGCTCTAACAACATGCTAACTACTAGGCTAATATTAAATCTAACCTAATATAGCCTAACAATATGCTACGTAGGAGAATAGCTGAATATTATCAAATAAAGTAATAGTCATTCTAACATCCCCCCTTATTACATTATTTGTGTAATTGAATAACTACTAGCTATGCTAACATCCCCCCATACAACAATATTTGGGTAAATTATATAACTGCCCCAATACAGTGAAAAATAATAAGAGAAATGAAATAATGGTAGCTCGTGCTTTGTCTTTGGCTTTGGCTCTAAGCATACCTCTAGAATTGTACTTTTGGGTCTATCTTAGGATCTGCCTGTGAATCTGCCTCTGGATCATTGCCTCTAGATCTGCCTATAGATCTACCTCTGGAAATTTGTCTCTGGGTCTGTCTTTGGGTAATCTCTAGGACTGCCACTCGGTCTGTCATTGTATTTTCCTTGGGGTCTACCATAGGTTTTACCTTTTTAGTAGAAGCCATACAACATTTATTTCATCATGGTCCATTGTGTGAGATCTATCCATCCACAATCAATATGAACCTTGTTGGCCAATTTTAATTTGTACCAACATCTTGAAGAAGAGTGATTCGTACATCCACAAAAATCACAAGGATGTAATATCCAACATTTAGCTACAACATGTCCTGTCTTTCCACAGTGACTGCAACAATGCTTTTTGGGAGTTGTAGGAGATTTAGGTTTTACAAACATAGAATTAATGGTACTTGCATGTCCAGTATAGCCAAGGCATTCATGCTTTGCCTTAACATTTAGCATTATAGGAGTTTGAATGCCTTGTTCCTGTTTACCTAATCTCTTACCATTGAATCCCATTTTCTTCATCATTTTGGAACCAAATCCTTTGGTGTGTTTTTCAAAACACCCAATTTCAACATCTTCATCAATGCTTTTAACAATATTGCATTTGTTGCTATTGATGAGATTATGGAGCTCTTTTTGAGGAGGTTCAATTGTTAAGTCACTAGTGTCACAAGCAAAATCTGCTACTAAAATGAGATCACCTGTGCTACAACTGATATCTACCATAGAAGGTATGAGGTTGCCTATATCACAACAAGCATGTGCCACAATGGGCTAAATGTCACTTGTGTCACAATAAGCATTCACCACAATGGGCTGAAGGTCACTTGTGTCACAACAAGTGTTCGCCTTTAGGACCTCACTTTCCTTATTTATTTCCAATTTACGTTGGGCACAATCAAGTGCAACAAATACCAGGTATATGCCCCTTAGAACGCCAATAGGAACTTGAGCACCATTTGTTTGAAGTTCTATACAAGACTCAGAATCATCGAGGAGAGCTACTAAACCATTGTTTAGTGTGAGGAATGTGCCCTCCTCATAAAAATCCAACCCATCCATCTCTGGTGGAAAGTATGGGTCTTTAACTGATTTAGAAACATCAGTTTTTAGGGCTATCTTTTTCTTTGATCTTCCAATTTTTAAGGTGTCGGTCTCTAAATGCACCTCTTACAATAAAATTTTGCAAAATAATTTGACTAAGGTGTCGATCACTGTCGAAAATGCACCCTTATAATTCTTCCCCCCTTGATTTTGCAACAAATTATATCTCCCCTGTACGAGGTTCCAAGGGGTAGTGCCCCTGGCGTGCCTCCCTTTACAAAGCTTGCCTCCTAGGAAAATTAGCACAAAATGTCACCAAAAAAAATCCCCCTGTGTGAAGTACTTCAAACAAAAAAAATTTGCTATTTATGAAGCCTATGAAAAAATAGGTTCCAAATTTTGAGGTTTGATGACTTGATGCCTTTCTTAGTGCCTTTAAGAAGTATCTCCCTTTGTTTCAATTTTGTGCAATGAGGAACAAAAAATCCCCCTACTCTTATGCAGCAAAAAAAATGTTCCCCCTTCAAGTTTGAAATTTGTTTTTGCCCTCTCATGCTTTTAAAAAAAATAATTTAAGGTTTAATTAAATTGATTTTTCTAAAAAAAATATCTCCTTAAAAATACTTTTTTTTAAGAAAAATTAATCAAACAAAAATTTATTAAAAAAAAACATTAGACCTTATTAAAGCAAAAAAAAAAATCAAACAAAAAAAATAATACCTTCGGGGGTCGATGGGGTTTGATCACCCGACCTCTAGCTTGAAAAAGAAGCTTCTAACCAACCAAGCTACTAAGCTCGGTGATTAATGAAGGGAACTTGCCCCTTTCTTTACCTTGCGAGCCCACATGCGCAAGTGGCCTACTGCCCCTTCCTCCACCGAGCGGCGATGCCACTCCTCGTGCACTTGGCCACCGCTGTTGGCTTGAATTCTATGACTGTCACATTCAGATCCACAAAACTAGCCTCCATAGCTGTATAAAAGAAAGAAGATGACACAAACAGTCTTTTCTGGCTGTCCCCACCATTCCACACACCTCCAAAGCTACAGTTGGGATGGCTGCAAGCCTCATCTATTTTAAGAGCACGGTCCACGACCACACGGCATTTTTTGAAATCAGAACCTCTAGATGGCGCCGATGCTCTATATTCGGCTCCGCTATACTTATAGACGCCGTGAAAACCCTTCAAAATGCAAGGAGAATGGCTGTTCGTGACGTTCAGAATCTCTGCGCGAGCGGCCAGCATGCCATAAAACAAATAGCTGTGGACATACACATGATATTTTCTACCGATAACTTTCACTCCCTTTACGTATGGATCTTGGCCTTTCTCAGGTATGGATCCTATCGGTGAAACGCTTCCATGGCAACTCCTTGGCAGTGGCAGAGTTTTTTTATTTCTTTGTGGCTTCACAGAGGTTCCATGCTCGATGTAAGGTCAAATCAGGCAGACTTTGAGTTCAATATTTTTTTAACAGACATCACAAATTTTCACTATAGGGAGGGAGCCTAGGCCCCAGACTATGCGAAATCGAAATATTTTAAGGAAACGCTCAGATTTACATAGAACTATTTTGCATGGCTCCTTGATAGTGGTATTGATCCACAACTCCTATGATCCTCCTCCAGATCTCTGCCAAGCCACAATACCGATGCCTCACTACACTAGTCAGCTCTAAATCAAAATCTTTCTTCTTCATGAATGCCAAGGAAAAATGGTTCCTATCAACAAACGATCATTCAACACCTGTCGACACACAATAGTTTAGCACATGTTCCACTGCCTTATCTAGCAGATCCAGCATTCACAGCGAAAAGTAAGTGACATAGAACTTGGTTCAATGTCGAATAGAGTGACACAGCCTTTGTGATTTTATTGCAGTCTGAGAATCATCAGCCTTCGTTCTGCTAGATCTTGCAGATTGCCTCTATACGGCTTTGATACCATGTCACAAACAACCATTCTCCTTGCATTTTGAACATCATGAACAACCATTCTCACGAACAACCATCAACACGATCTAGAGGTTCTGATGTTGTGCAGGCTCCAATCCAGCCTCAGCTGCTATGCAGGCTTTAGTGGCAGAATTTTTTTTTTAATCTCCAGCCAATCTTCTAGCAATATTTCGCTTCCTCCAAGTAATCTTTCGCTTCTACTTCCTATTATCAAACTGGCTCTAATACCATGTTGAGTAGTAAAATAATGCAATATATTATTGGAGCTGTAAGGTTATTTAAATACATAACGTTAAGGCTAAAGATAGCCTTAAAATGTGTGATAAACAACCTCACCTTAGGAAGCTCTAACAACATGCTAACTACTTAGGCTAATATTAAATCTAACCTAATATAGCCTAAAAATATGCTACGTAGGAGAATAGCTGAATATTATCAAATAAAATAATAGTCATTCTAAAAACTTCTTGAAATCAAATGCATCACTAACATAATGGGAAATCACCACCTTTGTTAGGGATTAAGGGGACAAGAGACTCCATGTAGGGTAACGAGGCAGTATTTTGGTGACCTTCACTTAACCATCTCAAAAAAGTTCTGCTTAGCTTTTAATGACCTCTCCATAAATCCAGACGACCTCTTCTTGGCCTTGAACAACCCTACCTTAGTATTATACAAACATCCCTTGGTCCCAAACAATCCTATATTGGTATTTTACGGTCCATTGCTCGAGCTAGATAGCCTACCTTCAGATGGCCCAACTCCTGGGCTAGATAATGCACTTCCTAGACTAGATGGCTCAGTTCCATCTCCAGATATCCAAGCAAGACCTTAATGGTGCAATTACCATTTGGGAACCTCTTGCTCCTTCCAAAAATTCAAGGGTGATCCCAAAAACCCTCTCCCTTGGCTAGATAGCCTATGGGTTGTATGGGGTTGAATCCTCTCCTCCAAAAAACCCAAGTCTAGATGACCAAATACCCCTAATAAACAATCAATGTCAAACAACCTCCCTCTTTGTCATCTACATCATTCACTTATTTGTTGCTTCACTCACTTTGTTCTTTGTATTATCTACATGTGTAACCTCCTATTCCTAAATAGCTTCAACTATCTACTCGATATCTACCTCCTCAATTGCAATTAGGTTTATAAATTTCACCTCCTTTACTTCCTGGCTAGGGATACAACTCTTCTCCAACTCTTAAAATCCTCTACACATCATGGATTCATCTTGACTTAAAATACTTTGACATAAAAATATGAAGTGCCACCATAAATTCTATTAAAAATAGTGCACTATGGGTCTACCCTCAATATCACACTCAGTTCAATATCTTCTAGATATATGATGGTTGTCACTGATTGCATCACAAATGGCATGCCCCCTTGGTACAATCTCCCTTTGTGTTGCACATATCTATAATGATTATTTCATTTGTTTACACAAGTTCTTTGCATTGCATGCATCTTTGAAGTTGTCACTCTTATATTCAGAGTCACTTCACTAACTTCTTGACCCCAACACTTGGAAATCATCCTCCAAACTATTATTATTTTCAAAATCATCACTTTAATTTCAAGAGACTCTCTCATCATCAAAGTTACTAACATCAAAATCACTCCCATATTTAGGTTTGCTCTCATCCTCATTAGCCTGATCCCAATATTTTAATGGTATTTTTGCATCACTTTCAAATTCAAATCCTGCTCGAATTCTTCTTGATATAATTTTAGATGGACCACCTTGATCATCTTCCTATTTGTAGTAAGAAGTCCCTTCATAAAAAACCTCTTCTTCAATGCATCTAATGGATCTTCCTCTATATGGGTAAACAACCCACTCCATCCAATTGTACAACTAAACAGAATCTATCACCTTTTTCCATTTAATAAGTTTCAACAATCACCTCATTGTTATTATGGAACAACAAAAAATCCTTCACAAATGCTATGGAAAAATCTTCCCAAGTATGGTACTCACCCTCTAAAAATATCTTGTACCAATCCATTGTGATTCCATAAAATATGGTAGGGAATAACCTCCTCCAATATGTATCATTATTCTTCCTATTCACCTTCCACATCATGAGTCAAATTTTCCAATGCCTGATTAGGTCCTCTGTTTCACCACCCTGAAACATGGGACACTTATGCGATATACCAAAATTGGGCATTGACGTGATAGGCCAATTTAACATTAGCAATGATGGTTCACGTGTCTCACCCTTTTCATACACATCATCAAGTAGAACCCACTATAATTGCTCTTATGCTAGGCTCCTATCCCATGCAACATGCCAACTTTTAGCTATCAAGAATTTTCTCAAGAGAACCTGTAGAGGAAGGTGATGACACTGATGCATTGGATGAGGAGTTGGATTTAGATGGGACCAAGGAACAGTTGTTGATTGTAGAGGAATTGGCAAGAGAAGAAAAGAGATAGAAGCAACAACAATTAGAGCAAATGGGGGAGCAACTGCAACATCAACCTTAGTCTTTGCAACAACATCCTCAACACTAGCTGATGAACCAAAAGATAAAGATTATACCATGAAAAGGACCACCAAAGACTACTACAGTGGTGGCAATGATTAGAGGAAGAGCAGAACTACTGGTGGAAGGCCAACACTATTAGCTACAAGGAATGATTTATGTTGCGGTGCAACAGGGCACTCTAGCACATTTGAGAGGCCAAAATATGCAAGTAGGCACCATAGGCACCACTACATGTACCAAGGAAGAGGTATCATAGGAGGTTGCAAGAAGATAGCAGCCAAAGAAAACAAAAATTTACACATGAAGGCATGTTCAAGAAATAGTGCAACAACCAAGAAGAAAGAAACTAGTTGATGATGATGAGACTAAACATGAAACTAAGCCTAAGGAGGAAGGAGAGACAAGTGAGCACTTCCTCACTAAAGTGTCAAATTTGAGGCGGCCCCCAATTCAAGGTGTGAGGATAAACAAGCAAGTTGATGGATTTTTTTAGGTGAGTGGGTTGTTTAAATAGGTACAAAGTGAGTTCAAAGTAGGTTGCCCTAGAGAATAACAACTGTGGCAATTGCGGGTGGATGTTGAGTTGGGCAAACCGCTAGGTTGGGCCCAAGCCAAGGAGAGGATGAAACACTTCGAAGAAATGCACCGAATTCAGCCATGGGAGCTTGTCGTAGGTAGTAGGGCACATACAATGATTGGAGTAACAAAGTTGCCTGAAGGAACTCTAGTATTGTACTTGCATCCACCTTGAATGTACATTGGTGATGGTAGACTTGATGAGTTTTCTAAATCAATGGGGGTCAAAAAAATCAAACTGGCACCTGAATTGTAGAAAGCCTCTGCTAGAATGAATTTCTTAGCTCATTTGATACAGTGGTTGGAAGTCGGTTTAAAGACACTTCAGGAGATGGTGAACAACCTAAGATTGGAGGAAGAACAATCTTAACCAGTTGCGGGAGGTACAAGGACAACTTCGACAAGTGCAACAGGAGGCTAAAGAAAAATTGGCGAGGATGTGGTAGGAGATAGATGAAATGCAAAAAAAGCGGAAGGAGCAAGATTAGCTAATCAAAAAACTAAATTCAAAGTGTGCCAAGGTACTGATTCAAAAAATGCTTCCTTGAATTCCCCTAGGGTAATTCCAATATTCTTCAAAACATCCTTAGTGATAAGATGGTATGGAAGTCCAAAAAGCCTAACCCACACCGAAAGCTTCATTCTATCTCAATAGAAAAATTTTCATTCCATGACCGTAAATAAAGGGCATCTTTCCCCCTAAACCATGGGTGACCTTTCTAAAGGTTTTTCCTCATCACCTTTTACAATTCAAAAATCAAAATTTTACGTAAAAGGGAAAGGGCAGCCATTTCAAAACCCTACTTTTAATTTTTAAAAAAAGGGTAATTTCTATAGAAGAGCATCCTTGCACTCAAGGGTTTTCAAGGCAACATTAAGAAGTGTGTTCTCTTGAGGTTATTCCTTGCACTTCAAATCCTTTAGAGCAAGACAAACCTAAAGATGATAAGTATTACTATGAGCAATGTGAGAAGATTGAAGAGATTGATGAAGATGAAAGTATTGGTGGAAATGAAAAAGAGAGAGGAAGACCCAAGAATAAAAAACAAAGAGAAAAAGAAACCCAAAGGGATATTGATGTGAGAAAACAAATGCAAATATTGCAAACGTTTACAAGAAGTGGGGCTAAACCCCCAAATAAAAACAAAAATAGCAATGAAAATAATATCTTGGAATATTAGGGGCATGAATAAGAACCCTAAAAAAGGTATTAAGAAATTGCTAGTTTGTTATAGAAAATATATTTATAGATATGGAAATTGGGCAGCAAATATTTTACCCCTTCGCGATGTTGAATTTCATCTTGACAAAATTTAAATTTTGGAAGGCATCTATATGAGTGAGATTTTATCTCTTAATAAAAATGATATAAAGGAGTTGATTGTGGAAACTTAGCAATTTGAGGAAGATGGAGAATATCTATGATAGAAAGGCAAATGAAGAATATATTTGATAGAAAGGGAAGTTGGATATGGTTTAATTAACCTGATAGAAACGTCATGAGAACAAGGTAATATTTTATTTTTGTAACGGGAGCAACACCAATTGAAGCCATAGCTTATTAAAAAAACAAATGGTCCCTTTGAATTTCATCTCCAATTTGTTGACGATACTTTTCTTTTGGGTCATCCCTTGGTTAGTGAGGGCTTGAAGTTTAAATTATTATTATCATGTTATAAGAAGGTTGTTGGACAGTTGATTGATACTACAAAAGCCAAGATCTTTTTCCTTAACACTACCCTTGATTTACAATTGATTACTGTGGACATTTTAGGGTTTAAAATTGGAAAATTTCCATCAACATATTTGGGTATTCTTTTGTCTCATAAAGGAAAGGAGGAGGAGCTTTGGGACTTAATTTTGGGTATAATGAAATCTTGTTTGGTAGGTTGAAAAGGTAAGTTCTTAACCATGATTGGAAGAGTACAACTCTAAGAGACTACATTGCAATTCATCCCTATTTATATGATGTCACATTTAAGGGTTGTCAACAAGTATAACATCCAAATTTGAGGTTTCCTCTTTGTAAGTGGGATAGGGTTTGGAAAGAAAAGAATATTGGAGGGGCGGGCTTGCATAATTGCATACTTATGAATTTAACCTTAGGGGCAAAACTTGGTTGGAGATTATTCAAAGATTAAAAAAGTTGGGCGAAAACGTTATTATACAAATTTATACGTTCTGTTGATGCTATGAAATTATTCAAGAAACAATTACTACCTAAAGGATCGCCAACATGGAGCTTCATATTAGTTTGTTTGTAACTGATCAAGAACTATATTCGATGGTCAATCAATGAGGGTGATCATGCAATTTTTTGGTCCAATACTTGGTTGAAGACTTATACCCTTATCTCTAATTCAAAATGGCAACTAGTGGCTTAGGCATGTCTAGCTTATAAATGTCCAAAGGTCAAATATTATATTAATGTGACCAACAACTCCAAATCACAAATTTCTATTAGTAACTTTGGTGAAAGAGAGAAACTCAAACAAATACCAAATGAGCTTTAAAAGATGCTTCAAGAGTTTTATTTCCCCATTTTTAAACAAAAAAATGAGTTGGTTTGAAATCTGTCAAAAAATGGTGGATACTAGATCAAGTAGGGATATGAGGATTTAGAGCAAACGGAATTTCTACTCCCAATGATTTACCATGGAAGAATGTTTGGTCACTTGAAGCCCTCCATAAGGCCTCAACATTCATTTGGTTAGCAATCCAAAGCAATATTCTTACAAGAAAGAGTCTACAAAGAAGAGGATATCATGTAACTTTCAGGTGTGGCTTGTATGAGAAAGATCTAGAAACATCAAACCACTTACTTATTCATTGTCCCTTTGCTAGCACTATTTGGGTCTTCTTTTTCAAAAATATGAGAATATCTTTGGTAGCTTCATCAACATTGAAAGAGTTGATGAAATGTTGGATTAATTATTTCAAAGCTAAAGCATTATATATTCCATGGAGGATTGACCTTGCCATTATTTGTTGGAATTTAGAGCTTGAAAGAATAATAGAATTTTTAAAAATAAATCTCAAAACCGTGCCCAAGTTTGGAATCATATTATTGCCTCTCTTGCAGAATGTTTAAAGAGATCATGCTTATCATGGAAATTCTCGTGCAAAAAAAGATGTGATAGCCTCTTGGTTATAGGATTTAAATGTACATGTTAGGGTCATTGCGATAATGGATTTAACACAAAATATTTGCTTTGATCTATTCTATGGTAAAATGGAAATGTTTAGAAAATGGGTTTATCAAAATTAATTTTTATGGTGCTTCCAAAGAAAAGTTGGTGAAGGTAGTGCTTTTCAAAATAATGAAAGGTAAAATTCGCCTTAGTTGCTCAAAATCATATGGAACTTCAACTAACAACTATGCAAAAGCTTGGGTACTTCTTACAGGGATCAAAATTGCAATTGAAAAAGGATGGAAATTATTTCAACTGAGGGGATTCACAAATTATATTAATGTTATCAACAAAAATGGATGTGGAGATTGGATTAAAAATATTATTGTTGATGTTTATCAACTATTGTTAGAGGCAATCTCTTAGAAATGTGAGCATATCTATAGATAAGGAAAGGAGATAACAGATAATTTAACGAAAATTCAAATTTTATAAGGCAACTGGCCGAGTGAGATTTTCTCTCTTAACGAAAATGATGTCAAGGAACTGATTGCGGAAACATAATAGTTTGAGGAAGAAAAATATATTTAATTGACTTACCAACAAATGTAATATTTTGTTATTTTGATAGGAGTGGACCTCAATAGAATCCACATATAGCTTATTAAAAATAAAAAAATATAAAATAACTTGAAATTAATGTTTGTGATTGGTTATTATTTGCATTATTCACAGTTTATGGAAAATTAAAGCCAGGACTAGTAACTACTAATGACTGTTAATATTACTTGATACTAATGGTTGAAAGGATCCAAACCTTTTATTTGTATAGTATTTCTCTTAACAAAATAATAATTTCTTAATTTTAACCTTGAGCTTTGGGGCATGATTGAATGAAATCCAAGTTGATTTTTTTGTCAATTCAATCCATCTCACTTGCCTCCATATATTGATGTTTTTTTCACATAAGTAAATCATGATAATTTGTTTTAAAGGTATTTTTAATTTGTGTCTTAGTAATGTACCTATAATGCATCAATTTGTTTATCCATTGCTAGACTCTGATTTGGAACTGACAATTTTATGATTATTGTTTTCAATGAGTTTACACAAGTCTTTATGGGCGGTCCCAGTCCTCTCATACTGTGTGGGGTTGAACTTTGGACCTCTCAAAGGGAGGCCAACACCCTTACCACTACATTAAGCTTGCAACTAGTTTTATGATTATTGTTATTACTATTTTTTTTAAAATGAAGGTGTAGAAATAAGAGGAAAGGATTTTTTTTTAATAATGATCAAAGTCAGTCAATGGGGAATGAATATTAAAATTGGTCACAACTACCTGAGGGAGTCAGAATAGTGTTCCAAAGAGTACAATACACAAATTATTGGAGTACTAAATCCAACATCCAACCTAAATAGATGAAACATGTCTTTATGAAGATGGCATCACGTGGAACATACACATATAGAGGATATATTAAGTACAAACAAAATACAAGCATGGCACAATGGGCACTCAAATTGTCATAGAAGATCCATTGTTGAAAAGAGTTAGAATGTGAGCTGAAGATGCAAAAGAGGAATCTAAAAATATATTGCCTGACTAAACCTCCTGGATTGTGAACATGGGTGATGTTGACTACCTTGATCTATATATAGAAAATATTCCTTGGTAGTTGTTATATGGAGAAGGCACTATCTCATAACTCTACACACTATCCTGTAAGAGACTAAAAAGGGTGATAGGTTGTCATCAACCCAATAGTTTGCTGAGGCTATGAGAGTTAGCGATCATCCCCTAAAGCTAATTGCTTCTTGGAGGTATAGATCCAAACACCTCTTTCCTAGATATTAAAAAAATGAAGAAAGTGATATCTCTGAATCTTTGTATAAGCAATACTACCTCCCTCTCATCTCATAGTACATGAGGCACCCAAAAATAAAGTGCTCATTTGTCCATACCTGTTATATGGAGCAAAGGTTCCAATATCTTCCTCTTTTGCTTGGGCCAAGGCTGACCCTTTTTGGACTTATTCTCTGTAGGCTAGGTGAATGTGATTACTCGTTCCTATGCATTTGCCTTGGTTAGGGTTGCGTTGGAAACTATCTAGTGGTCTATGGCAATACACGATGCAACCCCAGATCTCCACATCCAATCTGACACTATTGCTTCTTCAAACCCAAACTATTGTATTTGAACTGCTCCAAATCCTCTCAATGTTCTATATCCCTCAAAGCCCAGTTGTTGTGACAGTTGCAACTGCCTTGGCAACCGTTCACTTATCAACTAACTCTAGAAAATATCTTGGTCGACATTCCTTCACCAATCAACAATCTCCTCTCTAGCTAGATTTAGCAACCTTTGTCTTATTGGCTAAGAATGAGGGCAGTTTGTTATTCTATAGATGCACTATAGTCAAGGACTTGGCCTCCTACTTTATTTGTGTAGTTGTCTCCTTCGTCTTCTTGTGTCAAAATGTTTCTAATGTGTTGCACTGTTTGGAAATGGGAATCCCAATGTTGGGAATTCCCATCTCAGAGGCAGCAAACATGACCTCCTACTAAAACTATATGTTGAACATATTGAAAGACAAACTGGCCAGCAGAGTGTATGTCGATGATGAGGTACAAACAAGCGAGGAGAGCAAGAAGGCGGCCAAGGAGTACAAAGGCAACACGAAGACGACCAACAAGGAAGAAGACAACACGAAGGCCACCGACGAGGATGAAAACGATGAATATGGCCAACAAGGACAAAGAAGACACTTAATATGCCGACACGGACAAGTGGTGGTATGCCAACTAGGGTAGGGTACACAATGCCAACGAGGTGCCAACAACCTTTGTCGATGTTGATCATACCCACATCGATGACAATGGAAAGACTTGACGACTAGGATGGCTCCCTGGTAACAATGTAAATGGACTAGAACTGCTGACGACAATGAGGACTTGAGCAAATATTCTTCAAACAATGCTTGCCAACGAGGACAATTTGGGAGACAACACAGAGGTTCTTTCTAGCAACAACAATGAAGGGCTTGCCAACAATGCTGCCAATGACGGAGCAAGGACTTTAGTGATGATGGTCGGCCCTTAGTCAATAAAGGCCCTACAAAGGACAATGCAACTCAAAAGACTGACATTTGGTTCCCAATCGACTAGTTATCCCTTTTCTCTGTTAGAAGATGAAATTTCTTGCAAGTCTAATGATGCAATGTCTTCACCAACCAATCGATCTTAACAATTTTATGGTAAACTTGCAATGCCCTTTCTTGAAAGCTAGTTTATCTTTATCCCAATTGTGGTCAACACTTATCATCCTTAACCAGCCTTGTCCCAATAAGTCATCATAAGTTGGCTTCTACATCGTGATGATGCTCACTCTTTGTGTTGTCAATACACCCTTTGTCTTGATATCGTATTGATTAGCTCCCACTAGCCAAGAGTTAGATAACCATAGCATCAGTTCTCCTAGCTCCCTCCACGCCTTCTCTGGGATCACATTAACGCTTGACCACCATCCAAAATGACTTGTGTCAAGTTGCGGCCCAATATCTCCATGTGCAACAGTGTTGACCACTTCCCTTCATCAATCATCAAAACCACGAGGTCAATAAATTGATCTTGTGTTACAATCTTCAATGGGACTTTGTGTCTTCCTACTTTCTCCTTCTCTTGTTCTTGTAGCATAACCCCAACCGTTGCATGCAAGTCTTGAGCTACCTCGAAGAAAGTTGCCATGTTCGTTGGAACACTCATCTACAACATTTGACTTACCAAACTGTAACGATATTTGGGATGACGTTGATGGCTCCTTCGTCATCATTCTTCCTTGGTCACTATCATTGTCTACATCTCGCACTTCCATCATTTCGCCTTCAATCCCATCATCGGGCATCTTGATATCTTTTCTCATTTGTTATAGGGTTAGGGTACTCCATCTTTCTTTGCTTACCCCCGAGTTACTAAGAGAACATCTCTCATCCTCACACTTTATTCTTCAATGTCAACTAGATTGAAATTTTGGTTGTCACTACTATTGGTTGACTTAGGACAATTTGCTTTCTTATGATTCCCTAATCTACACCACTGGCACATCATCAACGCGTGTGTTCATGCAATTCCCTGCGAAGTGGCCCCACTCTTGGCATTTCCTACACTGCATGATGGGTCTTTCCTTTAGATTCATACTATAGTCGTTCTCCGCCCCCAAGCCTACTACTGCCTTCATTTTGCTCACAAGGTCTCTTTTCTTGTCGGTTGTTTTGATATCCTCTACTTGTCGCACCTTGTTCATTTTTCAAGGAACTTGGCTTCTTATCAGCTTCCTTCTCCTTTTGTACCGCCGATGTCTTGCGTCTTCTACTTTTTAGATTAATTAGGCACTGTACAATAGAAAGCCCATTGACTTCACAAATATTGCAGTATGCTTTTTTCTGACAATTGATGTTCATGTGGCCTTATATCTAACAACTTGAACACCATATGTCTTTCTTTTCCTTGCTCTTCTTTTCTCATTTTGCTTCATGAAATTGCCCTTTCCAAAGATTTCCTGAACACTTGGATTCTTGTGCCCATATCTTCTTGATCATTGTTGACTCACTATCTTCCCGATTTCAACTTACACTTCCACCTACCAATAACATCTTCATCTCACTCTCCAAACTCAACACTCTGTCAAATGCTTCCTAGTATGTCAGCAGAACAATCTTCATATTTTTATATTTTGGAAGACGCCCATCCATAAACCACGATTTTTGGATTTTGTCCCCTAGTTTATTCTCCATCTTGTTAATGAGCTCTATCAAATGACGGTTATAGGACTTAACATTCTTGTCATTCTTTTGCATAGTGGTGTAGATCTCTCCAATGATCTTTGTGTCATCACTTAGCGATTTGAACTCAAATTCCTTCACATTTTCCCATGTTGTGGACAGGTTCTCTTCTTTCAAGTGCCAACCCATTGCGATCCCTTGCAATGTTGTTGGAAACAACATTAACCGTGTGTTCTCATCCCTTATCCCATTCCATTTCCATATGATCTCACAAGTACCAATATGCCTAAAAGAATCTTATTTCCCATCCCCATGAAATTTGGAACATTCTACCTATTGACAATGGCAACTATGACTATTAGTTGTCTAGTTGTCAGCTGACTTAAAGTTGACTAACTTGTTGAGTGACTTGTTATTGGATGACTCACTCCTTTTGAAAATGTTGAAGGCTTTGTTGTGTTGACTTCTTCACCTTTGATCATCTTCTTAAGTTTAGTATTCGATCACCTCCCAATTGGAATACTTGTGCTTTTAATTCATGATCGTCTTCATGAATAGACTTGTGTAGGCTTTGGTCAACTCCTAAAGTCCACCCTTGTCCAGACACATTTCTCCTTAGTAGTAGTTTTAGTGTCAAATTCTTGTTTTGTGTGCCTCTAGAATTCCCCTCCCACTTTCCTTGTGTTTGTACTAGTGTCTCTTGTCATCTTCTTACTTCATTGTCTTCACGACCTCCATCAACATCGAGACGATCTTCATCGTTGACTCTTTTGCTATCACCTTTGTCACCTTCATTGACGGCATGACCTTCGCCTTCAACACTCTTGTCGTTAGCACTCCCTCCATCTGCATGACCTCTCTCTCTTGCATGATCTTTTCTTGTAAGACCTTTGTCATCTCTATCTTTTTCGGCGACAACAATAATGTCTCCAACAAATCTTCACTCCTTTCCTCCTAAGGGGGCCACATGCATTGAATCTCTAGAGCTTCAACTCCATTTACCAAGGGGTTCTCTAAGTGTCTTTGTCCAAGGATGGGATCTATAGAATGTCTACCTTCTACACTTCCTTTTGCACTTCCTCTTGCAAAAGGAGCTTTTGACAAATGTGTACCTCTATGCTTGATTTGTCATGTTCAGCGTTTTCACATCTTGCATTTCCACGTTTTCCATCTTCACTATATGTAATATGCTCAAACCTATGTGTTGGTTCTTGTCCTTGTTGTGTGCACCTTCCACATCCTCTACGTTCACGCGCATGTCCAAGTGATCCAGTCATTCACCTTGTTGCCTTGTGTTTGCTCTTGTTCTTGCCACGTGTCCTTGATCCAAGGTCACTATGGAAATGATGCCAAATGTAGTAGATTATGTTCCCAACAACAGAGCGAATAGTTTAAATGGAACAAGCAACAAAGAATAAACAATAATGACAGTTTAGGAATAGAACCATTTCATTATGTGCAATACGATATGTACATAACTTACAACATTATGGCCTCAACACTCACGAAATGTCTCTCGTCTTCAACAACACAATGATGATCTCACTAATGGCACCATTCCATTACTCTCCTATGGAATATATACAAAAATATGGAACTAGGATAGATGGTTATTACCCAACCATCACCTTCTTGTACTGTGTAGAAATGGAATACAACACATTGCAATACAAAATCACCACCATTTAGATAACCAAAATATACAATGGGAATAACTTACAAATACAAATGAATAATCTATGCACATAGCATGTATCCTACACAACTACTATCTGCAATACACCATACTTCATTGAACAATTTACCAACAATATACTTTGGAAAATAGCAACATGCATGCACACACACTTTGCATCTCATGATCGTATAATAGACATAACAAGATCGATAGGCAATTGGCAACTACCAAACTACCTCTCCACTTTTCCATAACATTGAAAAAATACCCCATTAATTTACATTATTACTAACACTTTGCCACATACACATTATTACAAACACTTTGCACATGCGCATTATTACAAACACTTGTCACTTAACACTATGGCAATCCTCCACCATTTAATACAATATGGCAACATAATGATAAACACTTTGTGTGCACACATTTGCACATATACATTCCTACACTCAAAAATTCATTCATTATGCACACATATCAATTCATTTACCTACATCTATCTCCTCCTCTAGAATTGTTGGCGTCCTCGATGACACATGAACTAAACACTAGGGATAGAAATACTAAACACTATATTGGAATCTCTTATCACACTCCTTCCACTTTTAGTTGTTCCATACATCTTTTGCAACTGGCTTTACTTCAAACTGTTGTCAATAAAACATTATTTGATTGCTCATTTCACTTCCTAAAATCAAATGCATCACTAAAATGATGGGCAATCACCACCTTTGTCAGGGGTCAAGGGGGCAAGAGCCCCCTTGCATGGTCACGGAGCAATATTTTGGTGACCTTCACTCAAACGTCTCAAACAACTTATGCTCAACTTTGAATGACCTCCATGGCTCTAGATGACCTCTTCTTGGCCTCAAACAGCCCTACCTTGGCCTCAAACAAACATCCCTTGGCCTCAAACGACCCTATCTTGGTCTCTTATGGCCCACCGCTTGGGCTAGACAGCTCACCTCCTAGCTCGGATGGCCCAACTCCTGGGCCAAATGACGCACTTCCTAGACCTAGATGGTTCAGTTCCATATCCAGATAGCCAAGCAAGGCCTTAATGGTAAAATGACCATCTAGGAACCTCTTACCCCTTCCAAACATCCAAGGGTGACCCCAACAACCCTCTCCCTTGGCTAGACATCCTATGGGTTGTATGGGGTAGACTCCTCTCCCACAAACAATCCAAGTCTAGATGACCAGACTCCCCTAGCAAACAATCGACGCCGAACAACCTCCCTCTTTGTCATTTGCATCATTCACTTCTCCGTTGCATCACTCACTTCGTCGTTTGCATTAGCCACGTGTGCAACCTCCTCTTCCTAAATAGCTTCAACTATCTACTCGATATCTACCTCCACAATTGTAATTAAGTTCACCTCCTCAATTGAAATTAGGTTTATAAATTTCACCTCCTTTACTTCCTGGCTAGGGCTATGACTCCTTCTCCAACTCTTAAAACCCTCTACACATCACAGATTCATCTTGACTTGCACTAATTTGACATAAATATGAGAAGTGCCCCAACAAATCGTATTGACAATAGTGCACTATGGGTCTACCCTCAATATCACACTCAGTTCAACTTCTTCTAGTTCTATGGCAATTGTCACTGATTGCATCACCAATGGCATCCCCCCTTGGTAAAATCTCCCTTTGTGTTGCACATACTAGTAGTTATTATTTCATGTGTTTACACAAATTCTTTGCATCGCATACATCTTCAAAGTCATCACTCTTATCTTCAAAGTCACTTCACTAACTTCTTGACCCCAACACTTGGAAATCATCCTCCAAACTACTCTTGTTTTCAAAATCATCACTTTCATTGCAAGAGCCTCTCTCATCATCAAAGTTGCTAACATAAAAGTCACTTCCATATTTAGGTTCGCTCTCATCCTCATTAACCTAACTTCAACATTATAATGGTATTTTTGCATCACTTTCAACTTCAAAGCCTGCTTGAAGTCCTCTTGATATGATGTCAGATGGACCACCTTGATCATCTTCCTATATGTAGGAAGAAGTCCCTCCATGAACCACCTCTTCTTCAATGCATCTAATGGATCTTCCTCTAGATGGGTAAACAACCCACTCCCTCTGATTGTACAACCAAACAGACTCTAACACCTTGTTTCATTCTATAAATTTCAACAATCACCTCTTTGTCATTGTGGAACAACCTTAAATTCCTTCGCAAATTCTTTGTAAAACTCTTCCCAAGTATGGTACTCGCCCTCTGGCAATCTCATGTACCAATCCATTGTGATTCCACAAAATGTCGCAAGGAATAACCTCCTCCAATCTGCATCATTCTTCTTCCCATTCACCTTCCACATCATGATTCAGATTTTCCAATGCCTGTATGGGTCCTCTGTTTCACCAGCCTTGAAACATGGGACACTTATGCTATATACCAAACTTGGTTGTTGTCATGATAGGTTTATTTGACATTGGCAATGGTGGTTCACGTGTGTCACCCTCTTCATGCACGTCATCAAGTACACCCCATTGAAATTTCTCTCATGTTAGGCTCCTATCCCATGCAACATTCCAACCTTTAGCTATTAATAATTTTATTGAGAGAACCTACAGAGAAAGGTTATTACATTGATGCATTAGATGAGGAGTTAGATTTATATGGGACCAAGGAATAATTTTTTACTATAGAGGAATTGGCAAGAGAAGAAAAGATATAGAAGCAACAACAATTAGAGAAAATGGGGGAGCAACTGTAACATAAACCTTAGTCTTTGTAGCAACATCCTCAACACTAGATTATGAACCAAAAGATAAATATTATACCATGAAAAGGACCACCAAATACTGTTACAGTGGTGGCAATGATTAGAGGAAGAGTAGAAGTATCGGTGGAAGGCCAACACTATTAGCTACAAGGAATGATTTATGTTGTACTACAACAGAGAACTCTAGCACATTCGAGAGCCCAAACTATGCAAGTAGTCACCATAGATACCACTACATGTACCAAGGAAGAGGTATCATAGGATGTTGCAAGATGATAGTAGCCAAAGTAAAAAAAAACTAGTTGCACATGAAGGCATGTGCAAGAAACAATGCAACATCCATGAAGAAAAGAAACTAGTTAGATTTTCTGAGATTGAACATGAAACTAAGCCTAGGGAGGAAGGAGAGACGAGTGATCACTTCCTCACTAAAGTGTCAAATTTGAGGAAATCCCCAATTCAAGATGCGAGAATAAACAAGCAATTTGATGGATTTTTTATGTGAGTAGGTTGTTTAACTAGGTAAAAAGTGAGTTCAAAGTAGGTTACCCTGGTGTAGACACCAAAACAATGCCAATATAATTAGGTGGCTACAAGCACTGATCGAATTGGTATACATAGCCCCTAGGGCAGCCCCCAGAGGTTAAAAAATGGTCCTAACCACTCCCAAAGTCGTTTTGAAAGGTCAAAGGTCAATTTGGCACCTTTCAAGCACCCTGATCCTTACTCATTCCACCTTGGGGTGATTATAATGCTATTCGCCCCACCCCAGGATGATTAGTAAAAATTGCTCTAGGGTGGGGTGAATAGCAGGTTTGACGGGAAAAAAGTCAAACCTTGACAAATGGTAGCCCAGATACACCACTCAACTCCAACTTCAATGCATGGGAGTACGATTGAGCATTTCAAAGCTCAAAGAGGCAGTCATAGAGGTAGTCATGGTGCCCTTAATCAGGGAGCAATCTCCTCTCCCCTGACAAGGCATGATGGCTAAGTGGTTCCCCTGCATGCACATTCAAATCAGACCTTCAGGTCTATAAAATGGTGAGTCTTCTCACCCCAAATGGAGGATAGAGTAGGAGCATTTGGAGCAATGGAGTGCTACCGAATTATACCCTCACCCTCATTGTGCTTTCTACATCCTTGATCTCCCTTTTGGATGGGAGGTTATCGGGTGAACATTAGGAGCACAATTCAGACCCAAAGCCCAAAAAATTAGCCACAATCCCATACCCAATTTGCTAACACAACTCCCTGGGAGGTTTTGGACCCATCCCAAGTGGATTGGTGTCAAAACCAAGCCCCAAACGATGGGCATCCTACCCTCGGGCGCCCCCCACACTGTTGTAGTCCTAATCGTCCCACCCCAAAGTGATTAGAAATCTATAGTATATTTATTCACTATTTCTTTTGCATCATTTTTTGTGTGTTTCATATATGTTGTAGTTCAAATTTCAAAGCATTTTGACTTGTTTTGATTGGGTTTTCAGTGTTTACGCTTTTACTAACATACAGGGAGCGCCTTCGGATATAGAGTGATTGGGGTAGAATCAGTCAAATCCAACTTTTGGGTTTTCTCAAAATGCCCTATTTTTCCTAACCCTAAGTTTACAAGTGTTTTGGAGGCCTCTGGATGAGACATTTGGGAGGTCACTTTCAAGCATTTTATGACAGTCCAAATCATCCCACCCCGGAGCGATTAGAATTCTACAACAAATTTCTCGACTGTTCTTTTTGCAGTGTGTCCCTGATGGTGTTTACATGCTTTTTTTCAAGTTTAATATTATTCTAATATGTTTTGATCACTATTTTAATTATTTCATGTATGCATTAATTGGAGGCCTTGGGGATTGCATGTTTCCCTCCATCCACATGTGCTATTAATCGTTTGATGTTTCTCTGAATGTAGGATATCAACATCGAAGGGGCAGAAAGGAACTATAGATGCATTCATACAAGTAGTGGTGACTTTTGGCTTGCCCATTTCAAATTTTGGCACACGAAAGATCCCTAAGGGAAGCGTACCATCCGTTGGTGTAACAAAACTATATCTAACGCTCCGAGCCCCTGAAAAGGGGGGATACGTATTGTAACCTAATCACAAGAAAAATTAATAAAAGAGGCTGCACTTTACTTTTTCTTTATATCTCATTTAATTCCTGCTTCACTTTCCCTTTTCATGCACTTGTTCTTCGTTCTTTCGTAGGACTTAGCGTTACATCTACTTTTGTTTGCATCACACCCGGTGTGTCTGTGCTTCCATAGATATGATTTTAGTGGTGATCACAGTGGGAATCTGTCCCTTGATTTTGGGATCAATTTTTTGATCAAAATTTTGTGTTTTTGCTTGCAAGTGTTAATCCTTCAGGCGCTGGACTGCTGCTCGTGCCACCCTATGACGAATACAGAGCTGGTATTCGTTTCACCAAGGGATGAATAGGCATTCATCTCACCCTATGATGAATACAAATATGCTATTCATCCCACCCTAGGAATATTATCTCTCTGTGTAGTTTCTAAATAGAAACTCAAGGGCATCTGGTGTGGGCAGAGAAGAGGTAGGTTTTCTAAACATCCTCTATAATTTTTTGTCTCTATTTCTATGATTTTTCTATTTTCTTTGCTTGCATGGAAAATTTTACTGCATGTTTTATTTCTTTGCACAAGTAAAAATAACCACACACACCATGTGACAATATAAACATCAAGGAGTTGGTCGTAAAACCCCAACACTTGATCAAGACCAATGGTGGATTTCATCACCACCTTGGCTTGAATTTTGCATACATAACCCCGATCACGACTGTTGCTAGACATAAATCCTGATGAAAGCTGACCAAGTGTAGCTAGGGTGATTCCCAGTACATGAGGATAAGTCTTCTATGGTAGGTTTCAAAAATAAAGTGATTCCCATTCCGTACCACCTATGTTCCACGTATTGTTCTGCTCTCGCATACCAATAGTTTCCCTCATGTAATGGCGGGTATATTGAGAGGTTCGGTATATCCTAGCAGTGGTATATTGAAGGGGCGACCATTTTGGGAGACATAAGATCCCTCATATTGCATGTACAACAAAATTTTCTTTACAATTCTTTCAAAACAAAAATCAAAACACATTGAACCAAATGTAGGGCACACATTTAATCTATAAATAAGATAATCACTTCTTTGTTTGAGTGGCCCCTTTTTTTAGTGTAGCATAAAAAAAATCATAAAAGAAGATAAAAATCTACATATCTTTTAGAGGACCACCACCATGATGTACACCCGTAGCCAAGCCCAATCATGGGCAGAAGTGGCAAAAAGTGTACAAGGAGGCACAAGTCACCTCCGTTATAGCTCCAAGGACTTGGTCATACCACATTGGTGGCCTGACCCACAAAATAGTCCACATCATCCCATGACGAAATAGGACTATAGAGGCACCCCTTCAAGGGGAACTCCCATTCAACACAAATCATTTCAGGAGGATTACATACATGGGAAGGCCCCCTTAGACACTCATTATGAGTGGCCACTGTGCGAGGAAGTTCTAGAATAATATAAGGTCCATAAGGAGGGGCCACATGATTATATCATCCCTCCTCTACCCCTCATTACTGTCAGAAACAATAGGCTAAATCTAAATCACAAGGCTCTTTAGATAGGGTGAACCAACTCTGCCCACCCCTTTCACATAGATGAAAGAGAGCACGAGGAAAACCACTATATTCCTCAATACACAGTGTAGGAGCAATGCGCCTCCACACCTACTATTTATTAGGATCACCTACTGAGGCCATAGCCTTGGGTGAATGCTGCTAACCTCGATAGAGGGAAGCGACCTATAGAGATATCGGATCACTACGACCAAGATAGATATGTAGGGGAGGCATCTAGGCCTCGTAGACATAAGACAGTGAAACAAATCGACTTGGCATTCACCAAACATGTCGCCCGCCAAGCACAAATCACACAGCTTGAGCAAGATCAAAAATAGTTAGAGCACCTGTACTGTCTTAGCAAAGAGCACATTCAGCTTCAGACGAATGAGTTGCTCTAGAAAACTGTGCATGGGAGGATTCCAACCCCTCACACACATAAGACAAAGCTTTATGAGAGGCACAACCCCTTGGTGCGACACAGGTCTCCACGACCTTATTAAGCGTTGCCTCCAAGACCTCCTAAACCTGAGTGGGAGGCCACCCCTAGAGCCAATGATGGGCACCCTCCTCGGGCACCCACCCATGTTTATAGGTCATACCCAGGAACTCCTCAAGAAGCCTATGAGGAATTTGAGCAAGAAGAAGAGTGGGCTAAAATGCCCTACCAAGGCAGGGGGCGCTATTTAGCTACCCCTCCATAGACCTCTAGTTTCCCATAATTAGCAATGGGAATGAACCAAGGAGGAAGATATCAAATCCTTCGATGCATACAAAGTGTTGCTAGAGCGCTTAGAGTTTGTGGAGACCAAGACTTCTGGGACCCAAAAGCCCACTTTACACCAGCTCCGCAGTCACCCTGTGCATCCTTCAATGCCAGCACCCCCATACCCCTGAACACTTCAAAATGCCTCAATTGGCAATCTTTAGAGGGGATGAAGATGCCCAAGAGCACATGACAAGATTCTTGAGCCAATGCTTTGGCATTCAGGACAATGATGCATTGCTTCTAAGAACATTTATAACCATGTTCGTAGGCCCTACCTCGGATTGGTTTACCCAGTTGCCGAAGTTTAGCATTAGTAACCTGGACCAGCTAGTGGATGCATTCCTCGAACGTTTTGCCTTCAACACCAAGAAGAAGGCATCATTAGGCGACCTAGATAGTCTCAGGCAGTATGATGAAGAGACCATGGTGGCTTATGGAAATTGGTGGACGCTGCTTTCAAGGCTTCCTTACCTCCCTCCCATGGATGACCTAACCCAAATGTTCTCAAAGAGTTGCCTAAGGTCGATCTATGTGCTATTGCAACTATAGAAATATGCCACTCTCGAGGAAGCCCTGGCACAAGCTAGAATCATTGAGGAGATCAAGATACAGAATGGCAAGATTACCAAGCCACGCAAGAAAGAGTGGCCCAAAAATGCAAAAATTAGGTCCATGCAACCGAAACATATCACGGTCAATCAGGTTGCCATAAACATACCAAATCCTGCACAGAAGACACAACCACCAAAGGCTAATTATTAGGCAGTTCCTCTTGACAGCTATGAGAAGTAAAATCATAGGCAAGAGCAAAATCAGTAGCGTCACCCTAGGTGACAATTCACACCCTTCACAGAGTCTAAAGACTCCTTGTTTGACCGATTATCCATGATAAAATTGATAAACCTACCAAAAAGTCGACCCATAGACCCCAAAGCGCAAAAAACCAAGGGCTATAGGGAAGACTTGTACTGTAGGTTTCACCGGTAGAAAGGACATGACCTTTACGTGTGTTGGAAGTTCAAAAGCTTAGTGCAGGACTTAATAGACAATAAAACGCTAGCGGTGGATAATCCCATAGCACCAAGCAACCAACAGATGGAGATCTTCAAAGACCCCTTGCCTACCCATGATGCATAGGAAAAGACTCTATAAGTCAATGAGGTGACACAAAACTACCCCATGTAGGGGTATGTAGGGATGATAAGCATAGTGACACGGAACAAGAGGTACCCAAGCATAGCTGCCCCCGCTGCAACTATAGGAGAGGTTCCATCAACATCACAACCTCAATAGCACCCTACACAACCTCCCCTGCCTAGACCAGTGGCCATGATTCAAACTAAACTTACCCAAAGTTTAAGGACCACGTCGGCTAGGCTCTCCATATATGAGCTCATCCAACAATCACCGCCCCATCGGGAGGCTCTAATGGAGATACTCAAAGCCATCGAGCTACAACCCCATGAAGAAAACTCTTTCAACAACTTTGTGGGACATGTAAAATGATGTATATAACCAGTCATCACCTTTAGAGAAGACGAACTAAAATCGGTGACTGGTGATATGGCAAATCCACCCTTGCACGTCATTGCACGGGACTCAAGGTTCCCATATATTATGAGGTGGGGTCAGACGCTACTGGCATAGTTGTATGACAAGCTGTACGAGGTCCGCTATCAAAGGTGGAAGGGGATTGGGTGCAGCTACCTATTGCAGTTCTAGGGGTAGTAGCACATAGCTATGGAGCGGACGTAGGGGTTTCCTTGGACCACTCAGGGGGAGATGGTGGATGGGGAGATTGGCTATGCTACTCTATGGTAGAGGTTAGAGGATCAGGGGCAGAGTCAGTGGTGGTCAGGTGTCGTAGGGCACTATACTGATTTCTTCTCTCGTCTTGCTCTAGGGGAGGTGTTCTGGCGGCCATACCGAGACTGTCCAGCCTAGCCTAAGGCTGGGGAGTGTCTTCGACAGGAATGCAGGGGGAGGTGGTTGATCGGGTGACACGGGACCGAGTAGGAGTACTTCTTGTACATCCAAGTGGCTCGATATTTTGGGGTGTACCAAGGATTTCTTGGTAAACCCTTGATCTATCAATGTCAAGGCAACAAGAGAACTCTAGCTTGGCCGATTATTGATCCATTGGGTGAGGAGTCTGATGCAGTGATTGATGTCCCTGAAGTGGACAATGTCAGGGTGACTGTAGAGTATGACCAATGGTGGATGATGCTGTGATGGCGGGGTGAGGGGCCTCTAGGAGGTGCAGATGTACCAGTAGCAGGTGGTGGGGTTGTGGAGGCACCGAGGGAGGGTTGGGGGGCTTCGCTCGATGATGCAGATATTGTGGAGGTAGATGAATTTACTAGGGATGACTTAGGGGTTCCATAGTAGCCATATACATAGGACGTCTCAGAGCAGTGGGTGCCTCTGCTTGGGGTTTTTGAGTTTTTGATTTTTTTGTGAGGTCAGAGGACCGACTTATTTTAGCCTACGGGTATTTTTGGTGATATATATACATGAATTTCTTTTTTATTATACAATTTTCACGATTTATCATTTATTTTATGCACATTTATTTACTTTGATGTATGCACATGTTATTATGAATGCGACTATTTATAATTATATGATGTATGCATATGGAATGGATGAACTGATTTGTTGGTAACTTGGCGGTGGCACCATAGACTATACAGGATTTGTTGGCTTTTTGTACTATGTGATTACTTTGTGGAATGACTTTGCATGTGTGATATTTTTTTGTTTATATTTTATGATGGTGATGTAAGAATGGAATGTACCATAGGTGTTCTAGAATGTAGTTAAGGTTTTTTTGATAATCAGATGTTTTAACTAACTTGCTAAGACTGTACATCTCACACGACTTTTGAACAAGGTACGAATCAGACTTGAGTTTGACCAAGTTATTTCACATCCTTGTGTGTGCGATTGAATTTATTTGTGTGGTAGTTGTCAGGATATCGCCAGTTCCAGATAGGTTGTCAACCAAACCTATAATGAGGATCACCTAATTAGCTCCACTAACTCCTTTGTTACATTTAGTAAGATTAATCTACGGTGCAATCTAGGATACCATAAGCTAGCTCATCCACATGCAAACATTGATCTGTACGTAGTTTAATGTGACAGATATATCGTCATGTGGGAGTTTTGCCGCCAGTGACCAACAGGCTATCCACCAAACCAGTACTGAGGATCACCTCATGAACTTTCGAATGCAGAGAGTTCCAAGGATTCAATTTTGACTCCCTTCTTTTCTTTACTTTTATTGGGATTCTTGCTCTTGTATGTAGTGATAAAAATCATTACTTATTTTTATTTTATTTTTTTCTTTTGAGCAAGGGATTGGAATTTTGAGTGATGAGAATCACTATTTCTTGTGCTTTTTGATGTATGCACTGTGTGGGTTTTGATGTCAAAATTTGGAGTTTGTACTTTGAATTTTTGCAATTTTTTTTTTATATTTTCAACTTTTTGAGAATTTGGGATTCTTGGGGAATTGGGTAGGGAAGATGCTTGTCCTTTTGCCAACTATCAGCATTCTTGGGGTCATTCCCACAAGGGGATGAGCAAGATAACATTTTCACTATGTGGTATCCTAGATTGCTTTGCAGGTTTCATCTTTGTTCACACAACTTGGGAATTTTTGATGTGTTTTAACTTGTGTTGGGATGCGACATAACAAGGTGTGATCCAAGTAAAATTCTACCTTTATAAAAATCTGTCTGAATTTGTACAATTTTTGGATAGAAATATAAAGACAGCTGAATAATGAAAGCCCTGGATACATTAGAAGACAACTGACTATGATATGGTGAAAAATGTGGATGGCGTTTATTTTTGCTGGACTATTTACAACGTGAAAAAATGTGAAAAATGATGGGATTGCCGAGTAATTACAGTCTATGGTGCATTTGACCTATATGACCAACAAATATGAAATGTATGTTTGCGATGCCTAATGCAACTTATTGTTTTTTGTGTTTTGATTTTTAAGAGTATGCATGGAAGTGAGATGCAAATTTTTTTGTTATTTTTTATTATTTTATTGTTTTTGAAAATTCTTTATGGTTGGTTTATCCTGAGTGGGTGCGGACTAAGTGATTATTTTGGATCCTTAGAGGTTTTGACCAAAGGGATTATATATACCTTTGGGGAATTTTGTGTGACCAAGCAGTTGTGGGAACCCTTGGGGCTTTTGGTTTGACCAAAGGGTTTATAGATACCTTTGGGGCATTTTGGGGTGACCAAGCGATTACGGGAATCCTTGGAGCTTTTGGTTTGACCAAAGGGTTTATAGATACCTTTGGGGCATTTTGGGGTGACCAAGCGATTGTGGGAATCCTTGGAGCTTTTGGTTTGACCAAAGGGATTATGGGCACCTTTGGGGCATTTTGGGGTTGACCAAGCAATTATGGGAATCCTTAGAGCTTTTGGGGTGGGCCATGGCTCTTTTAAATGTTGAATGGCCTTAAGTGATTGATGTTCAAGGGTTCTAGTTCCTTGATACCATTAAGAGAGACTAGCCAGTATGTTCCAGGTCCTATTTTACTATCAATTACATAAGGACCTAACCATTTTGTCGTGAACTTGTCCCTTATATGGGGCGGTGAGTTAGAATTTTGTTGGTTCTCTTTTAATACCAGGTCACAAACCTGAAAGTCCCTCATGTGAACTTTCATGTTGTACGCTTTCTTAAGTTGCTCTTGATAGATACATAAATTCTTGAGAGCATTGATGTGTCGTTTGTCGAGCAATGTAAGCTGGTCTAATCGGGCCTGTCATGCAATGTCATCATCGATGAACTCTTCCATTGATATGCATAGGGAAGGTATTTCCAACTCGAGAGGCATGATTACCTCAGAGCCATACACCAGTGAAAATGGAGTTGCCCTAGTAGGCATCTGAATGCTAGTGCGATAAGCCCATAGAGCAAGCGGGATCTGAATGTGCCAATCCTTATGACTATCTACGACTATATTTTTAAGGATGGCAACTAGAATTTTGTTTGATGCTTCTACTTGCCCTTTTGCCTACGGATAATAAGGTGTTGAAAAACTATGCTAAATTTTGTACTTTGTTGTCAAAGCACGCACATCTTTTTTCTCAAATGATGTCCCATTATTCGATATGATCTTGGATGGAATACCAAAATGACATATGATGTTATGTAAAATAAACTCCGCAATGCAGGGCCCAGTTTTAGAGGTTAGAGGAATTGCTTCCACCCACTTGGTGAAGAACTCTGTGGCCATTATGATAAATGTGTGATGGCCTAATGACGCAGGGGATATCTTTCTGATTAGATCTAAGCCCCACTACGAGAACGGCCAAGCCGATTGGATCGAATGCAAGGCCTGAGAAGGTACGTGTGTCAAGTTAGCATGGTGTTGACATTTCATGCACTTCCACATATATGCACAATAATATCGCTCTAAAGATGGCCAATAATAGCCCATGCAGAGAATGCACTTTGTGATGGCCATACCGCTAAAGTGGCCACCACACATACCATAGTGTGCTTGGGTGATCACCCAAGTGGACTACTGTTGGTCCAAGCAATGGAGGAGGATCCCTTCACAGCTCTAACGATAAAAAATGTCTCCTGGCAAGACATGTTTTGGCACTTTCTATTTGAATGATCTTTTCATGACATGCAAAAATCCAAGTGGGAGGCTACCTAACTTGAGATAGTCTCTTGTGCGTGTGTACCAATCCTACTGATCAGAAACCACGATGGTATGAATGGCCAATCCCTCTTGGAGTTCATACCTAGAAAAATCTAAGCAAGAAAGAACTTGTAAGAATAGCATTGTGTTGCTATTAAGAGGGGTTGGGGAGAACAAGGACCCCTAGTTGGCATGATTCAGATTATCATAGATTCGAGAGAACCTATCCTGAGATAGTTCAATCTGGATCAGGTGGATTCCTGGAATTAGGTCAGAGCTTGCATGCTCCATTGTGGATTGCGATAATGTTTTGACTTGAATGGTTGTCATTTCACCAGAAGGGTCTTGCAGGATTAGTGACCCCAAGGAGGCCATAGTGTTCACAAAATGATTCGATGATTGAGCGAGTGCCTCAATTTCGTACCATTCAAGCTTTACCAGGAATTTATCCATAAGGGCTTTGTAGGCCTATAGAACTGGGCATTTATATTGGAATACCCCTTTCACTTGGTTAACAATTAATAGCGAATCACCAAAGATGTTCAAGCATTTGATGTTCATGGTGATGGTTTTCTAAAGACCTATGAGCAAGGCTTTGTATTCAGCATTGTTATTGGTGCACGAGAAATCAAGTTTAAATGATAGAGGCATTAGAGCACATTTCGGTGTGAATAATACGATTCCCGTGCCACCCCCTTGCTCACATTTAGAACCATAAAAAAATAGGGTTATGTCGGCCTGTGACTTAGGCTCATTAGAATTTGGCGATTCTGAGACATGGAAGACCCCATCATCGGGAATCTCTATGGTCAGAGGCTGATCATCTTTGAGAGGAGCCTCTGCTAGTTGATCGGTGATGACTTGACCTTTGATGGACTTTTGTCCAATGAATTCGATGTCAAACTCCGTCAACAACATGATCCATTTTGTCGTGCGGCTACTATGATAAGTACAACTCATCATGTACCGCAATGGATTCTCCTTAGAAATAACATACGTCGTATTGCTTAGAATGTAATGGCATAGCTTTTTGGTGGTGAATACCACTACTAAGTATAACTTCTCAATGTATGCATAGTTAATTTCATAACTAACCAGGGTGTGACTAAGATAATAAGTAGCCTGTTATTTATGTAGTTCATTTTTCTAGGTTAGCATGGCGCCTAGTGGCACCTCAGTAGCTGAGATGTATAAATAGAATGGCACTCCTGGTCTAGGTGGTGCCAATACAGGCAATGAAGCCAAGTATTATTTAATGTCATCAAAGGCTGACTGGCACTCATCATCCCAGTGAAATGCTACCCCTTTGTGTAATAATTTATTCATGGGTCGACACTTGTCAGATAGTTGCGCTATGAAGCGCTTGATTGATGCAACCTTACCCTGCAAGCTTTTGAGATGCTTGATGGTGGTTGGGGGAAGCATTTCAAGGATTACCTTGGCTTTATTTGGATCTAAATAAATGCATCATTTTGAGACTATGAAACCTAAGAGTTTTCTAGATGTGATGCCAAATACGCACTTCTTGGGGTTTAGCCTAACTTTATGTTCAATGAGGCAATCAAGGATCTTGCTTAAGTCATCGAGATGATCTGGGAACAAAAGATATTTAGCCAAAAAATCATCCATATAATCTTCTAAAGTTTTATACATGTGATTGTGGAAGATGTATGTCATAACGCGTTGGTAGGTGGCACCAACATTTTTAAGGCCAAAGGGCATGACCTTATAACAAAATGTCCCCCAAGGCATCGTGAATGTCGTTTTGAGTTGATCATCGGGATTGATATGAATCTGGTTGTATCCTGAGAAACCATCCATGAGGGAAAGCATTTTGTGGCCTACTATAGCATCTACCAATGCATCGATGCTAGGCAATGAGAAATCATCCTTGGGACTCACTATGTTTAAATCTCAAAAATCGATGCATATTCAAATCCTCCCATCTAGATTTTTGATGGGTACCATGTTGGACAACCATGGTGGGTAATCCACGTAGATGACAAACTATGCATCCAACAACTTTTATAGCTCATATTTGACCATTAAGGCTACTTTTGGGTGCATCTTACATAGTTTTTGCTTGAATGGCTTGACTATCGGATCAAGCGTTAGATTATGCATGACTAGCTGTGGGTCTAGCCCCAACATGTCTTTGTAGGACCATGCAAAAACCTCCTTCTTCTATTTGATAAGGGCAATGTAATTGGCTTGCTCTTCGGGGGATAGACGTATCCCCAGCTTGATGATTTGCAGATTCATTGGATTAGAGACGATGTCTACGTCATTCATCTCTTTGACTGACATGTGAGACCCGTCCTCCAACTAGTGTGGAGTTGGGATTAGGTGGATATCATTTGCTAAATTTAGATCTATGTTTAGAATGTTGGGTTCCTCTTCAGCATGGAAGATATCCTGAGTTAGTCTTGGGGTGAAATGAAGCATCTCACCGCAAGGCCAATACTCTGATGGAGATGGTGGCGAGTTAGCGTGATCCCAATCTATGGCATCTAGGTTTAGATACAATGGTCATGCTGGATTGGTTGGATTGTAGATGGGGGTGGTTAAGTCAATGGAGATCATGTTGATGAAGTGAATTTGGTCTCCATTATCGTGCGGATGGTGACTCAGACATTCTTGATGATCTTTATACCTTAGATCTGGCTCTATGGGTATTGGTACAAATGGGTCAACCCTATGGGCAGATAAAAGGACAGGGTTTGCCCTTGGAACTTATGGCTCTATAGGGTCTCTAGTCGGAGGGTGCTCTCTATATGCCTAAAGTGGTAGATGTAGCACTTGGTCCAACTGTGCTTGGTTTAGGTGCCACCTATGCCTTGGACCCATGTTTGGCTATTCAAACATATCGTCAATGTCCATGGGGTATTGTTGCTACCGCATATGGTTGAGATATGCCATCTTAGTCTCATCTTCATAATCACTATCAGAGATCCATAGGCTTTCATTGGATTTGACAACTATTTGTAGCATGTGAGGCTTGTTCTGTTTGAACAAATTGATTTGGTCCCATCGGAGTTGTTTCGCTCTCTACAGGAGGACCTGATTCTCTTAAGGTGGCACTTGCTCGATTGGATCATTCAAGGGGAACATCGCCATGAAGTTCTCCTGATAGTCATATATGGGCATCACTTGCAAGTGATTGCTATCGAACTCGAAAGGATCCCAAGGTGCTACCTCATACTCTGACTCATCTTTTGAATATCCTTCTTGATCTTGTTTATATCCCTCTTGGAGGCAAGTTCTTGAAATTTCCCCTTTCTCGATCGAAGGGGAGGAGTTGTTAAGGCCCACAAGGTTGGTTGTTAGCAATGGGAGATAATCACCCAATGTGCATGTTGTGTTAGGATTGGCATATGGATCTTGTGCCAACCCATCCTTGTTGCCTAGCCCTAGGCCTTGCATGTTTTTTACCAATATGTCAAGGGGAAGAGGGTGGTTGAACCCTACTTCTGATTTGTCGTATGGCATCTAATATCTTGGTTGACAAATAAAGCACACCCCTTGTTAATATCTGCCCAACCCATATCCATGCTAATTACATTGACCAAGGTATTTCAAAGCAAATTCTAGGTTGGACAGATAGTTGACATTCTCAGCAAAGGGCTCTTCATCCTCTTCCTCTTGCAAGTAAGTTTCAATGCCATTGTCGAGGCCCCCATATACAAAATTTGTCTTATTTGGTGGGTAGCCCAAAGGGACAATAGTGCCGATGGGGAGGTGAGGTCTCCCCATGTCTTGTATGGACTCAAGCGTGGGTGTTGCTATAATTTTCTATACTATATACTCCCCCAGGCTTGTATTGGCCATCTCAATGGTGATCATTGGTGGTTGAGGGGGAGGGAATGGGAGTTCTTCCTGGGTCCACTCCATGTTGGGTGAACCAGGCATCTCAACTTCCATTCATATGGGCACCTCTTCGATAGAGATGGTTGATACCAATGGTGGTATCTCTTCCAGAGGCTTCTTCCCATTGTCCTTCGATGTGGCTACCATAGGCGGTGTCGTTGGTGAAGGACCAGATGATGAATATGGGTTTGGTTGGTGATTTTATGGACTTAACATCGAGGATGTATGCAAAATCAGACCCTATTTGGATGAATTCAATTGAAAGTCCAAATGTGTCGATGGGAAGGTCGATTGTGGCATCAGCTACACCGCATTGCAATACTTGAAGGGCTCTAAGTCTGTCGAGACTACATGCACTTGACCTTTGTATGTGTACTTTAGGCATTGATGGGCTATCGAAGGGACACACTTCATGTCCCTGATATAAGGCTGGCCCAACAACATATTGTAGGCCATCTCACCTTCCAGGATGTGGAACAATGTAGAAATAGTCTTTTGTCCCACTTGGATGAGCAGGACAATTGTGCCAACCGTTGAGCATATCACGTCATTGAATGCTCGAAGAGTATAGGTGGAGGCCACAATGTGAGATGCTAGCAACTTGAGGTGTTTCAATGCTGCTGTTGTGATTATATTTTTGGATGATCCAGTGTCCACAAACACCCTCTTAAATGGAATCCTGTTAACCCATGCAATGATGTGCAGGGGTGGATCCACCATATCACCAGTCATTGATTTTAATTCATCTTCTCTAAAGGTGATGACTGGTTTTGTACATCATTTTACATGCCCCACAAAATTGTTGAAAGATTTTGCTTCATGGGTATGTAGCTCGATGGCTTTGAGTATCTCCATTAGAGCAATCATGGCCACTTGTCTAGGTGGGGGAGGTTGCGTAGGGTGCTGGTAAACAAAAAAGGGTTTAGTTTACTGTAAGCCCTGGTAAGAGTTCTAATTTTATGCAACTTATACATTCAAATATATTTGGACTGATCCCCACTCAATATTTAAATGGTGCCATCTATTTTTTGACTTTTATTGATGACTATTCTAGGAGAGTGTGGGTTATATATTCTGAAGAATTTGAAAGCTTTGTAGAAATTTAAAGAGTTCAAAGCATGGGTAGAGAAGAGTTTGGGCAAGTCAATTTTATGTCTCAGGTCAGATAATGGGGGTGAATATTGCTCCAAGGAATTTGATATTTTTTTTGCATAGGAAGGTATTAAGCACCAGAATATCATACCATATACTCCATAGAAAAATGGGGTGGTTGAGCAGATGAATCACACAACCATGGAACGTGTAAGAAGTATGCTTAGCGTAGCCATGTTGGAGAAAAAGTTCTAGGTAGAGGCTATGAATACAACTGTTTATCTTATTAATAGGTCACCTACAACTACATTGGATGGATATATTCTAGAGGAGGTTTGGTTTTGTAATCCAGTTGATTGATCTCATTTGCGTACCTCTGGCTATGATGCGTTTACCCATGTACCCAAAGAAAAAAGGTCCAAGCTTGACCCAAAGTCAAGCAAGTGTGTTTTTCTCGGCTATGGAGATACAATGAAGGGGTATATACTGTGGGATCCTACTACCCACAAGGTAATTATTAGTCATGATGTAATTATTGATGAAAAATCTATGCAAAGGAAGGAGGTACAACAAAATCCTAATTTTGTACCAATTGAAGTATAAATAAGTGAAGATGAGTATGAAGATCAACATGCTAAAGTTTTTTATCAGTGTGCAGAACAACAAGTAGAGCAACCACAACTATCACAAGACCAAGAGCCACAATCAATAGATCATTGGGATAGAATATCTACACATCAATAGAAGTGTCCTGAAAGGTATTCTTAATTATATCAATCATATTTTGCTTTGTTAATTGATGATGGTAAGCCTAGTTCATTTCAGGAAGCTAGAGAGTTTGAGAATGTAAAAAAGTGGAGGAAATCCATGGAGGAGGAAGTTGAGGCACTTTGCAAGAATAAAAAATGGAAACTTATGGATCTCCCACCTGGTAGAAATATTTTTGGAAACAAGTGGTTGTACAAAGTTAAGAAGAACAACGATGGGTTGTTGGAATGCTATAAAGCTCGCTTGGTGGCAAAGGGCTATGTGCATAAGTTAGGTGTTGAATTTAATGAAATTTTCTCTCCAGTTGTGTAGATGACTACTATTAGATTTCTACTTGCAGCAAATAAAATTTTAGGGATGAAGATACACAGAGATAAAAAAGGAAGAAATATCTGGTTAAGTCAAAAGTCATATATAGGGAATATTCTGCAGTGCTTCAATATGTAGAATGCAAAACCAGTTAGTACCCCACTTCTTTTACACTTAAATTTTTCTTCCAATCAGTGTCCTGGAATGGAAGTAGATAATACAATCATATCTCGTGTACTATATTTATTAGCAATAGGAAGCCTCATGTATTCCATGGTGAGCACCAGATCGGATATTTCCCAAGCAGTGGGAGTAGTCAGTAAAAATATGGCAAATCCTAGTAAGGAGCATTGGAATGTGGTGAAGTGGATTCTTAAGTATTTAAGAGGTACTTTAGATGCTACCATTTACTTTGGATTGGTAGATTTACAAGTTAAAGGTTTTATGGATTTTTATTATGGTAGAGATAGAGATGGGAGAAATTCTAGTACAAGATATACTTTCACTCTTGCTGGTGGAGTTGTGATTTGGACTTCTAAGTTGCATTTTGTTGTGGCCTTATCAACCATTAAAGCAAAATATATTGTGGCCACTGAGGCCAATAAGGAGGAAATTTGGATAGAGAAACTATTGGTTGACTTCAATATAATGTAGGAGAAAATTATGTTGCATTGTGATGGCCAAAGTGCTATTCAGCTAGTGAAGAACCCAAAATTCCATGAACGCATGAAACACATTAACGTCAAGTACCATTTTATAAGAAATATTATGGAAGAAGGTAGGATCCTATTGTATAAAATTGATACTGAAGTGAATACTATAGATATACTTACAAATTTAGTCAAGGTAGAGAAGTTTGAGTAGTGCAGAACTTCTCTGGGCTTGCTAAAAAAGTAATAAGGGCAGCATTGAGCAATTGGCACTACATGAAAATATTTGGCAGAATAATTTTTGAATATTGACTTCAAGTGGGAGGATGTTAGGAGGTGAAGTCACTGTACAAAGGGTTTAAGCCTACAAATACTATTGCTAGACATATAGGCAGCACTACTAGATGTCTAGGCAGTAGTACAAGATGTCTGTAGCAGTATGAGACATCTATAGTAGTACAAGACATCGATAGCAGTATGAGATGTCTACAGTAGTATGAGACATCTAAAGCAATACTAGACATTGGAAACAATATGATATGTCGGTAGTAGTACTAGATGTCTAGGTAACAAACATCTGAGATAGACGTCAGAATGTGGAAGATGAATAGTCTTGAGGAGTGGAAACGAACAGTTTTGGAGGTTTCCTTTTGGGAGAGGAAATGAATAGTTTGGAGTCTTACTTCTACTCTATAAAAGGGACTTGATCCCTTACATATTTATGGTATAAATTTTGTGAATGTGAATGTAAATTTTTGCTCAAAATAATAAAAGGAGAAGTTGTCATTAACCCGTGGTTTTTTGTTTCTATTTTTTGTTATTGTGTTTCTACTTGCAGGTATAAAATCTAAAAAATAAACTAACAAATTTACTATAAAGCATACAATTATGGATTCCATACCTCTCTCCTTCATTTGAATTATATATTAATAATACATAGAAGGGTATGACAGAGGATGGTGACCTTGTATCCTATTGATTTTTTCTAGAAGAATGTTAATATGGGTCTTTTTTTTTCTCAATAGGTCTGAATGCTCTACAGACTTGTTCTCTGTATTGATAAACTTTCATAAGCTCACAAAATGTGATATTAACCTCTCTTTTTTTAAGTTCTAACCCAGCATCAAACTCTATCTTTTTTACATCAAGCAATTTGGTGCTTTCCTATTTAGGCATTTCTTCCTCCAATTCTATTTGTTTAGGGATTACTTTTTTGGGTGTCTTATTAGTTTTTTCTTTAATAACATATCTTTGTGAAGGTTTGTTTTCTTTCTTCACTAGTAGAAGCTTTATCTATTCTATTAGGGACTATTAGTTTCCTTAAGTTAAAAGTGTGGGTAGCTTATAATTCTTCTACCTCCTTAGCAGTTGGAATTAATTTCCCCTACTTCATTTTATCATATCTAGGCTTATGTGGTTTTTGCAATATTTTGGTACCTTCAGCTACTAAGATCCGGGGATGATGATTTGAAGCATATTTATCCATGTTTTCTTCAAAAAATATTTCTCTTGATTCATCTTCTAAAGACCAACAGGTATTAACCCTTATATCTTATTTTGAATCATAATTAAGATCTATATTGTATTGTGTACTTAAGTAAATACCACATCCTTCTAGGTTATGGGGAGCATCACAAGCTAAGAAAAAATAAGGGAAACCTTCTACAATATTAACAAATGGGATAGGGTTTGGAACATTGTTCTAAACTCTATTATATTCTCTTTTCTTCTAGTTTTTACTTCCATTGTTCCATGTTTCTATTTCCTTCATCTGTACCATTGTTATTTCCCCAATTCCTATTGAAATTTTTCTTGAAATGGGGGAGATTATCAATCGGTAACCTTTCTTTTTGTGATGACTCTCCATTATTCCCATTGTTTCCATTATTTATTTCTAGTCTTGCTAACCTGTTGTTCATAGTATTGAACATATCTGTCACTTGATTAGTTAATTTTTCCATTAGGTCCACTTTAGATTGTCTTTGTAAATCAAAGGCTACACTTTTTGGTTTTCTATCAGGTTGATTTGTCTCTAGAGAGTAAGGTTTCATTTTACCACTATCTATCATGTTTCTTTCAATATATATCACATTATACATGCATTCATCGATAGTGGTGGCTTGTTATTACCTTAACTCATAATTGAATTCTCCTTGGAAATAATTCTTATAGAAACAAATTGATTAAATGTCACTAGGCCTGAGGTTAACAAGGATTTTATTCCTAGTTTTGGAAAACCTTCTATTGAAATCACTCACGACTTCATTTTCCTTTTTCTTCATAGTTGCTAATTCGGTTAACAAGGATTGTTCATTTTTTCTTTCTTTGAATTTTATTAGGAACACAGTTTCCATATTTGCAAAATCTACAATGTAGTTATCTGGGAGGATGTTAAACCACTCCATAGAATATTTTTCTAGTGTTTTTAGAAACTTGTAGACACTAAAATCGCATAAATCGGATAAGATTTCTAATTCATCACATGTGCCACTCTTATCAATATTATATGGACCTACTGGGAAACCCTCTAGGGCAATATAGAGCTCCAGAGCACATTTCGGAAGGTTCCCAATAATTTTAGGTGGTTATGGGGCATATCCTTATGACCATCCCACCAAGAGACTATCATAGATGGTGACCGTCCCACCTAGGGATGGCCATCCAAAACCGTACTTGGGTGGGAGGATCCCTAAATAGGCAACCCAAAAGTCAAAGGGATAGAGAAATGACAATCAATTACTACCATATTCTCCACCCAATCACCAAACATTGATTGGGAGCCTATCATGGAGACCAGAAACTCCCAATTAGAGGCCCTAAATAGGCAACCTCTTCTACTCAATCATGAAAAGGGTTTTGACAAGTTGCGGTACTTGCCTCGCATGCCAAGACTTTCCCCTTTGCCCTATATGCCCTATTTAGGCTATAAAAAGAGGTGTATTCACCCATTTCGATAAGAGAGAGTTGAAGCATTTTTAACAATGAAGTGCTAACCAATTCTACCGTCACATTTTGCAACCTCAATTTGCCCTCACTTTGGCCTTGAAACTCTTTTAATATAAAGGTGTTTTTAAGGGCATTAGAAACCTATTCAATCCATTCCAAACCGGCTAAATTGAAGAGAAATTTAGCCCCACATGCTGACACAACCTTTAGACTAGTTTTGAACTAGATCCCATTAGGATTGGTGGCAAAATCTAAGCCAATTTGTAACCATCCCACCTGGGGACGGTTAGCAATAGCTAGATGCACCTGTTAGGGATGGTTAGAAAATAGTAGAGAATCTTGATCTAATTCCACCATAGACCTTCTAGAAATGTTTAGATTAGCCTATGGTTCTATTTTGGTGATATTTGGAGTCATTTTGATAGGGTAATTAGAAGTTTTATGATTTCAAGTTTATCTGACTCACCCAAGGATGGTCATAGTTTTTGCTAACAATTTCCCTTTCATTCATGCTTAGATATTTACAAAATCATGTTATTTATTCAATACTATAGTTAGGAATCATTTTTGAAGCATTTTGGTTTATTAGGAATAATTTTTGGTGTTTCTATATACATGCTTTCTATGTTTTCCCTCCACAAACGCATATGCTATTAACCCCTTTTCAATCCCTTGTGTGTAGGTGTAGGTATACTAGATATGAGGGAGGAGCTATAGGCATAGAAGTATAAGCACAAGACTAGCTCTCGAGTGTGGGAACATGAGATGAACATCAGTACATGCATTAAGAACCTTTCAAGGGATTAGATCCCTTGTACATTGTAATATTGAGATGTATAAAATTTTAAAGTTCTTGTAGCACCCTAAAATTGGCGCAGTGAAATTGTAATAATTACATTCATCCTAGTAAATAATTTAAATTCAAATTTTAACCTCCCAAACCGCCCGTTAACCATCGGGTAATCCGTTTCCCCCTTTTTTGTGCCATTTTTAGAGGTTGTTTTGACCGTTTGACAATATCGTCGTCGATCAGATGATATCACCCCAGATCTGACGATTTCATCTGGGCTAGGACGTCCAGACGATCTTGTCGCAAAACTGATTTTGCACAATTAGCTTCTGTTCCAACGGGCCTCTAATCTAGGCAGAAGCGTGTCTGTGCCGTTAGAGACCCTTCCCCATTGGAGATCTCCCAAATAGGGATGATCTCCAACCTCCTAACCTCCCTCCTAAACCTATTTAATCCTAAGCCTTCCCCTTAGCACCCCCCTAGCTGAAATTCTATGTAACTTGACTTCTCATACGATAAAACATCCTAAGTTTCCATTTGCATCAGTTCTATATCAATTTTGTTGTAGGTACATTACTATTTTTCAACCGGAGCAAGCTTACATCATCACCGACGAACCTGTTCAGATCGGAGGCAAACCTGTCGAATCAGAGACGATTTCGTACCAATGCGAGACGATTTCGACTGCAGTCAATATTGAGGCAATCAGTGCCTGAATTTTGCATTTCTCTATCTTTTCTCTGTTGTTTTATTTTGCAATTAGCTTATTTTATTCAGTATTCTATACTATTTTGCATTTTGGAGTTCACCCATCTAGATTAAATGCATAATTAAGCCATGATTGTGATTAAATTAGCATAATTCATTCCTGTTTCTGTGTTTATGTTTTAGTTTGATAGTTCTACTGTCATTTTATACTATTTTACTTTGTTATCATTGTTGTATTTTCTATATTTTGCACCTATTTCTCTGTTTGCAGGTCTCTGAAGAATTCATCAGATCTCAGATGATCTTGTCTGATCTCAGATGATCCTATAAAATTAGAGGCGATCCTGACTGCTTCAAGATCATAATCTTCATCAGACATTCGGATCAGGTATTCTTCTTTTTATCTTCTATAATTTCTCTATTTTTTTGTCCTATTCTATTTTTCTGTATTCATTTAATTTGCATCTGCATATAGAATATCTTAGATGCATTTTGGCCAAACCTAGGATTTCAATGCTTAAGGCTAAAAATGAACACATAAAACACATTCCCAACCTAGGCATGGAAACTGCCATTAAATGTTTCCTGGTGAACCCACCATCCATCAAAAAACCACCAATATACACCTCCCTTGAGAGGTGGGACCTTCGCAAGTCCTCTCAGTCCGAGGTACCGTGACATCCTTTTCACATCCCCATTTCGGGCACGGATCCTATAGCCTGAAGGTAAGGGTGTGAAAAATTTGGAGCGATACATTTTGGTGAACCCGACGTGAATGCATTATAAACCTTTTGAAAACAAAAACAAAATATATATATATATATATATATATAAAACAACTAAAACATAGATTGCATTTTAGATCATTTAAATTTAATATCATGTTTAGATGGTAGCTCCTAAGAAAATATTAGCAGTTACTATAAATGTAGAAAACCAATTGGCAGCCATAGAAGTCAATTCTGTACTTAGTGTGCCTGAAACAGATAGAAATCAACTCTTGTGGGACGAACTTGATAGGAGACTTAGTGTCATTTCATCTAGGTCAACAGAACTTAAACAAATCAAGAGGCTAGTCCTAGATAGAATCTTGGATCCTCATCAACTTATTTTTTATCATGAACTTCAAAGAGCCTGCCATAGATGGTTAGCTTATAGGAGAGCCCTTGTATCTTCAGAACTGTTCACCTTCAAGGAATACCTTGAGAATGCAGCCATTGTACACCAGTTCCTAGGTCTTGTAGAAGACCAAGAGGTTGTCCTTACAGATAGGGAAATATGGAATAGAGTTCCTTGAGCTATGTTATATCGAGAGTATTGCCATGAGCTTTACTTCTATCAACCAGCATCTAAGACAGATAATATCACTATAGCTCTTTTCATTAAATTTTTAAAAGAAAACTTTCAATTTGAAGAAGAACACTTCATGACTCCTGAACAACTCGAGCCTATTAATGATATTTATAAATTGTTTATAGAAAACTATATTATTTCTTTCAGTATTATTTTATTTCATTTATTTGTGTTATTTGTTGTCTTTACAATATTATTTCAAAAACTAAAACTAAAAAAAAACTAAAAAACTAAAAACATAGCAAAAACTTAAACATTTCATTTCAAATATTGTAGTAGGTATATAGTAAATATATACCTCTTAATCTTGTTGCATATATATATATATATATATATATATATATATATATATATATATATATATATATATATATATATATATATATATATATATATATATATATATATATATATATATATATATATATATCTATCTCAAATCAAAATTAAAGCACCATGACTAAAATTAGGAATGGTAAAGAAACTTTAGGAGAAGAAGAATATTGGTTACAAGATACAACTAGAGACCCAAATGTCCTTCCTAGAGATCCAATTCCGAAAGGAAAAACTCTAGATCAATCAGAACATGACCTAGGTGAAGACAATGAACAAGAAGGAAGTGTTAAAGAGGATGGATCCTCATCCCCTAGAGTAGCTCCAGATGGAACTATTGCTTTTGACAACATAGATCATTTCAAGAAATTTCTTGATGATAAAATTGACGCCCTTAATGTGGCAGTTCGTATTGATAAAGGGCAAATTAGTAACACTCAAGTAGCCATGGAATATATGTATGATGTGCACACTAATCCCTTGTCTTTCATTGACCAAGAAAGTGACAAGGCTGGGCCATCCAATATAGACATGGTCACTATGATTCAAAACATGTCAAAAAAATAGGTTACCCAACCTCCTAAGGAACCTGTTATTCAACCTAAAATCATTCCCACACAAAATAAACCTTCCTTCACTACTTTATTTCGCCAAACTATTGAGCAATATGCTTCAAGTAAACAAAAACCTAAAACGAAGCCAAACACCAATTTTCAACAATCTGGAATACAACATAATACAACTTCAAAGTTCCTTCATAACACTTTTCCTACCAAAAATTTACACAATAGTAACATAGCATCTAATCTTCATGTCCCTCCATCATATACTCATAAGACCCATGTCAATGCCCTACCAAACCAATATGGGGGGCAAACTAGTAATCTGGAAGCCATGGTGAAACAATTAGCTTCGTGTATGGACCAGATAGATCCCTACCGTCCCTCATACAATTATCGAGAGATCTATAGTCAACCTTTGGATCCCATAGTTGTAGCTCAACCATACCCTAAGCATTTTCCCATGCCTATCTTGCCTATATATAAAGAAACCGAAGATCCCATAGAGCATCTTCGCATGTTTAGGATAGCATGTCATGATATATCGCATGATGACTTGCTATTACTAAAAATGTTCCCGAAAAGTTTAGGTGGAATGGCATTAGAGTGGTACTATCAATTGCCCACTCATTCTTTGAGAAACTTTGAAGAAATAGCTGAATCATTTGTCCATTAATTTAGTGCCTACATCGAGCGGCATGTAACCATTAAAGATTTATACAACTTAAAACAAGACAAGGATGAATGTTTTGCCGATTTCTTAGCTAGATGGAGGCAATTGATAGGAAAATTGCACTTTGTGCTACCTTATAGGGAAATGTTGGACATTTTCATTAATAATTTACAAGAACAAATATCTTATGAGCTATCAAATGCTACTTTAACTACCTTCGATCAGGCTATAGATTTAGCTCGAAGAGTAGAAGATGCCCTCATTAGGAGAGGCCAACTTAGGAAGAAGGATGATGAGAAAACATCCAGAAATCAATATAAAAACAAACAAGTTGTCGGTGACGGAGTCACCGATAGCAGAAATGTTGCTAATATCAATGCAACGAAGACAACAAAAAAATTTATATTAAAACCTCCTGATAAGCCTCCTCGAGAATTTACTAGATTAAATCAACCCTTATCAACTATTTTACCTCAATTACTCAAAAGAGGTTTGATCCAATTACCAGCTATCCGAGAACCTCATCCAACTATACCCGAATACGGAGTCGACTTACACTTGTGATTTCCATAGAGGACCTAGACACTCTACCAATGCTTGTAAAAGGTTGAAACATAAAATACAGGATTTGATTGATAATAATGAAATGGAAGTGCAAGCCTTCCAACCTAAACAAAATGCTCCTAATAATACTCAAAAGACCGTTCCCCAAAATCAAAATCAAAATGCTAATAAAAAATTAGACATATTTCAACACCCTTTACCAAGACATGGTAAAGAGGTAGCCAATCAAATCAAACATCATAATGTTCCGCCTCCTACCCGATATGTAGGAACCATTAGCGGACAATTACCTGTTCAGGATCCTCAAAAATTTGACACAACCTTATCCTTGGTTACGACCAGGCCCTTACATAATTTTCAAACTTCTGATTCTAGTGATGTAGAATCAGATAGTGAAAGTGAACTAGACATTACTTCAAACCAATCGAATAGTTCTGAAAATGAATCAGATCCTATTCAACCCATCACAGATGCCATAGTTCCAGAAGAACCATTTCCTAGAAGAGTTACTATTCGACCCTCTTCTAATCAATTCCTCTCAAATGAACAAGCCATAAATGCTAGACCGAGACCAGTTCAACGTCCTAATTATAACATTATAGGTACCATTGGAGTCTTTACCCGAAAATAGGCTCAAAATTCTCAACAAGAATCAAATCAGAATGATGAATTAGTTCCATTCGTTTTGAAAAATCCCAATAAAGGGAATCATGCTCCTAATTTTCAACCTAAACCCCCTTACAATATTAATGAGCAATTGTCCAATACTACAGCCAGAATTTCCCTTTTGGATTTGTTAAGATCTTCTCCCACCCATAGGGATGAGTTGATGCTTACATTGAGCCAAATTATGGTACCTTAAAACATTCAACCTGAAGCTATGGCCAATACTATCATCACTCGAGAGGTTGATTGTATTGACTTTCAAGATAAAGATATCCCACAACACAATTTACATAAGGATAATCCCTTATATATTACTGCTCTAATTGGAGATGTAGCTGTCAAACGAGTTTTGATTGATAATGGCTCATCTCTAAACATTTGCACTTTTGACTTCTACCAACAATTTGGATTTAGAAGTGATGAAATGAAGAAAACTGATATGATTATCAAAGCTTTTAATGATGAAACACAATAAATGTGTGGAGTTATTACCATCCCTTTGCAAGTTGGTCCCAGAACCCTAGAAACAACCATGTTTATTGTACATTGCCTAGCATCGTACAATATACTTTTGGGTCGCCCTTGGATCAATGCGATGCGAGCGGTCCCATCAACTTTACACCAATGTGTTAAATTTGAATTTAAAAATCAGTTGGTCACTATCCATGGTGACCCTAGACCCTTTGATATGTGTGCTTTGGCAGAACCTGTTGGAGTGCAATTTTGCCCTACTCTGTCATCCACACATCCTAGTTCTTATTTTTCATCTAAACGTGTGAAACACACACCCATAACTTCACCTATTTCCCCTCCATTAATTTCATCCTCCTATTTAGATCAACAATCCTCTACACAAATCACTCTAGAACCTCAAAAAGATCTTAAATCTACAACCAATCCTTCAAGTTCTATCCCTATAAATTCAAAACCTATAGACCCATCTATCATCCCTTCCACATCTAAAGATATAGGGAATAATCCTTCTACATCTTATGCTCTTTCTGATGAACTTTTACCAGATTTATCCACAATCTTAATATCAGAAAAGACAAATGCTTTCATGCGAGATTCCATTCTTTTAAATAACTTGTCGCCATCTCCTCGAACTTTGGGCCTCCCACAACCTATGGGAAGTACTTACCAAGTTGGGAGTTGTGCCTTCATTTATAAAGGATATGACTGGGGACGAATCCCTCAAAATATCAAAACTCATCATGAGGGATACGCTCGGTGTTATTTTACCAATGAATATATTAAAGCTAAACCCATGATGCTTAAAATGGGATATAAAGGGAAAGGCTTGGGACCTTTCCAAAATGGCATGAAAGAACCTTTCAAGGTAGAACCGTGGCCTGCCCGTTGTGGTGTGGGCCTATTTCCTAGTAAGGGTCAACCCTTTCCTTTTGAATATGATGATCACCTCATATGCTATCAAGATTATTTGGATAGGCATGTTGATTTGCCTCTTAAAAATTAGTCGTTTTCATGTAACATGCTATCCATAGCTTATCCTGAAATGATTGCTGACCCCGATGAAGATTTGGAAGGAGATATCTTCCATGATGTCTCTGTTGAAGAGATGTTACACAATGGATTTTATTTTGATGGTTCTATACCAACCATAGCCCAACTTGAGATCGATAATCCTCAAGATGAATTATCCAAATTAACCTTACAAGAATTACAATAATTAGGTGTTTCACCCGCCCCACCTAACTTTGAAAGAGATCTACACATGGAGGTAGAAAACGTCATTAAAATTAATATTGGAACTGAGGATAATCCTCACATAATCAATATTGGATCCGAATTAAGTCAAGAAAAACAAAAGCAATACATTGCATTCCTTAAAGAGTATGAAGATGTCTTCACTTAGACACATGAAGATATTCCAGGTCTAGACCCTTCTATAGTCATGCATCATCTAGTGGTCCATCCGGATGCTAAACCTGTTAAACAAAAACTTAGAAAAATGCATCCCAAAGTGGCTCTGCTAGTCAAAGGGGAGTTAGAAAAACTCCCGAATGTTGTTTTTATACAAGCTATTGATTATGCTGAATGGATCTCCAACGTAGTTCCAGTCACCAAGAAAGAAGCTACCAAAGTTAGGGTTTGCACAGATTTTAGAGATATTAACATTGCATGCCCTAAATATGACTTTCCTCTTCCAAACATGGATCAAATCATTGACTTCACTGCCGAGAGTGGGATGATGTCCTTAATGGATTGATTCTCTAGTTATAATTAGATCAGGATAGCTCCTGAAGATTAGGCTAAAATAGCATTTATTACCCCTTGGGGTACTTTTTGTTGGAAAGTGATGCCATTTGGCTTAAAGAACGTAGGTGCAACCTATCAACGAGCTATGACCTATATTTTTCATGATATGATGCATGATATCCTACATGATTATGTAGATGATATTATAGCTTGCTCTATTTTGCAAGATAATCATTTAGACGATTTGAGAAAAGTTTTTAATCGATTACGAGAATATCTTATTTGATTAAATCCAGCAAAATGCATATTTGGAGTTAGGTTCGGCAAACTATTAGGGGTTTTAGTTTCTTTACTTGGTATCGAAATTGACCCTCTCAAAATTGTGGCTATCACTGATATGCCCAAACCTACTAATATATCTGAATTACGAAGTTTACAAGGTAAGCTTCAAGCTATCCGTCACTTCATCGATCAGCTAGCGGACAAAACTGGTCCCTTTCTTAAACTCCTTAAAAAGGATGTCCCTTTTAATTGGGACAACAAATGTCGAGAAGCTTTTGAAATTCTCAAAAAATACCTCCTTAATCCACCTGTGCTTTCATCGCCTAAACCTGATCGCCCATTCCTCCTATATATTTTAGCTTCAGATTCTGCCTTAGGGGCTATGTTAGCTCAGCTTGATGATGAAAAGAGAGAACGTGCTAATTATTATATTAGCTGAACCTTCATCAGTTATGAAACCCGCTACACAGCATTAGAAAAAATATGTCTAGCAGTCATTTTTGCTACGCAAAAATTATGACATTATATGCTTAGTCAGAAAACTTATGTCATTGCTAAATACGATCCCTTAAGGTATCTCATGAGTCGACCTTATTTATCGGGTCACACAGCCAAGTGGGTTCTTGCTCTAAGCGATTTTGATCTCACATTCATAGGACAGAAGTCTGTTAAGGGTCAAATCATAGTAGATCAATTAGTTGTTGCACCCTTAGCGTCTACCCATCCCCTCATCATCAAGTTTTCGGATGAATGCCTTCAATTAGAGGCAGACCATACTGAACAATGGTCCTTATACTTTGATGGAGCCCGATGCATGAGTGGGGTTGGTGCGGGTATTATTTTAATATCCTCGCAAAAACATCTTATTCCTCTATCCTTCAAATTGACATTTGCTTGCACCAACAATACTACTGAGTATGAAGCTCTAATCCTTGGATTACGAGCTGCCCTGGCGCTAAAAATTAAACATCTGTTAGTATTTGGTGATTCTCAACTGGTTATAAACCAAATTAATGAAGTTTATCAGACCAAAGATGATAAACTGCACCCATATAAGGCCTATGTTTTACAATTAATGTCTCTATTTGATCAAGTTACCTTGGAAGCTATTCCTCGAACTAGCAACCGTGTAGCTGATGCTATGGTCGCAACTGCATCTCTCCTACCCTTGGAGTTAGATGACGAATATGCCACTATCATTATTCGTCGACTCCAGGAACCCGCTTCACATAAATCATGCTCAGAGCCTTTGGATGTTTTTCTAATAAATGAAACTACTCCTAAACCTTGGTATACGGACATATTTGATTTTCTCCAAAATGGGACTTTCCCTTCCAATTCTAATAGCAACCAGCGTCGATTATTACATAGACGAGCAAGTCAATTTGTAATAATTGGTAATACCTTGTATAGGAGATCTTTTGAAGGTATCCTATTAAGATGTTTAAACTTAGAAGCAAATTCATCATAACCGCCACTGAGTATTTCACGAAGTGGGTTGAAGCTATGCCTTTAGCTTCCTACACTGGCACACAAGTCTCTAAATTTATTTTTAATCAAATCATTTTTAGGTTCGGAATTCTTGCAAATATCATCTCTGACAATGGAACTTGTTTCAAAAATAAAGATGTTAAAAAATTATGCCAAAAATATAAGATTCAACATCGCTGGTCCACTCCCTATTATCCTCGGGGTAATGGTCAAGCGAAGCATCTAACAAAACCTTAATCAAAATTCTCAAAATATTGGTCAATAAAACTAGCCGTGGTCGGCACATTCGGTTATATCCGGCCTTGTGGGCCTATCGAACTAGTGTTCGAACCCCCACGGGAACTTCACCATTTGTTTTGGTTTATGGTGCTAAAGCGAGTTTTCCCTTTGAATTAGAAGTTCCTTCTTTGGCTCTACTACTTCAAGATACCGAAGTAGGAGATGAATATCGAGCTGGCAGACTCAGTCAGCTGGAACTCCTAGATGAAAAATGCATCAATGCTTTGGATCATCTCCGTGCCTACAAAAACAAGCTTAAAAGATCATATGCTAAAAAAGTTCGTCATCGATCCTTTGAGATCGACGACCTTGTTTTAAAAGAAAATCAAAAAAATACTAATGCAGCTAAGGGCCTTAAAGGTAAGTTTGAGCCCAACTAGCTTGGACCATACATTATTACTGCTAAATTCAAATCAGGAGCATACAAATTGTCTACCTTAGATGGTAAAGAACTTAAATAACCCATGAATATTTTGCATCTTAAACGTTACTATGTATAAATTTGGTCATTTCATCCATGTATATATTTGTTCAAAATCACTATCTTGTTTTTATTTCAAACTTATAAATTCAAAAACACCAAAAACATTCATAATCATCAAAATCTTCAAAACTATTTGTTGCATTTATTTATAGCACTTGTTAAATTTTTTGTTCAAAAACAAAAATAAAACCAAAAAACAAAAACAAAATAATGATAAAACTATAAAAATAGCAATGTGCTTGACTCTTTCGAAACCAAAACAATATAAAGAAGATAGAGAGAGTCAATATTCTCAAAACTTCTCAAAAAGTATTTATCTATATTTTCTTACAATTATTGCAGTTATATGTTGCAAATTATTTTGGATAAATTAGCATTTATTTGGAATCTCTCACTTGCACACTCACAAAAATAAATATCTTGATTTTATCTGGCATGATTACTAATCTCTCTTATATCAAAGTCCACAAAATTCAATTAAATAAATTTTGAGCATAGAGAATTGATCTTGTTATTTACTTAAACCAAGCACATATTTTCACAATAAAATGATTATATTTGTAATTTCCATGTTTTGCTACATAGTAGACGTGATTTCTTGAGCGAAAAGTTTCCCCTGCTATCCTATCATGCACATGGTCTAGAATCTTTGAGAATTGGCAAAATGACAAGCTCACCCCTACCCAGAATAAAAATACCTTGCTCTATAGCTAATCCGAGCAAGTATCCCTAGCATAGAACAAAAGAAAAAGCAAAGTTCAAAAGAAAAAAAAAAAACAAGTTATTTCAAGCATTATCTCAATTTTCAAGCAAAAATACAAAAAGAAAAAGAAAAGAAAGCAAAAGAAAAAGCAAAAGAAAGCAAAATAAAAAGCAATAAAATCCCTTTCCCTACCATTTGAAAAGAAAAGAAGGGTTGATGAGCTTGAATCCCTGGAATTCTCAAATTATTCGAAAACTGTGAGGTAAGCCCCATAACAGGTGGTTTGTGCCCAACCTGCTTGGCCTTGGGTAACTCCTAGCGTGGCGATATGTCTGTCACATTAGCGACCTTATTTTGTACAGACCTATGTCTGCTTATGGATTAGCTAGCTCTTGATAATATGATCTACATAGTAGTCTGGTATGGTTATATGCATTTACATCATAGTTAATGAACACTTATTTGGTTTCTTCAAATCACTTGTATCATATTATCTTGCTCAAAACTGGTAAATGCACAAAGCAATTGCACACACATTTGTATTTGAGAGATTTTGTGTATCATTATGATAAATCAAGATCGGCAATGAATTCACATATGCACATGGGATTCCTTATAAATCTAACTTTTTTCTTCAAAATACTTTGAAATATTATTTTTGCAACTTGTTTGGAATAATTCAACTACAGTTGTTTACCATAAAGACAACTATATAATAGAAAAATCAAAAATTTATTTCAAAACCATACAATCAAAACATATATATATATATATATATATATATATATATATATTAACTTTTGTTGACTTTCGCAATGATGGTATAGTTCCAAAACCAAAATTGGAATTTTATGCCTAGCGCAAGTCCTCATCTTCATATTTTCTGTTTATTAAAAAAATCAACCATGCAATAAAACTATCTATTTTTCTTTGATTTTCGCGATGATGGTATAAGTCTATACCTACATATTCTATGCCTAGCGCAAACCATTGTAACAATTTTTTCTTCCCCATTTATTTAAAAATCATGAAAACCATATGACTTAAATCATACTATTACACAGTTATTTTTTTTAAACACAAAGCATGCACATTATCACTATTTCATGTCATTATGTCAACCTTCAATTTTGCAAAGATGATATAATTCCTAAGGAATTATCCAAAAATTTTATCACACTTAGGAATTTATGCCTAGAAACAATCATTTTAACATTATTTCATGCATATTATTTTATGAAAATCTGAAAACAAACCATCATTTTCACCATTGCACCAAAGTTTTAAGACAATCTCTTAAGCATTCTTTTACTTTTAACAATATTTCTATATTCGGATTAGCTTGACGACCAAGTGAGCAGTGACTCCATGAAATGGTCTATAATAGGGACAATGTCCTTGGAAATTATTGTTAGAAGTCTCTTTTTATTTTTTTACCACATCACATTACAAATAGCTAATTTGTTACATCAGATTATTTCATTTAAAATATTACCGCATGACATCAAAATTATAAATTTTCAAAATGACATAATTTCATGAATCCTCAATCCAATTATCAAATCAATCAATCAAACATAAAAGCATCATAAACATACACATAACACAAGTCATATGATCAAAACTATCTCATCTCATATATATATCAACAGTATATATACATCATCAAAACTGGATCGGTATGCCACAATTTGTACCTCGGCATACTCAATCCTCTATCAAAAATAATAAATCTACATATCAATTTGTATAGTGTAATGCAGTCCTCTAGCCTCGAGAGCCCCTCGAGCTCTCGGCCTCATCTCCTCCCCCGCCCTAAGGTGGACGAGGTGGCCCCATCACAGTCTGTGTAGTACTGTGAGTCCTAGTCCTCGATTGGGACGAAGTCTTAGACGACCCAATCCTGATCGGCTCTGCGATGTTAGCTGGTAGGGGTAATCTATCCTCCTTTGGCACCAGTTGATAGTACAATGTCTGATAGAAAGTAATTTGGGCAATAGCCCGTGTCAGCTCCCCAGTGCTCGCCCCTCCGCCTCGTGCCCTGAGGTGTGCAATCTCATCCCTAAGCTATGTAACCTTAGCTCGGTGTCGTGCAGCCTCCTCCTATAGGGTCTGCACCTGTGCCTGGAGATGGATCATCTTCGTTCAAAGAGTAGCTGTCTTGTTGCTCTCCCCAGTGTCCACACCCTTGCCCTTATCAGGTTATGGTGGCCTCTCTCTCTATGGAGAAGGGGTTCTATCCACCTTCCTCTCCCGCTGTCGCAGCCTCTCCTGTGCTTGTGGCCTCCTTAGCTCTCTCCCGCCGTGACCCTGGGCCACCTCCATAGCTTCCTGGTGTCACCTCCCTATCCGACGCACAACCGTGTGTATCGGACCCTGAGCCCTCGTCATCCAAGGAGGGCGGATGCCTACGTACCAGGCATCATAGCCATCGGCTACCCCTGTGTTGTCCCCATCCACTAGCTGAATGGGGGCATTGTCTGAGTCCTGACTCCAGAAATGTTGCATTTCTGGAGCCCCACTCACTGTAGTGTTATCCTGGATAGTCTAGGAAAACTCATAATCCCTAAGAGATGGGATCCCCTACTACATACCGAACTGACGCAAAACTTGATCATAGCGGTGGAGCTCCACCTCTCCCCTCTCCATCCATAGCCAGCACACTCGCCTAATGCGAGCTAGCTCCTGTTCGTCCTCGGCCCACCCTGGGTGCTCGCGCCATGGCCTCTAGGTAATCTGGTCTGGGACTAGGTCATCTAGCAGTCTCCAGGATATTGGAAGGTTGATCCGCCATTGTGACCCTCTCTGAAGCCACCAATAGAAAACTCGGGGCCTCTCCTTGTCAATCCCTGTCAGAGGAATCCCTATCGGCCTTCGCACTACAATATGCTCCCAGCACCAAACCTGTATGAGCGATGTCATCACCAGACATCGGCCGCCCTTGTACATGACCCCATGCAAGATCCTGTACAGTCGACATAGCACAAAGCTGCCCTAAGAAAATCTATAACCATGGTCTCGCATGTCGCAGATCACATCTGCTAGCATCCATGGCACCCTGCACCCGCTCTGGTGGCACAGCAAAAGTCCACCAACTACTCCAGCTAGAACCTATGTGAGTCTAGATGCCCCAGGCATCTGGCATAGTGCCTCGATGTTAACTTTGCCCTTCTCCAGGGTGAAGCTTAGGTCACCGCACAACCGTCCCATAACATGACCCTAATTGGTCGTAGGAGTGATCAACCGTCCTTGTATGGGGATTCTCAGAATCCTCCATACATCCTCTAAAGTGGGAGTCATCTCACCTATCGATAGCGAAAATAGGAAGAACCCAGATACCATCTCTTCGCTAGGGCTGTCAGTAGCCCCATATCTGTAGACACTTGTGGCATCTCTGCCACATGCTGTAAGCCGGCCTGTGCCAGCTGATCCCGCTCTTCCTGTGTAAGAGTGGCCAAGTCATCTCTCAAACCTCCATACTTCCATTCTTTGCTTTTTAGCAAACCTCTCTACAACATAAACAACAAAACAACAAACAACCATTAATAACAACTCAAGTGATTAAAAATGCAAGTTAAAATAAGTTCAATTTTATGCAATTGATGATATCGTCCACTATTGGACGATATCGTCCCAAATTTGAGCATAATCGTTTTCGATTTCGCAGGTCGAAATCGTCCCTAATTTGACGAAATCGTCCCCCTTTCGTCGATTTTGCCCTTAGACAAAATTGGCAAAATTGAGACGATTTCGTCGAAATCGGGATGATTTCGTCCTGACGACGTCGACGGCCCAAAAACGGTCGCGATGCTCAAAAATTTAATCAAAATTCATCTAAAAAGCATGTAAAATCAAATTAAAGCATTCTAAACTAAGTCTAGACTCTTACCCGTAGCCCACGTCGGACCTCTATTGATTTGTGTGTCGTCTCCACCATTTTTGCTTCCAGATCTCTAAAACCAGTAAAAATGAATTAGGGTTTTACCCTATTTTTCTTAATTTTATTCAAAAATAATTCAAAATTAATTTTGCTTTTTCGCATTTTTACCTCAAACGTTCGATTTGGGTAAAAACACGGAGGGGGCACCATAGTAAGCTGTCGTACGATTCGACCAAGAATCGTCGCCTAAAAATGGGAATAATTTTTGCTTTCTCATAGATCGAGAAAAACTCATCTTTAACGCATTTTCTTCAGAAAATTTGCTAAAGAGGGGGCAAAATGTAGCACCCTAAAATTGGCGCAGTGAAATTGTAATAATTACATTCATCCTAGTAAATAATTTAAATTCAAATTTTAACCTCCCAAACCGCCCATTAACCGTCGGGTAATCCGTTTCCCCCTTTTTTGTGCCATTTTTAGAGGTTGTTTTGACCGTTTGACGATATCATCGCCGATCAGACGATATCGCCCCAGATATGACGATTTCATCTGGGCTAGGACGTCCAGACGATCTTATCGCAAAACTAATTTTGCACAATTAGCTTCTGTTCCAACGGGCCTCTAATCCGGGCAGAAGCGTGTCTGTGTCGTTAGAGACCCTTCCCCGTTGGAGATCTCCCAAATAGGGATGATCTCCAACCTCCTAACCTCCCTCCTAAACCTATTTAATCCTAAGCCTTCCCCTTAGTACCCCCCTAGCTGAAATTCTATGTAACTTGACTTCTCATATGATAAAACATCCTAAATTTCCATTTGCATCAGTTCTATGTCAATTTTGTTGCAGGTACATTACTGTTTTTCAGCCGGAGCAAGCTTACATCGTCGTCGATGAACCTGTTCAGATCGGAGGTGAACCTGTCGAATCAGAGATGATTTCATACCAATGCGAGATGATTTTGACTGCAGTCAATATTGAGGCAATCAGTGCCTGAAGTTTGCATTTCTCTATCTTTTCTCTGTTGTTTTATTCTGCAATTAGCTTATTTTATTCAGTATTCTATACTATTTTGCATTTTGGAGTTCACCCATCTAGATTAAATGCATAATTAAGCCATGATTGTGATTAAATTAGCATAATTCATTCCTGTTTCTGTGTTTATGTTTTAGTTTGATAGTGCTACTATTATTTTATACTATTTTCCTCTGTTATCATTGTTGTATTTTTTGTATTTTGCACCTATTTCTCTGTTTGCAGGTCTCTGACGAATTCGTCAGATCTCAGACGATCTTGTCTGATCTCAGACAATCCTGTAAAATCAGAGGTGATCCTGACTGCTTCAAGATCAAAATCTTCATCAGACATCCGGATCAGGTATTCTTCTTTTTATTTTCTGTAATTTCTCTATTTTTTTGTCCTATTCTATTTTTTTGTATTCATTTAATTTGCATCTGCATATAGAATAGCTTAGACGCATTTTGGCCAAACCTAGGATTTGAATGCTTAAGGCTAAAAATGAACACATAAAACACATTCCCAACCTAGGCGTGGAAACTACCATTAAATATTTCCTAGTGAACCCACTATCCATCGAAAAACCACCAATATACACCTCCCTTGAGAAGCGGGACCTTTGCAAGTCCTCTCAGTCCGAGGTACCGCAACATCCTTTTCACATCCCCCTTCCGGGCACGGATCCTATAGCCTGAAGGTAAGGGTGTGAAAAATTTGGAGCGATACAATTCTCAAAGGGGATGCATTGTAATCCTATTTGGAACCATAAATGAATAAATACAAGGAGAAATCCACTAATTTTATTACACATTTTGCTTCATTTCAATAGATTACATATTTATGCACCTTTTCCCTTTTTATGCTTTAATATATTCTACATTGCAATAAAGATCCCTTAAGGTGATGTTGTAAATTTCACTTCTTTAGGGGTCCCACCATGATCGCCACTGAAGAATTGAAATTTATGACATTGCCTTAAGGGCTCTTTATTGCAATGTAGAATATATTAAAGCATAAAAAGGGAAAATGTGCATAAATATGTAATCTATTTAAATGAAGTGAAATGTGTAATAAAAGTAGTGAATTTCTCCTTGTATTTATTCATTTATGGTTCCAAATAGGATTACAATACATCCCCTTTGAGGGCTTTAAAATTTGATACATATCAACATTACAATTTATAAGGGATCTAATCCCTTGAAAGGTTCTTAATGCATGTACTAATGTTTATCTCACGTTCCCCCACTTGAGAGCTAGTCTTGGGCTTATACTTGTGTGTCTCTTTAGCTCCTCCCTCCTGTCTAGTATACCTACACCTACAATCACAAAACTTCTAATTACCCTATCAAAATGACTCCAAATATCACCAAAATTGAACCATAGAAGGTTTATGGTAGAATTAGATCAAGATTCTCTATTTTTTTCTAACCATCCCTAATAGGTGCATCTAGTTGTTGCTAACTATCCCCAGGTAGTACGATTACAAATTAGCTTAGATTTTGCCACCAATCCTAATGGGATCTGGTTCAAAACTAGTCTAAAGGTTGTTTCGATAAATGGGGCCAAATTTCTCTTCAATTTGGCTGGTTTGGAATGGCTTGAATCAGTTTCTAATGCCCCTAAAAACACCTTTAGATGAAGAGGGTTTCAAGGCCAAAGTGAGGGCAAATTGAGGTTGCAAAAGGTGAGGGTAGAATTGGGCAGCACTTCGTTGTTAAAAATGCTTCAACTCTCCCTTTTAAAAATGGGTGAATACACCTCTTTTTATAGCCCAAATAGGGCATCTAGGGCAAAGTGGCAAGTATTGGCATGCAAGGCAAGTACCACCACTTTTCAAAACCCTTGCTACGATTGGGTAGAAGAGGTTGCCTATTTGGATCCTTTAATTGGGAGTTTCTGGTCTCCATGACAGGATCCCAATCAATTTTTTATGATTAGGTAGAGAATATGGTAGTAAATTATTTCCATTTATCTACTCCTTTGAATTTTGTGGTGCCTATTTAGGGACCATCCCATATAGGGATAGTTTTGGATGGCTGTCCCTATGTGGGATGGTCACCATATGTGACCGTCCCTTGGTGGGATGATCATAAGGATATGCACCAAAACCACCCAAAACTATTGGGAAACTTTTCAAATGTGCTATGGAGATTTGTATTACCCTATAGAGTTGTCCAATGGGGCCATATGATGTTGATAAGAGTGGCACATGTGATGCATTAGCAGTCGTATCCGATTTATGCGATTTTAGTGTCTACAGATGCCCCTTTTTGGGACACACTATATGCAAAAAAGCGCTGAGCAAAAATAGATGACTAAATAATTAAATTATTAAGGTAATTAATTAACCTAACAAACTTTGGATACCTCTATTGTGAAAATAGCATACATTCTTGGAATCCTTGCTTTTGACATAGTCGAAGGATTCATTTGGGTACACCTTTCAGCCACACTATAATGAAAATTGTAGGGGCTTAGGGTATACTAGGTCTTGGTGCCTTATGTTCTTGTAAAACTTTACATGGGTGGATTCTCAAGGTTTCAAGGAGTTCAATCCCTAGTTTTTTGTTTCTTATGCTGATTATTTGCCCCAACATGGGCTTGAAAATTTATCTTTAGCAAAGATTATTTTGAATGCATGGAAATTATAATTTTGAGTGTTTTATTGTTGATTTGATTTATGACATCATTATTATGACTACCCCTTCAAGATATGATTCAATAAGGGCATGACCAATGATAAAGCGATGATTCACTTGACACATATGACTGAATTGAGATAACTCTTTATTTTTCCCATGGTACTATATACCTATTTGGAGGGGATTTTTGATCATTTTGATGAGCATTTCTAGAAGCAAAAGGCTAAAAACTTCATTCTTGGGGAGTGGTCCAGCCATGGAGGCCTTCTTGGGGAATAAAATAAATACTTTTAAAGTATCCATAAATTTTATTTATTTAATCTTTATCCCTATAAATTTGGTGACCATTTTGCCTTATTTTTAGTAGGTTTTTGATCCCATTTTTGGGGTTTTTGAGTTGTTTTTGCAAAAAAATTGGTGACCATCATAGGGGGTACAATTACACATTTTATAACTATCCTAGGGTGGGATGGCCAGAAAATTGTGTGCTCATCCCACCTTGAGGTGGTCGGCTTCTTTTGGAGCTATATAAGCCCAAAATGGGGCAAAATGGCTCATTTGTGCATTGTGCTTGGAGGAGTTTGGAGAGGAAAGAGGTAGGAGGGTGATTTTTTGAAGTGAAGAGTTGCCAAAATATCTACCCAAAAACATGGGCCAGCTAGCGGACATGACAGACAGTGGAGCCGATGCGAAACGGGTATGGAACACATTTCCTTCTCTTCCCTATTTTATTGTGAAATTGTAAATTTTGCTACAATTTTCATAACACACACTAATTCAAGTTTAAGAAACCTAAAGAATAGCGTAATGTATGAAATTTAGCTTTTATTTGTGATTTAGCTACTTAAAATTAGGATTTTATGCTAGTTTTTTATATTTTTTAGGCTTTTTAGGGCTATTTTAGGGGTCAAAATGACCCTATTTTAGTAGGGATGGGAGAATACCTAGTGAGAAATGTCACAATGGTTCCATATATAGAGTTAGTGTAAGATATGGGGTGAACTCATCTTCCCATAGGTAGCATCGTACCTCTTGATCTATCTCCCAATCAAACTAATTTTGAATATGGGGGTTTAGAATATGGAGCTCTGCCAATTTCTCTAAAAGAAGAAGATGATGAACCTTTTTTGGAGGATGTAAACTATTTGTCAAATCTAGATTATGCATTGTGTTACTTATATTTCTATAATTGGCATGGTTTTTATTTAGGACTATATGAGCAGGGTACTCATGTTCCATGTCAGCCCCAATATCAGTTACCTTATGATAAATCTAGGTTAGGACACAATAAGCCAATACCAGTGGATGTCCTTATAGATAGTCTAGAACACCTATGTCTAGGTTATTAGGATAAGCTTACACATGATCCATATGCCAATCTAAATCACATTCATTCCTTGGGGGATTATTTTCCCCATAGATATGATAGATCAAGGACTATCTAGTGATGTTTCTCAACCCCATGAAGTGGGGAAAGCTCACATACCTTGAAATCTTATAGTGAGGAAGAGGATCAAGGTCCTCCTCATGAATGGATGAGTGATGATGAAGATGACTATGGCATAACACCCATAAACTATCCTAGTTTAAATGATGAACATGAGTGAGTGTTCCCCTTGGATGATGAGGATGAATATTATATTCACATGTTATTACCCATACAAGGCCCCATATGATGCCAGATCTTGCTGCGAGAAGAGCAAGCTCATCCTCTTCCGCATAGGCTACTGCAAATTATTCCACTTCCACCAGATACACCCCCATGAGTTATGAGACAACATCAGGTCTCTATACCCACTCACCATATAATAAGAGATCATGTATCCATCAACATGATTTCCATAGATTTAACCACACCATTGATAGATCCAAATAACCCATCAAATCCATTGCATCTCGACATTGAGGTAATTGACTTTGATCGAGGAGATTCTACCCCATCACCATCAGAGTATTGGCCTTGCAAGGAAATGTTACAACCATTTCAATTTTCTCCAAGAACTACTCAAGATGTTTTTCAAGTCGAGGTTGATACTAAATTTACTATGGATGAAGCAAACCCAGTTTATGACATTCACTTGATTACCACTCCAAATTAGTTGGAATATGGCTCTCATATGTCAATTGATCCAACAATTGAAAAGGATATCGACACAGATCCCAATAATCTCTACATTATTAAACTAGGGGAGGGTCTATCCCCAATTGAACAAGATGATTTCACAAGAGCATTGAAATAAAGGATGAATTCTTTTGCTTGGTCTTATAAATACATGTCAAGACTGGGCCCAAATATAGTCATGCATAATCTTACATTGGACCCAAATATAAAACTAGTCAAGTAAAAGTTATGTAAGATGCACCCAAAAGTAGCCTTAGTAGTGAAATATGAATTGCAAAAGTTATTGGACGTTGATTTCATCATCTTAGTAGACTATCCACCATGGGTTTCAAACATGGTTTCCATAAAAAAGCCTAATGGGAGGATTTGTATTTGCACTAACTTTAGAGATATCAACAAAGTGAGTCCTAAGGATGAATTTCCCTTACCAAACATTTATGCGTTGGTAGATGCTACAGTAGGACATGAAATGCTATCCATTATGGATGGTTTTTCTAGATATAATAAAATTCATATTAATCCAAAAGACCAAATCAAAACGACATTTACAATGCCTTGGTGGAAATTCTGTTATAAGGTCATGCCTTTTAGCCTTAAGAATGCTGGCACCACCTATCAATGAGCCATGACGTATATCTTCCATGACTATATGCATAATATTTTGGAAGATTATATGGATGACTTATTGGTGAAATCTCTATTGCACCATGAGCATATCAGTGTATTATGTAAGGTTTTAGATCACCTCATTGAGCATAATTTTAGGCTTAATCCCAAGAAGTGTGTCTTCGGTGTCACATATAGTAAACATTTGGGATTCATAGTATCCAAGTGAGGTATATAAGTAGATCCAAACAAGGTCAAGGAAATATTAGAAATGCCTCCCCCCATAACCATTAAGTAGCTATGCAACTTGTAAGGAAAGGTTGCATCCATAAAACACTTCATAGTGCAATTATCAGATAAGTGTCGACCCATGAATAGGTTACTACACAAGGGGGTCTTATTTTATTTGAATGAAGAATGTCAAAACAATGTGGGTAAGAAGATGTCAAATCAGGTAAGAACATTGAAAAATTACCATAGGTTGCCAAGGGCTGCCATGGAAGCAAGTGGCCACACGGGCTACCAAGGGCTACCTAGTTATCATAGGATACCATGGTACCCTTGGCATCCTGTGGTAGCTTTGCCATGGTAGGAAATTATAGCTTGGCAACACATGGTGCACTAGTTGCCATGGAATAATATGGTCTACCAAGGAACTACGCTGGCTACCAAGGCAGCATGCGATGCACTGGTTACCATGGCAAAGTTGTTGCAAGTTGCCAAGGTCTGCCATCATAGTCAGCATGGCAGTAGGCTACCGCATGGGCTGCCAAGGGTTTCATAGCTATTGTAGGCTGCCATTTCACCCTTGGTAGCCTATGATATATTTTCCATGGTAGGCAACAATAATTTGGTAGATCACGGTGCACTGGCTGCCAGGGAACCACACAGGCTACCAAGGCACTACATTGGATGCCAAGGCAACGTGCGATGCACTGGTTGCCAAGGCTAGAAAAAATATACATCCAAAATAATGGACCCCCTTATCCATCTGCCCAGTGGAATTTTTACCTAAAACTACTATGGGTGATGAAGAGTGATGGACTCTAGCTTGTGATGTTGCCTCTTGAACCGTCCCTCATGCTGTCTTCGAAAGTGTCTCCTTTGGATGCTGACTCAGTAAGTTGTACAGTGTGGGTAGACTTAGTAAGGATTACATTGTAGGTAATGATGGGTGATGACTCAAAGCCTATGTTGCTACCTATTGAACTATCTCTTGCACTGCCTTTAGAAGTGTCTTCTTCATATGCTAACTCAATACATTGTGTAGCGTGTGTGGGCTTATTAAGGGTGGCGACATTATCCTAGTAGCGAATAGTGATGTGGTAAAGGTTTGGTCACCGTTGATGAAAATAACTTGTCCAAGTAGCATGCAACGGTGGCCCTTTGCTTCAGTTTCCTTACGAAATATCACCATAATGATGTCGGGTCTTAACCTTTGGTTTGTTCCATGTATTCGGTTGTACACCTACTTCCATTGGGCTTCTTGCATGTAGCGATGTGGTAGAGGGTTGGTCACCGTTGATGCCAACGGCTTGTCCAAGTAGCATGCGATAGTGGTGTTGTTTCTGCTCCACAACATGCCCCAAAATTGGGGACCCACATTTTTTGCATGTTTTCTAAGAAGACCGAAGTGGCCCATATGCTAAAGATCAAAGAAAAGCAAAACATCGCAAGGAGGAAAAAGTGTCACGATATCACGACATGTTGCATTGTCATGGCCAAAAGATAAAAAGTGTCACAATATCGCGACATGTTGCATTATCATAGCCAAAAGATAAAAAGTGTCATGATATCATGACATGTTGCATTATCACGGCCAAAAGATAAAAAGTGTCATGATATCACGACATGTTGCATTTTCGTAGCCAAAAGAGAAAAAGTGTCGCGATATCGCAACATGTTGCATTTTCACGGCCAAAAGAGAAAAAGTGTTGCGATATCGCGACATGTTGCATTGTCATGGCAAAAATAGAAAAAGTGTCACGATATCGTGACATGTTGCATTGTCGCGACCAAAAGATAAAAAGTTTCACGATATCGTGACATGTTGCATTTTCACGGCCAAAAGAGAAAAGTGTCGCGATATCGTGACATGTTGCATTTTCACGGCCAAAAGAGAAGAAAGAAAAGTGTCACGATATCGTGACATGTTAAATTTTTGTGGCTAAAACAAACAAAAGAGAGCAAGGAGGCAAAAGTGTCATGATATCACGACATGTTGCATTTTTTCCAAGGGAACAGAGTAGTTGACAGTGCGTCTGATATTAGTGATGAACACCAGGATAGTGAAACTGAAGACTGCATAGTGACGTGGACATAAGGACAAAATCCAATGAATAAGACAAAACGTTACATAAGGAATATTTAATGATTTGAAATCATTTAAGATGGTCGTTACACATGGAAGGAAACGGACGCAAGCCCATGTGGAGAAAATGAAACGAAGGGCCACAAAATAGAAACGAAAAGTTTTTTTTGGAAATCAAAACACATGCATGCACAAGGGAAGGAGAAAATGAACAGTCATGGAGGGAGAAAAATTTTTTTTTCAGAGGTTTTAAATACGCCATTCAAAGAAGTGGAGAAGGGCTGGAAATTGTAGAAAAAAAACAAAGACTATCTTTCGAAATAAAGGAGTTTTTTTTTGGCAAGAGCAACTCTTGTGTGTGAAATCAAAAGGAGATTGAAACTAAGACTATTGCTATTTCTGTAAATATTTCCTTTGCATTATTGCTTCTTGTATCTATTCGTTTATGCCATAAAGTGGGTTACGATAGGTGAATGATGGAATGATGCAATTATTTGTTTCCTTAGAGTCTTGCATCTGATCTAATTTGATTGTGTTTATGTTGCAGGTATGTTAGGTCAGGTTGTTTTAGAATTTCATCTCATAACTTGGGGTTTTGTAGGGAGGAGATTGCTAACCAAATTAATGTCCTGTTTTGTTTTTCCAGCTAACTTTTGTAAATAATGTTTTTGTTTTAGTTTTTTGATATTTAGATTAGTCTTGCTTTAAAATCTACTATTCTGATTCGGGTCCATTCCAAAATTTTTGCATTTGTTTTCATTCTTTCATCTCCTTCTTATTTGTATTTTCATTCTTGCATCTCCAAACACCTTCATCTAATTTTTAGATAAAATATGGGTTTAGGAGGGCTACTAATTCCAAATGCACACTAAATCAGATCAAATGAATGAATCCTAGCTTTCTAACTTACTAATTTTTGCTAACATTTAATGCTAACATTGCTAACTTTACTAACACCAAATGCTAACATAGGGATAGTGGAACACTTTTAAATGAAGATAAAACGAACCCGCTAACTCTAAAAATGAACCTCATGTTAAAGGCACGGAGCTTAAAATGAAGTGGTTTATACCACACACTTTCTCATTTGGAATATTTTTAAGCTGAAGATAAAAGAGGTTACTAACTGGGTTTCGGGTAGATTACTTTAATCTCAAGAACATTAAAAGAAGCTATCTTCACATTTGGTTGATTTAATGGATTATGGTTGCAAAGTACTTGTTCGAATCATTAAATGCCCCTTGTTAACTATTACTTGCATGGTTTAAGTTATTCTGGTATACATTCATTTATTTGCTTTAGTCTTGATTGATTATATGCACATGAATGTTTGTTCACAAGAACCTTGGAGAAATGAATAATGCTACTTAATTTCTTTGCAAGAGAGAGTTTCCTGTTTGATACTCTAGTTGTGGTGATCATTTTGCTATAGGGAAAAATATTCACTCAACATTTTGGTGCTAGAAGGAGGGCCTTCTTTATTGCTTTGTGATTGTGATTTGTTCTAACGATTAACGTGGGTAGTTTTGTTTCCACCTATTGTGCTTGCAAGTATAACATTTATTTGTTTTCTTTTGCAAGTGAGTTGAGAGAAGTCTTTTAGAGTTCTAGAGTTTTCAAGCTGGCCCAACCTGAGTACATAGCTACTAGGTCCAAAACCATAGGGGAAACTATTTTCCAAAGCCTTTCTCCCACTGCTAGGAAGTCGAGAAACAAAACATTAGAGATCGAAATACCACCCAGTGTACTTGAGTTAGGAGCTTCTTTAGACTCAAGTACGTCTAGTGGGCCTGAGCCCACAATTTCAAACATGATAGCTACACCAAGTGCGTCTGTCCCCATCATTACAAGTGTCGCCATTGTTCCTATAGGGTCGATACCTTTGAATAACATGGCCCAACAACAACAACAACAACAAACCACCTGCCCTTTGGTATGGTGCACAAAGTTCTCCCTTGGATATCCCTGGGGTAGTCCATGACTTGCCTAGAAATATTGAAAGGGGATTGCCTAAATTCATGCATGATGGTCCCATAACAGCTGAAGAACATGTCCAAATTTACAAGGATTACATGTTTAGACAAGGAGTTACCCATGAAGATATCGCTTGTCAAATTTTCCCTGCTAGTCTAGACAGTACGACCAATGAATGGTACAAGAATCTTCCCGTAGGGTCCATTACTTCATGGGCCCAATTAGAAGTTGCCTTTATTAGCCAATTTCGAATGTTGTTGGATCCTTCCATAATTTATAATTTATTCGTATCATGCAAAATGTTACCCAATGAGCCCATAAGAACATTCAATCAGAGGTTCCAAAAACTATATACAAATTTAACTCGCCACTTTGCAGTAGATCCTGTGGTGGCCCTGCAACTATACTTTGGAGCTTTAGATCCGTTAACATCCTTGTTGACTAGAAGGAATCCTCAGGTTACGACGCTTTCGTTAGCTTATGCAAAGACAATGACCCTTGAACAACAAATGAATTTACCCGAAGTAGGGTTGTCTCAATTGACTGAGATGGGACAATACGGTCCATACAATCAATTTGCCATGATGAATCAATTAATGGCACCACAAGTTCCAACAATGAACAATTTCCAACAACCATCTCAAGTCGCATCATTTCCCACTTATCCTAATGCCTCTGTTTCAACACAGGCATTGATTCCAAATAACCCGATGACCTTTCCTATGTTAAGTATGAGCAATAACTTGTTGACCATACCTGGGTTCACTCTGATTAGTACGCCAAGCCCAATGACTTATCCAACAATCACTCCTATTCAAAGTGTGAATCTAGGATGGAATCAAAGTGCCCAGACCCAAGCCACTGTACCTATTCCAGAGGTGGCTAATGCAACAAATACAGCTGGGCTCAGAATTACAGTGCCCCAACCACATGGGCCTGAATCCGTGATAGAAGACATGAAGGAAACATTGGCCAAAGTTTTGGTTACTATGGGAAATGTTAATAAAAAAGTTGACCAAGTCATGGGTCATAACCAACCTCATAACCATAGAGGAAAAGGAACATACAACACACATCCTAATAATGGATGAGTACCCAATCCCGTAGCCAATCAGGCAGATGTCTCGAAAGATTTTGGAGAGTCAAGATCTTGTGATAATGATTGCCTGCATTGTTGCCATGGAAAGTAGGAGTCTATATTGACTGAAGTTATATATTCCCAAGAAAGTGAAGAAGAGGAGGATGTGGAGTTTTTTGGAAAAGAAGATGAAGAAACATTGGAAGTTCATGCCAATAAACATTTTGGGAAAGGAAATCACAAGTATTACACAAGGAGTTCTAAGGATCCCAAAACTTCCTCTACCCCTCCAAACAACCCATTACTTCCTCCTGATTTCAAAGGAGATGTTAATCCACCTCCTCCATCAATGGCGGAGAAGTCTAAGTTGGTGCAAAACATGTCAAATTTGGAAAAACCCACTTATGACTTGATAGAAGACATGAAGAAAACTAAGGCCAATGTCTCAATGTATGATATGTCCCAACTTTTAGGCCAAGAAGTAAGTCCACCAAAAGGTTTGGATCCACCTACCCAAGTTCATGAAGCTAAGGGTGTTGAATCCCAATTGGTTTTGAAAAGGGAAAAGCGAGACGTGCCCCCATTTCTTATAACCATTAGAATTGCTGGTAGAAATCTACACAATTGTCTAATAGATTCAGGGGCCTCTGCTAGCATTATGCCCCTAGAAATCTATCAAAAATTGGGACTTACACCAAAACCTTCTAAAAGAAAGGTGGTGCAACTGGATAGATCGGCCATGGAGGCAATGGGAGAATTAAGGGATATTCTTATTCAGGTCAACTCAAAACCTAGGGTTCAACATCACATAGATATATTGGTACTTAACATTCCTATCAAATATGGCATGGTGTTGGGAAGAGATTGGAGCAAGAACTTAAATGGATACATTGTAACAAACTCTTCACATATGTGGTTGCCTTGGAGAGGAGTGGCCAACCAAATTTGAATTGATAGTGAACCTAGGCTCAAGGAAATGATAACAGAATACAACAAACCTAATGAGATTCAATACATTGAAACTGAATTAGGAGCCTATTGCTTGGACGTAGAAATTCTTGAGAATTCTCAAAATGGAAGTATTGGATGCAATGATTCTGAAGAACACCATAAGGTTTGGACTTTAAGATTTGATGGATCCAAGTCCAAACAAGGGGTGGGAGCTGGTATTGAACTTTCATGTCTAGACAGAAAACCTATGTTGGCTGCATATAGATTACAGTTCCCAGCCACCAACAATGTGGTAGAATATGAGGCCTTGATTTTCGGACTTCAATTGGCCCTTCGGAAGAAAATCAAATGTATCAAGGTCTTAGGTGATTCTGAATTGGTGGTAAAACAAGTTAAAGGACAATATGCATGTAAGAACAAGCGGCTCAGCCTTTACCGAACTAGAGTTAGAGATTTAATAAATGAATTTGATGCTTTTAACATATCTCTAATCTCTAGAAAAGGCAATCGTTTGGCAGATTCTTTGGCCATAGTTGCTAGCATGCTTAAACCAACGGATCACAAGAAGTGCAAGAAATTTTCCATAGAATTAGTCCCTTGCCCCTCGATACCTGATAACATCATGAATTTCCAAGTCTTTGATAGTGACAGACATATATTCAATTTTGTTACTAATTCTAGTATCTTTGAAAATCAGGTTATTGATGAAGACGAGAGGGGGCAAGAAGAGGCAGGTTTGAAAATGGAAGCTACTAGAAAATGGAATGAGATGCCAAATGGGATGGCCTCATTAGAGAAAATGTTTGATATTGGATACCAACCGAAAGGAGGGAGAAAAGTTCCACCTCCCAAAGAGGCTTGTGACTCAATCAATATTGGAAGTGCAGAAAACCCTCACAAAATACTCATTGCAAAGGCATGTATCGAACATGAAAAGAATTCCATTGCCAATGCATTGAAGGAATACATAGATTGCATAGCTTGGAGCTATAAAGAGTTGAGAACTTATGATCAGAATGTTATAATGCATACAATCCCTTTGAAACCGGACTCCAAACCCTTTAGGCAAAGATAGAGGCCAGTCAATCCGTTACTAGAGCCCTTGATAGAAAAGGAGGTAAAGAGACTATTAGAAGCTAAAATCATATTTCCTGTTAGGCATTCCACATGGGTTGCTAACTTGGTCCCTGTGAGGAAAAATAGTGGAGAGATAAGGCTATGTATTGATTTTAGAAATCTGAATAAGGCCTCACAAAAGGACAATTACCCTTTACCTACCATTGATGAAATCCTTCAAAAGGTAAATGGGTCGAAAATGATGTCATTCCTAGATGGCTATTCAGGATACAATCAAGTCCTCATCCATCCTAATGATAGGATGAAAACCACCTTCACCACAAAATGGGGCATGTTTGCATATAGGAGAATGCCTTTTGGATTATTGAATGCAGGTGCTACATTCCAACGAGCCATGGACTTTGCCTTTAAGGGACTCATCGGTAAGTGCATTATTGTCTATGTAGATGATATTCTCATATTTTCTAAGAATAGGGAGAACCATGTCAAGGATCTAAGGAAAGTTCTCCAAAGGTGTAGGGAACATGGCATTTCAATCAACCCAAAGAAGTACATTTTTGGGGTAACGAAAGGAAAATTATTGGGACATGTAATATCCAAAGATGGAATTTCCATTGATCCTGAAAGAATAGATGCCATACAACAGATTCCTTTTCCCAATAGCAAAAAAAATTGAGATCATTTTTTGGGAAGATTAATTTTGTTAGAAAATTTATTTCAGGTTTTTCAAAAATTGCAAAGCCCTTGAACGATATGTTGAAGAAAGAGGCCCAAATCAAATGGACGAATGAAAACAGGGATAACATTCTCATGGCTACAGATTATTGCACAAGGTGGACGGAAGCTATTCCCACTAAAAATGCCACTTCAGAAGTTGTTATTAAACTCTTAGAGGATAACATTGTCACTTGATTCGGAATGCCTAACTCCATTGTAAGTGACAACGGTTCCGCTTTATCCTCTTTGGAATTTGCAAATTGGGCATTCGACAACATGGTGAGTTTGAATTTTTCTTCAAATTATTATCCACAAGGTAATGGATTGGCTGAGTCTTCTAATAAGAACTTGTTATGTGTCATTAAAAAGTTGCTTGAAATAAATCCTAGAGATTGGCATAACAAACTTAAGTTGGCTCTTTGGGCTGATAGAATCAGAATCAAGGAATCATTAGGAACATCTCCTTACCACTTAGTTTATGGACAAGATCCTATTTTTCCCACAAATCTTAAGTTACAAACATTACATTTCATGAAAGATTACCTTGGAACTGATAATAAACTTGAAACTAGACTAATACAATTGATGCATCTGGATGAAAAGAGGGATGAGGCTATGCTTCACTTTAGTAAACACCAAGATGTAGTAAAAAGGTGGTTTGATAAAAAGTCTAGAGTCAAAACTTTTAAAGTTTCAGATTTAGTGTTCTTGTGGGATAAGAGACATGAGAGGAAAGGAGATCATGATAAATTTGATTACTTATGGTTGGGTCCTTACCAAATTTTAGAAGTCCTAGGTGAAAACAACTTTAGATTAAAAACCCTAGACGAAAAATATTTGGCTTTACCCATCAATGGGCTGCATTTAAAGCACTATTTCTAGGCTTGAAATGGCAAGGCCTTGTATTATATGTAAATATGTCATGCTTTGTTTTTGTGTGTGCAGATTTGATTTTCTTAGGTGTGTGTTAGTTTTTTTGCCTTCAACCTTTATTTTAGCATGATGAGATTGTTTTGAACGAGGTTTTGGAGGCATTTTGATTGCATTGTTCTTTTCTTAGCTTAGTGTGTTGGTCATGGGATCAGTTTTGGGCTTGATAAAAAAAAAAAGGGATAGCAAAGTGGTTAGTTTGTATCCTTATCAATGTTCTAAAACTAGAAGTATATGAAACAACAGAATTGTATTACATAAAGCTCCACGAGCACTGCAAACACATTAAAGAATATCGTTTGAAATTTGGGATACATGAAAGTTGTCAATTTTGCAAGATAGGGTGAAGCATTTTTGTATAATCCATATTACCCATTTGTGTTCAGGATGCATTGCATAATAGCCTCGAGTCTCATTCCATTCCATATTTCAAAGACAACCACCAAAAGCATGTCAGACCCTCTTAGGATCATTGCACAATAAACATTAAGTAAGGTCTTGGGGTTGGAAACTGATGCCGCATTGTCTTGAATTAGACACGTTCTGCACATATAAAGAACATCTTGGGCAAAATGGTTGAAACCTTACTTGGAAGAAAAGTGAGGCGAAAAGAATTTTTCTTGTCTGTCCCATCATGCAAAACATAGTCCATGAAACAGTGGTTTTCACCACTCCACCTCCATAACATCACTTGGATTGAAAGGATCGTACTACATGTCCCTCATAAGGATGAGTAGTCATCCCTAAGATTCAAGGAAGCCATTACTACTCCACCTCCATAACATCACTTGGATTGAAAGGATCATACTACATGTCCCTTGCAAGGATGAGTAGTCATCCCCAAGATTCAAGGAAGCCATTACTACTCCACCTCCATAACATCACTTGGATTGAAAGGATCGTACTACATGTCCCTTGCAAGGATGAGTAGTCATCCCCAAGATTCAAGGAATCCATTACTACTCCACCTCCATCACATCACTTGGATTGGAAGGATCGTACTACATGTCCCTTGCAAGGATGAGTAGTCATCCCTAAGATTCAAGGAATCCATCATTAATCCACCTCCATCACATCATTTGAGTTGGAAGGATCGTACTACGTGTCCCTCACAAGGATGGGTAGTCATCCCTAAAATTCAAGAAAGCCAAAGCCAAAGCCTGGACTATGGGGCTGATCTCCATCGGGGCTATAGATGCCTGAATGGCAGTGGAGTAGGCTCATGCGTGGCGACATGTCTCATTTAAAAGCAAGACCTTTGACCGCTCACATGGACAGGCTAGCCTAGCAGTTATCCATAATAGGTTTAATCATTTTGCTTAAGATGAGGTAATGAACTCAAATCAGAGTAGTAAGGATAGGGTTAAATTCTCATCACGCTTAGGTTGAGAATCTGATTCCCCAAAGCTCGATTTCACTTACACATGCACATTGATTCAATATGGCAATGGCGCATAACCAACCTTGAGATTGGGTATATGAACTCAATTCATGCATGATTGGTCCTGAGAGGGTTTGATAGTTTTAATGTTTGTGCTCGTGCTACTAAAAGTTAAGAGTCCTGGTAAAGCAGGTCAGCCATAGTTCATTATGCTGGCAATACATTCGATCTTGCATAGACCCTCCATGATTCATTATATGCATTCATGTGAAATTGGCAATAGAATGGGGAACTATTTCAAACGATAAAGAATGAATCACTATGCACACATTGAGCGGATGTTGAATAATTCTAATGTTTCATGTATTTTTGGTTTATTTACATTCTTTGGATATTTGCTAACGCTTGTAGTTGAGTTGTAGGTTTTCAGGTTGGGTTTCTCATCGAAATGCTCAGGAGCATTTCCCAGCAGAGTCACCATTTGTTGTGGTTGCTCCACAACGTACCCCAAAATTGGGGACCCACATTTTTTGCATGTTTTCCAAGAAGACCGAAGTGGCCCATATGCTAAAGATCAAAGAAAAAGCAAAACACCGCAAGGAAGAAAAAGTGTCGCGATATCGCGACATGTTGCATTTTCAGTCCAAAGCAAAGAGAGAGAAAAGTGTCGCGATATCACGACATGTTGCATTGTCGCGGCCAAAATAGAAAAAGTGTCGCGATATCGCGACATGTTGCATTGTCGCGGCCAAAAGAGAAAAAGTGTCGCGATATCGCGACATGTTGCATTGTCATGGCCAAAAGAGAAAAAGTGTCGCGATATCGCGACATGTTGCATTTTCACGGCCAAAAGAGAAAAAAAAGAGAAAAGTGTCGCGATATCGCGACATGTTGCATTTTCGCGGCCAAAAGAGAAAAAGTGTCGCGATATCGTGACATGTTGCATTTTCGCGGCCAAAAGAGAAAAAAGTGTCGCGATATCGCGACATGTTGCATTTTCGTGGCCAAAAGAGAAAAAAGTGTCACGATATCGCGACATGTTGCATTTTCGCGGCCAAAAGAGAAAAAAGTGTCACGATATCGCGACATGTTGCATTGTTGCAGCCAAAAGAGAAAAAGTGTCGCGATATCACGACATGTTGCATTTTCACGGCCAAAAGAGAAAAAGTGTCACGATATCGTGACATGTTGCATTGTCATGGCCAAAAGAGAAAAAGTGTCGCGATATCGCGACATGTTGCATTTTCGCGGCCAAAAGATAAAAGTGTCACGATATCGTGACATGTTGCATTTTCACGACCAAAAGAGAAGAAAGAAAAAGTGTCGCGATATCACGACATGTTACATTTTCGTGGCTAAAAGCAACAAAAGAGAGCAAGGAGGCAAAAGTGTCGCGATATCGCGACATGTTGCATTTTCGCCAAGGGAACAGAGTAGTTGACAGTGCGTCTGATATTAGTGATGAACACCAGGATAGTGAAACTGAAGACTGCATAGTGACGTGGACATAAGGACAAAATCCAATGAATAAGACAAAACGTTACATAAGGAATCTTTAATGATTTGAAATCATTTAAGATGGTCGTTACACATGGAAGGAAATGGACGCAAGCCCATGTGGAGAAAATGAAACGAAGGGCCACAAAATAGAAACAAAAAGTTTTTTTTGGAAATCAAAACACATGCATGCACAAGGGAAGGAGAAAACGAATAGTCATGGAGGGAGAAACAATTTTTTTTTAGAGGTTTTAAATACGCCATTCAAAGAAGTGGAGAAGGGCTAGAAATTGTAGAAAAAAAAACAAAGACTATCTTTCGGAATAAAGGAGTTTTTTTTTGGCAAGAGCAACTCTTGTGTGTGAAATCAAAAGGAGATTGAAACTAAGACTGCTGCTATTTCTGTAAATCTTTCCTTTGCATTATTGCTTCTTGTATCTATTCGTTTACGCCATAAAGTGGGTTACGATAGGTGAATGATGGAATGATGCAATTATTTGTTTCCTTAGAGTCTTGCATCCGATCTAATTTGACTGTGTTTATGTTGCAGGTCTGTTAGGTCAGGTTGTTTTAGAATTTCATCTCATAACTTGGGGTTTTGCAGGGAGGAGATTGCTAACCAAATTAATGTCCTATTTTGTTTTTCCAGCTAACTTTTGTAAATAATGTTTCTGTTTTAGTTTTCTGATATTTAGATTAGTCTTGCTTTAAAATCTACTGTTCCGATTCGGGTCCATTCCAGAATTTCTGCATTTGTTTTCATTCTATTCTGGTCCTTTTCCAAAATTCATGTTCATATTCTTTTTGCCATGAATATCTGTTTAAAGTAATAATCTTCCAATTGCTCTGCGCGCTTGAGAAGTGATCCGCATTGGAGGTTTGTTTATGTAGTGTTTCCAAAAACTTATGGAGAGTTTAGTTTTTTATTTAGATTTTCATTCTTGCATCTCCAAACACCTTCATCTAATTTTTAGATAAAATATGGGTTTAGGAGGGCTACTAATTCCAAATGCACACTAAATTAGATCAAGTGAATGAATCCTAGCTTTCTAACTTACTAATTTTTGCTAACATTTAATGCTAACATTGCTAACTTTACTAACACCAAATGCTAACATAGGGATAGTGGAACACTTTTAAATGAAGATAAAATGAACCCGCTAACTCTAAATGAACCTCATGTTAAAGGCACGAAGCTTAAAATGAAGTGGCTCATACCACACACTTTCTCATTTGGAATCTTTTTAAGCTGAAGATAAAAGAGGTTACTAACTGGGTTTCGGGTAGATCACTTTAATCTCAAGAACATTAAAAGAAGCTATCTTCGCATTTGGTTGATTTAATGGATTATGGTTGCAAAGTACTTGTTCGAATCATTAAAGGCCCCTTGTTAACTATTACTTGCATGGTTTAAGTTATTCTGGTATACATTCATTTATTTGCTTTAGTCTTGATTGATTATATGCACATGAATGTTTGTTCACAAGAACCTTGGAGAAATGAATAATGCTACTTAATTTCTTTGCAAGAGAGAGTTTCCTGTTTGATACTCTAGTTGTGGTGATCATTTTGCTATAGGGAAAAATATTCACTCAAAAAGTGGCCCTTGTCTTTGGTTGCCTTGTGGAAGCTCCCCATAATGATATCGGGTCTCGACCTTTCGTCGGATCCATGTATTCGATTGTGCTCTTGCTTTAGCTTGGTTTCTTCTGAGCAGCGATGTAGTAGAGGGTTGGTCATCGCTAATGCTAATGGCTTGTCCAAGTAGTGTGTAGTAGTGGCCCTTGAATTTAGTTGCCTTACGAAAGCTTGCCATAGTGATGTCAGGTCTCGACCTTGGGTCAGTTCCATGTATTTGGTTGTGTGCCTACTTCTGCTTGGTTTCCTTTGAGTAGTGATGCGGTAGAGGGTTGGTCACTGCCAATGCCTTGGCTTCAGTTGCCTTGCAAAAGCTTTCCACAGTGATGTCAGGTCTTGACTTTTGGTTGGTTCCATGTATTTGGTTGTACGCTTGCTTCTATTTTCAAATTACTTGTCAAGTAGCACATGACGATGGCCCTTGACTTCGGTTGCCTTGCGAAAGCTTGCCACAATAATTTTAGGTCTTAACCTTGGGTCAGTTCCATGTATTCGATTGTGCACATGCTTCCACTTGATTTACTTTGAGCAGTGATGTGATAGAGGGTTGGTCACCACTGATGCATTGGCTTTGGTTACCTTATGAAATCTTACCATAGCAATGTCGAGTCTCGATATTTGATTGGTTCCATGTATTCAGTTGTGCGCTTATTTTCTTTTCTCAAAGAATTATCTAAGTAGCATGTGGTGGTGGCCCTCGACTTTGGTTGCCTTGCAGAAGCTTGCCATAGTGATGTCGGGTCTTGACCTTGGGTTGGTTCAATGTATTTGGTTGTGCACCTAATTTTTTTGGTTTCCTTTCAGCAGCGATGCGGTATAGGGTTGGTCACCACCAATGCCTTGGCTTCGGTTGCCTTGCGAAAGCTTACCACAGTGATGTCGGGTCTCAACCTTTTGTTGATTCCATGTATTCAGTTGTGCACCTACTTTTTTTTACCAATGGCTTATCAAGTAGCATGCAATAGTGGCCCTCATCTTCGATTTCCTTGTGGAAGCTCACCACAGTGATGTTGGATCTCGACCTTTGGTCAGTTCCATGTATTCGATTGTGTGCCTACGTTTTCTTAGTTTCCTTTGATCAATGATGCAATAAAAGGTTGGTCATCATATATGCCTTGGATTTTGTTGCCTTGTAGAAGCTCGCCATAGTGATGTCGGGTCTCGAACTTTGGTCGGTTCCATGTATTCAGTTGTGTGCCTACTTATGTTTACCAATAGCTTGTCAAGTGTTAACCTTTTTTGGTGAGGTGTTACTTGATCTTGGACATTGTTCAGTCATGAATAGGCAAAGGGCGCAACCTTTTGTCTATGGGAACCTTGAGTTCATGATTCTAGAATGCCAAGTGTTTGATCAGATTGTGATTATTGCTTGTTTGCTGCCCCAAGTAGGAGCATGATTGTCTTTGTCAATGATTCTTTGAATGCATGCCATTTCCTTGATTGGGTGTGTATTTGTTGATTGGTGACTAAGTGTGACTACCCCCTCAAGCGATGAATCGATGAGGGAATGACCGACATGAGAAAAGAGATGAGTCTCTTGACCCAAGATGACTTTTGTAAGGGTGCCTTCAGTTGTTTTTCATTGAATGCTTATGCAGTTTCCCAACAATCGGACCTATTTTTGGTGGGTTTTGACCCTTTTTGTGACGCCTATTGGGGTTAAAATTGTCAAAAATCCTTCCTCCCGTGGAGTGGTCCGGCTATGGTAGCCTTCTTAGGGAGTAGGATAGTGATAATTTGTGACGTCGACATCGGTTTTTCATGCCAAGAATGTATGGTGCAAAGGCACCTTTGTTCGGTAGTTATTGTTGTTTTTGGGTGGGTTTTGACCCTTTTTTGTGATGCCTTGGGGCTGAAATTTTTGAAAATCCATCCTCCCGTGGAGTGGTCCGGCTATGGTAGCCTTCTTAGGGAGTAGGATAGTGATAATTTGTGACCCTGACATCGGTTTTTCATGCCAAGAATGTCAGGTGCAAAGGCACCTTTATTTGCAGCTTTATTGCTGTTTTTGGTGCATTTTTTGGTTATTTTGCTATTTTTGTTGTTTTCTGCTTGTAATCATCCTAGGGTGGGACGAATACCAATTTTGTAATCGTCCCAAGGTGGGATGAGTGCTAACTAGAGTGCTCATCCTAGGGTGGAATGATTATAGGCCTAACAACCTATAAAAGGGCCAAAACTAGGTTTTGGGCTCATTTGCAATTTTTTTTTCTAGTGATTTGGAGCAGTGAGGAGGAGTGCGAGTTTGCGTAGTGGAGCGCTGTCAAAATTTTGTGGACACCATGAGTGCAAGGACTGGATCTTCGAGTGGCGGAGCTAAGGCGAGACCGGTAGGTGCTCCTCCTTCTACTTGTTATTTGTTTGTTTTTATATGAATTTTTAAAACTCGCATTTTATAATTGTTTTTTGTCACATTAAGGTTAAAACCCTAGATGAATGTTGTGGTTTTATTTGTTTTTTTTTGTTCATAATAAGGTTAAAAAACCCTAGATGATATTTTTGTTGTTTTGATTTTTTTGTTTACACTTAAGGTTAAAAACCCTAGTATAGTTTTAATGTTTTTGTTTGATTTTTTTGTCCACACTTAAGGTTAAAAACCCTAGTATGATTTTGTTTGTTTTATTTGATTTTTTGTTCACACTTAAGGTTAAAAACCCTAGGTTGAATTTGTTTTATTGTATTTTTTGTTCTTGATTGTACAGTTTAGTTGATTGATCTGTACTTTGGTTGTACAGTTCTGTACTTTTTTTTTGTACATTGTTTGTCGTCTGTATAGTTTATTTGAATGTTTTTGTTTAAATTAAGGTTGAAACCCTAATTTGTTTTTTTTGTTTTATTGTTTTTGTGTACATGTACATTTGTTTTGTTGTCATGTTTTAATGTTTTTGTGTTGTTTTTGTTTTTTAGGTTGTGAAGAGTCGGTACCGTCAGCCAACGATATTTTTTGATGCACGGGATGCACTGACTGTGGCGGATTGGGATTGGCTTGATGCCCTTGGGCTCAAGCAAGTGACACGGTTGGAGCTTGTGGTGGGGGATCGGGCATATCTGACTGCCCTGATCAATTTTTGGGATCCCCGCACCAACACCTTTCATCTCCCAATAGGGGAGATGACAGTGACTCTGGAGGACGTGTATCGGATTCTATGGATTCTGATAGATGGGCTGCCCATTCGGATGACTCCTCATGATCAGCGAACGATGGTGCTGACATGGTGCTTTGGGCATGCGATGGAGATGGGGGTGGATAGGGCGGTGGAGAGGGTAGAGGGGGACTGCCTGATTGGTAGGATTCTAGTGCGGTGGTGGCTAGAGAAGGGCATGTTGGGGGTGAGGCATGCGTTGCTCATGACCCTCATCTCCAACATGTTGCTTCTTGACTCCTCAGGTGTGAGGTTCCCTTGGAACCTACTTGAGGTAGTGTTCAGACTGGTGGAGTGTCCGATAGTAGCACCACTGATTATGAGGTGGGGTTAGATGCTATTGGCATAACTATATGATGAGCTGTACGAGGTCCGCTATCGAAGGTGGAAGGGGATTGGGTGCAGCTATCTGTTGTAGTGTTGGGGGTGGCAGCACATAGCTATGGAGCGGCCGTAGGGGTTGCCTTGGACCACTCGGGGAGAGATGGTGGACAGGGAGATTGGGTATGGTGCTCTATGGCGGAGGTCAGAGGAGCATGGGCAGAGTCAGTGGTGGGCAGGTGATGTTAGTCACTACACTGATGCCTTCTCACGTCTTGCTCTTGGGGAGGTGGTCTGGCGGCCATACCGGACTGTCCAGCCTGGCCTGAGGCTGGGGAGTGGCTTCGGTGGGTGCGTAGGGGGAGGTGGTTGATCGGGCGACACGAGACCGAGTAGGAGTACTTCTTGTACGTCTAGGTGACTCGATAGTTTGGGGTGCACCAGGGATTTCTTGGTGAGCCCTTGATCTATCGACGTTGGGGCGATGAGAGGACTCTGGCCTGGCCGATCATTGAGCTATTGGGTGATGAGTCGGATGTAGTGATTGATGTCCCCAACGTGGACAACATCGGGGTGACTTTCGAGTACGACCAGTGGTGGACGATGCGGTGATGGTGGGGTGAGGGGCCTCTAGGAGGTCCGGATGTAGCAGCAGTAGGCGGTGGGGTTGCGGAGGCACCGAGGGAGGGTTGGGGGGCTCCGCTCGATGATGCAGATATGGTGGAGGTTGATGACTTCACTGGGGATGATGTAGGGGTTTCGGAGCAGCCGGATACATAGGACGTCCCGGAGCAGTGGGTGCTGGAGCAGCATGCCATCCTGGAGATGCCCATGCCTCAGGCAGTCCTAGGAGATATGGAGGCTAGGTATCGCACTGAGATAGCATGATTGGAGGAGCTACTACGGAGACGGGATGAGGAGCACCGAGCCGAGAGGGAGCTCCTGCGGGCTCAGTTGGCATAGTGGGATGACGCATTGGCTACGTACCACCGATGGGATGTGGAGTGGGGTCGATGTCGGGTGGAGTTGGAGGTAGAGATTATCCGCCTCGGTGGATAGTTACCTGAGCTCACTGGAGGTGGATCGTCACGTCGTACGAGAGGCAGCGAGACTGAGCAGTTAGCATCCTCTCATCGTAGGGGCTGGGTGAGGGTAGCGCTAGTGGGCATGATGCGGGGGCTGGCAACAACCGCCCTAAGAGGTCCCATAGGACCCACACCATTGGGGGTAGTTCCAGTCGCACCGATCCTGCGTGATCATGGTGGCCGACTCCCTAGGCTTGGGGTTTTTGAGTTTTTGATTTTTTTGTGAGGTCAGAGGACCGACTTATTGTAGCCTACGGGCATTTTTGACCTAATATATACATGACTCTCTTTTTGATTATACACTTGTCATGATTTATCATTTATTTTATGCACATTTATTTACGTTGATGTATGCATGTGTTATTGTGAATGCGAATGTTTCTACTATATGATATATGCATATGGAATGGATGAAATGGTTTGTTGATAACTTGGCGGTGGCACCATAGACTATATAGGATTTACTAGCTTTCTGTACTATGTGATTGCTTTGTGGAATGACTTTGCATGTGTAATATTTTTTGTTTGTATTTTTTGATGGTGATGTAAGGATGGAATGTACCACAGGTGTTCTAGAATGTAGTTAAGGTTTTTTTGAGACTCGGATGTTTTAACTAACTAGCCAAGACTGTACATTTATCTCACAAGACTTTTGAACAAGGTACGAATCAGACTTGAGTTTGACCAAGTTATTTCACATCCCTGTGTGTGCGATTGAATTTGTTTATGTGGTAGTTGTCAGGATACCACCAATGCTAGATAGGTTGTCAACCAAACCTGTACTGAGGATCACCTAATTAGCTCCACTAACTCCTTTGTTGTATTTAGTAAGATTAATCTACGGTGCAATCTAGGATACCATAAGCTAGCTCATCCACATGCAAACATTGATCTGTACACAATTTAATGTGACAGATATATCGTCATGCGGGAGGTTTGCCACCAGTGACCAACAGGCTATCCACCAAACCAGTATTGAGGATCACCTCATGACCTTCCGAATGCTGAGAGTTCCAGGGATTCAAGTTTGACTCCCTTCTTTTCTTCACTTTTATTGGGATACTTGCTCGTATGTAGTGATAAAAATCACTGTTTATTTTTGTTTTTTTCTTTTGAGCAAGGGATTTGAATTTTGAGTGATGAGAATCACTATTTCTTGTGCTTTTTGATGTATGCACTATGAGGGTTTTGATGTCAAACTTTGGAGTTTGTACTTTGACTTTTTGCAATTTTTTTTTATATTTGCAACTTTTTGAGAACTTGGGATTTTTTGTTTTTTTTTGGGAATTGGGTAGGGAAGATTCTTGTCCTTTTGCCAACTCTCAGCATTCTTGGGGTCATTCGCACAGGGGGATGAGCGAGATAACCTTTTCACTGTATGGTATCCTGGATTGCTTTGCAGGTTTCATCTTTCGTTCACACAACTTGGGAATTTTTATGTGTTTTAACTTGTGTGGGGATGCTACGTAACAAGGTGTGATCCAAGTAAAACTCTACCTTTGTAAAATCTGTCTGACTTTGTACAATTTTTGGCTAGAAATCTAAAGACAGCTGAATGACGAAAACCCTAAATACATTAGGAGACAACTGACTATGATATGGTGAAAATGTGGATGGCGTTATTCTTGTTGGATTATTTACAGAGTGGACAAATGTGGAAAATGATGGAATTGCTGAGTAATTACAGTCTATGGTGCATTTGACCTGTATGACCAACAAATATGCAATGTATGTATGTGATGCCTAATGCAGCTTATTTTTTTGTGTTTTGATTTTTAAGAGTATGCATGGAAGTGAGATGCAATTTTTTTTTTTTTTTGTTATTTTTTATTATTATTTTTTTGAATATTCGTTATGGTTGTTTTATCCCGAAGGGGTGCGGACCAAGTGATTCTTTCGGATCCTTGGAGGTTTTGACCAAAGGGATTATGGGTACCTTTGGGGCATTTTGGGTGACCAAGCGGTTGTGAGAACCCTTGGAGCTTTTGGTTTGACCAGAGGGATTATGGGCACCTTTGGGGCATTTTTGGTGACCAAGCGGGTGGGAATCTTTGGAGCTTTTGGTTTGACCAAAGGGTTTATGGATACCTTTGGGGCATTTTTGGGGTTGACCAAGCGATTGTGGGAATCCTTGGAGCTTTTGGTTTGACCAAAGGGTTTATGGATACCTTTGGGGCATTTTGGGTGACCAAGCGATTGTGAGAACCCTTGGGGATTTTTGGGGTGGGCCATGGCTCTTTTAAATGTGGAATGGCCTCAAATGATTGATGTTCAAGGGTTCTAGTTCCTTGATTCCATCAAGAGAGGCGAGTCGGTATGTTCCAGGTCCTATTTTACTATCGATTACATAAGGACCTAACCAGTTTTCCATGAACTTGTCCCTTAGATGGGGTGGCAAGTTAGAATTTTGTTGGTTCTCTTTTAAGACTAGGTCACCAACCTGAAAGTCCCTCAGGTGAACTTTCATGTTGTATGCTTTCTTAAGTCGCTCTTGGTAGATACGTAAATGCTCGAGAGCATTGACACGTCGTTCATCGAGTAACGTAAGTTGGTCTAACCGGGCCTGCCATGCAGTGTCATCATCGATGAACTCTTGCATTGATATGCGTAGGGAAGGTATTTCCAACTCGAGAGGCATGACTGCCTCGGAGCCATACACCAGCAAAAATGGAGTTGCCCTAGTGGGCATCCGAATGCTAGTGCGATAAGCCCAAAGAGCAAGTGGTATTTGAATGTGCCAATCCTTATGACTATCTGCGACTATCTTTTTAAGGATGGCAACTAGCATTTTGTTTGATGCCTCTGCTTGCCCATTTGCCTACGGATAATAAGGTGTCAAAAAACTATGTTGGATTTTGTACTTTGTGGTCAAAGCATGCATGTCTTTGTTCTTAAATGACATCCCATTATCCGAGATGATCTTGGATGGAATACCAAAATGACATATGATGTTATGTAAAATAAACTCCGTAATGCAAGGTCCAATCGTAGAGGTAAGCGAAATTGCTTCCACCCACTTGGTGAAGTTTGGCCATTATGATGAACGTGTGATGGCCTGACGATGCAGGGGAGATATTTTCGATTAGATCTAAGCCCCATTACGAAAATGGCCAAGCCGATTGGATCGGTTGCAAGGCCTGAGAAGGTACATGTGTCAAGTTAGCATGGTGTTGACACTTCATGCACTTCCTCACATACGCGCAACAATCTCGCTCTAAATATGGCCAATAATAGCCCATGCGAAGGATGCACTTTGTGATGGCCATACCACTGAAGTGGCCATCGCATGTACCATCGTGCGCTTGGGTGATCACCCAAGTGGACTCTTGCTGGTCCAAGCAATGGAGGAGGATTCCTTCATAGCTTCGATGGTACAAAATGTCTCCTAGCAAGACATGTTTTGCCACTTTCTATTTGAATGATCTTTTCACGACATGATAATCCAAGTGGGAGGCTACCTAACTTGAGGTAGTCTCTTATGGGTGTGTACCAATCCTGCTGATCAGAAACCTTGATGGTATGAACGACCAATCCCTCTTGAAGTTCATCCCTAGCAAAAGCTGAGCGGGAAAGAACTTGTAAGAATAGCGTTGTGTTGCTATTAAGAGGGGTTGGGGAGAACAAGGACCCCCAGTTGGCATGATTCAGATTATCATGGATTCGAGAGAACTTATCCTGAGATGGTTCAATCTGGATCAGGTGGATTCCTAGCATTAGGTCAGAGCTTGCACGCTCCATCATGGATTGCGATAATGTTTTGACTTGAATGGTTGTCATATCACCAGAAATGTCTTGCAGGATTAGTGACCCCAAGGAGGCCATAGTGTTCGCAAAATGATTCGATGATCGAGGGAGTGCCTCGATGTCGTACCATTCAAGCTTTGCCAGGAATTTATCCACAAGGGCTTTGTAGGCCTATAGAACTAGGCATTTACATTGGAATACCCCTTTCACTTGGTTGACAATTAACAATGAATCACCAAAGATGTTCAAGCATTTGATGTTCATGGTGATGGTTGTCTGAAGACCTATGAGCAAGGCTTCATATTTGGAATTGTTATTGGTGCATGGGAAATCAAGTTTAAATGATAGAGGCATTGGAGCCCCTTGCGGTGTGAAGAATACGATTCCCATGCCACCCCCTTGCTCACATTTAGAACCATCAAAAAATAGGGTTATGTCGGCCTGTGACTCGGGCTCATCGAAATCTGGCGATTCTGAGACATGGAAGACCCCATCATCGGGTAGCTCTACGGTCAGAGGCTGATCATCTTCGAGAGGAGCCTCTGCTAGTTGATCGGTGATGACTTGACCTTTGATGGACTTTTGTCCAATGAATTCGATGTCAAACTCCATCAACAACATGATCCATTTCACCGTGCGGCTACTATGATAAGTACGACTCATCATGTACCGCAATGGATTCTCCTTAGACACAACATACGTCGTATTGCTCAACATGTAATGGCATAGCTTTTTGGTGGCAAATACCACTGCTAAGCATAGCTTCTCGACGTATGCATAGTTAAGTTCATAATTGACCAGGGTGCGGCTAAGATAATAATTAGCCTGTTCTTTATGTAGTTCATTTTTTGGGCTAGCATGGCGCCCAAGTGCCACCTCGTAGCTGAGATGTATAAATAGAATGACACTCCTGGTCTAGGTGGTGCCAATACTGGTGGCGAAGCCAAGTATTGTTTAATGTCATCGAAGGCTGACTGGCACTCGTCATCCCAGTGAAATGCTACCCCCTTGTGTAATAATTTATTCATGGGTCGGCACTTGTCAGATAGTTGCGCTATGAAGCGCTTGATCGATGCGACCTTACCCTACAAGCTTCTGAGCTGCTTGATGGTGGTTGGGGGAAGCATTTCAAGGATTGCCTTGAATTTATTTGGATCCACCTCGATGCCTTGTTTTGAGACTATGAAACCCAAGAGTTTTCTAGATGTGATGCCAAATACGCACTTCTTGGGGTTTAGCCTAACTTTGTGTTCGATGAGGCGATCAAGGATCTTGCGTAAGTCATCGAGATGATCTGGGCGCAAAAGAGATTTGGCCAACAAATCATCCATATAATCTTCCAAAGTTTTATGCATGTGATCATGGAAGATGTACGTCATAGCGCGTTGATAGGTGGCGCCAACATTTTTAAGGCCAAAGGGCATGACCTTATAACAAAATGTCCCCCAAGGCATTGTGAACGCCATTTTTAGTTGATCATCGGGATTGATACGAATCTGGTTGTATCCCGAGAAACCATCCATGAGGGAAAGCATTTCGTGGCCTGTTGTAGCGTCTACCAATGCGTCGATGCTAGGCAAGGGGAAATCATCCTTGGGACTCGCTTTGTTTAGATCTCAAAAATTGGTGCATATGCGAATCCTCCCGTCTAGCTTTTTGATGGGCACCATGTTGGACAACCATGGTGGGTAATCTATGCAGATGACAAACTATGCATCCAACAACTTTTGTAATTCATATTTTACCATTAAGGCCACTGTTGGGTGCATCTTACGTAGTTTTTGCTTGACTGGCTTGACTGTCGGATCAAGCGTTAGATTATGCGTGACTAGCTATGGGTCTAGCCCCGACATGTCTTTGTAGGACCATGCAAAAACCTCCTTCTTCTCTTTGAGAAGGGCAATGTAATCGGCTTGCTCTTCGAGGGATAGACTTACCCCCAGCTTGATGATTTGTGGATTCATTGGATCAGAGCCGATGTCTACGTCAGTCATCTCTTCGATCGACATGTGGGACCCATCCTCCAACTGGTGTGGAGTTGGGATCAGGTGGATATCATTTGCTGAATTTAGATCTACGTTTGGAACATCGGGTTCCTCTTCAGCATGGAAGATATCCTAAGTTGGTCCTGGGGTGAAATGAAGCATCTCATCGCAAGGCCAATACTCTGATGGGGATGGTGGTGAGTTAGCGTGATCCCAGTCTATGGCATCTAGGTTTAGATACAATGGTCATGTTGGATCGGCTGGATTGTGGATGGGGGTGGTTAAGTCAATGGAGATCATGTTGATGAAGTGAATTTGGTCTCCATTACCATGGGTGGTGACTCGGACATCCTTGGTGATCTTTGTGCTTCGGATCTGGCTCTGTGGGTATTGGCACAAACGGATCGGCCCTATGTGTGGATAGAAGGATAGGGTCTACCTTTGGCATTGATGGCTCTATAGGGTCTCCGGGTGGAAGGTGCTCTCTGTATGCCTGAAGTGGTAGATGCAGCACTTGGTCCAACTGTGCTTGGTTCAAATGCCACCTATGCCTTGGCCCCATGTTTAGCTGTTCAAACATGTCATCAATGTCCATGGGGTATTGTTGCTACCGCATATGGTTGAGATATGCCATCTCAGTCTCATCTTCATAATCGCTATCGGAGATCCATAGGCCTTCATTGGCTCTGACAACTATTTGTGGCATGTGAGGCTCGTTCTGTTCGAGCAAGTTGATTTGGTCCCATCGGGGTTGTTCCACTCTCTATGGGAGGACCTGATTCTCTTGGGGTGGCAATCGCTCGATTGGAGCATTCAAGGGGAACATTGCCATGAAGTTCTCCTGATAGTCATCTATGGGTGTCACTTGCGAGTGATTGCTATCGAACTCGAAAGGGTCCCAAGGTGCTACCTCATACTCTAACTCATCTTCGGAAGATCCTTCCTGACCTTGTTTATATCCCTCTTGGAGGTAAGTTCTTGAACTTTCCCCTTTCTCGATCAAAGGGAAGGGGTTGTTGAGGTCAACAAGGTTTGTTGTTAACAATGGGAGATAATCCCCCAATGTGTATGTTGTGTTAGGATTGGCATATGGATCTTGTGCCAACCCATCCTTGTTGCCTAGCCCTAGGCCTTGCATGTTCTCTACCAAGATGTCAAGGGGCAAAGGGTGGTTGAACCCTACTCCTGATTTATCATATGGCATTTGATATCTTGGTTGGCAAAGAATGCGCACTCCTTGTTCATATCTGCCCAATCCATATCCATGCCAATTACATTGGCCAAGGTATTTCAAAGTGAAGTCTGGGTTGGACAAATAGTTGACATTCTCAGCAAAGGGCTCTTCATCCTCTTCCTCTTGTAGGTAAGGTTCAATGCCATTATCGAGGCCCCCATATACAAAATTTGTCTGATTCGGTGGGTAGCCTAAAGGGACAATAGTGTCGATGGGGAGGCGAGGTCTCCCCATGTCCTGCATGGACTCAAGCGTGGGTGTTGCCACAATGTTCCACACTAGGTATTCCCCCAGGCCCGTATTGGCCATCTCAATGGTGATCGTTGGTGATTGAGGGGGAGGGAATGGGAGTTCTTCCTGAGTCCACTCCATGTTGGGTGAACCAGGCGTCTCGACTTCCATTCGACTGGGCACCTCTTCGGTAGAGATGGTTGAGACTAATGGTGGTACCTCTTCCAAGGGCTTCTTCCCATTGTCCTTCGATGTGGCCACCGTAGGTGGCATCGTTGGTGAAGGAACAGATGATGAAGATGGGCCCGGTTGGTGATTTGATGGACTTAACAATGGGGATGTATGCAGAATCGGACCCTGTTTGGATGGATTCAACTGAAAGTCCAAATGTGTCGATGGGAGGGTCGACTGTGGCATCAGTTGCACCGTATTGCAATACTTGAAGGGCTCTAAGTCTGCTGGGACTACATGCACTTGCCCTTCGTATGTGTACTTTAGGCATTGATGGGCTATCGAAGGGACACACTTCATGTCCCTGATCCAAGGCTAGCCCAACAAGATGTTGTAGGCCATCTCACCTTCCAGGATGTGGCACAATGTAGGAATAGTCTTTTGTCCCACTTGGATGGGTAGGACAATTGTGCCAACCATCGAGCATATCACGTCGTTGAATGCTCGAAGAGTATAGGTGGAGGCCACAATATGAGATGCTGGCAGCTTCAGGTGTTTCAATGCCACCATTGTGATTATATTACTAGATGAGCCAGTGTCCACCAACACCCTCTTAAATGGAATCTCGTTGACCCATGCAATGACGTGCAGGGGTGGATCCACCATATCACCAGTCATCGATTTTAGTTCATCTTCTCTAAAGGTGATGACTGGTTCTGTACATCATTTTACATGTCCCACAAAGTTGTTGAAAGAATTTGCTTCGTGGGGTTGTAGCTCGATGGCTTTGAGTATCTCCATTAGAGCCTCCCGATGGGGCGGTGATTGTTGGATGAGCTCATAGATGGAGAGCCTAGCCGACGTGGTCCTTAAACTTTGGGTAAGTTTAGTCCGAATCATGGCCACTGGTCTAGGCAGGGGAGGTTGTGTAGGGTGTTGCGGAGGTTGTGACGTTGATGGAACATCTCCTGTAGCTATAGCGGGGGCAGCTGTGTTTGGGTACCTCTTGTTCCGTGTCACTATGCTTATCATCCCTACATACCCCTGCATGGGGCAGTTTTGTGTCACCTCATTTACTTGTAGAGTCTTTGCCTGTGCATCATGGGCAGGCAGGGGGTCTTTGAAGACCTCCATCTGTTGGTTGCTTGGTGCTACGGGATTATCCACCGCTAGCATTTTGTTGTCTATTAGGTCCTGCACTAAGCTTTTGAACTTCCAACATGCGTAAAGGTCGTGTCCTTTCTATCGATGAAATCTACAATATAGGTCTTCCCTATAGCCCTTGGGTTTTGGCGCGTTGGGGTCTACGGGTCAACTTTCTGGCAGGTTTATCAAGTTTGCCATGGACAAGCGGTCAAACAAGGAGTCTTTAGACTCTGTGAAGGGTGTGAATTGTCGCCTAGGGTGACGCTATTGATTTTTCTCTTGCCTATGATTTTCCTTCTCATAGCTATCAAGAGGAACTGCCTGATAATTAGCCTTTGGGGGTTGTGTCATCTGTGCAGGCTTTGGTATGTTTATGGCAACCTGATTGACCGCGATGGGTTTCGGTTGCGTGGACCCAGTTTTGGCATTTTTGGGCCACTCTTTCTTGCGTGGCTTGGCAATCTCGCCATCCTGTATCTTGATCTCCTCAATTATTCTGGCTTGCACCAGGGCTTCCTCGAGAGTGGCATATTGCTGCAGCTACAATAGCATGGAGATCGACCTTAGGCAACTCTTCGAGAACATTTGGGTTAGGTCGGCCATGGGAGGGAGGTAAGGTAGCCTTGAAAGCAACGTCCTCCACCGATTTCCATAAGCCACCATGGTCTCTTCCTCATACTTCCTGAGGCTAGCTAGGTCGCTTAATGATGCCTTCTTCTTGGTGTTGAAGGTGAAACGTTCGAGGAACGCGTCCACTAGCTGGTCTAGGTTGCTGATGCTATGCTTCGGCAACTGGGTAAACCAATCCGAGGTAGGGCCTACGAACGTGGTTATAAATGTTCTTAGAAGCAAAGCATCATTGTCCTGAATGCCAAAGCATTGACTCAAGAATCTTGTCACGTGCTCTTGGGCATCCTCATCCCCTCTAAAAATTGCCAATTGAGGCATTTTGAAGTGTTCAGGGTATGGGGGTGCCGGCACTGAAGGATGCACAGGGTGACTACGGAGCTGGCATAAAGTGGGCTTTTGGGGCCCAAAAGTCTTGGTCTCCATAGACTCTAAGCACTCTAGCAGTGCTTTGTATGCATCGAAATATTTGATCTCTTCCTCCTTGGTTTGTTCCCATTGTGAATTACGGGGAACTTGAGGCCTATGGAGGGGTAGCCGGATAGCGCCCCCCTGCCTTGGTAGGGCATTTCATACCTACTCTTCTTCTTGCTCGAATTCCTCATAGGCTTCTTGAGGAGTTCTTGGGCGTGACCTATAAACATGGGTGGGTGCCCGAGGAGGGTGCCCATCATTGGTTCTGGGAGTGGTCTCCCGCTCAGGTCTAGGAGGTCTTGGAGGCAACGCTTGATAAGGTCATGGAGACCTGTCTCGTACCAAGGGGTTATGCCTCTCATAAAGCTCTATCTTATGTGTGTGAGGGGTTGGAATCCTCTCATGCATAGTGTTCTAGAGCAACTCATCCATCTGACGTTGAATGCGCTCTTTGCTAAGATGGTACAGGTGCTCTAACTATTGTTGATCTTGCTCAAGCTGCATGATTTGTGCTTGGTGGGTGGTATGTTTGGCAAATGCCAAGTCGATTTGTTCTGTCGTCTTAGGTCTAGGAGGCCTAGATGCCTCCCCTACATATCTATCTCGGTCGTAGTGATCCGAGATCTCTATAGGTCGCTTCCCTCTATCGAGGTTAGCAGCATTCACCCGAGGCTCTGGCCTCAGTAGGTGATCCTGATAAATAGCAGGTGCGGAGGTGCATTGCTCCCATGCTGTGTATTGCTCTTGAGGAATATAGTGGTTTTCCTCATGCTCCCTTTCATATATGTGAAAGGGGCGGGCAGAGTTGGCTCACCCTGTCTGAAGAGCCTTGCGCTCTGGATTTGGCCTATTGTTTCTGATAGTAATGAGGGGTAGAGGAGGGATGATATAATCATGTGGCCCCTCCTTATGGACCTTATGTTGTTCTAGCGCTTCCTCACATGGTGGCCACTCATAATGAGTGTCTAAGGGGGCCTTCCCGTGTATGTACTCCTCCTGAAAGGGTCTGTGTTGAATGGGAGTGCCCCTCGAAGGGGTGCCTCTATAGTCCTATTCCGTCATGGTATGATGTGGACTATTTTGTGGGTCAAGCCACCAAGGTGGTATGACCAAGTCCTTGGGGCTATAACGGAGGTGACTTGTGCCTCCTTGTACACTTTTCACCACTTCTGCCCGTGATTGGGCTTGGCTATGGGTGTACACCATGGTGGTGGTTTTCTAAGGGATACGTATGTTTTTATCTTCTTTATGATTTTTTATGCTACACTAAACAAAGGGGACCACACAATCAAAGAAATGATTATCTCATTTATAGATTAAAGGTGTGTCCTAAATCTGGTTTAGTGTGTTTTGATTTTTGTTGTGCAAAACCTTGTAATGAAAACATGCATAATGAGGGCTCTTATATCTCCAAAATGGTCACCCCTTCAATATACCACTGCCAGGCCATTATACCGAACCTCTCAATATACCCGCCCTTACGTGAGGGAAACTATTGGTACGCGAGAGCAGAACAATACATGGAACATAGGCGGTACGAAAGGGGAATCACTCTATTTTTGACACCTACCATAGAAGACTTATCCTCATGCATGGGGAATCACCCCCACTACACTTGGTCAGCTTTCATCAGGATTTACGTCTAGCAACAGTCATGATCAGGGTTATGTATGCAAAATTCAAGCCAAGGTGGTGATGAAATCCACCGTTGGTCTTGATCAAGTGTTGGGGTTTTAAGACCAACTCCTTGATGTTTATATTATCACGTGGTGTGTGTGGTTATTTTTACTTGTGCAAAGAAAGAAAACATGCAGTAAAATTTTCCATGCAAGCAAAGAAATAGAAAAATTATAGAAACAGGAAACAAAAAATTACATAGGGTGTTCAGAAAACCTACCTCTTCTCTGCCCACACCAGATGCCCCTGAGTTTCTGCTCAAAAACTGCATAGAGAGCTAATCATCCTAGGGTGGGATGAATAGTAGATCTGTATTCATCATAGGGTGGGATGAATATGTATTCATCCCGGGGTGACATGAATTCCAGTCTGTATTCGTCACAGGGTGGCACGAGCAGCAGTCCAATGCTTGAAGGATTAACACCTGCAAGAAAAACATAAGATTTTTGATCAAAAATTTGATCCCAATAGCAGGGGATAGGGTCCCACCATGATCACCACTGAAAGCATGTCTATGGAAGCACTGGCATACCGGGTGCGATGCAAACAAAAGCAGATGTATTAAGGAAACGCTAAGTCCTACGAAGATGCGAAGAACTTAAAGTGCATGAAAAGGGAAAATGAACGAAATGAAACGAGATGTAAAGCAAAAGCAAAGGTGCAACCTATTTTATTAATCTTTCTTGAGATCAGGTTACAATACATCTCCCCCATTTTCATGGGCTAGGAGCGTTCGATACAATTTTGTTACACCAACGGATGGTACGCTTCCCTTCGGGATCTTCCACGTGCCCACATTCGAAATGGGCGGGCCAAACGTCATCGCCACTTGCATGAGTGTATCTATCATTCCTTTCTGCCCCTCCGAGTGTTGAGATCCTATGTACAAAGAAATATCAAATGATTAATAGCACATGCGGATGGAGGGAAACATGCAATCCCCAAGGCCTCCGGTTAATGCATACATGAAATAATTAAAACAATGATCAAAACTTATCAGAATGAAATGAAATTTGGATAGAAGCATGTAAACATCATCAGGGACACACTGCAAAAAGAATAGTCAAGAAATCTATTGTATATTTCTAATCGCTCCGGGGTGGGACGATTAGGACTGTCATAAAATGTACAAAAGTGACCTCCCAAATGTCCCATCCAGGGGCCTCCAAAACACCTGCAAACTTGGGGTTAGGAAAAATGGGGCATTTTGAGATGACCCAGAAGGTCGGATTTTGCATATTCTACCCAGATTGCCCTGTATCTGAAAGCACTCCCTGTAGGTTAGTAAAAGCGTAAAACCATGAAAACATAGTCAAAACAAGTCAGAATGCATTGAAATTTGAACCGAAGCATATATGAAACACACAAAACATGATGCAAAAGAAATAGTGAAGAAATATACTATAGATTTCTAATCGCTCTAGGGTGGGGCGATTGGTGCACGTGCATGGGGCCGGGGAAGGACGCCCATCGTTTGGGGCTTGGTTTTGACACCAATCCACTTGGGATGGGTCCAAAACCTCCTAGGGGGTTGTGTCAACAAATTGGGTGTGGGATTGTGGCCAATTGTTTAGGTTTTGGGTCCGGATTGCGCTCCTAATGTTCACCCAATAACCTCCCTTCCAAAAGAGAGATCAAGGATGTAGGAAGCACAATGAGGGTGAGGGTATAATTCGGCAGCACTCCGTTGCTCCAAATGCTCCTACTCCATTTTTTTTTGGGGTGAGAAGACTCACCATTTTATAGACCTGAGGGTCTCCTTTGAATGTGCATGCAGGGGCGCCACTTGGCCATCATGCCTTCCCAGGGGAGAGAAGATTCCTCCCTGATTAAGGGCTCCATGACTACCTCTTTGAGCTCAAAAATGCTCACTCGCACTCCCATGCATTGAAGGTGGAGTTGAGTGGTGGATCTGGGCTGCCATTTGTCAAGGTTTGACCTTTTGCCCGTCAAACCTGCTATTCGCCCCACCCTGGAGCGATTGTTGCTAATCATCCCGGGGTGGGGCGAATAGCAATCTAATCATCCCAGGGTGGAACGAATAGGGAGCAGAGTGCTTGAAAGGTGCCAAATTGACCTCTGACCTTCCAAAACTACTTTGGGAGTGGTTAGGACCACTGTTTAACCTCTGGGGGCTGCCATGGGGGCTATGTATGCCAATTCGGTCAGTGCTTGTCGTCACATAATCGGATTGGTGTTGTTTTGGTGTCTACAACTAGTTGCAATCAGTTGATAGTGTAGCACAACAGTGGTATTCCACAATTGAAGAAACAGAGAATGATGAATGATAGGGAAAATCTGGCTTCTCTTTGAGAGATCCAAGGTTCAAACCCCACTCAGTATGAGGAGACTAGGACCCCTCATAAAAACCTATGTAAACTCATTGAAAATAATTATAGGAAAAATCAGCAACAAACAACATTTCATGGCATGCGAAAATATACTCAGATGGCCATGCACAATTATCTACAACAACAATAAATAACTGGAAATAAGCTTAGATGACCTTGCACATTCATCTATAACAGCAACACATTAGTTCACAGGCATATGTACAACACAACCATTAAGTTCTGGACACAACAATGGCTGAATGGATGTCTTTTGATTATCTTCAGGTCTGCACGTGCATGTATTTTTCTGAATGCATATATGATTTGAATTTGTGAGGGGGTCTATATATACAAATCCCTATGAAGGGGGAGGTAGTTGCAATCTTAACTTCCTCCAACTAACTACTCTGACACATCATTACATGACTTCTTGAATTACATGTACATTCATTTACCCAAACATTGAATAACATGTACATCCTAATTACATTTATAGCATTTCATCAAACACTTTATGCACGTGTTAGAAATTAACTCAAAATTATAAATTTATATACCCAAATAAATCGTATTTGCATACTTGACTTTGTATGCACTCCATCATTCTCGAGGTGGCACTTGAGGTGGCACCACATCATAATTAGCTACTATATTTTCCCTCCACTCTAGATTTTTTGAAGTTTTCATCGATGACCATTTCTACTTTTGAGGGATTTGTTTTTGCTGCAATTTAGGAGGAGATAGAATCTACGTGAGTGTACCTTATAGTTTAAAACTTGTAGTTTGAGGTCTTTAGTCTCTCCCTTCAAGTAATTGGCATAGTATTGGTATTACACCCACTGGAAGCCATGGTGTTGTGACTTTCATACAATCTCTGCAAGCCTTGCCCATAATTTTGTTTCCCTCTTGTTTGATTCGGCTTCCCTTTGTATGGCCTCTACAAGTTGTTCATCTAGGTCCACAATTAGCTCATCACGGTGAATGATCTCCAGCACCTTGGCTTCAAAATATTGCTCCCTCATTACACACTTCGACTTTAGTTGTTCGATCAGCTAATCTTGCTCCTTCCGCTTTTTTTGCATTTCATCTATCTCCTACCACATCCTCACCAATTTTTCTTTATCCTCATCTTGCACTTGTAAAATTTTTCCATGTACCATCCACAACTGGTTAAGATTATTTTTCCTACAATATTTGGTTGCTCACCATCTCCTAAAGTGTATTTAAACCGACTTCCAACCATTATATCAAATGAGCTAAGAAATTCATTCTAGCAAAGGCTTTCTCCAATTCAGGTGCCAGTTTGATTTTCTTGAATCCCCTTGAATTAGAAAACTCATCAAGTCTGCCATCACCGATGTACATTCGAGGTGGGTGCAAGTACAATACTAGAGTTCCTTCAGGCAACTTCGTTACTCCAATCATTGTACATGGTTCCCTGCTACCTATGACAAGCTCCCATGGTTGAACTCAAAAAATTTATTCAAAGTGTTTCATCCTCTTCTTGGCTTGGGCCGAACCTAGTAGTTTGCCCAACTTAACATCCACCCATAATTTCCATAGTTGCTATTCTACAGGGTAACCTACTTTGAACTCACTTTATACCTAGTTAAACAACCCACTCACATAAATAAATACATCAACTTGCTTGGTTATCCTTGCACTTGAATTGGGAGTTACCACAAATTTGACACTTTAGTAAGGAAGTGCTCACTCATCTCTCCCTCCCTAGGCTCATTTTCATGTTCAGTCTCATTATCGCTAACTAGTTTCTTTTCTTCTTGGTTGTTGCACTGTTTCTTGCACATGCCTTCATGTGCAACTAGTTTTGTTTGCTTTGGCTGCTATCATCTTGCAACCTCCTATGAGGCCTCTTCCTTGGTACATGTAGTGGTGCCTATGGTGCCTACTTGCGTAGTTTGGCCTCTCAAATGTGCTAGAGTGCCCTGTTGCACCGCAACATAAATCATTCCTTGTCGCTGATAGTGTTGGGCTTCCACCGGTAGTTCTGCTCTTCCTCTAATAATTGCCACCACTGTAGTAGTATTTGGTGGTCCTTTTCATGGTATAATATTTATATTTTGGTTTGTCATCTAGTGCTGAGGATGTTGCTACAAAGACTAAGGTTGATGTTGCGGCTGCTCTCCTATTTTCTATAAATGTTGTTACTTCTATATCTTTTCTTCTCTTGCCAATTCCTCTAAAACCAATAAATCTTCCTTTGTCCCATCTAAATCTAACTCCTCGTCCAATGCATTAGTGTTATCACCTTTATCTGTAGGTTATCTCAAGTAAATTATTGATAGCTGAAGGTTGCTATGTTACATGGGATAGGAGCCTAGCATAAGAGCAATTACGGTGGGGTGTACTTGATGATGTGCATGAAGAGGGTGAGACACGTGAACCACTGTTTCCAATGTTAAATAAACCTATCATGACAACAACCAATTTTTATATATAGCATAAGTTTCCCATATTTCAAGCTAGTGAAACAGAGGACCTAGTCAGGCATTGGAAAATTTAACTCATGATGTGGAAGGTTAATGAAAAGAAGAATGATACAGATTGGATGAGGTTATTCCCTACTATATTTTGTGGAATCGCAATGGATTGGTACATGAGATTTCTAGAGGGTGAGTACCATACTTGGGAAGAGTTTTCCATAGTGTTTGTGAAGGATTTTTTGTTGTTCCACAATGATAATGAGGTGATTGTTAAAATTTATTGAATGGAAAAATGTGATAGAGTCTGTTTGGTTGTACAATTGGAGGGAGTGGGTTGTTTACCCATCTAGAGGAGGCTCCATTAGATGCATTGAAGAATAGGTTGTTTATGAAGGGACTTATTAATACATATAGGAATATGATCAAGGTGGTCCATCTAACATTATGTCAAGAGGAATTCGAGCAGGATTTGAAGTTGAAAGTGATGCAAAAATACAATTAAAATGTTTGGTTTCGATTAACGAGGATGAGAGCAAACCTAAATATGGATGTGACTTTTATGTTAGCAAATTTTATGATGAGAGAGTCTCTTGCAATGAAAGTGATGATTTTGAACAAAAGAGTAGTTTGGAGGATGATTTCCAAGTTTTGGGGTCAAGAAGTTAGTGAAGTGAATCTAAATATAAGAGTTATGACTTCGAAGATGCATGCAATACAAAGAACTTGTGTAAAAACATGAAATAATCACTACAGGTATGTGCAACACAAATGAAAATTGTACCAAGGGGGATGCCATTGGTGATGCAATCAATGACAACCATCATAGAGCTAGAAGACATTGAACTGAGTGTGATATTGAGGGTAGAACCATAGTGCACTATTGTAAATACAATTTGTGAGGGCACTTCACATGTTGATATCAAATGATTGCAAGTCAAGATGAATTCATGATGTATAGAGGATTTTAAAAGTTGGAGAAGAGTCGTATCCCTAGCCAAGAAGCAAAGGAGGTAAACTTTATAAGCCTAATTACAATTGAGGAGGTGAACTTAATTATAATTGTGGAGGTAGATACCGAGTAGATAGTTAAAGCTATTTAGGAAGAGGAGGTTGCACATGTGGCTAATTCAAATAACAAAGTGAGTGAAGCAATGAAGAAGTGAATGATGCATATGATAAATAGGAAGTTTTTTCAACATTGATTATTTTCTAGGGGTGTTTGGTCATCTAGACTTGGGTTTTTTGGAGCAAAGGAGTCAACCCCATACAACCCATAGGCTATCTATCCAAGGGAAAGGGTTTTTTGGGGTCACCCTTGGATGTTTGAAAGGAGCAAGAGGTTACCAAATGTTCATTGCACCATTAATGCCTTGCTTGGCTATCTGGAGAAGGAACTAAGCCATCCGATCTAGGAAGTGCATTCTTTGGCCCAGGAGTTGGGCCATTTGAAGGTGGGCTATATAGCCCAAGTGATGGGCCATCAAAGACCAAGATAGGTTTTTTTGAGGCCAAGGGATGTTTATCTAAGGCTAAGGTAGGGTTTTTCAAGGCTAATAATAGGTTGTCTGGAGCCATGGAGAGGTCATTCAAAGCTAAGTAGAAGTTGTCTGATATGGTCAAGTGAAGATCACCAAAATACTATCTCGTGACCCTACATGGGGGCTCTTGCCCCCTTGACCCCTGAAAAAGATGGTGATTGCCCATCATGTTAGTAATGCATTCGATTTCAATAAGTGAAATGAGCAATAAAATAATGTTTTATTGGCAATAGTTTGAAGTAAATCCAATTGCAAAATATGTATGAAACAACTAAAAGTGGAAGGAGCGTGATAAGAGATTCCAATATAGTTTTTAGTGTTTCTATCCCCAGTGTTTAGTTCATGTGTCATTTAGAACACCAACAATTCTAGAGGAGGGGGTAGATGTAGGTAAATTAATTGACATGTCTAGATAATGAATGAATTTTTAAGTGTAGGAATGTACATGTGCAACTGTGTGCACACAAAGTATCTATCATTATGTTGTCATATTTTGTTAAATGGTGGAGGATTTCCATAGTCTTGAATGACAAGTGTTTGTAATAATGTTCATGTGCAAAGTTCTTGTAATAATGTGTATGTGGCAAAAAGTTAGTAATAATGTAAATTAATGGGGTATTGTTTCAATGTTATAGAAAAGTGTAGTTCATATATATTTGGGTAGTTTCCAACTGCCTACCAACCCTATTATGTCTATTAGTATGTATCTATGTGGGATATTCAAGGAGGGAGAGTGTGTGTGCATGCATGTTGCTATTTTCCAAAGTATATTATTGGTAAATAGTTTATTGAAGTATAGTGTATTGCAGATAGTAGTTGTGTAGGATACATGTTGTGTGCATAGATTATTCAGTTGTATTAATAAGTTATTCCCATTGTATATTTTGGTTATCTAAGTGGTGGTGATTTTGTATTGCAATGTGTTGTATTCCATTTCTACATAGTACAAGAAGGTTATGGTTGGGCCATAACCGTCTATCCCAGTTATATTTTTTGTATATATTCCATAGGAGAGTTATGGAATGGTGTCATCAATGAGATCATAATTGTGTTGTTATTTAAGAGGAGATACATTTTGTGAGTGTTGAGGCCATAATATTGTAAGTGATGTACATATAATATTACACATAATGAAATGGTTCTATTCCTAAACTATCATTATTTTTTCTTCTTTGTTGCTTGTTTTATTTAAATGATTTGCTCTATTGTTGGGAACATAATCTATACTACATTTGGTATCATTTCCATAATGACCTTGGATCAAGTACATGTGAAAAGAATGATAGCAAACACAAGGTAACAAGCTGAATGAATGGCTCACTCATACATGTGCATGAATGTAGAGGATGTGGAAGGTGCACACAACAAGGACAAGAACCAACATAGAGGTTTGAGCATATTACACATAGTAAAGATGGAAAACGTGGAAATGCAATATGTGAAAATGTTGAACATGATAAATCAAACGTAGAGGTATAAATTTGTCAAGAGCCCCTTTCACAAGAGGAAGTGCATAAGAAAGTATAGAAGGTAGACATTATATAGATCCCATCTTTAGACAAATACACTTAAAGAACCCTTGGGTAAATGGAGTTGAATCTCTAGATATTCAACAAATGTGGCCCGCTCAAGAGGAAATGAGTGAAGATTTGTTTGAGATATTGTTGTTTTTGGCCAAAAAATATAGAGATGACAAAGGTCTTACAAGAAAATATCATGCAAGAGAGAGAGGTCATTTAGATGGATGGAGTCCTAATGACAAGATTATTGAAGGTGAATAAGTTCATGTCATCAATGAAGGTGATGATGGTTACAAAGGTGATAGCAAAAGAGTCAACAATGAAGATCATCTTGATGTTTATGGAGGTCGTGAAGACAATGAGGTAGGAAGATGACAAGAGACACTAGTAGAAACACAAGAAAAGTGGAAGGGGAATTCTAGAGGTGTACAAAACAAGAATCTAACATTAAGACTACTACTAAGGATAAATATGTCTAGACAAGGATGGACTTTAGGAGTTGACCAGAGCCTACACAAGTCTATTCATGAATATAATCATTAATTAAAAGAATCAAGTATTCCAATTGGGAAGCGATTGGATACTAAAATTCAGAAGATGATCAAATGCAAAGAATTTGTAGATTAAAGATACAACGCCAAACAGAAATAAAGAAATCACAATAAAGGAATGCAGAACAGTTGTACAAAATGAATGATTTTTATTAATCAATGGAGTTTAGAAACTCCTTTTAAGTACAACAGGGCCTGTAACCCTTTTCGTGATACAAAGTTACAATTTGTGCTAGGGTTCTCCGAAACCCTAGCTGGCACAATGTGGTGGCGTCTCCGAAGAATGTATCCTTAACCTCAATAGAATGAGTGGGCTTCATTGTATCCTTTGGCTCGGACCACTCCAGCTTAAGCAGCTGCTATCAACAAATCAGATCTACCACTAGAATCCTGAACACATTAAAATTATCAAAGAGTTAGAAACTAATAAGAGGGCTCCACTATGTGAGCCCTCAAAAACAGTCTAAAACCCTAGATTTATGAAATAAAAATAAACAGAATGTAGAATTCAACATAAAATTAATACATAAAGAAAGATTACTTGCTTTAGATGAATCTATACCTTTTCCTGTTAACGCGGCGAGACCAGGCGGTGGCGATGGATGCGGCGAAAGGGTTTAGTTCAGACTTAGGGCCGTAGAAGACTCAGAAGACTCAGGATTAACAGCAATAGCCAACTCTAGACTTAGATAGGGAAGATAAGTAGGTTTAGCCGAAGAGATCGATAGGGTTTGAGCCATCAAGGTGACTCAATTTATAATCTACTCTTAGGGCACACTTTAGGGTTTTAACGACACTTTGAACGTGTGGCTAAGATTAAAGTGGATCCAAGGGTAGAGAATAAATCTAGGTTGTGAAACGGATTAATATGGATGGACGGATGAGATTAAATGAAGGATGGACGGCTCAGATTAAATCACTTAAACTTTATTTATATATATATTAAAATATATTAAAATATTAAAATATATATATATATATATTAATTTAAATAAATTTGGGGATGAAAAATGGTGGGAAAAGTGAAATTGGGCCAAATAATGGTGGGAAAGTGTGGATTTGGGCCAAATAATGGCAGGAAGGATGGATGACTGACACGTGGCTGGCAGGAAGGTATAAGTGGCTGGATTTTGGTGTCTACAGAAGTCAACACAACAAAGCCTTCAACATTTTCAAAAGGAGTGAGTCATCCAATAACAAGTCACTTAACAAGTTGGTCAACTTTAAGTTAGATGACAACTAGACATTTAATAGTCATAGTTGCCATTGTCAATAGGTAGAATGTTCCAAATTTCCTGGGGATGGGAACAAATATTCTTTTAGGAATATTGGTACTTGTGAGATAATATGGAAAATGAATGGGATAAGAGTTGAGAACACAGGGTTATTTTTGTTTCCAATAATATTGCAAAGGATCGCAATGGGTTGGAACTTGAAAGAAGAGAACTTATCCATAACATGGGAAAATGTGAAGGAATTTAAGTTCAAATTGCTAAGTGATGATACAAAGATCATTGGAGAGATCTAAATCACTTTGTAAAAGAATGACAAGAATGTTAAATCCTACAAATGTCATTTGATAAATCTCATTAACAATATGGAGAATAAACTAGGGGATGAAATCCAAAAATGGTAGTTTAGGTATGGGCGTCTTCCAAAATATAAAAATATGAATATTATTTTGTTGACATACTAGGAATAATTTGACATAGTGTTGAATTTGAAGAGTGAGATGAATATGTTATTGGTAGGTGGAAGTGTAAGTTGAAATTAGGAAGACAATGAGTCCAAAAATTATCAAGAAGATATGGGCACAAGAATCAAAGTGCTCAAGAAATATTTGGAAAGGGTAATTCATGAATCAAAATGAGAAAATAAGGGCAAGGAAAAGAAATACATTTGGTGTTTAGACTATTAGATATAAGGCCACATGAACATCAATTGTCAGAAAATAGCATACTATAATATTTTTGAGGTCAATGTTTATTTTCTTGTACATTGTCTACTTAATATGAAAAGTAAAGACACAAGACATTGGTGGTAAAAAATGAGAAGGAAGCTGATAAGAAGCCAAGTTTTTTGAAAAATAAACAAGGTGTGATAAGTAGAGGATATCAAAATAACCACCAAGAAAAGATACCTTGTGAGCAGAATGAAGGCAGTAGTAGGTTTGGTGGCAAATAATAACTATAGTATGACTCTAAAGGAAAGACCCATCATGTAGTGTAGGAAATACCAAGAGTGGGGCTACTTCACAGGGAATTGCATGAACACATGTATTGATGATGTGCCAATGGTATGGATCAGGGAATCATAAGAAAGCAAATTTTCCTAAGTCAACCAACAGTAGTGACAACCAAAATTTCAATCTAGTTAACATTGAAGAATAAAGTGTGAGGATGAGATATTTTCTCTTAGTAACTTGGGGGTAATCAAAGAAATATGAAGTATCCTAACCTATAAAAAATGAGAAAAGATAACAAGATGCCCATGAAGGAATTGAAGGTGAAATAATAGAAGTGCGAGATGTAGACAATGAGAGTGACCAAGGAATAATTATGACGAAGTAGCCATTAACATCATCCCAAATATCATTGCAATCTAGAAAGTCAAATATTGTATATGAGTATTCCAATGAACGTGGCAACTTTATTAAAGGTATATCAAGACTTGCATGCAATGGTTGGGGTTATGCTATAAGAACAAGAGAAGCAGAAAGTACGAAGACACAAAGTGCTATTAAAGATGGTAACACAAGATCAATTTCTTGACATTGTGGTTTTGATGATTGATGAAGGGAAGTTGTCAGCACTGTTGCACATGGATATATTGGGCCACAAATTGACACAAGTTATTTTGGATGGGGTCAAGTTTTAATGTGATCCTAGAGAAGACATGGGGGGATATAGGAGAACTAATGTTGTGATGATCGAACACTTGGCTAGTGGGATCTAATCAATATGACATCAAGACAAAGGATGTATTGACACCACAAAGAGTGAGCATAGCCAACCAAGAATTCATCCTAGATTTTGTATTCATCATGATGTAGAAGCTAACCTATGATGCCTTATTGGGATGAGGTTGTTTAATGATGATAAGTTTTAACCACAATTAGGAGAAATATAAACTAGATTTCAAGAAAGGGTATTGCAAGTTTACCATAAAATTGTTAAGACCGATTGGTTGGTGAAGATGTTGTATCATTAGAATTGTAAAAAATTTCATCATCTAACAGAGAAAAGGGATAACCAGTCGACTAGGAACCAATTGTAAGTCTTTTGAGTTGCATTGTCCTTTGTAGGGCCTTTATCGACTAATCATTGGTAGCATTGTTGGAAAGCCCTTCATTATTGTTTCTAGAAGGAACCTCTATGTCATCTCCCAAATTGTCTTCATTGGAAAGCACTATTTGAATAATATTTGCTTGAATCCTCATTGTTGTCTATAGTTCTAGTCCGATTTATATTATCATAAGTGAGTCACCCTAGTCGTCAAGTCTTTCCATTGTCATAAATGTGGGTATGATTAACATTTACAAGGGTTGCTAGCACTTCATTGACATTGTGTATCCTATCCAATTTGACATGTCGCAACTTGTCCCTATCAGAATATTAAGTGTCATCTTTGTCCTTGTTGACCATATATATATCATTTTCATCCTCGTCAACAACCTTCATGTTGTATTCTTCCTTGTTGGGCATATTCATGTTTCCTTTGTACTTGTTGACTGTAATCTTACTCCCATCACTTTTTTATACTACATAATCGACATACACTTTGTTTCTTAGTGTGTCTTTCAATATGTTCAACATATAGTTTTAGTAGGAGGTCATGTTTGCTACCTCTAACATAGGAAATTTCCAATATTTGGATTCCCATTTCCAAACAGTGAAACACATTAGAAATATATTGACACAATAAGACAAAGGAGACAACTACACAAATAGTACATCTATAGAATAACAAACTGCCCTGATTTTTAGCCAAGAAGACAAAGGGTGCTAAATCTAGCTAGAGAGGATATTGTTGATTAGTTAAGGAATGTTGACCAAGATATTTTCTATAGTTGATAGGTGAACAGTTACTAGGGTAGTTGCAACTATGACAATAACTAGGCTTCGAGGGATATAGAATATTGAGATAATTTTGAGTAGTTCAAATACAAAAGAATGGATTTGAAGAATTAATGATGTGAGATTGGATTTAGAGACCTAGGGTTGCATCGTGCATTGCCACAGATCACTAGATAGTTTCCAACGCAAGCCCAACCAAGGAAAATGCATAGGAATGAGTAATGATATTCACCTAGCTAACAAATAATAAGTCCAAAAAGGGACAACCTTGGCCCAAGAAAAAGAGGAAGATATGGATCCCATTCCCCACATCCACCATTATTGAAAGGAAAATGGAAAGCAAAGGTAATTGAAGAAGAAAAAAAATTGAATCTAGACGAAGTGATTTGGAACATTACCATAGGAGGATTATATAGAGAATGGTGGGATAATGATGAGGATTCTAACTTGTTGAAGGAGTCATTTTTGAAGGCCTTAGTCCATAATATTCTCCAAGTTCCTATGTTTAATAAGAAGGTATTCATAGTAAGGTTTTGTGGGTACTTCATATTTATGTGGAAGAGTTATGAGCTAGAAGTGAGACATTCTATGTTTACCATTGGAGGAAGTATGTTATGCTTAACTTTTGATCCACAAGATTTTTGTGTGAGTATTCGGGCTTCCAGGACCTAATCACAAGAGGAAAGCCATGATAAAGGATGAAATAGATGAGAAGAGATTGCAACATTACATGGGGTAGTATCGTGATGTTGGTGCCTCACAACAAATGAAGTGAAGCAACTGTATGCACATAATTTCCATGGACTGAAGCTAAAACTATTGGAGGGTAGTGAGTATAGAAGATCAATGTGCTTAATCAAGTCAAGATTATTGGAAGAAGAATGCATATGATATATACCTACCTTGTTAGTACCATACATGTAAATCATAATGGATGGAGTAAGGTATGATTCTGCATCATTTGAAGAGGATAAATTACTTCCTGCAAGGGAGTAAGAAAATTTTTTCCTATGGAATTCCACTTGATTGCATTATTCTTGGATGCAAAAAGGAGGTAAGGCATCCATGTAGTGGAGTGGGTTGAGCTAAAATCCACTCTTTATGATACACCAACATATATTATTGGACTAAAAACATAGAATTGCCAATAGTTCAACAACAAGTAGGTGCAAGCAGCACAAGAGTTAGAAGGAAAAATAGAGGAATATTTTGGTAGATGAGAAAGAGCTCAACAATCATGGTAGACTATTGCAAAGATGTTAAAGTTCATCAATAATTCCACCAGCTTCTAACCTAATTGATTTAGAGCCTGCAAATGAAGAGAAAGGTGAGCCCATGACAGGAGAACAAGAGTAGCAGGACTGTAACCAAAAACAACATGTTGTGGATGAAGAATTAGAGATAAGGTTTTAAGAGAGGGATCAATCAATAGAGCCACTAGTTGCAGAAGACGTGGCAAAGACATGAAGAAAATTTATAGGTGGAGGATGTTGAACTGGAGGAAGGAAAGATATCCTCGCCATCACAATGAATCAAAGTTAAGTTTGTAGCAGCCAATTTCACACCAATCAAGACTTTTGGAGCGGAGGAAGATCTTGAATTAGTACAATAGAAGGAATATGAACAACAACATATGCAACAAGATGATGAGACTGCAATTCATAGGGTAGAAGTATTGGATTGACTAGTTGAAGAACAAGGGATGTAGGAGGAGATATAGTTTGTGGAGGATTTTCACAAACATGAAAAAGAGAGGATGGAGGAAGAACAACCTGAGGAGATTCCTTTGTAGCAAGATGTGCACAAAGGAAAAGAAATTATTGAGGACAAAGCATGAAGATGAGTATTGTCCTCTAGATGAATTTTTTAAGTTGCCTCCACATGTAGTACCAGTTGAGCTACCAAATTCACATAGGAATGATGTACCCCAAGGAACGAATAAGGATTGAATCATGATATTATTCACATAGATGCATTACCTATTAGCCACATCTTAGGAATATTTTATAGAAAATTACCAGAGTGAATGGTGACTTTGGACAGAATAATTTTTTAGGGAGATCAATAAAGTCTAGGAATCATTTGTGACCAGAAGGGGGCAAAATTAGCTGAATGAGATCCCTAATTTGTAGTAATAGGATGACAAAGCAATAAAATTATTGAAATAGAATGAGTTCCTACCTATCATGGTGATTCTCTATAAATAACTCTCAATCGTATATTTGAAATAATAGCAAGACAGGCAAATTGTTACACCACCGCTAGTTAGGAGATATTGATTGTGCGATTAAATGGAAGCATCCTTAAAACAGCTGAATTAGTTGGCTCTAGTAATTCAGCACCTTGCGGCATGCAATTCTAACTATCACGAGCAAATTAAAAGCAAAGGGGCATTGCTTAGAGCTAAAAAATAAAAGTCACCACGTTTGGAGGAAGAATTGACACAGATACATAAGTAGGTGGAAGACACAACAACTCAATACAAGGAGTTGAAGGAAGTTCATAAGATGTATTAGGAGCAAGTTCATCAGCAAAATTAGTAGATAGCTCATATTGAGAAATCCTTCCCTTGGATAGAGTATAACATTGCAGTTAGTGACACAGATAGATATAAAAGAAGGGGTATATGTTGGTGGTCAAATAGATGAGCAAAATAATTCCAATGTGGTGTGACCTCAATGAGACAGTATATTAATTTTGCAATTGTACATAAGTATTTTTGTTGTGTGTGTTGATCAAAAATTGTAAGAAATATTATGTGCATTGATCAAGTATCATGAGTTGTCATTTTGCGTATGTTATAGGTTTTCAGAAGTGCACCTGAACATAAAGATATTGTGTTTTCTATTAACTAGTTGTAATCAATTGATAGTTTTGTATGAAAGGGTGATGGTTGGGTTGTAACTATTTAAGCCCTTTTAATATTTGTAAATATTCCTTAGGAGAGTAATGGTATGATGTTATTAGTGATATTATCATTAGGTGTTTGAGGTCATAATGTTGTAGGTGATGTTCATATTAGATTGCACATAATGAAATGGTTCTATTTCTAACTTGTCATTGATGTTTATTCCTTGTTGCTTTCCTAATGAAGAGATTGATGAGTTGGTTTCTCATATGTACCTTGAAAGCCAACACCTTCCTATTTAAAAATAAAATAAAATAATTTTACTCCATTTATCATGAATCACTAAAATAAAGGACCTTCTGCCAGTATTTTCTTCTTGAAATCCATCACAATCTATCAGGAAAAATGAATTTTGAGTTCTATTGGATATTTGAATTCATAGATAACATCAATGAATTATTTTTTGTAGCAAGTATATAAGGGCTACTAAACATTGGTTGTTGGCTAGAAATAAGTAGATACAATTGGACATTAAGTTTTGTGACTTTTTTTGCTCAACCTATCAATGAAGGTATATATAAATACTGATGGTCTCAAAGGTAGGAAGCAAAGTTGAAATTTTTGAATCCTTGACCAAGTATATAAGTTTTTACACAATAAATGAAGGTAAATATCTAGTGTAATTTGGCTTGTGTCCTTTGTTTGGGATAATTTTTCATACTAATATTAACTCTCTATAATATACACATATACTTGTATTCATTATGATCAGGTAGACTTAAGAGATTGCCTCTGTTTTCTTTTGAATTTATTTGTTGGGACTAGGGTTCAAGTTTCAAATATGGTTATTGACACTTGCCAATATCAGAACCACTTGTTCCTTCTATTTTTATACTAGTTGATATATTTAGTGGTATCTTATGGAATTTGATATCATATGGTTTTTGGAGTTTAACAAAGAAGACTACATTTCAGAGGTTAAAATTTTACCCTTACTTTACAGGGATCAAATAAACTCTGTTTTAACCACAGAAAATGCTATGCTGATAATTTTGGATTATACAAGTTTGGTATTTACCCTTATCTATTCCATGGATGAGCTATTATTTTTTATCCAGGTGTGTATCTCTAAATGCTTAGGTTTTTATCTTGCTTTTTTAGTTAAAGTTACCATTTTTAGTTTTAAGTCAATGGGCAATTTTCAAGGAAAAGAGAAAATAGCATATGTTAAAGAATGGTTAAGTCTATAAAAGTTGTAAAGAATATGAGCATTTTGTGGGCTATGGACTTTCGATGTTTAACATTTCTACAAACTGGGAAAAAACTAACTTGAAATCTTACACTTTCATTCTTGGTGCCTGAATAAAATGAACTGCATACAATTTTCTTTTTTTTTTCTTGCCTTACCTTGTTTATCTATAGTAATCATAATGGTATGCTAATGGTAATGGTCACTATGAGTCCCTAGTAATACCTTTTGGTATCACTAATCCTCCTTCCACTTTCCAAAGTCTCGTTAGCTCTATCTTTTGTCATTTTCTTTGTAAGTTTATCCTAGTTTTCTTTGATGATATCTTCATATATAGGAAGTCTTCAAAGGATCCTTTAGTTCATGTGGGGTCCTTGCTATAGAATACTTGGGAGTCTCAAAAATATATTATCTTAGGAAGGAGTCAAGGTATATCCTAACAAGATCAAAGCCATGCAAGATTGCCCCTTGCCCCAATTCCTTAAACAAATTTATGGATTTTTGGGTCTCACAAGCTACTACACAAAAATTTTCAATAACTTTGGGAATATTGTGTACCTCTCATTGCTCTAATTAAGAAGGATACATTTTTTTGGTTTGAAGTTGATTCCCAAGCCTTCTAGGCCATAAATGAGGTTGTGTAACCCTCCTTTTTTGGCCACCTCTGATTTTAGCAAACCCTTTATCATTGAGTGTGACGCTTTCACCACAATTATTGGAGCTATTTTGATGTAGGATGGACACCATTGGACTTTGAAAGTAAGCAATTCTCAAGAAAGAATCTAGGATGATCCACTTATGAGAATGAAATATTAGTTGTTTTGCATGTCGTAGAGAAATTGTGGCCTTATTTATTGGGGTATTTCTTCATCATCAAGAGTGATCATGGTAGCCTTAAGCATTTCTTATAACATCTCTCTTGTCCTAAAAAACATAAATGGCTGACCAAGCTCTTACGGTATGATTTTTCCATTGAATACAAGAAAAGAAAGGACAATGTAGTGGCTAATGCTTTATCTTGCAAACATGATCTTATTTTTGTTAGTGCCATCTCTAGTCCTCTTCCACAATGGCTTTATCAACTTAGGGAGGATTGGCCTTCTGATCCAGAGGCTAATTGAATCATTTAGGAAGCGGAGGCTAACTCATCATTGCCTTGATTTTTCTCATATATTGATGGGATTCTCTATAAAAAGTAATATGTTTATATTCCTCAATCCTTAGCTATTAAGATGAGTGTTCTTCAATAATTGCATGCATATCCTTTGGTGGGACATTATGGATTCTTGAAAACAAATTATTGGGAAGGATTAAAATCAAATATCAAGACTTTTATGGCCAAATGCATAAGAAGGGGGATATAGATAAATCTCCTATATTTTAGTAACCCTTTCCTATCCCTGATCACCAATAGGAGCACATATCTATGTATTTCATTGAGGACCTTTCTAAATCTGAGGTAAAAATATTTATCTTTGTGGTAGTGGATTGCCTTACAAATATGTTCATTTCTACGCATTGCAGCATCCTTATTTAGCAAGTAAGGTGGTGAAGGTATTCCTCAATTCTATTTTTAAATTTCATGGTATGCCCATGTCCATTGTTAGTGATCGTGATCTTGTCTTCACTAGTAATTTTTGAAAGAAATTATTTGTCTTAGTGGTACTAAGTTTAGTATGTCCTCTTCTTATCACCTTCAGTCATATGGCCAAACAAAGATTATAAATAAATGTTTGGGTAGTTACCTACATTTTTTTCTTAAGATAAGTAATATCACTAGCTTCATTGGATCTCGTTATCTAAAATATGGTATAATACTTCTTATCATTATTGCCTCAAGATGTTTCCAATTGAGGCATTGTATGGTCAAAAACCTCCATCAGTCGCAGACTTGTTCCAAGGTGGCTGAGGTAGATGATTTGTTGCAGCAACGATGGCTTGTGCTTTAACTTCTTAAAAATAATTTGACCTAGGCCTATAACTACATGAAGTAGCTACAAGATTCACACCATTTTGAACAATAATTTGTCGTGGGGGATATGGTCTTTTTGTGCTTGCAACCCTATATGCAATTGTCCTTGAAGACCAAGTCTAGTTTGAAGTTGGCTCCTCAATTATATGGTCCCTACAATATGGTTCATCGCATTAGTGAAGTGGAATATCAGTTGGAGCTTCCACCACCTTTCCACATCCATCCTATCTTTTATGTGTCTTTGCTCAAACATATTATTGTCTAAAAGGTGTAGTCCTATATGGAGTTTCTAGTACTTTATGAAGAAGGTCAATCACTCTCTTTCTAGAAGTAGTGTTGTACTCTAGAGTTTGTCTTTTGTGGTCTCATCAAACTTAGGATTTCCTCATCAAGTGGCAAGACCTTCCATAGGAAGATGCTATGTGGGAGCCTGAGATAATTTTCTAAAATTTCCCAGCTTTAAGGATAAAGCTCTATGAGAGGAAGAGCCATGTAATGAATCTAACATAGTGTATCGTTCCAAATTTTTCACACCCTTACCTTCAGGCTATAGGATCCGTGCCCGGAAGGGGGATGTGAAAAGGATGGGACAATACCTCGGACTGAGAGGCCTTTCGAAGGTCCCGCCTCTCGGGGGAGGTGTATTATGGTGATTTTTTGACGGATGGTGGGTTCACCAGGAAACGTTTGAGTGGCAGTTTCCACGCCTAGGTTGGGAATGTGTTTGATGTGTTCAATTTTATCTTTAATCATTCAAAGCCTAGGTTTGGCCAAATGAATCTAAGTTGTTCTATATGAAATGCAGATTTAAATGAATACAGAAAGCAGAATTGAATATAAAACATAGAGAATAAATTAAGTGAAGAAATCCATACCGGTTTCGGATGTCTGATGGAGGTTCTGATTTTTGAAGCAATCAAGATCGTCTAGAATTTGACAGGATCGTCTCCGATCTGACAGGATCATCTGAGATCTGACGAATTCATCAGATGAATTCGTCAGAGACCTACAAACAGAGAAATAGATACAAAATACCAGAAATGCAACTATTCTGATAAAGGAAAATGATGTGAAATAATAATAAGGATGTTAATAAGATAATCCCGAATGGAAATGCAAGTAAATTACGATACTTTAATAGCTAATCATGATCTTATTATGCAATTAAACTACATGGGTGAACTCCAAGATGCAGGATAATAAGAAATAATAATAAAACTGACTAAATGCAGAATAAAATAGCAGCAAAATATAGGAAAAGCACAAACTCTGGGCACTGATTGCCCCCAATGCAGACTACAATCGAAATCATCTCGGATTGGTACGAAATCATCTCGAATTGGACAGGATCATCTGCGACGATCTGAGCTTGCTCCGGCTGAAGAATGACAAGGTTCCTGCAAGAAAATTTGGAAAGCACAAATGCAGATGGTAATCCAGGGTATTCTAATGCATGTAAAAGTCAAGTTACAGGAAAATTCAGCCAGGGGAATGTCAAGGGGGGTCCTAAGGTTTAAATAGGCTTAGGAGGGAAGTTGGGAGGTTGGAGATCATCCTAATTTGGAAGATCTCCAACGGGGGAGGTCTCTAAAGGTGCAGACACGCTTCTGCCCAACTTAGAGACGCCGTTGAAACAGAAGCTAATTATGAAAAATTAGTTTTGGGACAAGATCGTCTGGACGTCCTAGTCCAGACGAAATCGTCCGATCTGAGGCGATATCATCTGATCGGCGACGATATCATCAAACGGTCAAAACAAATCCTAAAAATGGCACGAAAAATGAGGAAACGGGTAAGGTGCTTTGGAGCGGTTTTGGGGTTGAAATTTTGAATTTGAATTATTACTAAGGTAATTTTAATTATTGCTAAGTTTTATTACGCCAATTTTAGGGTGCTACATTTTGCCCCCTCTTTAGCGAATTTTTTGAAGAAAATGCGTTAAAGATGAGTTCTTCTCGATCTACGAGAAAGCAAAAATTATTCCCATTTTTAGGCGACGATTCTAGGTCGAATCGTACGACAGCTTACTATGGTGCCCCCTCCGTGTTTTTACCCAAATCGAACGTTTGAGGTAAAAACATGAAAAAGCAAAATTTTAAAAATGTTGTTAATTGTTTTTGAATAAAATTAAGAAAAATAGGGTAAAACCCTAATTCATTGTTACTGTTCATTTTCCTAGTTTCTAGAGCTCTGCAGACAAGATGGTCGAGACAGCGCATAGATCGACAGAGGTCCGGCGTAGGCTACGGGTAAGGGTCTAAACTTAGTTTAGAATGCTTTAATTTAGAATTTCATGCTTTTTAGATTAGATTTGACTGATTTTTGAGCATCGCGGCCATTTTTGGGCCGTCGACGTCGTCGGGACGAAATCGTCTCGATTTCGCCGAAATCGTCTCGATATCGCCGATTTCGTCCAAGGGCGAAATCGACGATAGGGGGACGATTTCGTCCAATAAGGGACGATTCCCTCATGCGAAATCGGAGACGAATTTGCTCAAATTTGGGATGATATCGTCCAATAGTGGACGATATCATCATTTGTATGAAAGTGAACTTATTTTACTTGCATTTTGATTAATGATTTTTATTGTTTTGTTGTTTATGTTGCAGAGAGGATTACTAAAGAGCCGAGAATAGAAATACGATGGACTAAGGGATGACTTGGCCGCTCTATCTCAGGCAGAGCGAGATCAGCTGGCTCAGGTCGGCTTGCAGCACGTGGCAGATATGCCACAAGTGTCTACAGACATGGGGCTATTGACAGCCCTAGCAGAGAGGTGGTATCCGGGTTCTTCATGTTTTCGGTTATCGATAGGGGAGATGACTCCCACACTAGAGGATGTATGGAGGATTTTGAGGATCCCCATACAAGGACGACTAATCACTCCCACGGCCAATCAGGGCCACGCGATGATGCGACTATGCGAAGATCCGAGCTTCACCCTGGAGAAGGGCGGAGTGAACATCGAGTCTCTACGCCAGATGCCTGGGGCATCCAGACTGACACAGGTTTTGGCTGGGGTGGTAGGTGGTCTCCTGCTATGCCATCAGAGTGGATGCAGACTACCATGGCTACTGACAGATGTGGTCTACGACATGAGAGACCACGGATACAGGTTTGCTTGGGGGAGCTTTGTACTATGCCGATTGTATAGGATCCTGCATGGGGTCGTATACAAGGGCGGCCGATGTCTAGTCATGACATCACTACTACAGGTTTGGTGCTAGGAGCACATCATGGTGCGGAGGCCGGTAGGGCTCCCACTGATAGGGATTGATGGGGAGAGACCCCGAGTTTTCTACTGGTGGCTCCAGAGAGGGTCACAACGGCGGATAGATCTGCCAGCGTCCCGGAGACTACTTGATGACCTTGTCTCCGACCAGATCACCTGGAGGCCTTGGAGAGATCATCCAAGGTGGGCCGAGGATGGACAGGAGCTGGCTCGCGTCAGGCGAGTCTGCTGGCTGAGGATGGAGAGGGGAGAGGTGGAGCTCCATCGGTACGACCGAGTTTTGAGGCAGTTCGGTCTACAACAGGGGATCCCATCTCTCAGAGACTACGAGTTTTCTCGGACTGTCCGGGATAACACTACAGTTAGCGGGGCTCCAGATATGCAGCGATTCTAGAGTCAGGACATAGATGATGCCCCCATTCAGCCAGTGGATGGGGACGATGCTAGGGTTGTAGACGGCTATGATGCCTGGTACACAGGCATCCGCCCTCCTCGGATGACGAGGGCTCAGGGTCCGATTCACGTAGTTGTGCATCGGATAGGGAGGCGGTGCCAAGCGGCCATTGAGGTGGCACAGGGTCACGGCGAGGGAGAGCAGAGGAGGCCACAGGCTCAGCAGAGGCCATGGCAGCGGGAGAGGAGGGAGGAGAGACCCCCTTCTCCATGGAGAGAGAGACCACCATCGCCCGATAAGGGCAAGGGTGTCGAGGCAAGAGAGAGTAGCGAGATGGCTACTCTTTAGGTGGAGACTGTTCGTCTCTAGGCTCAGGTGTAGACCTTGCAGGATGAGGCTGCACGACACCGAGCGGAGGCCACACAGCTCAAGATGAGGTCGCACGCCTCAGAGCACGGAGCGGAGGGGCGAGCACTCGGGACCTAGCATGGGCTATTGCCTAGATCACATTTTACCAGATGCTATACTACTAGATGGTGCTAGAGGGGTAGAGGTTACCACTACCAGCCCCCATTGCGGAGCCTGTCATGATGGGGTCATCGAGGACATCATCACGATCGATGGCCAGGACTCATAGCACCACATGGACTGCGATGGGGCCACCTCGTCCACCTCAGGGCGGGGGAGGAGATGAGGCTAAGAGCTCGAGGGGTTCTCGAGGCTAGGCTACTACACTGCACAGACTGGATATATGATTGAGAGGATTGAGTATGCCAAGATGTAGATTGTGGCATACCAATCTAGTTTTGATATGATGTACATATTGTTGATATATATATATATGAGATATTTTTGATCATATGACTTGTCTTATGTGTTTGTATGATGCTTTAATGTTTTGGATTGATTGCTTATTTGATTGATGATTCATGTAATTATGTCATTTGGAAATATTATGGTTTGAATGTCATGCTTTTAAAATTTAAATGAAATAATCTGATGTAAACAAATTGGTTGTTTGTGATGAGATTTGATAAAAAATAAAAGGGACTTCTAACAATAATTTCAAAGGATATTGTCGCTATTATAGACCATTTCATGGAGTCGCTGCTCACTCGGTCGTCAAGCTAATCCCAATATAGAAATATTGTTAAAAAGTAAAAGAGTGCTTAAGAGACTGTCTTAAGACTTTGTGTGTGATGATGCAAATGATGATGGTTATGATGATTTGTTTTCAGATTTTCATAAAAATAGTATGCATGAAATATTTTAAAATGATTTTTGCTAGGCATAAATTCCTAAGTGTGATAAAATTTTGAATAATTCCTTAGAAATTATACCATGGTTGCAATATTGAATTTGAACATAATGACATGAAATAGAATAAGTGTTCATTTGTTTGTAAAGCATAATTGTGTAACATAATGATTTAAGTCATATGTTTTTATGATTTGGGATAAATGGGAAAATAAAATTAAAACAATGGTTTGCGCTAGGCATAGAATATTTAGGTATAGACTTATACCATCATCACGAAATCCAAAAGAAGAAAATAAATAGTTTTATTGCATGGTTGATTTTTAATTTTTGAAAATAAACAAAAAAATATGAAGATGAGGACTTGTGCTAGGCATAAAATTCCACTTTTGGTTTTGGAACTATACCATCGTCGCAAAAGTCAAAAAGTTATATGTAACTTTATTGCATGTTTTTGAAAAATGATTTTGATTTGTTGGTAAATGCATGTGGTTGTCTTTATACTAAACAATTGTTCTCAGAGAAGAAAATGAAATTATTCCAGACAATTTGCAAAAATATTTCAAAGTATCTTAAAGACAAAAGTTAGATTTATAAGGAATCCCATGTGCGTATGTGAGTTCATTTCCAATCTTGATTTATCATAATGATACACAAAATCTCTCAAATACAAATGTGTGTGCGATTGTATTGTTCATTTACCAGGTTTGAGCAAGATACTATGATACAAGTGATTTGAATTAACCAAATAAGTGTTCATTAACCATGATTTAGATGCATATAACCATACCAAACTACTATGTAAGTCAGGTTATCAAGAGCTAGCTAATCCATAAGCAGACATAGGTCTGTACAAAAGAAGGTCGCTAATGTGACAGACATATCACCACGCTAGGAGTTACCCAAGGCCAAGCGGGTTGGGCACAAACCACCTGTTATGGGGCTTACCTCACAGCTTTCGAATAATTGAGAATTCCAGGGATTCAAGCTCATCAACCCTTCTTTTCTTTTCAAGGGGTAGGGAAAGGGATTTTATTGCTTTTGCTTTTGCTCATTTTGCTTTCTTTTCTTTCTTTTTCTTTTTTTTTTTTTTGTATCTTTTGCTTTGATATTTGAGATAATGCTGAAATAGTGCTAAATGATTTTGCTTGATTTTTTTTTTTCTTTTTCTTTTGCTTCCTATTCTAGGGATACTTGCTCGGATTAGTTGTAGAGCAAGGGATTTTTATTTCGGGTAGGGGTGAGCTTGTCCTTTTGCCAATTCTCAAAGATTCTAGACCATGTGCATGATAGGATAGCAGGGGAAACTTTTCGCTCAAGAAACCACTTCTACTATGTAGCATAGCATGGACATTACAAATATAATCATTTTATTGTGAAAGGATATGCTTGGTTTAAGTAAATAACAAGATCAATTCTCTATGCTCAAACTTTATTTAATTGAATTTTGTGGACTTTGATATAAGAGAGATTAGTAATCATGCCAAATAAAATCAAGATATTTATTCATGTGAATGTGAAAGTGCGGGATTCCAAATAAATGCTAATTTATCCAAAATAATTTGAAAATATAACCGCAAATATGTCACAATTTGAGAAGTACAAAAAATAAAAGATGTTTTTGAAGATTTTGATGATTTTGAATGTTTTTGGTATTTTTTATTTTTAAGTTTATAAATTGAAAGAAATACAAGATAGTGGTTTTTTGAAATATTTTAAACAAATATATACAATGATGAAATGACCAATTTTTATGCATAGTAACGTTTAAGATGCAAAATATTCATGGGTTCTTTAAGTTCTTTACCATCTAAGGTAGATAATTTGTATGCTCCCGATTCAAATTTAGCAGTGATAATATATGGTCCAAGCCAGTTGGGCTCAAATTTACCTTTAAGGTCTTTAGTTGCATTAGTATTCTTTTGATTTTCTTTTAAAACAAGATCGTCGACCTCAAAGGATCGATGACGAACTTTCTTAGCATATGATCTTTTAAGCTTGTTTTGGTAAGCACGAAGATGCTCCAAAGCATTGATGCGCTTTTCATCTAGGAGTTCCAGCTGACTGAGTCTGCCAAACTCGATATTCATCTCCTACTTCGGTATCTTGAAGTAGTAGAGCCAAAGAAGGAACTTCTAATTCAAAGGGAAAAATAGCTTCAGCACCATAAACCAAAACAAAAGGTGAAGTTCCAGTGGGGGTTCGAACACTAGTTCGATAAGCCCACAAAGCTGGATATAATTGAATGTGCCAGTCACGGCCAGATTTATTGACCAATATTTTGAGAATTTTGATTAAGGTTTTGTTTGAAGCTTCTGCTTGGCCATTACCCTGAGGATAATAGGGAGTGGACCAGCGATGTTGAATCTTATATTTTTGGCATAATTTCTTAACATCTTTATTTTTGAAACAAGTTCCATTGTCCGAGATGAGATTTGCAGGAATTTCGAACCTACAAATGATTTGATTAAAAATAAATTTAGAGACTTGTGTTCCAGTGCAGGAAGCTAAAGGCATAGCTTCAACCCACTTCGTGAAATACTCAGTGGCGGTTATGATGAATTTGTGTCCATCAAATGACACAGGATTAATTTTGCCAATAATGTCTAAGCCCCATTTTGAAAAGGGCCAAGGAGATGAAATAGCCTGCAGCTCTTGTGCAGGGGCATGGACAAGGTCAGCATGTTTTTGGCACTTGTCGCAATGGCGCACATAATCATGTGCATCATTCTCCATGGTAGGCCAAAAGTATCCTATCCTAAGGAGCTTTTTAGCAATGACACTACCACTGAAGTGTCCTCCACAAGATCCATCGTGGGCTTCACTCAAAGCTGATCTGGATTCTTCTAAATTCAAACATCTCAATAGGATACCTTCAAAAGATCTCCTATATAAAGTATTGCCAATTATTACAAATCGACTTGCTCGTCTACGTAATAACCGACGCTGGTTTCTATTAGAATTGGCAGGGAAAGTCCCATTTTGAAGAAAATCAAATATATCCGTATACCAAGGTTCAGGGGTAGTTTCATTGATTAGAAACACATCCAAAGGTTCTAAGCATGACTTATTTGAAGCGGGTTCCTGGAGTCGACGAATAATGATGGTGGCATATTCGTCATCTAACTCCAAGGGCAGAAGAGATGCAACTGTGGCCATAGCATCAGCCGCACGGTTGCTAGTTCGAGGAATAGCTTCCAAGGTAACTTGATCAAATAGAGATATTAATTGTAAAACATATGCTTTATATGGGCGCAGTTTATCATCTCTGGTCTGATAAACTTCATTAATTTGGTTTATAACAAGTTGAGAATCACCAAAAACTAACAGATGTTTAATTTTTAGAGCCAAGGCAGCTCGTAATCCAAGGATTAGAGCTTCATACTCAGCAATATTATTAGTGCAAGCAAATGTTAATTTAAAGGACAAAGGTATAATGTGCTTTTGTGGAGATATTAAAATAATACCCGCACCAGCCCCACTCATGCATCGGGCTCCATCAAAGTATAAGGACCATTGTTCAACATGGTCTGCCTCTAATTGAAGGCATTCATCAGGAAACTCAATGATGAGGGGATGGGTAGACTCTAAGGGTGCAGCAGCTAATTGATCTGCTATGATTTGACCCTTAACAGACTTCTGTCCTATAAACGTGAGTTCAAACTCGCTTAGAGCAAGAACCCACTTGGTTGTGCGACCTGATAAATAAGGTCGACTCATGAGATATCGCAAGGGATCATATTTAGCAATGACATAAGTTTTCTGACTAAGCATATAATGGCATAATTTTTGCGTAGAAAATATGACTGCTAGACATAGTTTTTCTAATGCTGTGTAGCGGGTTTCATAACTAATTAAAGTTCGACTAATATAATAATTAGCACGTTCTCTTTTCTCATCATCAAGTTGAGCTAACATAGCTCCTAAAGCAAAATCTAAAGCTGAAATATATAGGATAAATGGACGATCGTGTCTAGGCGGTGAAAGCAAGTGGGTTAAGGAGGTATTGTTTAAGAAGTTCAAAAGCTTCCTTACATTCGTCATCCCAATTAAAAGGGACATCCTTCTTAAGGAGCTTAAGAAAGGGACTGGTTTTGTCCGCCAACTTATCGATGAAGCGATGGATAGCTTGAAGTTTACCTTGTAAACTTGTAATTCAGATATATTGGTAGGTGCAGGCATATCAGTGATAGCCACAATCTTAAGAGGGTCAATTTCGATGCCATGTAAAGAAACTATAACCCCTAATAGTTTATCGGACTTAACTCCAAATATGCATTTGGTTGGATTTAATCGAATAAGATATTCTCTTAATCGATTAAAAACTTTCTCAAATCATCATGGATTAGAATCATTTGGGATAAGCTATGGATAGCATATTGCATGTAAATGTGATTTTAGAGGAAATCATCTGTTTATCTAAATAATCTTGATAACATATGAGTTGATCATCATCTTCAAAGGGAAGGGTTGACCCTTACTAGGAAATAGGCCCACACCACAGCGGGGTGCCATGGTTCTACCTCGAAAGGTTCTTTCATACCATTTTGGAAAGGTCCCAAGCCTTTCCCTTTATATCCCATTTTAAGCATTATAGGTTTAGCTTTAATATACTCATTAGTAAAATAACATCTAGCATATCCATCATGATGAGTTTTGATGTTCCGAGGTATTCTTCCCCAGTCATATCCTTTATAAATGAAGGCACAACTCCCGACTTGGTAAGTACTTCCCATAGGTTGTGGGAGGCCCAAAGTACGAGGAGATGGTGGCAAATTACTTAAGATAATGGAATTTTGCATAGAAGCATTTGTTTTTTCTGATATAAGAATTTTAGATAAATCAGGTAAGAGTTCATCAGAAAGAGCATAAGATGTAGAAGGATCATTCCCTATATCTTTAGATGTGGAAGGTATGATAGATGTAGATAATGTGGAGGTGTTAATAGATGGGTCTATAGGTTTTGAAATTATAGGGATGGAACATGAAGGATTGGTTGTGGATTGAAGATCTTTTTGAGGTTCTAGAGTGGTTTGTTTAGAAGATTGTTGATCTATATATGAGGGTGAAATTAATGGAGGAGAAATAGATGAAGTTATGGGTGTGTGTTTCACAGTTTTAGATGAAAAATAAGAATTAGGATGTGTGGATGACAGAGCAGGGCAAAATTGAACTCCAACGAGTTCTGCCAAAGCACACATATCAAAGGGTCTAGGATCACCATGGATAGTGACCAACTGATTTTTAAATTCGAATTTAACACATTGGTGTAAAGTTGATGGGACAGCCCGCATTGCATTGATCCAAGGATGACCCAAGAGTATATTGTATGATGCGGGGCAATGTACAATAAACACGATCGTATCTAAGGTTCTAGGACCAACTTGCAATGGGATGGTAATAACTCCACATGTTTCTTGTGTTTCGTCATTGAAAGCTTTTATGATCATGTCAATTTTCTTCATTTCATCACTTCTAAACCCAAATCTCTGGTAGAAGTCAAAAGTGCAAATATTTAGAGATGAACCATTATCAATCAAGACCCTTTTAACGGCTACATCTCCAATTAGGGCAGTAATATATAAGGGGTTATCCTTATGTAAACTATGTTGCGGTATATCTTTATCTCGAAAGTCAATACAATCAACTTCTCTAGTGATGATAGTATTGGCCATGGCTTCAGGTTGAATGTTTTGTGGTACCATCATTTGGCTTAATGTAAGCATTAATTCATCTCTATGTGTAGGAGAAGATCTTAATAAGTCCAAAAGGGAAATTCTGGCTGTAGTATTGGATAATTGCTCATTAATATTGTAAGGGGGTTTAGGTTGAACATTAGGAGCATGATTCCCTTTATTGGGATTTCTCAAAATAAATGGAGTTGATCCATCATTTTGATTTGGTTCTTGTTGAGAATTTTGAGCCTGTTGTCTGGTAATGACTCCGATGGTACCTACAATGTTATATTGAGGATGCTGAATAGGTCTTGGTCTAGCATTTATAGCTTGTTCATTAGAAAGGAACTGATTAGAAGAGGGTCGAGTAGTAACTCTTCTAGGAAATGGTTCTTCTGGAACCATAGCATCTGTGATAGGTTGAATAGGATCTGATTCATTTTCAGAACTATTCGATTGGTTTGAGGTGATGTCTATTTCACTTTCAGTATCTGATTCTACATCACTGAGATCCGATGTTTGAATATTATGTAGGGGCCTGGTCGTGACCATGGATAAAGTTGTGTCAAATTTTTGTAAATCATGATTAGGTAAATGTCCGCTAATAGTTCCTACATATCGGGTAGGAGGAGGAACATTATGATGCTCAATTTGATTGGCCACCTCTTTACCATGTCTTGGTAAAGGATGTTGAAATATATCTAATGATTGATTAGCATTTTGATTTTGATTTTGGGGAATGTTCTTTTGAGCATTATTAGGAGCATTTTGTTTAGGTTGGAAGGCTTGCACCTCCATCTCATTATTATCAATCAGATCTTGTATTTTATGTTTTAACCTTTTACAAGAGTTGGTAGAGTGTCCAGGCCCTCTATGGAAATCACAGTGTAAATCGGCTCCGTATCCGGGTATGGTTGGATCAGGTTCCCGGATAGCTGGTAATTGAATCAAACCTCTTTCGAGTAATTGAGGTAAAATAGTTGATAATGGTTGATTCAATCTAGTAAACTCTCGAGGAGGTTTATCAGGAGGTTTCAATATAAATTTTTTTGTTGTCTTCGTTGTATTGATATTAGCAACATTTCTGCTGTCAGTGACTCCGTCACCTACGACTTGTTTGTTTTTATATTGATTTCTGGATGTTTTCTCATCATCTTTCTTCCTAAGTTGGCCTCTCCTAATGAGGGCATCTTCTACTCTTCGAGCTAAGTCTATAGCCTGATCGAAGGTAGTTAAGGTAGCGATTGATAACTCATAAGATATTTGTTCTTGCAAATTATTAATAAAAATGTCCAACATTTCCCTATAAGGTAGCACAAAGTGCAGTTTTCCTATCAACTACCTCCATCTAGCTAAGAAATCCACAAAACATTCATCTTTGTCTTGTTTTAAGTTGTACAAATCTTTAATGGTTACATGCCTCTCGATGTAGGCACTAAATTGATGGACAAAAGATTCAGCGGTTTCTTCAAAATTTCTCAAAGAATGAGTGGGCAATTGATAGTACCACTCTAATGCCATTCCTCCTAAACTTTTTGGGAACATTTTTAGTAATAGCAAGTCATCATGTGATATATCATGACATGCTATCCTAAACATGCGAAGATGCTCTATGGGATCTTCGGTTCCTTTATATATAGGCAGGACGGGCATGGGAAAATGTTTAGGGTATGGTTGTGCTACAACCATAGGATCTAGAGGTTGACTACACATCTCTCGATAATTGTACGAGGGATGGTAGGGATCTATCTGGTCCATGCGAGAAGCTAACTGTTTCACCATGGCTTCCAGATTACTGGTTTGCCCACCATATTGGTTCGGTAGGGCATTAATATGAGATTTGTGAGCATATGATGGAGGGACATGAATATTAGATGCTATATTGCTATTGTGTAAATTGTTGGTAGGAAGGGTGTTATGAAGAAGTTTTGAAGTTGTATTATGTTGTATCCCAGATTGTTGAAAATTGGTGTTTGGCTTCATTTTAGGTTTTTGTCGATTTGAAGCATATTGATCAATAGTTTGGCAAAATAAAGCAGTGAATGAAGGTCTCTTTTGTGTGGGAATGATTTTAGGCTCAATAACAGGTTCCTTAGGAGGTTGGGTAACCTGTTGTTTTTGCATGTTCTGAATTATAGCGGCCATATCCATATTGGATGGTCCAGCTTTATCACTTTCTTGATCAATAAAAGACAAGGGATTAGTGTGTATGTCAAACATATGTTCCATGGCTGCTTGAGTGTCACTAATTTGTCCCCTATCAATACGAACTGCCATATTAAGAGCACCAATATTATTATTGAAGAATTTCCAGAAATGATCTAAGTTATCAAAAGCAATAGTTCCATCTGGAGCCATTCTAGGGGATGAGGATCCTTCCTCTCTAACATTTTCTTGTTGTTCATTTTCTTCAACCAGGTCATCTTCTGGTTGTTCTAGAGTTTCTTCTTCCGGAATTGGATCCTCAGGAAGGGTATTTAATTTTTTATTTTTCTTGCCTAACCAATCTTCTTCTTCTTCTTCTTCGTTTGTTTACCATTCCTAAGTTTAGTCATTGTGCTTAAACTTAGATTTCAGCAAATATATATATATATATATATATATATATATATATATATATATATGCAACAAGCTTAAGAGGTATATATTTTAATTATATACCTACTATAATATTTAAAATAAAATGTTTTGGTTTTTGTTATGTTTTTTTGTTTTTCTTGTTTTTTTTTTTTTTATAACAATATTATAAAGATAACAAACAACACACAAAACGCAAGAAATAATAATAATGAAAGCAATGATCTAGTTTTCTATAAACAATTTATAAATATCATTAATGGGCTCAAGTTCTTCAGGAGTCATGAAATGTTCTTCTTCAAATTGAAAATTTTCTTTCAAGAATTTGACAAAAAGTGCTATAGTGATATTATCTGTTTCAGACTCTGGTTGGTAGAAGTAAAGCTCATGGCAATACTCTCGATATAACACAGCTCTAGGAACTCTATTCCATATTTCCCTATCCGTAAGAATGACCTCTTGGTCTTCTACACGACCTAGGAATTGGTGTATAATAGTTACGTTCTCGAGGTATTCCTCAAAGGTGAACAATTCTGAAGACACAAGAGCTCTCCTATAAGCTAACCACCTATGGCAAGCTCTCTGAAGTTCATGATAAAAAATGAGTTGATGAGGATCCAGGATTCTATCTAGGGCAAGCCTCTTGATTTGTTTAAGTTCTGTTGACCTAGATGAAATGATACCTAGTCTCCTATCAAGTTCGTCCCACAAAAGTTGGTTTCTATCTGTTTCAGGCACACTAAGCACATAATTGATTTCTATGGCTGCTAATTGGTTTTCAACATTTATAGTAATTGCTAGTCTTTTCTTAGGAGCTACCATCTAAACATGATATGCAACTTAGTAGTTTTCTAATGATTTTAAATGCATCTATTTTTTTTTTTTTTGTTTTTGTTTTCAAAAGGTTTTAGTTTCACGTCGGGTTCACCAAAATGTATCGTTCCAAATTTTTCACACCCTTACCTTCAGGCTATAGGATCCGTGCCCGAAAGGGGGATGTGAAAAGGATGGGACAATACCTCGGACTGAGAGGCCTTTGGAAGGTCCCGCCTCTCGGGGGAGGTGTATTAAGGTGATTTTTTGATGGATGGTGGGGTTCACCAGGAAACGTTTAGTGGCAGTTTCCATGCCTAGGTTGGGAATGTGTTTGATGTGTTCAATTTTATCTTTAAACATCCAAAGCCTAGGTTTGGCCAAATGAATCTAAGTTGTTCTATATGAAATGCAGATTTAAATGAATACAGAAAACAGAATTTAACAAAAAACATAGAGAATAAATTAAGTGAAGAAATCCATACCTGGTTCCGGATGTCTGATGGAGGTTCTAATTTTTGAAGCAGTCAAGATCGTCTGGAATTTGACAAGATCGTCTCCTATCTGACAGGATCATCTGAGATCTGACGAATTCATCAGACGAATTCGTCAGAGACCTACAAACAGAGAAATAGATACAAAATACCAGAAATGCAACTATTCTGATAAAGGAAAATGATGTGAAATAATAATAAGGATGTTAATAAGATAATCCTGAATAGAAATGCAAGTAAATTACAACACTTTAATAGCTAATCATGATTTTATTATGCAATTAAACTACATGGGTGAACTCCAAGATGCAGGATAATAGGAAATAATAATAAAACTGACTAAATGCAGAATAAAATAGCAACAAAGTATAGGAAAAGCACAAACTCTAGGCACTGATTGCCCCCAATGCAGATTGTAGTCGAAATCATCTCGGATTGGTACGAAATCATCTCGAATTGGACAGGATCATCTGTGACGATCTGAGCTTGCTCCGACTAAAGAATGACAAGGTTCCTACAAGAAAATTTGGAAAGCACAAATGCAGATGGTAATCCAGGGTATTCTAATGCGTGTAAAAGTCAAGTTACAGGAAAATTCAGCCAGGGGAATGTCAAGGGGGGTCCTAAGGTTTAAATAGGCTTAGGAGGGAGGTTGGGAGGTTGGAGATCATCCCAATTTGGGAGATCTCCAACGGGGGAGGTCTCTAACGGTGCAGACACGCTTCTGCCCAACTTAGAGACGCCGTTGAAACATAAGCTAATTATGAAAAATTAGTTTTGGGACGAGATCGTCTGGACGTCCTAGTCCAGACGAAATCGTCCGATCTGAGGCGATATCGTCTGATCGGCGACGATATCATCAAACGGTCAAAACAAACTCCTAAAAATGGCATAGAAAATGAGGAAACGGGTAAACAAGCGGTTTTGGAGCGGTTTTGGGGTTGAAATTTTGAATTTGAATTATTACTAAGGTAATTTTAATTATTGCTAAGTTTTACTGCGCCAATTTTAGGGTGCTACACATAGCCACATCGACTATCTTTATTTTTATTAGCTTGGGCCTTAGGTTTAGATAGTTGGCCCTTGAGCATTAGGGTTAGGGTTAATGTTGAAATAGTCTATAAATAGGAAAACTTATGTTGTAGTTTGAAGAACTTGGAACCATCTTTCACATTTGAAACTTAGTCACCTTTGTTGCGCATATGAGACTTCACCTTCTCCAAGTGGCTATGAGACTTTGCCCTCTCTAAGCGGCTAAGGATTTCTATTGATTTGAGTTTGGAATCTCATTATTTGCATATTTGATTTCCTAGCATTTGGATCTGAATTATTTGTTATTAGTGAATGTTGTTTATTGTGCATTATTGAGTTGCTATTGCTATTATTGTATTTCTTGATGTTGTTTCATTACACTCCCCCTCCCTTCCCCTTGGCCTCAACTTATTGTGAGATGTGCTTTTGACCACATGTTTCGAGGTGCCATTTGAACGTTTTTTTGATGGCGAGTCACTTCTTTAAGAACCCCCTCTTCTCAAGGGCATGTCGTGGTGCCTAGGCTAATGCATCGTTGATACCAAGGCATTCGAATTGAAGGGGTCATGGGTTCCAAACCCTACTCCCATTTTGGGCTTTTGGTTGACCCATTGTTAGCATGTTGGACGTGTCCAATTTTTCTAGTGGGTGCTCCAACAAGCGACATGGTTATACTTGTGACCACAAGTGCCCAACTACCTAGTTTCCCTTGGGTGCGTGTGACCCAAAGGTTGGGAGTGAAAGGCCAATGCATCCTCAAGGCTTCTTCGATTACTTTTGTTTCATTTGATATGGAGCCCAAGTTGGTCAATGCGGCATTGGAAGCCAACTTGCCATTTTTAGAAGGAATATATATATATATATGGTGTGTGTGTGTGTGTGTGTGTGTGTTTGTTATAGGAAACTTTGCCCAATCCAAACTTGCCAAGTGTTTCTATTCCAAGTCCAATGTTACACATCTAAATAAGCAAAATTATAGTGTCTTGTCTACCTAGACGGTTAGTTTAATGCAAAGTAAAGGCTTATGCAGCAATTTTTATGAGAATGTGGTAGTGACACTTGATGAGAAAACCCTACTTGCTAAGGAAGACAAAGCCCTAGGTCTCTTCTCTTTATTGGTTAAGCCAGATCTACTTTTCCATATTAAGGATAAAACTTATCCCACTTTTGTATGGTCTAAGTTGTGGAACTTGTTTGGAAAAGTGAAAACCCTAGAGGTAAAATTTTAAGACTAAAACAAGTGAAAGTAAATACCCCAGAGGTCAAATTTTAAGACTAATATGAGTGAACTTCTAATTAAGGATGAGAAAAGCCCAACAAAACACAAGCATTTTTTTCTTTTGTTTTTTATGCAAGTTAGGATATATTTTAGAATTTAGGTTTTCACATGGCAATGAAGGGGTGAAAGTTTAGTTCTAATTAAATACACTTCAACAAAAAAAAAAAAAATTAAACTTTTTGAATTAATGAGCAAAGAACAAGCTCCTTGGTCAATAAGAATTTTCACGGGATGATTAATAATTGTACTTGATGTCTATGACTATAGTTTTATGCTCAACTTCTCATCATCAATGGTTGCATAGACCTTATGTTGAGTAGGAGCATTACTAGTTGTCTAGGTAGATGGTTGTGGTCTTGTTGCTCCTGTATTTCGATATGATGAAGGCATTCCCTCTCATAATGAGGACCTTTGTAGGTGAAACACCCTTGAGAGGGTCCCACACTACATAAACTTTGAGATGGTCTTTCTAGACCCTGCTTTTGCGCTTTGGATTGGAATGTAGGTGCATGTTGGGAAGTTGGTTGAGATCTAGGCGATAGTCCACACCCAAAAACTCCTTTAATAGGTCACCTTCTATCCTGATTTGTCTCAACGAAGGAGTTGAGGATCATTGTCTCTCTTGTTGTAGAGATGGGGACATTATTAGGACCGTCTATTTTGAATACGAACCAACAAAACTACTAAGTCCTTGGAAATGAGCTTGCTCTTTCGGTTTCAAGGGTCCACTTGATCCATCCTCCACTACTATCATGCAAGCTCATCATCTTTATCCACAATGCCAAAAATTGATGCACAAATTAGAGCAGAGCGGATAGGGTGTTACTCTATGTGGGGCGCTCTGGGAAGTAGGCTGCATTGGTCACTTTAAGCAGGGCATTCCAAAGAGTGGTACACTTTGAATAGGGTGCTCCTAAGAGCAGGGCTCACTCAGACGGAGTGAGGCACATTGTTTCCAAATACTTAGCCATTTTTTGCTGATTTTTGCCCTGCTTTGTCTTTTTCCTTAGCTTGTGCAATGGATCTTCGTTCTAGTGTTACAGTAGTAGTTAAGTGCTATAGTACTAATGTAGGAAGGGTGTGTGATTGCTTCTAAGTTATGCAAACTCAAAAGTCATGAGCTGAATTATTTTATATATGGTTTAGAGTTAGTTTCCATAATTCATGCTTTGATTATGTGTAGACATTGTCTGTTGGGATAGACATTTGAGTTGAGATCTGATCACCATAGTCTGAGATATATATTCACACAAACCCAATCTTAATGTTCGTCAACGACGATGAATGGAATTCTTATATGAGTATGATTTTGTTATCTCATACATTCAAGTTAAGGAAAAAGAAGTAGCATATGTCCTTAGTAGGAGAAGGCATGTTTGTTCAATGGTGATGATAATTTTAGATTTGAGAGACGGAATCAGGAATAAGTTGGTGAACAATGGATGGTTCAAGGAAATAAAGGAAGTATGTCATACTAAGGACTTTAAAAACAACCAATTACACATGTTATTCAATTGACCAAGATGAAAATGCATAGACACAACGGAGCTATCTATGTGTCACCATCTAGTGAGTTAAGGTAGTTAAATTTGAATGAAGCTCACAAAGTACCTTATGCTTCTAACCTATGGATTACGATGTGTGCAGATATGAGGAAACATTTCTTTTGGCCAGGGATGAGGAAGGATATTGCTAGATTCATTAGTAAATGTTTAGAATGTTAATGGGTCAAACGTTGAACATCAAAATTTTACAAGTTTACTCTATCCTCATTAGATATTTGAGTGGAAGTGGGAAGTTGCATCAATGGATTTAATCACAGGTTTACCATTGACCCATAGGAGGCATAATAAAATTTTAGTGGTGGTGGATAAATTGACTAAAGTTGGCCACTTTATGCCAAAAAAGACACTTTGGAAGTTGAAGATGAGGCTGAATTGTATGCTAATGAGATCGTAAAGTTGCATAGAGTACCTAAGAAGATTATATCAAACCTTAATTCCTTGCTTATTTTGAGATTTTGAAAAACATTTCAGAGTGCTTTGGGTACTCGACTAAATTTTGGTTTTGCCTATCATCCTAAGATAGACGGACATACAAAAAGGGTGAACAAAATTATGGAGGACACGTTACAGATGTATGTGATGGATTAACAATGGTAGTGAGACAACTACCTCCGATTAGTATAGTTTGCATATGATAACAACTTCCATTGTTCCATAGGGATGACACCATATGAAGCTTTATATGGATGGCCTTGTAGAACTCCCTTGAGCTAGAAACAACTTGAGGATCAGCTTATTATAACTCTAGAGATGCTTTAGGATATGGAAAACCAAGTAATAAGAATTAGACAATGTATTAAACAAGCTTATGATGAACAAAAGAGTTATGTTGATGCTAATAGAACTGAAAGAGAATTTTTAATAGGGGCCAAAGTTTTTATTAGGTTTCATCCACATAATATTCCCTTCAATTTTGGAAAGGTATCTAAGCTTGCTCCTTGATTTGTGGTTCCCTTTGAGATTTTGAAGAAGATCAGGCTTGTTGCTTATAGACTAGATCTACCAACCATCCTATCAATCATTCATGATTTTTTCTATATATTCCTTCTTAGAATGTATAATATTATATGCTTGACTCTTACCATATGCTTTATTGGGTTAACTTGTTGGTGGACAAGGAGAGGGGAGTCAACATTGAGCCCTATCATATGTGTTTTTAGAAGAACAACCAAGCATTTGAAAACTAGATAAATAAATCAAGTCTTGGTCCAATGGGATTAATATAGTGAGCATTTAACCTTCTAGGAAAATGTGCATGAAATAAAACCTTTTAGCATAAGGATCATTTATAGAGCAAGGCACACTATCTTAAAATAGGGTGCAATATATCAAAGCAAGGTACACTGTCAAGGAGCACTAATAGAGTGGGATGCACTAATAGAGTTGGCTGCACATGACACTTGCAAAGTCTCAATTTTGCTTGTTCTTGCTTTCTCTCATTCTTGCAAACATAGATTTTTGACCTGTGAAGGATACCATAGTGGTAATTCCTTGGGTTTTCATCTAGGAGACCCAAATTCAAACCTTGGTATGAGGGGATAGGGATCCCTCATAAAAACCAGTGTAAACTCAATTTTAAGTACTGTTGGTCACAAATATGCCATAGGGAAGGATTTTATACATATATGCACCCTAGACTTGGCCAACATTGAAATGCCGAGAGAAAGAGAAGTCTCCCGGGCCAATCTCTAGAGAGGGCTGGCTCCCAAACTACTCTAAACTAGTTTTGAAGATAAGGATGCAGGAAAGAAATGAAAAATGCTGAAAGGAATGGGAAATAACAGAAAGGGATGTAAATATGGCCAAAGCCGATCGTTGATGGGGAGAACAACCTTGAACAACAATAACCTCAACTAGATCCTAAAGCTAAGCAACAACTAACTCTTAGAATACATATACAGAAATCGAATCATGCATTAGCCATTAGTTCATTTCCAATTGTACTTCAATGCTCAAATGCAAATACAATCAAATTCAGAATAGCAAAATTTAACTTATATTGACACTGGACTAACAGAAGTAACTCAGATAGAAAGCAAAACATAAAAACTATTTAGATCACCAACTCCAGAAGACACTAAGAATGGAAGCAAATGCATCTAGGACTTCTATTTCAATTTTTGCAACAAGATCCTCCTCCTTTTGCTTGAGTTTTACATTGGTATTTATAGAGGTCCGTCCTCTTTCTTTTGTATTACAACATTTAATACATGAAATAGATTTCGAAGAAACGATCCCCTTAATCTACCTCGGAGAAATGACAGTTATCAAGGCAAGCCGAAAGTTGTTAAGAGATCACGAACAGGAGCCTTGAATGCTGGAGGCGTCTTTAATTCTGGCGGCTTTGAAAACTGCTTTAGGTTCTTCTATCTAGCGCACATCGGTAATTAGCAACATTTAATCTTTGAGCTTCTTCGACCACGATCTTGAGCTTCTTGATCCTTATCTTCTCTACACATTCTCCTATGCAATTCTAAAAGAAAATGCAAACAGAACTGTATCGGGCCTTTGTTACTGCTTTGGTCGTGAAAATGTGATAGGTCACGAAAATGCAACATGTCGCAAAATCATGACATCTTTTCTTCGTTCAGCTTTCTTTCCACAACATGTGAAATCCTGAAATTCTCCATTGTCTGACTTTGTTCGCTGCTGCAAGTTGCGAAAACTCACCATGTCACGAAATCGTGATATCTTCTTCTTGGCGCTGTCTTGTCCTCTTTCTACCCGCGAAACTACATGTCACGAAATCGTGACATCTTTTTCCTCCTTGGCCTTCATCTTCCTGCAAGTAGTGAAAATGGGGCATGTCACGAAATTGTGACATTCCGTACTTGGAATTGTCTTTCGAGCTCCTTCATCGCAAAAACGTGATAGGTCGCAAAAATGAGACATGTCGCGATATCGTGAAGTTTTTCATTTGCCTTGTATGGTCTAGCTCTCAACCCATGAAAACATGACAGGTCGTGAAAATGCGACATGTCATGAAATCATGATGTTTTTCCATTTGGTTCTTTCATCTTCAACACATCATGAAATCGAGACAGGTTTCTATGTTCTCCTTATTTTTGCCTTCCGCCTCGCAAAAACGGAACATGTCGCGAAATCGTGACATTCCGTACAATCTTCTCCTTGCTTGCTTTACTGTCGCAATATCATGACATTTTCTATTCACATTGCCCTTTGCTACTTTATGTCGCAATATCATGACACTTTCTCTTGTTTTGCTCTATAGCCACCGCAAGTCGCGATTTTGCGGCATGTCGTGATATCGTGACAACTTCATTTTAGTGCTTCCGTTGACCACGTTGATCGTGAAACTCCAACACGTCATGATATCGTGACAGTTTTACTACTTTGCTTTCATTGACCACTTTGACTGCGATAACGTGACATGTCATGATATTGCGACACTTTCTTGACTTAGCTATTTTTTGGTATGGACGCCACGAAATCACAACAGGTCACGATTTCGTGACACCTTTGCTTTTTACAAAATTTGTTAAGTGTCTTCACAATTTGAGCATTCTTTTGCATGAACAACAACAACAAAAATAATGTGGCAAAAATGCCAACATTCTTGGCGGCTCTCGGGGCATACAGTTCTACTGTATGCACGAACCTCAAGGCCTTTATCCATTGGGCAACAGAGTCAGGAAGTTGGAGAAGTAGGAAAGTAAGTGCTGGTTGATGCTGGACACGTCTATGGACTACTACAACAAACTCTTGCTGATACTCGGCTTTGAAAAATAGGATCTGCAATAGAAAATTATGGAAGAATAGAACTTCCTTTATTTCTTTAGAACTACTGCACTTAGCCTAGCTCAGATGAGCTGGGTAACCACCAGGTGCTATGCAAGGATCTGCATGGCAATAGTGAAAAGCACCTAAATTGAAAACATGGAAAGGAATGGAATAATGACCAGCGGATGCACAGGCCATGGAATGGAAATGGGGAATGATGAAATGGTGTAATATGGAGGAGAAGGAGTGGTAGATATAGCAACAGGGTGCTTCTATGCTACTAGCTGCTGTGAAATGAAAAATGGAAGTGGATGGAATGGAGAAGTGTGGAAAAATGCTCAAAAGACAAAGGATGAGAAGAAAGGGAAGCGAAGAAAAGGGAACATCAGAGAGGGGAGTAGAAACAATAGCAGTGGCTTGATTATTTGCAGAAGAAGGAGAGAGAGAGGAAGGGGATGAAGTAAGGAAGTGGAAAGAAGAAGTAAAGGAAAAGCCACTATCTACTGGGAAGGAAGAGGAAAAAGAAATAAACGTACCTGCAAGCTCGCATGCAAAAGGAGCCGAAGTTGACGAAAAAAAAAATTTGTCTATTTTTTCTTCCTTTTTTTGCCTTTTTGTTTTTTTTTTGCTATGTATAATATTTACAAAATTTTGCGACATGATTGGCATGCCGCCACCACAAACCCAGCTTCGGGTGTCTATCCGATGAACCTGCAATGTCCAGACCAGATCTGATCATACTTCAGTCGACCTTTGAAGTTCGGTTGGCTTCTTCCCAAAGTTCTCCATGGTGCAAATAGGGCACAACGTGGCAGGTTATCATTCATGCCGGTACCCATATAGTTGATGAATAATGTAGCAAAAAGACTTGCCAAATGAAGGGCTCCTTGAGGTACCGATTGCATAATGGTCAAAGCCAATACCACCATTTTGAAAAGTCCATTGGCTATGACCGAGTACATGTTCCTCCAACCCCTTGATGCGATAACAGGAATTGTCCAACGACAGTCCTTTCTCCAGGATCTCTTCAGGCTCAGCTTCTTGATGAGGCTTGCTTATTGGGCTCTGGTTGAACACTTGCATGCTATGCCCTGGGACACAAAAAGGGTGCAAAGATGTGCCCTCCTTGCTCTCAGGTTCTGCCACTTGAGCCTATTCTTCTTCTCCTTCACTCATCTCCTCTTGATCCATTTCTCGATAGAAACTACAAGCAACCATATTATCTATTACCAGGATAAGGCTTGTCGATTCCCATCGTGGGACTAGGATAAAAGTTGCCTGTTGAGCTCCACATAGTTGCATCTCAGGTCCCTACTTAGTATGAGGAATCTTCCATGGTAAATACTACGCAGGAGAGACAGGAGTGGCAACTTTCGGGGAAAGTGATGGAGTTTCTCCCCACTGCCACTTTCCTAATAGGACCAAGACTTTCCTAATAGGAGCAAAAGTTGTTCCTCTCGCACTGCTTCTTTAAATATTTGAGGGAACCTTCATTCACCTTATTGCAGCAAGAGGAGGCTTATGTCCAGGTGAAAGGCATGAACATAGAAGAGGTGGGCCTGGGTGGGTGTCGATTGGATCTCCCCTGGAATTCTCTTTCAACTTCTACAAAATCGGACATTAAAGTCAATGATGCTCTCTAGAGGTGCTCTCATGATGGTGGAGAAATGCATCAAGAGCTGGAAGGGATCCTGAGAACCGTCGAATGTTCTGATTAGTGCTCCTGCTAAGTCATCCCATGAGCAGATGCTTTTTCGCTCGAGAAGTTTGTACCACTACAACGCCCTTCCTTCCAAAGACTGAACCAGAAGTCTGATCATGATATCCTCATGGATTATGTCATGGAGGATTGACAAAGCAGCAACATCTTCAATATGCTCTTGGGCCATTCCCTTAGTGCCATTGTATTTTGTCAGTGTCCTCAAGGCACTTTTGGGAATCTCATGTTGACTTTAGAGATTCAGAGGGCCAGGATCATTCCAGCTAGGACAACTTACACTTGCCATTATAACAGTGGTTTGCAGGGATCATGGTTCTCACCAAGTCAGAGTTGCTAGATGAACATTCTTTTCTCCACTTGTGAGGTCAAGGCTACTCACCAAACCTTGATTCCTCCGGGGTATCTTCTTTTAGCTTTAAAAATGCGTCTACGATCAAGAAATTCAGATCTTCAGCTTCAGCAGAGTCACTAGATGAACTTACAATCTCTGCTATGAGGTTAAGACAGTTCATCAAAATCTTGATTCCTCCAGGTGTCAACAACTGGAACTTGTGAGTCCCACCGATTATGGATCTTTTTGAGACAGAAATAGTCTGTCCCATCGGGCATGCCAAAAATTATTGGTCACAAATCTACCATAGGGAAGGATTTTATACATATATGCGCCCTAAACTTGGCCAACATTGAAAGGTCGAGAGAAAGAGAAGTCTCATATAGAAATTGGATCACGCATTAGCCATTAGTTCGTTTCCAATTGTACTTCAACGCTCAAATGCAAATACAATCAAATTTAGAATAGCAAAATTTAACTTATATTGACACTGGACTAACAGAAGTAACTCAGACAGAAAGCAAAACATAAAAACTATTTAGATCACCAACTCTAGAAGACACTAAGAATGGAAGTGAATGCATCTAGGACTTCTATTTCAATTTTTGCAACAAGATCCTCCTCCCTTTGCTTGAGTTTTACATTGGTATTTATAGAGGTCCGTCCTCTTTCTTTCGGATTACAGCATTTAATACATGAAACAGACTTTGAAGAAATGATCCTCTTAATCTACCTCGAAGAAATAATAGTTATCAAGGCAAGCTAGAAGTTGTTAATAGATCACAAATAGGAGCCTTGAATGCTGGAGGCATCTTTAATTTTTGCGGCTTTGAAAACTGCTTCAGGTTCTTCTATCTAGCGCACATCGGTAATCAACAACATTTAATCTTTGAGCTTCTTCGACCATAATTTGAAAATCAGTTGGAGAGCTTTTACTTGATCTTTATCTTCTCTGCACATTCTCCTATGCAATTCTAAAATAAAATGCAAACATAACTGTATCAGGCCTTTGTTACTGCTTTGGTCACAAAAATGTGACAGGTCATGAAAATGCGACATGTCGTGAAATCACGTATTTTCTTCGTTCAGCTTTCTTTCCACAACATGTCATGAAATCATGACATTCTCCGTTGTCTGACTTTGTTTGCTGCTCCAAGTCACGAAAACTCACCATGTCGTGAAATCATGACATCTTCTTCTTGGTGTTGTCTTGTCCTCTTTCTACCTGCTAAACTACATGTCACGAAATCACATCTTTTTCCTCCTTGGCCTTCATCTTCCTGCAAGTAGCAAAAATGGGACATGTAGCGAAATCATGACATTTCATACTTGGCATTGTCTTTCAAGCTCCTTCATCGTGAAAACCTGACAGGTCGCAAAAATGAGACATGTCGCAATATCGCGATGTTTTTCATTTGCCTTGTATAGTCCAGCTCTCAACCCGCAAAAACATGATAGGTCGCGAAAATGCGACATGTCGCGATATCATGATGTTTTTCCATTTGGTTCTTTCATCTTCAGTACATCGCAAAATCGAGATAGGTTTCTATGTTCTCCTTATTTCCGCCTTTCGCCTTGCGAAAATAGAACATGTCACAAAATCGTGACATTCTATACAATCTTCTCCTTGTTTGCTTTACTATCGCGATATCATGACATTTTCTATTCACATTGCCCTTTGCTGCTTTATGTCGTGATATCGTGACACTTTCTCTTGTTCTGCTCTATAGCCATCGCAAGTCATGATTTTGCGACATGTCATGATATCGCGACAACTTCATTTTAGTGCTTTTGTTGACCAAGTTGACCGTGAAACTCCAACACGTCATGATATCATGACAGTTTTATTTCTTTGCTTTCATTGACCACTTTGACCATGATAACGCGACATGTCGCGATATCACGACACTTTCTTGACTTACCTATTTTCTGGTATAGATGTCGTGAAATCGCAACACCTTTGCTTTTTACAAAATTTGTTAAGTGTCTTCACAATTTGAGCATTCTTTTGCATGAACAACAACAACAAAAATAATGTGGCAAAAATGCCAACAAGTACAAAGAGGGACACCGTAGTGATAAGTCCTTAGGTTTTCATCCAAGAAATCCAAGTTCAAACCTAGAATGAGGGGATAGGGACTCACAAAAAATCTATGCTTTACTGATGCAGGAGCATCCAGAAGCACCGGCTGTAGAGGCATCCAGTTGCAGGAGAGCCAGTTCTAAAAAATTGGCTAAGGAAGAAGAAAAAGAAGCAGAAGTCAAGGAGGAAGTGCAAAGCAAAAACTGTCACGATTTTGCTATGTCGCAAAATTACGACAGTCGATAGGAGAGAGAAAATGCAACAGAAAGGGCTACGATTTCATGACATGTCACGAAATCGCGACCGTCGTGAAATCATGATGAGGAGGTAGAAAGGAGTAGTGAAATCACAACGTCATGATTTCACGACGTCACGAAATCATGATGTCGAGGTAGGGCGGAGGCGAAAGAAGAAATCAGTAGCGAAATCATGATGTCACAATTTTGCGACATCGCAAAATCGTGACGTCAGAGTAGCAGCAGGAGGGCGTAGTGGAAGTGTCACAATTTTGTGACATGTTGCAAAATCATGACTGTCACGAAATTTTGACAAAAGCGGAGCAAGGCGAAAGGTGGTCGAGTGGTCACGATATCGCGACGTCATGATATCACGATGTCACGATGTCATGACGAAATGCAAAGCGAGGAGTTCAGTGGAGGAGTGGTCGCGATATCGCGACATCGCGATGTCGTGACAGAAAACAGAGCAGGGGGCTCGATGGCAGAATGGTCGCGATATCGCGACGTAATTGAAAGCAGAGGGGCCGATGGAGAAAGGGTGGCGATATCATGACCAGAAAAGAAAAAGCAGAGCAGGGAAGAGGAAACATCACGATATCGTGACATGTCACGATATCACGACGAAGAGAGAAAAAGGTGCGGGAGAAGAAGGAAATGGCCACATGGATGGCCACGCACACAGAAAAATAGGACGACACGTGGCACCAAGGTGCAGTTAAAGTGGGTGATTACCCAGGAATGCGAGAAACAAAGGGGATGGGTCACATGAAGTGATCTGATGGAAGCGGCGATGACAGGGGCCATGCAGAGTGGAGTGTTAAATTGGGTTGGTGTCCCGATTTTCACAACTTTGTAATTAATCAGTTTGGTGAACCCATTTATGCATAAGTTGTCTCAGAGGATCGGGGCCTCTATAAAAACCCATTTTGATGTATTAGTCGGGAGGTGGTGGATTGAGGAAGATAGCATGCACAGAGTGTGTGAAGACCAAGCCGAGCGCTGGTCATTGTAAAGCCTACGGGCTATGTTTATATGTATTTTTTAGATCAATGCATAAACATTTGGAAATTGCGTAATTGATTTTGCGTGTGTCTTTCTTGGTCCCCCGTCAATGGTATCAGAGCTAATGTTCCAGAGTGCGTAAATAGATCATCGATCGTGAGGTAGTTTATGCCAAGATCTATAGGAGGGTTTTGAGAGGAGAGAGTTTAGGATTCCTAAGCATGTTAGCAGATCGTCGGACGTGAGGCAGCTACACCGAAATCAGTTGAGCTTTGTGAGTAAAGCTAAAAAAAAAATGCATCCTCGAAGAAGCCAGGACAGCAAGAACGATGTGGTGCCAGAGGAAGAGTTCTTGGCATTGCAGCGGCAATTTAAAACCTTGCAGGAGGAACTGCTCAAGAGAGATTTGCAGAGGCAAGTGAAGGCCCTGCAAAGGGAGCTACGCAGACAGCGTGAGGAAAAACAAAGAAAGAGAGATGTGGGAGTGCATCGAAAGCTGAAGAAGGCTACAGATGAAGAAGCATGCAGTAGTGAAAGAATCTGTCTGGAGGTGTTGCAGGAGGCAGCAACTAGACCATGCAGAAGTGAAGATCACTTCTCCACTAACCTCGGGTGTCTAATGCAGGAGCATCCAACAGCACTGTCTATAGAGGCATCCAGTTGCGGGAGAGCCAGTTCTAAAAAATTGGCTAAGGAAGAAGAAGAAGAAGCAGAAGTCAAGGAGGAAGTGCAGAGCAGAAACTGTCACAATTTTGCTGTCACAAAATTGCGACAATCGATAGGAGAGAGAAAATGCAGCAAAAAGAGCCATGATTTTGTGACATGTTGAGAAATCACGACCGTCGCAAAATCACGATGAGGAGGCAGAAAGGAGTAGTGAAATCGTGACGTCATGATTTTGTGATGTCACAAAATCATGACATCGAGGCGAGGCAAAGGCAGAAGAAGAAAGCAGTAGCAAAATCATGATGTCGTGATTTCACGACATCACGGAATCGTGATGTCAGAGTAGCAACAGGAGGGCACAGTGGAAGTGTCATGATTTTGTGACATGTCATGAAATCGTTACTGTCATGAAATCATGACAAAAGCGGAGCAAGGCGGAATGTGGCTGAGTGGTCGCAATATCGCGACGTCGCGATACTGCAACGTCGTGATGTCGTGACGAAATGCAGAGAGAGGATTTCAGTGGAGGAGTGGTCACGATATCATGACGTTGCGATGTCACGACAAAAAATGGAGCAGGGGGCTCGATGGCAGAATGGTCACGATATCATGACATCGCGATATCGTGACGTCGTGATATCGTGACGTAATTGAAAGCAGAGGGGCTGATGGAGAAAGGGTCACGATATCGTGACCAAAAAATAAAAAGTAGATCAGGGAAGAGAAAACGTCGTGATATCACGACGGATAGAGAAAAAGGCACAGGAGAAGGAAATGGCCACGCGGACGGCCACACGCACGGAAAAAGAGGACGACACATGGCACCAAGGTGCAGTTAAAGCGGGTGATTACCCAGGAACACGGGAAACGAAGGGGATGGGTCACGCGGAGTGATCTGACGAAAGCAGTGATGACAGGGGCTGTGTGGAGTGGAGTATTAAATCGGGTTGGTGTCCTGGTTTTCACATCTTTGTAATTAATCGGGTTGGTGAACCCATTTATGCATAAGTTGTCTCAGAGGATCGGGGCCTCTATAAAAACCCAGTTTGATGTATTAGTCGGGAGGTGGTGGATTGAGGAAGATAGCACGCAGAGAGTGTGTGAAGACCAAGCCGAGCGCTGGTCATTGTAAAGCCTGCGGGCTATGTTTGTATGTATTTTTCAGATCAATGCATGAACATTTGGAATTTGCGTAAGTGAGTTTGCGTGTGTCTTTCTCGGTCCCCCGTCATTTACCCTAACATTTAAAATTCTTGCAAAACCCTTTTCTTACTCATCAAAAAAATAAACTTACAAAATGAGATATGAAAGTTGAAATGAGAATGCAACTTGTAAAGTTTCAATGCAAAATCAATCAAATTTGAAGTCGAGTGGGAAAATTCAATTGAATGATTTGGAAGTTTTGTACATGTTAGTGATACACAAACCCTTTTCAAAATCAGAAAAGATAAGAATTATGCTTGTGTATATTTGCAAAATTTTGTGCGAGTGGGGTAGGATCAATTTCTTACTAAAAGTGCACTTGATTGTCTTACTAGGCCTGCTAGAACTATTGAACACGAAAATTGTCAAGTGTGATTTGTGCTTATGACCATAGTTAAACAAATGGAAGGGAAGGGTTTCACCCTCCCCAACTTCTGGATTTGGTTTTTTTTTTTCTATTCTAATTGAAACACTTTAATTCTAAGCTAAATACATGAAAAGTAAATCTCATCTACTTTTTGATGAAATAAGCATAGATAGTAGAAAATTAAATACAATCGAAGTTGTAGCAAGATTAGTATTGGCACAATCAGCAAACCCAATAGTGACCAAATAACTTCAATACCTTAATTCTTCAAAAATAATCAATAATATTGTAAAAGAAAGGCCTAATAGAAGGAAGAAGGGCAAAGCCATTGATTCCATGCTTTCATGAATAATGAGGTCATAGACATAGTTAATTTAGAAATTCATGCACGATATTTTTTTTTATTGATTTCAAAATGTAAAGTACAAGTGATTTCTAGAGAGTAGATCTAGTATGCTAGACAAGCAAAAGGCATTTACAATGAATCTCTTATTTATACTTCAAAAATAAATTCCAATCTATTTCTAGACTTGAAGTTCAATTTTTGGACTTGCAATTCAAAATTGAATGTGGACTCATCATCTTCATCGATAATTCCAAATTTAGGCATGCAACCCAGAGTGAGGTGCATAGGAGTAGAAGCAGGGTGTACCGGGTAGATTAAGTTGGGCACACCAAGTAGAGTGAGTGGGCGTGCGAGGTAGAGCAAGGTGTAGTGGGAAGAGGGATGCACTCAGTAGAGCAAAGCACAATGGGAAGTAAGGTGCACCAGGTAGAGCATAGTGCATTGGGTATAGTAAGTGGTGCACATTGGGAAGTAGGACACACTAAGTAGAGTGAGCGAGGTGCAATAGGAATTGGGTCACACTTGTTTAAATGGGTTGCACATGAGCGGGGTGCTCCAGCAAGAGTAAGTGGGTCATGCTTGAGGTAAGTTAGTTATATTAGACCATATGGTTTAGATGGAGCAGGGCACATTACCTCTAAAGACTAAGCCAATTTTCTCTGATTTTGCCCTTCATTATCTTCTGCCTCAGTTTGTGTGATAAATCTTCATTTTGAGAGTGATGGTAGTAGCGAGCTACTATAGTGACCAAGACCAACCAAGGAAGAGTAATGAAAAACACTCTCATAGATGAAATACAATAGTTCTTTAGTGTGTCAAATCATTGTCTAAGTTGCACCTTTTAGGTGTGGTGTCATTTTATTTTGGTCAGTATATTATACATGAATTCTCACATAAATTGGAATAAGAAAATCTAAAAGGAATTAAAATAGATCTTAGTCATCTGTCAAAAGAAAAGGGTTTATGAATGCACTTATTTCAACATAAATTTTGGTCAGAAATGAAGAAGCTAAAAATTATTAAATTGTTAATGTGGAAGTAGTTACAATAAGTGGGAGAATTTGGAGGATGGGGTGAAGGAGTGGGAATAGTTAAAAAAATAGGTGAAGAATAGGTGGAAAAAGGGATGAGAAACATAAGGAATTGGGATGAGGAAAAGAAAAGGAGGAGGTGAGATACAAAGGAGGGGAAAGATAATAGAGAAGGAATCAGAGGGGGATGAAGCAAGAGTAAGAGAACAAGGTTGTTGGAGTTGACACTTCAAACACTTCAAAACTGCATCAATATAGTAAGTACACTGTATGGAATCTTCCTAGTTAATGGTTAAAATTATAGTAGTAAAAATCAGCAAAAAACGTTGATTTTTTCTTATTCCAACTTTGATTCAACTTCATCGAGTCACTTAGGATCAAGAATTGGATTTTTCAAAAAATTGGTGATCTTTTCAAAAAACGGCCAAAAAATCAGGAATCACTATTATTTCAAAAAATCGGGAGTCCCGATCCTAAAAATTGGTTGGCATCAGATAGTGTGACATCCCCACAATTTGTGACCATTTTATTTGAAATAATATGATTCTATGTTAAGTTTTTGTGATGTAGGTATAGGAATAAGTGCGGAAGTAGTTGAGAACAACCACCCCCTGCATCAGGTAAGGGGGAAACGATGTCATACCTCGTGCACCTTGGTCCGTGGGTACATGGAAGCCCACCGTAGAAGTTTGCTTGTTGACATCATTCTGACTGTTGTTACATATGCATAGTTGCATCTCATATATGTTTGTTGTTGCACTGCTTGCATGTTGCCTTTAGTTTGATTTTTCAATATCCAATATATATATATATATATATATATATATAAATTGAAAAAGAAATAAAAATAATGTATATGTATAAATGTAAATATACATATTCAAATTTATTAAAAATAATAAATATATTTAAAAATAATAATATAATATTAATACAAATATTATAGAAATTATATATTTAGATAATACCATTTATTATAATTGTTGATTATTTCCTTCCTAAGGAAAGAGAATTTTTATATGAAGTAAAGAAATGAAGTCCAAGTAAATATACATATTAAAATAATTGCGAACGTCATGTGATTGGAAAGGTGGTTAAAATACTAACCATGGTGAAATATAAAACAAAGAAATAATAATAAAGTTAATTAATTTGTTTTTCCTCTCCACTCATACGAAGCACAATCCACTTGGCTATGTTTAAGGGCTAAAATCTGGCAATGCAAGTGAAACATGTCAACCCTAAAATTCACGAACTATCTTATATAAGAAAAGAAAGGAATGTCAAACGGGGGTTCTAAGTAGAGGAGTTTATTGGGGAAAAATTCTCGGAGTGTGTCTTTAAGCTATTGTTCGCCATTTTTGTTTTGAAAGGCTACGAAACCTTTGTCAAAACCGTGGTGGGTGTTAAATTAGAATCAACATTTTTTTTCACGTCGAATTATCAGGTTAGATTATTGCATTTTTTTTTAGGAAGAAAGATTGTGTGAAATATGTGTTAATAGTATAGGGTTCTGGGTATAACAAAATTAAAGAAATACATGTGATTTATATGTGAATACTGATGAAGATCAAATTTTTTGTGTATATACGAAAGCCTAATTGTTGCTTTAATTAAATTATATATATATATATGAGAAGTTTGATGTTGTGTAAAATTTGAATGTATACTGTCTCTATGTAAAAAGAAATAAATTTTATACTTAACCTTGAGAAGAGAAAATAAAACTGTGATGGAAAGAATGCTGCCCTAAAATTGAATTCAGTTGGGATTGAGAATTGAATTTACATGTATATATTCTGATGCTGCCCTAATAGCAAAGTTTACTATGTTTAGAAGATGCATTGCATAATTTTGTTATATTGTTGTCATATTAACGAATTCAGCTGAGATTTGGGAAATGCATTGTATGTTTGAATTTATGCATGATTGATTGAATCATATAGATGCATTATGGGCCAAGCTGACCCCACCCACATGCATTTCCTTCTTACTCTCATATCTGTCTACTTTGGGTGCGTTTGTGGGAGATAATGGCTTCCTATTGCACCATTTAGGCTGCATTATGTGGAACATCATAGTTTTTCATGAGCCTTTCTGAAGTTCTTAGGAAAATATAAAATCATAATGTGAAATGTTTAAAATTTAAGACTACTACCAGAATATATAGAGAAAAGATGATAGTTATTATGCAAAACTTCTAATTTGTTATAAGTGTACTCCTTGTGAGGGAAGTTTTTATGTTTTGAACTCCTAATCATATTATGAGTATATATAAATATATATAGGATGCTCTATACTCTGACGTAATTAAAGACCTTATAATATATACAAATTAAAATTCTATTGGTTCAAACATCACCTGAATATGAGTTGGAAACATGTTGAATTCATTAAACCCATGTTGGAAGAGTCAATTAGTGATGTATAAATTTAAAACATAGATCTGGCAAAATAATCCTCTTTTAAACAAGAGCGAGTTTCACTAAATTTTGGTTTATATTTTTAAATAAATCATCGTAGGTATGCTGGCTATTATTTTAAATGACTTTAGAATTAAAATATGACTGTAGTTATGTTGCTTTTCTTCTAAAATCTGGAGGAATGCGTCTCCTGTTGAGTAGTTATGTTTAAATCCATTCTGGGAAAAATCATTGACATGTTCACTCTTAAAATATTTAATATAAGATGGCACTATGTTTTTAGGGCTTATTCAAGAAAAAGAGAGAACTTGAAAATACTGTAGAGCAGTGAGTATCCTGAAATCATTACCTTTACTTGATTATGGAAAGGAAATTTATTAGTTAAATTGTCTTCTCAAATACATCTTTACATTAAATTTAGTAGTAATGTTTTTAGTAAGAAAAATTTTAGTGGGTTTGAGATGATGGCAGTTGATTACATAGGCTTGAAAATTGCTTAGATAACAAGGTTATTTGAAATATATGAATTTAATGTTGAAAAATTAATAGATACCTCCTATAGGAAGTTATTTTGAGGTATTTTGTTTTTAAATAAAATATTTTTAGTATTTAATTTATTTATTTTAATGCATTTGAGTGAGCTTAAAATTACTTCTGGTTTATTATAAACCTTTTTGGTATTTATTTTATATAGTTTAACATTGTTAAGAGCTTTTATTTACAAGCATGGATAAATTAGAATTTTGTTTTAATCTTAATTTATGTGTACAATCTATGTTATTTATTTAATTTTGGGTAGAGTAGAGACACATGGAACTTATCTTTAAAATTGCTTTATGAGAAAGCATATTATACGTGGAGAGCTTGCTTTATCATTGTGAAAATACCAAGAGAATGGTATTAAAAAGAGATAGTAAAGACTTTTGAGAGCTTGTGCTTATCGAGGAGGATAGCACTCAACCCAACTCCGGAGGCTAGCGGTGGTGGCTTCCATGAAATAGTGTTATCCTAGCATATGGTCAGAGGAACTATGCTAGCGAGGGCAAGAGACAATGGTATGGGATATTATCTTTGGATAACACATACGTAGTACATGAGGGTGCTCATGACACTTCCCAATTATGGAATTACCAACGGGACTCATACCAGAGAGTTGGATTATGAGGTTGGAAATTCCAGCGATAGATGGTATGGGTAACATTACCATCAACTGAAGTAGGAACTGAGTTATCTGGTCCATAACCATGCAATGGAGACCCTGGTTACACTTTATTTGAAGGTCAATAACCAGTCACAGGCATAGTAATGCTAGTTCTAAAGCAATAACTTATGATTCAGCGGACTCTCATGGACAAAGAGTAGGATTACGAATCCAAGTTCAACATGCTTGGAATAGGGGAGTTAAGGTGTCCACCCTTCTAGGTGGTATGGGCCCTCGAAGGGCAAATCCCATGCTAAGATCAAATTGATAGCCATGGATCTTAATGAGGCAACCTTTTCAGGAAGTTGGTTGGTCCTGAGCACTTAAGACACCAGCTACAGTGGTGAATATTCTTGAAGTGTGATAATCCTATGTCATGTACCAATAACTAATTGGGTAATCAACGAATATGTGTGACATATAAGTAAGCTCTCGTTGTTTTTTTATTCATTGTGTGTTTTCACAATAGGTGAGCAGACCTAGGTTGTGATAGTTGGTATCATAGCCTAGGTTGTGAAACCTTAGGCTATTAAGTGTGAATTATTTTAACATAACTCTTTTGTCATCAAGAATGGCAGGGACCTCAAAAAGAGCAAGTGTTAATCTACAAGAAGAGATTGCAGAGGTCTCGAGGAAGGGACCAAGATGACTCGTGAAGGATTCTAAAAGGGTGCAAGTTGTTGAAGTACCACGATAAGTGGTCAGGAAAGAAAAGGAGTCAGTAGCTGCAAGAGCTACATAGAATGATGAGAATATGGCTCGAATGATTCAGCCCATGTAGGAGTAACTGAATCAAAAACATGAACAAAAGGAAATCTAGAAGCCTCAAATGGTTGAGCAGATAGAACAACAGAGGGCACATATGGCCCAACAGTAGGAGATAATCATCCAATAGCAAAACATTATTGAGAATTTTTCTAAGGGAAAGAAAAATGAAAAAGTAAGTGAGTTTCTAGAAGGATCCTCAAGAAGGAAAGTGGGTGTAGAACTATAAAAGTAAATTAAGAAGTTTAATATTTCTAAATTTGATGGTATATGTGATGGAGATATAGCTATCAATTGGCTAAGTGAGGCCGAGGGATATTTTTCAATTCAGCCACTTTGCTCTGAATCCAAAACAACATGGGTTGTGGCACACCTAGAGGGTCCAACAAGAGATTGGTGGACCACATATAATAAAATCACCTAGAAGGAAGCTGCAGATATACCATGGGAAGAATTTGAAAGAGAATTCAAGGATTGTTTCCTTACACCACAATTCTATATTGAAAAACATGGTGAGTTCACTAATTTATGATAGGGTAATATGATTGTAATTGAGTATTATCAGAGGTTTGTACAACTTCTAAAATATTAGAATATGATGGTCAAGAAAAATTTATAGCTCATAAATTTGTAACGGGGCTACAACCAAAATAGAGTCAACTAGTTGGGGGTAAAGTACCTAAAAAACTAACAGCTGCTTATAATGTTGTTCGATATGGATAAGTAATCCAGAAAGAGGTAAAGGATTATTATCAACAATTTGAAAGAGAAAATTCTAAAAAAATGAGATATCTTGAGAAAAATAGGAGTAGGGATTAGCACAAGAATTATAAATATGGTGGATGGTACAAAAATGATAATAAGTACAGGGGTAAATTCCAAGGCAACAAATGGCATCCAGATTGGAGAGACTATCAAGAAAATAAGAACAATAGTCAAGAACAGGGTGGAAACAATAACCAAGGAAAATAAGCATATCAAAAAAATAATGTGGGACCAAACACATGTTATGCATGCGGATATTTAGACCACTTTGCACGAAAATACCCAAACAGAGCTGATTGAAGGAATTCCACTGAAGAAACCCCACACATAATTTATGCTACTACAGGTAAACCTAACTTTTTTGACATATATATATAAAAGTGCAATTGGTAGTTTTATTTTAACTAATATCTGAGGAACATATCGAAAGCCTGAGATTGAGACAAAGTAGGTGTCAGCTCGAGTTAGGATTTGGTCTAACCTACTAAGCCAACCAACACTTACTCGAATCCAAATTGCTAGTTTATATATTTTTATACATGTATTTATTATAGCTTACCTTTGATGCATGGACATAGAGGGTCCAATGAGATGGTGGACAGATCGAGTAAGGATCTGAACCAACCAGAATACTTAACCGATATTTTCTCTTTTTCTAAATCTTGAGAGGGTTGGTCAAATATAAAGTTGCTATAAAACATATGCCATGTGGGGCATAAAAGTCTAAATGAGTGTAGGTGCAAGACACCAATAAAGTGGGATAATATAGACGATCAAGAAGTGATCGATCCTGATATGGATGTCCAATTAAAGAAAAAATACTAGTGACTTCATGAAGCCATAAACCATTTGAAGAGTTATGTAAAAGAACACTTTGAGAATATAATTTTGTTTATAAAAGTATTCCTAAAAATCCCCACCAAGACTACCAAATTGAACCCTAGACTTGTTGGTCCTTTTGACATGGTTGTCAAAATCAGCCATATTGCCTACAAGCTCGCACTGCCACCGAACTTGTCAAAAATTCACAGTGTTTTCCATGTATCCCTCCTTCATAAATATATAGCTAAACCATCTCATATTTTAGATGTATCCCATTTGCAAACGTCAGACCCACAACTCATTAAGATTTGACCAGTTAAGATTTTGGGCTTTATAACTAAACGGTTGAGAAAGAGGATAGTGGAGCAGTGTAGGGTCCAGTGGGATCATTACTCTGAGAAAAATGGCACCTAGGAGGATGTTACTACCATAAGAAATTAATTTCATACTTGTTTGAAAACTGATAACCAAAAAGACAATTTACTAAATGTAATTTAATAAAAATTTCTATTTTTTAATATAATGAGACTTGGGTATTACAATTATGACAAGTATGTAATTTCTTTTGATTACATGTATATGATTTGATATTATGAAAATTTGCATGTGTATTTCTTAACCAACATAGGGATTGTGTTAATTCTTAGTGGGGGAGTATGTGACATCCCCGCCATTTGTGACTATTTTATTTGGAAGAATATGATTATGTGTTAATTTTTTATGATGTAGGTATAGGAATAAGTGCGGTAGTAGTCGAGAACAACCACCCCCTGACAAAGACAGAGGACAAAAGCATCAAGTAAGTTTAAAATGATGTCATGCCTCGTGCACCTTGGTCCATGGGTACATGGAAGCCCATCGTAAAAGTTTACTTTTTGACATCATTCTTATTATTGTTACATATGCATAGTTGCATCTCATATATATTTGATGTCGCACTGCTTGCATGTTGCCTTTAGTTTGGTTTTTCAATATCCAATATATATATATATATAATTTAAAAAGAAATAAAAATAATGTATATGTATATATGTAAATATACATATTCAAATTTATTAAAAATAATAATATAATATTAATACAAATATTATAGAAATTATATATTTATATAATACCATATATTATAATTGTTGATTATTTTCTTCCTAAGGAAAGAGACTTTTTATAAAGTTTAAATGCATATGAAGTAAAGAAACGAAGTCCAGGTAAATATACATATTAAAATAATTGTGAACGTCATGTGATTGGGAAGGTGGTTAAAAGACTAACCATAGTGAATATAAAACAAATAAATAATAATAAAGTTTATTTATTTATTTTTCCTCTCCAGTCATATGAAGCACAATCCACTTGGCTATGTTTAAGGGCTAAAAGCTAGAAATACAAGTGAAAGGTTTCAACCCTAAAATTCATGAACTATCTTATATAAGGAAAGAAAAGAATGTCAAATGGGGGTTCTGAGTAGTGGAGTTTATTGGGAAAAAATTCTCAGAGTGTGTCTTTAAGCTACTATTGGTTGTCTTTGTTTTGAAAGGCTATGAAGCCTTTGTCAACACTATGGTGGGTGTTAAATCGGCATCAGCATTTCTGTTCACGTCAAATTATTAGGTCATAATATTGATTTTTTTTTTAGGAAGAAAGATTGTGTGAAATATGTGTTAATAGTATAGGGTTATGGGTATAACAAAATTAAAGAAATACATGTGATTTATATGTGAATGTTGATGATGATTAAAATTTGTCTGTATATACGAAAGCCTAATTGTTGCTTTAATTAAATTATATATATATATACATCAATATATGAGAAGTTGGATGTTGTGTAAAATTCAAATGTATACTACAACGTTTTGCTTAGCGGCGAATATTCGCAAATTGGGCGAATATTAGCATTTTCAAAAATGCCAATTTGCGATTTTGGGGGACCCTGGACGTCGGCCTTTCGCCCAAAATTTTTGGGTCAAAAATTTTTTGAAGGGTCGATTCACCGTGCGTTGATAATAGTATTAGGTATTTTTTTAAATTTGCCGACACTCCCGCCTAAGTCGTGGAGCATTTTCGCCAAATTTTTTTTAATTTTTAAATTATCCCACCAAATTCGCTAACTATACCACTATATATATAAGTAACAAGCTAGAGATAGTTTTCATTTATAACATTCAAAAAGTAAAACTCTAAAGCGAAAAGATGAACTGAAACATTCGATCTATTGCAGATTCCATCGAACTTCAGCATTGTGCAGAAACCAATCGATTTAGATCAAAACTATACTTGAACTTGAGTTTCGTACATGGATCGACACGACATAGTTCTCCACCCGATACGACGATCGGACGTTATATCCACCTGGATCGATAGTCGATCTACTTGTTCCACCCGGACAGCTAGTTCCAACCGGGCCGTCTATCGGACTACATATTCCACCCGGACCATTAGTCGGTGAGCTTATTCCACCTAACCAGCATATAATTTCCACTCGATCGACATATAATCATAGTTTGATGACCGACATATAATTTCTTCCTGGATCGAATACCGGTCTTCTAGTTCCACCCAGACCACAAGCCGGATCGACCGTTCGTCCGGACTAATCGCCTGTTTCTTGCACCAACCGCCCGATGGGTCTCTTTTCAGACGGACCTTTTCCTACAGCAGGTACTCTGTTTCTCTTTAGACATTTGAATCTATGATCCTGTGTTTTTTGGTTTTACAGAGAATAATAGTTGTAGCACTTGTAATAATAAGATCTATTTTTTTATCATCTAATTTCTGGTTTTTCTTTAGCTATGTTTTTATCATTTACTGAAAATAAATCAATGCTCTGTTCTCCATTTTTCCTCCTATTTTCTATCTATATTAAAACTCTTTGATTCTCTATTTCCATTAAGATCCCTTTTTCTGTTACAATATTTTTAAATAGGTAAATATTATGGTTCTCTATGGACAAAGTGATGCTCCGCTTCTTGTCCACTTTGTACTAGAATTTTATATTTTTTAACATTTTGTATCTCTGATTGTATCTATGATTAAATTGTATTTCAAATTTATATTGATTGGTTTTTTGCTCTTATTAGTTAAAGGTACTATCTCCAGAAAATAGAGTATTTGAATACCCTAAAAAATTCACAATAAAGAATGATTGGAAACAGGTATTTATTTTCTTCCAACCATCTATACTTTTATTCTAATTACAATATTATCTTAATGCTTCACAAAAGTAAGATGTCTTCAACATTTTATTACTTTTCTAAATTTAAAAATATTTTCTTTACAAGTAAAATGTCACCTACTGGCGATGCAAAGAAGGGGGCCAAATCTGAAAAGAGTATCCTGAATTATTTTAGCCATACGTTGAAATCGAGCGAGCCATCGACATCTGTGCAAATTCAAGGTACAAATGATTTTTGACTACTTAACATTTAGGTGTATTTGTTAGTTAAAATAATGCTTTCTTCCTCAAATGGTTAGAGTGCCTCTTGCATGATGATATAAACCATATTTCTGTTTGTTAGTTTATTTTGTTAAATTAAAAAATAATTAAGAATAGTATTGTATGCTACTATGCAGAATACCATGTGGACCCTGATATGCATCCGCTTGAAGATATTCATCACCAAGAGATGACTTCTAATGAAAATTCTCTTAACAATGACATCCAACAAGCAATTGAAGATAATCCTCAAAATAACATAGTTGAAAATGAAAGCGATAAATCAAATACATTACAAACTTCTTTTGAATCTACAAGCGAGAAAAATAAAAAGCGGAAGGCATCTAACTGGGCTATTGGAAGGGCATTTAAGAATGAATGGGTAAAAAAATTTCCATGGATAGAGCCTATCCTAACTAATGACAACCAAGTCGATGATAAAGTATGTAGATGCAAAATTTGTAGTTGGAAACTGGGCAAGGAGCATAGGTTGCAAAATAAGATAGATACAATAGAAAAACATGTTGGCAAAGTTTATGTAAAAGTTAAAGGAAGTGATGGTGAAATTATTAAAAAAGTTAGGTGGAAGGATGCATCAGAATGTATGCATGTCAGATATGCAATAGAATATGACAATCACTTAAAGGAACAACAATCTCTTGTTGAGAAAGGTGCAACAATTGAAGCCCATTTTGAAAAAATGAAAAATATCAACTTAGGGGTAAAAGGTTTACAGTTTGTTGTTGTACTTAGTATTCTCAAGAAGGGTAGACCCATGTCCGATTTTTTTATTATAAGCACCTATTTCTGTTGGTTGGTTTGCAAAAAATTCTGAGTTGCCATTGGTCTGATCGAAGTGGTTGGGAAATGGCAAAATGTATATCATTAGTAGAGAAGGAGGACCTAAGGGAGAGAGTAAAACTTTCCAGATTCATTTCACTATCTATTGATGAGGTGACAGTTGTGGACAACACATCCTGGATTTGTATGCATGTGTATACTTTTCAAAACAATGTCAGGCAACCTAGTTTGCTAGGATTACATAAGATGGTTGAAAATTCAAATGCAGAAAATATTTATAATGTGGTTGTGACTAGTTTAAAATATATTGTGGGAATGAATGACATAGACATAGCCTCAAAGTTAATATGTGTTGGAGCTGATGGAGTTGCTATAATGCAAGGGCATAGGAGTGGTCTTTGTGTTCGACTGCAAACCACAATTGCACCATATATGATACCCATTCATTGCATGGCTCATAGAGTGAATCTTGCATATAAAATCATGAGCACTTTTGAAAATGTTGCGAGAGTGGAAGACCTCATTCATGAAATACATTCTTATTTTTCTTGCAGTCCAAAAAGGTTTTCAGAGTTTCAACAGTTTGCACTAGGAGTTACAGAAGGGAAAAAAATGTTAAAATATGTAGATACAAGGTGGATTTCATTGTATCAACTTGCACTCATAGTTTTTATAGAATATCAGTCATTAATAGGGTTTATGTACGCAAGTAGTCGAGGAGTTGATAAGGCAAAATATTTGTTGTTTCGTTTGACTAACTTTGAAACCCTACTGACGTTATGTGGTATTCTTCCAATGTTACAAGAAATGAGTAGATTGATAAAATTTGCACAAGAGAGATCCATCTATATCGTTGATTTCATAAGGATGAGAAAACAAATATGTGTTGTTATTGAAAATTTATGTGTTCAAAGTATATTTTAAATATCCCTTGTTTCATAGTTGGAATACATTGACAAACGTGAACGATCCAACAAGCTATTTGAAGTTTGACATCAATGATCATCTTTGTATTAACAATCATGGAAAGTTGATACCTCTTTATTGTTTTGAAAGGCAATCAAGTATAGGTGTGGATGGTGCTGAACAAGTTCCTGTAACACATAATAGATTTCATGTTGTATTACAGAAAACTAGAACAAATTTGTCCAATATAGCAAAATCTTTGACAAGTGAGATAAGAGATCGGTTTCAGAGAGATGAGTTGCTTGAGGCCATGGGTGTGGTTAACCCCATGTTTTGGGGTTCTAATAGTGACTTCAATTCGATAAATGAGTTGTTTGTTAAATATATGATGAAACTTATTGAGCATTTCAGTAAAATTATGGAAATTAATGGTGTTACAATCAATGGTATACTCAACAAAAATATTTTGAAAGAACAGTCAACACATTTTGGAAGAACAATGGTTGGGCAAACATCACTTTTGAGTAACATCCATGAGACTGGATCCATTGCACGTTTGTGGCAAAAATTGTATCCAAGTACTATCCTACAAGATACTATAAGTGAATACTTCTGTTTATATGAATTATGTCAAACAATGATTTTGGGATCAGTGGAAGACGAGAGGGTTTTCAGTGCACTATATTTTGTGAAATCTAAGCTTCACAATAGGCTGGACAAAAATTTAGAAAATTGTTTGAGAATATATGTATCATCCTATCAGTTGGAAAATTTTCCCTATGATAGAGCAATTGCAATTTGGAATTCCCTTGCAGGCAGAAGGAGTGTGTTGAATATGACCGATGTGGAAGATGATGATGCATTAGTGATCAGAATGTGGAGACACAAATATCCACTATGCTTCATAGTGATGCAGAACAAGCAGAAAACTGTTTGTTCAAGCTACCTGATTTGTGATTTTTTTAGTATTACATTTTTTCAAGTATTTCACAATTTGAATTCATTTGACAACAGATTTGACAAGCTGAGCATTGTATGTTTCAACTACCTGATTTGGTATTTAATTGGTTTTGTGATTTTTCCAGTATTTCACAATAAACTGGAATTGATTTGATATCAAATTTTACAATATTTTATCAGATTTGTTAGATTTCACAAAATTTGATTATTAAGAAGTTTTCATGTTCTGCCCTTTGTTGTTTTTGAAAATTTTTTAATTCCCTTTTATCCATGTTTTTGTTTTTTTCAATTTCAATTAATTTTAATTTTTTCAAGTATTTACAATATTGATCAATATGAATTTGTTAGTTATCATTTTCATCTGTAAATTTTTTATAAGTATTTACAACATTGATCAATATGAATTTATTAGTTATCATATTCATGTGAATTTACAACATTGATTTTTTAATTGCATTCATATTCATATTGAGATTATAAACAGTTAAAATCATTTAAAAAAAGAAGTGCATTCATATTGACACAAGAAGAGCATTCATATTGATTTTATGAAAAGAAGAGCATTCTTATTGCAAAATTTGGGTAATTTTTCATTTTGGACAAGAAGAGCATTCATACTAAATTTAACCATTCATATTGATTTTAACGCATTCATATTCATATTGAGATTACAAACAGTTAAAATCATTTCAAAAAAAGAAGTGCATTCATATTGACACAAGAAGAGCATTCATATTGATTTTATCTGATATAAGAAGAGCATTCATATTGACACAAGAACAACATTCATATTTATCATTTTGGACAAGAAGAGCATTCATATTGATTTTAACTGCATTCATATTCATATTGAGATTATAAACAGTTAAAATCATTTCAAAAACAAGAAGAGCATTCATATTGACACAAGAAGAGCATTCATATTGATTTTATGTGACACTAGAAGAGCATTCATATTGATACAAGAACAACATTCATATTTATCATTTTGGACAAGAAGAGCATTCATACTGATTTCAACTACATTCATATTGATTTTAACTGCATTCATATTCATATTGAGATTATAAATAGTTAAAATCATTTCAAAAACAAGAAGAGCATTCATATTCACACAAGAAGAGCATTCATATTGATTTTATCTGACACAAGAAGAGCATTCATATTGATCATTTAACTACATTCATATTGATTTTAACTGCATTCATATTCATATTGAGATTAGAAATAGTTAAAATCATTTCAAAAACAACAATACTCATATTCATATTCATATTGCCATAGACGAAAAATGCATCAAAATATTATAAATAGGAAGAACAACAAAATTAAAGAGGATAATAAATTTGTAAATTGTCTTTTTCATATATAGATTTAAAATATATAAGATGTCTTTAAAGTTTTAACTGTGTTGAAAAACAACACAAACTTCCACTCAACACAGAAATTTCTCAAACTATGTTTGACATTTCGGATGTTCTGTCGATGTTTGTTCTGCTGAAGTTTCTCCTGGAGCTGCCTGTTCTATTACTTTTTCTACTTCTTCTACACCAGGCTTTGGCAGTGCTCCAGATCTGACTAAACTTTCTTGTCCTTTCTTGAAATTTTCCAACAGCCCAACATCTTCTTTGGCGGGATCTTGAAGCTCTTTCAAAGCAGGATTTTTCTCCAGTCCTTCCCTTATCAGGAGATCCGGATCCACTTTTAGTTTTTCCCACAAATATTTTTTTAGAATGTTGTTATCTCTTACTTTCTGTTGGGTTGTTCTCTTCATAATAATGGATGTTTCTAAAAATTTCTTTGCAACCTCTATGTTGACTTGCATGCTCTGAACCTGTAATTTCAAATTTTCAAAGTTTGACTGCAAAAGAAAAAAATAAGTTAGTAGTTATATGACATAATTTAAGCAACTTCAACAGTTTTAAGACATAAGTTAGTAGAGTTGGCAAAAGAAAAACATGCATCTAAATTCTCACCTCGGCCACATCTCTAGCGGCTAAAGCAACATCAACAATTTTCTTGTTGAAAGCCCATTGGTTATAGTACGCTTGGGCTTCAACATTGATGTTCTCAATTCTATTCAACATAATATTTAAAACTTCATCATCGGATGAAGTCCTGCACATCACTAATCCTGATGTGGCCTATTGTAGCAGACCATTAAGCTTCTCTGGTTCATTCTCATATCGAGAAAAAATATTCTCCCTTTTATTAAAATTTTTGTAATGGGTATTTATTTGCTTGATAAGCACTTTAGCCCGAATTTCCCACTGTTTCATAACTTGTAAATCTTTAAGCACCCTCTCTTGGAGGGTTGCTTCAATACCATCACACATAGAATACTGAATATCAAATTTAACTTTGTCATCCTCGGATTGAGGATGATAGTGGGCTTCCATCGCAGGAGCGGATACTGGTTGCTCAGCTGTTGGGGGTGTTGTTTCTTCTGCCTCTACATGTGCATCTTCAAGCACCTCTATGGCCTGAAAGCCCTCAATGTTTCCTTGCAAGAAAAATTCATCATCAAGTGGAATATTATCTAATCCAACATTCACGGTTGACACCTCTGGTACTTGACTTGTGTTAAATGAAAAAGTGGGGAAAACACCCTGCGATCTTGGCTGCAAAAGTATTTTTCCCCTTCCACGGGCCATATTGACTTGCCCTCTCATTTGTTGCACCTGTGGTTGTTGTCGTGCTGGCGGTGGCCTCATCACTTGCTTTTTCGGGCTTCTCACGATTTGATCTTGAGAGCCACCTGACATTCAAATAAGAAATTGCCAAAATTATTTTCCAAAAACAAAAAAAAACTTTAATTTCAAGTAAATAGAATGATTTACCTGACGACGATTGAATCTCATGTACAAAGTTGCGGATGGGGGTTGTGCGCATTTCTGAAAACATGAAAATTAAAAAAAAAACTTAATATAATTTTATGTAATGCACTAAGAAGTATAATGATAAAATATTGAAAGTGAAACTTACGTGCAGGACGGTTGATCTGACTAGATTCAATTTCAGGGTGATGAGGAGTAGTAATTGTAACCTGCCGTGTACGTTTTGTTGGCCTCGACAATGGTGATGATTCTGATTCATTTTCTTCAGAATCACCACATGCCTCATGCATGTGACCCCTTACACCAGCATCCTATTTTTTAGTTTTGGTCACTGACTTTCTCTGCAATCATGTGCAAAAAAAATGAAAACTAAAAACAGAGCTAAAATATATTAAAAATTGGATTTGAAACATGGACTTACCCTCAATTCCTCTGAACTCATACCCAAGTTCAGCAGTGTGGGATGCAATGTTGTTGGTACTTCAGTTTTTTTAAATCATAAAAACTTTCATAAAAAATAACTAAAATAAAATTAACGGTCGCCACCATTTTGACTTCTTCTATTCCGACGTCGTGCAACTCTGTTCTGATGCATTCTGAAATGTACGTGCACCAATCGAACTATGCACCTTGAACAGTGTGAATGATATAGGTCAATGCCCATAATGGAAGTTCTGTTCTTCCAAGAAAAAATAGTCTTGCTTGGAAGAACTCAATAATGGCCTTCAGATTTTTATTTTCAACGCAGTTGTAAGTTAAGCCTCTCTTAGACTTAGCCACGAAAGTTGCATCAAAAAAAATTAGATGAAAAAACATGTTGAAAATTAAATTTCGAACAATAATAGAAATAATTGATGGGAATTATACCTTCAACCACTTTCCAGGGAAGATCGAATTCATCCTCCAAGTATTTTTTGTCATGCTTACCCATAGTGAACCTCGGAGACACGATAGGGAAACTCCTGTGTGGAAGTTCTGTTAACCTCTGGATGTCCAAAGGTGTGACGGTGAATGACACTTGTTTATTCTGAAATGTGACATTCACTGTTGCACGGTCATGGTCGTAACCATCAATGATACTCTACAAAAGGTGCTTGTCGGTCTTGAGCTGCGATATTGTTAGCAAGTGTTGCAAACCTGATGCAGAGAGCCACGTATTGTCATAACCAGGGGTGGTTGACAAATCTATCATGGCGGTGCAAGTAGCATTCTTGAACACCAAATTTCCAATGGCAGTTTGAGTAGATGTGGTAGGATTGGCCATTGTTCGATAAAGTAAAAGGAGAAAGTGGATTGCAAAGAGTGTGGGGTGACGGTGTATCGGAAGGAGTTAGAGAGATCGTAGAAATGTAACCAAAAAAATGACTTCTCGATGTCTATTTATAGATACAAATGATAGGATTTGGACACGTGGTAGAATGTCATTCGGCATGCACTGAGGCTGACTGATCGACTGACACGTGGTAGAGTAAACATTGGTCCAGTGATGGATCTTTTCCACCCGGTCGTATGTCGGACTTTGTTTTCACCCGGTCCATTTATCGGACCTCGAAAATCACCCGGTCCATCAGCCAAACTATGTTTTCCATCCGGGTCACTGTCGGTCAATGATTTACATCCGGTCTACAATCCGGACCTCTATTTTCACCCGGCTCGTTAGTCGGTTCTCGAATTCCACCCAGGTCATTGGTCGGTCGAGGTTTTCCATCCGGGCCATTACCTTTAATTCGTCGTTACCCGTCCTCGATTTCCACCTAGGCCATTGGTCGTACTTTGATTTTCACCTGACCCGTATCACCGTTTCTTGCTTTCCACCCGGTCGGTCACCGGTCTATGTTTTGCACCCGATCCATTTCCTGGCTTTGTATATTACCCGGTACGTAATCGTAATGTGTTTTCACCCGGTCCGTTCTCGGTCTGTGTTTTCCCTCTGTTCGCCAATTTTTTCCAATTTTTTTTTTAAATTAAGATAATTCGCCATGTCCTCCGACATGAGGTTGACTTGGATTCGCCAAGGATTCGCAACGGATTCACAATTTTTTTACAAGGACATTTTCGGTCCGACCCCTTATGCATAACCCTCGTATATTGTCTCTGTGTAAAAAGAAATAAATTTTATACTTAACCTTGAGAAGAGAAAATAAAACTGTGATGGAAATAATGCTGCCCTAAAAGTGAAATCAGCTGGGATTGAGAATTGCATTTACATGTATGTATTTTTATGCTGCCCTAATAGCAAATTTTGCTATGTTTGGAAGATGCATTGCATAATTTTGTTATATTGTTGTCATATTAACGAATTCAGCTGAGATTTGGGAAATGCATTGTATATTTGAATTTATGCATGATTGATTGAATCATATAGATGCATTATGGTCCAATATGACCCCACCCACCTGCATTTCCTTCTTACTCTCATCTCTGTCTATGTTGGGTGCATTCATGGGAGAGAATGGCTTCCTATTACATCGTTTGGATCACATTATGTGGAATGCCACAGTTTTTGATGAGCCTTTCTGAAGTTCTCAAGAAAATATAAAATCATAATGTGAAATTTTTAAACTTAAAGACTACTATTGGAATGTATAGAGAAAAGATGATAGTTATTCTGTAAAACTTCCAAGCTATTATAAGTGTACTCCTTGTGAGGGAAATTTTTATGTTTTGAACTCCTAATCATATTCTGAGTATATATAAATATATATAGGATGCTCTGTACTGTGACGTAATTAAAGACCTTATAATATATACAAATTAAAATTCTATTGGTTCAAACCTCACCTGAATATGAGTTCGAAACATGTTGAATTCATTAAACCCATGTTGGAAGAGTCAATTAGTGATGTATAAATTTAAAATATAGATCTGGAAAATAATCATCTTTTAAACAAGAGTGGGTTTCACTAAATTTTGGTTTATATTTTTAAATAAATCGTCATAGATATGCTGGCTATTATTTCAAAGGACTTTAGAATTAAAATTTGACTGTAGTTATGTTGTTTTTCTTCTAAAAGTTGTTGGAATGTGTCTCCTGTTGAGTAGTTATGTTTAAATCCATTATGGGCAAACTCATTGACGTGTTCACTCTTAAAATATTTAATATAATATGAAACTACGTTTTTAGAGCTTATTCAAGAAAAAGAGAGAACTTGAAAATGATGTAGAATCGTGAGTATCCTAAAATCATTGCCTTTACTTGATTATGGAAAGGAATTTTATTAGTTAAATTGTCTTCTCGAATACATATTTACATTAAATTTACTAGTAATATTTTTAGTAAGAAAGATTTTAGTGGGTTTGAGATGATGGCAATTGATTACGTAGGCTTGAAAATTTCTTAGATAACAAGGTTATTTGAAATATATGAATTTAATGTTGAAAAATTAATACATACCTCATGTAGGAAGTTATTTAGAGGTATTTTTTTTTAAATAAAATATTTTTAGTTTTTAATTTATTTAGTTTAATGCATTTGAGTGAGCTTAAAATTACTACTGGTTTATTATAAGCCTTTTTGGTATTTATTTTATATAGTTTAATGTTATTAAGAGCTTTTATTTACAAGCATTGATAAATTAGCATTTTGTTTTAATCTTAATTTATATGTGTATAATCTATGTTATTTATTAGTTTTGGGTAGAGTAGAGACATATAGAACTTATCTTTAAAATTACTTTATGAGAAATCATATTATACGTAACTCAAGAAAAATGTCTTAAAAACCCTTGAAACATTAATATAAAATTTCATTGTGAAAATTCTAAGAGAATGGTATTAAAAAGAGAATAAAATTTTTGAGAGCCTGTGCTTATCAAGGAGGATAGCACTCAACCCAATTACGGAGGCTAGCGGTGGCGGCTTCCATGAAATAGTGTTATCCCAGCATATGGTCTGAGGAACTATGCTAGCAAGGGCAATAGACAATGGTATGGGATGTTATCTTTGGATAACACGTGTAGTATGTGAGGGTGCTCATGACATTGCCTGGTTGTGGAATTGGCAAAGAGACTCATACCAGAGAGTTGGATTATGAGGTTGTAAATTCCAATGGTAGATGGTATGGGTAGTATTACCATCAACTGAAGCAGGAACTAAGTTATCTGGTCCATAACCATGTGATGGGGACCCTGGTTACACCTTAGTTGAAGGTCAATAACCAGCCATAGGCATAGTAGTGCTAGTTCCAAAGCAATAACTTATGAGTCAGTGGATTCTCATGGACAAAGAGTAGGATTGTGAATCCATGTCCAACATGCTTGGAATAGGGGAGTTAAGGTATCCACCCTTTTAGGTGGTATGGGCCTTCGAAGGGCAAACCCCATGCAAAGATCAAATTGATACCCATGGATCTTAATGAGGTAACCTTTTTGGGAAGTTGGTCATTCTTGAGCACCTAAGACACCAGCTACAATGGTGAATATTCTTGAAGTGTGATAATCCTATGTCATGTACTAATAACTAGTTGGGTAATCAATGAATATGTGTGACATATAAGTAAGCTCTCATTGTTTTTTTTTCATTGTGTGTTTTCACAATAGGTGAGCAAACCTAGGTTGTGATAGTTGGTATTAGAGCCTAGGTTGTGAAACCTTAGGCTCTTAAGTGTGAATTGTTTTAACATAACTCTTTTGTCATCAGGAATGGTGGGGACCTCAAAAAGAGCAAGTGTTAATCTACAAGAATAAATTGCAGAGGTCCCAAGGAAGGTACCAAGATAACTTGTGAATGAGTCTAAAAGGGTGTAAGTTGTTGAAGTACCATGATAAGTGGTGAGGAAAGAAAAGGATTCGGTAGCTACAAGAGCTACGTAGAATGATGAGAATATGGCTCAAATGATTCAGCTCATGTAGGAGCAACTAAATCAACAACATGAACAAAAGGAAATCTAGAAGCCTCATATGGTTGAGCAGATAGAATAGCAGAGGGCATAGATGGCCCAACAGTAGGAGATAATCATCCAACAATAAAAAGTTATTAAAAATTTGTCTAAGAGAAAGGAAACTGAAAAAGTAAGTTTCTAGAAGGATACTCAAGAAGGAAAGTGGGTGTAGAACTGTAAAAGGAAATTAAGAAGTTGAATATTTCCAAATTTTATGGTAGATGTGATGGAGAGATAACTATCAATTGGCTAAGTGAGGCCAAGGGATATTTTTCAATTCAACCACTTTGCTCTGAATCCAAAACAACATGGATTGCGGCACACCTAGAGGGTCCAACAAGAGATTGGTGGACCACATATAAGAAAATCACATAGAAGGAAGCTGCAGATATACCATGGGAAGAATTTGAAAGAGAATTCAAGGATCATTTCCTTACACCACAATTCTATATTGAAAAACATGGTGAGTTCACTAATTTATGATAGGGCAATATGATTGTAATTGAGTATTATCAGAGGTTTGTACAACTTTTGAAGTATACCCCAGAATATGATGGTCAAGAAAAATTTAAAGCTCATAAATTTGTAATGGGGATGCAACCAAAATAGAGTCAACTAGTTGGGGTTAAAGTACCTGAAACACCAACAACTGCTTATAATGTTGTTCGATATGAAGTAAGCTAGAAAGAGGTAAAGGATTATTAGTAGCAATTTGAAAGAGAAAATTATAAAAAAAAAATATCCTGATCAAAATAGGAGTAGGGATTAGCACAAGAAGTATAAATATGGTGGATGGTACAAAAATAATAATAAGAACAGGGATAAATTCCAAGGCAACAGAGGGTAGCTAGATTGGAGAGACTATCAGGAAAATAAGAACAATAGTCGGAAACAAGGTGGAAATAGTAACCAAAGAAAATAAGTATATCAACAAAATAATGTGGGACCAAACACATGTTATGCATGCAGATATTTAGACCACTTTGCATGACAATACCCAAACAGAGCTGACAGAAGAAATTCCACTAAAGAAACCCCAGACAGAACTTATGCTACTACAGGTAAACCTAACTTTTTGGAAATATATATATATAAGTGCAATTGGTAGTTTTATTTTAACTAATATCTAAGGGACATGTCGAAAGCCTGATATTGAGACAAAGTAGGTGGCAGCTCGAGTTAGGATTTGGTCTAACCTACTAAGCCAACCAACACTTACTGGAATCCAAATTGCTCCTTTATATATTTTGATACATGCATTTATTATAGCTTGCCTTTGATGCATGGACATAGAGGGTCCAATGAGATGGTGGACATATCGAGTAAGGATCTGAACCAACCAAAACACTTAACCGATATTTTCTCTATTTTTAAATCCTAAGAGGGTTGATCAAATATAAAGTTACTATAAAAAATCTGCCATGTGGGGCATAAAATCCTAAATGGGTGTAGGTTTAAGACACAAATAAAGTGGGATAATATAGACGATCGAGAAGTGATCAATCCTGATATGGAGATCCAATTAAAGAAAAATAATTAACGACTTCGTGAAGTCATAAACCATCCGAAGAGTTATGTAAAAGAACACTTTGAGAATTTAATGTTGATTATAAAAGTCTTCCTCAAAAGCCCCACCAAGACTACCAAATTGAACCCTAGACTTGTTGGTCCTTTTGACATGGTTGTCAAAATCAGCCTTGTTTCCTACAAGCTCGCACTACCATCGAACTTGTCAAAAATCCATAGTGTTTTCCATGTATCCCTCCTTCATAAATATATAGCTGACCCTTATCATAATTTGGATGTATCCCATTTGCAAACTTTGGACCCGCATCTCATTGAGGTTTGACCAATTAATATTTTGAGCTTTAGAACTAAATGGTTGAGAAAGAGGATAGTGGAGCAGTGTAGGGTACAGTAGGATCATTACTCTGAGAAAAATTCCACCTGGGAGGATGTTACTGCCATAAGAAATCAATTTCCATACTTTTTTGAAAACTAATAACCAAAAATACAATTTACTATATGTAATTTAATAAAAATTTCTATGTTTTAACATAATGAGACTTGGGTATTACAATTATGACTAGTATGTAACTTCTTTTGATTACATGTATATGATTTATTTTGATTACATGTATATGATTTCTTTTGATTACATGTATATGATTTGATATTATGAAAATCTGCATGTGTATTTCTTAACCAACACAAGGACTGTGTTAATTCTTAGTGGGGGAGTATGTGACATCACCACCATTTGTGACCATTTTATTTGGAATAATATGATTCTGCATTAATTTTTTGTGATGCAGGTATAAGAATAAGTGTGGGAGTAGTCGAGAACAACCACCCCCTGACAGAGATAGAGGATAGAAGCATCAGGTAAGGGGGAAATGATGTCATGCCTCATGCACCTTGGTCTGTGGCTACATGGAAGCCTACCGTAAAATTTTGCTTGCTTACATGATTCTAACTGTTGTTACATATGCATAGTTGCATCTCATATATGTTTGTTGCTGCACTACTTGCATGTTGCCTTTAGTTTTTCAATATCCAATATATATAATTTAAAAAGAAATAAAAATAATGTATATGTATAAATGTAAATATACATATTCATATTTATTAAAAATTATAAATATATTTAAAAATAATAATATAATATTAATACAAATATTATAGAAATTATATATTTATATAATACCATATATTATAATTGTTGATTATTTTCTTCCTAAGGAAAGAGACTTTTTATAAAGTTTAAATGCATATGAAGTAAAGGAATTAAGTCCAAGTAAATATACATATTAAAATAATTACAAACATCATGTGATTAGGAAGGTGGTTAAAAAACTAACCATGGCGAAATATAAAACAAAGAAATAATAATAAAGTTAATTTATTTATTTTTTCTCTCCATTCATATGAAGGACAATCCACTTGGCTATGTTTAAGAGCTAAAAGCTGGTAATACAAGTGAAAGGTGTCAACCCTAAAATTCATGAACTATCTTATATAAGGAAAGAAAGGAATGTCAAATGGGGGTTCTTAGTAGTGGAGTTTATTGGGGAAAAAATCTCGGAGTGTGTCTTTAAGCTACTGTTGGTCATATTTGTTTTGAAAGGCTATGAAGCCTTTGTCAACATAGTGGTGGGCATTAAACCAGTGTTAGTATTTCTATTCAGGTCGAATTATTAGGTCATATTATTGAAATGTTTTTAGGAAGAAATATTGTGTGAAATATGTGTTAATAGTATAGGGTTCTGGGTATAACAAAATTAAAGAAATACATGTGATTTATATGTGAATGTTGATGAAGATTAAAAAATTTGTGTATATACAAAAGCCTAATTGTTGCTTTAATTAAATTATATATATATATATATATATATATATACATCAATATATGAGAAATTGGATGTTGTGTAAAATTTGAATGTATACTATCTCTAGGAAAAAAAAATAACTTTTATACTTAACCTTGAGAAGAGAAAATAAAACTATGATGGAAATAATGCTACCTTAAAAGTGAATTCAGCTGGGATTGAGAATTGCATTTAGATGTATGTATTTTAATGTTGCCCTAATAGAAAATTATGTTGTGTTTGGAAGATGCATTGCATAATTTTTTTATATTGTTGTCATATTCATGAATTCAGCTAAGATTTAGGAAATGCATTGTATGTTTGAATTTATGCATGATTGATTGAATCATATAGATGCATTATGGTCCAAGCTAATCCAACCCACCTGCATTTCCTTCTTACTCTCATCTCTGTCTACGCTGGGTGCATTCGTCAGAGATAATGGCTTCCTATTGCACCATTTGGGCTGCGTTATGTGGAACATCGTAGTTTTTGATGAACCTTTTGGAAGTTCTTAGGAAAACATAAAATCATAATGTAAAATATTTAAACTTTAAGACTACTGCCGAAATGTGTAGAGAAAATATGATAGTTATTATGCAAAACTTCCAAGCTATTATAAGTGTACTCCTTGTGAGGGAAGTTTTTATGTTTTGAACTCCTAATAATATTCTGTATATATATATAAGATGATCTGTACGTACTGTGACGTAATTAAAGAACTTATAATATATACAAGTTAAAATTCTATTGGTTCAAACCTCGCCCGAATATGAGTTGGAAACATGTTGAATTCATTAAACCCATGTTGGAAGATTCAATTAGTGATGTATAAATTTAAAACATAGATCTGGCAAATAATCCTCTTTTAAACAAGAGTGGGTTTCACTGAATTTTGATTTATATTTTTAAATAAATCATCGTAGGTATGCTGACTATTATTTCAAAAAACTTTAGAATTAAAATATGACTGTAGTTATGTTTCTTTTCTTCTAAAAGCTGGCAGAATGCATCTCCTATTGAGTAGTTATGTTTAAATCTATTCTGGGTAAACTCATTGATGTGTTCACTCTTACAATATTTAATATAATATGGAACTATGTTTCTAGGGCTTAGTCAAGAAAAAGAGAGAACTTGAAAATGTTTTAGAGTCATGAGTATCCTGAAATCATTGCCTTTACTGGATTATGGAAAGGAATTTTATTAGTTAAATTGTCTTCTTGAATACTTCTTTACATTAAATTTAGTAGTAATGATTTTAGTAAGAAATATTTTAGTGAGTTTGAGATGATGGTAGTTGATTACGTAGGCTTGAAAATAGCTTAGATAACAAGGTTATTTGAAATATATGAATTTAATGTTGAAAAATTAATAGATACCTCCTATAGGAAGTTATTTAGAGGTTTTATTTTTTTAAATAAAATATTTTTAGTATTTAGTTTAATGCATTTGAGTGAGCCTAAAATTACTACTGGTTTATTATAAGCCTTTTTGGTATTTATTTTATATAGTTTAACGTTATTAAGAGATTTTATTTACAAGCATGGATAAATTACCATTTTGTTTTAATATTAATTTATATGTGTACAATCTATGTTATTTGTTAATTTTGGGTAGAGAAGAGACATATGGAACTTATCTGTGAAATTGCTTTATGAGAAAGCATATTATACGTAACTCAAGAAAAATGTCTTAAAAAACCCTTGAAACATTAGTATAACATTTCATTGTGAAAATACCAATACAATGGTATTAAAAAGAGATAATAAAGACTTTTGAGAGCCTGTGCTTATCAAGGAGGATAGCACTCAACCTAACTCTTGAGGCTAGCGATGGCAATTTTCATGAAATAGTATTATCCCAGCATATGGTCAGAGGAACTATAATAGCGAGGACAAGAGACAATGGTATGGGATGTTGTCTTTGGATAACACAACACTGCTCGGTTGTGAAATTACCAATGAGACTCATACTAGAGAACTAGATTATGAGGTCAAAAAGTCTAGCGGTAGATGGTATGCGAAGCATTACCATCAACCGGTGTAGGAGTTGAGTTATCTGGTCCATAACCATACGATGGAGACCCTAGTTACACCTTATTTGAAGGTCAATAACCAATCATAGGTATAGTAACTCCAGTTCCAAAGCAATAACATATGATTCAGCGAACTCTCATGGACAAAGAGTAGGATTGCGGATCCATGTCGAACATGCTTGGAACAGGGGAGTTAAGGCATCCACTCTTCCAAGTGTTATGGTAAGGGCAAACCCCATGCCAAGATCAAATTGATACCTATAGAAGGAGTTAAGGATATTAATGAGGCAACCTTTATGGGAAGTTGGTCGGTCCTGAGCACTTAAGACACCAATTGTAGTGGTGAATATTCTTGAACTGTGATAATCTTATGTTATGTACTAATAACTAGTTAGGTAATCAATGAATATGTGTGACATATAAGTAAGCTCTCGTTTTTTTTTTTCATTGTGTGTTTTCACAACAAGTGAGCAGACTTGGGTTGTGACAGAAAATTTTGGGAAATGTGATGGTTTTTTTTCAATTTGCCTCATTTTGCTTCTTGAAAACTGGAGAGAGAGTTTTGCCTACTTGCTACCACACCAAAAAAACTTAATTGAATTGGTAGACAATGTCTCATATTTAACAAGTTATATTTGTATTTCATTCTAAGGTTCAAAGATAGATATGAAAAAATGAAAATGTAGATAAGGTATCATTTGTTTGAGATAAGTATATTTTTGAAGCTATACATGACCAATCATAATATTGTATTGAAAATCATCTAGTATAGTAGTCTTAATACTCAGAATTGAGCTTGAGCTTGCAAGCCAAATTGGAATGGAGCTCAAAACTGATTAAAACTCAATAAGATAAGACAAATTATGCAATTCAAGTTGAAATGAAGACAATTAGTTGACAAATCATTTGTATATTAAAATTCAAAACTGAATCAAGGAGTTCAAAAATACATGAATTTTGATATCCATGGCATTTAAAAAAAAAACATTAAAAGAACATAAACTTAATTAAAATAAACTCATACAAATGGAGCTATAAGGTATTTTCTCCTTGAGCTAGTAATCGCAACACATTTCCAATCCAACATGACCTTTTTTGATGGTGCTTGATGCATTTTTGCAAACATGATCTTCGTGAATTAGATTGTTGGCAGTTCTAATCTAATTCATAGAGGTCAATCACATTAGAAAAAGTGGAAGGAGCATCCAAGAGAGAAGAGACTGGTACACAAGCATGATCAAAAGCTAGGTGTCCAACATAAAATCAAAGAAGCATCCATAAGAGAAGACATGGGTACACAAGTTGGATTAACAGATAAGGGTCCAATGGATAGACCTTTAGCAAATCCACCATGCAAAGTTATAATAGATTTTAAAATATTTGGAGAGATAAAGAGCATCAAGAACAAATTTTCATTAACCACAATAAGAGAGCAAGAAGCATGATCTAGGTAGTTTGAAGGAACCTTTACAAGAATCATATCATCACCTGAATCCTTTTCCAACTCAATTTTAGAATTTTCTCTTCAAGAGGGATCAATTCTAGAGGGTCATGGAGGTTCCCAAGACCAGTCAAGCATTGTATCGCCAAGTGCTCCATCTTCCTCTTTGTGCCCTCCCACTAGAGCATCAACAACAAACTTTCATGTGTAGTTTAAACTTGTATCACTTAAAGTATTAATTTTTTATTTGCATAATGTTAATTCATTGTGATATGCATGAAAGAAATATTTTTTCGATGCAAATTTGCATTTTTTTTGTTTTTTTTTGTTGAGTCAGAATTTTTCTAACTCTTTTGTCTTCTTGATTCCAAGTCGATTTTGATTTTCTCAACTATGGTTAAGATAATAAAGAAGCAATTCAATTAGAATCAAGTTATGAGAATTCATTATCTATGAGTAGTTTCCTATGCATTGCAAATAATAAACCTTTATGTTGAGTATGTTAAACATGTTTGTTTGCTTGTGCTCGTGTACCTTGAAGGCTTGAACCCTTAATACATGATGAGAGTGTATGTTAGTTTGCTTGTGCAGCTATAAGTAGCTCTAAAAATGATCGGTGAAATTCATAGGTGGACCATGCATTTAAGCCAATGTCATTCTAACTCTATGCATCCAATGAATCGGTTCAAGGTCTGAGTTGCATCTTAAGAGTGGATAAAACCATGGTTAAGAAAATCTACAAACAAATCCCAGTTCGAACCGATTTTTCCTGATTCACAACCTCGCTGATTTTTGTCTTTTTTTTTAAATTGTGATATGCATGAAAAATAAGTTTTTCAATGAAAATTTGCATTTTCTTTGGTTTTTTCAATGAAAAATTTCTGATTTTTCCATTTTTTTTACCAATTCCTTATTTTTCCCAATTATTTTTCCATGTTGATTCAAGTCTGATTCTGATTTTCTCAACTATGGATAAAACATTCATTGTTTATTTACCTTCATTATACCTACGTTTCACAAAGAGATATTATAATAGGATATATGGGTATCTTGTGATGGAATGACCTAGGGAGAAGTGGTAGCTTCCTTGAGGTCATATCCTAGGATAGGGTAATGGATGCTTTCTTATAGGAAGGTACATAGGGAAGTCTTTCCTTGCAAAGAGTGAGTGGAGATTAATCCTCCTTTGTTGTGATCCTAGAGTGTTTTCCTTTATATATTGAAGTCTTGGGGTGTTCCTCTTTAGTGACTTGAATTTTCTAGAGTTATTTGGAGTTGCTCCGAGGCTCATAATCAAGTTGTTTCTTCTCTATGACTCCAAATAGTTATGTTGGAGCTTCCTCTTGGTACAAAGGGTGGAGTTGGATTTGGGCTTCTCCATCAAAATTTGATACCTATGTGTAGCCTTGGGTATAATTAAGTTTGTCAATAAGTATCTGCTATGTTAACCGATTCGAAAAAACCAACACTATTGTGTAAGGCCACGTGTGGTGTCTTAATGGTACTATTCATATGTGTGAGTGAGTAGGAAACTAGAAATTTAGGTGTATGGTAGGGCTTGGTGGGTGGATGGGCAGACAAGCCCTTTTTTCTTAGTAAATTGTTTCCAAATAGATCAAGTTACTATTTTCACAAGGATGAAAAATTATCCTTGTGTATATGAAATTAGTAGAATATATATTATACCTATCTATATTATTAGCCTCAGTGGATGGTTGTAACATGAATGTAAATGTAGAATCTTAACAGATTGACTACATGAACAATCTATTAAGTTCAGCTTTAACAATGCAATAACCTTAATAAGATTATTGTACATCAAAAAAACACAACAGAAGCATAATCCTATTAACAACACATGAGTTGAACACTCCCAAGATCAATCTTGCATTACCAAGATTCATGAATGAACCAATGAAGCAAATGAAGCGAATATCATAAACAATCCATTAAACATTACATCAATAAGCTACAACCAAAGTATTCTGGTAGAATACAATGCTCACTCTCTAACATATAACACACATATATACTTCAGACTAATACAGTGAACATGAACATGATCTGATAGATCAATGTTCTCTTACAAATGGCTCTCATGGAGCTCTCAATACTCTACTCCATTATGTTGCATGCTCACAACATTACAATCCATTATATATATATATATATATATATATATATGTTCACTAGAAAACAAGCTAAGGATCAACACAACATTAAAAAAATATTATTACCTAACTTACACGGAGATAACAAATCACTAAATGAGCACACAAAACTTGGAAAAATCCAAAAAACACCTAAATTTGTCTACTAACATAAAAATAAGAAATCATTGGCGATCATGTGAAATACATCTACGATCAAGACCAAACACGCATGATCAGGATATTTTCCCATGATATGGTGATAAAATTGTTCTAGCTAAAGCCCAATTGAATCCCGTGATCTTAATACAATCGCATGTGATCTGATATGGATGCCAGCATTCGGTAGTGAAACGTCCGTGATAACTGAGAATAGGAGAACTTGGTTTTGATGATGAATTTGCAACTTTGGTGAAGTCCAATTTCCAAAATTCTCCCCCTTGATGCTGAAGGAACTCATTCCAGGAGTTCAAAAGCATCACAAATTGGAAGAAACTAATTGATTGATCCTTATTTCGTTTCCTCCAGTTTTGTAACAAAAAATAAAAAAAATTAAAAATTTGTTTTGGGAACTCATCGTTAGGCAACCTATCCTCCATATATGTTTTGTTCTTCACAAAATAACTGAGTTCATTTTTATGAACAACTCCCCCTTCATCAAAAAACTCATCTATAAATAACACACTCCTATGAGTGTTTACAACAATGGTTTTCAATAACCATTCTACATTCACATTTCCATCACTGTGCAATACTCCATCTAAGTATTTTCTAAAATGAACCATCTCTGATAGATGATTATACCACACAACTCTTTCACAAATATCCACACAAAATATCAAAACAAACATAGCCATAAAATGACTAACCACATATGCAACTAGTGAATAAACCTCCTCACACAAATCATCACTCTTCACTATTGTTGTACATTCCTCCTTCCAAGGAATTTTGAACACATCACAAAAATCAAATAAGTGAAATAAGTGACCCAAGTGGCCCAACATTGTCTTCTCCACAAGAAGACCTTTCAATAATTGCTCACAAGAGCAAACTCCCAATAATACCTCTGTAAGACATTTTCCATTCTTCTCACACATAACAACCTCTGAAATGCTCATCAAGCATCTATTCATCAGCTCATCCATAATCAAAACAACAAACAAAAAATAATTACCTCTAATTTTATTTATGTGAGTAGATTATCATATTTTCTTTGTTTCTTGTATGCTTCCCATGGAGACATATTGCTGTAAATTTATTTCACTATTTGTTGCTATTGAAGCAACCATTAACTCTTTAACAAGAGTTTTCCTCCTTTGTGCAATCCTCCTGGGTATTGATTTCCTTGGTGTTGTGAGACACCATTCAAACAAGCAATCATTTATTGTTACCCCTTCAAGACAACCCACATTCTTCTTTTTAATTACTCCTGTTGAGTAATTTCTCTCATTCTTCTATACAATACAATTTTCAGTTTTCTCTATCTTCTCTTCAGGAAGATTTTCATTTTTTATATCTCTAATGAGATAGTCCTTTGTATTTTCATTTTCAAACAAAACTTTTCTCACTCATGATTTGTGATCCTCTTCAAGCATGAAGTTGATAGCTTTCATCTCTTCTTCATCTTCAACAATTTATTTTGGATCAATATCCCACAAAGTATTTGTCTTCTCAAGATAAGCATCATTCACTCCTGATGAGTGAGTTTTCACCTTTGCATCCACTCTATGTGAGTGGTCTTCAACAATACAACACTCCAAAGTGAGTGTTTCTCCAGCATCTTCAAGTGCTTGATCAAAAAAGCAATCCTCCATTCTTGATGAATGGTCTTCAAAGCAATCTTCAACATTCTCCTCCATGAGAATGGCTTCATCAAAATTCTGATTTTGTGCCTCCTCCATGAAGCACTCTTCAACAAAAAACTGAGATGATATCTCCTCTTTAACATATGTCTCTTCCATAAGACATTATTCATCCACCTCATCTTGGTGGTCTTTAAACAAACAATCTTCCACTTTGAAGTGGTCTTCAACATATTTATCATTCTCATAGAATGATTCTTCATCCGTTGTCTCTTCAATGAGATATTCTTCATCAATGTACATGCTTTGTAAACATGTCACACCCATTTCTTCTTCCTTCTCATCAATAGAAAGAAATTCATTTTCATCTTCATCTATAAGAAAGATCTCATTATCACAATTTTTCATGCCTTTCATATAAGACATATCTTCCATATTTTTCATTATTTTATTCCTTAGGAATGTCTGAGATATTGAAAGCTAAAAAAAATTCAATCTCTTCCAATAATAAAGTTTTATATTGTTTTAACCTAGGATGTTTTGTTTGATACTTTCCTCTTATCTGTTGGATTATTAATTCTGAATCTCCAATTACAGTTAGATAGTTTATGCCCAACTCTTTAGCTTTTCTAAGTCTTAGTAACAAAGCTTCATACTCAGCTATATTTTTAGTACAAGAAAATTTTGATCTGTAAGGAATACCGAGGTAATTTCCTTTTATATCAATTAATTTAACTCATGCACATGCTCCATAAAAATTCATGGTCAATATTTCCTGTGTTAACACTCTATCTGATTTAGCATCAACCATTTTTATAACTTTTGGGTTCATATTTTTGACTTCAGGTACTTCTACAAGGAAAGGGTTATGCCATATTGAATATATTCTCATTCCTTTTTCTTCTACTGAATTTACTAAATTTATCATGGTGTCATCTACCTTAATTAACTCTATAGAATATTTATTAAAAGGTTCTCTTTGTAGAGTTATATTTACCTTATCTAACATTGGAATGGTAGCATAGGACCAATCCAACTGAATAGATCCCCCTAATTTATTTTCCTAATGTCTGCTTAGTAGGAGTGAAAATAAAGGATCAATATCCACTACTGCAACATCCATCACTATACCTTTCTTGGGGTGTTGGTCTAGGTATACTAATAATCCAGTTATCACTCCAACACAAGGTACTTGCCTACTATCCATTACTGATATAGGGACAACATCTCTTGTGTAGATTAGTCCCATTTGGTCAGCTATCATCTTGGGTATGATATTGTGTGAAGCTCCACTATATAGCATACAATTATGGATAACATATCTCTCTATTACTTTTGAATTATATCTTAATGATACATAAAAGGGTCTAACAGAGGATAGTGATCTTGTATCCTGCTGATTTTGTCTAGCAGAATTGCAATATGGGTCTTATTTTTTATCAATAAGTCCAAATACTCTATAGATTTTGTTAAGAAATTCTTTATATTTATACCTACAATATGAAGCATAGTAACAAAAATATAGAACATGGAAATAACAACACAAGTGACATGGAGATTTACGTGGAAACCTACAATGTGCAGGAAAAACCATGGGACAATGGCAACTTCTTTTTTTATTATTTTTAGAAAACTTTACATTTACGTTTCTCAACGTTTTGACACACACACATATGTGAGGTATCAAGTCCCTTTTATAGAGCAGACAAGGAATGCCCCAACCATTCATTTCCTCTCTCCAAGGAGACCTTCACAAAATTGTTTGTATTCATATGGAACTGAAATGGTTCATATTCCATAAGTTATCATCTATCTATACATCCACTACTTTGATGTTTACTTGGCTTGACGTCTACTTGGTTTGAAATCTAGCCTAGAAATATCCTTGGTCAGACATCAGGTCTAGATGTCTACCAGCCTAGACATCTGGCAGCCCAGACATCAGGCCTGGACGTCTACCAACCTAGATGTCTGGTAGCCTAGATGTCAAGCCTAGACATCTTCCAGCCTAGATATATGGCAGCCCAAACTTTTTTCCTAGATGTCTAGCAACCTAGACGTTTGGTAACCTAGACATCTGGCCTAGATGTCTAGTATCCTAGACATCTAGCAACCTAGATGTTTGCCCTAGACATCTAGCAGGTTAGATTTCTAGCCTACTTTGGACTACTGTAGTCCTTTTTATTGGTTCTCTATACTGCATAGTGACCTCACTTCCTAACATTCTCCCACTTGAAGTCAATATCAGGAATTCTTCTTCCAAAGATCTTCATCTAGTGCCAATTGCCCAATGCTGCCCTTGTTACTTTTTCAGCAAGCCTAGAGAATTTTTGCACCACTCAAACTTCTCTACTTTGATCGACTTTATAATTATATCTATAGGATTCACTTTAGTGTAGATTTTCTACAACAAAATCCTACCTTCTTCCACCACATTTTTGATAAATTGGTACTTGACATAAATGTGTTTCTTGCATTCATGAAATTTTGGATTCTTCACTAGTTGAATAGCACTTTGGTTGTCACAATGTAGCATAATTTTCTCCTGCATTACCTTGAAGTCACCCAACAATATCTCTAGACAAATTGCCTCTTTGCTGGTATGAGTCATTGCAATATATTCTACTTCAGTGGTTGATAAATCCACAACAAACTAAAAATTAGAAGCCCAACTCACTGCTCCTACAGCAAGAGTGAAGGTATATCCTTTTATGGATTTTCTCCCATCTCTATCTCCACCATAATCAAAATCCATAAAACTTGTAACTTGTAAATATGTTGATCCAAAGTAAATGGCAACATCTGAAGTGACTCTTAAATATCTGAATATCCACTTCACCACATTCCAATGCTCCTTACCAAGATTTGCCATGTATCGGCTGACTACTCCCACTACTTGGGAAATATTTGGTTTGGTGCTCACCATGGCATACATGAGGCTTCCTACAGCTAATGAATATGATACACGATATATGCTTGTCTTATCTACTTTTGTTCTAGGATACTGGTTGGAAGACAAATTTAAGTGTGGAAGAAGTGGGGTACTAACTGGTTTTGCATTTTGCATATTGAAGCATCGTAGAATATTTTCTACATATGACTTTTGACTTAACCAAATATTTCTTCCTTTTCTATCCCTGTGTATCTTCATCCCTAAAATTTGGTTTGCTACTCCTAAATCCTTCATTTCAAATTTCCTAGCCAACTGAGCCTTAATATCAATGATTTTCTTCATGTTGGGACTTGCAACCAACATATAATCAAAATACAATAGTAAAATAATAAATCTGCCATCATCAAACATCTTATAGTATGCACAATGGTTAGCTTCACTCCTACTAAAACCTTGGCTCTTCATGAAGGTGTCAAATTTCCTATACCACATCCTTGGTGCCTATTTCAATCCGTACAGTGATTTCTTCAGTCTGTAAACCAAATGCTCTTTGCCTATTTTTTCATAGCCCTCAAGTTGATCCATATATATCTCTTCCTCAAGATCACCATGCAAGAAAGTAGTATTTACATCAAGCTACTCTAGTTCCAAATCCTATGTAGCTACAAGTGCAAGTAGAACTCTAATAATAGTCATCTTCACAACTAAAGAGAAAATTTCATTAAAGTCAACACCTAACTTCTGCACATAGCCCTTTGCCACCAAGCAAGATTTATAGCATTCCAACAACCCATCGTTGTTCTTCTTCACTTTGTACACCCACTTGTTTCTAATAGTATTTCTTCCAAGTGGAATATCCACAAGTTTCCAAGTTTTATTCTTGTGAATTGCCTTGATTTTCTCCTCCATGGATTTCCTCTACTTTTTTGCATTCTTAGACTCTCTAGCTTCCTGAAATGAACTAGGTTCACTATCATCAGTTAACAAATCAAAATATGACCGATACACATGAGAATACCTTTTTGGACACTTTTGTGGATGTGTAGATCTTCTAACTCAATGATATATTGATTGTGGCTCTTGGTCTTGTGATTTTTGTGGCTACTCTACCTGTTGTTCTTCATGATGTTCTACATGTTGAGCAAAAACTTCAGCATGCTGATTTTCATAGTCATCTTCACTCAATTCTAATTCAACAAGTACAACATTAGGATTTTGTTGAACCTCCTTCCTTTGAATGGATTTTTCATCAAAAATCACATCCCAGCTATTAATTACCTTGTGGGCAGTAGGATCCCATAGTCTATACCCATTCACTATATCTCCATAGCCAAGAAAAACATATTTGCTTGACTTCATGTCAAGATGGAACTTTTTTCTTTGGTTACATGGGCAAACACATCACAACCAAAGGTACGCAGATGAGAGTAATCAATTGGCTTACAACACCAACCTCCTCCAAAATCTGGCCATCCAACGTAGTTGTAGGTGACCTGTTAATAAGATAAATAGTTGTATTAACAACCTTTACCTAGAACATTTTCTCCAATATGGTTGCACTAAGCATACTTCTTGCACATTCCATGATTGTGTGATTCATCTACTCAGCCACACCATTTTTGTATGGAGTGTATGGTACAGTCTTCTGGTGCTTAATACCTTCTTGCGTACAAAATTTATCAAATTCCTTGGAGTAATATTCACCCCCATTATCTAACCTGAGACATAAAATCGACTTACCCAAACTCTTTTCTACCCATGCTTTTAACTCCTTAAAGTTTTGAAAAGCTTTCAACTTCTTCATCAGAAAGTAAACCCACACTCTCCTAGAATAATCATCTATAAAAGTCATAAAATAGATGGTGCCATTCAAGGACTGAGTGGGTACAGGTCCAAATATATCTAAATGTATAAGTTGCAGAAAATTAGAACTCTTACCAGGACTTGTAGTAAACTAAACCCTCTTCTGTTTACCAAAAATATAGTGCTCACATAAGTCTAAATTACAAGAATTAATCCCAAAAAGCATACCTCTGTCATGTAGAATTTTCATATATTTTTCACTCATATGGCCTATGCATTGATGCCATAGCATTACTGCATCCTGAACAAAAGTTGTTATTGCATGGTTTGTCATTGTATCATCACATAAATGGTATAAAGCCCCATAAGATTCTCCCTTTGCTACTATAAGAGATCCTATAGTAATCTTACAATACTTATTATAGAAGGTGACAAAATACCCTAGCTTATCCATCATTTTGATTGAGAGTAAATTCTTCCTCAAATCGGGCACATGTTGCACATCACATAACATCCTTTCTCTACCATCATCTAGCCTGATCCTTATATATCCTCTTCCCACAATTTCTAAAGGATGATCATCACCCAAATAGACCTTTCCACCATAGTATGGCTGATATTTGTCAAACTAGTCTCTATGGGGAGACATGTGGAAGGATGCGCCTGAGTCCAAAACCAAGTATATAAAACTGATCTTTTTTTACTAATATAGAAGGCTTCACATGTTGCAGTCTCTCTTGAATCTGCTACACTGGCCTCAGTTGATGGCTGATTTTGATTTTTACCATTATTTAATTATCAATAGTCCTTGGAGTTTCCTGGCTTCCCACAATGCCAGCACTTCCCTTTCTACTTATGTTCTTTAGCCTTACCTTGTTTACTCCACTCGAAGGATCGACCTCTCGTAGATAGGGCTTCATTGGTCGAGGTTTCAAAAGACATTTTTTTCCTCAACTCTTCTACCAACAAAGTGGTTATCACATCATTAAATTTGAGAGTTCTTGATGATGAATTATTTATGGTCATCACCATATGATCCCAATTATCTAAGAGAAAAACAAGTAGGATGATAGCTCTATCTTCATCCTCCATATTCACATTAACTAAAACCAGTTTACTGATTAGAGTATTAAACTCATTCAAATGATCTACTATGGATGAAATTTCCTTCATCCTCAAGCTATAAAGCTACTTTTTTAGAAAAACCTTATTTGTTGCTGATTTTATTTCATATAACTTTTCAAGATTTTTCTAAAGGACTTTTGCGGTCTTCTCTTTAGCTACATTAAAAAATATGGAGTCTGCTAGGCAGAGATGGATTGTAGAAACTGCTTTCCTATTAATAGTTATCCACTCCTTATCTTTATGATGCTCGGTTTACTCACAACCCCTTCCAAGGCTTGAGCTTGGTCATTCTAAACCAGCAAATCCTCCACCTTCATCTTCCATAGAGTGAAGTTTCTACCATTAAATTTCTCAATTTCAAACTTAGTTACACCTTTTGTCATTGTTGCAGCTCCCACTCGCACAAAACCTTAGCTCTGATACCAGATGTTAGGAAATTCTTTATATTTATACCTGCAAGAGGAAGCACAATAACAAAAATATAGAACACGAAAACAACAACACAAGTGACACAAATATTTACGTGGAAACTTGCAATGTGCAGGAAAAACCATGGGGTAATGGCAACTTCTTCTTTTATTATTTTTAGTAAAATTTACATTTATGTTTATCAATATTTTCACACACACATATGCAAGGGATCAAGTCCCTTTTATAGAGTATACAAGGAAGGACCCAATCATCAATTTCCTCTCCCCGAGGAGACCTCTATAAAACTGTTCATCTTCATATGGAATCGAAATGGTTCATCTTCCACAAGCTATCATCTACCTAGATATCCACTACTTTAATGTCTACTTGGCTTGATGTCTACTTGGTTTGACATCTAGCCTATACATCTACTTGGTCAAACTTCAGGCCTACATGTCTACTAGCCTAGATGTCTGGCAGCCCAGAAATAAGGCCTAGATGTCTACCATCCTAGATGTCTAGAAGCCCAAATGTTATACCTAAACATCTACTAGCCTAAAATTCTGGCAACCCAGATGTCTAGCCTAGATGTCTAGCAACCTAGACCTCTGGCCTAGACATCTATCAGGTTAGATGTCTAGCTTGCTTTGGACTGTTGTAGTCCTTTTCTTGGCTACCTGTACTGCATAGTGACTTCTCTTCCTAACATACTTGTTCTCTATACTGTTGAACTTTCATAAGCTTACCAGATGTGATATTAACCTTTTGTGTACCGATTTCTAAGCCAAAATCAATTCTATATTTTTTATATCAAGTAGTTTATTGCATTCTGATTTAGGTGTTTCCTCTTCTAACTCTACTAGCTCAGGGATTACCTTTTTGGGGATTCTAACAGTTTTCTCTTTACTAACATTTTTGTTTGTGAAGGACTATTTTCTCATTTCTCTAGTGGAAGCTTTCTCTGTTCTATCAAGAACAATTCTGTTTCTTAAATTTAGTGCATGGGTAGCTTCTAATTCCTCCACTTCTTTAGTAGTGGGTATTAATTTCCCCTACTTTATTTTTTCATATCTAGACTCATGTAGTTTCTACAATATTTTAGTACCTTGAGCCACTAAGATCTGAGGATGATGATTTGAAGCATATTTATCCATGTTTTCATCTAAGAGTCTTTCTCTTGATTCATCTTCTAAAGACCAACATGTATTAATCCTTATATCTTCTTTTGAATCATCATTAAGGTCTACATTGTGTTGTGTACTTAATTAAATACCACATCCTTCTTGGTTATGAGAGGCATCACAAACTGAACAAAAATAAGGGAAACTTTCTGCAAGGTTAACATATGGGATAGGGTTAGGGACATTGTTCTGATCTCTGTCAGATTCTCTTTTCTTCCAGTTACTATTCCCATTGTTCCTATTCTTGTTATTTTCATCGAGTTATTGTTATTTCCCCAATTCCTATTGAAATTCTTCTTGAAATGTGGATGGTTATCAACCTATAGCCTCTTTTTTTGTGATGGCTCATCATTATTCCCATTGTTTCCATTATTTCTCTCTATTCTTGCTAACCTATTTTTCATTGTATTGAACATATAAATCACCTGATTAGTCAATTTTTTCATTAGGTCCACTTGAGATCTTCTTTGTAAATCAAAGGCTACCCTTTTTTATTTTCTATCAGGTATATTTGTCTCTAGAGAGTAAGGCTTAATTTTACCACTGTTTAGCATGTTTCTTTCAATATTTATAGCTTTATCCATGCATTCATCAATGGTGGTGGCTTTTTATTCCTTTAACTCATAACTAAATTCTCCTTGGAAAGCATTCTTATAGAAACAAATTGATTGGATTTCACTAGGCCTGAGGTTAACAGGAATTTTATTCCTAGTTTTGGAAAACCTTCTATTTAAATCACTAACAACTTCGTTTTCCTTCTTATTCATAGTTGCTAATTCGGTTAATAGGGATTGTTCATTTTTCCTTTTTCCAAATTTTCTTAGGAATACAATTTCTATCTTTGCAAAATCTGCAATGTCATTAGCTGGAAGGGTGTTAAACCACTCCTTGGTGTCTTTCTCCAATATTTGCAGAAGTAACCTAAGGACTGTATCTTCATGCTCAACCTCTAGACTATCCATTACATAAAGGAAACTTTTAATATGATCTTCACCAGTTACTGCATTATTTCCTTGAAACTTGGGAAGATGTTTATGGGCTTTGTAAGGTAGAGCATTCAGATTTATAGGTAAAGCAATAGGTCCATACCTATTTGTTATCCATATTTGGCCATTATTTTGTTGATTTACCTAAGCCATTGAAACTGTAGGTGTAATAGAATTTGGATTCACAGCAACACTACCTACAAGGATGGTTGGCTGGGAAAATTTTGTATAATCTAGTGGATTATTAACTACAGTATTATAATCTACAGGGCTATGATACTATGATGAATTAGATGCATTTTCTACAGTAAAATTAAAAACATCATCTACAGTAATATCAGTAGCAACAGTATTCTGATTTTTATTTTTCTTTACATACTTTTTATTGCTAAAGTAAGACTTATTCTCGTAAACAGTACTCTTTAGAAGTGGGACCTTTTTATTGTGGGTAAATTTCTTTGGGTTCTCAAATTCTGGAAATATCTCCTTACCACTTCTCCTTGTGTGCACCAGCACGTTATGTTCCTTTCTTGATTTGTTTATTTCTGGGTTTGATCAGACAGAGTTGCTAGCACAGGTATTGCAGAAAGAACATAATGTATGATCAAGATTGTTTGATCTTTAACTCTTAGCCTCACAGGATATAGTTCTTGGGGATTTCAAGAAAATCAAGAAACATCAAGAATATTTCAAAATATGATTGAAAATTATAGGCAAAAGAAATAAAGAACATATAAAATGTAAAAAATTAAACCACGGGTTCTTTATCCTAATTGGCTGCTTATTGAATAAAATATATTAATTTAAAGAAAAACTTTTAAAAAGATGGACAAATATTTTTAACAAGTCCTTCCTAGAAACGACACCAAAAAATTGTTGGCATCAGTTTGATGGGCCAAAGTAAATAGCCAGTAAAATTATGTCATGAAATACCAAGCTTAAAATCGTGAAGATTCTAACCCCAAAAATGGTACCCAAAACTGTTGGAACAATTTCTTGCATCCATAGTATTCGATTGTCATGCTACAAGAATTTTTTGAAACCAACAAGCTATTACAGGCTCTGGTCAACCTGCCTCTTTATTCTGGTAAAAGATATATTTTCTATGATTAAAAAGAAACCAAAATGGGTAAGGAAACCCCTAGTGATAAACTTAAGATATTGCAAGTTTAAGCACTCCATATTTTAGTTATACACTACTTATATTAAAATGACCAAGCAAAGACAACAACTCTTATTATGCCTTATGTAGACCAGTGCCTAGATTCATTGGGCTATTATAGCAAATTAACAACGCTTATAATATGAACAGAGAGAATGGGAAAAATAAAAATTGGTGCTATTAGATTCATTCAAATATCGTAATAAATATAACAGTTAACCAATGAGAGAAACGTTCACAACACATTCAAATAATGTAATCTGCTATGAAGTAAAACATAGAATTGAAGATAAAATTGGCAAAATTGAACCTCAAAATTATATTTATTTTTCAATGAATTTTACATGCAGAGTTGAAAACATGCTATTGAACTCTGCTACAACTTTTAATACAATGATAAAATATTGTTCAAATAAATTAACAAGACTTCTTCAATTCTCCTATTCCAATCTTGTAACAGGAAGAATATTTGGATTTCAGACTAAAAAAAAATTGAAAATGTTCTCAGCTTCTTAAGCACAGGTCTACCAAAACCTGCACAGCAAAGGGGAAGAATGAGGGGTGAACATAAAAAGACACAAAGGATACATCACAACTCACAAGGCACTCAAGTATACCTCTTAGAAAAAATTTCTATACCTAAAGATTGATGCAGATTCTGATCACATATGGTGTCTTTATAGCTCTAGGTTATTGAATCTATTATTTTTGGCTTGATCTGGACCTTACACTTGTCGTGATCTCTTTTGATCTTCAAAACTTTGTACAACTATCTCCCATTATCCCTTTTTTGGTCTGCACTTTGGATTTGATTGTGATCCTCCTCAAAAATATGATGTTATCTATTTTGTTACTCACTGTTGACTAGTTTGTTGATATTCTGACTCTGCCCCTGATTAATAGTCTTATTCTATTGCTATTTCATCTTCTAATTGACTTCTTGCTTTAGAAGTTTCCCCTACTTGAGTAATATTTATTTATTCCCCTAGAGGTATATTTAGTTTTAGTTGTAGACCACATATTCTGGTTTCTTTATTTTTCTTAATCTGTTGAAGCCTTCTAATTTGTTTTTCAATAAGCCCCCAAGGATCGGTATTAAAGGTTACAACAAACCTCACTATATTCATCTCTTATAGGATTTTTTTTTCTATATACTAATGAAAACTATGTTCTTCTCATACTGAGCAACAAGAGAATCCATAGTATTGACCAAAATGGTAGTCTATCTGGCCATTCCTTTGTTATCATCAGGTTCGCAGTCAAACCCTTCAATATTATTCACGAAGAGATCTTCTATACTAGTAGTTTCCAAGAATTCTTCTAATGATAATCCAATATCTATCAGTTTTCCTCTTATATCATCTAGCAGAGCAAGCATTTATGTAGCATCATTATACCACCTTCCTCTGTTTTCTTCAAAAATTGCTCCCTTCATGAATTCAATATTGTTTTTGACTACTCACTTATTTACTCCACATTTCTTCAAAATATTCTGCCATCAGGTGGAGAGTGGACTGAATGATTTCCAAGTCTTGTTCTTTTTTATATAGCAAGCTTTCCATTTATTTGGTAGTGAATTGGATCACTCTAATTTTTTTGAACATATCTATGATCCATCAATCCTATCATGTATCTTAAATGATATTTCTTTTCTTATTTTAGACAAGCAGTCTACATAGTCTATTTCTTTCACAACTGGAGGGGGTTGTACTGGTGTGGTGGTTGCCTTAGCTAACTGTTCTTTTAGACTATTAATTAAGGCTTGCATTTCAGCATTTTTCTTATCCCTTATCTCCAATTGGCTCCTCAATTCTTTAGTCTTCTGGTGTAGATGATCTATAGTTTGTTCATTCATAGCTTTATTTATCCTAACCATGTCATCTTATTTTCCATGCATTGAAATCTTCCTTGTTTCATCATCAACTGTGAGAACAAAAGGTTCTTGTGGAGCAGGTATGGGATATAATTGCTATAGTTGCTCTGGACATGTCTTCCTCTATCTTTGAAGTAGAACTTTCTTCCATGCCACCTATTCCTACTACTATTTGTAGTTCTTTCTCACTGACCACTAGAAATTGTTTCTTCCTCTACCTTTTTTACTGTAAATTTTGTTGAGGTTAGAACTAGTTTAGACTTCTTTGCCTTAGGGGCAGACACAACTTCTCATCGTTTACCTCTATGTTTTCTCAAAAGGTCCCCAAAACCACCTACTCTCCTCATATTTATTTGTATCATTGATGGAACCTGTACTTCTATGTTGTTTACTTTAGTGAACTGGATATTGTCCACGAGGTTAATTTTTTCACACTAGTAAGATCTAGCAGTTGGTCAGAAACAGGGGCTATAACCTGGTTTTCTAGAATTACCAATTCTTGGGAAGATTCTGTAATAATTTCTTTCCCTTTCTCTATATGAGGCTTTGTAGGATTTTCTTGTGAAGTGTTGGGTGCTACCTCTATTCTAAGGTGATGGCTCTCTGGGAATTGAATCTAATGTTCCACTATATCTGTTGTACTCACTGTAACCTCCATTTTTTCAATGCCCTACTCTTCTATAATTTCCAATATAGGATCTTCTCAAATTGCTTGAGTGGTAGTAGGGAAAATTGGGGTTGCAGAATTACAAAAATCCTCCTTATTGAATTCAGCTCCGGTGGGTATTCATATGGTGTTTGAATTTATAAATTACCCCTCATCTCATAAGAGAAATCATTCCATACTTTCTACAAATCTTCTCCTTTCTCTGACTTCCAATAACACTTATTCATATTAGTATTTTTTATGCTTAACCCAGACATAGTCATAATTTCCATCATTTGCCTGTATTTTCCAACAAGGTCATAGGTATTCAAGTTATCTCTTTAAAATCCAAGCTTTCTAAATCATACATACCCTTGAATAGGGCTAGGTGTTTTCAGGGAATATTGAGCCATGGGGCTCAACCATGCTTCTTTGCTTACCTTACTTTTGCTTCTTTTGCAACCTGTCTTACCAGTTCCAAGGTGACTAGGGAGAAAGGATATTACATAGGTAACATTTTAGGGGGAATTTTGGCCCCATAAAGCCTAATATAAGTGAAGCCTTTTGAGAAGTAATCTCCTATATTATTTCTTTGATGAAAGCTTTTATCCCAGGCCCTAATATCTCAGGCATGTCGCCTGTTAGGATCTAGTGAATTTCCACCATGAAATTGTCACAAAACCATCCTAAGTGAGTGTGTCCCTCATGTATCCTCCAAAAACTATTCTAAACATAAGGACTATCATTGGCTTCTAATCTATTTTTACTTTCTAATTGCCCAGCCAAAAGGTGCATGAAAATCAACTAGTGAGAGAAACAAGGCATTTATTTTCTCTGCTCTAGGACTACCTTTTCTAACTCTATCAATTTGGAGTGCATCTTCCTGCTCAGCTCTTCTTCCCAGGCATAAATGGGGGGATTTATTCTCCTATTACTTTGTGTTACTAGGTACAAGATATCCCTCCATACCACACTAAGTTCTTGTACTCCCAACAAGATATTAATCATGTCACAAAAATCTCTTACCCAAGGTTTGAATGCAGTTTTTATAATCGATAATTTAGTTTCTACGTTTGCATATGTATCAAAAAGCACTATGAATGAATCTAAATTAGTAAGCTGGTGAGACTTCCTTTCAATTACCTAACGTATGAGCTTAGAGTTCAAGAGTGTTAAGTCAAAGATTTTTGGGATGTACTTGGGTGCAATGTTGAACACTAGTCAATCCTTATTGTCTCTAAAGGTTTTAGTCTTCTCATCATAGGCTACCGCTAGCCATGCCATTAGGTCTATAGAGTAATACATTTTGGGATATATTAATTTCCCCACATTACTGGTCCACCTATTGCTTCTAGGAGCACCCAAGTTCTGAAACTTCTTCACTTTAGAGAACAAATCAGCTAGTAGCCATGGATAACGTTGTGAGTTCTCCTTGATGGATTCGAAACTCTGAATACAAGTGTTTTTAATTTTGTACTACTAGGCTAGTGTCAATTTCTTGTTTTGACCAGACTGCCTGGAGAAGTCATACATTCCCATTGCGGTAACTATTCCTTCAGGAATCTCGATATACGACATCTAGTCTGTGATGAATTTTACCGCCTCTTGGGTGTCCTTAGACATGAAGGTAGCTCCCCAAGGGTTCATTATTGCTCATAGAAATCACTTCAAATTATTGAAACATAGCCTTTTGAGTTCTCTTTAGCTCTCTACTCATCCACAATAATTATTCACTCTGAGATAACCAGGGTGGTAGTGGTGTTCGATAATGGGGGTTTAAGTAATTATTGGAGGAGTGGATTCATTGTATTTGTACAAGGTGTTATTAATATAGTGTCACCAATTACCTTTTGAATTTAGCCAATGAATGCTTACCATTGTGTTGTTTCTAAAATCGGGTAGCTATGGCATATATTCTTCCTCGGTCTATACCTCTGTGATGATCTTTGGTTTGTGTAACACTAATAATTTATAGTGTTCTCATTGGTTTTCAGGTGGTACCACTCTCTAACATGGTATTTAGAATGTGTTGGTGGTAGTATTTCTGGTAATTTCCTCGTATACATTCAACCACCTTGGTTTTATAAAAGAGTTAGCTTGAAAAGATATACTGTTAAAGAATGATCATCGTTATGAGCATTGATCATAGGATTTGATCATGGAAGTATGCACTTGTCGAGATTTCTTAACCTACACGTTGATTAGTCCACAGGGAAAATATATCATAACTGGGTTATCTTAGCCTAAGTATGATTATTAGGATTAATCAAAGTTTAATCAATACTTAAGATACCTTATCCATAATACTTACTCTTTAAAAATTGTTCATTGATCATAACACTCACCGTTAGATCTGATCCACTTCGAGCACCATCGTTGATATCCCTAAACTTGCATTATTGTTAGTCCAATGACATAATAAATGTATGCTAAGTTGGTCAGGAATATCTGGTCAAAAAAAACATGGTTAGTAGTAATTTAATTTGAAATACTTAGGTCGATAATTAATAATCATTGTGTTCATTAATCAAATTTTTAGACCTACATACAATCCTAATTTACCAATGTTAATCTGGTGATTAAAACTTTAATGATCTCTTATTAAAACATAGGCCTTCATAATCCGGTCATCTCTCTGAAGCATTCACCGTTCGATTAGGTAAAGGATGTGCATGCCTGTTAGATCTTCCAGATATGCGCCAAGGTTAACTGAGAGAGAGGGGGTCATTAACAACATATTAGACCCTCCTCTAATCTTAATTAGGCATTAATCTTAGCCTTATTAGCCTTTAATTAATCATTCAACCAAAATACCTTAACGTAATTAATCTTCGAACGCTTTGGAAAAGCACTGTCGTTGGATCAACTAATGATGTGCATTTTTTATATCCCAAGGGGAAAAAAATTAATACGTGCTTAGACCCTTGTTAATCACGATTAGCATAAGCTTTAACCTTTAATCACTCGATAATTTTATCTTGATTACCTTTTGGTCACCTTTATAAAGAACTATCATTGCATCTAGGCAGAGATGAGCATGACCGTCAGATCTTACTTTGACCATAGTTTCATCGATGATTGTTTTGTTAATATTCGATCTCTTCAAAAAAGCACTACAATTAGATCTGATGAGGATCGTGCGTTGTCATCACATCTGGTGAAGATGCAAGCCCTTTGTCAACTACTTAAATGTGTGCTTTAATAGTAGGTCAACTTCCTATGCATGCGGTCATCGAATCATCTTAGGATTGGGTGCTACAATTGATTTCTCTTGATCTGCAAGACTAATAACCAAGGAGGCACATAACTTTAATTTTAAACAATGTCAGATTAAACAAAATGGGAAAGACTAGTAACGTATTAATACCATCGTTAATCTTGCTTATCGGGAGCCAATGAAGTTTAATTAAAAATTTGAGCGCTTTAAACCTTAAACTCATGCTTAATTACTTGATCATTTAATATTAAGCTTGGAAGTAACCTTTAATACCACTTGTGTTTATCTTGTTTTACCCTTGGTGAGCACTTGTTCGTTTAATTTAATCAGGAGTGAGCGCTACCTTTAGATATTTTGGAGATGCTTGATGTTTAATAAAAGGGTGCATGATCTTTTAATCTTAGTTTAAGATCAGTGTTGATTTTTTGGCTTTAATAGTGGATTAGCCATAGATCAAGCGTAGTCGTCCAGATCTATAAACCTGCACGGTGCTTAACCAAAGGGCATGCATACCCTTGGATTTAATCAAATAAATTTTTTTGGATCTTCGGTTATACAACTTTGACCATGGTCTTTCTTGACTTAAACTTTGGGCTGCTAATGCAAGTGTGCCCGTCTAGATTTCGGAGGATGAAACACTATCGTTCAAATCTTTGGACTCGCATAACTTTTACCATGAAGGGGGCGCATACCCTCTTATGTCCACGTGATTTAATTTAAATTTAGGTTTATTTTATTTCTTTTTATGCCTGAATGTTTCAATCAACCTTATTAGAGACCTATGGACTTAGGGGATTTCCTTTGGTGGATATTACATTTGATTTATAACCCCTTTAATAAATCAGATAATGTTAAAGGTTAATTTTAACAGTTAAAGGAGGATCCCTTTAGTGAACGTTTGATTACTTTGAAATTAATATGATTTTTTATTTTTGGATAAGATTAACGGTCACAAAAAGGTAATTTTATTGATGGTTAAGGTCACGGATTTAGGCCTGATTAAGATGAATGTTTTTTTACAGTTGTTTTTAAAATCAAAAATTAAAAACCAATTTTACAGAAGCGAATGCAACAAAGACCAACAAATTTAGACAAAGGCTTTGGAAATCAAAAATTTAAATTTGGGGGTATCTGATGTTGAGTCAAATTTGGCTCCAATAGGTCCTAAAAACTAATAAATTACAAATGTAATTTAGATGGATTCTTTTGTATATAAATGGAGTTATTACTAAATTATTGGTACGGAGCGATGTAAAGTAGAATAATAAATTGATAAACCATGTTTGCTTATAGTATTTTCATATTGTTGAGATGTCAATTTTTAGTTATTTAGTTATGTTGTTGGCACAATTATCAGTTTTACTCACACCCAAAATTTGGATGGAGCTTAGCAAAACTCTCAACATACCATTGTCTTAAACTAATTATTGATTGGTTCTCTAAAACGTCACAATTAAACTATTTTCTTCACCTTATATGAGTCCCTTTGACCTCCTGTCTAATGGTATAAACTGTGAGTGGCCTAATTTTCTAGTAACAGTAATTTGATTTAAAAATCATTTTATTTCATTTCTCCTCGAGTCCAGAAGAATTTTTGAAGGAATTTTATTCATTATAGAGGAAATAGAAATTGAATTCAATTTGTGAAACGGTGTCTTCCTATCACATATCCTCTCAATGTGTGTTCAAAATTTTGGAACTAAGCTTCATGTTTTTTGCTTGCAAGAGCACTATGACTAAGACAAATCTAAATTTTTGTTGAACCAAGTGAATTCCATAGCATGTGTATCGCTCCAAATTTTTTGCATCCTTACCTTCAGGCTATAGGATCCGCGCCCGAAAGGGGGATGCGAGAAGGATGGGACAATACCTCGGACTGAGAGGCCCTTTGAAGGTCGCGCCTCTCGGGGAGGGGTATAAGGGTGAATTTTTGATGGATGGTGGGTTCACCAGGAAAATTTTGAGTGGCAGTTTCCACACCTAGGTTGAGAGTAGGTTTGATGTGTTCATTTTATACTTTAATCATTCAATTCCTAGGTTTGGCCAAGATGAATCTAAGCTATTCTATATGCCAATGCTGATTTATATGAATATAGAAAACATGAATAAGTGCTAAACACAGAGAGTATGCTAAATAAGATAGAATATACCTGATTTCGGATGTCTGATGAAGATTCTGAGGTTTGTAGAAGTCCAAATCATCTCAAATCGTACGTAATCATCTGAAATTGCACAGAATCATCTCAGATCTCAGTCGGTCATCTGAGATCAGACGAGATCATCGTCGATCTGATGAATTCGTCAGAAACCTAGTCACAAAAATAGATACCAAAAACCAAAAATGCAACTGCAAAAGCAAAGGGAAATGATAGAAATGACAGTAAATTTGCCTAAATGATAGATCCAGATAGTAATTAAAAGAAATGCATTAATTTAATAATTTGTTTTAACTTTATCATGCATCTATGCTAAATGAGGTGAACTCCAGGATGCAGGAATAGAATAAACCAAGTTAATGCATAAAGAAATGAAGAGAGAAGATAAAGAAATGCAAACTCTAGGCTCTGATTGCCCCCAATCTGGACTACAGTCGAGATCACCTCTAATCGTACGAGATCATCATCGATCTACGATAGGATCATCCAAAATCATCTGGAATCGCCTACGACGATCCGAGCTTGCTCCGACTAAAAAATAGTAAAATCCCTACAAGAAAACTTGAAATACGTAATGCAAACGAAGGTGTGAAGGTGTTCTAATGCACAAAAAGTTAAAGTTGCAAAGAAATCAGTCAGCTAGGGGGTTCAAGGGGATAAACTAAGAAAATCCTAGTTTATATAGGATTAGGGAGAGGTTAGGAGGTTGGAGATCATCCCAATTTGGGAGATCTCCAATGGGGGAGACTCTAACCACGTAGACACGCTTTCTACCCAAGTTAGAGAAGCTGTTGAAACAGAAGCTAATTATGAAAATTTGGTTTTGGGATGAAATCGTCTGGACGTTCTGTTCCAGATGAATTCGTCAGATCTGGGATGATTTCGTCTGATCGTCGATGATATCGTCCAATGGTCAAAACAAATCCTAAAAATGGCAAAAAACAAGGAGAGCGGGTAACGGGTGGTTTGGGTTAAAATTCAAATTTTTATCTTTTTACTAAGGTTTAACTACGCCAATTTTAGGGTGCTACATTTTGCCCCCTCTTTAGCGAATTTTTTGAAGAAAATGCGTTAAAGACGAGTTTTTCCCATTTTATGAGAAAGCAAAAATTTACTCCATTTTTTAGATGACGATTCTAGGTCGAATCGTACGACTGTTGACTATGGTGCCCCCTCCGTGTTTTTACCCAAATCGAACGTTTGAGGTAAAAGCATGGAAAAGCAAAATTAAAAAAATGTTGTTGGTTTTAAATAAAATTAAGAAAATAGGGTAAAACCCTAATTCATTTTTATTGTTCATTTTTACTGTTTTAGAGCTCTGTAGAAAAAATGGTTGAGACAACGCACCGATCGACAGAGGTCCGATGCGGGCTACGGGTAAGGATCTAATCCTAGTGAATTATGTTTTAATTTGTTTTGTGCAATTTTTTGTTTTAAATTTTGATTGTTTTGGGGCATCATGGCCGTTTTTAGGCCGTCGACGACGTCGGGATGAAATCGTCCCTATTTCATCGAAATCGTCCCTAGATCATCGATTTCGTCTGAGGGTAAAATCGATGAACTAGGGGCGATCCCGTCCAACAAGGGGCGATCCCCAAGTTGCGAAATAGGAGATGATTTCATCCTACAAAGGATGATTTTACCCAATTTAGGATGATATCATCCAATGGTGGACGATATCATCATTTTTATGAAATTAAGCTTGTTTGAATTGTATTTAATTTGATTTTAATGATTGGTTTATTAATGAATTTTATTGTTTTATTGTTTGTTTTGTAGAGGGGATTACTAAAGAGTCAAGAGTGGAAATACGGGGGCTGAGAGATGACATAGCCATGCTCGACTAGGCGGAGCGTGATCGACTAGCATAGGTCGGTTTGCAGCATGTGGCAGAGATGCCACAAGTATCGATGGACATGGGGCTATTGACAGCCCTAGCAGAGAGGTGGTATCCAGGGTCATCCTACTTTTGGTTATCGATAGGGGAGATGGCTCCCACACTAGAGGATGTATGGAGGATCTTGAGGATCCCCATATAGGGATGGTTGATGACTCCTATGGCCAATCAGGGCCAAGCGATGATGAGGTTGAGCGGAGACCCGAGCTTCACCCTGGAGAAGGGTGGAGTGAACATCGAGTCTCTAAGGTAGATGCCTGGGGCATCTAGGTTGACTCGGGTGTTGGTCGGGGTAGTGGGTGGCTTACTATTGTGCCACCAGAGTGGGTGCAGATTACCCTGGCTCCTTTCAGATGTGGTCTATGACATGAGAGACCATGGATACAGATATGCATGGGGTAGCTTTGTACTATGCCGCTTGTATAGGATCCTACATGGGGTCGTATACAAGGGAGGTCGATGTCTGGTTGTGACATCACTACTATAGGTTTGGTGTTGGGAGCACATCATGGTGCGGAGGCCGATAGGGCTCCCACTGATAAGGGTTGATCGGGAGAGGCCCTAAGTTTTCTATTGGTGGTTATAGAGAGGGTCACAATGGAGGATAGATCTATCGATGTCACGGAGGTTGCTAGATGACCTCATCCTAGACTAGATCACCTAGAGGCCATGGAGAGAGCATCCAGGGTGGGCAGAGGATGGGCAGGAGCTGGATCGCATCAGGCGAGTCTGTTGAGGATGGAGCGGGGAGAGGTAGAGCTCCATCGCTATGATCGAGTTTTGTGGTAGTTCGGTCTTCAATAGGGGATCCCTTCTCTCAGGGATTATGAGTACTCTCGGACTATTCGGGATAGTACTACACTAAGAGGCTCTAGATATGCAATGATTTTGGAGTCAGGATGTAGATGATGCCCCCATCCAGCCAGTGGATGGTGATGATGTTGGGGTTGTTGATGGATATGATGCCTGGTACGTAGGCATCCACCCTCCTCGGATGATGAGGGCATAGGGTCCGGTGCATGTCATGGTGCGATGGATGGGGAGGCGACATCAAGCTGCTATTGAGGCAGCATGGGGTCATGGTGGGAGAGAGCAATGACGGTCTCCATAGGAGAGATGCTAGAGGATGGCACAGGCTCCATAGAGGCCACAACAGATAGGGAGGAGGGAGGAGAGATTCCCTTCTTAGTAGGGGGAGAGGCCACCATCGCTCGATAAGGGCAAGGGTGTCGAGGTGGGGGAGAGCAGCGAGATGGTGGCTCTTCGGGCTGAGAATGCCCACCTCCGGGCTCAGGTGCAGACACTACAGGATGAGGCTACATGTCTCAGGGCTCGGAGCGGAGGGGCGAGCACTCAGGATCTGGCATGGGCTATTGCTCAGACCATGTTCTACCAGGGGTTGTACTATCACATGGTTCTAGAGGGGTAGAGGATACCATTGCCAGCCCCCATTGTAGAGCCGATCATGATGGGATCATCGAGGACATCCTCACGATCGATGACGAGGACCCGAGACACAGCCCGGACCTCTATGGGACCACCTCCTCCACCTCAGGGTGGGGAGGAGATGAGGCTGAGAGCTCGAGGGCTTCTCGAGGCTAGCTGCTATAGACTGTAGATTGTATATATTATTATTACTTTTTGAGGGGATTGAGTATGCCAGGGTATTGATTGTGGCATACCAATCCAGATGATGTACATAATTGATTGATATATATAGATTGTCTTTTTGATGATATGACTTGTGTATATGTTGTATGATGCTTTAATTTTGAATTTTGTGATTGATTATTCATGTAATTATGTCGTTGGAAATAAATTATAATGTTATGTCATGCCATAAAATTGTAAATGAAATAATCTGATGTGAATAAATTGGTTGTTTTGTGGTGTGATTTGATGAAAAATAAAAGGGACTTCTAACAATAATTTCAAAGGACATTGTCGTTGTTATAGACCATTTCATGGAGTCGCCGCTCACTAGGTCGTCAAGCTAATCCCAGTATAGAAATATTGCTAAAAGTAAAAGGGTGCTTAAGAGACTGTCTTAAGACTTTGTGTTGTGATGATGAAAAATGGTGATGGTGATGATTTGTTTTCAGATTTTCATAAAAAATATTATGCATGAGATATTAAAAGAAATATGATTTTTGCTAGGCATAAATTCCTAAGTGTGATAAAATTTTTGAATAAGTCCCTAGGAACTATACCATCATTGCAAAATTGAATGTTGACATAATGACATAAAATAGAAAAATTTGCGTTCTTTTTAAAGCACAATTGGGTAACATAATGATGTAAGCCATATGTTTTTATGAATTTAAAATGAATGGGAAATAAAATGAGAACAATGGTTTGCGCTAGGCATAGAATTATAGGTATAGACTTATACCATCATCACGAAATCCAAAAAAAGAATTTGATATTTTAGTTTTATTGCATGATTGATTTTTTGGTTTTGAGATAAACAGAAAATAATAATATATAAACATGACTTTATTTACTAGGTTTTTGAAGATGTGAAAGAAAATTTTTGTTTGTTGGAAAGACATATATTTAATTGTTTTTATGCTAAGCAAATGTTCTTAAATAAGAAGATGAAATGATTCAAAAAGAATTGCAGAGATATTTTAAATTATCTTAAAGACAAAAATGTAGATTTATAAGGAACCCTCATGTGCAAATGTGAGTTCATTACCGATCTTGATTTATCATAATGATACAAAATCTCTCAAATACAAATGTGTGTGCAATTGTATTGTTCATTCACCAATTTTGAGCAAGAGAATTTGATACAAGTAATTTGAATTAACCAAATAAGGGTTCATTGACCATGATTTATATGCATGTAACCATACCAGACTACTATGTAAGTCGGGTCATCAAGAGCTAGCTAATCCATAAGCCGACATAGGTCTGTACAAAAGAAGGTCGCTAATGTGACAGACATATCACCACGCTAGGGATTACCCAAGGCCAAGCGGGTTGGGCACAAACCACCTGTTATGGGGCTTACCTCACAGTTTTTGAATAATTGAGAATTCTAGGGATTCAAGCTCATTCACCCTTCTTTTCTTTTCAAGGGGTAGGGAAAAGGATTTTATTGCTTTTTGCTTTTCTTTTTTTTTTTCTTTTTTTTTTTGTATTTTTGCTTGGAACTGAGATAATGCTGAAATATTGCTGCGATGGTACAAAATAATATTTTTCTTTTTCTCATTTTCTTTGACTTTTTCTTTTGCTTCCTATACTAGGGATACTTGCTCGGATTGGCTGTAGAGCAAGGGATTTTTATTCTGGGTAGGGGTGAGCTTGTCCTTTTGTCAATTCTCAAAGATTCTAGACCATGTGCATGATAGGATAGCAGGGGAAACTTTTCGCTCAAGAAACCACTTCTACTATGTAGCATCATATCGAATTTGCAATGAAATCATTTTAATGTGAAGAGATATACTTGGTTCAAGTAAATAACAAGATCAGTTCTTCTATGCTCAAAACTTTATTTAATTCAACTGTGGACTTTGATATAAGAGAGATTAATAATCATACCAAATAAAATCAAGATATTTATTCATGTGAGTGTGAAAGTGCGGGATTCCAAATAAATGCTAATTTATCCAAAATAATTGAAAATATAACTGCAATACTTCAAGAATTGATAGGTACGAAAATAAAAAATGTTTTGAAGATTTTGATGATTTTGAAGTTTTTATATTTTGATTTTGATTGATGAATTGAAAGAATAAATACTGTTACTGTTTTGAAATTTTTATATGGATGACTAAAATGAAACAATATGCAAAATAACAATATATACAAATGATGAAATGACCAAATGTTATGCATAATAGCGCTTAAGATGCATAATGTTCATAGGTTCTTTAAGATCTTTACCATCTAAGGTAGCTAATTGGTATGCTCCTGAGCCAAATTTAGCAGTGATGATATACGGTCCAAGCCAGTTGGGCTCAAATTTACCTTTAAGGTCTTTAGTTGCATTAGTATTTTTTTGATTTTCTTTTAAGACAAGGTCACCGATCTCAAAGGATCGATGATGAACTTTCTTGAGGTATGCTCGCTTGAGCTTGTTTTGGTAGGCACGAAGATGCTCCAAAGCATTGATGCACTTCTCATCTAGGAGTTCCAACTGACTAAATCTGCCAACATGATATTCATCTCCTACTTCAGTATCTTGAAGTAGTAGAGCCAAAGAAGGAACTTCTAATTCAAAGGGAAAAATAGCTTCAGCGCCATAAACCAAAACAAAAGGTGAAGTACCGATGGGGGTGCGAACGCTAGTTCGATAAGCCCACAAAGCAGGATATAATTGGATGTGCCAATCTCGACTAGATTTATTGACCAGTATTTTGAGGATTTTGATTAATGTTTTATTAGATGCTTCTACTTGGCCATTACCCTGAGGATAATAGGGAGTGGACCAACGATGTTGAATTTTATATTTTTGACATAATTTTTTGACATCTTTATTTTTGAAACAAGTTCCATTATCTGAGATGAGATTTGCAGGAATTTCGAACCTACAAATAATTTGATTAAAAATAAACTTAGAAACTTGGGTTCCAGTGCAAGAAGCTAAGGGCATAGCTTCAACCCACTTCATGAAATACTCGATGGCGGTTATGATGAATTTGTGTCCATCAGATGACACAGGGTTGATTTTTCCAATGATGTCTAAGCCCCATTTTGAAAAGGGCCAAGGAGATGAAATAGCCTGCAGTTCTTGTGCAGGCGCATGGACAAGGTCAACGTGTTTCTGGCACTTGTCGCAATGGCGCACATAATCATGTGCATCATTCTCCATGGTAGGCCAAAAATATCCTATCCTAAGGAGCTTCTTAGCAATGGCGCTACCACTAAAATGTCCCCCACAAGATCCATCGTGGGCTTCACTCAAAGCTGATCTAGATTCTTCTAGATTCAAACATCTCAGTAGGATGCCTTCAAAAGATCTCCTATACAAGGTATTACCAATAATTATGAAGCGACTTGCTCGTCTACGTAATAACCGATGCTGGTTGCTATTACAACCTTCAGGAAAGGTCCCATTTTGAAGAAAATTAAATATATCAGTGTACCATGGTTCAGGAGTAGTTTCATTGATTAGAAACACATCCAAAGGTTCTAAGCATGATTTATTTGAAGCGGGTTCTTGGAGTCGATGAATAATGATGGTAGCATATTCATCATCTAACTCCAAGGGCAAAAGAGATGCAACTGCAGCCATAGCGTCAGCCGCACGGTTGCTAGTTCGAGGAATAGCTTCCAAGGTAACTTGATCAAATAAAGATAATAATTGTAAGACATATGCTTTATATGGACGTAATTTATCATCTCTGGTCTAGTAAACATCATTGATTTGATTTATGACAAGTTGAGAATCATCGAAAACCAATAGATTTTTAATTTTTAGTGCCAAGGCAGCTCGTAATCCAAGGATTAGAGCCTCATATTCAGCAGTGTTATTAGTGCAAGCAAACGTTAATTTAAAGGACAGAGGTATAAGATGTTTCTATGGAGATATTAAAATAATACCTGCACCAGCCCCACTCATGCATCGGGCTCCATCAAAGTATAGGGACCATTGCTCTGGATGGTCTACCTCTAGTTTAAGGCATTCATCAGGAAACTCAATGATGAGGGGATGGGTAGACTCTAAAGGTGCAGCAACTAATTGATCTGCTATGATTTGACCTTTAACAGACTTCTGTCCTATAAACGTGAGTTCAAACTCGCTTAGCGCAAGAACCCACTTTGTTGTGCGACTAGATAAATAAGGTCGACTCATGAGATATCGCAAAGGGTCAAATTTAGCAATAACATACGTTTTCTGACTGAGCATATAATGGCATAATTTTTATGTAGAAAATATGACTGTGAGACATAACTTCTCTAATATTGTATAGCGAGTTTCATAACTGATTAAGGTTCTGCTAATGTAATAATTAGCACGTTCTTTCTTCTCATCGTCAAGTTGAGCTAACATAGCTCCTAAGGCAAAATCTGAAGCAAAAATGTACAAGATAAATGGACGATCAGATCTAGGTGGTGAAAGCACCGGTGGTTTAAGGAGATATTGTTTGAGGAGTTCAAATGCTTCCTGAAATTCGTCGTCCCAATGAAAAGAGACATCTTTCTTAAGAAGCTTAAGAAAGGGTCCTATTTTGTCTACCAACTTATCGATGAAGCGATGAATAGCTTGAAGCTTACCTTGTAGACTTCGTAATTTAGATATATTTGTGGGTGCGGGCATATCAGTGATAGCCATGATCTTGAGAGGGTCAATTTCAATGCCACGTAAAGAAACTATAACCCCCAATAATTTATCGGACTTAACTCCGAATATACATTTAGCTGGATTCAATCGGATAAGATATTCCCTTAACCGATCAAATACTTTTCTCAAGTCATCTAAATGATCATCTTCTTTGATGGAACGAGCTATAATATCATCTACATAATCATGTAGAATATCATGCATCATATCATGAAAGATATAAGTCATGGCTCATTGATATGTTGCACCTGCATTCTTCAAACCGAATGGCATCACTTTCCAACAAAAGGTTCCCCAAGGGGTAATAAAGGTTGTTTTAGCCTGATCTTCAGGAGCTATCCTGATCTGATTATAACCATAGAATCCATCCATTAGGGATATCATTCCACTCCCAGTAGTAAAATCAATGATCTGATCCATGTTGGGAAGAGGAAAATCATCTTTAGGGCATGCAACATTAATATCTCTAAAGTCTGTGCAAACCCTAACTTTGGTAGCTTCTTTCTTAGTTACTGGAACTACATTCGAGATCCATTCAGCATAATCAATGGCTTGTATAAAAATAACCTTCAAGAGTTTTTCTAATTCCCCTTTGACTAGTAAGGCCACTTTAGGATGCATTTTTCTAAGTTTCTGTTTAATAGGTTTAGCATCCGGATGGACTACTAGGTGATGCATAACTACAGAAGGGTCTAATCCTGGCATATCTTCATATGTCCAAGCAAAAACGTCTTCATATTCTTTAAGGAATGCAATGTATTTATCTTGTTTTTCTTGACTCAATTCTGATCCAATGTTGATTATGTGAGGGTTATCTTCGGTTCCAATGTTAATTTTTATGACGTTTTCTACTTCCATGTGTAGATCTCTCTCAAAATTAGGTGGGGCGGGTGAAACGCCCAATTCTTGTAATTCTTCCAAGGTTAGCTTGGATAATTCATCTTGAGGAGTCATGGCCTCAAGCTGGGCTATACTAGGTATAGAGCCATCGAAATAAAATCCGTTATGTAACAATTCCTCAATGGAGACATCATGGAAGATATCTCCCTCCAACTCATCATCGGATTCAGCAATCATCTCAGGGTAAGCTATGGATAGCATATTACATGTAAATGGGTTATTCCTTAAATGCAAAGCATCATGTTTATCCAAATAATCTTGGTAACATATGAGATGGTCATCATCCTCAAATGGGAAGGGCTGACCTTTACTAGGAAATAGGCCCACACCACATCGGGTAGGCCATGGTTCTACCTCAAAAGGTTCTTTCATACCATTCTGGAAAGGTCCCAAACCTTTCCCTTTATATCCCAATTTAAGCATTATAGGCTTAGCTTTAATATACTCATTAGCAAAATAACATCGAGCATATCCATCATAATGAGTCTTGATGTTTCTAGGTATTCTTCCCTAGTCATATCCCTTATAAATAAAAGCACAGCTCCCGACTTGGTAAATACTTCCCATAGGTTGTGGGAGGCCCAAGGTACGAGGAGAGGGTGGCAATTTATTTAAAATAAGGGAATCTTGCATAGCAACGTTTGTTTTCTCTGATATAAGAATTTTAGATAAATCGGGTAAGAGCTCATCAGTAAGAGCGTAAGAGGTAGAAGGAACATTTCCTATATCTTTGGATGCGGAAAATATGCCTCTGGTAGGTGTAGATGTTGTAGAGATGTCTATGGATGGATCTATAGGTATGGAAGTTATAGGAGTAAAACAAGAAGCATTGGTTGTGGGTTTAGGATCTTTTTGAGGTCCTAATGTGGTTTGTTCGGAAGATGGTTGAACTATATGTAGAGGTGGAGTTGATGGAGAAAAAGTAGATGATGTTATGAGTGTGTGTTTCACACGTTTAGATGGATGATTAGAATTAGGATGTGTGGATGACAGAGCAGGGCAAAATTGAACTCCAACAGGTTCTGCCAAAGCACACATATCAAAGGGTCTAGGATCACCATGAATGGTAACCAATTGATTCTTAAATTCGAATTTAACACACTGATGTAAAGTTGAGGGAACAACTCGCATCGCGTTGATCCAAGGGCGACCCAAGAGTATATTGTATGATGCAGGGCAATGCACAATAAACACGGTCGTGTCTAAGGTTCTAGGACCAACTTGCAATGGGATAGTAATAACTCCACATGTTTCTTGTGTTTCGTCATTGAAGGCTTTTATAATCATATCAGTTCTTTTCATTTCATCACTTCTAAACCCAAATATTTGGTAGAAGTCAAAAGTGCAAATGTTTAAAGATGAACCATTATCAATCAAGACTCGTTTAACTGCTACATCTCCAATTAGGGCAGTAATATATAAGGGGTTATCCTTATGTAAACTATGTTGTGGTATATCTCTATCCCGAAAGTCAATACAATCGACTTCTCGAGTTATGATAGTATTGGACATGGCTTCAGGTTGAATATTTTGTGGTACCATCATTTGGCTTAATGTGAGCATTAATTCATCCCTATGTGTAGGAGAAGATCTTAAAAGGTCCAAAAGGGAAATTCTAGCTGTAGTATTTGATAATTGTTCATTAATATTATAAGGAGGTTTAGGTTGAACATTAGGCGCATGATTCCCTTTATTAGGAATTTTCAAAACAAATGGAGTTGATCCATCGTTCTGAGTTTGATCTTGTTGAGAATTTTGAGCCTGTTGTCGAGTAACAGCTCCGATGGTACCTACAATATTATTTTGTGGATGATGAATGGGTCTTGGTCTAGCATTTATGGCTTGTTCATTAGAAAGTAATTGGTGAGAAGATGGTCTAGTAATGACTCTTCTTGGAAATGGTTCTTCCGGAACCATAGAATTTGTGATAGGTTGAATAGCATCTGATTCATCTTCAGAACTATTCGATTGATTTGAGGTGATTTCCATGTCACTTTCAGTCTCGTATTCTGTATCACTAAGATCAAGTGTCCGAATATTATATAGAGGTCTGGTCGTAACCATGGATAAAGTTGTGTCAAATATTTGCGGATCATGAGCAGGTAAATGTCCACTAATAGTCCCTACATATCGGGTAGGAGGGGGAACATTATGATGCTCAATTTGATTAGCCACCTCTTTACCATGCTTTGGTAAAGGATGTTGAAATATGTCCAATGATTGATTGGCATTCTGATTCTGATTTTGGGGGATGTTCTTTTGAGCATTATTAGGAGGATTTTGTTTAGGTTGAAAGGCTTGCACCTCCATCTCATTGTTATCAATTAAATCTTGTATTTTATGTTTTAATATTTTACAAGAGTTGGTAGCATGTCCAGGTCCTCTATGGAAATCACAGTGTAAATCAGCTCTGTATCCGGGTATAGTTGGATCAGGTTCTCGGATATTTGGTAATTGGATCAAACCTCATTCTAATAATTATGGGAGAATGGTTGATAAAGGTTGATTTAACCTAGTAAATTCTCGAGGTGGTTTATCAGGAGGTTTCAGTATAAACTTCTCTGTTGTTTTCATAGCATTAATAGTAGCGATATTTCTACTATCAGTGACTCCATCACCCACAACTTGTTTATTTTTATATTGATTTCTGGATGTTTTCTCATCATCTTTCTTTTTAAGCTGACCTCTCCTAATGAGAGCATCTTCCACTCTTCGAGCTAAATCTATAGCTTGATCGAAGGTGGTCAAGGTAGCAATTGATAACTCATAGGATAGTTGTTCTTGTAAATTATTGATAAAGATATCCAACATTTCTCGATAAGGTAACACAAAGTGCAATTTTCCTATCAACTGTCTCCATCGAGCTAGGAAATCAGCAAAACATTCATCTTTGTCTTGTTTTAGGTTGTACAAATCTTTAATGGTTACATGCCTTTCAATGTAGGCACTAAATTGATGCACAAAAGACTCGGCTGTCTCTTCGAAATTCCTCAAAGAATGAGTGGGTAATTGATAATACCACTCTAATGCCATTCCTCCTAAACTTTTTGGGAACATTTTTAGTAATAACAAATCATCATGTGATATATCATGACATGCTATCCTAAACATATGAAGATGCTCTATGGGATCTTCCGTTCCTTTGTATATAGGTAGGACAGGCATAGGAAAGTGTTTAGGATATGGTTGTGCTACAACTATAGGATCTAGAGGCTGACTACACATCTCTCGATAATTGTACGAGGGATGGTAGGGATCTATCTGGTCCATGCGGGAGACTAACTATTTCACCATGGCTTCCAGATTACTAGTTTGTCCACCATATTGGTTCGGTGGTACATAAGCATGGGATTTGGTGAGCGTATGATGGCGTGACGTAAGGATTAGATGCTATATTGCTGTTATGCAAATGGTTGGTAGGAAGAGTATTATGAAGAAGATTTGTTGTAGCATTATGTTGTATCCCAGATTGTTGGAAATTGGTGTTTGGTTTTGTTTTAGGCTTTTGTTGATTTGAGGTATGTTGATCAATAACTTGGCGAAATAGAGCAGTGAATGACGGTTTCTTTTGTGTGGGAATAACCCTAGGCTTGGTAATAGGCACTCTAGATGGTTGGGTAACCTGTTGTTGTTGCATGTTCTGGATTATAGCGGCCATATCCAAATTGGATGGTCCAGCTTGATCACTTTCTTGATCAACGAAGGACAAGGGATTAGTGCGTGTGTGATATATTTCTTCTAGGGTTGCTTGAGTGTCACTAATTTGATCCTTGTCCATATGGACTGCTCTATTAAGGGCGCCAATATTAGTATTGAGGAACTTCCAGAAATGTTCCATATTCTCAAAAGTAACAGCTCCTTCCGGAGACATTTTAGGGGATGAGGATCCTTCCTCTCTAACAGTTTCTCTTTGTTCATTTCCTTCAGCAAATTCTTCTTCTTGTTGGTCTAGGGTTCCTTCTTCCTGAATTGGGTCTTCAGGAAGGACATCTGGTTTATTTATTGGTTTTCCTAACCAATCTTCTTCTACTTCAATCTGTTTTCCATTCCTAAGTCTAGTCATTATGCTTAAATTTAGATTTTAGCAAATATATATTGATATATATATATTTGCAACAAATTTGGGAGGTATATATTTTAATTATATACCTACTATAATACTTAAAAGAAAATGTTTTGATTTTTGTTATATTTTGTTTTGTTTTTGTTTTTATGATAATATTATAAAGAGAACAAACAACATACTAAATGCAAGAAATAATAATAATAAAATAATGGCTTAGTTTTCTATAAATAGTTTATAGATGTCATTGATGGGATCAAGTTCATCAGGAGTCATGAAATGCTCCTCTTCAAATTGGAAATGGTTTTTCAAGAATTTGACAAAGTGTGCTATGGTGATGTTATCTACTTCTGACTCTGACTTGTAAAAATAGAGCTCATGGCAATACTCTCGATATAACACAGCTCTAGGAACTCTATTCCATCTCTTTCTATCCGTAAGAATGACCTCTTGATCCTCTATACGAGATAGAAATTTATGTACTACAACTGCATTGTCGAGGTATTCCTCAAAGGTGTACAATTCGGAAGACACAAGGGCTCTTTTATCTGCTAACCACCTATGGCAAGCTCTCTGAAGCTCATGATATAAGGTCACTTGATCAGGATCCAGGATTCTATCTAGGACAAACCTCTTGATTTGCCTAAGTTCGGTTGATCTAGATGAAATAAGATTCAATCTCCTATTAAGTTCGTCCCATAAAGGTGGGACTCTATATGTTTGAGATACTCTAAGCAAAGAAGTAATCTCTATAGCTGCTAATTGATTCTCAACATTAATGGTGACAACTCGTATTTTATTATAATCTACCATCTAAATATGATATGCAACTTAAATTGTTTGTCTGATGATTCTAAATGCATTTATGTTTTTTTTTTTTGGATTGTTTTCAAAAGGTTTTTAGTTTTCACGTCGGGTTCACCAAAATGTATCGCTCCAAATTTTTTGCATCCTTACCTTCAGGCTATAGGATCCCACCCGAAAGGGGATGCGAGAAGGATGGGACAATACCTCGGACTGAGAGGCCCTTTGAAGGTCGCGCCTCTCAGGGGAGGGGTATAAGGGTGAATTTTTGATGGATGGTGGGTTCACCAGGAAACTTTTGAGTGGCAGTTTCCACACCTAGGTTGAGAGTAGGTTTGATGTGTTCATTTTATACTTTAATCATTCAATTCCTAGGTTTGGCCAAGATGAATCTAAGCTATTCTATATGCCAATGCTGATTTATATGAATATAGAAAACATGAATAAGTGCTAAACATAGAGAGTATGCTAAATAAGATAGAATATACCTGATTTCGGATGTCTGATGAAGATTCTGAGGTTTGTAGAAGTCCAAATCATCTCAAATCATACGTAATCATCTAAAATTGCATAGAATCATCTCAGATCTCAGTCGGTCATCTGAGATCAGACGAGATCATCATCGATCTACGAATTCATCAAAAACCTAGTCATAGAAATAGATACCAAAAACCAAAAATGCAACTACAAAAGCAAAGGGAAATGATAGAAATGATAGTAAATTTGCCTAAATGATAGATCTAGATAGTAATTAAAAGAAATACATTAATTTAATAATTTTTTTTAACTTTATCATGCATCTATGCTAAATGAGGTGAACTCCAGGATGCAAGAATAGAATAAACCAAGTTAATGCATAAATAAATGAAGAGAGAAGATAAAGAAATGCAAACTCCAGGTTCTGATTGCCCCCAATCTGGACTACAGTCGAGATCACCTCTAATCGTACGAGATCATCGCCGATCTACGATAGGATCGTCCGAAATCATCTGGAATCGCCTGCGACGATCCGAGCTTGCTCCGACTGAAAAACAGTAAAATCCCTGCAAGAAAACTTGAAATACGCAATGCAAACGAAGGTGCGAAGGTATTCTAATGCACAAGAAACTAAAGTTGCAAAGAAATCAGTCAGCTAGGGGGTTCAGGGGGATAAACTAAGAAAATCCCAGTTTATATAGGATTAGGGAGAGGTTAGGAGGTTGGAGATCATCCCAATTTGGGAGATCTCCAACGGGGAAGACTCTAACCACGCAGACACGCTTTCTGCCCAAGTTAGAGAAGTTGTTGAACAGAAGCTAATTATGAAAATTTGGTTTTGGGACGAAATCGTCTGGACGTTCTGTTCCAGACGAATTCGTCAGATCTGGGATGATTTCGTCTGATCGTCGACGATATCGTCCAACGGTCAAAACAAATCCTAAAAATGGCACGAAAAACAAGGAGAGCGGGTAACGGGCAGTTTGGGTTAAAATTCAAATTTTTATCTTTTTACTAAGGTTTAACTGCGCCAATTTTAGGATGCTACAATATGTAGGTCTTAAGTGGCATTACCTTTGTCTCTCAAAATTTACAAAATGCTTCTCTTCACAGATTGAAATTGAAAATATAGATAAATCCTTTCGTTCTTTGTACAAAGATATATGTGGCTGAGGAGGAACTAATGTACTCTTGGACATGAACCTAATGGGGAAATCATTCATGTGATTGTTTAATCCCTAACCAAATTCTTTGGTGAACACATGCAGGTCTCGTTCTTAACTTACACATAACTTGTGTTGTATGGTGTATGGGACCCATTAATGTTCATCACTATGACTTCCATCATATGTTGGATACTATGTGAAGGCACACAAATGTTCCCTCTGACCTGCCTTGATGTGAATCATGTAAACCCTAAAATTAAAATGATATTGAAAATTTTCATTAAGCTTTAAGACTGCAATATTTCATTGATATTTAGTGATTTTAGAAACCAAAGGATAAACTTATCAAATATTTTAATTGGATGGTGTTTATTAGTTACCATTAGTTTAAATTTAAAATTATAGAATAGTGATATTTTAAGGAGACTAGTTGGAATTGATTGTATTATGTTGTATTTTTGGTCATGCTAAAATATGAATATTGTCTTGGTTTATACAAGTAAACCACCTTCGAAGTGATTCTCAAATTTACTGATGTTATTTAGCTTTTTTTATGATAAATAAATCCATGATATATCTCCATCCATCATTAATCTAGAGCCCTAATGCCCTTAGAAACTAGTCTCTCCTAACAGTCAAGGCCAAAAAAAAATAGATAAGGCTAAAGAATCTATGCCAAAGAAATCCATGATCTATCTTTGTCCATCACTAATCAGGGGCCTTAATGAACTATGGGTATGCTACCTAGTGACCGTACCTTTGTCCAAATAGGTTGGCATAGAGAATTTTCATCTGGTATCACTCAATCCATCAGAGCTAGTGTAATGTCCCCTCCTCGTTCATGAGCTGAGACAGGTCCTGATAACCTATCCAGAGTCCCTGTAGGTTGATCAGTGCTTTTGCTAGGGGATTCATCCGTTCATGGGGGTTACTATTTATAGATATTGCTATTTTTAGCAGTGTGGGCCCGATGTAGTTCTTCCAATTTCGTAGAGTCATTTATTTTGTGGATGCAATATTTTCCCAAGTCTAAGTTGGCATCCCCTTGGTGAGTAAATAAATTAATAAATTCAAGTTATATTATTAAGTCATAAAGTGACTTTAAAAAGGGACATAAAAGGGCCCTCTTTTAAAAACAATGTTATATCAACTAGGATGGGGTACAAGTTGGGCCCCCCATTCCAAGGAGAGATAAGGAAATAAAACAATATTAAATTTTATGCTTTTTGGTTCCAAATCCAAGATGGGCGTAGCTTTCATAAAAAGGAGGAGTTTTTGGGGGTTTTTGGATTCATTCACATCTTTGCTATCTTGGAGAAACTCTGCCAGTTTTCATGGAGAAAATTGCAGCTTGAGGCTTGTGGAGACGACAACCTCCATGAGTAGCTCTGATTTCGTGGGTGGAAGATCTCACCTAGTCAGATTATTGGAGTCCTTACACAGAGGGCTCATTTGGGCATCACAGATTCAGCAGTAGGGTTTGAGGATTTTTGAAGTTTGGGTTCCAGGAAAAGTGATCATCTGGGTTTTTCAGTTTTTGGCCATCTTCATCTGGGTAGAAGTTAGTTTCGCATCCTAAAGAGTAAATTTGCATTTCTGGGTCAGATCGAACTGCTGCTTGGAGGGCTTTGGAAAGTGTGTTTGGTTCATAACTCATTATTCAGCAAGGGTTTCAATCTGGGTTTTTTATCACACCTTCCTCATGCTTGGGCGACCCCTTTAGGGGTGATTTCAGGGTTTGTAAGTGCAGCCATTAATTTCTTTTGCTGACCGTACCATCCAGGGAGACCGTACAGCTACCCAGGGAAGCGTGCAGCAGGAAAACAGTCATAAAATTTTGATGTTACTGCCCAGATCTGATCAGCAAGTAAATACGAGCTCATTGCACTTTACGGGAGGCGATTCGGAGTCCGATTGAAGAAGTTACAAGCATTTTAATGATTTCCAGTTGTGCATTGTACAATTTCAGTCTTTAATACCAGATCTGTGCTTGCAATTTCAGGTCAGAAATTTTAATAAAATATTGTTATTTAGTGTGCAGTTTCATTTGGGTTCCTTTTCAGTTCGAGTGTGGCGTTTTTGAAGTTATTTCATGCATAGCATTTTCCTTTCAAAGCATAAAAAAATAATACAAAAAAATAGGAAAAACACAAATTAAAAAAAAAAAAGAGTAAAACAGAGTACATTCGGAACAACAGTTAAGGGGTGTACATTGTAGTGGTATCAGAGCTCATGTTAACCCCTGCCAGCCTGTTGGGTCATTAATGCATACACATCAGTATTATTTATGGAGAAATAAATCCAAACCAGAGTTTAATCAGCAGGAGGATATTTTGGAACAGCAATAGGAACAGGGTAGTTTGTCCCATAGGTCAGGTGACAGTGGGTCTACGAAATCTAATTCACAGGGGAGTATGGGTGACAGGTAGAAAGGTAGACAAGATTCAGTTAGTCCCAATACCAGGGGTGAGAGGCAGTTTACTTTGATGATGGACATGATGTCACAATTGTTGGGGAAGTTTCAGCAGGGAATACCCATCCAACAGGTATAGGGTACAGGTCTTACAGAGCATAATGGTGCTCATACAACAGAGACTAGTCATGCTAATCAGCATACTAGCCGCACAGTCTTTTCCTCTAGACCATTACAGCCTACATTTGCTCCTCGGGTTGAGACACCAATAGTGCAGACTCCTCCACTTTCTATAGCAGATGAGTATAGGGAGGCTTATGTGGAGTATGAGACCCTTCCTGATGAGATTAAGGCACTCACCACATTTAATGACTTTGTGCATGAGAAGAGATCAAGGGGCAACTTCCACAGACAGGATCAGCATGGGCCACCTCCTCAGCATGAGGTGCATCATGCATTGAGCAAGGTGACATTACCCCACTTTGATGGTAGTGGGAGGACCACAACACGAGCATGGGTTGATAAGTTAGATACATTTGTCACTCTCCGATCTATTCCTGAGGACGAGGCGATTAAATTCGCTACACTGCATTTAGATGGAGCAACACACGATTGGTGGTACCATGGTCTCACTACATTGGGGCATAGATATATCACATCTTATGCAGTGTTCACGGAGAAGCTCATAGACAGGTTCGACAAGAAGGATCCAGAATTACATTTTAGAGAGCTTGCTCAATTGAGGCAGTATGGGTCATTGGAGGCTTACATCTCCGAGTTTCAACGTTTGTCAGTGATGGTGGTAGACATCTCAGATAGGAGATTGACCATACTATTTATGGAGGGACTTACAGAGCCTATCCGTGGTTGGGTCAAAGCATTTGATCCACCTTCCCTAGAGGATGCTATGAAGAAGGCACGTAGTTTGGAGTTGGCTGCCCCTAAAGCAAAATTTCAGTCAAAGCATTTTCCAAGCAAGGATAGTAAAAAGCCATTCCAAAAAACATTTGATCAGCCCAAACATACCTTTAAGAAACTTGATGAAGACACACTCAATGACCTTAGGAAGAAGAACTTGTGCTTCAAATGTCAAAAACCTTGGAAACCGGGGCATAAGTGTGAAGCCAAGGGTACATTGCAGCTCATTGAGTATCATTCTGTAGATGAATCCATTGCTGATGATTCTGAACAACAATCTGAATTGGAGGACAGCGATGAAGAACTCCCTTATTTTGAGCCAAATAAAGAAGAAAAACATGAGGAGAAGCAAGAAGAAAAGGGGGATGAAAAGAAGAAGGGTATGTTGGCCCAATTGCATAGTTTTCAGAGCTCACAGTCACTGAGGATACGTGGTGTGTTACAGGGACAGCGTGTGGTTGCATTGATTGATACAGGTGCAACTCACAACTTTGTTGATGAGGAATTGGTTGCACGAAGAGGACTGAAAATAGAAGATATAGACAGCTTTCAGGTGATGGTAGCAGATGGATTTACTATTACATGTTCTAAAATGGTGCCACAGTTGAAGATGAAAGTGGGTAACCATGAGATTTGCGATGATTTTTATGTGGTCAGCATAGGAGAGCTTGATTTGATTTTGGGACTCCAGTGGCTCCGATCATTGGGTGAGATTGTACTCAACTTCCAAACTATGGAGTTGAAGTTCCAATCGGAAGGTCACAATGTGGTCCTTAGAGGCATGTCAGATGGAGGACCCAGGATAGTATCCATTCGGCGCATGGAGAGACTTCTCAGGCATAACATGGTGGAGTGGGCAGCAGAATGTATCATTATGCCTACAGCAGGAGCAGAGTCCAAACACCAGTATCACCCAGATATCTATGCAGTGCTTCAAAAACGGAGCAAAGTTTTCAGTGATATACCTCCAGGACAGCCATCGGATAGGGGTACCGAGCACGTTATTGAGTTGGAGGATGGGGCCAAGCCCATCATTTCTACACCTTACAGGCATCCTAAGAGGTTTAAGGATGAAATAGAAAAGCAAATTAAGGAGTTATTAGAGATGGGATTCATTCGGCCTAGTAAGAGCCCATTTGCCTCTTCAGTTGTTTTGGTAAAGAAAAAGGATGGGACACTCCGTATGTGCATTGACTACAGGCCATTAAATAAGAAGACAATTAAGAACAAGTACCCTATACCTCGGATTGACGAGTTGATTGATGAGTTGCATGGGGCTTGTTACTTTTCCAAGATTGATCTGAGGTCCGGTTATCACCAGATTCGTATGAGGGAGCAGGACATAGAAAAAACAGCGTTCAGGTGTCATTTCGGTCACTTTGAGTACATAGTTATGCCTTTTGGGTTGACAAATGCACCAACGACATTTCAGTCTTGCATGAACAGGATCTTCAGTTCACAGCTTCGCAGATTTGTTTTGATCTTCTTTGATGACATTCTCATATACAACAGGTCTTGGGCGGAGCACTTGAGACATTTGGATGAGGTTCTTGGCATCCTGGAGAGGGAGTCACTCTACGCCAAGGAATCCAAATATGAGTTTGGCTTGTCAGAACTCCTATACTTGGGGCATATTATTAGTGTTGATGGAGTTCGGATGGATCCTGAAAAGATCCGAGCTATCATTGATTGGCCTCCACCCACCAATTTGACACAGCTTAAGGGATTCTTCGGGTTGTGTGGGTTCTACAGGAGATTTGTTAGAGGATTTTCCTAGTTAGCAGCCCCACTCACAGATTTGACCAAGAAGGGGGCATTTGTATGGTCCGAATCAGCACAACAGGCCTTCGACTATTTCAAACAGGTTGTAGTTTCTAGTCCAGTTTTAGCAGTTCCGGATTTCTCTAGACCCTTTGTGCTTGAGTGTGATGCTTCAGGTGAGGGGATTGGTGCAGTATTGATGCAGGACAACCACCCTATTGCTTTTGAGAGCAGGAAGTTGAGGGGGAGTGAACGGAGTTATTCGGTATATGACAGAGAGATGTTGGCCATTATCCATGCATTGGCCAAGTTCAGACAGTATTTGGTTGGGGGAAAATTCATCGTGAAGACGGATCATAACAGTTTAAAGTATTTCCTCAATCAGAAAGATCTCAATGATCGTCAGCAGAAATGGGTGAGTAAGATCCAAGCTTATGACTTTGACATAGAGTATGTGCGTGGTAAGAAGAATGTCGTTGTCGATGCATTGTCCAGGAGACCGCACATATGCTCACTCACAGAGATTTCTGATGATTGGAGGCATACTATCATTGCTGATTATTCCTAGGATACATTTGCCAGCAACATTTTAGATGGTTCTCACGGTGATGATAGGTATGTGGTGAGAGATGAGATCATTTATTACAAGGATAGGATTTGGCTTGTGGCAAACTCTAAGCTTAAGAGGCAGATTTTCAGTTGTTTTCATGATGCTCCCATGGCCGGCCACCCAGGTTACTTCAAAACATACAGGCAGGTGCGTGAGAGGTTTGCATGGAAAGGACTTAAGGGGGATATTCTACAGTATGTCAGAGAGTGCCACGTGTGCCAACAGAATAAGAATGAGCACACTTATCCAGCTGGCCTATTACAACCACTTCCCATTCCTGCCAGGAAGTGGGAAAGTATATCTATGGATTTTGTCACTGGTCTTCCCAAGGTGCAGGGGAAGGATTGCATTTATGTAGTAGTAGATCGGTTGACAAAATATGCGCACTTCTTCACCATATCAGTAGGGTACACAGCTGCACAGGTGGCGGATTTGTTTTTTTGGGAGGTGTTTAGACTTCATGGGGTGCCGAAGAACATTGTGAGTGACCGGGACAGCAAGTTCATCAGTTTGTTTTGGCAGGAGTTGTTCCGTTTATGTGGCACTGAATTAACACCTAGCACCAGTTACCACCCTCAGACGGATGGACAGACGGAGGTGGTAAACAAGTGGCTTGAGGGATATCTTCGCAATTACATTTCAGGTGAGCAGAAGGCGTGGGTCAGATGGCTCTATTTGGGGGAGTACTGCTACAACTCCTCATATCATATGACCATCAGGATGTCTCCTTTCATGGCACTATATGGGTATGATGCTCCCAGCTTTATGGATTTGTTAATAGGAGATAGCAGAGTGCCGAAAGCAAAGGACCTATTACAGGATTGTCAGGATATTATGCGTTCTCTGAAAGATAACATCCAGCAGGCTCAGAACCAGCAGAAGAAGTATGCGGACCAGCACAGGATAGAGCGCACATTTGAGGTTGGGGATTTGGTCTATCTTCGCCTACAGCCTTACAGACAGTCCTCGCTCAAGAAGAGCGGTGCCGAGAAGCTCAAACCTCGTTTTTATGGGCCTTTCAGAGTTATCAGGAGAGTGGGCGAGGTAGCTTATGAGTTGGAGCTCCCAGAGGGCACTAAGGTCCATAATGTGTTTCATGTGTCTCGCCTCAAGAAGGCGCTAGGACATAAGGTGACACCAGCAGCTGAGTTGCCTCCCCTCGATGAGGAAGGCAAGTTGATATTGATTCCAGAGGCCATCTTGGACACTAGAGAGCGTACTCTCAGGAGGCGGATAGTGAGAGAATACTTGGTGAAATGGCGGAATCTACCGATTGAGGATGCTACGTGGGAGAGTGCAGAGATCTTACAACATCCAGATCTTCGATTGCTTGAGGACAAGCAATCTTGGGAAGGGAGGACTGTAATGTCCCCTCCTCGTTCATGAGCTGAGATAGGTCCTGATAACCTATCCAGAGTCCCTGTAGGTTGATCAGTGCTTTTGCTAGGGGATTCATCCGTTCATGGGGGTTACTATTTATAGATATTGCTATTTTTAGCAGTGTGGGCCCGATGCAGTTCTTCCAATTTCGTAGAGTCATTTATTTTGTGGATGCAATATTTGCCCAAGTCTAAGTTGGCGTCCCCTTGGTGAGTAAATAAATTAATAAATTCAAGTTATATTATTAAGTCATAAAGTGACTTTAAAAAGGGACATAAAAGGGCCCTCTTTTAAAAACAATGTTATATCAACTAGGATGGGGTACAAGTTGGGCCCCCCATTCCAAGGAGAGATAAGGAAATAAAACAATATTAAATTTTATGCTTTTTGGTTCCAAATCCAAGATGGGCGTAGCTTTCATAAAAAGGAGGAGTTTTTGGGGTTTTTGGATTCATTCACATCTTTGCTATCTTGGAGAAACTCTGCCAGTTTTCATGGAGAAAATTGTAGCTTGAGGCTTGTGGAGATGACAACCTCCATGAGTAGCTCTGATTTCGTGGGTGGAAGATCTCACCTAGTCAGATTATTGGAGTCCTTACACAGAGGGCTCATTTGGGCATCACAGATTCAGCAGTAGGGTTTGAGGATTTTTCGAAGTTTGGGTTCCAGGCAAAGTGATCATCTGGGTTTTTCAGTTTTTGGCCATCTTCATCTGGGTAGAAGTTAGTTTCGCATCCTAAGGAGTAAATTTGCATTTCTGGGTCAGATCGAACTGCTGCTTGGAGGGCTTTGGAAAGTGTGTTTGGTTCATAACTCATTATTCAGCAAGGGTTTCAATCTGGGTTTTTTATCACACCTTCCTCATGCTTGGGCGACCCCTTTAGGGGTGATTTCAGGGTTTGTAAGTGCAGCCATTAATTTCTTTTGCTGACCGTACCATCCAGGGAGACCGTACAACTGCCCAGGGAAGCGTGCAGCAAGAAAACAGTCATAAAATTCTGATGTTACTGCCCAGATCTGATCAGCAAGTAAATACGAGCTCATTGCACTTTACGGGAGGCGATTCGGAGTCCGATTGAAGAAGTTACAAGCATTTTAATGATTTCCAACTGTGCATTGTACAATTTTAGTCTTTAATACCAGATCTGTGCTTGCAATTTCAGGTCAAAAATTTTAATAAAATATTGTTATTTAGTGTGCAGTTTCATTTGGGTTCCTTTTCAGTTCGAGTGTGGCATTTTCGAAGTTATTTCATGCATAGCATTTTCCTTTCAAAGCATAAAAAAATCAGAAAAAACACAAATCAGAAAAAAAAAAAAAAAAAGTAAAACAGAGTACATTCGGAACAGCAGTTAAGGGGTGTACATTGCAACTGGTGAAGTAGGTTGTGATGGGTTGATGGTGAGGGGGTGAGATCCATCTGGAGGAGAGTTTCTTTATTGATAAAACTAAGTTGTCTCCCTAAAAAAATAGTGTGAGACATCATTGGTCCGGGTATTTGAAGAATGTGGATAGAGATTGAGAGTTATCCTTGAAAAGGCAATGAAATCTACCTCAGATCTCATAGTAGATGGGACATAAAAAAATAAAGTGATACAAGGTTTCAATTTCTTCCAAGGAATAAAAAAGGTGAACCCGCTCCTCCCTTGGAATATGGTAATCTAACTCAACTCGAATTTGGTGGGAGAACACCCTGAGTTATTCAATCAGGATCTAAATGTTATGCATTGTGTGTTGTTGAAGGTAGTGTGGCCTATCCTACCATCTTGAATCTGAAGGAAGTGCTCGTGATAGAAAGACAATTTAAGGGAAAGAGGGACAACATGAGAGATCCATGTGTAGTTGGTGTACTAGAGACTAACATCCTTTCGGATCTCATTATGCACCTTCACCTTATTATTCCTAAATAGGGGGAGAGCACACAAATAATAATTGGGAAGCCTATTGATTTGTATCTGAATACTTGTATTGACCTAAAAATACCAGCTCCTTTGATCCTCCCAAGAGTAGGGACAATTTAGGCTACAACAACCTATCTACTTTGCAAGTCGATTATTATCCAGAGCAGAGAACTAATAGAACTGAAAGGGAAGCTCTAGGGATGGTGTATGTTGTCCAAAAATTTAGACACTATTTGCTAGCCAATTCTTTTGCCTTTTACGTTGGACATCAACTATAATTGTATCTGATAAATAAATCGACCATTCACAAACGAGTTAGCAAGTGTCTCATTATGTAGGAGTTTGTATTTTCAGTAGTGGTTAGATCCAAAAATAAGCATGTAATAGCAGATTAATTGTCAAGGATTTGCTTCGGAGAACCTACAGGAGTGTTATAAAAGTTCCTTGATGCTTAGGTGTTTACCATAAGCGCTATACCATCAGGTTATAAATCAAGGTTACAAAATTATCAGGGATGGGGGATGGGTTTTGGGAATGGTGAGGGATGGAAAGCTAATTTTATAAAATGGTATGTATAATAATAGTATGTGATGAGGATATTATGGGCTGCCCTCATCATATTTAGAATTATTTACACAAAAAAAGTAGTTTACAACAAAAATATTTAGAAGCCATTAGAATAATTTACAACAAAAATAGTCTCATTTACAACAAAAGACACAATGTACCTACAAGAAATTAAACTTTTATACTTTTGGTGATGTGTATTCACCATGTACTTGCTTGTGCTTGATAAGAATGAATAGAAGCTGAACAAATGTAGGCGCTTTGCATGTTATTGAAACTATTATTCTTAAACAATATGAGGAATGCATGAACAAAGATATTGGTGTGTGGTCAATTTAGAGGTAATATAAAATGAGATAGGTTGATAGATGGGTATAAACAACTACAAATATGCAAGCAACATGTGATGGAAACAAATGGATAGTGCATGGATGACATGACAATTAAAGTACAAGTTAGTGTATGTGATCTAGGAAAGACATGGTAAAGAGGTGAGGAAATAATATTTGATACAAAATATATAATACTCATCATTTTCTAGATTACAACTAAAGATATAGATGACTGTATTACAAATCAATATCAGTTACAAAATATTCTTGATGCAAGGTAAAACTACATAAAGCATCATAAATACAAAATTTAAATTAAAATGACAAAGGTGACATATGATAACATGGCATAATGTACCTTATGTTCCAACCTAGAGATGCATATCTTTTTTTTCTCAATGCACAACTGATCTGCAACAATCAATACACTCCATAATATTTTTTTTTTAATCTTAAGTGACGCCCAACTTTGGGGGATGACTGGGTGTCCCTAGGTATGCCCAGTCATTCCCCATAATATACCAATGGTATAGGTACTACCACCTACTTCCTAGTGATATATATATATTGGTGACCAAATACCTAACAAAATAGGTTGAGGTAAGAGCACTATTGAACAATTTTATAAAGAGTATAACATGGTTTCTATATGAATAAGTAATAAATAGATTTTGTATTCCTCTATAGTTGACAACTAATGGAGGAGGTCGAGGTAACTTTGTGAATGAAGTAATCAAGAAGCTGATAACTGAGTTTAAGATTTTGCATTCATTGTCAAGTCCATTTTACCCTAGAGTGAATGGACATGCGGAAGTGATGAACAAAATCTTAGTGTCAATAGTGTATAAGACTTGTGGAATATAAGTATATTGGGAGGAGAAGTTGCCATCAGTCTTATGGGCATATAGGACAACATTTAATCCAGCAACAAATCATACACCATTCTATTTAATGTGTGGATAGGAGGCCCAATGGGAAACATAAGTGGCCCAACAAAGAAGAAAGTTGTAGCATGATAAGCACATGAGGAAGATGGAATTGAAACCAAGTGACTTCATTTTGAGATATAATGGCAACCGGGATATCAAGCCAAAAAAATTGAAAAAATTATAGTTTGCACCCTTCCAAGTGGTAGATATGATGGAAAATGGCATAGTTAAATTGAAGAAAATGGACGAACATGTTGTTCCTGAAATAGTGTGTGGATAAAAATTGAAACCTTACAGAGTGAGAGAACAATATTTTTATATTCATATGGATGAGGCAGAAAGTTGAGAAAGACAACCAAGAGCATATCGTGCACAAGGGGAGTCAACCCAAAATAATATGGAACACTAGGATGTGGAATATGATATAGAAATAAGAAGGCTATTTGCAAAGGAACAAGAAGTACAACCAATAGTAGAGCAGCAAGAATTAGTACCTCATCCAAATGAATGGAGAAGAATATGGGTGCATGTATGATCTCCAAATAGAACTGAAGAATATGAGTAATATATGTTGATTCCCAGATATAGAAGAAGAATTGGGAAAAAGAAGTTGGTAGGATTAAGGCCATTAGCTCAAATTGGGTTCTTACAACAAATAATATGAGAAGAAACTCAAAGGTTGTAAGAAGAATATAAAACTATGTTGATAAAATGCAAGAATGAGGGTGCATATCATCCAAAATTTGTATGATACAATGAAAAGGCTGAATGAATGAGAAGTGAGAAGGCAACAAGAGTAAGAAAATGAACTTGAACAACAAAGAATAGTTGAATAAAGATCAAGGCAAGAGGAAAGGCAATAGAAGGAGCCCGAGGATCCTATGCAATATTGACTAAGTGGGGAAGATGTTGCTAAGATATTATGGAGAGATGTTATGGAAGCACCAACATCTTTGAAAGATGAAGAAATATATTAGGTGACGAATACAAGCAGTGATAGCCTTCCTCCAGTCAATATCAAAAGAGATAGTTCAAGTTCTAAATCTGACCTCTTGAGAAGATATAGAGAACCGCAAATTCGTCCCAAGGTACAAAGGTATCTAGATGCAAATAGGCAACTTAGAAGACAAATGGATGAAGTTAGAAGACAAAGGAGACGCTTAGAGGAAGTGCCTGTAAGGATTCAGGAAGAAGAATCTAATATATTGTGAGAAAAATATAGAGGTAACTTAGGCAACTCGAGGAAAAAATCATGTCTTCTTGGTGATCTAAGGATGCCTAGCAAAGGGAGGAGTTTGATTGGTCTCCATATCAATGGCTCAAGGGAAATAAATTTCCCTATTGCTACTTGTAGGTTGTAGGGTCAATGTGATGGGCACAAGGACCTTTCGTTGATCTCGTATAAAATAATCAATTAGTATGTGACCATTAGGTTGGGCCATTAGGACCACCTAGAGGTCTCGACTGACCTAGAGACATTGCCATGAATGACCAAATAACTGGATAGATATTGAACAACTTGGAGTTGGGAGAATGTAGTCCCAATATTGGGAGATTCACTTGATAATAAGAGGAAGGTCCATGGCATTGTTATATGGTAGAGGAAGATATCAACGAAGATATGCGCAATAACAAACCCGCATAAGCCACAAAAGAGTTCAACAAGTTCAAGGAGGAACAAGAAGGTAAACTCGATAACTAAGTCTGAAAGGGGTCTTAGTCTAAAGGAACTTAAGTAGAGGCAATATAGATGAAGGCCATCATACAACAGGGCATCGTATAAGTCAAAGATAGGAAGAAGATTGTATGTCAGGGTGTCGTACAAATTAGGTAGATGAGAAATGAGACTGTATGGTAGAAGTTGTACAAGTCAGATGCATGAGGAATTTTGTATGGTAGGACATCATACAAACTTAGTTCAAGAGGAATATTGTATGACAATGCATTGTACATGTCAAGAGCATGAATAATATTGTACGACAGGGAACCGTACAATGGAGTAATCTAATGCCAACTATACAAATCGTATGACAAAGAGAAACATCAAGATGATAGGATGAATAATATAATGATACATTAGCAAACAGCATCATACAAGTGCAAGTTAGAGTGGTCGTATGATTTGTATGGTGACCTTAAGATATTATTAGGAAAAAGCAACATAAATATGTAAATAGTATTAAAAAATAGTTAAAATTAAAAAATAACAAAGCGCATGCAAGAGTGGGTGACATGTCAACCCATAGGGCAATTATAATCTCTCCTACCCAAAATTTAAAATTATAAATAGGGGTAGGATGGAGTTAACAAAAATTAAAAAAATTATGCAGTCAAGCTAGTGAGTGAGCAAAAAGGGGAGAGACCAAGGAGAAATTTTGTCAAGGAAAAGACCTTAGAGAAGAGAAAATGTCGCAAAGTAGGAATTGTAGCTAAAATTCGAAGGAAAAACCATAGTAGATTACTGAGTAGAAGAAGGAATTGCAATAGGCTATCGGGAAGTGTCCTAATTATTGAATAAGGAATATTTTACAAGTGTACATATGGTTGTACAATCATACAAAAACTAGAGGAAATATGGAGACAAGAAGTTTGGGTAGAGGAAATTGTGTAGAGGTGAAATTAAAGAACTAGACAAATAAAGGAAACACCATACAAAGTTTGGGAAAGGCAACTAAATTTTTTTAAAACTTCATGTTAAGTTAAGCATGAAAGGGTAATCGTTGTTCGGGAAGCTTTAGGTAAAGTTGTAGTCTAGGGTTTCTAGAATTGCGTAAGGAAGGGCAAAGGAAGCTATCACACAAACAAATTAGCCAAGGAGAAGGATGACTTAGTAAGAAAGTTGTTCTAAAAAGGCACAATGAAGGCAATACTGTAAAGGAGATGCTAGAAATTACAAAGGAAATTGTTGTATGAACATAGGACTACCATATAAACAAAAGGTTGTTGTATAACCATAAAGAAGTGCCATAAAAGTGCAAGTAACTTGTTGTACAAAAGATGGTAGACTGACTGAACAATTATAGTCAATGTACGATAGAGAGCAAAGACATATGGTGGATGAAACATGTACAAGAGAATCAATTTTTTAGAACAATGGACAAAGATACAAGCAAATAATAACAAAATATTATTTGACCCGCTATATAGAAGAGAACACCAAGGGTGACAAGAGGAGATCAAACTTGATGCAAGACAAGAACCTACAAAGTATACAAGAAGATGAAGACAATCAAGAAATGGAAGATAACAAATGTCAAAGAAGGCATGGAGATTCACCTAAGAGAGGGAAGGAAAAGAGGATACCTCTCAATGAGATAACATGGATTCAGCCAACTGGAGAATTCTACCAGAAATGGTGGCAAGATAACCCACCAAATCATTGATTAAAAGTTGTATTACACAAGTCCCAATGTTTGATAAGGACTTCTTCAAAGATTATTTGTTGCAAATTCTTGATTCCTATGACTCAAAATAGAATGTAAGCATATGGGGATATTGGAGATCCATAAATAAGAGTTATTTTTTTGGTATATAATTTTTTGTGAACATTTGGATTATGAAACATGGATTACTAATGCAGAAGGAACATCCAGATGCAAGAGAGTGGAATAGGACAATCGATGAGGTTATAACTATTACTCCTACAAAAGTTAGTAAGACTTTCAGTCAAGGAAGTTGTGGAATTAAGTAAAGCTAGTTAAACAATAACTAACTGTGATGTGCCATGAACATCGTGATGTCCAAGTTATCAGGAGAAACAAGATTGTCATAAATGCCTATATAGCTAACTCAGTATAGTGAGCATCATATTTATCATATCACATTAGGAATTTCCTAAGGCAACAAACTAAGAATTTTTCAATGGCATTTCATGTTTTTGGAATAATGCTTATTGAATTTTCTTTCGCCAAGATGGAATTTCTAAGATTGAGTGCTCCAAGGAAGTTGTCATAAAATAAACCCACAATATAAATATGGATAAATGCAATTTTGATAATGAATTCCACTCTAGTTAAAGTAAGGACAAAAAATATTTTGAGAAGAATGAACGTCATTGGAAAAGATGATAGTTAGGAGTCAAAGGAGGATCTAGCACCACGAAAAAAGAAGAGGTAGAGAAGGCTAGAAATTGAATTATAGAAAAAAATTGAAGTACCATAGGAAAAACAAATGGAGGAGTTGCTTCAAGAGCAATAGGTAGAAGAGAGAAGAAAATAAATGAGGAAGAAGGGCAACAAAGCAGTTCTATAAGAAAAATGAGGTAGAGAGAGCAAGAAAGAGTGATGTTGCAGCAACAACCCTCAGTGGAGACTATGCAACATGAAGAAGCATTGGTACAGTCAGTACAATAAACTAAGGTGGTTAATGAGAAATAAATGAATGTGATAGGCAATGTGGAGGAATAACTACCTCCATAACTGGTGAAGGTGGGGTCATGGTCAAACACAATGGATTTTGGCATACCATGGAGTATAGAGTCCAAGAATATTTGGTCAATGGTGGAGGGATGGTAAGGATGGCCAAGGGAAAAAAAATGGGCATACTTCAAGAGACGGGCCACAATGACAAGAATTACTAATTTTCCCCTAGATTTAGGTAGCACTTCAATAAAATCCATGGAGATATTAGTCCATACATTTTCTAGAATTGATAACGATTGTAGAGTGCTTAGAGTACAAACTATTTCTTCCTTCATCTGTTGGCAAATTTCACATTCTACCACAAAAGTTTGGATATCTTTCTTCATTCCATCCTAATATAATGGTTTTTTAGCTCGCTCATATATCTTCGAAAATCCCAAATAGCCTATGGTAGGTGAAGCACGCAATTCCCTCATGATGTCCTTATAGAGCAATGAAGTTTAGAAACCATAATGTAATCTTGGTATCTTAACAACCATCCATCCCATGAATACCTACTGTGTGAATTGGGATCCCTTTAAACATGTTCTAGGAAAGTTTACAATGGGGGGTTCTTGGTTACTTCTGTTTGAATTTAGGAGACCCATTGAGAAAGTGGGGATGAGAGGGCATACAATGTCTCTTGATCCTCAAATTAACCGGAGAGGGGATCTGCCACAATATTTTTCTTCCCTTTTTCAAAAACAATGTCATAATAGGTCGAAGGGTTTTGACCCGTTGGTCAAAGCTCTCCCTTGGGAGGGTGGATACCATGATTCGTATAATTAGAGGGGGTGTCACATTAGTGTCGCAACTACATTAAAAATATTACTTGACACAATTGGAGGTTTTAGTGGTAGCAAGGAGCAAGATTCTAACCCATGAAGAGGTAATTTAAAATGTATCGAGTTACCAATTCCTTTAGTATGTACAAAAAAAACAATGTTATAATCATACCCCAACAATTTTGAAACCCATTTCTGCTATTCTACAGTGGACACCCTCAGTCCCAAAAAATATTTCAAACTTTTATGGTCCATTTTAATAGCAAAATACCTCCCAATGAGATAAGGTCACCACCGATTGACAACACTAAGGATGGCCATCATTTCTTTTTTATAAGTAGACTTCTCCAATTTTTTTCTTGATAATGCCTTACTAGTGAAAGCTAGGGGTTTCCCTTCTTGCATTAATATGACACCAATGCCATGGCCTAAAGCATTACTTCCAATTATAAATGACTTAAAAAAATCAAGAGAGGCTAACATCAGTGTTGAAATCATGTATGCCTTGAAAATTTTAAAAACTTTTTATGTTGGATTTGACCATAGAAATGAGTTCTTTTTTAACATGGCAATTACTACGGTTGTTATTTTTCCATAATATTGTACAAATTTTTGGTAGTATCCAGTGATATTCAAAACTCCTCGAAGCACCTTGAAAATTTGTAGCTTAAGCCAATTTTGTGTGGCTTCAATTTTTTGTGGGACAACCTTAATTTTCTCTTGTGAAATGATATGCCCTAAGTATTCAACCTCCTACATTCCAAAGGAACATTTGCATCATTTGATAAATAACTAATGGTCGTGTAATAGTTGCAAATTTTGATCCAGATGTTGCAAGTGCTCTTCCCAAGTGTGACTATAGATGAGAATATCATCAAAGAAGACCAAAATAAACTTGCAAAGAAATGGGTGGAAGGCATTTTTCATGAGGCTCTGGAATGTTGAAGGTGCATTAGTTAGACCAAAATGCATGAACAAAAATTCGTAATGGCCCTCATGATTTTAGAATTTTTTTTTTGGAGTGTCTTCTTCCTTATCCTTATCCAATGATATCCAGAGCAGAGATCCAACTTGGAGAAAAATTTGGCACCATGTAACTCATCCAACAACTCATCAATCATAGGAATAGGAATCTTGTTCTTAATGGTGAGTTTAAGTTCACAAAAGTTAATACACAACCTCCAGAATCTATTGTAGACACCTAAAATGCATCATGTTGAGGTGAATACTCATATGGGACATGCTAGAAGACCATATGGAAGACCTTGGACAAATACCAAGGTATAGCAGTGGTTTTAACCACTCATTTGGGCACATTTTCCTAGTCAATGCTAGCCGCTACTGACACCCACGGTTATTAGAGCTAACTGTGCTTGTCAGTCGCGATCAGGCCTCAAAATCAGTTGGCCTCCATTCAACCCAAAATTGGTTGCAATAGCCAATTGGTTACAAATTGGAGTGGTTTGAGCAGGGAAGGTTCTGGATCTTTCCATCCAACAAACTCAACTACCCAATCTTGATCTTGGCTTCCTCATGAAGCTAATACATAGCCCTCTTAGGTGCTATAAAACCCTCATCCAAATTAGAGAAAATTCTAGAGAAGATTTCATTTGAACACAACGAAGACCTACCAAATCTAAGAGTAAATAGAGAGATGCATAGGTGAATTTGAGTAGCGAAGCCCTATCGAATTCAACACTCACCTAATTGCATTGTGATATTGATTTCTTGCCCTTAATTGAGATATTGAAAAGGCAATTCAATCCATGGAGGTCCTAGAAGGTTAGGAGAGCCAAGAAACACAATTACACCAATTTGATGTGCAATCAGAGTAATTCAACCACAAAATCTGTCAGAGGACCATCAATTTGGCAAGAGGATTCAAATATTTTACCCTTGATTTTGAGTACAAGCACAATTCAAGATCCACCACGGTTTTCAGTCGTGGCTAATAGTGCTCATTGCGCCATAGAGATGCAGTTATGGTATCATCCCTGATTTCCTTATTTTCTCATCGTAGGATTTGTTAATGGCAATAGACTAAGCATAATTTAGGTTTAGTTACATTATTAGAGATTTCTGACCTGTAGAATTAGCTTGTTTAGTTGTCTTGCTTTCAATATTGTATCTAAGATACTAATGAATCTTTTTCATTCTTCCATGTATTCAAATTAATAATTAGACCATTAGATAGATACATATGTTTTCCCTTTACATGATTCATAACATATTTTCATGTTTTCATAGGTTTACTATCTTTATTGTATTTTCTTGATTTTATGCTAGTAATGTCATGTGTTCACATAATTTCCTCAAAAAGCCTCATCAAGAGAGGCATCATTTATTACTAATGCTTCTTATTATTTATTGCACGTAGGACTAATAGGTTTTTGACATGCAAGGAAACAAATGCCTCTAATCATGGAGAAGAAGGTCATTGATACCTTGGAGCAATTTGTGTCATTTTAAAAGGCATTTGGAATACACCTATCCTTGAGGGATATTTCAAACTATTGTAATTTTTGTATGAAATGGGTATCCCTAAGAGGGACGAATTTGTAACATGACTTGATTCAAAATTAATAAATTATCTTTGTGTTTTGTTCTTTTCATTCTTGTCAATTTGTGTATGCCTATTTGCATCATTTCTAGTAATTTAAATATTAGGTGTAAGCCTTTCTGAATGCTATAGAAGGTGATAACGATGGTAATTCCACATTAAATTCCATAGATAACTAACTTTTATGGTTTGTGATGACAAGCACTAGCCATGGTTAATAGCTATACTCAAAATTTATCACTGTGGTTAACACCTACGGGTAATAGTTGCAATCGTGCCACAGAGCCGCGGTCAACAGTAGACAGGTTGTAAAGTGGAGAGAAAAAGCTTAATCATATGAGGATCTAAGGTAGGATCTATTTTTTCTAATTTTCCCTATTCTCTGTCTATGTTTTTCCAAAAATTCAAAATTGCTAGCATAATTAGGGAATGCAACAAAGAAGATAAAATGTATTGAGTCCTTAGGTCTTTTTCTTAAGGCTTCACTAGTCGTTGCTAGGAACAACGGACCTCTAAGTGTAGTCCACCCTAGTCTCCAGCGGTCTAGGTCCCTTTTGTATGTTGGTTTTCTTGTATGAGGCCCAATCTAGTGGCCATATTGTCATCATCGTTAATGTGCATTTATTCTAAAATTCATTTAGTTTAATCATGCATACTTTCTAAAATTAAGTGTTTCTTTTGCATAGCATATAGAAGAATCATTTGAGTGTTGTTTTATGCATTTAATTTTCATGTAAAATAAAAGCAACCCCACACACAATAATACACTTAAATTCTAGTGATTTGGATGTCACATCCAACCACTAGTAGGGTTGAATGATGGTGGTAGTGATTTCCATCCATTGGTCCAACTCCCTCGAACATTTTGTTACTAGACCAATACCAACTCCAAGATCCATACTAATCATGCAAAATAGCATGCATTCCTCTTCAGAGGGGTGTATCACTGCACACGGGATGTCGAGGTGAGGATCGATAGGACCTGTGCTCCCTTCCTAGGTGTGGACTTTTATTATCATACTTTGGGGGGATTATGTGACCTGGAGTTCATCGTCAGGTTGTCGAGCTACAAGCATATAGGTGAAATCCCTTTAACAATTGAGTATATCATCAACATATTGAAAACATGATGAAAACTTATTGATACAACAAATTGCAAAATACATCAAAAATTTTAGGGCTCACTTTAAACTTTAAAAGAGATAATCACCATTGTTTACTTTGTTTGTTTTAAAACTTACATAAGATATAATACAATATCATGGTGGCTACACAAAGAGGCCGACCTAGGCATAGATCTAAGGTCGAGGTCAAAGCTCCACCCAATGCACAACAAGATGCATAGTGCCCTCAATCACAAAATCCTCCTAAACGTCATTCATCAAGTATTAAAAGGAATAATTCTATGCATGGGGATCTTGCTGAGAATATCCTAGTATGAGGAGCTACTAGATACTCCTCAAGACATAGATCAGAGTGCTTCCCAACATGGAGGTTTTGAACATGTTAGCATTTACCATGATCGCATTCCATGTTCATCCACGGGATCTACTAAATATTTTGTCATTGAGATATCCATATTGGTACCCCTTCATCCTGTAGCTAAGGGAGGCATGAGGCCCGCAACATCTGAGTATAGATGATTTTAGGATTTTTCCATCCAAGGGTAAATGGATAGAGCCACTTTCAAGTGTAGGCCCACTCAAACTCCCAATAATGGTGTGCCTTGTAGGATCACTATAGACGTATCTAAAGTTGGAGCCAACAACACACCACCTCATGATCCATGGCATATCAGATAGTTGGATGGTTTGGGTAAAGTTCTAGGATAGCTAGGTTACAAGCCTACTCCTATGCCTTCTTGTCCTGCAAGTGTGCATAGCGGTAGTACCATTAGAATTGTCAGAGAACCTAGAGAGTCCTCCAAGCGTTCTCAAGATATGTGTGCCCCTACATCTCATGTAAGCATAGAGGGTAGCAACATCTAGATGTGAATGTCATCTTCATAGACAAAGGCAAGATTGTAGCAGGTCAGTCCATTGGGGAACACACCCACAAATTCACTCTAATAGAGCACACACACTAGAGGCCTCAAATGACTGATCACATAGATAGATCTCACAAGCTGGTGTTAGATAAAATATGTCAGATTATCCAAGACCAATTGGAGGATGTCCGTGTAGAGTGACAATACCTCAAAAATGAGAACACTCGGAGGTAAAGGTTCATAAGACAATGCTTATATGAACAACAAATGCATGAGCAATGTATTTACTGGATAATATCGGTTTACATTCTAGTAGTGAGCATAGGGAGTGCATTGACATACGAGTTGCTTCACAACCTGATTTACACCTTGAGTATATAGATACTCGTACTTTCTATATGATTCAACACATATATGGGCACCCTCTAACTGAGCATCATGGGCATAGGTAGTATGAAGAAGAAGTGGGAGATGAATTAGATCAAGAATATCCTTAAATATTCCAAGTCAAGGAGGGCGAGCCTATTCCTTCACCTCGATCGAAGAGGAATGTACCTCCAAAGGTACCTCCAAAGAAATCCATAGAAGAGAAGTTTTTATCTTCACAGGCGTATAAAGTCCTGGCAGAAAAGTTCAAAGCTATAGAAAAGCAAGGAATAACTTATCAAAAGCCAACCTTGAATAAAATCCATAATGAGCCTTTATGTCCATCAATACCTATTCTGCCTTATCCTAAGCATTTTGAAATGCCTAAGTTGGAAAATTTTAGAGGAGAGGAAGACACTCAGGAGCACATCACCAGCTTTTTAGACGTGTGCTTTCAGATTTGAAGCAATGATGCCCTACTCCTATAGACTTTCATCATGACCCTCTTAGGTATAGCCTGGGTGTGGTTTAATCAGCTCAAGACGTACAATATCACTAGTTTTGAGCAACTAGATAATGCATTTCTTGAATGCTTCTCCTTGAGCATCAAGAAGAAGATGAACTTATCTAAGTCGGCTACTTTAATGCAACATGATGATGAGCCAGTTATAGATTACAAAAAATGATGGAGAAATATGATGGTAAAGCTACCATTTTCCATCCCTATTGCTGAATTAACTAGAATTTTTACAAGAATTTACGTAAAGAACATTTTGTTATTGTTATAGTTGCATAAATATCAGACCTTCGAAGAGGCTTTGGTGCAAGCCAAAGTGATTGAGGATACCAAGTTACATTAGGGTAACTTGAAACTCATAAATAGGAAGGAATGGAACAAGAAAATCACTATGAGACAATAGGCCAAGTCGGCCCACATCAATCAGGTGGTTCTAAACCTTCAGAAAGGAGATAAAGGGTAGAAATAGCAAAATTATCAAGCCTAACCTCCCCATGCGCAATACGAGCAGTGCAACAACTAGAGGGGTAAGGATAAATAAAGGTGTCCTCCTCGCATATTCACATAATTATCAAAATTGTTGACAACGATCTTCCATAAGTTATGTGAGGTAAAGGCAATACACTTACCAGAAGTCAAAATGATATACCCTAGTCAACCCAAGCCTAAGATATATAAATATGATCAATACTGCATATTTCATCGAATAAAAGGCCACAATATAGAGGTATGTTGATCTTTCAAACATTTAGTGCAGAACATGATTGAAAGAGGCACACTTCTTGTGGATAATCCACAAGTTCTGGATAATTAGAATATGAATATTTACAAGAATCCTTTTCCCAACCATGAGATGCCAAGGGACAATGTTGGTCAGGTCAATCGAGTATGCATTGAACCACCGACCCATGGGTTCATCAGAATGGTCAATGTTGTAACAAGACATGCAAGGTATGAGAGACCAAATAAACCTCTATATCCTATTAGAGTTCATGATGTGCCTCCTTCAAGGCTAGCCCAACATGTACTAGGCCCACCAACTAGACCAGTGGTGACCATCAGGAGTAGGTTAGTTCAAAACCTAGATATAACTCCAGTAAAGTTGTCGATTTATGAGTTGATTTAGCAGTATTTTGAGCACAAGGAGACACTTATGGACATGCTAAGGTCCATAGAAGTATAGTCCTAGGATCCTGAAGTGTTCACATATTTCATGGTACATGTGCAACAGTGCTAGGAAACGGTCATACAATTTCATGATCATGAAGTCAAGACGGTTTCCACTATCATGGTAGACCCATTGCTCCATATTATTGCATGTGTGAATCACATACCCTTCAAGCAAGTTTTTATTGATACAGGATTATCAATCAATATTATTACGGCCAAGGCATTAACATACCTGAAGTTAACAAAGATGCATATCATACCTTCTGCCTTCACGTTGAAAGCTTTTAACAATGCATTATGCTCAACTTTCGATACGATAGTCTTACCTATTCAGGTTGGGCTGAAGATCATCCTCATGATGTTTCATGTGATTTAAGGTGCTATGCAATATAATATACTTATAGGATGGCCTTGGATAAGATAAATGTGTTGTGTCCCCTCTATTCTCCATCAGTGTATCAAATATGTACATGAGGGATAGGTTCACGTAGTGCCTTCTGATGAAGAACCATTTAAATACGTAAATCTAGCAAATTTGCTATGGGATTTTGTACTCCCCTTAATGCACCTAAACATACGACCTGTGTCACTAATCAAAGAGCCAAGATGAAAAATAAGAGAAGTGTATGTGAAACCTACAATTTCCACATCTCAACAATCTGAGCACATGATAGCTACATCTACTAGAGCACCGACATCCATGATGCATCGGGATGATAGGAATCTAAAAGCAAATATGGGCAAAAAAATATGAAGCAAACGCCCAAACCAATTTTGATCGAGGATCCTACTCCCATGGAAGTAGAGAATTCTCAAGTATAATTCAAGGAGGCACCTCAGCCTACTTTGCATACATCTTCAATAGGGTCATTTTCATCATAGGTGACCATTCATTTGGTTAATCCTACATTGAGGGAATAAATTATGCAGAATGTGACGTTTACACTGATCATCAAGACTACATAAGACATGGGTCGACCACAATCCCATCACCTTCCCATAGGGATGGTGGTACCACTAGGGGTACCTCATAACCAAACTAATTTCATCTATGGAGGGCTCGATCAGCTTACATATCACAACCCCATGTATGAAGGTGATGATGAGCCATTTACTATAAATGTTCATTATCTTTCTAACCTGGAGTATGCTTTATGATATTTTGAGTGTTACCATTGGCATGGTTATAGTCTTGGATTATTTGAGCAGGGAAATAGGAGGTCGTATGAACCTCAATATCAATTACCTACTAATAGGTTCAGGTTAGTATACTATATCGAAGGACAGGATGAACTCCTCATGGCATCTTTAGACTACCTGTACCTTAGCTCGGGGGGTGAATTTGACTTCAATCCTTATCACCCCAATCCTGCGCCTTTTCATAGGGATAACCGGATAGTGTCTTATGTCACTATAGGACCACCAAAGACATATCATGAAGATATCTCGGTGGAGACCGATCCATAACCTATACTAGTAGTCGGTGATATATGCCTACAGGTTCACAACGCTGGCACAAGAGAAAATTTTGAGTTATAATATCATTCTAACGAGGACATAGTAGAGTTCATCTCTAAAATAGGGGGATCTAGCTGCATGTATGGCATATATGACAATGGTGAGCAATATGAGGGTGATACTGAGTTGGCCTATCTAGGCCCTCTTAATTTATGTCATCTATTAACTTTGGAGACAGTCATCAAGGATGATCAATCCTCCATGAGTGATAGCAATTATCAAGAGTTGGCTTACATATGGCCCCATATCCCTAATTCCCCAACACTAGTAGGTAGTGGTGAAGGTCTCTATTATGATAGTGACAATGAAGATGAAACAGAGAGAGCCTATTTAGGACCTCCTTACTTGCATCATCGTAGTGCACTGTACACTGCAGTGGATATGTACAGAGATATCAATCTTCATCTTCGCCTTAGAGGAAGACCACCTAATTTGGATAGGATTTATCATATGGTCTTCCCTTACCTATCGACATATAAATATCTCCTCGAAGCGATATTTTTTTTGAGTATGTTCATAGACAGGATCTAGAGATCTCCATACCCCCAAAACCACATCTTGAAGATGGAAGTTATATCAATATTGTGTCACAAGCATGTGGTCCTAAAGACAATCCATTCCATCAATATTATCTCCATTGATTTGACCACTCCACTTCACAACCCATCCGATCCTTCCAAGCCATTGTGTCTGAATGTAGATGTTATTGATTGGGATCGTGCTAACTCTCCACTAGATCCTAAAGATTTCTTCCCTAACAAAGAAATGTTGCAACCTTTTCATTTTGTACTAGGCTGTGCACATGATTTTTATCATGCTGAGGATGCTTCCAATGCAAAACCCATAAACCCAGTAGATGACATCCAATTGATCCCTACACCTCATCAGCTTGAGGAGGGATCCCACATGTCAGTAGAGGAAACCTTCGAAGTAGATATCAGTAACGATCCCACCAATCCAAAGAAGGTTAAATTTAAAGAGATTTTATCTCTTGATGAGCATGACAACCTCATACCTCTACTAAGAGAGAGACCTACTCTCTTTACTTGGACTTATAAAGACATGTCGGGTCTAGATCCAAAATTGGTTACTCATAACCTTTCGCTAGATCTATCAAAGAAGTCAGTCAAGAAGAAACTTAGGAAGATGCATCCAACAGTAGCTTTAATGGTTAAAGATGAATTGCAGAAGATGTTGGATGTAGAATTTCTCATTTCTATTGGCTATCGAGAATGGGTATCAAACATGGTGCCTGTAGGAAAACCTGATGGAAGGATCCATATTTGTATGTATTTCAAAGACCTCAATAAGGCAACACCAAAGGATTCGTTCTTGTTTCTGAACATAGATTCTCTCATAGATGCAACTATGGGTCATGAAATTCTCTCCCTAATAGATGGTTTTTTTGGTTACAACTAAATTTAGATTAATTCCAAAGACCAGCATAAAACCTCATTCATAACATCTGAGGGGACATTTTGTTACAAGGTTATACCATGTGGTCTTAAAAATAAGGGTGCTACATATTAGTAGGCTATAACATATATCTTTCATGACTATATGTACAAGATTTTGGAAGATTACATCGATGACTTATTGGTGAAGTCATTATTGTATTCGGAGCATTTTGAGATCCTGAGAAAGGTCTTCGATCGCCTGATAGAGCATAATGTCAGGTTGAATTCTAAGAAGTGCATATTTGGCGTAACTTTAGGAAAACTCTTGGGATTCATAGTTTTGAAGTGAGGCATCCAAGTTGATCCAACGAAGGTCAAGGTAATTTTAGAAATGCATCCTCCCATGAATATCAAGGAATTAAGAATCCTACAGGGCAAAGTAGCATCCATAAAGAAATTTATCACACAGTTATCAAATAAATATCGACCCATGAATCGACTACTACACAAGGGGGTCCTATTTAAATGGGATGAGGACTGTCAAACCACCTTTGCTGAGATTAAAAAATACCTAGCGATGCTGCCAGTACTACCTCCACCAAGACCAGATGAGCCTTTTTTGCTATATATATCGGCAACTGACTTTGCATTGGTAACTATGCTAGCCCAAAAGAATGTGCAAGAAAAAGAGTAGGGCATATATTACATTAGCCAAACCTTGGTGAGTTATGAGCTATAATATGCATATGTGGAAAAATTATGTTTAGTAGTAGTGTTCACTACAAAGAAATTGTGATATTATATGTTAAGTCATACGACGTATGTGATATCAAAAAAAATTCTTTGCAGTATATGATTAGCAAGATGTATCATAATAAATGTACTACAAAGTGGATCATTCTATTGATAGAATTTGATTTGGAATTCATTAGCTAAAATTCCATTAAATAAATAGGTCATAGCTGATCAACTAGCTGAGGTGCCTCTTGAAAATAGCAGGCCCCTCACCATTGAGCTTCCTGATGATGCAATTTTTGCCTTATCAAAAGAACCTGAGCCTAAAGAACTGGAAATAAAGCTGATATGACCTTGTTCTTTGACGGTTCAAAGTTTGAGCAAGGGGGTGGTGTAGGAATAGTGATGTTCAAGATGCAAGGTGCTCCTATGCCCTTGTCATTCAAGTTGGAATTTCCTTGCACTAACAATAATGTTGAATACAAAGCCCTAATTTTGGGCCTCCAAATAGTTTTTTCCATGAATATTAAAAGGTTAAATATATTTGGTGATTTTCTTCTCATTGTTAACTAGGTGAAGGGACTTTTTTAGTGTCGATGTCTTATCTTGAAATATTACAAATATATTTCTAACACATATCTAGATTGCTTGGAATGGTATGACATCGAGGTAATCCCTCATTCATCGAACAGATTCATAGACACTATGGCATCTTTGGGGTTCTTAATCCCTCAGAATCTGTCTACTGATTTTACTATCATCCACGTAAAAATTTTGTCACACTGTCATGAAATGTGAAGCTTTGGATAACAAAGAGTCAATCAACATGATTCAGGTAGATTCGAACCATGAATGGTTCTATAGAGCCAAAGACTTTCTCAAGAGAGTTCCTTGGGGGTCATTGATCTCGCAAGGTCCTACGGGGTGTGGTACCACCATTCACCATAAGGTTGTTTTCCAGTATGCATTTGTGAATGTTAAACCACAGGGGGAGCATGTTGTCTTGTTAGTTGAGATTGAGATCTATCAAAACTAGATGTCGTAGATATATGACTTTCTTAAGCTTGGTATAATTCCTCAAGGATTATTGTGTGCTGCAAAGTGCACATTTAAACAAAAAGTGACAAAGTATGTCTTGTTATGAGATATTTTGTATCGTCAAAGTTATGATAGATTTCTTCATTGTCTTGAGCCCCAAGAATAATCTTGGGAAATTTTGGAAGCTCACGACAGTATGTGTGATGGCCATTTTAGTGGTATGGCTATCATCGAGAGCATCCTTCACATGGGTTATTATTGGCCCACTTTGGAGAGGAATTGCAATGTGTATGTTAGAAAATGTGTTAAATGCCAACATCATGCTAATCTTGTGCACCTGCCATCACAGGTCTTATATCCCATTCAAGCAGCTTGACCATTTGCTCAGTGGGGTTTGGATCTTATCGGTAAGGTCTCTCCTCCATAATCGAGTCATCTCACATTTATTATTATGGCTATTGAGTACTTTACTAAGTGGGTGGAAGCAATCCTACTAACAACAACAACTACAGCACGTATTGTTAAGTTCATACTCACCAATATCATAAGTCATTTTGGGATACCATCCAAGATAATTTTGGATAACAACACGTCATTCAAAAATAAAACTGTGAGAGCTTTGACGTTTAAGTGCAAGATTAAACACGGTTTTGTGAATCCATAGTATCTGTAGGCAAAAGGGTAGGCTGAGGCCTCAAACAAGATAGTGGTATCCATCTTGAAAAATATGATACAAGAACATCATAAATATTGGCACATCCAGCTGTCCTTTACATTATGGGCTTACAGGACTAGCATTTGGACACCCACTAGGACAACTCTGTTTTCACTAGTATATGACGCTGAGGCCATTATGCCCTTAGAGTTGGAAATTCCAATGCTACGCATTGCATTGAAAGATTTCATCGATGACGACACTACGTGACAAGCTTGCCTAGATCAATTGACGTTACTTGATGAACGTCGTATGAATGCCCTTGAGCATCTCTACATTTATAAAAAGTGCTTAACATGAGCTTACGATGATAAATTCCATTTGAGAGACTTTGAGGTTGGTGATCTCATGTTGAAAGAGAACCAAAAGAACTCAAATCTGCCACCAAAAATGTGAAACAAATTTACAACTAATTGGTTAGGTCCTTATATCATCTCTAAGAATATTGGACTTGGGACATATCGCTTGACATCGTTGGAAGGGGTTGAAGAGCCTGAACCTCTCAACATCCTTCACCTTAAATCATTTCATACCTAAAACCATCAAAAGACCCCAAAGACATATATAAGCCCTTTGGTCATTCAGCAAAAGACCCCAAAGGCATTTGTAAGCCCTTTGGTCAACTCCAAAAAGTTATAGAATTTAAAAATTTGGAAAAATATCAAAATTCAAAAACATTGCATTACATTTCATTTGCATCATTGCATTTCATTTGCATCATTGCATTTCATTTGCATCATCACATTTTATTTGCATCATCGCATTCCAGTTACCACATGCATTTTATATTGCATTGCATTAGGCATATTCATCTGTCGCACTTGTATTAGGATAGATTGTTTTTACAATATTACAAACGACACCACGGTTGTATTTCAATCATGCATCTTTGCACTATCATCATCATTCACCACCCATATGGGTAATTGTATTTTTCAACACAACCTTTATTGTTGCTATGAAGAATTATAATAGGGTTTTCTAGTCATTCAACCATACCTAGTGGTCTTCTCAAGAGTTTGGTAGAAAGCTTGCTTTGTTTTTGTAGATGAGGTCTATTTTTTATAGCCCTTAGCATATCATAATCCTATCACTAATCAAACACATTTAAACAATCTTAATTAAGGTAAGGAATGACGAAAACTACAAAAGTGGTTCGGGTCACCTTAGGAAAAATCTTTTGTTACTTGCTCATTTTGTGAGGCGCAATGGTCTAGAGTATAGGTCATTGGCAAAAGAATAAGTTTACTCCCTACCCGAATAAATATCTTACTTACAAATGAAGGAGAAAAATCCTAGAATGAAATTCCAAAATCAAGTCAAATCAAGATCATATTCAAAATAAAATCAAATCATTATCAAATCCCTTGCTCAAAGAAAAGAAAGAAAAAAAGAGAGTATATATGAAATAAATAGTGATTTTCATCACTATACAAAATAAACAGTGATTTTTGTCACTATATATGAGCAAGTATCCCAATAAATTGAAGAAAAGAAGGGGGTGAGCTTGAATCCCTGGAATTATCAATGCTTGAAAGCCATAGAGTGAGCCTCAATCTCAATAATGGGCTGAAAGAATCTCATCTGTCATTGACGGGGTAGTTCTAAGAAATTTACGAGTGAAATAGCTTTAGGTGGCCCGGATTGCCTAGTGGTCTAGTCTGACTAAATTCAAACCTAGGATTGGATAGACATTTGAGGATCCCCAATCTTAGCAATGGGCTGAAAGAATCCTGCCTGACATTGGGGTATGCTTATGCCTTATCTAATATACTCATTTGCACACACAAGGATAATGAATAGTTAGGGTCTATCCTAGAGAAAGCCTTATTTTTTAGAAGTCTAGTATGGTCAGTACATAACTTTTTATAAGTCAACTAGGGTGTTTAAGTTTCATGGAAAACCTCAAAAATTCTCAAATAGCAACAATCACTCTTCAATGCAATCATCAAAAATCAATTTTCTTTTATGTGAGTTTTTTTGTTAGAACTATTTTTAGTATGGGATAGATACCAGATGGATTTCAGAAATTACATTTAAATGGACACTGACTATATTATATTTACTATTCTAATCTACAAACGCTTATGAATGGAAACCATATATAATTGCATCTCACATATGGGTGCACAAGTTATCAATTTTCATAAAAGGATGTAGCAATTACATTTCATGATTTTTATACATTCTGTGGTGTCATCCATTAGATTTTTAAAACCCACATTGCATTCATACATTATGTTTTAAGTGATTAAAACATACATATTCATTTACATAGCATTCATCATAAAAAAATGTGCAATACATACATGGCATAAATTATGTCATAACAACATAAGTTAAATGCATACAAGTACAGTAAATCAAACATGCATTTTAAATAGCAAACATTGCATTCATATACATTCATCATAAGTAGTCCATATACACATATATATCATTGCATATAAAATCATATATCCATTATATATTTAGTGCATGTCATCCATACATCACATTGTATAACGTAAAATAAACATCACATATAAGCATTGCATCCATATGCATCCCATAAAATTTAAAAATAATAAAAATAATGAACTGCACATATAATGAGTCTCAAAGTTAGATCATATATATATAGATATATATCAAAATATATATATAAGTAGTACATCAACATATGTCAAAAATACCCATAGGCTACATCTGTGTAGGTCCTCGACCTTACACACAAAAATGGTACAATAGCATTTGTAAGATCTGTACTAAGTAGCACCACCTACGCCCTCAGCCTGAGAGGTTCCGTAGTTGCCTCCACCATCCCTGTGAGTCCTCTTAGAGATGGCACCAGAGGTCCTCTCTGACCTATGTGATCTGCGATTGGATCTAGTCAAGTACTGGTCTATCTCTCGAGAATGAGCCCTCTAAGACCCTAAATTCATGGGCATCTCCATAATATCATCCTCGAGTAGCCCAATTGATCCTCTCAAGGTAGATATGTAGGCAACACTCCATGCTCCATCATCGATGTGCTATTACACTAGGACCTGGAGTCTCCTGATCTCTGGCCCCTGATCTAGTCCTGCTACACCCTATGATGCCTGAGTTTCTAGAGCACCTGGAGGTGCTAGAGCAACCTATGAAGAGGAGGGGCCCTCCCTCCTAGCCTTGAGCACATCGTACTGTACCTTGAGAGCATCTATCTGAGACTGGACGAGTATGCATTAGTCTATAACCCATTGTATCTTTGTATCTACTATGGTAATCTTAGCCTACATAACAGTCTTCTCCTCCTCATAGCTGCACCACTATGACTACCCTACTATAATTCAAGACTGTAGATCCCCCATCTTTACCTGTAAGGTGGTAATGGTGATGTCCCAATGTAAGAGTTGTGTCTATAGATAGTCTACCTGAGTTTATAGGCTAGCAACCTAGGCCTTGAGCTATTCAATCTCATTTTTCGATGGGGCCTTCCCCTCCTCAAGAGCATTATCCTCCTCAGCTGAAGATACATCCTCTATATATCCCTCACCCCATCTGCCCTCAGTCCTCTAATGAACTTGATGATCGTGAGGATCAACATCTACATGCTCTACACCCTTTGTAGCATCGTCATCTACCCTACCTAAGGGGCCCTCAAAGCTCCACCATACCCCAAGGATCCACCAAGTGTCATAATCAAGAGTGGTCCCTATATCTATCAAACTTGATTCCTAAAATTCATCATCCTTGTCACCCATTGGAGTCACCCTGGGCCAGGTCAAGTCCCTATCTAAAGTGAGTCGACAATAAATGGTAGGCAACTCTAGAATTTCCTTCCTGATCCCAAACTATTTATGAGAGAAGTAGAAATATCGTACCTCAAACTTATGTTCGAGGAGCCATATGTCTTTGCATGCCCGACACAGCTAATCATCAGCCTTCGTCCATGGAGGGCAGTCTAAGTATGGGCACCAGTCAATCTGGTCCACCTGTAATCCTGGGAACCATCCAATGTAATGATCTAGATTATCTATATGAGATCTACTTTGAAATCTCTCTTTCTCATGAGGTTAGCATGCTGCATAGCACTGGTGCACCTCCTCAATGGTGCCAATCTCAAGCGGTAGGCAAGCGGGACAATCAATCTTGATGTGTTGCCACCTCTAGATCTGAAGTAGTAAGCTATAGTCGATGCCAAATTTTTCCCTTTGTGTAATTTGGTACAACTCATTATAGAGTTGAGCTAGTAAGGCACTCCCCCAAGATAGGATTAGAGGATGATCAGTAGGACTCTCTAGGACCTCCATCCTCCTAGTTATGAGATTCCATGGGAACTGTGCTCCAGATGTGTCGGGCAGGACGATCTGCATAATCAGGTGCATGAAGATGGTCGCTCACTTAGTGAAAACCTATTTTCTATATCAGTGCTCAATATGGACCCCTCCGTGGTCTGAGTTCCACTATGTTGCCTCGCTTTGGTGGCCAAAAATACGATCAAAGACTGCACCCTTCACATCGATCGATGAAGATGTGATGGCCTCGCCATCTAGCGAGAGTTGAAATATGTGGTAAACATCCTCTAAAGTGATGGTCATCTCACTTTTCAGTAGGTGAAAGTGAAGTAGGGAAAAATGGTGCACCTAATTATGAGAAACAATATATGTATCTATCCTATCTCGCTTATGAGCATCAAACGGAAGCATGCATGTGAAAATGAAGCAATACCAAACAATAAGGAATGAAATGAAACAAGTCTCTTTCTTATTAATTTGGTGGATAAAATCCAAGGTTACACAGAAGTCCCCTTGAGGGCTCAAAGGTGATACAATTGTTACAAATTTTGGGTGCCCAAGGATCAAATCCTCCAAGAAATCTAGGTGCACATCCAGTGCCTTTCCTCGTACCCACAATCGAGGTGGGTGGGCCAATGCCACTGTTGCTTGTATCTTTAATATCTGATGTCTGATATTCCTTCCCAATGCCTTCTAGGAACCTGCACCTGCACACAAGGAAGCAAAAAGGATCAAATAGCAAGGGCGTGTGAAGGAAAACATGCAATCCCCACAGGCACAAAATGGCATATATATTAAAAATATATCAAATCAACTCAGAATGACTTGAAAATTTATGGGGATGTTAAATAAGAGGTTTTTAGGGGATATCACTAAAAATAGATCAGAAATTGCATCCGTGGACCCCTCGATTTTGTGTCGCCCGCCTGCAACCTACGAAGACCAAGACAAGCAAATCCCGCACCTAAACATGTCCAAAACACATGAAATTTGGACAGAATGCATAAATAAACATTTTAAGACAACCCATATGGTTATATTTCCAAAATGAGGTGCAGATCCACCTGCATGCAACTAGGGTGCCCGGATGGGCCCTACGAACCTGCAAAACCTTAAAAATGCAATATCTCGGCCAATTTAACTCCAAATTGCATGAAATTTGAACCATAGCATCATATGATAGTCTAGAATAATATCATTAAAAAATAGTAATAAAATTGTGCAAGGATTTGTCCTCATCCTGGGGGGATGGTGACTACAACTAATTGGGGGGCACCCTGGGAGGGGATACCCACCAATTCTACCCACATTTTGCTACCAATCCCACTAGGGAATGATCCTAAATAGTCTAATGGGTGTTTTCGTCAAATTTGGTGAATAAATTCACCCGGATGGAAAATTTATGCTCAAAGGACCCTCTTGAAGTCACCCGGTAACCTCCTTCGCAAAAGAGAGATTTCGAGGGCAAGAAGGCACAATAAAGTGAGGGGAAATCTCGGCAGCACTCCATTGCATATCCTAGAACTCCTCTCTATATTATGTGTGTGTTTTTTATGGAAATTGTATCCATTTTATAGCCCAAAGGGGCTCATGTGCAAAAAGGCATGCAAGGGCATGCATGGCAGGAGGCGCCATTTGTCAAAAAGGAGGCATGCATTGGGTGTGGAAGAGAATCTCCATTTTGGGCCTCCATTATGAAGCATGTCATAAGGATTCAGTGCCCTCTGACCCGCATGCTTCAATTGGTGGGGTAAATGGCAGTTTATGGGTGCCATTTGTCCCAGATTTGACTTTTTCTGGGTCAAACTTGCTCACCGTCCCACCCTGGGATGATGGCTCACCACCATCCCAGGGTGGGATGGTGGGAATTTACCATCGTCCGGTGGGACAATGGTGAATTTTGGGCCAAAACCTCCCAAAATTGGGCCAGAAGCCTCCAAAACCTCTTTCGGAGTGGCTAGAACCACTGTGAGCCTTCTGAGGGCTGCCCAAGGGGCCATATGATGCCAATTTGATCATTGTTTGTGGATGCTTAATCGGGTTAACCATATTTTAGTGTCTACAGATGCCCCTTTTTGAGATGCATTGTGTGCAGCACAATGCTGAGCAAAAATAGATGACTAAAATGTTGAATGATTAAGGTTACTTGATAACCTAACCAACTTTAGATGCCCCAATCATGGAAAGGGCGTGTGTTCTTGAATCCTTGTTTTTGACTCATTAAATGAGCGTGCCTATGCTTGAACATTGTCCGTCATGAAGGGATAGGGCCCATGACTTCATGATGCCAGTAATGTCAAGCGTTATGATGTGATATTGTGTGCTTGTTTGCTGCCCCAAGCAGGGGCATGATTGTCTTTCTCAAAGATTCGTTGAACGACCACAATTCACATAATTGAGTGTTTAATTTTTTATTTTGATTATGAATTTGTTAAGTATGACTACCCCCTCAAGTGATGAGTTGTTGAGGGAATGACCTAGTGAGAAAAGCGACGAGTCACTTGACCCAGATTTGACTTAATTTTGGTGGGTTTTGGATCTTTTCTTTAGCTTTTTGTGTTGTTTTTGTTGTGTTTTAATTGTTTTAATTGTTTTTGAATTTTTGAGTTTTGATGAGATTTCATAGAAGAATACCTCATCAACATTGGATGCCCCAACCATGGAAAGGGTATGCCTCTTAGAATTAATGCCTTCGATAAGTTAAGGAACTTGATTTTGGTGTTCTTTGGCATATTGGCAAACAAGCTTAAGTCTAATCCTAGCCTTGGTGGCAGTTGGAAGACGAGCTCAAGTCTACACTTTAGCCTAGCCTTGATGGCAATTAGGAGATAAGCTTAAATCAAATCCTAGCCTTGATGGCGATTTGGAGATAAGCTTAAATCAAATCCTAGCCTTGATGGCAATAGGAGATAAGCTTAAATCAAATCCTAGCCTTGATGGCAATAGGAGATAAGCTTAAATCAAATCCTAGCCTTGATGGCAATAGGAGATAAGCTTACTAGTTTGCTTGAATTTGCTTTTGATATTTTGCTTATTTTCCCCAAGCAAAGGGGGTGCATGACTGTCTTTGGCAATGATTCGCAAGATGAACATGATTAACTTGATTAAGTTATCCATTGTTGATTTGGATTAAACATGTTGTTATTATGACCAATGGACTTAGTGGATGCCATTGGGGCATTTGGGGTGACCAAAGGGTTTATGGATACCTTTGGAGCTTTTGGGTGACCAAAGGGTTTATGGATACCTTTGGGGATTTTTGAGGTTGATTGCTTAACTGTTTGATTGCTGATTAGGGAAGGTATGATACCAATAATGCCCCAGTTGATGTTACAAAAATGTTTGCTTGATTTGCAATTATGATAATTTGGAGCGTTAGATGCATTATGTGTTATGATCTATGGATGCATTGATGGATGCATGTGTTGTACTATGATGTTATTTGATGATATGCAATGTGTGTATGCATAATGAAATGGATGATCTATTGATGTGTATTGATGGAATATGAACACTATATGACATACTATGTTAGCACCATAGACTGTATAGAATTCATCAATTCATGTGGAATATTGTCATGAGACTATGTAATGGATTTGTGCAAATGGAAACTGACATACATGTGATAAAATGGAATGAATAAAATGAATGTTCTAGAAGGCCTATGAGGTTTTCATGAGACTCAAACAATCTAGTCAACTGATCAAAAGTTGTATACTAACCATGCAGGACTTTTTGACAAGGTATGAATCTGCTAGGATGACCAAGGTACTTCATATCCCTGTGTGTGCAAGTGAGTTCATTCTTGTGAGATGCATAAGGATACCGTTAGTGCCAAGTAGGCTCTCAACCAAACCTGTACTGAGGATCACCCAATGAATGCCACCATCCTAGGTTTCGTACTAAGTATGACTAGACCACTAGGCAATCTAGGTTACCAAAGCTAGCTCATCCACATGCAAACATTGGTCTACACATATGCCCAAAAGCTAATGTGGCAGACATATCGTCATGCGGGAGGCTACCACCATTGATGGATAGGCTATCCACCAAACCCGTAATGAGGATCACCTGATGGTTTTCCAAATGCTGAGAGTTCCAAGGATTCAAGTTCGACTCCCTACTTTCTTCAATTTTATTGGGATACTTGCTCTCATATAGAGTGATAAGAATCATTGTTTATTTTTCTCTTTTTAGTGATAATAATCATTGTTTATTTTGAGTTTTTCTTTTTCTCTTGAGCAAGGGATTTGAATTTTGAGTGATGGGGATCACTGTTTCTTGTGCTTTTTGATGTGTGCACTTTTTGATTTTTGTATTTTTGTACTTTGAATTTTTGCTTTGTGGGGGTTTGCAAATTTAGATTGTTGCAAATATGTGAAAATGTGGGATTTTGATGACAAAAAAAATGGGGGAAAACCACTTATTGTTGTGGGGGGAATTGGGTAGGGGAGAACTTGTCCTTTTGCCAACTCTCAACATTCTTGAACCATTCGCATAGGGGGATGAGTAGGATGACCTTTTCACTTAAGGTAACCTAGACCACTTCATGGATTTCATCTTTCTTTGTGCAAAACTTGGATTATTAATGTTTAACTGTGTTTGGGATATGATGTACACAAGGCATAATCTAAGCAAGATTCTACCTCCTAAAAATCATGCTAGCCTTCTACAAAATTTGAGTAGAGACTGGATATGGCTGAGTGACTAAAAACCCTACTGACATTCTAAAACAAATGGCTAAGTGAAGGGAATAGACATGACTATGGAAATGATGGAAAATGTGGGTGAAAATGATAAGTAACTATGGAATGAGGTGAAATGATGACCTTGACAACATTGATTTTGAATTGTGACTAGTGTACCATCTTAGTGCTAGACATGTATGAGCCACTCTAAAATGTAAAGTGCTAATGATGAATATGCCTAAATGCAAGCGATGATAAAATGCAATGGGATGCAATGTGATGTGATGCAATATTTTTGAATTTTTTAAATTTTGATAATGTTTTTTTTTTAATTTTTGATTGATGTATATGTATGAAAGTGCAATGTGATGCAATGTTTTTGTATTTTGATGTTTTGATGATGTTTTTGAATTTTTTATTGATATGTATACACATGTGACCAACGGGCTTATTTGGGGGCCATTGGGGCATTTGGGGGTGACCAAAGGGCTTATGGATGCCTTTGGGGCTTTTAGGGTTGACCTAGATGATCGTAGATAGTCTAGGAGCTTTTTATTTGACCTAGATGATAGTAAGCACCCTTGGAGCATTTTGGGGTGACCTAGATGGTTAATGACACTTAAAAAGTGTCTACGACTACCTAGGGGTTTTTGGTGTGACCAAAGGGCTTATGGATGCCTTTGGGGATTTTAGGTTTGACCTAGATGATCGTAGATAGTCTAGGAGCATTTTTATTTGACCTAGATGGTGAAAACCACTAGGAGCCTTTTGGGTGACCTAGATGGTCAACGACACTTAAAAAGTGTCTATGACTACCTAGGGGTATTTGGTTGTGACCAAAGGGCTTATGGATGCCTTTGGGGCTTTTAGGGTTGACCTAGATGATCGTAGATAGTCTAGGAGCATTTTTATTTGACCTAGATGGTGAAAACCCGCTAGGAGCCTTTTGGGTGACCTAGACGGTCATCGACACTTAAAAAGTGTCTACGACTACCTAGGGGTATTTGGTTGTGACCAAAGGGCTTATGGATGCCTTTGGGGCTTTTAGGGTTGACCTAGATGATCGTAGATAGTCTAGGAGCATTTTTATTTGACCTAGATGGTGAAAAACTGCTAGGAGCCTTTTGGGTGACCTAGATGGTTAGCGACACTTAAAAAGTGTCTACGACTGCCTAGGGGCATTTGTTTGTGACCAAAGGGCTTATGGATGCCTTTGGGGCTTTTAGGGTTGACCTAGATGATCGTAGATAGTCTAGGAGCATTTTTATTTGACCTAGATGGTGAAAACCTGCTAGGAGCCTTTTGGGTGACCTAGACGGTCAACGACACTTAAAAAGTGTCTACGATTGCCTAGGGGTATTTGGTTGTGACCAAAGGGCTTATGGATGCCTTTGGGGCTTTTAGGGTTGACCTAGATGATCGTAGATAGTCTAGGAGCATTTTTATTTGACCTAGATGGTGAAAACCTCTAGGAGCCTTTTGGGTGACCTAGACGGTCAGTGGCACTTAAAAAGTGTCTATGACTACCTAGGGGCATTTGGTTATGACCAAAGGGCTTATGGATGCCTTTGGGGATTTTAGGGTTGACCTAGATGATCGTAGATAGTCTAGGAGTGTTTTTAGGTTGACCAAGCGATATGTAGATACCCTTGGAGCCTTTTTGTAACTTTGCTTACTTTGTGTTCTTAGGAGGAAGGTGCAATACCTTATATACCCCCAACATTTATTGTGATTGATGCGATGTTAAATAGGACCTATCCTAATGCAAGTATAATGGCTGAAAAATACCTAATGCAATGCAATTAAAGTATGCAAGGGTACATGCCAAATGTTTTTGTGTTTTAATGTTTTGCAATATTTTTGAAATTTTGATTATTTTGAATGTTTGTGGATTTTGACATTTTATGATTTGTTTGGATTTTTGGTGTTTTAAATTGTTTTTGAATTTTGAGTGTTTTGCGAGGGGGAAGGCATGATACCTTAGGCACCCCCAATGTGTGTGCTACTCAATGAAGGTGAGAAAGGTGTGATATCATTAGAGTTCTCACTATGATTCATTGGTTGTGATGTGGATGGTGGGGAAGGTATGCTACCTTTGGGTTGCTCAAAGTGGTTGGCAGATGTTGTGTTTGCTTCGTGTATGGGCTAGAGGTCTTGGAAGTCTCCTATCGGTTGGTTGTTAGGAGCAAGAGGATTGCCCACCGAAAGCTCTTGCCTCTCGATCATATCCTGAACTAAATATCTAAAGGGATAACATGTCTGGATGTCATGACCTCTTTGTCTATGGTAAACACAATATAGATCTTTCCTGTGTGCCTTTGATCTACGTTTGTTAGGTTTCAATGGATGGATCTCGGGAAGCGTGATTGCTCGTGCCTCATACAATCGATTGAAGATTGATGCTAAGGGCTCTGACAAATGAGTATATTGTCTTTGCTTTTGTTGCAGATGGTTTTTGGCCAATGGAGGCTGAGCCTGGTAATTAGGTTGCACTGGTAATTGCGGTGGGGGAGCTTGGTTTAAGGGTTCAGGGATGCTTAGAACCACTTGATTGATTGGGGCTACATTTTTTTGCGTGTTACCACCTTTAATGTTCTTGTTTGGCTATTCCCCTTTGTGGAGTCGTACATCACCCTCCTGGACCTTGATGTCCTCAATGATTTGGGCTTGTGCTAAGGCCTCCTCGAATGTTTGATATCGTTGTAATTGTAAAAGAAGTGAAATCTGCTTTGAACAACTTCTAGTAAACATTCGGATGAGTTCCATTGTGGGTAGGGTGAAAGGTAGTTTTAACATCACCTTTATCCATCTATTACCATACTCCATGATTGGCTCATCATCAAGTTGATGAAGGCTAGACAAGTCAGTCAAGTTTATCCTTTTCTTAGCGCTAGAGGCAAAACATCCCAAAAATGCATCAGCCAATTGCTCAAAGGTGTTTATGCTATGACATGGTAGATGATTATACCATTCTAAAGCATCTCCAGATAATGTTGTAATGAAGATTCTCAACATCAAAGGGTCATAATATTGAAGATGAGAGCACTTAAGAATGAAGCTTGTCACGTGCTCTTCTGCATCTTCATCATCTTTGAAATCTTCAAGTTTGGGCATCTAGAAATTTGATGGGTATGTCAGTGATGACACTGATGGATGTACAGGTTGATTACTAAGTTGCTTTAGTGTGGGTTTTTGATAACCCAAAATTTGATCTAGCTTTTCTAATGCCTTCAACCGATCATCTAGCACTTTGTATGGCCCTGACGACATAATATGATCATCTTGTTGTCACCCTTGATTAGATGAAGGAGGTCACTTTTGATGTTGAGGTGGATGATAAGTATGATCATTAGGTACCTCATCATAATTGGGTTCAGGGTAGGCATCTATTTGATCCTGATGTTCCCATTGGGACTCTTCATATGATTCCTCCTCGTATTGATCTTGGTACTGTTGAGGAGTATGAGGCTTTTGATGATAACTAGATAATGGCCTTTGATGTTGAATGCAAGTTTGGCATGGCCGAGGGGGAATATTTTGAGATTGTATTGGGCGTCTTGCCCATTGTTGCATCCTATAGGTGCTAGGTGTAAGCACAACTTTAGGTACTGCATTATGTAATTGCTCTTGTTGTATCTTTTGTTGTTCTTGTATCTTTCATTGATACAACTCTTGTAGGTGTGCTCGTTGTGAGTCCACCCATTGTTGATGTACTTGTTGTTGAGCCAACTGGAGTTGATCCGTATGTTGTTGCCTATTAAGATTTGGCCTAATTGCCTGATGAGTATGATCTGGTTGCTCCATTGCATGGGGTTTGTGTATCCTCATATTTGAAATATGGATGGGTTTATCATGTCTTTCCCCCCTAGTAGGGTCTAATGCTTGTTTTCCATGCTCCCTAAGGATCACATTACCTTGAGACTCTAATTTATGAATTGGCTCTGTATAGTCCGATGATGTAGAGCCATCATATGGTTGCACCAAGTACTCTTCACGAGGAGTAGGTAGATGGTTGGGATCTTCTCCCTCATCTATTAGGAAAGCCTCATATTTAGTTTTGGATGTAAGCTCTATATATTCAGGCTGCATAGAAGCACGATGTGTGGATGTTGAGTGCTCTCTGTGAGGAGTATGAGGGCGACTTGCTCGATCAAATGGGGTGGTTTGCTCATCCAGGCTAGGCCATGGTGTACTCTCATGCTCATATTCTGATTGATGTATAGAGTAAGTTGGGGTGTGAACCCGTGATATTGATCTATTAGACCCCTCAGTGGGCAGATTATTTGCTATATAGAATTCTATCAAGGTATCCCAATCAGGGAGTTTTCCTAGAGGACCTATGGGTGCTTCCCTAGTAGGGGTATCTCGAAGGTTTGCCCCCCTAGGGATGATATTGTTGTTATGATAGGACCTAGGATGCCATTCGGGTATGGGCATGTCCTCTAGACTTATTTGGAGATATTCACTGGCTATGGAGCTTGAATCTCTCACTAAATTGGAGGTCTTGTTTTCAACCGCCTTTGGACCAAATTGGTAAAACGGGGGTCCATCGGCCATTTTTAGAAAATTTTGACTTTCCCAAAAAGGTTATAAGTGTTATATATCAAAATGATCAGTGCGACGAGCTGATCATAATGGGCTAGGTCTCCAAAATTTGATTTTTGGATCAAAAAATTGTATTTTTGGAATATTTGGCCAACCAGGGCCTGTGGGGAAATGCCCACTTTTAGGATTTTTGGGAAATTTTGAACCGTGAAGAGTTAGGACTCAAAATTTCTGGGAGAGGTGCAGAAGGAGCTAACTAAGACAACAAAACAAATTTGGCAAGTTTTGGAGTTGTCTAGACCATTCTATGACCGTTTTACTATAGTTTTTCCCTATTTTCGGCCTCGAAAATAGAGTAATCACAAAACCAAAATAACTTTTTCGTTATAGCTCTGTTTTGCACGATTCTTGAAGCATTGGATGCAGAATAAAAAAGTAGATAGAAAGAAGAATAATAAGGTAAATAAATAAAAATCAACCATAAACATTAAAAAAACAAGCTTGAAAATGTCAAACAAATTAAAAAAAAAATCAAAACACTAAAAACAATGGAAAAACGTACTTTAAAAAATCAAAAAAACCAATTAAATCCTTATAAAATTCCAAAAAAATTATAAAAAATTGCTATATTTGTGAACCACGACTTAGACCTGCGGTCAGGGAGACGGTTAAAGGATTTTGAATCCTGCCACGGCTGACAATTGTGGCCCCCAAATTGCCAATTGGGGATCATGCCTGCCAACTGCAGCTAGGCAGGAAGACCTTTTCCAAGTCATTTCCCATCCCGACAGTCCCTAGAAAAAAATAATAATAAAACAAAACAAACAAAAAAATAAAAAGAAAACAAAAAATTTCAAAAATTAAACCCCTCCCCTTAAGCTAACCTAAGCTAAACCTAACTAAGGTGAGGTTCATTACCGATGGTTTAATGAGGTTCATTTAACCCATTAATTAATGAGGTTAATTTTAAAATCAGTAAAATAAAATGGTTGAGGGTTTTGTGTGCTTCTACCTTAGTTGCACTGGCTCCTCCAGGTTGGGCTACCATCGATCCAGGTGGTAGTGAGGTCGAGTTTTCAACAGCACTTCATGTTAGAATTATTGAATCACCTCTCAAAGTGCTCAGGATTTGCAAGTTGTCAAACTAAAAATGACATCGAAAATAACACGAATTTTTTTTAATATTTCTTATTTTTTGCCTGATTGCGGGCGTAGAACTAGGGTTTGTAGATCATGGCTATCAGCCACAGCTAGAAAAATTTGAAAACCTAGCTATTGTTGCCAAATGTGGCTAGCAACCTGCAATAAATGATGAAAAATCCCACCATGAGGAGCTAAAAAATGCTAAATTAAAAATACCCACCTGACCAGAATTGTAAAAATATTCACAAAACAACAAAAAAATCAGATAAAATCAAAGCCAAATGGACCTCGTATCTAGTAATTTACCCTATATACTTGGCGGTTGCAGCGACTTGCGCTCCATGCAATCCGGTAAGATGAGTATATTACCATAAGGACATTTGGGATAAATTCATCATCGTGGAATTTTTATGCTTCATTTCAATCTTTAAGAAGGCCTAGATGGCCAGACTGCTCCACGAGAATGAGATATTCATCTCATTTCTTCTATGAAATTTTTAGCAGATCAACGAACAATAAGATTCAACGCATTCCTAATTGGAATTGATATCATCTTAATTTCCTAAGAAGGCCATTGAGGCTGGACCGCTCCATGGGATAGAGATGTACAATTACTCTTAATAGTTGTAATCATAGCTTATTAGGCCTAATCAATTATCAAATATTAAATTTTATTTTGTTCAAAGTCATTCATAATGGTCAAGCAACTCGTCATTTCATTTAATTGTCCTACCCTCACTTATTCATTACTTGAGAGGGTAGTCATAATATCATAATTGTAATCAAAGTCAATAGAAGATCCCTTGATCGTAGATCCCTTGATCTTGGCAAAATTGTATTTGTCTTACGAATCATTACCAATGACTATCATAAGCTTACCCTTTGTTGGGGAAAAAAGCAAATATGACAGTTAATTTAGTAGCTCTCCTTTCGGATCTATATGGTGCAGAATCCTATAGTATCCTTGAGCTACCCGATCGTCGCTAGAGCTTGCCAAAGCTTTGCAAATTTAAGCCTTCCATCTAGTTGGAAGCAATTATTCTAGGATGTGTTTCCTTTTTCTAGACCCTAAGCATCTAATGTTGATCAGACTAATGATCATCATACAAACTATGACATTGTTTTAGGTCTATTTTTTCTCAATGTTGTTTTATCTCACAACGCATCTCAAAAGAGGCATCTGTAGACACCTAAAAAGCATCATATCGAGACTACTCATATGGGACATACTAGAAGACCATATGAAAGACCTTGGATAAATACCAAGGGCTAGCAGTGGTTTTAACCACTCATTTGGGCACCTTTTCCTAGTTAGTGCTAGTCACTATTGACACCCACAGTTAGTAGAGTTGACCATGCTTGTTAGCCACGGTTATGCCTTAGAATAAATTGGCCTTCATCCTACCAAAAATTGGTTGCAATGGCCAATTGGTTGCATATTAGAGCAGTTTGAGCGGGGAAACTTCTGGATCTTTCCATTCAAAAAACTCAACTACCCAATATTTATCTTGGCTTTCTCATGAAGCTAATACATAGCCTTCTTAGGTTCTATAATACCCCCGTCCAAATTGGGAAAAAGTCTAGAGAAGTTTTCATTTGAACGCAGCGAAGCCCTGCCAAATCTGAGAGCAAATAGAGAGATGCATAGGTGAATTTGAATAGCGAAGCCCTATCGAATTCAACACTCACCTAATTGCATTGTGACATTGCTTTCTTACCCTTAATTGAGAGATTAAAATGCTAATTCAAGCCATGGAGGTCCTAAGAGGTTATGAGAGCCAAGAAACACAATTATACCAATTTGATGCACAATCAGAGCAATTCAACCGCTAAATCTATCAGAGGACACAAAGGTGACCCTTGACCATCAATTTGGCAAGAGGATTCAGATATTTAGCCCTTGAATTGGAGGACAAGCACACTTCAAGCTTCGTCACGGCTAAAAGTGCTCACCATGCCATAAAGCTGCAGTTAGGGTATCATCCTTGATTTCCTTGCTTTCTCATTGTAGGATTTATTAATGGCATTAGATTAAGCATAATTTAAGTTTAATTGCATTATTAGAGATTTTTCACCTGTAGAAATAACTTGTTTAGTTGTCTTGCTTTCAATATTGTATCTAGGATACTAATGAATCTTTTTCATGCTTCCATGTACTCAAATTCATAATTAGACCATTAGATAGATACATATGATTTCCCTTTACATGATTCATATAATCTTTTCATGTTTTTCATAGGTTTACTAGCTTTCTTGAATTTTCTTGATTATATTCTAGTAATGTCATGTGTTCACACTATTTCCTCAAAACACCTCATCAAGAGAGACATCCTTTATTACTAATGCTTCTTGTTTTCATTGCACATAGGACTAACAGGGTTTTGACATGCAAGGCAAAAAATACCTCTAATCATGGAGAAGAAGGTCATCAATACCTTGGAGTAGTTCGTGTCATTTTAAAATGCATTTGGAATGCACCTACCCTTGAGGGGGATTTCAAACTATTGTAATTATTATATCAAATGGGTATCCCTAAGAGGGACGGATTTGTAGCATGACTTGATTCAAAATTAATAAAAGATATTTATATTTTGTTCTTTTCATTCTTGTCAATTTGTGTATGCCTATTTGCATCGTTTTCAGCAATTTCAATATTAGGTGCAAGTCTTTTTGGATGCTACACCTATATTTTTCTTTGCCCAATAGTATTGGTCAAGAATAAGGACTGTTACTAGGTTGAATTGCCCCTGGTTTTGAATAACGCTTGGTTCAACTTCTTAATTTTTGAGTTTAGCACGTATGGGTATCTATAGGGTTTGATTTTAGGTGGAAATCTTCTCGATACTAGCTGTATTGCATGGTCGTGGGAATGACATGGAGGTAATCTTATAGGTTCTACAAAAACAATATTACATTTAGTAAAAACTTATTGCAAATCTCTTTGTGGTTCGGCTGCTTTAATATTTTGTGGTTGGATTGTAAGCAATAGGGCTACTATCCATTCATAAAGAATATCATTCTCTCCTTATACACAAGAAATATAAGTTTATTTCTTCTATAATAAGTAGACTCCTTGATGCATTGCATAATTCCCCAAAGATTTTCTACCATAACCTGCTCCCATGAAAATTCTACCCCCTAGAATTGATACCAAACCCTGGGTTTCACAAGGCATCAAAATATCTCGTTCAGGTTACTTCTTCCCATACTTCTTGTAACATATATTCCCCCTTGGGTCCATGATATTAGGGAGCTATCAGGAAGTTAGCATTAGTGACATTATTGATTGTGAAGCGTTCCAAGATTATTTTTTCAAACAATGGGTGGATTACATACATTATCCCATTGCCTTGCTATTTATTGAGATTATTTTTTTGTGGCTTCCCTTTTGATCTCAGCATTTTATCCAATATATTCAAAAAACAACTCTATTCTAAAAAATTATAGGACCTTTATAATTGGACAAAGTCTTTTGTCCAGTTGAACGTATTCTTTATCAAATTAGTGCATTAAATCCATGATAAAGACAACATGGTCCCATTGTTAATCTACTGACCATGTGGTATAGAATTCTTCTCAATAATTCAGCCAACAATTAGGCTTCTATAGTCAAACCATTTATGAGAATATTCGACAATCAAGGAAACTGATAATCTATCATTTTCTAATTGACTGCCATGCAAAGACATCCTCAAAATAACATTCATGACTACACTACAAGTTTCATGAGAACATTGTATCTGATACTACCAAATATTCGACCATTATATGAGCAAGCCTTTCCCTACTCTATCAAATCACTTCAACCAAATTTGGCCTTGATAGCAAAAATAATCATGCCACCTTGTATGAAGCCTTCGAGGAAGCAACCCAAGCAAAGGATGTTCTCACTAGAGTTGGTAAATTACACCTTACCCCACCCATGGCCTATGTAGCACATGTAGCTCAAAACCAAACTCCATAGATCCAAGAGCCTCCTCTAACCATGATGCCAATCCCAAATGCTCAAATGGCCCAATCGTCTACAAGTATGCCCACTTATCCATAGGTAAACATTTTGTGTACAATGATATTTCCTAGGCATGGCATCCCCACATTTGCCATCTTCCATCCCCAACTACAAGCAGAACAATGGTTGACAACCAAAGAATGGATGGCAACAATGGAAGACTTTATACCTCATAAAATACCAAGTTCCTTACCAAAATGCAAAATGATATGTGATCCAGGCATATGACCTTTTTGAGGCATGCATTATGCTTGAAAAGCTATTTTTTTAATCCTAACCACATTCCCCAGGGCATATCTTTGTGCTCAAGATTATGTTTAGATCCTTTCAAAAATAGTTAGAAATATTAGAGGAGAATGACAATTTCAGCAAACAACCCGGTTGTTGCCAACAACTACATGAAAAAAATGCTCTGAAGGCCCTAAAAAATGCAAAAAACAATATTTACTAAAAGTAGTCATTTTTAAATTTTATATTTTTGTAGGCAAAATGGATCTTTAGCCATGTTGACACATCAATAGAAGACAAAGGACAAATCATATGTATGCAATTTTAAATTAGCACGCACTTTGTAACTCATGGAAGGTGAATCACCACATTTTCATATGGGTGTCCTTCTAACTCATGGAAGGTGAACCACCACATATCCATATGGGTGACCTTCTATATTCAATATGGTGGATTTTTAACACACCAAATATATTATATAAAGAGAGATGCACCCCTAATTGTAAAAACCAAGTAATGGATATAATGTTATAGCCTCACATCTAATCTCTGAGATTGCTTGCATTATACTATATTTTCTAAGCAATAAAATCATTTTGTTAATTTGCTTATGTATATGTGTTTTGATTTCTTATACTCTATTTTTTTTAAATGTACTCTTTCTTATAATTCCATAATTCAAAATTTTGAGTTTTGGATCATTTTCCAGTTAGCTATCTTCAGAAAGGTCTTCTCTTTACATTTTTTATTCTCTTCTAGACAGTTAAAGAATTAGATATTTCACGTGAGCAATTTGGTAGTTATCTCATGAAATTTGTGTTCATGCTTAGCTATTATATTATGGATTCCATTCGTCTGGTTTAACAACATGACACGTTAAATAGTGATAATAAACACTCGTCAAATTTTAATATTTTTACAAAATTGACATGTCTTGTTTAAGAATCTTTTACGTTCAAGAATTGATGTAAAAATAATACCTGAAAAAATGTTGGAAATGCTTTATAGTGAGTAGTGTGAATATGGATATGCATAGATATAACTCTAGAAGGCCGAAGGGTTGAGTGAAATTATTATTAAAAATAAAAATTGCTGATGAAACCAATATCTATGCAGCTTGAACAGTAAGTTTCATCTGCATGGTATGAAACAAATACAACAACATCAACAGTTGAGAAAGGGTTGATTGTTTATAACAACAAAATGACTAAACTTCCCTCGAAATACTAACACAAAAGAGACCCACTGTTATAATGCGGGTTAAATCTCTTAAAAGGAAAAAAATGGAGGATAAGTGCCCTTCATTTCCAAGCAGATTAAGTATGGCAGTTCCAAAACAAGTTTTTTTTTTTTTAAACCCTATTTTTTGAAAAATTAGGGTTAGGGTTTTGTCCCAAATAACAAAGAAATACACAAAGCAGATAATATGATTATCTTTTTAATGATTAAATGTGTGTCATAAATTAGTTTCAGTGTGTTTAGATTTGTTGTTTTTTTTTGCTCTTATTATGAAGTTAGAATGAGGGAACTCAACCAAAGTGGTTACTAGGGACACTAGTGCCAAACATGATTTCTCAAAAGAGTCTAGGGTACACAGCTTAAATCCCAGTGGGGGGTTTGCCTAGCTCTTCCACTCTAAAATAGTGTTTCCAACAATGGGAGGGAGTTTGAACATTAGTGACCTATTCCATCTTGAGAGAGTTCCATATGCTATTTAAGGAATATATGGGCAAGCTGGTGGAAGGAAGTGAAATCCAATGTCACCAGTCTGAATTGGGGGTTGGTGATGAAATCCAACCTTACCAATGTTATAGTGGAACGTGCAAGTGTGTGTGGTTCATTTTAAGCTTAAAAGAAAGTAAATAATAAAGCACCCAATTATCATTCACTAAATGTATGCAATAGGTGTATTTTAATTTCAAAAATCTAGGATAAAAGGAACCTACAAATGTCACTTATATATGCAAGCCCTAAATGCTAACTTATCCATTGGGTAAGCCACAAGCAATCAAGCCATAAAGATGCATTGCTACTACAAGTTTCTTTTGATTTTTCTTCTTATTTTTGTTGCTTTATGTTATAAGAAAATAAAATATGACCTTTAACCTTTCTGTGCAAACAAATGGTGCATGAAAAAACAATTTTAACAGTCTCTGAAAATGCAGCAGAAAAATAGAGGATTTAGGCACTCACCTTAGCAGTTTTGAGACCTCCAAATTCTAGATTTTTGGGCAAAAAATTTCTCTGATTCTTCAATGCTCCAGGGTGGGATGATTAGAATCCTTGCCACCATCCCAAGGTGGGATAGTGAAGCCATCATCCCAAGGTGAGCCAGATAAAGGCTCTGCCGCCGTTCCAGGGTGGGGAGGGGAGCACCAGCAACACAAAAAGGGTAAAAATGGCAAAAATAGAGTCAAAATTTCACCTAAAGCACAAGGGACAAGGGTCCCACCCTGATCACCACTGAATTAGGGAAAAACAATGCACCTAATTATGAGAAACAATATATGTATCTATATTATCTCGCTTATGAGCATCAAACGAAAGCATGCATGTGAAAATGAAGCAATACCAAACAATAAGGAATGAAATGATACAAGTCTCTTTCTTATTAATTTGGTAAATAAAATCCAAAGTTACACAAAATTCCCCTTGAGGGCTCAAATTTGATACAATTGTTAAAAATTTTGGGTGCCCAAGGATCAAATCCTTCAAGAAATTTGGGTGCAGATCCAGTGTCTTTCCTCATACCCACAATTGAGGTGGGCGGGAAAATGCCACTGTTGCTTGTATATCTGATCTCTGATGTCTTATATTCCTTCCCAATGACTTCTAGGAACCTACACCTGCACACAAGGAAGCAAAAATGGTCAAATAGCAAGTGTGTGTGAAGAAAAACATGCAATCCCCACAGGCACAAAATGACATATATATTAAAAATATATCAAATCAACTCAGAATGACTTAAAACTTTATGGGGATTTTAAATAAGAGTTTTTGAAGGGATATCACTAAAAATAGATCAAAAATTGCATCTTTAGACCCCTTTATTTTACGTCGCTCACCTACAACCTATGAAGACCAAGATAAACAAATCATGCACCTAGACATGTCCAAAACATTTGAAATTTCAGGAGAATGCATAAATAATCATTTTAAGACAACCCATATGGTTAGATTTCCAAAATGAGGTGCAGATCCACCTACATGCAACTGGGGTTCCCAAATGGGCCCTACGAACCTACAAAACCTTTAAAATGCAATAGCTCGGCCAATTTAACTCCAAATTACATTAAATTTGAACTGCAACATCTTATGATAGTCTAGAATAATATCATTTGAAAATTTATGGGGGGAGGCGGTGGTGAATACAACTAATTTGGGGGCACCCTAGGAGGGGATACTCACCAATTCTACCCACCTTTTGCCACCAATCCCACTGGTGAATGATCCTAAATATTCTAAGGGGTGTTGTCATAGAATTTGGTGAAGAAATTCACCTAGATGGAAAATTAACACTCAAAGGATCCTCCGGAAGTCACCCGATAACCTCCTTCACAAAAGAGATATTTTGAGGGCAAGAAGGCACAATAAAGTGAGGGGAAATCTCGGAAGCACTCCATTGCATATCCTAGAACTCCTCTCTATATATGTGTATGTTTTTTCATGGAAATTTTATCCATTTTATAGCCCAAAGGGGCTCATGTGCAAAAATGCATGCAAGGGCATGCATGGTAGGAGGTGCCACTTGTCAAAGGAGAGGTATGCAATGGGTGTGGAAGAGAATCTCCAATTTGGGCTTCCATTAATAAGTGTGTCATAAGGATTCAGTGCCCTCTTACCCGCATGCTCCATATAGCGTGCTAAATGGCAGTTTTTGGGTGTCAAATGTCCTAGATTTGACTTTTTTTGGGTCAAACTTGCTCATTGTCCCACCCTCGAATGATGGCTCACCACTGTCCTAGGCCACCATCCCAGGGTGGGACGATGGTGAATTTTAGACCAAAACCTCCCAAAATTGGGCCAGTAGCCTCCAAAAACCCTTTCGGAGTGGCTAGAACCACTGAGCCTCCTGAGGGCTACCCAAGTGGCCATATGGTGTTAATTTGATCATTTTTTGTGGATGCTTAATCAGGTTTACCATATTTTAATGTCTACATAAATGTGTTGGTCCGCGCATCCCAACATCGGGCCAATGCAGTCATATAGGCCTGATCGACTCTGATGGTGGGGAGGCATAAGACATAGCCAAATCTTATAACCCCAAACCATACCTGATCCACCTGAGAAAGGGTACTGCGTAGGTTATGAAGGATCTCTGATTCCCTCGCCCTAGCAGTTAGGGTCTAATAGAAAGCAGAATAATAAGGTAAAAATAAATAAAAATCAACCATAAACATTAAAAAAACAAGCTTGAAAATGTCAAACAAATTAAAAAAATCAAAACAACAAAAAACAATGGAAAAACACACTTGAAAAAATAAAAAAAACCAATTAAATACTTATAAAATTCCCAAAAATTGAAAAAAATAAAAAATAAAAATTGCTAAAGTTGCGAACCGCGTATCAGACTCGTGATCAGGGATGTGGTTAAATTTTTGACCGTTGGATTTTGAATCTCGTCGTGGCTAACAGCTACGGCCCCCAATTTGCCAATTGGCGACCGCACCTACTAGTTGCGGCTAGGCGAGAAGACCTTTTCTAGGTCATTTCCCATCCTGATAGTCCCTAGAAAAAAATAATAATAAAACAAAACAAAACAAAAAAATTCAGAAATTATACCCCTCCCCTTAAGCTAACCTAAGTTAAACCTAACTAAGGTCAGGTTCGTTACCTACGGTTTAATGAGGTTCATTTAACCCATTAATTAGTGAGGTTAACTTTAAAATCGATAAATTAAAATTGTTGAGGGTTTTGTGTGCTTCTATCTTAGTCGCACTGGCTCCTCCATGTTGGGCCGCCATCAGTTTAGGTAGTATCAAGGTCGAGATTTCAGCAACACTTCACGTTAGAATTGTTGAATCACCTCTCAAAGTGCTCAGGATTTGCAAGCTGTAAAACTAAAAATGACATCAAAAATAACAAGAAAATTTTTAAATATTTCTTATTTTTTTCCTGACAACAGGTGCAGAACTAGGGTTTTTCGACCGTGGCTGTCAGCTACGGCTAGAAAATTTTGAAAACCTAGCTGTTGTTGCCAAATGTGGCTAGAAACCTGCAATAAATGCTAAAAATTCCCACCAAGAGGAGCTAAAAAATGCCAAATTAATAATACCCACCTGACCATAATTGTAAAAAAATTCACAAAATAATAAAAAAATCAGATAAAATCAAAGCCAAATGCACCTCGTATCTAGTAATTTACCCTATACACTTGGCAATTGCAGTGACTTACACTCCATGTAATCCGGTAAGATGATTATATTACCATAAGGACATTTGGGGTAAATTCATCATCATAAAATTGTTATGCTTCATTTCAATCCCTAAGAAGGCCTAGACGGTCGGACTGCTCCACGAGAATGAGGTATTCATCTCATTTCTTCTATGACATTTTCAGCAGATCATCGAACAATAAGATTAAATGCATGCCTAATTGGAATTGCTATCATCTTAATTCCCTAAGAAGGCCATTGAGGTTGGACCACTTCATGGGATAGAGATGTACAATTACTCTTAATAGTTGCAATCATAGCTGATTAGGCCTAATCAATTATCAAATACCAAATCTTATTTTCTTCAAAGTCATTCATAGTGGTCAAGTGACTCGTCATTTCATTTAATTTTCCTACCCTCATTGACTCATCACTTGAGAGAGTAATCATAATATCATAATTCTAACCAAAGTCAACAGAAGATCCCTTGATCGTAGATACCTTGATCTTGTCAAAATTTTGTTTGTCTTACGAATCATTGTCAATGACTATCATAAGCTTACCCTTTGCTGGGGCAAAAAGCAAATATGATAGTTAAGTTAGTAGCTCTCCATATTTAGGATCTATATCGTGCAAAAGCCTATAGTAGCCTTGAGCTACCCGATCGTCGCTAGAGCTTGCCAAAGCTTTGCAAATTTAAGCCTTCCATCCAGTTGGAAGTAATGATTCTAGGATGCATGTCCTTTTGCTAGACCCTAAGCATCTAATGTTGATCATACTAATGATCATCATCCAACCTACGACATCGTTTTAGGTCTATTTTTTCTCAACTTTGTTCGATCTCACAACGCATCTCAAAAGGGGTATCTGTAGACACCTAAAATACATCATGTCAAGACTACTCATATGGGACATACTAGAAGACCATATGAAAGACCTTGGACATATACCAAGGGATAGCAGTGGTTTTAAGCACTCATTTGGTCACCTTTGCCTAGTCAATGCTAGTCGCTGCTGACACCCGTAGTTAGTAGAGCTGACCACGCTTTTCAGTCACGATCAGGCCTCAGAATCAATTGTCCTTCATCCTACACAAAATTGGTTACAATGGCCAATTGCTTACAAATTGGAGTAGTTTGAGCGGGGAAAGTTTTGGATATTTCCATCGAAAAAACTCAACTACCCAATATTGATCTTGGTTTTCTCATGAAGCTAAGACATAGCCCTCCTAGGTGCTATAAGACCCCCATCCAAATTGGGAAAAAGTCTAGAGAAGCTTTCATTTGAATGTAGTGAAGCCCTACCAAATATGAGAGCAAATAGAGAGATGCATAGGCGAATTTGAGCAACGAAGCCCTATCGAATTCAACACTCACCTAATTGCATTGTGACATTGCTTTCTTACCCTTAATTGAGATATTGAAATGGCAATTCAAGCCATGGAGGTCCTAAGAGGGTAGGAGAGCCAATATTATACCAATTTTACGTGCAATCAGAGCAATTCAACCGCCAAATCTATCAAAGGACACAAAGGCGACCCTTGACCATCAATTTGGCAAGAGGATTAAGAGATTTAACCCTTGAATTGGAGGACAAGCAAACTTCAAGCTCCATCACAGCTAATAGTGCTCATCGCACCACAGAGCTACAGTTAGGGTATCATCCCTGATTTCATTGCTTTCTCATCGTAGGATTTGTTAATGGCATTAGATTAAGCATAATTTAAGTTTTATTGCATTATTAGAGATTTCTGATCGATAGAATTAGCTTGTTTAGTTGTCTTGCTTTCAATATTGTATCTAGGATACTAATGAATATTTTTCATGCTTCTATGTATTCAAATTCATAATTACACCATTAGATAGATACATATGCTTTTCCTTTACATGATTCATAGCATCTTTTCATGTTTTTCATAGGTTTACTAGCTTTCTTGCATTTTCTTGATTATATGCTAGTAATGTCATATGTTCACACAATTTCCTCAAAAATCCTCATCAAGTTTTTGTTGCACACATGACTAACAGGGTTTTGACATGCAAGGCAAAAAATGCCTCTAATCATGGAGAAGAAGGTCATCGATGCCTTGGAGTAGTTTGAGTCATTTTAAAAGGCATTTGGAATGCACCTACCCTTGAGGGGGATTTCAAACTATTGTAATTGTTATATCAAATGGGTATCCCTAAGAGGGATGAATTGGTAAAATGACTTGAATCAAAATTAATAAAATATCTTTATGTTTTGTTATTTTCATTCTTTTCAATTTGTGTATGCCTATTTGCATCGTTTTCAGCAATTTCAATAATAGGTGTAAGCCTTTTTGGATGCTACACCTATATTTTTCTTTGACCAATAGTATTGGTCAAGAATAAGGACTGTTACTAGGTTGAATTGCCCCTGGTTTTGAATAACGCTTGGGCCAACTTCTTAATGTTTAAGTATGGGTATCTATAGGATCTGATTTTAGGTTGAAAGCTTCTCGACACTAGCTATATTGCATGGTTGTGGGAATGGGATGGAGGTAATCCTATAGGTTCTGCAAAAAAAACATTATATTTAGTAAAAACTTGTTTTAAATATCTTTGTGGTTCAGTTGTGTCAATATTCTGGGGTTGTATTGCAAATAATTGGGCTACTATCCATTCATAAAGAATATCATTCTCTCCTTATACACAAGAAATATAATTTTCTTGCTTCTAGAATAAGTAGACTCCTTGATGCATTGCATAATTCCTCAAAGATTTTCTGCCATAACCTGCTCCCATGAAAACTCTACCCTCTAGAATTGATACCAAACCCTAGGTTTCACAAGGCATCTAAATATCTCATTCAGGTTACTTCTTCCCATACTTATTGTAACATATATTCCCCCTTTGGTCCATGATATTGGGGAGCTACCAGGAAGTTAGAATTAGTGACATTGTTGATTATGAAGCGTTCCAAGATGATTTTTTCAAACAATGGGTGGATTACATACTTTATCTCATTGCCTTGCTATTCATTGAGATCATTCTTTTTGTGGATTCCCTTCCTTTTGGTCTCAGCATTTTATCCAATCCATTCAAAAGGCAACTCTCTTCTGAACAATTATAGGACCATTATAATTGGGCAAAGACTTTTGTCATGTTGAACGTATTTTTTATCAAATTAGTGCATTAAATCCACGAGGAAGACAACATGGTCCCATTGTTAATCTACTTGCCATGTGGTATAGAAGTCTTCTCAATCATTCAGCCACCAATTAGGCTTGCATAGTCAAACCATTTATGAGAATATTCGACAATCAAAGAAACTGATAATCTATCATTTTCTAATTGACTGCCATGCAAAGGCATCCTCAAAATAGCATTCATGACTACACTACAAGTTTCATGAGAATATTGTATCTGATACTACCAAATATTCGACCATTATATGAGCAAGCATTTTCCTACACTATCAAGGCATTTCCATCAGATTTGGCCTTGATAGCAACAATAACCATGCCACCTTGTATGAAGCCTTCGAGGAAGCAACCCAAGCAAAGGATGTTCTCACTAGAGTTGGTAAATTGCCACTTGCCCCACCCATGGCCTATGCAGCACATTAACTCAAAACCAAGCTCCATAGATCCAAAAGCTTCCTATAGCCATGATGCCAATCCCAAATGCTCAAATGGCCCAACCGTCTACAAGTATGCCCACTTATCCATAGGTAAAAATTTTGTGTACAATGATCATTCCTAGGCATGGCATCCCCACCTCTACCATCTTCCATCCCCAACTACAAGCAGAAAAATGGTTGAAAACTAAAGAATGGATGGCAACAATGGAAGACTTTATACCTCATAAATACCAAGTTCCTTACCAAAATGTAAAACAATATGTGATCCACGCATATGACCTTTTTGAGGCATGCCTTATGCTTGAAAAGCTATTTTTTTAATCCTAACCACATTGCCAAGGGCATAACTTTGTGCTCAAGATTATTTTTAGATCCATTCAAAAAGAGTTAGAAATATTAGAGGAGAATGATAATTTCAGCAAACAACCCAGTCGTTGTCAACAACTACATGAAAAAAATGCTCTGAAGGCCCTAAAAAATGCAAAAAACAATATTTACTAAAAGTAGTCATTTTTAGTTTTTAGATTTTTGTAGGCAAAATGCATCTTTAACCATGTTGACACATCAATAGAAGACAAAGGGAAAATCATATGTATGTAATTTTAAATTAACATGCACTTTGTAACTCATGGAAGGTGAATCACTATATTTTCATATGGGTGACCTTCTAACTCATGGAAGGTGAACCACCACATTTCCATATGGGTGACCTTCTATATTCAATATGGTGGATTTTCAACACACCAAATATATTATATAAAGAGAGATGCACCCCTAATTGTAAAAACCAAGTAATGGATGCAATGTTATAGTCTCACATCTAAACTCTGATATTGCTTGCATTGTACTATATTTTCTAAGCAATAAAATCATTTTGTTAATTTGCTTATGTATGTGTGTTTTGATTTCTTATACTCTATTATTTTTTAATTGTACTCTTTCTTATAATTCCATTATTCAAAATTTTGAGTTTTGGATCATTTTGCAGTTAGCTATCTTCAAAAAGGTCTTCTCTTTACATTTTTTATTCTCTTTTAGACAATTAAAGAATTAGATATTTCACGTGAGCAATTTGGCATTTATCTCATGAAATTTATGTTCGTGCTTAGCTATTATATTGTAGATTCCATTGGCCTGGTTTAACAACATGACTCATTAAATAGTGATAATAAACACTCGTCAAATTTTAATATTTTTACAAAATTGACATGTCTTATTTAAGAATATTTTACGTTCAAGAATTGATGTAAAAATAATACATGAAAGAATGTTGGAAATGATTTACAGTGAGTAGTGTGAATATGGATACGCATAGATATAACTCTAGAAGTATGAAGGGTTGAGTGAAATTATTATTAAAAAGAAAAATTGTTGATGAAACCAGTATCTATGCAACTTAAACAGTAAGTTTCATCTGCATGGTATGAAACAAATTCAGCAACATCAGCATTTGAGAAGGGGTTGATTTTTTATACCAACAAAATGATTAAACCTCCCCCGAAAGAGTAACACAAAAGAGACCCACTGTTATAATGCGGGGTAAATCTCTTAAAAGGCAAAAAATGGAGGCTAAGTGCCCTTCATTTCCAAGCAGATTAAGTATGGCAGTTTCAAAACAAGTTTTTTTTTTTTTAAACCTATTTTTTGAGAAATTAGGGTTAGGGTTTTTATCCCAAATAATATGATTATATTTTTAATGATTAAATGTGTTTCCTAAAATGGTTTCAGTGTGTTTATATTTGTTGTTTTTCTTTGCTCTTGTTGTGAAATTAGAATGATGGAACTCAACCAAAGTGGTGACTAGGGACACTAGTGCAAAACATGATTACTACAAGTTTCTTTCAATTTTTCTTCTTCTTTTTTTTGCTTTATGTTATAAGAAAATAAAATATGACCTTTAACCTTTCTATGCAAACAAATGGTGCATGAAAAACCAATTTTAACAGTCTATGAAAATGCAAAAAAATAGAGGATATAGCCATGATGCCAATCCCAAATGCTCAAATGGCCCAACCGTCTACAATTATGCCCACTTATCCATAGGTAAACATTTTGTGTACAATGATATTTCCTAGGCATGGCATCCCCACATCTACCATCTTCCATCCATCCCCAACTACAAGCAGAATAATGGTTGACAACTAAATAATGGATGGCAACAATGGAAGACATTATACCTCATAAAGACCAAGTTCCTTACCAAAATGTAAAACAATATGTGATCCAGGCATATGACCTTTTTGAGGCATGCCTTATGCTTGAAAAGCTATTTTTTTAATCCTAACCATATTGCCAAGGGCATAACTTTGTGCTTAGGATTATTTTTAGATCCATTCAAAAAGAGTTAGAAATATTAGAGGAGAATGACAATTTCAGCAAACAACCCGGTCGTTGCCGACAACTACATGAAAAAAATGCTCTGAAGGCCCTAAAAACTACAAAAAACAATATTTACTAAAAGTAGTCATTTTTAATTTTTAGATTTTTGTAGGCAAAATGCATCTTTAGCCATGTTGACACATCAATAGAAGACAAAGGACAAATCATATGTATGCAATTTTAAATTAACACGCATTTTGTAACTCATGGAAGGTGAATCACCACATTTTCATATGGGTGTCCTTCTAACTCTGGAAGGTGAACCACCACATATCCATATGGGTGACCTATATTCAATATGGTGGATTTTCAACACACCAAATATATTATATAAAGAGAGATGCACCCCTAATTGTAAAAACCAAGTAATGGATGCAATGTTATAGTCTCACATCTAATCTCTGAGATTGCTTGCATTGTACTATATTTTCTAGGCAATAAAATCATTCTGTTAATTTGCTTATGTATGTGTGTTTTTATTTCTTATACTCTATTATTTTTTAATTGTACTCTTTCTTATAATTCCATTATTCAAAATTTTGAGTTTTGGATCATTTTGCAGTTAGCTATCTTCAAAAAGGTCTTCTCTTTACATTTTTTATTCTCTTCTAGACAGTTAAAGTATTAGATATTTCACGTGAGCAATTTGGTATTCATCTCATGAAATTTGTGTTCGTGCTTAGCTATTATATTTTGGATTCCAGTGGTCTGGTTTAACAACATGACACATTAAACAGTGATAATAAACACTCATCAAATTTTAATATTTTTACAAAATTGACATATCTTATTTAAGAATCTTTTACATTCAAGAATTGATGTAAAAATAATACATGAAAGAATGTTGGAAATGATTTACAGTGAGTAGTGTGAATATGGATACGCATAGATATAACTCTAGAAGGTTGAAGGGTTGAGTGAATTTATTATTAAAAAGAAAAATTGTTGATGAAACCAGTATCTATGCAACTTAAACAGTAAGTTTCATCTGCATGGTATGAATCAAATTCAGCAACATCAGCAGTTGAGAAGGGGTTGATTGTTTATACCAACAAAATGATTAAACCTCCCCCGAAAGAGTAACACAAAAGAGACACACTGTTATAATGTGGGTTAAATCTCTTAAAAGGCAAAAAATGGAGGCTAAGTGCCCTTCATTTCCAAGTAGATTAAGTATGGTAGTTCCAAAACAAGTTTTTTTTTAAAACGTATTTTTTGAGAAATTAGGGTTAGGGTTTTGTCCCAAATAACAAAGAAACACACAAAGCAGATAATATGATTATATTTTTAATGATTAAATGTGTTTTGTAAAATGGTTTCAGTGTGTTATTATTTGTTGTTTTTCTTTGCTCTTGTTGTGAAATTAGAATGAGGGAACTCAACCAAAGTGGTGACTAGGGACACTAGTGCCAAACATGATTACTACAAGTTTCTTTCAATTTTTCTTCTTCTTTTTGTTGCTTTATGTTATAAGAAAAAAAAATATGACCTTTAACCTTTCTATGCAAACAAATGGTGCATGAAAAACCAATTTTAACAGTCTTTTAAAATGCAGCAGAAAAATAAGAGGATTTAGGCACTCACCTTAGTAGTTTTGGGACCTCCAAATTCTGGATTTTTGGGCACAAATTTCTCTGGTTCTTCAACACTCCATGGTGGGATGATTAGAAGCCTCACCACCATCCTAGGGTGGGACGGTGAAGCCACCATCCTAGGGTGAGCCAGATAAATGCTCTGCCACCATTCCATGGTGGGGAGGGGAGCACCTGCAACACAAAAAGGGCAAAATTAGCAAAAATGGAGTCAAATTTTCACCCAAAGCACAAGGGACAAGGGTACCACCGTGATCACCACTGAAGTAGGGAAAAACTATGCACCTAATGATGAGAAAAAATATATCTATCCTATATCGCTTATGAGCATCAAACGAAAGCATGGATGTGAAAATGAAGCAATACCAAACAATAAGAAATGAAATGAAACAAGTCTTTGTCTTATTAATTTGGTAGATCATATCCAAGGTTATACAACAGTCCCCTTGAGGGCTCAAATGTGATATAATCGTTACAAATTTTGGGTACCCAAGGATCAAATCCTTCAAGAAATTTGGGTGCACATCCAGTATCTTTCCTCGTACTCACAATCGAGGTTGGCAAGAAAATGTCGTTGCTACTTGTATCTCTGATCTCTGATGTCTGATATTCCTTCCTAATGCCTTCTAGGAACCTGCACCTCCACACAAGGAAGAAAAAAGGGTCAAATAGCAAGGGCATGTGAAGGAAAACATGCAATCCCCACAAGCACAAAATGGCATATATATTAAAAATATATCAAATCAACTCAAAATGACTTGAAACTTTATGGGGATGTTAAATAAGAGGTTTTGAGGGGATATCACTAAAACATTATTGAAAATTACATTCGTGGACCCCTCAATTTTGCGTCGCCCGCTTGCAACTTGCGAAGCCCAAGATAAGCAAATCCTGCACCTAGACATGTCCAAAACAAGTTTTCTTTTGAAACCCTATTTTTTGAAAAATTAGGGTTGGGGTTTTGTCCCAAATAATAAACAAATATAAAAAGCAGATAATATGATAATATTTTTAAAGATTAAATGTGTGTCCTAAACTGGTTTCAGTGTGTTTATATTTTTTGTTGTTCTTTGCTCTTGTTGTGAAATTAGAATGAGGGAAACTCAACCAAAGTGGTGACTAGGGACACTAGTGCCAAACATGATTTCTTAAAAGAGTCTAGGGTACACCACTTAAATCCCAGTGGGGGTTAGCCTAGCTCTTCCACTCTAAAACAGTGTTTCCAACAATGGGAGGTAGTTTGAACATTAGTGATCTATTCCATATTGAGAGAGTGCCATATTCTATTTAAGGAATATATGGGCAAGCTGGTGGAAGGAGGTAAAATCCAACATCACCAGTCTGAATTGGGGGTTGGTGATGAAATACAACCTTACCAATGTTATAGTGGAACGTGCAAGTGTGTGTGGTTCCTTTTAAGCTTAAAATAAAGTAAATAATAAAGCACCCAATGATCATTCACTAAATGCATGCAATAGGTGTGTTTTAATTTCAAAAAGTTAGGATAAAAGGAACCTAAAAATGTCACTTATAGATGCAAGCCCTAAATGCTAACTTACCCATTGGGTAAGCCACAAGCAATCAAGCCATAAATATGCATTGCTACTGCAAGTTTATTTTTATTTTTCTTCTTTATTTTGTTGCTTTATGTTATAAGAAAAACAAAGATGGCCTTTCACCTTTCTATGCAAACAAATGGTAAGTTTCATTTGCATGGTATGAAATAAATTCAGCAACATCAATAGTTGAGAAGGGGTTGATTGTTTATACCAACAAAAGGATTAAACTTCCCCAAAAATATTAACACAAAAGAGACCCACTATTATAATGTGAGGTAAATCTCTTAAAAGGCAAAAAATGGAGGCTAAGTGCCCTTTATTTCCAAGCAAATTAAGTATGGCAGTTCCAAAACAAGTTTTTTTTTTTGAAACCCTATTTTTTGAAAAATCAAGGTTAGGGTTTTGTTCCAAATAATAAAGAAACACACAAAGCATATAATATGATTGTCTTTTTAATGATAAAATGTGTGTCATAAATTAGTTTTAGTGTGTTTAGATTTTTTGTTGTTCTTTGCTCTTATTGTGAAGTTAGAATGAGGGAACTCAATCAAAGTAGTGACTAGGGACACTAGTGCCAAACCTGATTTCTCAAAAGAGTCTAGGGTACACAGCTTAAATCCCAATGGGGGATTTGCCTAGCTCTTCCACTCTAAAACAGTGTTTCCAACAATGGGAGGGAGTTTGAACATTAGTGACCTATTCCATCTTGAGATAGTTCCATATGCTATTTAAGGAATATATGGGCAAGCTGGTGGAAGGAAGTGAAAAAATATATGTATCTATCCTATCTCGCTTATGAGCATCAAACGAAAGCATGCATGTGAAAATGAAGCAATACCAAACAATAAGGAATGAAATGAAATAAGTCTCTTTATTATTAATTTGGCAGATCAAATCAAGATTACATAGCAGTCCCCTTTGAGGGCTCAAAGGTGATACAATTGTTACAAATTTCAGGTTCCCAAGGATCAAATCCTTCAAGAACTCCGAGTCCACATCTAGTGTCTTTCCTCGTACCCACAATCGTGGTGGGCGGTTAAATGCTGCCATTGCTTGTATCTTTGATATTTGATGTCTGATATTCCTTCCCAATACCTTCTAGGAACCTACACCTACACACAAGGAAGCAAAAATGGTCAAATAGCAAGTGCGTGTGAAGGAAAACATGCAATCCCCATAGGCACAAAATGGCATATCTATTAAAAATATATCAAATCAACTCAAAATAACTTGAAAGTTTATGGGGATATTAAATAAGAGGTTTTGAGTGGATATCACTAAAAAAAGATCGAAAATTACATCCGTGGACCCCTCGATTTTACGTCACCCTCTTACAATCTACAAATACCAAGACAAGCAAATCCCACACTTAAACATGTCCAAAACATATGAAATTTGCGGAGAATGCATAAATAATCATTTTAAGAAAACCCATATGGTTATATTTCAAAAATGAGGTGCAGATCCACCTGCATGCAACTGGGATGCCCGGATGGGCCCTACGAACCTGCAAAACCTTAAAAATGCAATATCTCGGCCAATTTAACTCCAAATTGCATGAAATTTGAACTGAAGCATCCTATGAAGTCTATAATAATATTATTAAAAATAGTAATAAAATTGTGCAATGATTTGTCCTCATCCCGAGGGACGGTGGTGACTACAACTAATTGGGGGGCACCCTGGGAGGGGATACTCAACAATTTTGCCCATATTTTGCTACCAATCCCACTGGGGAATGATCCTAAATAGTCTAAGGGATGTTTTCATCAAATTTGGTGAATAAATTCACCCGAATGGAAAATTTACGCTCAAAGGACCCTCTTGAAGTCACCCGGTAACCTCCTTCACAAAAGAGAGATTTTGAGGGCAAGAAGGCACCATAAAGTGAGGGGAAATCTTGGCAGAACTCCGTTGCATATCCTAGAACTCCTATCTATATATGTATGTGTATTTTTGTGGAAATTGTATCCATTTTATAGCCCAAATGAGCTCATGTGCAAAAAGGCATGCATGGTAGGAGGTGCCACTTGTCAAACGGGAGGTATGCAATGGGTGTGGAAGAGAATCTCCAATTTGGGCCTCCATTAAGAAGTGTGTCATAAGTATTTAGTGCCCTCTGACCCACATGCTCCATATGGCATGCTAAATGATAGTTTTTGGGTGCTAAATGCCCTAGATTTCACTTTTTCTGTGTCAAACCTGCTCACCGTCCCACCCTGGGATGATGGCTAACCACTATCATAGGGTGGGACGATGGGAATATGCCACTGTCCTAGGGTGGTGCGATGGTGAATTTTGGGCCAAAACCTCCCAAAATTGGGCCAGTAGCCTCCAAAAACCCTTCCAGAGTGACTAGAACCATTGTGAGCCTCTTGAGGACTGCCCAAGGGGCCATATGATGTCAATTTGATCATTGTTTGTGGATGCTTAATAAGGTTTACCACATTTTAGTTTCTACGAAAAGGTTTTGGTTCGCGCATCCAGCGTCGGGCCAATGCAATCATATAGGCCTGATCGACTCTGATGGTGGGGAGGCGTAAGACAGCCAAATCCTACAACCCCAAACCACGCCTGATCTGCCTGAGAAAGGGCACTGTACAGGTTGTGAAGGATCTCTAATTCCCTTGCCCTAGCAGTTAGGGTCTGATAGAAAGCAAAATAATAAGGTAAAAATAAATAAAAATCAACCATAAACATTAAAAAAACAAACTTGAAAATTTCAAACAAATTAAAAAAAAATCAAAACACCAAAAACAATGGAAAAACGCACTTTAAAAAATTTTAAAAAATCAATTAAATCCTTATAAAATTCCAAAAAATTAAAAAAAAAATGCTAAAGTTGCAAACTGCGGCTCAAACCCGCGGTCGGGGAGGCAGTTAAATTTTTGATCGTTGGATTTTGAATCCCGCCACGACTGACAGCCGCAACCCCCAATTTACCAATTAGGGACCGCGCCTGCCAACTACGAGTAGGCAGGAAGACCTTTTCCAGGTCATTTCCCATCCTGACAGTCCTTAGAAAAAAATAATAATAAAACAAAAACAAAAAGAAGAAAACAAAAATTTTCAAAAATTAAACCCCTACCCTTAAGCTAACCTAAGCTAAACCTAACTAAGGTGAGGTTCGTTACTGGTGGTTTAATGAGGTTCATTTAACCCATTAATTAGTGAGGTTAATTTTAAAATCGGTAAAATAAAATGGTCGAGGGTTTTGTGTGCTTCTACCTTAGTCGCACTGGCTCCTCCAGGTTGGGCTGCCATCGGTCCAGGTGGTAGCGAGGTCGAGTTTTCAGAAGCACTTCGCGTTAGAATTATTCAATCACATCTCAAAGTACTCAAGATTTGCAAGCTGACAAACTGAAAATGACATCGAAAATAACAAAAAAAATTTAAATATTTCTTATTTTGTGCCTGACTATGGGCGTAGAACTAGGGTTTGTCGACCATGGCTGTCAGCTGCGGCTAGAAAATTTTGAAAACCTAGTTGTTGTTGCAAAATATGGCTAGCAACCTACAATAAATGCTAAAAAATACCACCATGAGGAGTTGAAAAATGCCAAATTAAAAATACCCACCTTACCAGAATTGTAAAAAAAATCACAAAATAACAAATAAATCAGATAAAATCAAAGCCAAATGCGCCTCGTATCTAGTCATTTACCCTATACACTTGGCAGTTGCAGCGACTTGTGCTCCATGTAATCCAGAAATATGAGTAGATTATCATAAGGACATTTGGGGCAAATTCGTCATTATGGAATTGTTATGCTTCATTTCAATCCCTAAGAAGGCCTAGACAGCCAGACTGCTCCACAGGAACAAGGTATTCATCTCATTTCTTCTATGACATTTTCAACAAATCATCGAACAATAAGATTCAACACATGCCTAATTGGAATTGCTATCTTAATTCTTTAAGAAGGCAATTGAGGCTGGATCGCTCCATGAGATAGAGATGTACAATTACTCTTAATAGTTGCAATCATAGTTCATTAGGCCTAATCAATTATCAAATGCTAAATATTATTTTGTTCAAAGTCATTCATAGTGGTCAAGTGACTCATCACTTCATTTAATTGTCCTACCCTCATTGACTCGTCGCTTGAGAGGGTAGTCATAATATCATAATTATAATCAAAGTCAACAGAAGATCCCTTGATCGTAGATCCCTTGATCTTGTCAAAATTTTGTTCGTCTTACGAATCATTGCCAATGACTATCATAAACTTACCCTTTGTTGGGGCAAAAAGCAAATATGACAGTTAATTTAGTAGCTCTCCTTCTTTCGGATTTATATGGCACAGAAGCCTATAGTAGCCTTGAGCTACCCGATCGTCGTTGGAGCTTGCCAAAGCTTTGCAAATTTAAGCCTTCCATCCAGTTGGAAGCAATGATTCTAGGATGCGCATCCTTTTGCTAGACCCTAAGCATCTAATGTTGATCAGACTAATGATCATCATCCAACCTAGGACATCGTTTTAGGTCTATTTTTGCTCAACTTTGTTCGATCTCACAACGCATCTCAAAATGGGTATCTGTAGACAACTAAAATGCATCATGTCACGACTACTCATATGGGACATACTAGAAGACCATATGAAAGACCTTGGACAAATACCAAGAGATAGCAGTGGTTTTAAGCACTCATTTGGGCACCTTTGCCTAGTCAATGCTAGTCGTTGCTGACACCCATGGTTAGTATATCTGATCACGCTTGTCAGTCACGGTCAAGCCTAAGAATAAATTGGCCTTCATCCTACCCAAAATTGGTTGCAACGGCCAATTGGTTGTAGATTGGAGCGGTTTGAGCGGGGAAGGTTCTGGATCTTTCCATCCAAAAAACTCAACTACCCAATATTGATCTTGGCTTTCTCATGAAGCTAATACATAGCCCTCCTAGGTGCTATAAGACCCCTATCCAAATTGGGAAAAAGTCCAAAGAAGCTTTCATTTGAACGTAGCGAAGCCCTGCCAAATCTTAGAGCAAATAGAGAGATGCATAGGTAAATTTGAACAGCGAAGCCCTGTCGAATTCAACACTCATCTAATTGCATTGTGACATTGCTTTCTTACCCTTAATTAAGATATTAAAATGGCAATTCAAGTCATGGAGGTCCTAAGAGGGTAGGAGAGCCAAGAAACATAATTATACCAATTTGATGTGCAATCGGAGCAATTCAACCACCAAATATGTCAAAGGACACAAAGGCGACCCTTGACCATAAATTTGGCAAGAGGATTAAGATATTTAGCCCTTGAATTGGAGGACAAGCACACTTCAAGCTCTGTCACAGCTAATAGTGCTCATCGCGCCACAGAGCTGCGGTTAGGGTATCATCCCTAATTTCATTGCTTTCTCATCGTATGATTGGTTAATGGCATTAGATTAAGCATAATTTAAGTTTAATTGCATTATTAGAGATTTTTGACTGGTAGAATTAGCTTTTTTAGTTGTCTTGCTTTCAATATCGTATCTAGGATACTAATGAATATTTTTTATGCTTCCATGTATTCAAATTTATAATTATACCATTAGATAGATACATATGCTTTCCCTTTACATGATTCATAGCATATTTTCATGTTTTTCATAGGTTTACTAGCTTTCTTGCATTTTCTTGATTATATGCTAGTAATGTCATGTGTTCACACAATTTCCTCAAAAAGCCTCATCAAGAGAGACATCCTTTATTACTAATGCTTCTTGTTTTTTATTGCACGCAGAACTAACAGGGTTTTGACATGCAAGGCAACAAATACCTCTAATTATGGAGAAGAAGGTCATCAATACCTTGGAGTAGTTCTTGTCATTTTAAAAGGCATTTGGAATGCACCTACCCTTTAGGGGGATTTCAAACTATTGTAATTGTTATATCAAATGGGTATCCCTACGAGGGACGGATTTGTAACATGACTTGATTTGAAATTAATAACATATCTTTATGTTTTGTTCTTTTCATTCTTGTCAATTTGTGTATGCCTATTTGCATCGTTTTCAGCAATTTCAATATTAGGTGTAAGCCTTTTTGGATGCTACACCTATATTTTTCTTTGACCAATAGTATTGGTCAAGAATAAGGATTGCTACTAGGTTGAATTGCCCCTGGTTTTGAATAATGCTTGGGACAACTTCTTAATGTCTGAGTATGGGTATCTATAGGGTCTGATGTTAGGTGGAAAGCTTCTCGATACTAGTTGTATTGCATGGTCGTGGGAATGGCATGGAGGTAATCCTATAGGTTCTGCAAAAACAACATTATATTTAATAAAAACTTGTTACAAATCTCTTTGTGGTTCAGTTGTTTCAATATTATGGGGTTGGATTACAAACAACTGGGCTACTATCCATTCATAAAAAATATCATTCTCTCCTTATACACAAGAAATATAAGTTTCTTGCTTCTAGAAGAAGTAGACTCCTTGATGCATTGCATAATTCCTCAAAGATTTTCTGCCATAACCTGCTCCCATGAAAATTCTACTCCCTAGCAATGATACCAAACCCTGGGTTTCACAAGGCATCTAAATATCTCGTTCAGGTTACTTCTTCCCATACTTCTTGTAACATATAATCTCCCTTTGGTCCATAATATTGGGGAGCTACCAAGAAGTTAGCATTAGTGACATTGTTGATTGTGAAGCGTTCCAAGATGATTTTTTCAAACAATGGGTGGATTACATACTTTATCACATTGCCTTGATATTCATTGAGATCATTTTTTTTGTGGCTTCCCTTCCTTTTGGTCTCAGCATTTTATTCAATCCCTTCAAAAAGCAACTTTGTTCTAAACAATTATAGGACCTTTTTAATTGGACAAAGACTTTTGTCCAGTTGAACGTATTCTTTATCAAATTAGTGTATTAAATCCATGAGGAAGACAACATGGTCGCATTGTTAATCTACTCGCCATGTGGTATAGAAGTTTTCTCAATCATTCAGCCACCAATTAGGCTTCCATAGTCAAACCATTTATGAGAATATTCGACAATCAAGGAAACTGATAATCTATCATTTTCTAATTGACTACCATGCAAAGGCATCCTCAAAATAACATTCATGACTACACTACAAGTTTCATGAGAATATTGTATCTACTAATACCAAATATTCGACAATTAGATGAGCAAGCCTTTCCCTACTCTATCAAAGAACTTCAACCATATTTGGCCTTGATAGCAACAATAATCATGCAACCTTGTATGAAGCCTTCGAGGAAGAAACCCAAGCAAAGAATGTTCTCACTAGAGTTGGTAAATTACCAGTTGCCCCACCCATGGCCTATGTAGCACATTAGCTCAAAACCAAGGTCCATAGATCCAATAGCCTCCTATAGCCATGATGCCAATCCCAAATGCTCAAATGACCCAACCGTCTATAAGTATGCCCGCTTATCCATAGGTAAACATTTTTTGTACAATGATCTTTCCTAGGCATGGCATCCCCACCTCTACCATCTTCCATCCCCAACTACAAGTAGAACAGTGGTTGACAACCAAATAAACGATGGCAACAATGGAAGACTTTATACCTCATAAATACCAAGTTCCTTACCAAAATGTAAAACAATATGTGATCCAGGCATATGACCTTTTTGAGGCATGCCTTATGCTTGAAAAGCTACTTTTTTAATCCTAAACACATTGCAAAGGGCATAACTTTGTGCTCAGGATTATGTTTAGATCCATTCAAAAATAGTAAGAAATATTAGAGGAGAATGACAATTTCAGAAAACAACCCGGTCATTGCCAACAACTACATGAAAAAATGCTCTAAATGCCTAAAAAATGCAAAAAACAATATTTACTAAAAGCAGTCATTTTTAATTTTTAGTTTTTGTAGGCAAAATGCATCTTTAACCATGTTGACACATCAATAGAAGACAAAGGGTAAATCATATGTATGCAATTTTAAATTAACACGCACTTTGTAACTCATGGAAGGTGAATCGCCATATTTTCATATGGGTGTCCTTCTAACTCATGGAAGGTGAACCACCACATATCCATATGGGTGACCTTCTATATTCAATATGGTGGATTTTTAACACAACAAATATATTATATAAAGAGAGATGCACCCCTAATTGTAAAAACCAAGTAATGGATGCAATGTTATAGTCTCACATCTAATCTCTGAGATTGCTTGCATTGTACTATATTTTCTAAGCAATAAAATCATTTTGTTAATTTGCTTATGTATGTGTGTTTTGATTTCTTATACTCTATTATTTTTTAATTGTACTCTTTCTTATAATTCCATTATTCAAAATTTTGAGTTTTGGATCAGTTTGCAGTTAGCTATCTTCAAAAAGGTCTTCTCTTTACATTTTTTATTCTCTTCTAGACAGTTAAAGAATTAGATATTTCACGTGATCAATTTGGTATTTATCTCATGAAATTTGTGTCTGTGCTTAGCTATTATATTATGGATTCCAGTGGTCTAGTTTAACAACATGACACATTAAACAGTGATAATAAACACTCGTCAAATTTTAATATTTTTACAAAATTGACATGTCTTATGTAAGAATATTTTACGTTCAAGAATTGATGTAAAAATAATACATGAAAGAATGTTGAAAATGCTTTGCAGTGAGTAATGTGAATATGGATACACATAGATATAACTCTAGAAGGCCGAAGGGTTGAGTAAAATTATTATTAAAAAGAAAAATTGTTGATGAAACCAGTATCTATGCAACTTAAACAGTAAGTTTCATCTGCATGGTATGAAATAAATTCAGCAACATCAACAGTTGAGAAGGGGTTGATTGTGTATACCAACAAAATGACTAAACCTCCCCCGAAAGACTAACACAAAAGAGAACCACTGTTATAATGCGGGGTAAATCTCTTAAAACTCAAAAAATGGAGGCTAAGTGTCCTTCATTTCCAAGCAGATTAAGTATGGCAGTTCCAAAATAAGTTTTTTTTTTTTAACCTATTTTTTGAGAAATTAGGGTTAGGGTTTTGTCCCAAATAACAAAGAAATACACAAAGCAGATAATATGATTATCTTTTTAATGATTAAATGTGTGTCCTAAATTGGTTTCAGTGTGTTTATATTTGTTTTTGTTCTTTGCTCTTGTTGTGAAATTAGACTGAGGGAACTCAACCAAAGTGGTGACTAGGGACACTAGTGCCAAACATGATTTCTCAAAAGAGTCTAGGGTACACCACTTAAATACCAGTGGGGGATTCACCTAGCTCTTCCTCCCTGAAACAGTGTTTCCAACAATGGGAGGCAGTTTGAACATTAGTGACCTATTCCATCTTGAGAGAGTGTCATATTCTATTTAAGGAATATACAGGCAAGCTGGTGGAAGGAGGTGAAATCCAATGTCACCTGTTTGAATTGGAGGTTGGTGATGAAATCCAACCTTACCAATGTTATAGTGGAACGTTTCAAGTGTGTGTGGTTCCTTTTAAGCTTAAAAGAAATTAAATAATAAAGCACCCAATGATCATTCACAAAATATATGCAATAGGTGTGTTTTAATTTCAAAAAGATAGGATAAAAGGAACCTACAAATATCACTTATAGATGCAAGCCCTAAATGCTAACTTACCCATTGGGTAAGCCACAAGCAATCAAGCCATAAATATGCATTACTACTACAAGTTTCTTTCGATTTTTCTTCTTCTTTTTGTTGCTTTATGTTATAAGAAAAGCAAATATGACCTTTAACATTTCTATGCAAACAAATGGTGCATTAAAAACCAATTTTAATAGTCTATGAAAATGCAACAAAAAAACAAAGGACCTATGCACTCACCTTAGTAGTTTTGGGACCTCCAAATTCTGGATTTTTGGGCACAAACCAATTTTAACAGTCTTTGAAAATGTAGCAAATGTGAAAATGAAGCAATACCAAACAATAAGGAATGAAATGAAACAAGTGTCTTTCTTATTAATTTGGCAGATCAAATCCAAGGTTATACAGTAGTCCCTTTGAGGGCTCAAAGGTGATACAATTGTTACAAAGTTTGTGTGCCCAAAGATCAAATCCTTCAAGAAATCCGAGTGCACATCCAGTGTCTTTCCTCGTCCTCACAATCGAGGTTGGCAGGCAAATATCGTCGTTGGTTGAATCTCTAATCTCTGATGTCCGATATTCCTTTCCAATGCCTTCTAGGAACCTACAGCTGCACACAAGGAAGCAAAAATGGTCAAATAGCAAGGGCGTTTGAAGGAAAACATGTAATCCCCATAGGCACAAAATGGCATATATATTAAAAATATATCAAATCAACTCAGAATGACTTGAAACTTTATGGGGATGTTAAATAAGATGTTTTGAGGGGATATCACTAAAAACATATTGAAAATTACATTCGTGGACCCCTCGATTTTGCGTTGCCCGCCTGCAACCTACGAAGACCAAGATAAGCAAATCTCGCACCTAGACATGTCCAAAACAAGTTTTTTTTTTAAAACCTATTTTTTGAAAAATTAAGGTTAGGGTTTTGTCCCAAATAATAAAGAAATATAAAAAGCAGATAATATGATTATCTTTTTAATGATTAAATGTGTCCTAAACTAGTTTCAGTGTGTTTAGATTTTTTGTTGTTCTTTGCTCTTGTTGTGAAATTAGAGTGACGGAACTCAACCAAAGTGGTGACTAGGGACACTAGTGCCAAACATGATTTCTCAAAAGAGTCTAGGGTACACCGCTTAAATCCCAGTGGGGGTTCGCCTAGCCCTTCCACTCTGAAACAGTGTTTCCAACAATGGGAGGTAGTTTGAACATTAGTGACCTATTCCATATTGAGAGAGTGCCATATTCTATTTAAGGAATATATGGGCAAGCTAGTGGAAGGAGGTGAAATCCAACATCACCAGTCTGAATTGGGGTTTGGTGATGAAATACAACCTTACCAATGTTATAGTGGAATGTGCAAGTGTGTGTGGTTCCATTTAAGCTTAAAAGAAAGTAAATAATAAAGCACCCAATGATCATTCACTAAATGCATGCAATAGGTGTGTTTTAATTTCAAAAAGCTAGGATAAAAGGAACCTACAAATGTCAGTTATAGATGCAAGCCCTAAATGCTAACTTACCCATTGGGTAAGCCATAAGCAATCAAGCCATAAATATGAATTGCTACTGCAAGTTTATTTCAATTTTTCTTCTTCTTTTTGTTGCTTTATGTTATAAGAAAAACAAAGATGACCTTTAATCTTTTGATGCAAACAAATGGTAAGTTTCATCTACATGGTATGAAATAAATTCAGCAACATCAGTACTTGAGAAGGGGTTGATTGTTTATACCAACAAAACGATTAAACTTCCCCCGAAAGATTAACACAAAAGAGACCCATTGTTATAATGCGGTGTAAATCTCTTAAAAGGCAAAAATGGAGGCTAAGTGCCCTTTATTTCCAAGCAGATTAAGTATGGCAGTTCCAAAACAAGTTTTTTTTTTTTTGAAACCCTATTTTTTGAAAAATCAAGTTTAGGGGTTTGTCCCAAATAACAAAGAAACACACAAAGTAGATAATATGATTATCTTTTTAATGATTAAATGTGTCCTAAAATGGTTTTAGTGTGCTTATATTTGTTGTTGTTCTTTGCTCTTGTTGTAAAATTAGAATGAAGGAACTCAACCAAAGTGGTGACTAGGGACACCAGTGCCAAACATGATTTCTCAAAAGAGTCTAGGGTACACCGCTTAAATCCCAGTGAGGGGTTCTCCTGGCTCTTCCCTTCTAAAACAGTGTTTCCAACAATGGGAGGTAGTTTGAACATTAGTGACCTATTCCATCTTAAGAGAGTGCCATATTCTATTTAAGGAATATTTGGGCAAGCTGGTGGAAGGAGGTGAAATCCAACATCACCAGTCTGAATTAAGTGTTGGTGATGAAATCCAACCTTACCAATGTTAAAGTGGAACATGCAAGTGTGTGTGGTTCCTTTTAAGCTTAAAAGAAATTAAATAATAAAGCACCCAATGATCATTCACTAAATTCATGCAATAGGTGTGTTTTAATTTCAAAAATCTAGGATAAAAGGAACCTACAAATGTCACTTATAGATGCAAGCCCTAAATGCTAACTTACCCATTGGGTAAGCCACAAGCAATCAAGCCATAAAGATGCATTGCTACTATAAGTTTCTTTCGATTTTCATCTTATTTTTGTTGCTTTATGTTATAAGAAAATCAAATATGACCTTTAACCTTTCTATGCAAACAAATGGTGCAAGAAAAATCGTTTTTAACAGTCTCTGAAAATGCAGGAGAAAAACAGAGGATTTAGGCACTCACCTTAGCAGTTTTGAGACCTCCAAATTATAGATTTTTGGGCAAAAATTTCTCTAGTTCTTCAACGATCCAGGGTGAGACAATTAGAAGCCTCACCACCATCCCAATGTGGGATAGTAAAGCCACTGTCCCAGGGTGAGCCAGATAAAGGTTTTGTCACCGTTCCAGGGTGGGGAGGAGAGCACCTACAACACAAAAAGGGCAAAAATGGAGTCAAATTTTCATCCAAAGCACAAGGGACAAGGGTCCCACTATGATCGCCACTTAAGTAGGGAAAAATGGTGCACCTAATAATGAGCAAAAATATATGTATCTATCCTATCTCGCTTATGAGCATCAAATGGAAGCATGCATGTGAAAATGAAGCAATACCAAAAAATAAGGAATGAAATGAAATAAGTCTCTTTCTTATTAATTTGGTAGATCAAATCCAAGCTTACACAGCAGTCCCCTTTGAGGGATCAAAGGTGATACAATTGTTACAAAGTTTGGGTGCCCAAGGATCAAATCCTTCAAGAACTCCTGATGCACATCCAGTGTCTTTCCTCGTACCCACAATCGGGGTGGGAGGGAAAATATTGCCACTACTTGTATCTCTGATATCTGATGTCATATATTCCTGCACACAACGAAGCAAAAATGGTCAAATAGCAAGTGCGTGTGAAGGAAAACATGCAATCCCCACAGGCACAAAATGGCATATATATTAAAAATATATCGAATCAACTCAAAATAACTTGAAACTTTATGGGTATATTAAATAATAGGTTTTGAGGGTATATCACTAAAAACAGATCAGAAATTACATCCGTGGACCCTTCGATTTTGCGTCACCCGCCTGTAATCTACAAAGACCAAGACAAGAAAATCCCATAGTTAGACATGTCCAAAACATATGAAATTTGGGTAGAATGCATAAATAATCATTTTAAGACAACCCATATGGTTAGATTTCCAAAATGAGGCACAAATCCACCTGCATACAACTGGGATGCCTGGATGGGCCCTACGAACCTGCAAAACCTTAAAAATGCAATATCTCGGCCAATTTAACTCCAAATTGCATGAAATTTGAACTAAAGCATCCTATGATAGTCTAGAATAATATCATTAAAAAATAGTAATAGAATTGTGCAAGGAGTTTTCCTCATCCCGAGGGGCGGTGGTGTCTGCAACTAATTGGGGGGCACCCTGGGAGCGGATACTAAACAATTCTGACCACATTTTGCTACCAATCCCACTAGGGAATGATCCTAAATAGTCTAATGGGTGTTGTCATCGAATTAGGTGAATAAATTCACCCGGATGGAAAATTTACGCTCAAAGGACCCTCCTGAAGTCACCCGGTAACCTCCTTCACAAAAGAGAGATTCCAAGGGCAAGAAGGCACAATAAAGTGAGGGGAAATCTTGGCAAAACTCCATTGCATATCCTAGAATTCCTCTCTATATATGCGTGTGTGTTTTTATGGAAGTTGTATCCATTTTATAGCCCAAATGGGCTCATGTGCAAAAATGCATGCAAGGGCATGCATGGTAGGAGGTGCCACTTGTCAAACGGGAGTCATGCAATGGGTGTGGAAGAGAATCTCTAGTTTGGGCCTCTATTAAGAAGTGTGTCATAAGGATTCAGTGCCCTCTGACCCGCATGCTCCATATGGCATGCTAAATGGCAGTTTCTGGGCACCAAATGTCCCAGATTTAACTTTTTCTAGGTCAAACCTGCTCACCGTCCCACCCTAGGATGATGGCTCACCACCGTACCATGGTGAATTTTGGGCTAAACCTAACTAAGCTGAGGTCCATTACCGGCGGTTTAATGAGGTTCATTTAAACCATTAATTAGTGAGGTTAATTTTAAAATCGATAAATAAAATGGTCGAGGGTTTTGTGTGCTTCTGCCTTAGTCGCATTGGCACCTCCAGGTTGGGCTGCCATCAGTCCAGGTGGTAGCGAGGTCGAGTTTTCAATAGCACTTCGTGTTAGAATTGTTGAATCACCTCTCAAAGTGCTCAAGATTTGCAAGCTATCAAACTGAAAATGACATCGAAAATAACAAGAAATTTTTAAATATTTCTTATTTTGTGCCTGACTACGGGCGCAGAACTAGGGTTTGTCGACCGTGGCTGTTAGCCGCAGCTAGAAAATTTTGAAAACCTAGTTTTTGTTGCCAAATGTGGCTAGCAACCTGCAATAAATGCTGAGAATACCACCATTAGGAGCTAAAAAATGCCAAATTAAAAATACCCACCTTACCAGAATTGTAAAAAAAATCACAAAATAACAAAAAAATCAGATAAAATCAAAGCCAAATGTGCCTCGTATCTAGTCATTTACCCTATACACTTGGTGGTTGCAGCGACTTGCACTCCATATAATCCGGTAAGATGAGTAGATTACCATAAGGACATTTGGGGCAAATTCTTCATTGTGGAATTGTTATGCTTCATTTCAATCCCTAAGAAGGCCTAGATAGCCAGACTGCTCCACAGGAACGAGGTATTCATCTCATTTCTTCTATGACATTTTCAAAAAATCATCGAACAATAAGATTCAACGCATGCCTAATTGGAATTGCTATCATCTTAATTCTCTAAGAATGCAATTAAGGCTAGACCGCTCCATGGGATAGAGATGTACAATTACTCTTAATAGTTGCAATCATAGCTGATTAGGCCTAATCAATTATCAAATGCTAAATCTTATTTTGTTCAAAGTCATTCATAGTGGTCAAGTGACTCATCATTTCATTTAATTGTTCTACCCTCATTGACTCGTCGCTTGATAGGGTAGTCATAATATCATAATTATAATCAAAGTCAACAGAAGATCCCTTGATCGTAGATCCCTTGATCTTGTCAAAATTGCGTTCGTCTTACGAATCATTGCCAGCAACTACCATAATCTTACCCTTAGTTGGGGCAAAAAGCAAATATAACAGTTAATTTAGTAGCTCTCCTTTCGGATCTATATGGCACAGAAGCCTATAGTAGCCTTGAGCTACCCGATCGTCGCTGGAGCTTGCCAAAGCTTTGCAAATTTAAGCATTCCATCCAGTTGGAAGCAATGATTATAGGATGTGCGTCCTTTTGTTAGACCCTAAGCATCTAATGTTGATCATACTAATGATCATCATCCAACCTACAACATCATTTTAGGTCTATTTTTGCTCAACGTTGTTTGATCTCACAACGCATCTCAAAATGGACATCTGTAGACACCTAAAATACATCATGTCGAGACTACTCATATGGAAAATACTAGAAGACCATATGAAAGACCTTGGACAAATACCAAGAGATAGCAGTGGTTTTAACCACTCATTTGGGCACCTTTGCCTAGTCAGTGCTAGTCGCTGCTAACACCCGTGGTTAGTAGAGCTGACCGCGCTTGTCAGCCACGGTCAGGCCTCAGAATCAATTGGCCTTCATCCTACCCAAAATTGGCTGCAACGGCCAATTAGTTGTAGATTAGAGTTGTTTGAGCGGGGAAGGTTTTGGATCTTTCCATCCAAAAAACTCAACTACCCAATCTTGATTTTGGCTTTCTCATGAAGCTAAGACATAGCCCTCCTAGGTGCTATAAGACCCCCGTCCAAATTGGGAAAAAGAAGCTTTTATTTGAACATGGCGAAGCCTTGCCAAATCTGAGAGCAAATAGAGAGATGCATAGGTAAATTTGAACAGTGAAGCCCTGTCGAATTCAACACTCACCTAATTGCATTGCGGTATTGCTTTCTTACCCTTAATTGAGAGATTGAAATGACAATTCAAGCCATGGAGGTCCTAAGAGGGTAGGAGAGAAAAGAAACATAATTATACCAGTTTGATGTGCAATTGGAGCAATTCAATCGCCAAATCTATCAGAGGACACAAAGGCGACCCTTGACCATCAATTTGGCAAGAGGATTAAGAGATTTAGCCCTTGAATTGGAGGACAAGCACACTTCAAGCTCTGTCATGGCTAATAGTGCTCACCGCGCCACAGAGGTGTGGTTAGGGTATCATCCCTGATTTCATTGCATTCTCATCGTAGGATTTGTTAATGGCATTAGATTAAAAAATAATTTAAGTTTAATTGCATTATTAGAGATTTCTAATCGGTAGAATTAGCTTGTTTAGTTGTCTTGCTTTCAATATTGTATCTAGGATACTAATGAATATTTTTCATGCTTCCATGTATTCAAATTCATAATTAGACCGTTAGATAAATATATATGCTTTCCCTTTACATGATTCATAGCATATTTTCATGTTTTTCATAGGTTTACTAGTTTTCTTGCATTTTCTTGATTATATGCTAGTAATGTCATGTGTTCACACAATTTCCTCAAAAAGCCTCATCAAGAGAGACATTCTTTATTACTAATGCTTCTTAGTTTTTATTGCACGTAGGACTAACAGGGTTTTGACATGCAAGGCAACAAATGCCTCTAATCGTGGAGAAGAAGGTCATCGATACCTTGGAGTAGTTCGTGTCATTTTAAAAGGCATTTGGAATGCACCTACCCTTGAGGGGGATTTCAAACTATTGTAATTGTTATATCAAATGGGTATCCCTAAGAGGGACGCATTTGTAACATGACTTGATTTGAAATTAATAACAGATCTTTATGTTTTGTTCTTTTCATTCTTGTCATGTATGCCTATTTGCATCGTTTTTAGCAATTTCAATATTAGGTGAAAGCTATTTTTGGATGCTACACCTATATTTTTCTTTGACCAATAGTATTGGTCAAGAATAAGGACTATTACTAGGTTGAATTGCTCCTGGTTTTGAATAACACTTGGACCAACTTCTTAATGTCTAAGTTTAGCACGTATTGGTATCTATAGGGTCTGATGTTAGGTGGAAAGCTTCTCGATACTAGTTGTATTGCATGGTCATGGGAATGGCATGGAGGTAATCCTATAGGTTCTACAAAAACAACATTATATTTAGTAAAAACTTGTTGCAAATCTCTTTGTGGTTCGGCTACTTTGATATTATGGGGTTGGATTGCAAACAACTGGGCTATTATCCATTCATAAAGAATATCATTCTCTCCTTATACACAAGAAATATAAGTTTCTTGCTTCTAGAAGAAGTAGACTCCTTGATGCATTGCATAATTACCCAAAAAATTTCTGCCATAACCTGCTCCCATGAAAATTCTACCCTCTATCATTGATACCAAACCTTGGGTTTCACAAGGCATCTAAATATCTTGTTCGGGTTACTTCTTCCCATACTTCTTTTAACACATATTCCCCCTTGGGTCCATGATATTGAGGAGCTACCAGGAAGTTAGCATCAGAGACATTGTTGATTGTGAAGGGTTCCAAGATGATTTTTTCAAACAATGGGTGGATTACATACTTTATCCCATTGCCTTGCTATTCATTGAGATCATTTTTTGTGTCTTCCCTTCCTTTTAGTCTCAGCATTTTATCCAATTCATTCAAAAAGCAACTATGTTCTGAACAATTATAGGACCTTTATAATTGGACAAAGACTTTTGTCCAGTTGAACGCATTCCTTATCAAATTAGTGCATCAAATCCATGAGGAAGTCATCATGATCCCGTTGTTAATCTATTCTCCATGTGGTATAGAAGTCTTCTCAATAATTCAGCCACCAATTAGGCTTCCATAGTCAAACCATTTATGAGAATATTCGACAATCAAGGAAACCGATAATCTATCATTTTCTAATTGACTGCCATGCAAAGGCATCCTCAAAAGAACATTCATGACTACACTACAAGTTTCATGAGAACATTGTATCTGATAATACCAAATATTCGACCATTAGATGAGCAAGCCTTTCCCTACTCTATCAAAGCACTTCAAACAGATTTGGCCTTGATAGCAACAATAATAATGCCACCTTGTATGAAGCCTTCAAGGAAGCAACCCAAGCAAAGGATGTTCTCACTAGAGTTGGTAAATTACCCATGGCCTATGCAGCACATGTAGCTCAAAACCAAAATCCATAGATCCAAGAGCCTCCTCTAGCCATGATGCCAATACCAAATGCTAAAATGGCCCAACCGTCTACGAGTATGCCCACTTATCCATAGGCAAACATTTTGTGTACAATGATCTTTCCTAGGCATGGCATCCCCACCTCTGCCATCTTCCACCCCCAACTACAAGCAGAACAATGGTTGACAACCGAAGAATGGATGGCAACAATGGAAGACTTTATACCTCATAAAATACCAAGTTCCTTACCAAAATGTAAAACAATATGTGATCCAGGAATATGACCTTTTGAGGCATTTCTTATGCTTAGAAAGCTATTTTTTTAATCCTAACCACATTGCCAAGGGCATAACTTTGTGCTCAGGATTATGTTTATATCCATTCAAAAAGAGTTAGAAATATTAGAGGAGAATGACAAATTCAGCAAACAACTCGGTCGTTGCCAACAACTACATGAAAAAAATGCTCTGAAGGCCCTAAAAAATACAAAAAACAATATTTACTAAAAGTAGTCATTTTTAATTTTTAGATTTTTGTAGGCAAAATGCATCTTTAACCATGTTGACACATCAATAGAAGACAAAGGACAAATCATATGTATGCAATTTTAAATTAACACGCATTTTGTAACTCATGGAAGATGAATCACCACATTTTCATATGGGTGACCTTCTAACTCATGGAAGGTGAACCACCACATTTCCATATGGGTGACCTTCTATATTCAATATGGTGAATTTTCAACACACCAAATATATTATATAAAGAGAGATGCATCCCTAATTGTAAAAACCAAGTAATGGATGCAATGTTATAGTCTCACATCTAATATTTGAGATTGCTTGCATTGTACTATATTTTCTAACGAATAAAATCATTTTGTTAATTTGCTTATGTATGTGTGTTTTGATTTATTATACTCTATTATTTTTTAATTGTACTCTTTCTTATAATTCCATAATTCAAAATTTTGAGTTTTGGATCATTTTCTAGTTAGTTATCTTCAAAAAGGTCTTCTCTGAAAAGGATTGAAAATCCAACTAAGTGTTCTATTATTTACAATTCAATTTATAGGCTCTAATGGCCCAAAATACATAACCAAACCCATCAAATCATGGATTTGATCCAATATGCTTAACCATAAGCTACAAAAGTGCAAGGGAGAATGCACGTAACTTCTAAGTTAAGAGAAAAGGAATAATGCTAACTAGAAGATCCATTTTAGCTATCTTGAAGTACACACTTCCTACTTTGAGTTCACACTTACTAACTAACACTCTAAATGACAACTAGAAGATAACTAGTGCCCACAAGTGCATGTGAGAAGGAGACTCACTTACAATTATTAATTTGCAAGAAATAAACTATGCAAACCTAGCTAGGAACTACTAGAGGGGTCATATGAGTGATCAAACATCAATCCTCATCATGCCTCCCCACAATAGAAGCATTGGACTCCAATGCTTTCAGAAGAGTAGGAAAGTCACGGGACATCTGATGAAAAGAAATCCAACGAGCCTGATGCGGCAGTTGTCCTCGCCGAGCCACAAGATATGAGGTGGTAGACCCCTGGCGAGTCTGTCGAATCTTTGTGTCATAGATCTGATCAGAATCCAATGGTAACTGAGAATCAGGAACCACGTCCACAGGATGACTGATAGTTGGTGCTGTCTCCAATGTAGAGTCAAAATACAACTTCAAAAGATCTACATTGACGACGTCATGAATTCCCAAGTGTGCGGGAAGATCAAGGCGAAAAGCATTCTCGGACACCTGTTGAAGAATAGTATAAGGCCCATAGCGAATCGGTTTGATTTTACTATGAGTCTTATCAGAAAAATGTCGCTTGTCAAGATGCAACCAAACTTTGTCACCAACCTGAAATGGATGAGGAATTCGATGTCGATCCATGGCCCTTTTCTGTTGCTGCTATGTCTTTTGCAAAATCTCAACCACCTTTGATTGCAGATTGTGCAAATGCTGAATAAATGAGTGTGCCTTGTCTTGCTCCTTCTGAAGATGTGAAGTGACAGGAGAAGGCAAAGACAAAGGTAACTCATAAGGTGCCAAGGGCTGAAATCCCATACAAACCTCAAAGGGTGAATGACCTGTAGAAGAATGTAGGGCCCTATTGTAGGCATGTTCAATATGAGTGAGACTCAAGTCCCACTTTGTTGGTGAAGCGTGATGATAGATTCGTAAACTTTGCACAAGGGTACGGTTTACCACTTCAGTCTGCCCATCGGACTGCGGATGATAGGCGGTGGAAAAGTTAAGGGAAACTCCCAAAATTTTCCACAAAGAATGCCAAAAGTGACCCACAAAGCGTGAATCATGATCCGATATAATGCTGGTAGGTAGACCAAAGGAACGCCAAATGTTGTCAAAGAAAAATTGGGCTAAGTCTGCTGCAGAACTTGTCTTGCGGCATGGAATAAACTTAGCCATTTTACTGAATCTGTCAACCACCACGAACACACAATCATGTTGTCGCACTGTCATAGGAAAACCACTAACCAAATCCATGGAAATGCTTTCCCAAGGATGGGAAGGAATGGGCAAAGGCATGCCTAAGCCAAACTTCCTGTTAGCTGGTTTTGAGCGACAACAAACTGCACATTGTTTGAGAAATCTCAACACATCCCTCTGCATTTTAGGCCAATAGAAAAATCTTTGCAAGTGATGAAGTGTTTTGTGCTTCCCAAAGTGACCACCATAAAGTGTAGAATGAGCTTCCTTAAGAAGTGACACTCTAGGCTCACAAGGAACACAAACCTTGTCCAATTTGTAAAGAAGTCCTTCTTTGATGTAGAAATCTTGGAAAGGATGCAAATTGGAAGAAGAAGGCTTACTCACTTGCTCAAATATTTTCCCAAAATGAGGATCCTGTGAATACTGATTAGGCCAAGTCTGAAATCCCAAGTGTGAAGTGGACATAACTATTAAGGCAAGAGCGGCTAGGAGGCCTACTCAAACAATCAGCAACAGTATTACTCTTCCCCTTTTTGTACTTGATCACCAAGTGAAATTGTTGGAGGTAAGAGGCCCACTTCATATGTCTTGATTCTTCAATTTTACTTTGAGATTGTAAAAACTTGAGAGGCATATGATCAGTGTGTACTATTGTATCTTTTCCCAAAAGATAATGTCTCGAGTACTTGATAGCTTGAACTAATGCATACAACTCCTTGTCATATGTAGAATAGTTCAACTTAGCAGCGAGAAAAAGTTTTTGAATGATAAGCAGCTGGATGACCATTCTGTTTTAGCACGACTCCTAAGGCAACTTTAGAGGCATCCGTTTCAATCTCAAAAGGTTGAGAGAGGTCGGGTAAAGTTAACACAGGTGTTGTACAAAGTTTCTTTTTGAGTTTCTCAAAGGCAACTTCTTGGCTTTTCTCCCAATGAAATGGAATTTTAGACTTAGTGAGATAATGCAATGGAGCTGCAAGGGTGGAATATTGAGGAATGAACTTGCGATAAAAATTTGCAAGTCCTAGAAAACTCCTTAACTCAGTGAGAGTTGTAGGAGGGGACCACTTAAGTAAAACATCAACTTTTATGGGATCTACCTGAATTCCACTTTCACTAATCACATAGCCAAGGTAAGAAACTGAAGTATTGCCAAAAGAACACTTGGAAGAATTGGCATATAATTGATTCTTCGTAAGAAGATCAAGTGTTTTTTGGATATGCCTAAGGTGTTCCTCCCAAGTTTTTGAGAAAATCAATATATCATCAAGATATATTATTACAAATTTGTCAAGTACATCATGAAATACATCATTCATCAACCTCATGAAGGTTGCGGGAGCATTAGTAAGACCGAAGGGCATGACCAACCATTCAAAGAGGCCCATCTTCGTCTTAAAAGTTGTCTTCCATGTATCCTCAGCTTGGATACGCACTTGATGATATCCACTTTTGAGATCTATTTTTGAAAAGAACTTAGCTCCTTGAAGTTGATCTAATAAATCATCAATGCGTGGTAATGGATATCTATTCTTTACAGAAATTCTGTTCAAAGCATGAAAATCAATGCACAATCTCCAAGTGCCATCTTTTTTAAGAACCAACAAAATAGGTGAGGCACAAGCGAAGTACTTTCCTTAATGAAACCCTTAGACAACAAATCTTCTATTTGCCTTTTTATTTCTTCATTTTGCAAAATAGATTGTCTATACATGGGTGCATTAGGTAGTGAAGAACCGGGAATGATTTCAATGTTGTGATTAATTGTGCGAATTGGAGGAAGAGACTTTGGCTCCTGAAATATGTGTGAATAACTTTGCAATATTTTATCCATTGAAGAGTGTTGCTTTGGAATGGATGTGGATGTAGAAGTGTTTTGAGAGCGAATGAAAATTAGAGCAACATCACCACCTTTTTTAATTACTCTTTTTGTTTGCTTGGAACTTAGAATGATGTTAGGAGTGTTGGTGCTTTTAATGAGAAAGACCTTACCATATTTTTGAAGTGTGTAGGTTCTTTTGAAAGCATCATAAACAACTCTCCTATCATACTGAAAAGGTTGTCCAAGCAAAATCCCACAACAATCCATAGGAGTCACATCACAAGTGACTTGATCTATGAAATGTGGGCCAAGTGCAAATTTTAATGTGCAAGTGTGAGTGATTTCTGAGCCTCTTCCACTATCCTTCCAACCCAAAGAATAAGGTTGAGGATGAGGCTCCATAGGTAACTTCAAACGCTCGACAATGGACCTCGCAATTAGATTTTTCTGCGAGCCATTATCCACTATACAATCTGTTGCAAAATTATGGAGCAAATGAGCTCGAGTGATGAACAAAGCATCACGAGCGCCCTCTGATGAACTTACATTTACCAAGGTAACTTCATTGAGCTTACCTCGTAATTCCGTGTATACTCTACTCTCTCCCTACTGACTCAAGGGGACCTTTGGGAGCATCCTCCTCTTGAGTAGTAATGACTAAACTCTTCTTTTTAAGCTTAAAACAATCAGCTTTTTCATGACCTTTCTTCTTACAATAGTTACAAAACTTTTTAGAAGAAGAAGAAGAAGAAGGTTTAGAAGAAGAAGAAGAAGGAGTAGAAGCGGAAGGAGAAGGAGAAGAAGGAGATGGAGAAGAAACATTCTTCTTTTGAGCAAAATTCTTCTTTTGTGAGAAAGAATTATTCCCTTTTGATGAGTTTGCAACCACTTGAGGAGCAGGGGCGCGGAATGCCTGCGAGTGCGCTTTGAACTTGTCCTCCGCAAGTTGCGCCCGGTTGAAAATCGAATCCAATGTTTCCATAGAAACAAACATAATTTCCCTGTACAAATGCTCTAACAAGCCACTTTGAAATTTGAGAATCAAAGCTGGAACATCATCCTCCACATTCACAAGTATCCTATACCTGTTGAACTAAAAAATATATTCCTGTACAGACATATTAGTTCCTTGCCTAAACCGAAACCACTTAATTACCAAATCCTTAGAATAATTTGAAGGATAAAAATTGGTCTTAAGACAGTCTACAAGCTCATCCCAAGAGGTGAGTTCATCATGACCTCTTTTTCTTTCTACAAGGACTTTAGCTAAACCAGAAAGTTTTAGCTTAGCATAAGGAACCACATCTTCATCTGAAAGCTGAGAGTAAGAAAACCAAGAACTCATGTCAAGAATCCAACTATTCAAGACATCAGGGTTCCTGGATCCATCATAAAATGGAACTTCACAACGAACTCTCAAGCGAGAATCATGAGCAGAAGTTGAAGCATTATGCACAGAAATGTCATTTACCTTCATGGCAAGATTGCCAAGGACTTCTGCCATGGTAGTATCATTAGCTTTATCTGCTAAAGCATTTACAACATGGGCAAGTTCTGCCACTTGGGCAGCCAAGTCAGAAGCCATGCTCAACCGGGTATAAGCCGGGGAGTAAAAAAATAAGAAAGCACTAAATCAAGGAAAAATTGGAAATTTTCCTTGTTACAATGGAGTGCCCCTGAATTTTGAAAATTACTCCTAAGGCTCAAAATTTGAAATTTTAAACTAACCTAAGGTGCAATTTATAATTTATTAATTTAAAAATAACTCAATTAAAAATTAAATTTCAATTAATCAAAGATTAATGAATTTAATTAAGTTATTAAAAATTAAATTAATAAAAACATAAAAATTTACATGCAACCTTAGAATAGTAAAAATTAAAAAATTACAATAATTTACCCTTGATTTTGCTGTCTGAACTAAAACTTCACTGTACTTTAACCTGCATGAATTTTTGAATGCCAACTCCAAACTTCCAGATTCCCCAATGCATGCTTCCCGAGGCACGAATTTCAGTGCCTGTTCCTCCTCAGGTGTAACATATTCACGGTGCCAATTCCCAGACTGGGAGTGCAGCAACAGTTTTTGAGACCTAACGCTGGCAATCCGTCAGCACCGTCAGGCCGAACGCTATCCAGGCCCGTGACAGCAGTGATGTCACGCCTGACAGCAGTGTCAAGCGTGTGGCCTGACGCCCGAACAGCGAGCGCCGCCCTGACACTATCAGCTGACAGCGATGGCGGCCAGGCCGAGGCGCCTAACAGCAGTGTTGTCACACTTGACAGCAGCGTCAGGCGTTAGGCCGAACACCTGGCACTGTCAACGGACAGCGCTGGCGGTCAGGCCAAAGCGTCTGACCAGCGCTGTCACGCCTGACAGAAATGTCAGGCGTCAGGCCTGACGCTGTCAGCGGACAACGCTGGCGGTCAGGCCGAAGCGTTGTCGACCCTAACAATGATGGCCGCAGCCCAAACATTGTCGTACCTGACAGCGTCGAGATCGAAGGCCGCAGGTCGACAGCTGCTGTCTGATCGCCTGCCGCAAGCCTGTGCGTCAATTGCTGTCGGGTGGTGCTGACCGGCCGCCTGTCGCAAATTTGCACGTCGGGTGCTGTCGGGTGGTGCTGGCCGGCCGCCGCAAACCTGAACACAACTGGTCAATGAGCCCTTAGGCTAATTTTATAATTTTTACAATAGAAATTTAAATTAATATATTTTAAACAAATATATATTAATTTAAAAATTTAAGTTTTTCTATCACAATGAAATTTTTTAAAAATTAACCAGGGGAGGCTAATTAAAAAAAATACAATGAAAACTTAAACTATAAAAATATGAGCAACCAGATCCCTTCAGTAGCTCTCCTTTCAAGATCCGGTCGACACACGACCAGCGTTTGAAAGGCAACCAGACCTAAGTCGACACACGACCTAGTTTTGATGATCTCCTGGAGCTCTTCAGTACTCGAAAATGGGGGGCGATAGGGTTAAATGGCTCCCTAATCCTAATTGGACCGTAACTACGATCCAATCCCTTCCAAGGATCGCAATAGGAAGAACTCTGAGGCAAACTTTTCCTATACCTCTTGAGCATAAGCAAAAAGTTGGAACGAGGAGTTTGTCGTCGAAGGAACTTCCTTCTACGAATGGTTTTCAAGCTACCCTTGAGCTTAAACCGAGTCCTCAATGAGAAAGAATTTCTCATAACAAAATTATCTCCTTCCCTCTCAACTCACAAGCCCTAGTGCAAACATGAACTAGGCTCTGATACCAATGAAAAGGATTGAAAATCCAACTAAGTGTTCTATTATTTACAATTCAATTTATAGGCTCTAATGGCCCAAAATACATAACCAAACCCATCAAATCATGGATTTGATCCAATATGCTTAACCATAAGCTACAAAAGTGCAAGGGAGAATGCACGTAACTTCTAAGTTAAGAGAAAAGGAATAATGCTAACTAGAAGATCCATTTTAGCTATCTTGAAGTACACACTTCCTACTTTGAGTTCACACTTACTAACTAACACTCCTAAATGACAACTAGAAGATAACTAGTGCCCACAAGTGCATGTGAGAAGGAGACTCACTTACAATTATTAATTTGCAAGAAATAAACTATGCAAACCTAGCTAGGAACTACTAGAGGGGTCATATGAGTGATCAAACATCAATCCTCATCATTCTCTTTACATTTTTTATGCTCTTCTAGATAGTTAAAGAATTAGATATTTCACGCGAGCAATTTGGCATTTATCTCATGAAATTTGTGTCTATGCTTAGCTATTATATTTTGGATTCCATTGGTCTGGTTTAACAACATGACACATTAAATAGTGATAATAAACACTCGTCAAATTTTAATTTTTTTCCAAATTTACGTCTTGTTTAAGAATCTTTTACGTTCAAGAATTGATGTAAAAATAATACCTGAAAGAATGTTGGAAATGCTTTACAGTGAGTAGTGTGAATATGGATACGCATAGATATATCTCTAGAACGCTGAAGGGTTGAGTGAAATTATTATTAAAAAGAAAAATTGATGATGAAACCAGTATCTATGCAGATTGAATAGTAAGTTTCATCTGCATGGTATGAAACAAATTCAGCAACATCAGCTGTTGAGAAGGGGTTGATTGTTTATACCAACAAAACGACTAAACTTCCCCTAAAAGACTAACACAAAGGAGACCTACTGTTATAATGTGGGGTAAATATCTTAAAAGACAAAAAATGGAGGCTAAGTGCCCTTCATTTCCAAGTAGATTAAGTATGGCAGTTCCAAAACAAGTTTTTTTTTTAAACCCTATTTTTTGAAAAATTAGGGTTAGGGTTTTGTCCCAAATAACAAAGAAACACACAAAGCAGATAATATGGTTATCTTTTTAATGATTAAATGTGTCTTAAACTGGTTTCAGTGTGTTTATATTTGTTGTTGTTCTTTGCTCTTGTTGTTAAATTAGAATGAGGGAACTCAACCAAAGCAGTGACTAGGGATACTAGTGCCAAACATGATTTCTCAAAAGAGTCTAGGGTACACCGCTTAAATCCCAGTGGGGGGTTCACCTAGCTCTTCCACTCATAAACAATGTTTCCAACAATGGGAGGCAGTTTGAACATTAGTGACCTATTCCATCTTGAGAGAGTGCCATATTCTATTTAAGGAATATATGGGCAAGCTGGTGCAAGGAGGTGAAATCCAACGTCACCAGTTTGAATTGGGGGTTGGTGATGAAATCGAACCTTACCAATGTTATAGTGGAATGTGCAAGTGTGTGTGGTTCCTTTTAAGCTTAAAAGAAAGTAAATAATAAAGCACCCAATGATCATTCACAAAATGCATGCAATAGGTGTGTCTTAAATTTAAAAAGCTAGGATAAAAGTAGCCTACAAATGTCACTTATAGATGCAAGCCCTAAATGCTAACTTACCCATTGGGTAAGCCACAAGCAATCAAGCCATAAATATTCATTTCTACTGCAAGTTTCTTTCGATTTTTCTTATTCTTTTTGTTGCTTTAAGCAAATATGACCTTTAACCTTTCTATGCAAACAAATGGTGCAAGAAAAACCAATTTTAACAGTCTCTGAAAATGCAATAGAAAAATAGAGGATTTAGGCACTCACCTTAGCAATTTTGAGACCTCCAAATTCTGGATTTTTGGGCAGAATTTTTTTTGGTTCTTCAACGCTCTAGGGTGGAATGATTAGAAGCATCACCACCATCCCAGGGTGGGATGGTGAAGCCACCATCCCAGGGTGAGCCAGATAAAGGTTCTTCCACCGTTCCAGGGTGGGGAGGGGAGCACCTCCAACACAAAAAGGGCAAAAATAGCAAAAATGGAGTCAAATTTTTACCCAAAGCACAATGGAAAAGGAACCCACCGTGATTGCCACTGAAGTAGGGAAAAACAATGAACCTAATTATGAGCAACAATATATATATCTATCATATCTCGCTTATGAGCATCAAATGGAAGCATGCATGTGAAAATGAAGCAATACCAAACAATAAGGAATGAAATGAAACAAGTCTCTTTCTTATTAATTTGGCAGATCAAATCCAAGTTTATACAGCAATCCCCTTGAGGGCTCAAATATGATACAATTGTTACAAATTTTGGGTGTCAAAGGATCAAATCCTTCAAGAAATCTGGGTGCACATCCAGTGTCTTTCCTCGGACCCACAATCGAGGTTGGCAGGAAAATGTCACTACTTGTATCTCTGATCTTTGATGTCTGATATTCCTTCCCAATGCCTTCTAGGAACCTGTGCCTACACACAAGGAAGCAAAAAGTGTCAAATAGCAAGGGCGTGTGAAGGAAAACATGCAATCCCCACAGGCACAAAATGGCATATATATTAAAAATATATAAAATCAACTCATAATGACTTGAAAATTTATGGGGATGTTAAATAAGAGGTTTTGAGGGGATATCATTGAAAATAGATCAGAAATTGCATCTGTGGACCCCTCGATTTTGCGTTGCCCGCCTACAACCTACGAAGACCAAGATAAGCAAATATCGCACCTAGACATGTCCAAAACATATGAAATTTGGGGAGAATGCATAAATAATAATTTTAAGACAACCCATATGGTTAGATTTCCAAAATGAGGAGCAGATCCACCTACATGCAACTGGGGTGCCCGGATGGGCCCTACAAACCTGCAAAAACCTAAAAATGCAATATCTTGGCTAATTTAACTCAAAATTACATGAAATTTGAACTGCAGCATCCTATGATAGTCTAGAATAATATCATTAGAAAACAATAATAAATTTGTCCAAGGATTTGTCCTCATCCTGGGGGGCGGTGGTGACTACAACTAATTGGGGGGCACCTTGGGAGGGGATACTCACGAATTCTTCCCACCTTTTGCTACCACTCCTACTGGGGAATGATCCTAAATGGTCTAATGGGTGTTGTCATCGAATTTGGTGAAGAAATTTACTCAGATGGAAAAGTTATGCTCAAAGGACCCTCCTAAAATCACCCGGTAACCTCCTTCACAAAAGAGAGATTCTGAGGGCAAGAAGGCACCATAAAGTGAGGGGAAATCTTGGCAGAACTCCGTTGCATATCCTAGAACTCCTATCTATATATGTATGTGTATTTTTGTGGAAATTGTATCCATTTTATAACCCAAAGGGGCTCATGTGCAAAAAGGCATGCAAGGGCATGCATGGCAGGAGGTGCCACTTGTCAAACGGGAGGTATGCAATGGGTGTGGAAGAGAATATCCAATTTGGGCCTCCATTAAGAAGTGTGTCATAAGGATTCAGTTCCCTCTGACCCACATGCTCCATATGGCGTTCTAAATGGCAGTTTTTGGATGCCAAATGTCCCAAATTTGACTTTTTCTGGATCAAACCTGCTCACCGTCCCACCCTAGGATGATGGCTCGCCACTGTCCCATGGTGAATTTTGGGCCAAAACCTCCCAAAATTGTGCCAGTAGCCTCCAAAAACCCTTTCGGAGTGGCTAGAACCACTGAGAGCCTCCTAAGGGCTGCCCAAGTGATGCAGGAGCATCCGGAGGCAAAGCTGGCAATCTTGCATCAACCAAAATTTTTTTTTCTCTAAGTGTCAAAATTGTCGCGATATCGCGACGCTTTTTGGTGAACAGGGTGCAAAATGCGAAACTGTCGCGATATCGCGACATTTCTTAGGCAAGGAGGTCAAGACGCCAAATGGTCGCGAAATCGCGACATTTCTGAGGCAAAGAGGTCAGGCGCCAAACGGTCGCGAAATCACGACATTTTTGAAGGAAGGCAGCTTCAGTGCCAAACGGTCGCGAAATCACGACAATTCCGGAGGAACGCAGCTTCAGCGCCGAATGGTTGCGAAATCGCGCAACCTTCGAAGGCAAGCTTAAAGGACGTCGCGAAATCGCGACACCTTCAAAGATAAAGTTTAAAAGACGTCGCGAAATCGCGACACTTCTGGGAGGCAAGACTTGGAAGCATAAAGACATCGCAACACCTTCGAAGGCAGAGCTCAAAGATGTCGCGAAATCGCGACATATCCAGAGGCAAGGTTACACAATGCAAAGATGTCGCGAAATCGCGACACTTCCGAGCCAAGGACGTACGGAATGCAAAGATGTCGCGAAATCGCGACATATCCGGGGGCAAGGTTTCACAATGCAAAGATGTCACGAAATCGCGACACTTCCGAGCCAAGGACGTACGGAATGCAAAGATGTCGCGAAATCGTGACATATCCGGGGGCAAGGTTCCACAATGCAAAGATGTCGCGAAATCGCGACACTTCCGAGCCAAGACGTACGGAATGCAAAGATGTCGCGAAATCGCGACATGTCGCGGTTTCGCGGCCCAAGGGAGGAAAGCGAGTAAGAAAGGCCTAGACGTCGCGATTTCGCGACGTGTAGCGGAATCGCGGCCCCAAGGAGGAGAGAGAAGCCTAACATCAAAACGTCGCGATATCGCGACCAAAGAGGAGAGAGAAAGTGTTGGGGCAAAAACGTCGCGATATCGCGACAGGGCGCTCACGACGTTGACCAACCGGCGACTGCAGGGACCAGTGCAGAAGGACACGTGGCGTGAAGTTACAGGTGGCCCGAGAATATGAAGCGATTACAGGAAGCATGGCAACAGGACACGTGGCATCAACTGCAAACGGCCATGGCGCATTCTTATGAATGATTGACTTGGCAGTGGATCGACAGCGTGCTGCAGGGCATACCGCCACTACAGGCTATGATGTTTCGATGCATCTGACAGCATTTGCCGGCGGGACAGAGCATTCGTGCGGGCGGCATGGGGAGTCCCGCATTCAAAGTAATGATGGTCCGAAGAGGGTCGGGCCGAGAGATAAAGAAAAGGCCGCGATACATTGTAAAGGGAGGCTGGACCATTTATTTTTGGGGGGATATAGCTGTGTATTGGAAAAAAAAAGGACCTCGATTTTGAATGAAGCTTGCTGGAATTTTGCCTGTGCATTGTTAATTTTTGCATTCTTGTTGTGTGTTGTGCGTAGCTCGATATCAAGTGGTATCAGAGCCGGTTGGTTCTGAGAGTGCAAACCGATCGCCGAACAGAGAGGCAGTTTGCGCCAGGACTGTGGTTGTGGGTTACGAAGAAGGAGCAAGATGCCTCCGCGTAGAGATCGTGGTGGTTTGAGGCATAGGCGAGCAAGAAGGGAGGAGGTCGATTTGAGAGCCCTGCAGAGGCAAGTTGAGGCTCTACAAGAGGAAATAAGAAGAGGAGTCAAGCCGAGAAGGGAAGAACCCAACGAAGATGAAGTGTGGGAAGAAGAAGTTTTGTCCGATGAAGAGGCCTTGGACCCAGCAGAGGCTAGGCTGTACAGGGCTATCTCCCAGATTGGGAAGAAGCCAAAATTTGACGTCTCGACTTACTCTGGAAACCTCAACCCTGAGGAGTTGATAGACTGGATCAACGACATGGAGGAGTATTTTGAATACGAAGAGATATCAGACCCAAATCGGATCAGGTTCGCGAAAACCAAGTCGAAGGGACATGCTAGCATCTGGTGGAAAGGAGTGCAGTTGGAAAGGAACAGGAGGGGAAAGGAAAGGATCACCAGGTGGGATAGGATGGTAGAGAAACTAAAGAGGCAGTTCATCCCTGCAGATTATGAGTTGGACTTGTTAAAAAAAATGCAGAGTCTTCGACAGGCTAGTAAGACTATCAAGGAATATACTGAAGAGTTCTATCAAATCTCTATCAGAACCGGCCATTCGGAGGCGAACAAAGAGAAGGTCGCATGTTACATAAATGGATTGCGAACCAAGCATTCAAGAAGAGTCAGGGCTGGTTAGAATGAGCACAGTGGAGGATGCATATCAGTTTGCATTAAAAGTGGAAGAGAAACTAAATAGAAGGTTTGATGGCAAGCAGAGAGGGAAGGATGAGGGGTGGAAGAGGCAGTGGTGGAAGATACAAATATTTTGGAAAAGCTCGGTGAAGCTAGCAACGAGCCGTAAACGAAAAGAAGTGAAGGAGGAGGATGACCAACACCCACGCAATCAGAACAACAACTACCCAAGAGGAAGAGGTAGGTCTGGGCGAGGGTTTGGAAGAGGTGTCTTTCGAGGAACCTGCTTCAACTGCGGGAGGAGGACACAGGGCATACAACTGCCCACAGCATCAAGAGAGGCCAAATCGAAGACCTGAGGGTCAGGCCCGAGCTGCTGTAGCAGACGAAGGTGTAGAGTCTGAGCATTCAGAGGAGGCAGAAAGAGGGGAAGCAATGATTATTAGAAGAGTCTTGCTAAATGAAGAGGAAAAGGCAGACCAAAGGAACAACCTGTTTCGAACAAGATGCAAGTGCGCAAGCAAGGTCTGTAATATCATCATTGATAATGGAAGCACTGACAATTTGGTTTCTGAGGAAATGGTTTCCAAGCTACGGTTGGAAAGGAGAAAACACCCGCACCCTTATCGGATTGCATGGCTGCAAAAGGACCATCGGGCACTAGTAAGCGAGCAATGTCTGGTGAAGTTCAATATTGGAACTTACCGAGATGAGGTTTTATGTGACATCTTACCTATGGATGCATGTCACTTGCCGCTTGGGAGACCTTGGCAGCTTGACCGAAGTGTTGTTCATGATGGTCGAGCCAACACATATTCTCTCGTCAAAGAATGGAGTTCGCCATAAGTTAAAACCCCCGAAGGAGGCGGTTGAGAAAGTATGCAAGCAAGGCACGAGTCTGTCTAGTTGATGGCAGAAGATTCTTGGAAGGCCTGAAGCCGGATCATATGTGCTATGCTATAATCCCCAGGGTTAGGGAAGAAGGATGCAAGGAGGTTCCAATCGAAGTCATGGGACTGTTAGAGGAATTCCCTGATATCATTTCTGACAATGTTCCTGAAGGTTTACCACTCGTTAGGAAGATCAGTCATCACATAGACTTGGTGCCTGGATCGAGCTTGCCAAACAAGGCTGCACATCGAATGACGCCTATGGAGACTGAGGAATTAAATCGGCAAGTTCAAGATCTGTTGAAGAAGGGATTGATTAGGGAGAGTCTTAGTCCTTGTGTTGTACCAACAGTATTAGCACCCAAGAAGGATGGAGAATGGAGGATGTGCACCGACTCTCAGGCAATAAACAAGATCACCATTAAATACAGGTTTCCGCTGCCAAGGATGGATGATATCATGGACTGCTTGAGTGGAGCTGAGTACTTCACAAAAATTGATTTGAAAAGTGGATACCATCAGATCCGCATTAGAGAAGGGGATGAGTGGAAGACAGCCTTCAAAACCAGAGAAGGGCTATATGAGTGGCTGGTCATGCCATTTGGATTAACCAATGCACCTAGTACCTTTACGAGGTTAATGAATGAAGTTCTGAAGGAATTTCTGGGCAAATTTGTTATTGTTTACTTGGATGATATACTGATTTTTAGCAGAACCTTAGAGGAGCACCTGATGCACATCAGGAAGGTTTTTGAGAAACTACGGGAGGAGCAGTTACTGATCAATCTGAAGAAGTGCAACTTTGTGAAGAAGGAGCTGGTATACCTGGGATTTGTTATATCAACAAATGGCCTCAAAATGGACCCCGAAAAGGTGAAGGCTATCTTAGAATGGCCTCGTCCCAAGGAGTGTGACCGAGGTTAGATCATTTCATGGTCTGGCCAGTTTCTACATAAAATTTATCAAAAACTTCAGCAGTATTTGTGGATCTCTTACAAAGACAATGAAGGGGAACAAGAAGGAATTCCAGTGGATAGTTGGAGCAGACAAAAGCTTTGATCTTCTGAAGAAGGTCACTGAGCAACCCGTCTTAGCACTTCCGGATTTCAATAAGGTGTTTCGGTGGATCGCGATGCGAGTGGCAATGCGATAGGAGCCGTATTGAGCCAAGAAGGTGGGCCTGTAGCTTATTTCAGCGAAAAGCTCAATGATGCCAAGAGAAAGTATTCGGTGTATGATCAGGAGTTCTATGCCATAGTCCAAGCGCTTAAGAAATGGATGCATTATTTGTTGCCCAAGGAGTTTGTTCTTTACACCGACCATCAAGCGCTACAGTATATCAACAGTCAAGGCAAATTGAATCAGAGACACCTGAAATGGGTAGAGTTCCTGCAGAGCTATACTTTTGTGCTGAAGCATCGAAGTGGAAGATCCAATAGGGTGGCAGATGCACTGAGTAGAAGGCAATGTCTGATGCTACAAATGAGAGTAGAGGTTGTTGGGTTTGCTGAACTCAAGAACCTATATCCTGCAGACCCCGATTTCGTAGAAGCCTGGAAAGCCTGCACTGCGCCTGTTGCGTTGGACATGACTAAATGGTTGGATTACCTAATTCAAGATGGAATGTTGTTTAGGGGGAACCAGTTGTGCATTCCGAAGAGCTCAATGAGAGAGAACCTCATTAAAGAGAAGCACAGTGGGGGTTTAGCTGGACACTTTGGTCGTGACAAGACCATCTCATTGGTTAGTGAAAACTATTACTGGCCACAATTGCAGCAGGATGTGGCAAAGTTTGTGCAGAGTTGCAGGATTTGCCAGATGGCAAAGGGTGTGAGGCAGCCTACTGGTTTGTATCAACCGCTACCTATACCCGAGCGGCCGTGGGAAGATATTAGTATGGATTTTGTGCTCGGTTTACCCAGGACGCAGAGGGGGCATGATTCCATCTTTGTGGTAGTGGACAGATTTTCAAAAATGGCACATTTTATCCCGTGCCAGAAGACTAGCGACGCGGTCCATGTAGCTGGTTTGTTCTTTAAGGAGGTGGTACGCCTTCATGGGCTGCCAAGAAGCATTGTGTCGGACAGAGATACCAAGTTTGTAGGTTATTTTTGGAAGAACCTCTGGAAGAAATTAAAGACGGAGTTAAAGTTCGGTTCTGCTTACCACCCGCAAACAGATGGCCAAACAGAGGTGGTTAATCGGAGTTTGGGCAACCTACTACGATGCTTGGTAGGGGACAAGCCCAAGGGATGGGATCTGGTGCTGCCGCAAGCTGAGTTTGCGTATAACAGCTCGGTCAATCGGAGTACCAATAAGTCACCATTCCGGATTATCTATGGGAGCAGCCCACGAAACGCTTCAAAGTTAAGAAGGCGGGAGACAAGGGAGAAATGCAATGGCCGAGGCAGAAGACTTTGCCGAACACTTGAAAGGAGTGCATGAGGAAGTGACAAGACACATTGCCAAGATGAATGCTCAATATAAGACGAGGGCGGATCAAAAACGCAGAGCTAAGGAGTTCCAAGTAGGAGATTCTGTCATGGTCCATCTACGGAAGGAACGGTTCCCTGCCAAGACATACAACAAACTCAAAATGAAGAAATTTGGGCCATGCAAAATCATTGGCAAACGGGATTCGGGTAATGCCTACGAGGTGGAGTTGCCAAGTGAACTTAACATCTCCCTCGTGTTTAACATCTCAGATTTGGTTGAGTATCATGAAGGAGAAAGCAGTGAGGTACCCAGTCCAGATTTGTGGAGCATTCCAGCAGTCACCCTAGTTGCGGACAAGATAGAAGAAATTCTGGATACGCGTGAGGGTCGCAGTACTCGAAACAGGAGTTATTTTGAGTATTTAATCAAATGGAAGGGCCGACCCATAGAAGATGTGACTTGGCTATCCAAGGCGGAGGTTGATCGTTTGGGTCTACCTCGAAAAAATCAGAAGTGAGGTCACTTCTCAAACCCACCCCGGGTGTCTGATGCAGGAGCATCCGGAGGCAAAGCTGGCAATCTTGCATCAACCAAAATGTTTTTTTTCTCTAAGTGTCAAAACTGTCGCGATATCGCGACGCTTTTTGGTGAACAGGGTGCAAAATGCGAAACTGTCGCGATATCGCGACATTTTTGAGGCAAGGAGGTCAAGACGCCAAATGGTCGCGAAATCGCGACATTTCTGAGGCACAGAGGTCAGGCGCCAAACGGTCGCGAAATCGCGACATTTTTGAAGGAAGGCAGCTTCAGTGCCAAACGGTCGCGAAATCGCGACAATTCCGGAGGAACGCAGCTTCAGTGCCAAACGGTCGCGAAATCGCGACAATTCCGGAGGAACGCAGCTTCAGTGCCGAACGGTCGCGAAATCGCGCAACCTTCGAAGGCAAGCTTAAAGGACGTCGCGAAATCGCGACACCTTCAAAGATAAAGTTTAAAAGACGTCGCGAAATCGCGACACTTCCGGGAGGCAAGACTTGGAAGCATAAAGACATCGCAACACCTTCGAAGGCAGAGCTCAAAGATGTCGCGAAATCGCGACATATCCGGAGGCAAGGTTCCATAATGCAAAGATGTCGCGAAATCACGACACTTCCGAGCCAAGGACGTACGGAATGCAAAGATGTCGCGAAATCGCGACATATCCGGGGGCAAGGTTCCACAATGCAAAGATGTCGCGAAATCGCGACACTTCCGAGCCAAGGACGTACGGAATGCAAAGATGTCGCGAAATCGCGACATATCCGAGGGCAAGGTTCCACAATGCAAAGATGTCGCGAAATCGCGACACTTCCGAGCCAAGACGTACGGAATGCAAAGATGTCGCGAAATCGCGACATGTCGCGGTTTCGCGGCCCAAGGGAGGAAAGCGAGTAAGAAAGGCCTAGACGTCGCGATTTCGCGGCGTGTAGCGGAATCGCGGCCCCAAGGAGGAGAGAGAAGCCTAACGTCAAAACGTCGCGATATCGCGACCAAAGAGGAGAGAGAAAGTGTTGGGGCAAAAACGTCGTGATATCGCGACAGGGCGCTCATGACGTTGACCAGCCGGCGACTGCAGGGACCAGTGCAGAAGGACACGTGGCGTGAAGTTACAGGTGGCCCGAGAATATGAAGCGGTTACAAGAAGCATGGCAACAGGACACATGGCATCAACTGCAAACGGCCATGGCGCATTCTTATGAATGATTGACTTGGCAGTGGATCGACAGGCGGCTGCAGGGCATACCGCCACTACAGGCTATGATGTTTCGATGCATCTGACAGCATTTTCCGGCGGGACAGAGCATTCGTGCGGGTGGCATGGGGAGTCCCGCATTCAAAGTAATGATGGTCCGAAGAGGGTCGGGCCGAGAGATAAAGAAAAGGCCGCGATACATTGTAAAGGGAGGCTGGACCATTTATTTTTGGGGGGGATATAGCTGTGTATTGGAAAAAAAAAGGACCTCGGTTTTGAATGAAGCTTGTTGGAATTTTGCCTGTGCATTGTTAATTTTTGCATTCTTGATGTGTGTTGTGCGTAGCTCGATATCACCAAGGGGCCATATGACGTCAATTTGATCATTGTTTATGGATGCTTAATCGGGTTTACCACATTTTAGTGTCTACAAAAAAGTGTTTGTTCGCGCATCCCAGCGTCGGGCCAATGCAGTCATATAGGTCTGATCAACCCTGATGGTGGGGAGGCGTAAGACAGCCAAATCCTACAACCCCAAACCACACCTGATCTGCCTGAGAAAAGGCACTACACAGGTTGTAAAGGATCTCTGATTCCCTCACCCTAGTAGTTAGGGTCTAATAGAAAGTAGAATAATAAGGTAAAATAAATAAAAATCAACCATAAACATTAAAAAAACAAGCTTGAAAATGTCAAACAAATAAAAAAAATCAAAACACCAAAAATAATGGAAAAACACACTTTAAAAAATCAAAAAAACCAATTAAATCCTTATAAAATTCCAAAAAATTATAAAAAATTATAAAAATTTGCTAAAGTTGCGAACCGTGACTTAGACCCGCAATCTCGGAGGCGGTTAAATTTTTGACCGTTGGATTTTGAATCCCGCTGCTGATGACAGCCATGGCCCCCAATTTACCAATTGGGGACCGCGCCTGCCAGCTGCGACTAGGCGAGAAGACCTTTTCCAGGTCATTTCCCATCCCGACAGTCCCTCAAAAAAAATAATAAAATAAAACAAAAAGAAGAAAACCAAATTTTTCAAAAATTAAACCCCTCCCCTTAAGCTAACCTAAGCTAAACCTAACTAAGGTGAGGTTCATTACCGATGGTTTAATGAGGTTTATTTAACCCATTAAATTAGTGAGGTAAATTTTAAAATCAGTAAAATAAAATATTCGAGGGTTTTGTGTGGTTCTACCTTAGTCGCACTAGCTCCTCTAGGTTGGGCTAACATCGGTCCAGGTGGTAGCGAGGTCGAGTTTTCAGCAGCACTTCGCGTTAGAATTGTTGAATCACCTCTCAAAGCGCTCAGGATTTGCAAGATGTCAAGCTGAAAATGACGTAAAAAATAACAAGAAAGTTTTTAAATATTTCTTAATTTTTGCCTAACTATGGGCATAGAACTAGGGTTTGTCGACTGTGGCTATCAGTTGTGGCTAGAAAATTTTGAAAACCTAGCTGTTGTTGCCAAATGTGGCTAGCAACCTGCAATAAATGCTAAAAAATCCCACCATGAGGAACTAAAAAATGCCAAATTAAAAATACCCACCTGACCAGAATTATAAAAAAAATCACAAAATAACAAAAAAATCAAATAAAATCAAAGCCAAATGCGGCTTGTATCTAGTAATTTACCCTATACACTTGGCGGTTGCAGCGAATTGTGCTCCATGCAATCTGGTAAGATGAGTAGATTGCCATAAGGACATTTGGGGCAAATTCGTCATCGTGGAATTGTTATGCTTCATTTCAATTCTTAAGAAGGCCTAGACGGCTGGACTGCTCCATGGGAATGAGGTATTCCTCTCATTTCTTCTATGACATTTTTAGCAGATCATCGAACAATAAGATTCAACGCATGCCTAATTGGAATTGCTATAATTTTAATTCTCTAAGAAGGCCATTGAGGCTACAACTCTCCATGGGATAGAGATGTACAATTACTCTTAATAGTTGCAATCATAGTTGATTAGGCCTAATCAATTATCAAATGCTAAATCTTATTTTATTTAAAGTCATTCATAGTGGTCAAGTGACTCGTCATTTCATTTAATTGTCCTACCCTCATTGACTCATCGCTTGAGAGGGTAGTCATATTATCATAATTATAATCAAAGTCAATAGAAGATCCCTTGATCATAAATCCCCTGATCTTCACAAAATTGTGTTTGTCTTACGAATCATTGCCAAGGACTATCATAAGCTTACCCTTTGTTGGGGCAAAAAGCAAATATGATAGTTAAGTTAGTAGCTCTCCTTCTTTCGAATCTATATGGCACAGAATCCTATAGTGGCCTTGAGCTACCTGATCGTCGCTGGAGCTTGCGAAAGATTTGCAAATTTAAGACTTCCATCTAGTTGGAAGCAATGATTCTTGGATGCGCATTCTTTTGCTAGACCCTAAGCATCTAATGTTGATCAGACTAATGATCATCATCCAACCTACGACATCGTTTTAGGCCTATTTTTGCTCAATGTTGTTCGATCTCACAACGCATCTCAAAATGGGTATTTGTAGACACCTAAAACGCATCATGTCGAGACTACTCATATGGGATATACTAGAAGACCATATGAAAGACCTTGGACAAATACCAAGGGATAGCAATAGTTTTAACCACTCATTTGGGCACCTTTACCTAGTCAGTGCTAGTCACTACTGACAACCACAGTTAGTAGAGTTGACCGCGCTTGTTAGTCGTGGTCAGGCCTCAGAATCAATTGGCATTCATCCTACACAAAATTGATTGCAACGGTCAATTGGTTGAAGATTGGAGCGGTTTGAGCGGAGAAGGCTCTGGATCTTTCCATCCAAAAAACTCAACTACCCAATCTTGATCTTGGCTTTCTCATGAAGCTAAGACATAGCCCTCCTAGGTGCTATAAGACCCTCGTCCAAATTGGGAAAAAGTCTAGAGAAGCTTTCATTTGAATGCAGTGAAGCCCTACCAAATTTGAGAGCAAATAAAGAGATGCATAGGCGAATTTGAGCAGCGAAGCCCTGTCGAATTCAACACTCACCTAATTGCATTGTGACATTGCTTTCTTGCCCTTAATTGAGAGATTAAAATGGCAGTTCAAGCCATGGAGGTCCTAAAAGTTTAGGAGAACCAAGAAACACAATTATGCTAATTTGATGTGCAATCAGAGCAATTCAACCACCAAATATATCATAGGACACAAAGGTGACCTTTGACCATCAATTTGGCAAGAGGATTCAAAGATTCAGCCCTTGAATTGGAGGACAAGCACACTTCAAGCTTTGTCATGGCTAACGGTGCTCACCGCGCCACAAAGCTATGGTTAGGGTATCATCACTGAAATCCTTGCTTTCTCATTGTAGGATTTGTTAATGGCATTAGATTAAGCATAATTTAAGTTTAATTGCATTATTAGAGATTTTTTATCGGTAGAATTAGCTTGTTTAGTTGTCTTGCTTTCAATATTGTATCTAGGATACTAATGAATCTCTTTCATGCTTCCATGTATTCAAATTCATAATTAGACCATTAGATAGATACATATGCTTTCCCTTTACATGATCCATAGCATATTTTCATAGTTTTCATAGGTTTACTAGCTTTCTTGCATTTTCTTGATTATATGTTAGTAATTTCATGTGTTCACAAAATTTCTTCAAAAAAGCCTCATAAAGAGAGACATCATTTATTACTAATCCTTCTTGTTTTTTATTGCACGCAGGACTAATAGGGTTTTGACATTCAAGGCAACAAAAGCCTCTAATCGTGGAGAAGAAGGTCATCGATACCTTGGAGTAGTTGGTGTCATTTTAAAGGGCATTTGGAATGCACCTACCCTTGAGGGGGATTTCAAACTATTAAAATTGTTATATCAAATGGGTATCCCTAAGAGGGATGGATTTGTAACATGATTTGATTCGAAATTAATAAAATATCTTTATGTTTCGTTCTTTTCATTCTTGTCAATTTGTGTATGCCTATTTGCATCGTTTTCAACAATTTTAATATTAGGTGCAAGCCTTTTTGGATGCTACACCTATCTTTTTCTTTGACCAAGAGTATTGGTCAAGAATAAGGACCGTTACTAGGTTGAATTGCCCCTGGTTTTGAATAACGCTTGGGCCAACTTCTTAATGTCTGAGTTTAGCATGTATGGGTATCTATAGGATCTGATGTTAGGTGGAAAGCTTCTTGATACTAGTTGTATTGCATGGTCGTGGGAATGGCATGGAGGTAATCCTATAGGTTCTACAAAAACAACATTATATTTAGTAAGAACTTGTTGCAAATATCTTTGTGGTTCGGCTGCTTCAATATTTTGGGGTTGGATTGCAAACAACTGGGCTACTATCCATTCATAAAGAATATCATTCTCTTATTATACACAAGAAATATAAGTTTCTTGCTTCTAGAAGAGGTAGACTCCTTTATGCATTGCATAATTCCCCAAAGAGTTTCTGCCATAACCTGCTCCCATGAAAATTCTACCCTCTAGCATTGATACCAAACCCTGGGTTTCACAAGGCATCTAAATATCTCGTTCAGGTTACTTCTTCCCATACTTCTTGTAACATATATTCCCCTTGGGTCCATGATATTGGGGAGCTACCAAGAAGTTAGCATTAGTGACATTGTTGATTGTGAAGGGTTCCAAGATGATTTTTCAAACAATGGGTGGATTACATACTTTATCCCATTGCCTTGTTATTCATTGAGATCATTTTTTTGTGGCTTTCCTTCCTTTTGGTCTCAGCATTTTATCCAATCCATTCAAAAAGCAACTCTTTTCTAAACAATTATAGGACCTTTATAATTGGACAAAGACTTTTTTCCAATTGAACGTATTCTTTATCAAATTAGTGCATTAAATCCACGAGAAAGACAACATTGTCCCATTGTTAATCTACTCGCCATGTGGTATAGAAGTCTTCTCAATCATTCAGCCACCAATTAGGCTTCCATAGTCAAACCATTTATGAGAATATTATACAATCAAGAAAATATATAATCTATCATTTTCTAATTGATTGCCATGCAAAGGCATCCTCAAAAGAACATTCATGACTACACTACAAGATTCATGAGAACATTGTATCTGATACTACCAAATATTCGACCATTAGATGAGCAAGCCTTTCCCTACTCTATCAAAGCACTTCAATCAAATTTGGCCTTAATAGCAACAATAATCATGCCACCTTGTATGAAGCCTTCGAGGAAGCAACCCAAGCAAAGGATGTTCTCACTAGAGTTGGTAAATCACCACTTGCTCCACCCATGGCCTATGTAGCACATGTAGCTCAAAACCAAGCCCCATAGATCCAAGAGCCTCCTCTAGCCATGATGCCAATCCCAAATGCTCAAATGGCCCAACTTTATACAAGTATGCCCACTTATCCATAGGCAAACATTTTGTGTACAATGATCTTTCCTAGACCCGGCATCCCCACCTCTGCCATCTTCTATCCCCAACTACAAGCTGAATAATGGTTGACAACCGAAGAATGGATGGCAACAATGGAAGACTTTATACCTCATAAATGACCAAGTTCCTTACCAAAATGCAAAACAATATGTGATCCAGGCATATGACCTTTTTGAGGCATGCCTTATGCTTGAAAAGCTATTTTTTTAATCCTAACCACATTGCCAAGGGCATAACTTTGTGCTCAGGATTATGCTTAGATCCATTCAAAAAGAGTTAGAAAGATTAGAGGAGAATGACAATTTCAGCAAACAACCCGGTCATTGCCAACAACTACATGAAAAAAATGCTCTGAAGGCCCTAAAAAATGCAAAAAACAATATTTACTAAAAGTAGTCATTTTTAATTTTTAGATTTTTGTACGCAAAATGCATCTTTAGCCATATTGACACATCAATGGAAGACAAAGGACAAATCATATGTATGCAATTTTAAATTAACACGCACTTTGTAACTCGTGGAAGGTGAATCGCCACATTTTCATATGGGTGTCCTTCTAACTCATGGAAGGTGAACCACCACATATCCATATGGGTGACCTTCTATATTCAATATGGTGGATTTTTAACACACCAAATATATTATATAAAGAGAGATGCACCCCTAATTGTAAAAACCAAGTAATGGATGCAATGTTATAGTCTCACATCTAATCTCTGAGATTGCTTGCATTGCACTATATTTTCTAACCAATAAAATCATTCTGCTAATTTGCTTATGTATGTGTGTTTTGATTTCTTATACTCTATTATTTTTTAATTGTACTCTTTCTTATAATTCCATAAATCAAAATTTTGAGTTTTGGATCATTTTCCAGTTAGCTATCTTCAAAAAGGTCTTCTCTTTACATTTTTAATTCTCAGTTAAATAATTAGATATTTTACGTGAGCAATTTGGCATTTATCTCATGAAATTCGTGTACGTGCTTAGCTATTATATTCAGGATTCCATTGGCCTGATTTAACAACATGACTCATTAAACAGTGATAATAAACACTCGTCAAATTTTAATATTTTTGCAAAATTGACATGTCTTGTTTAAGAATCTTTTACGTTCAAGAATTGATGTAAAAATAATACCTAAAAGAATGTTGGAAATGCTTTACACTGAGTAGTGTGAATATGGATACGCCTAGATATAACTCTAGAAGGCCGAAGGGTTGAGTGAAATTATTATTAAAAAGAAAACCAGTATCTATGCAGCTTGAATAGTAAGTTTCATCTACATGGTATGAAACAAATTCAACAACATCAGCAGTTGAGAAGGGGTTGATTGTTTATACCAACAAAACAACTAAACTTCCCCTGAAAGACTAACACAAAAGAGACCCACTGTTATAATGTGGGGTAAATATCTTAAAAGGCAAAAAATGGAGGCTAAGTGCCCTTCATTTCCAAGCAGATTAAGTATGGCAGTTCCAAAACAAGTTTTTTTTTTAAACCCTATTTTTTGAAAAATTAGGGTTAGGGTTTTGTCCCAAATAACAAAGAAACACACAAAGCAGATAATATGATTATCTATTTTAATGATTAAATGTGTGTCCTAAATTGGTTTCAGTGTGTTTATATTTGTTGTTGTTCGTTGCCCTTGTTGTGAAATTAGAATGAGAGAACTCGACCAAAGTGGTGACTAGGTACACTAGTGCCAAACATAATTTCTTAAAAGAGTCTAGGGTACACCGATTAAATCCCAGTGGGGGGTTCGCCTAGCTCTTCCACTTTGAAATAGTGTTTTCAACAATGGGAGGCAGTTTGAACATTAGTGGCCTATTCCATCTTGAGAGAGTGCCATATTCTATTTAAGGAATATATGGGCAAGCTTGTGGAAGGAGGTGAAATCCAACGTCACTAGTCTGAATTGGGAGTTGGTGATGAAATCCAATCTTACCATTATTATAGTGGAACGTGCAAGTGTGTGTGGTTCCATTTAAGCTTAAAAGAAAGTAAATAATAAAGCACCCAATGATCATTCACTAACTGCATGCAATAGGTGTGTTTTAATTTCAAAAAGCTAGGATAAAAGGAACCTACAAATGTCACTTATAGATGCAAGCCCTAAATGCTAACTTACCCATTGGGTAAGCCACAAGCAATCAAGCCATAAAGATGCATTGCTACTGCAAGTTTATTTCCACTTTTCTTCTTCTTTTTGTTGCTTTATGTTATAAGAAAAGCAAATATGAACTTTAACCTTTCTATGCAAACAACTGGTGCAAGAAAAACCAATTTTAACAGTCTCTAAAAATGCAGTAGAAAAACAGAGGATTTAGGCACTCACCTTACAAGTTTTGAGACCTCCAAATTCTTGATTTTTGGGTAGAAATTTCACTGGTTATTCAACGCTCCAGGGTGGGATGATTATAAGCCTCACCACCATCCTAAGGTGGGACGGTGAAGCCACCATCCAAGAGTCAGCCAGAGAAAGGCTCTGCCACCGTTCCAGGGTGGGGAGGGAAGCACCTCCAACACAAAAAGGGCAAAAATGGCAAAATTGGAGTCAAATTTTCACCCAAAGCACAAGGTACAAGGGTCCCACTATGATCTCCACTAAAGTAGGGAAAAACAATGCACCTAATTATGAGCAACAATATATGTATCTATCCTATCTCACTTATGAGCATCAAACGGAAGCATGCATGTGAAAATGAAGCAATACCAAACAATAAGGAATCAAATGAAACAAGTATCTTTCTTATTAATTTGGTAGATCAAATCCAAGGTTACACAGAACTCCCCTTGAGGGCTCAAAGGTGATACAATTGTTACAAATTTTGGGTGCCCAAAGATCAAATCCTTCAAGAAATTCGGGTGCACATCCAGTGTCTTTCCTCGTACCCATAATCGAGGTGGGTGATCAAATGCCACCGCTGCTTGTATCTCTGATCTTTGATGTCTGATATTCCTTCCCAATGCCTTCTAGGAACCTAAACCTGCACACAATGAAGCAAAAAGGGTCAAATAGCAAGTGTGTGTGAAGGAAAACATGTAATCCCCACAGGCACAAAATGGCATATATATTAAAAATATATCAAATCAACTCAGAATAACATGAAACTTTATGGGTATGTTAAATAAGAGGTTTTAAGGGGATATCACTAAAAACAAACTGGAAATTACATCCGTGGACCCCTCGATTTTGCATCACCCGCCTGCAACCTACGAAGACCAAGACAAGCAAATCCCACACGTAGACATGTCCAAAACATATGAAATTTGGGGAGCATTTATAAATAATCATTTTAAGACAACCCTTATGGTTATATTTCTAAAATGAGGTGCAGATCCACCTGCATGCAACTAGGGTGCCCTTATGGGCCTTATGAAACTGCAAAACCTTAAAAATGCAATATCTTGGCCAATTTAACTCCAAATTGCATGAAATTTGAACTGAAACATCCTATGATAGTCTAGAATAATATCATTAAAAAATAGTAATAGAATTGTGCAAGGATTTTTCCTCGTCCCGAGGGGCGGTGGTGTCTGCAACTAATTGGGGGCACCCTGGGAGGGGATACTCAACAATTATACCCACCTTTTGCTACCAATCCCACTAGGGAATGATCCTAAACAGTCTAAGGGGTTTTGTCATCGAATTTGGTTAATAAATTCACCCGAATGGAAAAGTTATGCTCAAAGGACCCTCCTGAAGTCACTTGGTAACCTCCTTCACAAAAGAGAGATTCTGAGGGCAAGAAGGCAAAATAAAGTGAGGGGAAATATTGGCATAACTCTGTTGCATATCCTAGAACTCCTCTCTATATATGTGTGTGTGTTTTTATGGAAGTTGTATCCATTTTATAGCCCAAATGGGATCATGTGCAAAAAGGCATGCAAGGGCATGCATGGTAGGAGGTGCCACTTGTCAAACGGGAGTCATGCAATGGGTGTGGAAAAGAATCTCCAGTTTGGGCCTCTATTAAGAAGTGTGTAATAAGGATTCAGTGCCCTCTGACCCGCATGCTCCATATGGCATGCTAAATGGCAGTTTCTGGGCGCCATATGTCCCAGATTTAACTTTTTCTAGGTCAAACCTGCTCACCGTCCCACCCTGGGATGATGGCTCACCACCGTCCCAGGGTGAGACAATGGGAGTCTGCCACCATCCCAAGGTGGGACGATGGTGAATTTTGGACCAAAACCTCCCAAAATTGGGCCAGTAGCCTCCAAAAACCCTTCCAGAGTGGCTAGAACCACTGTGAGCCTCATGAGGGCTGCCCAAGGGGCCATATGATATCAATTTGATCATTATTTGTGGATGCTTAATCGGGTTTACCACATTTTAGTGTCTACAAAAAGGTGTTGGTCCGCGTGTCCCAACGTCAAGTCAATGAAGTCATATAGGCCTGATCGGCCCTAATGGTGGGGAGGCGTAAGACAGCCAAATCCTACAATCCCAAACCACGCTTGATCTGCCTGAAAAAGGGCACTGTACAGGTTGTGAAGGATCTTTGATTCCTTCGCCCTAACAGTTAGGGTCTGATAGAAAGCAGAATAATAAGGTAAAAATAAATAAAAATCAACCATAAAAAATCAAAACACCAAAAATAATGGAAAAACACACTTTAAAAAATCAAAAAAAACCAATTAAATCCTTATAAAATTCCAAAAAAAAAAATTAAAAATTAAAAACATTTGCTAAAGTTGCGAACCGCGGCTCAAACCCACGGTCAGGGAGGCGGTTAAATTTTTTAGCGTTGGATTTTGAATCCCGCCACGGCCCCCAATTTGCCAATTGGGAACCGCACCTGCCAGTTGCGGCTAGGCGGGAAGACCTTTTCCAGGTCATTTCCCATCTCGACAGTCCCTAGAAAAAATAATAATAAAACAAAACAAAAACAAAAAAAACATTTTTTTCAAAAATTAAACCCCTCCCCTTAAGCTAACCTAAGTTAAACCTAACTAAGGTCAGGTTCGTTATCGGTGGTTTAATGAGGTTCATTTGACCCAATTATTAGTGAGGTTAATTTTAAAATCGATAAAATAAAATGGTCGAGGGTTTTGTGTGCTTCTACCTTAGTCGCACCGGCTCCTCCAAGTTGGGCTGCCATCGGTCCAGGTGGTAGTGAGGTCGAGTTTTCAACAGCACTTCGCATTAGAATTGTTGAATCACCTCTCAAACCCCTCAGGATTTGCAAGCTATCAAATTGAAAATGACGTCGAAAATAACAAGAAAATTTTTTAAATATTTCTTATTTTTTGTCTGACTGCGGGCGTAGAACTAGGGTTTGTCGACCGTGGCTGTCAGTCGCGGCTAGAAAATTTTGAAAACCTAGCTATTGTTGCCAAATGTGGCTAGCAACCTGTAATAAATGCTGAAAAATCCCACCATGAGGAGCTAAAAATGCTAAATTAAAAATACCCACCTGACCAAAATTGAAAAAAATTCACAAAATAACAAAAAAATGAGATAAAATCAAAGCCAAATGCACCTCGTATCTAGTAATTTACCCTATACACTTGGCGGTTGCAGCGACTTGCGCTCCATGCAATCTGGTAAGATGAGTAGATTACCATAAGGACATTTGGGGTAAATTTGTCATCATGGAATTGTTATGCTTCATTTCAATCCCTAAGAAGGCCTAGATGGTTGGACTGCTCCACGAGAATGAGGTATTCATCTCATTTCTTCTATGAAATTTTCAACAGATCATCAAACAATAAGATTCAACGCATGCCTAATTGGAATTTCTATCATCTTAATTCCCTAAGAAGGCCATTGACGCTGGACCGCTCCATGGGATAGAGATATATAATTACTCTTAATAGTTGCAATCATAGCTGATTAGGCCTAATCAATTATCAAATGCTAAATCTTATTTTGTTCAAAGTCATTCATAGTGGTCAAGTGACTTGTCATTTCATTTAATTGTCCTACCCTCATTGACTCGTCACTTGAGAGGGTAGTCATAATATCATAATTATAATCAAAGTCAACAGAAGATCCCTTGATCGTAGATTCCTTGATCTTGTCAAAATTGTGTTCGTCTTAAGAATCATTGCCAACGACTATCATAAGCTTACCCTTTGTTGGGGCAAAAAGCAAATATGAAAGTTAAGTTCGTAGCTCTCCTTCTTTAAGATATATATGGCACAGAAGCCTATAATATCCTTGAGCTACCCGATCGTCGCTGGAGCTTGCCAAAGATTTGCAAATTTAAGCCTTCCATCTAGTTGTAAGCAATAATTATAGGATGCACGTACTTTTGCTAGACCCTAAGTATCTAATGTTGATCAGACTAATGATCATCATCCAACCTACGACATCGTTTTAGGTCTATTTTTGTTCAACGTTGTTCGATCTCATAACGCATCTCAAAAGGCTTTCTGTAGACACCTAAAATGCATCATGTCGAGACTACTCATATGGGACATACTAGAAGACCATATGAAAGACCTTGGATAAATACCAAGGTATAGCAGTGGTTTTAACCACTCATTTGGGCACCTTTGCCTAGTCAGTGCTAGTCGATGCTGACACCCACGGTTAGCAGAGCTGACCGCGCTTGTCAGCCGCGGTCAGGCCTCAGAATCAATTGGCCTTCATCCTACACAAATTGGTTGCAATGGCCAATTGGTTGTATATTGAAGCGGTTTGAGCGGGGAAGGTTCTGGATCTTTCCATCCAAAAAACACAACTACCCAATATTGATCTTGGCTTTCTCATGAAGCTAAGACATAGCCCTCCTAGGTGCTATAAGACCCCCGTCCAAATTGGGAAAAAGTCTAGGGAAGATTTCATTTGAACGCAGGGAAACCCTACCAAATCTGAGAGCAAGTAGAGAGATGCATAGGCGAATTTGAATAGCGAAGCCTTGTCGAATTCAACACTTACCTAATTGCATTGTGACATTGCTTTCTTGCCCTTAATTGAGATATTGAAATGGCAATTCAAACCATGGAGGTCCTAAGAGGTTAGGAGAGCCAAGAAACACAATTATGCCAATTTGACATGCAATCGGAGCAATTCAACCGCCAAATCTGTCAGACGACACAAAGGCGACCCTTGACCATCAATTTGGCAAGAGGATTCAGAGATTTAGCCATTGAATTAGAGGACAAGCACACTTCAAGATCTGTCACGGCTAATAGTGTTCACCACACCATAGAGCTATGGTTAGGGTATCATCCCTAATTTCCTTGATTTCTCATCGTAGGATTTGTTAATGGCATTAGATTAAGCATAATTTAGGTTTAATTGCATTATTAGAGATTTTTGACCGGTAGAATTAGCTTGTTTAGTTATCTTGCTTTCAATATTGTATCTAGGATACTAATGAATATTTTTAATGCTTCCATGTATTCAAATTTATAATTAGACCATTAGATAGATACATATGCTTTCCCTTTACATGATTCATAGCATCTTTTCATGTTTTTCATAGGTTTACTAGCTTTTTTGCATTTTCTTGATTATATGCTAGTAATGTCATGTGTTCACACAATTTCCTCAAAAAGCCTCATCAAGAGAGGCATCCTTTATTATTAATGCTTCTTGTTTTTTATTGCACGCAGGACTAACAGGGTTTTAAAATGCAAGGCAACAAATGCCTCTAATTGTGGAGAAGAAGATCATCGATACCTTGGAGTAGTTCGTGTCATTTTAAAAGGAATTTGGAATGCACCTACCCTTGAGGGGGATTTCAAACTATTGTAATTGTTATATCAAATGGGTATCCCTAAGAGGGACGGATTTGTAACATGACTTGATTCAAAATTAATAAAAGATCTTTATGTTTTGTTCTTTTCATTCTTGTTAATTTGTGTATGCCTATTTGCTTTTAATACTAGGTGCAAGCCTTTTTGGATGCTACACCTATATTTTTCTTTGACCAATAGTATTGGTCAAGAATAACGACTGTTACTAGGTTGAATTGCCCCTGGTTTTGAACAACACTTGGGCCAACTTCTTAATGTCTGAGTTTAGCATGTATGGGTATCTGTAGGGTCTGATGTTAGGTGGAAAGCTTCTCGATACTAGTTGTATTGCATGGTCATAGGAATGGTATGGAGGTAATCCTATAGGTTCTACAAAAACAACATTATATTTAGTAAAAACTTGTTGCAAATATCTTTGTGGTTCGGCTGCTTCAATATTCTGGGGTTGGATTGCAAACAACTGGGCTACTATCCATTCATAAAGAATATCATTCTCTTCTTATACACAAGAAATATAAGTTTCTTGCTTCTAGAAGAAGTAGACTCCTTGATGCATTGCATAATTCCCTAAAGAGTTTCTAGCATAACCTACTCCCATGAAAATTCTACCCCCTAGCATTAATACCAAACCCTGGGTTTCACAAGGCATCTAAATATCTTGTTCAGGTTACTTCTTCCCATACTTCTTGTAACATATATTCCCCCTTGGGTCCATGATATTGGGGAGCTACCAGGAAGATAGCATCAGTGACATTGTTCATTGTGAAGGGTTCCAAGATGATTTTTTCAAACAATGGGTGGATTACATACTTTATCCCATTGTCTTGCTATTCATTAAGATCATTTTTTTGTGGCTTCCCTTCCTTGTGGTCTCAGCATTTTATCCAATCCATTCAAAAAGCAACTCTGTTCTGAACAATTATAGGACCTTTATAATTGGACAAAGACTTTTGTCCGGTTGAACATATTCTTTATCAAATTAGTGCATTAAATCCATGAGGAAGACAACATGGTCCCATTGTTAATCTACTCGCCATGTGGTATAGAAGTCTTCTCAATCATTCAGCCACCAATTAGGCTTCCATAGTTAAACCATTTCTAAAAATATTCGACAATCAAGGAAACTCATAATCTACCATTTTCTAATTGACTGCCATGCAAAGGCATCCTCAAAAGAACATTCATGACTACACTACAAGATTCATGAGAATATTGTATCTGATACTACCAAATATTCGACCATTAGATGAGCAAGCCTTTCCCTACTCTATCAAAGCACTTCAACCATATTTGGCCTTGATAGCAACAATAATCATGCCACCTTGTATGGGGCCTTCGAGGAAGCAACCCAAGCAAAGGATGTTCTCACTAGAGTTGGTAAATTACCACTTGCCCCACCCATGGCCTATGCAGCACATGTAGCTCAAAACCAAGCTCCATAGATCCAAGAGCCTCCTCTAGACATGATGTCAATCCTAAATGCTCAAATGGCCCAAACATCTAAAAGTATGCCCACTTATCCATAGGCAAACATTTTGTGTACAATGATCTTTCCTAGGCATGGCATCCCCACCTCTACCATATTTCATCCCCAACTACAAGCAGAACAATGGTTGACAACCGAAGAATGGATGGCAACAATGTAAGACTTTATACCTCATAAATGACCAAGTTCCTTACCAAAATGCAAAACAATATGTGATCCAGGCATATGACCTTTTTGAGGCATGCCTTATGCTTGAAAAGCTATTTTTTTAATCCTAACCATATTGCCAAGGGCATAAATTTGTGCTCACGTTTAGATCCATTCAAAAATAGTTAGAAATATTAGAGGAGAATGACAGTTTCAGCAAACAACCCGTTTGTTGCCAACAACTACATGAAAAAAATGCTCTGAAGGCCCTAAAAAATGCAAAAAATAATATTTACTAAAAGTAATCATTTTTAATTTTTATATTTTTGTAGGCAAAATGCATCTTTAGCCATGTTGACACATCAATAGAAGACAAAGGTCAAATCATATGTATGCAATTTTAAATTAACACGCACTTTGTAACTCATGGAAGGTGAATCGCCACATTTTCATATGGGTGTCCTTCTAACTCATGGAAGGTGAACCACCACATATCCATATGGGTGACCTTCTATATTCAATATGGTGGATTTTCAACACACCAAATATATTATATAAAGAGAGATGCACCCCTAATTGTAAAAACCAAGTAATTGATGCAATGTTATAGTCTCACATCTAATATTTGAGATTGCTTGCATTGTACTATATTTTCTAACCAATAAAATCATTCTGTTAATTTGCTTATGTATGTGTGTTTTGATTTCTTATACTCTATTATTTTTTAATTGTACTCTTTCTTATAATTCCATAATTCAAAATTTTGAGTTTTGGATCATTTTCCAGTTAGCTATCTTCAAAAAGGTCTTCTCTTTACATTTTTAATTCTCTTCTAGACAGTTAAAGAATTAGATATTTCACGTGAGCAATTTGGCATTTATCTCATGAAATTCATGTCTGTGCTTAGCTATTATATTATGGATTCCATTGACCTGGTTTAACAACATGACACATTAAATAGTGATAATAAACACTCGTCAAAGTTTTAATATTTTTACAAAATTGACATGTCTTGTTTAAGAATATTTGACGTTCAAGAATAGATGTAAAAATAATACCTGAAAGAATGTTGGAAATGCTTTACACTGAGTAGTGTGAATATGGATATGCATATATATAACTCTAGAAGGACGAAGGGTTGAGTGAAATTATTATTAAAAAGAAAAATTGTTGATGAAACCAGTATCTATGCAGCTTGAACAGTAAGTTTCATCTGCATGGTACGAAACAAATTCAACAACATCAACAGTTGAGAAGGGGTTGATTGTTTATACCAACAAAACGACTAAAATTCCCCCAAAATACTAACACCAAAGAGACCCACTATTTTAATGCGGGGTAAATCTCTTAAAAGGCAAAAAATGGAGGCTAAGTGCCCTTCATTTCCAAGCAGATTAAGTATGGCAGTTCCAAAACAAGTATTCTATTAAGCATTGCCTAAACTAGGAATACTTTTGGAAAGTAAATGATATCATGGATGATAACCAAAGACTTAGACTATACCTTGGGACATTTCAAGTCTATGGCATTATGTGGTTTGATAGATTTGACACAAGTCTATGGAATTATGTGGTTGGATATTTTTGATGTTGAAAAAGATATATGGAAAGATTTGAATAGCGAGTTCACTCAGGAGTATAATATTTGGCATACAAATGCTCCAACTATCAATGAACCGAATGGCCTTAAACAGCAAAGGAGAAGATAGATAAAATATTACAACTGAAGAAAACAAATCTAATGTAAATGCTCAAAAAACCACTGATAGATGAGCAGAGCCAACAGTAGTAATTTATGCAAGGACTGCACATTTAACTTTAAGAAAGGATCGAAGGTCATGTTAATCACGAATTATCAAGAGATCTATAAACCAACTTTAGACTTCCAGTATGTGAGGCTTTTTGGACTTCCATATTAGTTTATCAATAACGAGGTTTTGAAGAATATTGTTTATACTCTAGGGGACTTCATTTAGGAGGGGCCAACTACTGAGGAATGAAAACATGTTATATATACTTGGATATGTTGCTATGAATATTTCAAAACCTTTGCTAAAATCGATTAAGATTATCAAGAGAATGAGATCAGCAACTAGATTATAAAAACATTTAAAACCTTAATTTTCTTGCTTTTAATTTTCCTTTTTATTACATGCTTTAGGTAATTAGTGTTGTTAATTATTATGTATCTTTGAACTGATGACCCCAAATAATTGCAGACTTTTATTTCTTTGGTTTGACAGGTCTAAGAAGATTCTTATTCGGAGCTTAACTGCATGTGAAGCTTACCTTAACTTGCCTTGTTGTTGTTCCTTATTTATTTTGGAAAGGAAACTGGAGATGCTATAATGGCACTCAGCCCTGGACAGTGAGCTATGCTTCATATGAAATTACTCCCTGGTGAAGATAAAGTTGTTTGCTCTGTTAATAATATTTTCCAAATGCACAGAGATGCAAGCCCAGATTCTGCATTATGTGTGCAATTTTCCTTGATGAAACATGGATGGAGGTGGTTCGAACTTGTTTGTGCTGCTTCTTTAAGGAGCTTTTTTTTAATTCAGAAGTTGCTCAAATATCGATGAAAGTTCTGCAATAAGTGTGAATACTTCTCTAGAGAAAGAGAACACTCGATTTGTAGTTGTTGATGTCAAAGAAAAAGGAAGCTCATTGGTCTTGTTCTTCAGTACAAAATCACCTGAATCTCTACCGTATCAAATAAATAACAGTCTCTGCAATGCTTTGATTGTATTTCATCAAAAGGTGATATATCTGACTTTCTGCAATTTCATTTTAAAAAGATGATTATATTGTTTTTTTTTCCAAATGTCATATGTGCCAAGTTTTTAAAGTTACAAATACCATTGGTACAATTTGGAAAAAGTATATACCAAAAATGTTTGGATGCTCGCTCTGCAGCTAACAGAGATTTTATATGTATTCCTAAACTTTCTTTTGAATGAAAAAGCATTATATTAAAGACAGCTTAAACATACAAAAGTGGGTGGACTGACACATCACACCCCAAGCACTAGCCAAACCGACTGAAAAGACAGCCAGGAGAAAGTTCAACTGACACACCACACCCCAAACAAACCGGCTGAGAAGACAACCAGGACAAAGTTCAAAATATCACCGCCAGAAAACTACAAAAAGGCGGGCTTAACTACAAAACTAAAAATAGATCACAACAGCCATTAATTGTTCCAACCCGACCCTGGCATCTTGGCATGCATCTCAGGAGCAAGCTGATGAGTAGGACTCATGGGAGCCTCAATGGGGGTGTTCCATACAGCCACATCACCAGCAGTGCATGTGCTCCATCCAGTACTAGCGTCACCTTCACCACCCTTCGGGGAACCAACCTGGCTAGAAGAATGTGGAGGAGTTCCCCATCCCTGGCGAGCTCCCCAACCATCCATACTGCACAAAGGATCATGCTGAGGGTGATCACCCCAAGCGAAAAACTGCTGTGCAGGGTTTGAGAGCAGCAATCTCTACGCGTGCTCGTCAGATGGGTGAGAGCGAGCCCTAGAAGTTGGTCGGTCCCGGCTATTCGATGGTGGGTGACGACGTTGTCTGGATCTGGAATGGGTATGTTGTTCATTCTCTGGGGGGACTCTGCTCACAGCACATGGTGCATTACCCCAATAGTCAATCAACTCCTGCAAATGATTGAGTTCCATTGCAACCTTATTAGCTTGCACCTGAATCTGTAACCAGGCATCATGAAATACCATCAACTTATCTGAAAGAGAAAAATAATAGAGGGAGTTTTATCTGCAAAAACTATCTCATTTCTGGTTTTCCATGTATGAAATAGAATGCTAATTCTAAAAATGTTCCAGAATTCTAACAGAGGTTGAGAAAATTCTGGCGTATCTCCCAACAGATTGTGAAGCCAAGTTAAAGGAGCATGCAAAAATGGCCGAAAAAAGGACTCCATCCACTCCCAGGCCATCCTTGCTCTGCTACAATTCCAAAAAATATGCAAGGTTGATTCTTCTTCCCCACAGAAAGGGCAAGTGGGAGTGGCAATTCCCAAGTGCTTAAGCCTGTGGCCAAGCGACAACCCCTGATACAACATACTCCAGGAAAAAGAGGCCTGCTTAGGTTCAATATAAGGTGCCCAAGTGATCTGAAAGCGGGCTCTCCATCTGGATTTGGAAGAGAACAAATCCCAATGCCCATTGAGCTTTGGCACCATGGGTAGATTGGGCGAAAGCCAGCTGTAACCCTGCTTAGTCATGTAATTAAGCAGAGGGACATGTTTATACCATTCCCACTCTTTCCACCAAGGTTGTTGAATAACCTGACCAAGCTTAGGCCAAAGGGAAAAGGGGGTACAATTGATAACCACATCATACGTGTCTTTATCTGTGGGCTTTAACACATACTACTGTTGAAAAAGCTCCCAAGGGATCCAATCCCTAGTCTGCCTACAATAAAAATCAGAAAGGGACACAATGCCCTTTTTAAAAAACTTGTTAGCATGAATCCATTGAACTTGAGCGAGTGGTTGTCCCTGATACTGAACCACAGGGGACCACCAAACATTCAAATCGATAATAGCTGCCCCCCGATGGCGACCAACTCCTTTCCAACGGAGCCAGGGCTTGATTGACTCCCAAGCTCACCAAATACTTTGAGTCACAAAGGACCCAAAAATTTTAAAAGAAACAGGGGCTACAAGAATGGAAGGTAAATCCAATCCCTTCCAACATTTCTTGCCAGTGGGTAGCCCTGATGCCACACAGTTCCTAATCAGAACTTTCCATGCTTCATCCCATTTAAGAGTTTTGATAATCCATTTAGCGCTGAGAGCCAGACCTTGACGGAAGCAGTTAAACAACCCCAACCCTCCTAACTTTTTAGGAAGGCAACATAATTCCCAAGCTACTCTATGGAAGCCATGTTTCTGAGAAGAATTAGCCCATAAAAAATCCCGCAGAAGCTTTTCCAGCTTCTTATAACAAGCTTGAGAAGGAACCCAGCAGGAGGAGTAATAAACATGAGTACTGGCAAGAATTTTAGAGCAGATTTGGAATTTACCCGCAAGGGACAACTTCTTGGTGATCCAGTAAGTGAGCTTGCTCTCCACTCTTTGCACTACATACTCCCAAAGCTGAGATGGGGTGCTCTGAAAAGCAAAGGGAATGCCCAAAAATTTGAACATCTCCCCCGATTGAATCCACCTCCATTGGTATTGCTCAAGCCAGGGTGGAAGGGGATGGGAGGATTGTCTATAGCAAGCAGTCTTCCTCCACTGAATGCTGGAACCGGAGGCTTTGCAAAACACATCCAGGCTGGAAAGAGCCTGTGTGACAGACACTTCATCTTCAATGAGCGTTAAAAAAGAATCATCCGCAAAGTGGCCGTTGATGAGTTGCCCTTGCCCTCCTGGTAGGGAAATACCCTTAACCAGTCCTTGTGATGCTTTGTGGGTGAGAAGGTACCCAAAAGCTTCAGCTGCAAGCACATAGAGGGAGGGGGCAAGAGGACACCCTTGGCGAACAGATCTGAACAGACCAATGCACTCTGTTTGCACACCATTCAACGTGAGAACCGCTGAAGCATCTGTAAACAACATCTTCACAGATTGGACAAAGCCAGGACCAAATCCAAGTGTTGTAAGCATTGATAGAATAAAGTGCCATTCTATTCTATCATATGCTTTTTCAAAGTCAATTTTAATAAACATCGTCGCTTGTTGAGACTGTCGTGCCCATTCCATACCTTCCCAAACTGCGAGGACATTATCCAGAATATAGCGATTACGAATAAAGCCTGTTTGCTCATGCCTCACAATAAGAGGAAGCAGAGGCCGAAGTCTAAGAGCAAGGGCTTTAGCAATAATTTTATAGCTGACATTCAATAGAGTGATAGGCCTCCATTGGTGGTGATCACCTCAGGATCACCAAGCTTAGGAATGAATTTGATGTTGCCTCTGTTGATAAGTGATCCTAAGGAACCAGTGGACATGGCTTCCTGATAAACCCGTAGAAGGTCAGGGCCAACCATATCCCACAAAGCTTTATAAAATTCACAAGGAAAACCATCCAGGCCTGGCGCTTTGTCATTAGCCATGTGAGATAAAGCCTCAACAAGATCATCTAATGAAAGAGGTTTATCACAAGCTTCATTCTGGGAGGGTGATAGCTTATTGGGAACCACCGAGCAACATTCCTCCAGCGCTTGCTTGTCTCTCAATCGAGAGATGTTGGGCGGCAAAGACCTATTGATAGTGGTGAAAAAATGCCTTAGAAATGTCAGGCAACTCTGAAAGCCTTTCACCATTATCCACAATGGCTTTGAATTGAACCGCTTGCCTAGGCGGTCTGAGGCCTTGAAAGAACTCCTTGGAGACCCTGTCTCCGACTTTGAGCCAGTGCATACGGGCACGGATCTGAGCACCTCTGGCCTCATATAGCTCAGCCTTCTTAAGCTCATGTCGAAGGATTGCAACATGTTGTTGCAGATTGACACTGAGAGGTGAAGCATCAAGCCTAACAGATGCTTTGGCAAACTCTCACTTCAGTGCCAGATTATTTTGCTTACGCAACTGAGCAAGCTTGACCCCAAGAGCGTGAAGCAAGGTGGTTGTGCGAGCAATGGCATCATTCCACCAAGCAATCCAACCCGTATTCCCGGATGGCCGAGGAACCAGGTTCCAAACCCTAATAATATGAGCAATAGAAGCAGGATGTTGAAGGAAAGAGATATTTAGGAAAAACTAAGAAGAAAAGGTCTTGGCTGGCAATGTGCTCGAAGAGATGTTGAATATAATGGGCACATGATCCGACACCGTAGAGCCAGCAAGAGCCACCATCGGAGGAGCGGATGGCACAATGGTCTGAAAATTGAACCCAAAGTGATCCGTAAGCATTGCTCTATCAAGCCGCTTTAAAATACGATCATCCCCACTTTGAAAATTGGACCAAGAAAACCAAAGTGAGTGCGAGAAGTCTTTGGAGGAAGAACAAGCATTGGGGTCAAAAAGCCCTAATTTGTTTTTTAGAAAAAACCAAGCTTCTCGTTCCCCAGCACACCATCGCATAGGGAGGCGGCCCACTTTATCAGAAGTTGTCTCAATCATATTGAAATCACCACAGAGCAACCACAAGAGGGTAAGGACAAAGCCAACCACCGCCAGAGAGCACATCGGTCAGGGGCATGATTGGAAGCATACACATTTACAATTCCAAAAGAATGTCCATCAACTTCAAAAAGGGTCCACACAACCTGATTAGAAGGGTCCACCCCCCAAGTAACCAGATGGGATTGCCAGGTGGGAGCCACAAAAGTGACAACTCCACCTCGACCTACAACATGATTAGTAGAATAAAATTGGCTGCCAGGCCAAATAAAAGAACATGCGCATTGTAAGTTAAAAGCAGAGATCTTAACTTCCTGCAAACAAAGAAAATCAAACCTGCCATGCTGACGACAAAGCTTATCAATCTCACTATGGACCAAGTACTTACGGATTGGGTCCGTCAAACCTCTGACATTCCATGACAGAAATATCATGAGGAACTGTCAAGCTGCATATCACCTTCAATAACCTCAGAAGCACCTAAATCCCCAAGCGAGGAGTAAGTGTTTGAGAGGAATCGATCATGGTTTCCTTCCAAAAACAAGGTATAAGGTCATTTGTCACTGCTGGGACTGCGAGACCTTCTCGCCCGCGCCTTCTCAAGGGCAGCTTGTAAATTAACCTGAAGACCCTCATTCTCCACCACAGCGGATGGCCTGTGGAGGGGCATCGGTGCAACAATGTGCATGGCCATCTTATCTTTGGGTGCATGCACCAGAGGAGCCATCCTCTGACCAGTTGGTTTAACAAAGGGTTTGATGGGACGATTTCTTTTGGTAACAGTAGTCTAGGAGTCCTGCGAACCATTATGCGTGGGTCTTTGCTCGCCTTGAGCGGCCCGAGATGGCAGTGCAGGCGCAGAGCTTGGAGGGTTGGCCGTGACTTTATTATGCTTGAAACGCCCCTCCATGAGCGGGCAATATTTAATCATATGTGCTATCGACTGATAGCGAAAGCAAGTGTTCGAAAGGTTAATATAAACCAACTTCTAAAAAAGATACATCCCCAACACTAATGGTGAGATGATCCCTGAGATCCTTAGAGAGATCAATTTTCACACAAACCCTTCGAAAGGGATGAGCACCAAAAAACCGTGGATTCTCAATGCACACAAAATGACCTAACGGGGCAACTAGGGTTTCCAAGAAAGGCCAAAGAGCCGGTGGTAGGCCAGGGAGCTCAACCCACACTGGCACCTCAAGGGATGCACCCTCTTCAATAGAAAATTCTTGGGTCCAGGGCTGGAAAACTAACAGAGAGTTACGCACATACCAAGGGCCATGGTCAAAAACTGCATGCACATGCTCAGGAGCAGGGAAATGAAACAAAAAGAACCCTTTGGTCAGGTTTTGAATTCGGGACTGTTGGAGCCAAATTTGACTCAAATTTGAACCCCCCAAATTTAATTTTTTGGTTTTTAGTCAAATTGATAATGATGTTGGTCATTGTTTGAGTTCTGGTGAGTAATTTAATTTTTCATTGGTTAAATGATGTCTAAACCTTGGTTGTTTATAAGGTATACCTCTTTCAATTAATAGAATATCCCAAAACAGAAAGGACAAAATTTCGTTAATAAAAAATTCTAAAGTCGAAGTTCGACCTTCATAAACAATAAGTTCCCTTGGGCCTAAACTAACTTATAAAATCATAAAGTCCTAAGGTATGCTAAAGATAAGGGAATAATTAATCATCGTGGTCTAAAAACTTGAAAAGCTAAAAGTTCAAAATAAAATCTTAAGTTAGACTCGAGGGTGTGTACCCCACTAAGCTAACAAGCGAGCTCCTCATATTTAATCCAAGGGCCGCGCTTGATCCAGAAGAAATCGGATGACAACGCATTAATAAAATCGACCAAGAGATAAACCAAACAAGTCAAAGCAGGTCAAAAGTAAAAAGATCGCACCTTAGGCTTAATCGGACGATAGCGCATCGTGTAAAAAAATCGGACGATAGCGCTCTCATGAATAAATCCGAAAGATAAGTCAAAGGGTCAATAAGGTTTAACCTAAGGTTTAAAAATCGAGCATCTCCAATTGATCTAACAGATGTGCTTGATCCAAAATAGATCCGACGGCCGCAATTTCCAAAAGTCAAAGGTTTAAATAAAGTCATCATGTGTCAAATAGTCGAGTTAAAATTTGAGCAAGTCCGACAGATCAAATGATCGTGCCAAGCAAAGCCTAGATCAACGGTTGTGATTGCTTCGATTAAAACAAACTTTAAAATCAATATTAAGAGAACGTGCCCTCTTTGGACTAATCATCGGGCTAATTAAGAGGATCGAACAGCTGTGCTCAAACAATAATTGATCCAACGGTGGCGCACTCGTAAAAGATATATTAAAGTGTTTAAGATTTCGAAAGATTAATTAAAATTTAATCATATCATTAGCGAGGGTATAACACATTGGATAATCATTCTCCTTTTCGCTTAATCAGGATTAATATTATGCACCCTTGGGTAAACTAACTCGCAGGTTGACTAAATCTAACGGTGGCGCTTATCTCCACTCAGATCCAACGGCCACGCTGAAACCACGAACGGTAAGAGAAAGGCAAAGGTAAAGACAAAAATTAATTGTGCTTTAGCAAGGGTTTAATACGTTGGTTGATTTCACCCTTCTTAGCTTAATCGTGATTAATATAAAATCAAAAGTTTTAACATTGACTATATAGTGTGCTTCTTATGAACAATCTAATGGTAGCACCCAAACTAATCCGAGAATCAACGGATGCGAAGGTCTGTTGTGGCGGCAAAAGACCCAAAACTAAATGAAGGCATTTAAATCGGACGGTGACGTTCATTCCTCCTTAGATCCAATGATGCGCATATGAAAAAACAACCAAAGGTTAGCCTAAGAATTATATTACAAATGATTGATAAAATTAGTCCAAGGTACGCATTGTTTTTCCCATTTGTTAAGAACTACGTGCATATGTATGATCCAACGATCGCGTCCCACCATAGTAAGATCTAACGGTGATCACAAAAGGAAAGTAAAACATATTATGTGTTACCATTGCTTAATACGAGCTGTTAAGGTTTAAAAATATGAGGACTAATATTGGATAATCATGATTAAACAAGGACCAATAAACCACATTGTTTCAAGTGTTTATATACAACCAGGTACATTAACTATCATGCAGGTCTCGAGATATCAACGGTTGTGCTAAAAACCTTATCAAGATCGGATGACAACGCATCAATCGATGTTCCGAGAGTAAAACCAATCACTTAGATCCGACGATTGCGATTAATCACGGTTGACTTAGGGAAAAACGGACTTCAAAAGTTTTAGAAACCAACACTCTTGCAGGTTTAAGAATACCAAAAATAGCCATGATGAAACCTGTGAAGATCACGAACCAGCAAGAAAGATTCAATAGGACCAAGCTTCTAGAGAAGGACGATCACTTCGCAGAAAAAGCCTTCAACATATATCTTGTTAGGAAGAACTCATAATGTGAAATAGTATGAATTAATCATTAACCTTAGCATAGGTTACAACATAGTATAAATAGGTTACATAATAGGAAAATTAACCAATATTCCTATATCCATGCTAACATAGCGCATTCTAGGATATCTAACCCTAAAGCTAGCTAACAACTAACCTACTAACCAACGTAGTCAAAATGACTACAATGACTAACTAGTAAAAGAAATTTACTAGTGGTAAAAAGTAAGAATTTACTTTTTACCATGAGGTAAATTATATCTACCTAAATGAGGTAATATTTATAGTTACTAACACAACCTTCACCTTCCCCCTTATTACTTATTTTGGTAATACATACATATCCCTCTATACAACAATATTTGGGTAAAGTATATAACCGCCCCAATACAGTGAAGAAGATGTTGATCTCCTTGGTTCTTTGCTCTATCACAGTACTCTGGCTGCTCCTAAGCAAAAAGTGGGTCATTCCTCACTTTGTCTTCATGCCAATGAATGTCCTTATGGTAATCACATCATCCAACCGAATTGCATGGGTAACCAGCCGCTGCAATCGCTAGGTGTAGTAGAATAGATCACTTCATACGAGGTTCATCCATTTTACAATATGAGTTTGCAAAAGATAAGGTAGCTAAGGTGTCGGTCGCTGTCGAAAATGCACCCTTATAAGTTCCCCCCTTCTCGTTGCAAAACATAGTGTAATTAATTTCTGAAGGAAGTGTGACTAAGGTGTCGGTCGAAGCCAAAAATGCACCCTTATAAGCCATCTTCCCTTTTTACAAAAATTGTGAAGAAAAGAAATTTATATCCCCTTCTATTGCAAAAAGTGTGCAACGCAAGAGTGTTGTGAAGGATTTTACAAATATTGCCTCCTAGACAATTTTACATCACAAAAAGTCGCTCCTCTTGTTACAAGTACTTCAAACACCTAGAATTTGCTATTTATGAAGCCTAAAAGAGGTACAAGCACCCCTTATTGCAAGGTCTTCAAACAAAAAAACTTATGCTATTTATGAAGCCTAAAAGAAGAGAGAGAGAAAATGGTGCTTTTGCCCAAGGGACACATGTGTTTTCCCTCTACAAAATTGTTCTAGCAATTAGCACTCTGTGTGCTTTCTCTGAACCAGAATCAAAATCTATATTAGACATCTCATTTGCAACATTGCCTTGGTTTTTCTTTTGACCTTTCTCTTTGGGAGGCTTGTTCTTAAACCAACATCTCTTGGTTTGATGAGTGTCTTTGTCACAGATTTTACAATACTGCTTCTTCTTCTTAGTGTCTTGGCCTTGACCTTTGTTTTTTTTAGAAGAAGAGCCTTGTTGTTGATTCCACTTTTTCTTTCCTTGTTGTTTATGTGAGAAAAGTGCATTGTTGGATGCCTCATCTCTTTGGAATTGATTAGCTTCTTCAGTTTGAAGCATGTTCACCAACTCTACAAAAGTCACTGTCCTACCAGAGACTTGAAGGGATGTAATCAACATTCTATAGGAGTTAGGAAGAGCTCTCAAAATAATTGAGATTAAGACTTTGTCTTCCACAGTTTCTCCTAGGGCTTGTAGTTTTGTTTTCAAATCGGCCACTCTGCAGAGGAATAGCTCTATTGTTTCTCCAGATTTCATGTGAAGTGTATGAAGCTATGTTTGAAGGTTAAGAATCGTGGATTGATTCTTTCCCTCAAATATGGTAGTTAAGGCATCCCATGCCTCCTTTCCAATTTTAGCTTCACTTATATGAGGTTGGATATCATCAATAATAGCTAGCAAGATCATTAAGGATAGTTTTTTATCCTTTTTATCAAATTCTCTTTGATCTGCTCCAGGTGATTGAGGTCTAGTGACACTTCCATCCACTATTGACCACAAATCCTCTACAGTTAAGATAGCTTTCATCTTAGTCTTCCAAGCTGAATAATTTGAACCTTTGAGCAGTTGGCTCTCGGTGAGATACTTGTGTATCATGGCCATGGTTTAGGTTTCAAATTTGATAGGACTAAGATGAATGTAGCTTGCACTATACCCTCAAAAGAGTATATGGAAGTTGTTTTCAATTTGCCTCTATAAGATATTTAATGGCACTTGCCTTAACACCCCTACCAAGGGATGAAAAGTTGGAGGAAATTAAGCCAAACAAATAGAGCAAATGAAAGGGGGTAGATTTGTGAAAAACTTTTGATTGTGCTCTCTAGGATATTTAATGGCACCTGCCTTAACACTTTTCAAGAAGGATGAAAAGTTTGAGGATATTAAGCCAAACAAAGAGAGTGAATCAAGGTGATTATGAATTTTTGACCTTTGATGGGGAGTAAAAAAAAATGACTTGTTTTTAACCTATGCAAGATGTAGCATGGTTTTTGAGTGAAATTTGGGTTTTGTGAAATGCTTCTTCAAATGTTTGTATTTGATTGTTTAATTGCACACAAAAACATGAGTGTTAGTGCAATAATCAAAACATGAGAGCAACCCAAATTTTTATCACTCTAGGTGTCGGATGCAACCGAAAATGCACCTAGTACAAGCAATTTTTAAGAGAAGGTGTCGAGTACAATCGAGAATGCACCTTTCTTACTCCGAAATATCCCCCTTTTTCGTTACAATTTTGCAAACAATAGAATCAAAAAACTGAATTCTATCCCCCCTTAATGTTTACAAAATGTAGAATTTAGAGCACTCCTTTCAAGACAAGTCGACACACGACCCGCGTTTGAAAGGCTTCCAGAACTAGTCGACACACGACCCAGTTTTTGTCTTCAACAATTTAGGATGAAGGAGCAAAAAAAATGGTTTTGATCTCAAGTTTTGACAACAAAAAAAAAATTGCTATTTTATGTTTTTATGTCCCCTTTCTTGAAGGAGAGAACAAAAGCAATATTTTGTTGTTTTGAGAAAAAATGAGATGTCTTTGGATGCTCCTTAATCGCTCCTTTGTCTTGATTTTGCAATAGAATAATAATTCCTATGTCTTTTTATCACCAAGAAATTATGGAGAAAACTATAGGACTTTGAGGAGTTATTGCAAAAAAAAATGTTTGAAGTAGGCTTTGAATTTTGCAAGTTTTGGTGACTCCTTGTGTTACAATTTTTGCAAGAAATGATTCAAGTTTGATTCTCTATTGTGCAAAAATTAACAAGGGTTTTGAGAAGTAAATAGGTCTCCTAATTTTGCAAAAAAAAGAAGTGCTCTCTTTGTGTGTTATATCCCTCTTGGTGAGAAAACAAAAGCACTCAATGTGATGGTATTGCAAAAAATAGGTTTCCTTTGGTGAATGTTCTCTCTATTGCTTTGTTTGAAAAAACAAATGAATCCACCAAATAGCAATGCTTTCTCTATTAATGCAAAATTTCAATTATTTTAAGCATTATTAATTAATAATAATAAATTTCTATGTTTTAAAAAAAATCACCTTATTTTTTTTTTAAATGATTTCTAAAACAAAGAAATGAAATTATTATTAAAAAAAACTTTAAAAATAATAAAAAATTAATGCAAAAGAAATACCTTTATTTGAGCGAGCGGGCAAAAAAAATATGCGTCATTCGGGGGTGGCAAAAGTTACTTGGCCCCGACGGGGCTCGATCCCCCGACCTCCTGTCGGGGGAACACCTTCACAGGGGTGGCTCGACCGGTCGGGCTATGCCGCCCGACGAGCATAGAGGGGTAAAACCCCTAACTTATCCATGGGCGGGCAAATTTTTTTTTTTTTTTTTAAATGTCGTGGGAATTATCCCACATCGCCTGTGAAGGCGAGTAGAGGTGCTTTAAAACAAGAAGCGCACCCATTCTTTGTTGACTACCTTCGGGCAGTCTGTCTTCCGCCCTCCTTTTGCCACGTATACCAATCAACCAATGCCATGTCAGCGTCCAACGAAGCACTGTCCCCGTGTCATCGGAGTAACCAGTAACCAGATCCCGCCACGTGTCTTCCAAGAGCCCAATCAGATAGCCACGTCAGTTCCAATGGTTATTCGCCACGTCAGCTTCCCGGTCGAGTCAACACCGGGTCTGAGTCTAGTCAGGTCTATGTCTGGCAGTGCCACGTGTCGATAGTAGATTGGTCCGCGTGTCCAGCTGGGAGAGGGAGGGCGCTCCTACCCTCTCAACTCTCCCGAGCGCTTGCCACGTGGCTCCTGGGCCCACGTGGCTCTGCGGGCCGTGGCCTGCACGGGAGTTGAGGCGATGCGCCTCAAGGCATCGACCGTGGGCCGGTCGAGTCGATCACGGGCCTAGCCAGCAGATCGAGTCGACCCTGGTCGGCCTATCGCGTCGGCTTGGTCGTCGGACCACATCGCGTCGACTGAGTCGGCCAGATCTAGTCGACCGATCGCGGGCCCTGGTTGGCCAATCACGTCAGCGCGACTGAGTCGGCCATATCTAGTCGACCGATCACGTGCCCTGGTTGGCCTATCATGTGGTCGGCCAGCATCATAGTGGGCCCTGGTTGGTCGATCACGTCGGCGCGACTGAGTCGGCCATATCTAGTCGGCCGATCGCATGCCCTGGTTGGCTGATCATGTGGTCGGCCAGCATCATAGTGGGCCCAGGAGGGCTTCGACCAATTCTGCTGGGTGATCGCATGGGCCAGTCGGCTGGCTTCAGGTGAACCGTCAGGCCTTCCAAGTTAGCAAAGTCAGCAACTAGGAAAAACCAACCAACAACCAAAACGGATGACCAAGTCTACAGTCCAGGGGAACGAGCGTTGCTCGTCTTACCCACCTAGGCTCTGATACCAATGTTAGGAAGAACTCATAATGTGAAATAGTATGAATTAATCATTAACCTTAGCATAGGTTACAACATAGTATAAATAGGTTACATAATAGGAAACTTAACTAATATTCCTATATCCACGCTAACATAGCACATTCTAGGATATCTAACCCTAAAGCTAGCTAACAACTAACCTATTAACCAACGTAGTCAAAATGACTACAATGACTAACTAGTAAAAGAAATTTACTAGTGGTAAAAAGTAAGAATTTACTTTTTACCATGAGGTAAATTATATCTACCTAAATGAGGTAATATTTATAGTTACTAACACAGTAACTCTAACATATATCAAGGAAGAAATCAAATAAGTGACTCGATCACAACAAGGTACGCTGAAAGACATTACGAAAATCAATAGCCAAGATGGAGTCAAAATAGTACGCATAGAAGCTATGAATCTAGAAGAATACTCATGGAAGGAAAGATTCAAAGAAATCAGAGAAAATCCCATGTACAGTACCTTGGTAAGGACAAAGTAAACCAAATAAAAGATAAATCCTGACGCTCAAGCATGCCACCAGATCATGTATTATCTCACTAGAATAATGGCGTACCACAAGATAAGACTACAAAGCATAGTCACAGGCTTATAAATAAGAGACAATAAGGAAGAGTTAAAGCATCAGCAAAAGAAAACAATGGAGCATAAAGGATTCAAATACTATCATTTTATGTTCTGCAAATACTTAAGGTGAAGGAAGCACGTGAAGAAAAAAATATGGTTTCAATTTTTAGAAAGTCATTCAATCCATGCTTCGATGGAATATAGTTACCAGGGGAGCACTTCGATGGAGTATAGTTATGGAAGTAAATTATAGGTGCTTCCAGATCTTGTTGTCCATTCCCACCTTCTTCCTACTTACCACTACCCTCCTCCTCCTGGGCATTCCTCCTTGACCATCCTGACATTTTTCCTAGTATGCCACCCTCGCTCACTACCGCCTCTTACCATTTACCCCCGTCATTCCATCCATCAGACCCTCACCATCCTTACTTCTTCACTCTATCTCATGATCAGTGCAACTCCATCTATTTGCCACTGGCACGCCACCCCTTGTCTTCACCATCACGTTGGGTCCCCCTCCGTTCCTCGTCTAGAATTCACGATGACAGCCTGGTCGGTCCCTAACAGCCAAGCATAGTGGCCAGGACAAGCAGAACAAAAAGGAAAAATATAATGTTGAATCCTTAGTTTCTAGGGCCAACCAGAGAGAGCAAAAAGGCCAAATTAAAATAGCAAAGAGCTCCCTTCAGTCCAGAGAAGAACCTTAATAGTCAGTTCAGAGCCGCACCAGCTGGACAACATATAGAATAGGTTCAATCAGATACTGACAAGTGTACAACTAGAAGTAAACCAAAAATAACAGAATCAAGAACCAGAGGCTATAAGAAGAGGCAGTTGAGGATAGATTCTGCATCAAGCAATTAGAGAATAGCATTTTTGCTAAGAGGTATACTTGAGTGCCCGGTAGTTGTGTTGTTGTATTTCCTTTTTGTGTCTATTTTCTTTTATTCATTCTTTCTTCCTCCCCTTGCTGTGCAGGATCGTATGATAGGAAAGCGTTCAAGAAGCTGAGAATATTTCTAGTCTTATTGAGCCTAGGATTCAGAGACTCTTCTATTATCAGATTGAAATAAGGAGAGTAGGAGAGACCTGTTACATCATTTGAACAGAGTCTTCTTCATTGTATTGATGTATTCTATTGAGAAAAATAGAGTTTAAAGGCATCCTGCCCACTCTGCATGTAATATTTCATAAATCAATACAATTCTGAGTTTTATTCCTATCATTTCTTTGTCTTGGTATTGTGTGTCACTGTATAATGGGTTACATTATTTGAATGCATTATATACGTTTCTCTCGTTGGTTAACTCTTGGTTTTATTACGATATTCAAATAATATTAAGAACACCAATTTTTCTCTTCCCCTTCTTTCTGTTCATGATAGTATTGTTGTTAAATTGCTATAACAGCCCAATGAATCTAGGCACCGGTCTACATAAGGCATAACAAATGGTTGTTTTCATGCTTGGTCATTTTAATACATATAGTATAATATAAATCTGGAGCGTGTAATTAGAGTTTTAATCATAGAATTACCATTGGGGTTTCCTTACCCGTTCTGTAGTTTTCCCTTAGCAATATTTGTGTTTAACAGAACATGAGGCAGGTCGACCAGAGCCTGTAATAGCTCATTGGTTTCAAACGGATTCTTGTAGCGTGACAATCGAAATCCTACGGATGCAAGAATCGGTTCCAACAGTTTTTTGGCACCATTGTCGGGGATGAACTTATATGTTAAGATCATATCATCTTAAGTTTGTTTACCGAATGACATTATTTTTAAACAATGGGTGGCCAGTTCGAATAAAGAACGTTTGTTTTAATTTTCACTATTTTTACGTTCTTTATTTTGCCCAATTCCCGTTTCTTGATTTTCTTGAATTCTCTTTCTTGATTTTCTTGAATTTCCCCAAGAACCCACTCCTGTGAGGATGAGAGATAATATCAAGCATTCTTGATAAGAGTATACTCTGTTCTTTTTGCACCTTAGTGTTGGCGACTCTACTGGACGAACCCAAAAGAAAAATATAAAAAAATGAGAGAACATAACGTGCTAGCGAACACTAGGAGAAGTGGTAAGGAGCTATTTCCAGAACTCGAGAATCCAGAGGTATTTATACATACCCAAAAAACTCCACTTTTTAAGAATATTGTTTATAATAGTAGATTAAATTCTAGCGGTAAAAGGTACGTGAAGAAAATTTAGAATACTATTACTACTGATATTACTGTAGATGAACGTTTAAAATCAGTAGTAGAAGATATATGTGATTATTCTCATTCAAAGGTAGATAATTCATCAGTTTACGTTCAAACTGCCCAGACCCATACCACCGTAGGTACTACATCTATGAAATTAAATTCTACAGTAGCAATGGCTCAGGGTAATGTTCATTTGTGGAGAACTAACAGATATAGGCCTTTTGTATTACTAGTAAATTTAAATGCCTTACCCAATAAAGCTCACAAATATCTCCCTAAGTTTTTAGGAAACAATGCAGTAATTGGAGAGGATCATATCAAAAGTTTCTTATATGCAATGGACAGTCTGGAAGTTGAACATGAAGATGTAGTATTAAGACTGTTTCTACAGACTTTAGAAAAATATGCTAGAGAATGGTTTAATTCCCTTCCTAACAATGATATCCCAGACTTCACCAAAATGGAAGAGGTGTTCCTAAAGAAGTATGGTGAAAGGAAAAATGAACAATCATTGTTAACTGAGCTAGCCACTATGAAGAAGAAATAAAATGAGGTTGTTAGTGATTTTAACAGAAGATTTTCAAAAACAAGAAACAAAATCCCTGCCAACCTCAGGCCTAGTGATATTCAGTCTATTTGTTTTTATAAGAATGCTTTTCAAGGAGAGTTTAACTATGAATTAAGGCAAGAACAAGCCACTACCATTGATGGTTGTATGGAAAAAGCAATGGATATAGAAAGAAATATGCTTGATAGTGGTAAGATGAAGCCTTATTCTTTAGAGGTTAACATGCCTGAGAGAAAACCTAAGAGAGTGGCTTTTGATATACAAAGAAGAACTGAAATTGATCCTGTGGAGAAGTTGACTAGTCAAATGATAGAAATGTTCAACAACATGAGTAACAAGTTAGCAAGAATTGAAAGAAATGGAAATAACGGTGAATCTTCACAGATAGAGCGACCACATGTTGACAATCATCCCCCTTTAAGAAAAATTACAACAAGAATTGGGGAAACAACAATGGTTTTGAAGAAGGGAATAGGAATAGGGGTAATGGGAATAACAACTAGAAAAATAGAGATTCTGATAGGGATCAGAACAATGTCCCTAACCCAATGCCATCTGCCAATGTAGCTGAAGGTTTTCCTTATTTTTTCTCTACTTGTGATGCACCCCATAACCCTGATGCATGTGGAATACACCTAAGTGATCAACGTAATGTAGATATGCATGCAGAATCAGAAGAGGATATAAGAATCAATGCATGTTGGTCCATTGAAGATGAATCCAGAGAAAGGTTGTTTGAAGAAGACATGGATAAATATGCTTCAAATCATCATCCTCAGATCTTAGTAATCGAAGGAACTAAAATCTTGCAGAAATCACATGAGTCAAGATATGATAAGATGAAGCAAGGGAAATTGATCCCCACTGCTCAAGAGGTTGAAGAATTAGAGGCAACCCATGTTTTAAATTTGAGGAATAGAATAGTCCCTGAAAGAACAGAGAAATTATCTACAAATGAAACAAGAAGATAAACTTTCACCAATAAAAATATTAGTAAAGAGAAAATTGATAGGAACCCTAACAAAATTACTCTTGAGGTAATAGAATCAATGGAAGAAGTTCCCAAAGAAGAAAGTAATAAACCATTGGATATAAAGAAGATAGAATTTGATGTTGGGTCAGAACTCAGTAAGCAAAAAGTTAATATCACATTTGGTGAACTTATGAAAGTTCAAACATACAGAGAACAAGTATGCAAAGCTTTTGGATTAGTAGAGCAGAAAGAAGACCCTACTTGTCATGTTGCTAGACAAAATCAACATGATACAAGATCACCATCTTCTATCAGACCCTTCTACGTGTCATTAAGATATAATTCAGATGAAGGGGAAAGATATGTGATTCATAATTGCATGCTCGATAGTGGAGCTTCACATAATATCATGCCTAAGCTAATAGCTGACCAAATGGGATTAATCTGTACTAGATATTCTGCTCCTATTTTTGTAATGGACAATAGACAAATTCCCTGTGTAGGGGTGATAACTGGATTATTAGTTTTCCTAGACCAACACCCCAAAAAGGGCATTGTCATGGATGTAGAAGTAGTTGATGTTGACCCATTCTTCTCACTTTTACTCAGTAGACATTGGGCAGAACAACTAGGGGGATCAATACAACTAGACTGGTCTTATGCTACCATCCCCATATCAGATAAGGAGAATATAATTTTGAGAAGGGAACCATTCAACAAACACTCCGTAGAGTTAATTCAAATAGATGAAACCATGATTAACTTAGTTAACTCTATGGAAGAAAAAGGGATGGGAGTCTATTCAATATGGCACAACCCATTCCTGATGGAAGTACCAGATGCAAAGAACATGGATCCAGAAGATATGAGAATAACTGATGCTGAATCAAATCGAGTATTAACCCAAGAAATGTGGACCATGTCATTTGATGGGGCTAAATCCCAATCTGGAGCAGGTGCAGGTGTAAATTTGACTGATATTAAAGGAAACTACCTTAGTATCCCTTACAGATTGCAATTTCCTTGCACAAACAATGTAGTTGAGTACGAAGCTTTACTATTAGGGCTAAGGAAAGCAAAAGAGTTAGGTATTAACTACTTAACTATAACAGGGGATGCAAAACTTATTATACTACAAATTAAAGGTAAATATCAGACCAAGCATCCTAGACTTAAGCAATATAGAAATGCAATACTGGAAGAAATTGATAAATTTTTGGCTTTCAATATTTCATATATTCCTAGAGAACAAAATCATGTTGCAGATCTCTTAGCTGTGAATGCCTCAGGTCTAGATCACCCAGAGATAACTATAGAATATATGGATAGATTTCCAACTATCTCAGTCTATAAACCTTCTATGCTAGATAACATAGTCTATCTTCAGGTCTTTCAAGATGATATAGATATTAAGGATTTTATGACTTTGCAAAATCAGTATGCAGATGTAATCTGTGATGAAAAAGATGAAGAAAAGCTAAAAGATCAAATAGGAGAGCCAGTAGAAGTAATCCAGTTGAAAACTAATAGAATACCCAAAGGATTGGTGTCTCTTGAAAGCCTATTTGATGATTTTGACAAAGCCTATAAACCTATACGCAGAGAAGTGATATCTGAGGATATTAATATTGGCTCAATGAAAGAACCTAGAATAGTGAAAGTAGACATGGCATTACCTACTAAAGAAAAAGTTGGATATATCAGTTTCCTAAAAAAGAACAAAGAACATTTTGCTTGGACTTATGAAGATCTCAAAACTTTCAAAATGGATGTGATGACACATATAATACCCTTGAAAGAAGAGGCCAAGCCATTTAGACAAAAATAGAGAAAGTACAATCCAACTCTGCACCCAAGTAATGCAAAAAGAGGTACAAAAATTGTTGGACTCCAAGATAATAAGAAAAGTCAGATTTTCCTCCTGGATATCCAACTTAGTACCAGTTAGGAAAAAGAATGGGGACATTAGACTATGCGTGGATTTTAGAAATTTAAACAAGAGCTCACTAAAAGACAATTACCCATTGCCTAACATGGAACAACTGCTGCAAGCAGTAGTAGGTTCAACTAGATTGTCCCTGTTAGATGGATTTTTAGGGTACAATCAAATTCTGATAAATCTAGAAGATAGACACAAGGCAACATTCACCACACCCTAGGGCACATTTGAATATTTAAGAATACCTTTTGGATTGATGAATGCAGGTGCTACTTTCCAGAGAGCGATGGACTTTGCTTTCAAAGGATTAATGTTCAAAATTGTAGTAGTGTACTTAGATGATATCACAGTTTTTTCTAAAAATCTAGAAGATCATCTAGAACATTTGACTACAGTTTTTGCCCGGTGCAAGGAATTTGGAATCTCTCTAAATCCAAAAAAATGCATATTCGGAACTACACAAGGAAAATTGCTAGGTCATATAGTTTCAGAAAATGGGATAAGCATTGATCCAGAAAGGATAGAAGCCATTTCTAAAATTCCCCCACCCAAGAATCTAAAAGGAGTAAGGTCATTCTTTGGCAAAATAAATTTTATCAAAATATTTGTCCCAAATTTTGCAGAAATGACCAAACCCATAAATGATATGGTGAAGAAAACTGGAGAAATAAAATGGACATTAGAAAATATGGAAACATTTAACAAGATTAAAGAAGCCATATCAACCACTCCAACTTTAAGTTGCCCTGATTATGCAAAGGATTTTAATATCTATTCATATGCTTCTGAACACTCTATTGTTGCAGTCCTTTCACAGAAAGATAATGAAAATAATGAAATGCCAATAGCCTTTATGAGCTCAGGACTAAAAGGAGCAAATCTTAAATACACCCTGTTGGAAAAACATGCCTATGCAGTCATCCAATATTTAGAACACTTCAAAGGTATATTTGGCTCAAACAAAGTTTACTGTTGTATTCCCTTTATAGCAATAAAAGATATCTTTTCTCAATCAGAGCCATTGGGAAGACCAGTAAGATGGATGGTAAAACTTTTGCAATACGATGTTGAATTCAAAATAGTTAAAACAATCAAAGGGCAAGGTTTAGCTAAACTGTTGGCTAACAAAGAAGAAGCAGGATCTGAAAATATTCTCACCATAGATCAGACATATGATGATAGAAGAATAAAAAATGAAGAATGTAAATGGTATGAAGAAATATTGTCATACTTACAAACGTTGTCTTTTCTCGGAGATATGACAATAAATAGAATGAGGTCAGTCAAACTTCAAGCTCAGAAGTATTATATACAAAATGGAGTATTATATTGGAAACATCCTGATGGAGTATTATTAGTCTGCTTATATGAAAGAGAAGTCCCAAAAATAATTAATGAATTTCATAATGGTTTCTGTGGAGGACACTTTGCTCCAAGAGCTACAACTAATAAAATCATGAGAGCAGGATATTATTGGCCATCCCTTTTTAAGGATGTATATAAATATGTTAGGAATTGTCATAACTGCCAAGTTTTTATAGGAAAAAGCATCTACCAGCCATGCCCCTCAAGCCATTAATTATTGAAGCACCTTTTGCTCAATGGGGTATTGACTAGGTATGGAAGCTGCACCTTTGAGAACATCTACAACTGCTGCAGTCATCAGATTCATAGAAGAAAACATCTTGACCAGGTATGGAGTTCCTAAAAATCTAGTAACTGATAATGCTCAATATTTTGTGTCATATGAAATGGTAGAATTTTGTGCTGAATATGGAATTGAATTATCTCATTCTGCCAATTATTACCCCCAAGGAAATGGTTTAGCTGAGTCATCAAATAAAAATGTAATAACAAGAATAAAAAGGTCATTAGGCAAAAACAAAAGGGGATGGGACAGTGAACTTAAATTTTCTTTATGGGCTGATAGGTTGTCTGTTAAAAGAAATACAGGAAGAACCCCCTATGAGATGGTTTATGGAGAAAAAGCCCTACTGCCCCCAAAAATGGAAAAAATGGCACTTTCCCTTTTATTGCAAGATCATGAAAACCCTGATCCCATTCAGAGAAGGCTTGACCAAATTGTCTTGTTAGAAGAACAAAGAAGAGAGACCCTCAATAGAATGATGGAACAAACCCAGAAAACTGTAAAATTGTTTAATAAGAAAGCCAAGGGTACTCCTTTTTCTCAAGGAGATATAGTCATCTATTGGGATCCTAAAAATGATAAGCATGGTGAAAAGGGTAAGTTTGAACCTAAATGGATTGGCCCATACCAAATTGCCCATGTTATCAGTCAGAATACTTACAAGCTACAGAATTTGCAAGGAGAAATAATGGCTATCCCTATTAATGGCCAACACCTCAAAATGTACAATCCCTGTTGAAGGTGTACTTTAAAAAAAAAAAAATTACACAAAAAATATAGAAAAACAAAAATCCAAAAACAGAGTGGTGAATTTTGTTTAGTAGTTAAGCTTCCCTTTTGTTCTTGAATAATTTTGAGTTTACTGTACACATGATATCTTAGTTTGATGAGTATATCTAACTGTTTATTCCACCAAAGACAATAAGAAAAAAGGGGATTTATTTTAGATGTTGATGAGGTTTACAATTCTGTCAAATATGAGTGTTTATGCAATAGTTGTTTGATATGAGATAAAACAGATAGAAAACAAAGCTGATTGAAACATCATGTCAAGCCTCACATTACAAATGATACTTAAGGTGACTTCAAAGGTCCAAAGAACTGAGTTATCTTTGAGAGGGTAGTTGAGCCAAAAATCATTACACTCATCTTTTATAGCTAGAAACTAATCCTCAACTCAGGCATACTTATTGCACAATTTGCTTATATATCCAAACACTTCTCTCACGAGAAAGAAAAATAAAAAATAAAGTAAAACTGAGTCACTGCCTGAGATATCTTGGAAAACCTCTACCGGAGCTATAGACGCTTGACTGGCAGTAGGGTAAAACTAAGATGGGATTAGAAGCAACTCCACCGAGGCTATAGACGCTCTGACTGGCAGTGGAGCCCTGCAGAATGGTGAAAATTTTTAAAGAGTGAAATCACATATTAGGCTTGCTATTTATGGTAAAGTTCTAAAATAATTTGATTAAAATCATTTTCAAAGGTTTAAATGAAAATCAAATAATTTGAATAAAATGATTAATTTTTATTTTAAATAGTTAAATTTCATTTAAATAATTAAATTTTATTTCAAGGTTAACCCTAAAATTAGTGTAAAATTGAAATGAACATATCTTGAGGCAGAGAACTTCGTTGGATCTCATTCAAAACTTGATCCAAAACTTGGTAAAAATATATGGATTTTTTCTTTCTAATACCAAACTTGCAATATTCCAAATGTCAATTTCACCAAAAAAAAAAATAGCGGGTTAATTTAACAATATGAGAACTTTGAAATACTTTTGAAAAAAAGGAAAGTTACGGGAAAGTAAATTTTGGTTTTGTTTATGAGAACTTTGAAATACTTTTGAAAAAAAGGAAAGTTACGGGAAAGTAAAGTTTGGTTTTGTTTTGATATTATGATTATTGTTTCATTATGCAGGTAATACAAGGGCAAGGGTTTGAAGAAGATCGTTATAAAATATGTTTCGGGTGATGAAACTGAATAACTAAACTTTTAAAATTATAAATAAATCATTGAGATTCATGGAAAGGGTCGGACATTTGATGCAGAGAAGGAGAGGAACGATTGGAGGGAGCAAAGCTACACATTCGTTGGAGTCCATTTGCAGAACAATGGAAATTATCGTAAGATTTTATAAATTGTTTTAAGCATTTTGGATCCAGATTTGTGCACAGACTGTATTTGGAATTAATAAAGTGCTTATTGCAATTTCTTAATAGTTTGTATACCTTAAAAAATTGCATCAAGTTATTTGATTTCACTGTGTGAATACCGGTGAACATTGGATTGGTTTTAGAATTCTATAAATGGGAATTTGTTCTGTTGAATTTGTCCGAGACATTAGTTTAATTTCTAAAGCTTAAATTTTTTATTATTTTATTTTCATTCGAAAACTATATATTATAACTTAGTATAATTTTATAAAGTAAAATTATATGACTAAGTTATAATTAAATTTATAATTTGGATATTACATTAATTAATATTCGAATTAATAAATTTAAGAAGGGATAAATGAATATTTTATTCCTCACCTTATGATGAAGAACTCAAATTGATATCTCTAAAATTCAATTTGGATTTGATTTATAATATAGTTCTATCTATTTTATAAATTCAAATTTCAAACCAGAGATCACGTTTACTTTTTTTTTTAATATTTAATTTCATAAATATTTCAAAAGATAAAAATTATAAGCAAATCTAATTTATAAACTTTATTTTATCATAAAATCCAAAGTTTATAGATTAGTTTCATATTAAGCCCTAAGATTTTATCATTGACAAGGTTTTGGAACCTTATAAATTGGGCAAGACATTATTTCATTTATTCACCTCTTCTGGGTTTGATTTATAATTTCATAAGGGAATTTGAATAAATGATTGCTTTATCAAATAAACATTTGGGAAGTGAATTGATTATAAATCTATTATGTTCCAAAGGTTAAATTGAAATTTAATATATATTATACTTCATTCAAGCCATCAAATTCGCCACTGTAGCAGCCGCCACTGTAGAATCCTGCATACTGTAGCAGCCGCCACTTTAGCAGTCCGTGCACGGTAGCGGTCACAAAAATTTTGGCCCTAAAAAAAAAAAAAAAAAATGGCAGATTTTGGAGGCAACAAGTTGTGACGGATGGAGCAGCAAGGAGGAGGAGCGAGAGGTCTAGGGGCATCAAACCCTAGGTGTGGGACTTCGGAGGGCGGATCGGCGAGACGCGGCGGTGGGGGCTCCGGCGAGATAGCGAGCCCCCGGGCGGAGGATGTGGACAAGGAAGTTCTATTGGAACCGGTCCAAGGGCGTTGGGCGGATGCGGTTGAAGATTTCTACGAGGGGGACCGGGGACTCTATGCGTCGGGATCAAAGGAAGACCCAAGAAGGAGACAAAGAGAAACACAGCAGCTGGAGACCTTCATATCTTAATGCTCTTCGCGGTAAGCAAAAATTATCCGACTCTTGTTTTAATCTAAAATCTGTCAATGGTAGGTTGCACGTCCCGGATTCCTTAGCTCAGCATGTGGCTATGGAGGGCAGAACATCTCTGGTGGCTAAATTTATGGGGGTGAGGCCAGACATGGAAGTCATAAGGAGATGGGCCATCCAAAAATGGCAGCCAAGGGCCGGTATGATGATTAAGGCTTTACCCAAGAGTTTTCTTTTGGTGACATTTCAATGTGAACGGGACATGGAAAGGACTCTCCAAGGAGGTCCTTGGTTTTTTGGGAAAAGGGGCTTGTATACGAAGCGTTGGTCCCCGATTTCAACCCCCGGACTCAGGTCTTTGGATTTGGCTCCTATTTGGGTTAAGATGCCAGGATTACCTCTGCTTTTCTGGAACGAACAAATCTTGGCTGGGATAGCTACAGAGATTGGAGAACTAATAGCTATTGATCCTGCAACCTTGAGCAAAACAAGACTCTTGTCTGCTCGCATGTGTGTGTTGGCGGACCTGAGTAAAGAGCTCCCTAAATCCATTATTTTGTCGTCTATGTTTGGCCTTCATACTCAGGTCTTTGAATATGAAAATATGTCTTTTAAGTGTAGTGTTTGTGGGAAGGTAGGGCACCAGGGTATCCACTGCATTTCCAAGAACCAGCCCCCACTCCAAAATGCTGATCCTCAAACCCGAGAATAATATCCCTCCCCCATGAGATCTCCATTCCTACCCAATCTGGGCCTCAAGGACGTGGAGCTCGAAATCCGAATATCAGAGACACTGTTCGCCCTATTGTAAGCAAGAGGCAACGTTTTAACCCTCCTCCCAAAAATTCCTATGCCCCGAAACCCTCTCACGGGGAGCTGGTCCCTTTGATGGGAACCCTCAAGCTCAACTTTGCTCCTAAGATGATACGACAAGCCTCGAGCCAAATCACAAAGGAAAGAACCCCATAGATCAACGCCACAGGGCAAGTAAGTTTGATTGGGTGATACGGGAGGCCTATGGAGGCTCGGTGGAAGTGGTCCCATGTCTTGCGAGAGGAATTTATGGGAAGAAATTCCAAGGAGATCAACATCCCAGTGGAGAACGGTTTTGATGCATTAAATCATTTGAAGGGAGATCGGATGGACGGCCAAGAAGTGGAATGCGAGGTAGAGGAGACTCAAGAGAAGGATTTAGAGGAGAAAAATCGAGAGGAAGGAGCAGGAAACTAATAATACGAGGCAAGGATACTCGGGAGGAAGAGGTGAACCACCAAGATCGGTGTAACCCCAAAGCAGGGAAAAAGAATCTACTAATCAAGAAGCTAAGAGCACGGAATCATCTCCACTGTCAAAAAGACCGGTTAACCTGGAAAGCAGGATTGTTACCCCAAAGACCAAGACCGACCTACCCAAGATGGTTACTAGAAGCCAAGTGAATCCCAAGGAACTTCAACCTAGAGCGGATGTATGGGGATATGGTTCGGTAGGAAGAGGGAAACCTAGCAATGCTGCCTTAAGGCAGAAAGAAGCAGAGCGAGGAGTGGGTGATGGCACTCAAGCAGTATTGCTCTTTGGGGCGAAGGCTCGAGGATCCAAAGCCCATAAATGAAGATTCTTTCATGGAATATTCGTGGGAGTAATCCTGCCAAAAATAAGAGCTTTGTATGCTCTTAGACAAGAACACAAACCGGATATGATTTTCTTGCAAGAAACTAAAATGGAGGAGAGTAGAGTTATTCCTTTTAAGAATAGGACTTGGCGAGAAGGTGAAGTAGTAGGCCAAGAGGCCTTGGAGCAGCGGGAGGGTTCTTGGTTATGTGGAACAAAAATGTGATTGATAGTAGAGTGATTCCGATGTCTAGTTGGTTTATTTGTCTCTTATGTGTGGATAAAACCACGCGGGAAGAGTGGATCTTAACGAATGTATATGCTCCGGTTAGACGAGGGATGAGAAGGGTTCTTTGGAGTCAGCTAGCTGAATTGAGGGAGACGGTCCCCAACTACCCTTGGATTGTGGCGGGGGATTTCAATTGCTACCTTAATCCTGTAGATAAATTGGGGGCTCTCAAAGAATAACTGCTGATATCTACGAGTTTAGAGATTTTGTTGAGCAACATGGTGATGGATGTGGACTGCGTAGATTCTCCTATACATGGTCTAACAAAAGATTGAAGGAAAACCAAATTCAGATAAGATTAGATAGGTTTCTTCTTTCTCAAGAATGCCTGGAGAGGTTTGGGGACTCTTCATTAACGGCACTCCCAAGAATCGGGTCTGATCACAACCCAATTCTGTGGGAACCAGGGGAGGACTCTAAGAAAAGATACATCAGACCCTTTCGATTCGAACTTATGTGGTTCCAACATCGGGATCTCAAGGATCCGGTTGCCCAATGGTGGGACAAAAAGTATAATGGTTCGAAACCGGCCCAAGTGGCATGTAAACTAAGGAATGTGAAGGCTAACATTAGAGAGTGGAACAAAACTTCCTTTGGCAATATTTTTGTTAAAAAGGCGAGAACTAAAAGACAAGATCAATGAACTACGGGAGAAGTTGAAGTCGGAAGCGGCTTACGAGAGGATCGAGAAACCGGGAGAGGGAGGCATTAGCCGAATACCACACGATGCTAGGATTTGAAGAAACCTTTTGGAGGCAGAAATCAGATTGCGTTGGTTAAAGGAGGGTGAGAGAAATACAAAGTTCTTCCATGTCTCTACTCTTCGCCACGGGAGTACTAACAAAATTAAGGAGATCAAGATGGCCGATGGGTCTAACACCAAAGATATGGAAGACATAAGGAGGGAAGCGGTTGAGTACTTTAAATCGTTGCTAGAAGATGTAAATCCGACTATTGAAGAAGAGGACTCTCTGTTGGCGGCCATTCCACCCCTCGTAACTGATAATCTTAATGGATTCTTACTTAGTCCTTTCACAAAGGAGGAAATCAAGAAGGTCATTTTTGACATGGATGGTAACAACTCCCCAAGACCGGATGGCTTCCCTGCAGCTTTCTTCCGGAAGTTTTGGGATATCCTAGGCAATGATGTAGTGGAAGCTATAATTGAGGCTCAAAAGGACATGGAAATCCCAGGAAGGAGTTAATGCTACTTTTTTAGTCCTCATCCCTAAACTAGTGGGAGCAATGGAATTTTCCGGTTTCGCCCTATCGGTTTATGTAACACTCGATGAAGATTCTCACAAAAAAAATCGCCAATAGGGTGAAGGTTATCCTTCCTTTCATCATTGATATGAACCAAGGTGGCTTTGTGAAAGGGCGACAAATATTGGATGGTATCATCACAATTCATGAGGTTATTCATTCAATGGTGACTAGTAAGGAAGCGGGTATGTTACTAAAGCTTGATATGAATAAAGCCTACGACCGGGTCTCATGGCGGTTCCTCACCAAGATTTTGGGTAAGTTTGGTTTATGTCCCCAGTGGATTAAGTTGATTTTTAGTTGTATCTCTACTACAAGATTTTCTGTCATGGTGAATGGGTCACCCTCCGGTTACTTTAAGAGTGAAAGGGGGTTGCGACAAGGAGATCCTTTGTCTCCATACTTGTTTATTATTTTAGCGGAAGCATTGGGTAGGAACATTTCAGCGGCGGTGGCGGATGGTCAATTGGAAGGTTTTAAACCGGCCTCAGCAGCGAGCCGAGTGTCTCACCAACTGTTTGTGGATGATACAATCATTGTGTCCAAAGCCTCGGTGCCTCAAGCTAGGAAGTTGAAGAGAATTCTAACCAAGTATGAGACAGAAGCAGGACGGTACATAAACTATAAGAAGAGTAGCATCTATTTCTTTAACACGCCTGGTGGGAGGGAGGAAAGAATAGCTAACCTCTTCGGTTGTGGAAAGGAGCTTCTACCAGCAACTTATCTAGGCATGCCTATGTTCGAAGGAAGAATGAAGGCTACTTTGTGGAACTCAGTCATTGACGGGATCTCCAAAAAGTTAGCGGGGTGGAAGGGCGACCTTCTCGGCTCCGCGAGGAAAAGCCTTATTAGTTCAAACTACTTTCTGAGCATTCCAATTTCTTGCATGTCTCTATTTAGAATGCCTGCAAAGGTCAGAGCTACATTGGAGCTAATTCAACGCAACTTCTTGTGGTCGGGTTCGGAGGAGAGAAAGAGAATTTCGTTGGTAGCATGGAATCGGTGTGTGCAAGCAAGGATCGGGGGGCACTGGGGTTAAAGAGAATGAAAGAAATGAATCAAGCTCCGATTGGCAAACAGGTATGGAGATTTATCAATAATGATCAATTGGGATGGGTAAAACTTCTTAAGGCAAAATATATCGAAATAATCGGGACTTCTGAAAGGTGATAATCTTCCTAGAGGATCCTATTTTTGGAATTGTTTGCTCGAATGTCGGGAGGTAGTCGGGAAAGGCATCGGATGGAGAATTGGTAATGGAAGACAAGTGGACTTTTGGAAAGACCCGTGGTTGGAAGAGGCCCCTACGAAAGATAACTTAGACCTTCGGGTCCTCCAACATAAACTTTCGAAGGAAATGGGAGGAAAAGTAGGGGATTTTATTCTTTGTAGCACGGAAACTTCTTCTTGGAAGAAAATCACGGTTCATAATCTGTCGAGCAAGAGAAGGTGGCCCTAACCAAACTCAATGATGCTTTAAGGGTGTTCCCGATCATTTCTGGGGGAGGAAGAGACAAGGCGATTTGGGGCAAAACTACAAGTGGGATCTATTCGGTAAAAGCGCCTATAAGTTAATCCACTCGGGATTCAATGGGTGGACTCCGACTTGTTATTTGGTTAAATAATTTAACCCCAAAAATAGCTTTCTTCTTTTGGTTGGCGAGTTCAAAATAAGATCCGACAACGAGATAATCTGCAAAGGAGAGGTTTCCAATTCATCAATCGATGTATCTTGTGTGAGAAAGCGATAGAATCCGTAAGTCATATATTTCTAACTTGTGATTTTTCTTGTACGGTCTTCCAAATGATCTGTCCAAATTTCATATAGATTGGGTCTGTCCAAATAGCATGTCGACTTACGCATACGGTGGGCTTCCCCCTTAGGGCAAAGCTTTTGACTTGGCTCTGGAAGCTCGGCTTACCCCATTTTTTATGGGGGATATGGAATGAGAGAAATAAGAGAGTATTTAAAGGACGTAAGAAAGATCCGAGGTTATGTGGTAATAAAATAATCGAGCTTTGAAAGAAAAGCTGGAAAACTTTCTTCTTCAAAAATGAGACCATGTCTCTAAGGGAAAGGAGGATTTTGCGGAGCTGGGAGAGGAACTTCCAGGACCTAGACATTACAACCAACCCACGGGATGGTGTCAAGTGGATACCCCCCACACAAAAGTGGGTTAAGTTTAATTTTGACGGGGCGGCTAAAGGAAATCCGGGGCTGCGGGAGCGAGGAGGAGTTTTGAGAAATGAGGAAGGAAAAGTGGTCCTTGCCTTTCTCGAGCCTTTGGGAACTCAAACAAATCATTTTGCGAAGCTCGAGCTGCATGCGAGGCAATGAGAATTGCCGGACTTGAGGGTTATAAGGAAGTTATCTTTGAAGGGGATTAGCTTAATATAATCAAGGCAATTAAGGAGGATAAAGACCCCAGATGGACCATATTGGAGCTTATCCTAGAAGCAAAGATTCATAAATCTCATTTGGTTAATGCCCGAATCCAACACACCTTCAGAGAAGGGAACCAAGCGGCGGATCTAATGGCAAATATTGCGGTTTCTGTTGGGGAGATGCAAATTTGGAAGGATAACTTCCCTCAAGAACTATTGGTGTTGGGTGCTAGAGAAGAGCTAAGATCAAACCTGTTAGAGCATCGGGGAGATCGGAGGGGCTGATGATGAGTAATCCGACGGATGGAATTAGGCGAGAAAAGGCATCCCATTTCTTTGGGGCACAGGAGGTGACAAGTGTACGGTACGACAACCTAGTGTTAGTAAGTGCTAGGTGTTGTTTGGTTTTGTTTTATCTGAATAGTCAAGCGACAAGTATAGGGTTTGTGGACTCTAAGTATGGCTTAATGTGAGTCTTAGAAAGATCCATTTTGTATTTTGATTATACGGGCTTGATGCTAGAACCAGCCCATTTTGACTTTGTAAAAGGTTTGTGGACCTTATAACCACCTCTACCTTATACCAAAAAAAAATTGAAATTTAATAGAAAATGCTAGATTCTTTTTATGCTAATTTCATTTAAAGCATTTTGAGACATTAAATTGAAAGGAAATAAAATTTGGTATACTTTAACCTAAGATCATAAAACAAATTTTATTTTGTTGTTATCAAAGCATGTTATACATGATAAGCTTGAAATCATTTACCTAATTCCAGGCCCCTTGTAAAGAGTAGTTCACAAATCCAAGAGTTATTCAAGTACTTATTGATGTATATACATATGAAATCTTAGATATAACATAAGAACCTTGGAGATATATAATATTCTTTTCAAGAGAGAATCATAATTCTGAGTTTGTCGGGTGGTTTTGTGACTCGACAAAATCACACCTCAACACTTCCTAATTTGTTATGGAAACTAAACATTATGAGATTCTTACCCTCCTATGAAGCATAACCTTTAATATTTGCTGAAAAACCTATCACTAGGAAGGATGATAGAAGTGTTCATACAAAATAGAGTATATTGAAAAATATAAACTTCGAATGTTGTAGAATATTATTAATTATGTGAAGTTTTTAATATTTATTTTATAATGTTTAATTATCTAAATTTTAGTTGAAATATTTTCTTTATGGATGAGAGGATCTTCGGTAACTGAAATTTATGGTCAAATTATAAAAAAACATATATAATCCTATTTACCTAGGAATCATAGTATGCTAAAAATGTGAGAAGAGTAATTTTAGGAAAATACCTGACACCACTGTCCATGGGAAGAATGGAAAATTGAATATGACCATCTCTAGATGCACGAGTGACAATGGTAATTTACTAAGATTGTGGATGAGACAATCTATTTAATTAACCTTTAAAAGAAAATTATTTAATATTTATTACAGTTTAAATTGAAAGGAAAGTGGATATAGAAATGCTTATAACTTTGCATATTGTGTTGAGCTTGTCAAAGTATAAAGTATTTTGACCTTACTTTGCAACTCCCAGGAAGAGTGATGTCTTACGTTTAATAGAATATTTAAATCTAAAGAAAGGAGAAATTTTCGTTTTGAGTATAGTTCGTTGGTTACTTCTTTTAGAATTACTAATGCATAATGTGAGCTTGTCAAAGTATAAAGTATTTTGACCTTACTTTGCAACTCCCATGAAGAGTGATGTCTTACTTTTAATAGAATATTTAAATCTAAAGAACGGAGAAATTTTCCTTTGAGTATAGTTCGTTGGTTACTTCTTTTAGAATTACTAATGCATAATTTAGCTTATGTTAAAGATGATTTCTCTTCATTTTATGATAGTCAAATTAGTTATATTAAATTAAAGGAATTGTCAATATGTTATCTAGTCCATGATTAGATGTTTTCTTTACACTTTAAGATAGCCAAATAGTTATTTTAAGGGTGACTAAAACTAATCTTAGATATATCAAACTAAGGGTGGCTTAAAATAATTAACATTGATATAAAGATCAGTAGAGGCTTGATAAACATTTTTAATACTTGAGTATATCTAAATATCTCAGCACCTTGTGGTTGAGGGTAGTCAACCCAGGTATTGGAAATGCGGGAAGGCATTCCATAATTCCAAACGTCAGGATGATGAGGGTTCAAGGCTCACACCCTAGTAAGAGTTGTCAGACACCGAGATTTAAGAAAGGTGAAGAGAGAAGGAATTGTGATATGGGCACAATTCCTAGGCAGACTCAACTAGTACAAGGGCGGAAGTTCTTTTGGAAACTTGCATATTGTTATGGGCTTTATGCATGAAAAAGACTTCCAGGGTATTACCGGGTTAGCAGTAAACCCATGATGCAATTTTGGGAAGGGAATCTACATCAGTCTCGGCATGCTTTCGCTAAGTACCTTAAGATAAGGTAAGGGGAAGTAAGCGATCAAACTCCAGGTGATATGGTCCTTGGAAGTGAAAACCCCTGCCAATGCTTAGGATCTCGGGTAGGAGAGGAAGTAAACAAATAGTAAAATTAACCGAGAATTGGCCAATCTCGATCTCACAGATATTTTATCTGCAGTAAAATGGCATCTGTGAATATTTCTTGCATGCAATTACTAGATAAACCAGTTTGGAATTGGAAATTTTTCTTAGTGATATTTTGAAACCAAGTGGGTTGACTTTGGGTTATTACAGTTGGTATCAGAGCCCTAGGTTGCGAAGCCCTAGGCCATGAAATCTTTAAGTATCTTTGTGTTAATCTAAAAATATATATATTGAGAAAACTTAAATCAAACAGATAGCACAGCTCTTGGCATCAAAATAAGAGGAAGTTCGTCAAAGAGCCTCATAGCAGCTTAGCGGGAAAGGCAAGTTGTTAGACCAAGAAAGAGAACTCTAAAAAAAGAGTACTGTAATTGAAATATCTCGAATGGAAAGATCAATTAGTAGCAGTGAACTTGGAGTTTTCTTTGTTTAACCACATTTGTAGTGGAGCATTGATAAAACCTTACCAAAGAATCTCTTTCCTTCGTGTTGAAGTAGGAGAGTAGTGTTTTACTGTGAGAAGAGCCGAAGGAGGAATGGGAGTGATGGAGAAGAATATTTGGTAAAAAGAAGAGTGATGGTGGTAAGTGAGAATCCGGCTAGTTTTTTGTGGGGTATGTTGAAAAAAAAAAGAGGAAGGACTATGGAAAAGGAAAATGCAAAAGAATTCCTTGGAAGGGATGCAAGAGAACCAAGAAATTTGATGGCCATTATTGACTAGGTTGTATTGTGTATGTTAATATAGTAATGATTGAAATAATGGTTAAAGACTTGGTTAAGTTCCCGTGTGTGAAAGAATAGGTTGTGTTATTGTCCAATCAATAGAGATAAATCTTGACCAGGCTATGTCAAGAAATGTAGATTTCACCTATGAAAGCCAATGATGGTTGACATTACTATTTGTTTGTATTTTTGTTGTTTTAATGTACATGTTGTTACAGTTATAGTGAGATTAATTTTGAGTGAGAGAATTTTGCTCATGCTTTTGGTATTCATTCGTAGAATTGCATGGTAGCTTGTGGGTTTGGTGATACTAATATACCTTGCATGTATTCTAGGAGTTGATCCATGTCTTTGATGCGTGTGTGACCAGAAATGACCTGTGTCGTGTGAATGTTGGCATATGAATCTTTAGAATGGAGATAATCGAGTAGTTTTTGGTTTAGTTAATTTGTATTTTAGTTAAGAAATGTGTTGTAGTCTGGAATTTCTCACTAGATGTGTGCGGTGTACTCCTTGTTTTATAATGAAGTGAATTATCGCTGATAAAGGTTTATGCTTGCAAAAAGAATAGATAGGCAATGAATTTAGATTCTTTCTAAAGGATAAATGTGTATCTCTGTCAACAGCACTTGTTGTTGTTACTTCCCCTACCCCCACCCGACTTTGATTTCATTGAAATAAAATGTTATCTAGAGTATTTTCAAATGTAAAAGAAGAAGAATGATATTCTTTATTTCTTGTGTTTGCATTTTGAAACCGCCATGCTTGCTGGAATTGCTTCTACTATTTCTTGCGTTTGCATTTTGAAACCGCCATGCTTGCTAGAATTGCTTCTACTATTTTCATTACACATCGAAATTATCATGAAACCGAAATTTTCTACTATTTTCATTACACGTAGAAATTATCATAGGAATTGTCTTTAATAATGAATACGTAGAATGAAGCTATCTGTTGTAGTCTTGAATTTAAATTAGAGAATTTGTGGTGTTATGACATGCATTGGACTGTATGCATAGGTAGATTAGATTGCATTCATTTGGTTAAAATGGCCACTTTGATCCTCTGAGTAGACGATTTTGGACCTTGTTGGTTATCCGTTAACGTCAGAAGCATAGTAGACATATTTGAGTCTCCAGATTATTTATGGTAGCAACGAGATAATTTGCATCTAGCAACCGAAGACCCTGCTCTGTTAAATGACATCCATGGATGATAAAAAAAGGGGTCTCAGTCTGTAAGAACTTTCTCGTCGTTCAACGCATCCTTATAAACTGGAAATGCCCAAAATGTTAATTGCAATATATCAACCACTCGAATCGAATCGTGTTGAGAATTTTACCCTATCCTTACTAACCGTTTTATTTTTATATGTTTTTTGTGAAAAGAGTTAGAGCTTTGGGGAATCGGATTCTCAACCACTCGAATCGAGTCCTGATGAGAATTTTACCCTATCCTTACTACCCATTTTATTTTTATATGTTTTTGTGAAAAGAGTTAGAGCTTTGGGGAATCGGATTCTCAACCACTCGAATCGAGTCCTGATGAGAATTTTACCCTATCCTTACTACCCGCTCTTTTCATTTTTGTGAATTTTTTGTAAAGAATGTATATATATATTTTTATTTTGATTGTTGGACTATATGCATAATGGGACAAGCAAGAATAATTGTTCGCTTCGAGGTTCTATCCAATCATGGCGTCATCTTCCCAAACACAAGATTTTATTAATGGCATGGTCAAGTCCCAAAACTCAAAAATTTTCCTTAGTGAAAAAGTGCGCTTTGGTTCAAGAAAGATTTTTAATCAATATCAAGGATCAAGATTTTATTAAAATATAAATCATGTGATTGGTTCAAGATGGGGTCTTAGTCACTTGAGAAAATCAAGGTAAACTATGAACATGTCAGCACTCGTCTAGAAAATAATGATGGACAAATATGACTATATGACGCAAGCAATTGGGCTAATCAAAATGCAAGGTGCAAACTAAAATTGTAGGATGCCTAATGCAAACTATAGGATGTATGATGATGATGCAATGCAATCTGAAACTAGGAAATGATCTATGTACAAGATGAGTTATGGCAAGCTTGGACTCGTTATCGTCTAAACACCTTACAAGAATTTCCTCAAAAGAATGGTGATATAAGGTAAAAGAAATGAGACTGAAGTTGAACAAGCCAAAAAAAACGGATGTTTACCTCAAACAGAAACAATTCCAATGCTATAAATTGTAGAAGAACTCATAGCAGATGAGATTGTGTATAAATCCAAGCATGCCTTAATATGCAAGTTTGTGGGACTCTGACCTTCTGCAAGGTTCTTGTACTCCTGGGCCAGAAAGCATTGGGCACCACAAGGGAAATTGGATATCTTCATATTATCAAACGGATACTTCGTAGTTGAATTCACAATGATATCTAACAAGGACAGAGCTTTTGAGGGAGGCCCATATAACATAGGTCCTGCAGGTCTATTCATGCAACCATGGTGACCCGCTTTTGATCCTAGAACTGAACCCTCGGCAGCTCCAATTTGGCTAAAATTATTTGCACTTCCTTTAGAATATTGGAAAGAGAAAATTTTGGAGTTGATAGGTAATCTCTTGGGCAAATACATAGGCAGATCAAGAGAATCAACGGAAGGAGGATCAACAGTGTATGCCAGAATTTGTGTGGAGATGGACTTGGAAAAACCATTGCCAGCGAAAATTGACCTCAAAGTTAGAAGGAATATATGGAGACAACAAATAGACTATGAATCTGTGCCTTTCAGATGTAGAGCATGTCATGAATACGAACATTTGGTGAGAGGCTGCCCCAAACTAGCCAAAGGGGAGACAAATCCAACGAATCCAAACCCAGGAAATCAACCTCAACAAAAAGAAAATGAACAAGGATTTCAGACGATTATGAGAAAAGGAACAAAAAATAATAACCAGGAAAGAGGAATAAATCAGCATAAGGGAGGAAATACAAATCAATGCCAAGAAGGAAGGGCTCCATCCAACAAATATGAGATCCTCAGGCTAGATGATCCAATGGAAGGAGAGGAACTACCACACTCAAATCAAACAGAAAATCTAGAGAAACTGGTAGCAGAAGAGGTTCATCATCCACAACATACAAATACAGAAAAACAATAATACCTAAAAGTAATGAGAGGGGTATAAGAAGGACAATCCATACAGGTACAATTTGCATCAACCAAAGAACAACAGATAAAATATAAAGAGCAGCCACAACCAGATACAGAAGGAGCTCTAGTATTGTTTAATAAAGAGCCACATACATCTAAGGAGGTAATTATGGGAATAGTAGAGAAAAATAGAGAAAATTCAAGCCTTGGGATAAGCCAAATGGAGAAAAGGCTAAAAAATGCAAACTCTCAAGGAGTAGGTAGAAAGACAAAAAAAGAAAAATACAAGGAGAACAGTTGAGAGAGGCAGGCGTGGTTAAACCCATAGCCAACTTCTACAACACGGGTTCCCAATGATTATACACACATGGAATGTAAGGGGATTAAACTGCCGCCCCAAACAATTGGTTGTTAAACGTATGATAAAAGATAACCACCTAGATGTAGTTTTATTACAGGAAACTAGAGCATCACTGGAAGCAATGCAAACAATATCCAAGAGATGTTGGAGGAATGGAGACTATGAGGCCCAAGCTTCCCATGGTTTCTCCAGGGAATGGCCACTTTGTGGAATAGAGACACTTTTCAGTAGGTAGGAGCAGCATCAGCTAGAGGGATATTGATGACCAGATTGAGAGATAGAGAATCAGACTCAGTCTGGCTGATTATTAACTTTTATGGGATGAAGGAAGTGCAGGAACAAAAAACCCAATGGCTATTAGAGAAGCTTACCCAAAAGATAGGTTACTGGTTGGTAGAGACTTCAATGCCAAGATGTCAATGAATGACTAAGAGGGAGGCCTAAATCATCTCAGTGAGAAGGACAAACTCCTGATTGTCTAAGCTAATAATCTAAATCTGATTAACATTCCACCTTCAGAATGTGGTACTACTTGGACCAATAAAAGAAAAAGAGACCAAGCAATAAAATCAAGATTAGATAGGATATTGATAGACGAAGAAATTCACAAGTTATGGAGCTGTCATTCATAAATCATAAACCTGTTATTTTTCGATCATTTCCCGGTACGTCTAAATATCACAAACAAAATACCCCAATCCAAAAACCACCCCTTCATATTTGAGAACTTTTGGCTTCTAAACCAAGAATTACCAGAGTTAGTTCAACAATGGTGGCAACAAGGAAAACCAGCATTTGGAAAGGCATAATTTCAGCTACACTCCAGATTGAAATATATCAAATATAAATTGAAAAAATGGAGCAAATTCCAAAGATCATATTTTTAGCAACAAAGAGCAGAGCTAGTTGAGAGAATGCAAGGAGTTGCAAAAAGAATTTGTTTGGAACCCCTTTCAGAGGAATTACTCTCCCATGAAAAGATCTTAATGCAGGAGGAAGAGGAGCTAGATAAGAAAGAAGAAACCTATTGGAATCAGAGATCTAGATTTACTTGGCTTCAAGGAGATAGGAATACAAAGTTCTTTCACCAGTCAACCACAGCTAGAAAACACTATAACCGGATTGATGCTTTAACAAATGCAGGACTCCTTGAAATCACCACTTCAAGTATGCAAAAAAGCAGCTAATGAGTATTTCTCCACTTTGTTTACTGCAAATTCACATCTGTCAAAACAATCCCAGGACCAAATCTTGGGAAGCATCCCCAGATTGATCTCTCAAGAGAAGAATGAGGAGCTTATGAAAGAGATCAAAGAAGAAGAGGTGAAAGAAATAATCTTCTCCATGCAATCAAGAAAGGCCCCAGGTCTTGATGGATTACCAATAGAATTCTATAAAGCTTTTTGGGATATTATAGGAGAAGATATAACTAGAGCAGTAGAAGAAGCCAGATCCAGTGGTAGGATTCTCAAATTCCTCACCATACTTTTCTAGCTTTAATTCCAAAGGGAGGACAAATGGAGAATCTAACCAATTACAGACCAATAGCTCTATGCAATGTGATCTACAAGATCACAAGGTAATAGCCAATAGACTAAAAGCTATATTACCAAATATCATCTCTTGAACAAGGGGGATCTGTGCAGGGCAGATAAATATTAGATGGGATTGTAATAGCACAAGAAACTATACATCATATGGACCAAAGAAAGAACAAAGGAATGTTCCTAAAGTTAGATCTATCCAAGGCCTATGACATAGTGAGTTGGGAATTTTTGAATCAAATGTTGCAAAGATTTGGATTCCAGAAAGATTGGATCAACTGGATACTTGAATGCATCTCCACAGTCTCCTTTTCAGTGCTTATCGATGGAACCCCCTCCCATTGTTCAAGGCTAGCAAAGGAATTAGACAAGGAGATCCTCTCTCTCCATATTTGTTCATTATTTTTGCAGAAGGACTGGGAAGACTCATATAGAAGAAAAAAATAGAGAACAACATTACAGGAATTCAAATAAACAGAGATATAGCTATCACTCATCTACAATTTGTAGATGATACATGATTATGGGGGGAAGCAACAATAAAAGAAGCAACCAGTATCAGAGAAATATTAGACTGCTACACTCTACATGATTATGGGGGGAAGCAACAATAAAAGAAGCAACCAGTATCAGAGAAATATTAGACTGCTACACTGCAGCCACTGGCCAACTTCTAAATGAAGAAAAATTCAAAGTTTTCTTCTTTAATGTTCATAAGAGAATCAAATATCGAATAGAAAACATTCTTAGGTTCTCAATGGCCTCGTGTCCATTAGATTACTTGGGAATTCCCTTAATAGAAAAAACCTAAAAACAAAAGATTGGAAAAAAGATAAAATTTTCTCAAAGTTGTCACACTGGTCTCATAGATGGTTAAGCTTTGGAGGCAGAGTCACACTTTTGAAGTCAGTGTTACAAGCAATGCCAGTTTACAAATTTTCCATTTTTGCAGAACCAAAGAACATACTCAAAGATGGATAAATTGATGAGAAAATTCTTATGGTCAGGAGAACAAGACAATCATAAAAATGCTTTGGTAAGCTAGGAGAAAATTTGCCAATGAAAGGAAGAGGGAGGTCTTGGAATCAGAGTTGCATCAACAAACAACCTAGCACTAATAGGGAAGTTATACTGGCGATGGATCACAAACCCAGATCAGTTATGGAGTCAAGTTCTAAAATCTAAATATTACCCTGCACGCGAAATGGAGGATGTCCCATGGTTGCCAGTTATAGGTGTGGGATCAGAGATATGGAAAACACTCAAAACAGGGGCCTCACCGATTAAGGAAGACTTACATTGGAAAGTAGGTGATGGGAGAAAAGTCATATTGTGGGATGATTCTTGGGAATTCCCCCCCCCCCATTATCAAACAGTGCCCTCATATTAGTGGTATCAGAGAGACTCTTCATAATCATGGCCAAACTCTTATATCTCAGTATCTCATCCCCCCAAGCCAACAACTAGCAGCTTCAAGAAGATGGCAAAATTTGGACCAATGGTTAGGTGAAGAATGGGAAGCTAAAAAGCGTGAACTGAAAGAAATTCTAGAAAAAAAAAACATGGCTATGAAAATATGGACCTGACTAACTAGCATGGGGATATAGGAAACAAGGCACTTACACAGTGAAAGCAAGCTATTGAAAGGCTCAGCAAAGTAGCAAGAACCAACCCAACAACAACATCCTTGGAAAGCAATATGGCAACCAAAAGGTTGGTCGAAGGTTAATAGTTTTATATGGCAGCTTTCTCACAAAAGCATTATGACTCAGGACAATATGAGGAGAAAGGGGTTCATTGGACCCAGTAGATGTGTAATGTGCTTCCAAGAGGTAGAAACTATAAACCACCTCCTTTTTTATTGCTCCTATGCTTACATAATCTGGAATTGGTGGTACTCCATATTTAGCCAAACAAAATGGTATCCTCCTAACGGTAGTAATTTTTGGGACTATTGGTCACATAACACCTTCAAATCCAAAATACTAAGCACAACTTGGAATTTAGGGATTGGCTTCATCTGCTGGCAATTGTGGTTGGAACGAAACAATAGAATTTTTAAAGAGGGGATTATGTTAAGGAAGTTATTAGAAACAATGCAGACCAAAGTACAAGAAGAATCTCCGATGACAGAGGTAGAACAAGACATTTGGGCACAACTATGGAATCAAATGCAACATGAAAGCTATCAGGAATAGAAAAAATAACAAAGAGGGCTTCAATAATCTTTGTTGGAAGAGGACATATACAGTTAAGAAGGAGGTAAAGTTTAAAGAACAGGGGATTCAGAGATCCTGGGCAGATAAAAGAAAACAGAAAAACTACATTTTGAGCCTTGCCAAGAAAGGCAGGATATCAAAATGGATTTGTATAAGCTGATCAGTTTTTTTTTAATAAATTTTTTACCTTTTACTCAAAAAAAAAGTAGTCATTTTTAATTTTTAGATTTTTGTAGGCAAAATGCATCTTTAGCCATGTTCACACGTCAATAAAAGACAAAGGACAAATCATATGAATGCAATTTTAAAATAATACGCACTTTGTAACTCATGGAATGTGAATCACCACATTTTCATATGGGTGTCCTTCTAACTCATGGAAAGGTGAACCACCAGATATCCATATGGGTGACCTTCTATATTCAATGTGGTGGATTTTCAACACACCAAATATATTATATAAAGAGAGATGCACCCCTAATTGTAAAAAACAATTAATGTATGCAATATTATAGTCTCGCATCTAGTCTCTGAGATTGCTTGCATTGTACTATATTTTCTAAGGAATAAAATCATTTTGTTATTTTGCTTATGTATGTGTGTTTTGATTTGTTGTACTCTGTTATTTTTTAATTGTACTCTTTCTTAATATTCCATAATTCAAAAATCTGAGTTTTGGATCATTTTCCAGTTAGCTATCTTCAAAACAGACTTCTCTTTACATTTTTTATTTTCTTCTAGACAGTTAAAGAATTAGATATTTCACGTGAGCAATTTGGCATTTATCTCATGAAATTCTTGTCCGTGCTTAGCTATCATATTCTGGATTCCATTGGCCTGGCTTTAACAACATGATACATTTAACAGTGATAATAAACACTCTTCAAATTTTAATACTTTTACAAAATTATTGACATGTTTCAGAATCTTTTACGTTCAAGAATTGATGTAAAAATGATGCCTGAAAGAATGTTGGAAATGCTTTACAGTGAGTAGTGTGAATATGGATATGCATAGATATAACTCTAGAAGGCCGAAGGGTTGAATGAAATTATTATTAAAAAGAAAAATTGCTGATGAAACCAGTATCTATGCAGCTTGAACAGTAAGTGTCATCTGCAGGGTATGAAACAAATTCAGCAACATCAGCAGTTGAGAAGGGGTTGATTGTTTATACCAACAAAAAGACAAAACTTCCCCCATAAGACTAACACAAAAGAGACCCACTGTTATAATGCGGGGTAAATCTCTTAAAAGGCAAAAAATGGAGGCTAAGTGCCCTTCATTTCTAAGCAGATTAAGTATGGCAGTTCCAAAACAAGTATTCTATTAAGCATTGCCTAAACTAGGAATACTTTTGGAAAGCAAATGATATCATGGATGATAACCAAAGACTTAGACCATACCTTGGGACATTTCAAGTCTATGGCATTATGTGGTTTGATAAATTTGACACAAGTCTATGGAATTATGTGGTTTGATATTTTTGATGCTGAAAAAGTACATGGGAAGATTTGAATAGTGAGTTCACTAAGGAGTGTAAGAGCTGGCATACAAATGCTCCAACTATCAATGAACCGAATGGCCTTAAACAGCAAAGGAGAAGATAGATAAAATATTACAACTGAAGAAAACAAATCTAATGTAAATGCTCAAAAAACCACTGATAGATGAGCAAAGCCAAAAGTAGTCATTTATGCAAGGACTGCACATTTAACTTTAAGAAAGGATCGAAGGTCATGTTAATCACGAATTATCAAGAGATCTATAAACCAACTTTAGACTTCCAGTGTGTGTGAGGCTTTTTGAACTTCCATATCAGTTTATCAATAACAAGGTTTTGAAGAATATTGTTTATACTCTAGGGGACTTCATTTAGGAGGGGCCAACTACTGAGGAGTGAAAACATGTTATATATACTTGGATATGTTGCCATGGATATTTCAAAACCTTTGCTAAAATCCATTAAGATTATCAAGAGAATAGGATCAGCAACTGGATTATGAAAACATTTAAATCTTGAAATTTTCTTGCTTTTAATTTTCCTTTTTATTATATGCTTTAGGTAATCAGTGTTGTTAATTATTATGTATCTTTGAACTGATTACCCTGAATAATTGAAGAATTTTATTTGTTTGGTTTGACAGGTCTGAGAAGATTCTTATTCAGAGGTCAGAACAAAATGCAGTTGTATCATTACTAGATTTGGAATTCTTCTCTGGTTTCACAGAGATCAGTTTAGAAGTTAATAATGAAACTGGAAAGGACATAGTGAAGCTGGGTGTTGGTTCTCAGTTATCTTCATTGAGTGTGTTGGAACCAACAAATATTATTTTGTCTAGTTCCTAGATATATTGTTGTGAATAAATCAAATGAGGACATTTTTGTCTATCAAAATGGTGTGTAGGTTGGTTCTTGATTTTGTTTTATATTGCAGCTTAACTGCATGTGAAGCTTGCCTTAAATTGCCTTGTTGTTGTTCCTTATTGATTTTGGAAAGGAAACTGGAGATGCTATAATGGCACTCAGCCCTGGACAGTGAGCTATGCTTTATATGAAATTACTCCCAGGTGAAGATAAAGTTGTTTGCTCTGTTAATAATATTTTCCAAATGCACAGAGATGCAGGCCCAGATTCTGCATTATGTGTGCAGTTTTCCTTGACGAAACATGGATGGAGGTGGTTCGGACTTGTTTGTGCTGCTTCTTTAGGGAGCTTTTTTTTTAAATTCAGAAGTTGCTCAAATATCGATGAAAGTTCTGCAATAAGTGTGAATACTTCTCTAGAGAAAGAGAACACTCGATTTGCAGTTGTTGATGTCAAAGAAGAAGGATGCTCATTGGTCTTGTTCTTTAGTACAAAATCACCTGAATCTCTACCGTATCAAATAAATCACAGTCTCTGCAATGCTTTGATTGTATTTCATCAAAAGGTGATATATCTGACTTTCTGCACTTTCATTTTAAAAAGCTGATTCTACTGTTTCTGTTTTCCAAATGTCATATGTGCCAAGTTTTTAAAGTCACAAAGGTCATTGGTACAATCTGGAAAAAGTATATACCAAAAATGTTTGGATGCCCACTCTGCATCTAACAGAGATTTTATCATTTGGTCATTGGAGTGTTGTGAATATGGATAATACAATGATTATTTATCGTGCCTATGAGTGCTCCCAAATCTTTGTCTCTTTTCCTTTCTTTCATCCTTTTGCACTTTTTGTATAAGATTTGAGTGGATTGGATTGCTTCTGTTTGTTTCTGGAAAATATTGTGAATTCCAATAATATAGGGGTTGCCCTTTAGTGCATATGAGCACCTTTCCTTAACTTTTAGATAAGAATAATGAATTTGTGTTAGGACATCAAGTGATTCAGTTCTGTCAAACACAAAGGCTCATCACTTCACCTCTGCCTCAAGTTCACCACTACCAGTGCAAATGTCCTTATGATTCCCAACACATACTTTCCCCTATGCATGTAAGAATTATAATACATAGAAAGTAACATGCAATGACATATGTGCAATCCTTGTTCTTTTGGCATAACATCTATGCCTATGAATAGCTTGTAAAACAATTACCTACCATGCAATCTAGGTTAAATGTGTATTAAGTAGCTAAAAGTTTGAGAAAGAAATTTATGTTGAAAATATGCTAGGGTTACTAACCAGTTAGGGCACATTGCCTTGTATTACTAGTATAAGGAATTGTTCTTTTATGGTATTCTAACTCCTGAAAAAAATTCCATTCCCCTAATCTAGGTAGTTGACAGCTTAGGGTTACCTAGATGAGACTGCAATATAGCTCATGATCAATCATCCTTCAATGAACTAGTAAATAAAAGTATATATTCATGTTGGAAAGAAAATAAATCAAACTTTATATTTTTTGAAATGTGAACTATGTTTGGTCATTGGATAGTGAGTTTGATTCACGTTTTCCATTTTATGATTTTGATTTATAATCATCCCATTATGCACTTGAAACTTTGGTATGAGTTTGAGCTGTTCTGCAATCATCAAAGGGTTGACACCATGTCCAAGATGTCTTGCAAGTGTCTGAGTGATCTCTGAGAATTCCTGATTTAGGCCTAGTTATCTGACAGACCCTCAAATATGAGGGCTTCCTCAAAACAGTGGGTCAACTGACCTGAAATTTCGCGATGAAGAGGGAAATTTTTAAATGGAGCATACAACCTAATCCCACCCATTATGGGGATCCACAAACTCCCAATGAAATTTTCCAGAAACATTTTTCCATCCATACAATAGCCCATAGTTTAAAAAATCTGCAAAAAATCATGATTTGTTCCGATTTTTCCCGATTCACAAGCTAGCCGATTTTTTGCTGATTTTTTCGCGAAAAATTTTGATATGCATGAAAAAAGCTTTTTTTCAATGAAAATTTGCATTTTCTTCGGTTTTTTCAATGAAAAAATGCCGATTTTGTCCCCAATTTTTTGTCGATTCTTGATTTTTCCCGATTCTTTTCCATGTCGATTCCGTTCCGATTCTGATTTTCTCAACTATGCAATAGCCATTTAACTTTTTGAGAAAAGCAATGACTAGGAATCTTGAAGGAACCCGTAAGCATGATGTGCAAGCTAAAGGATCTTGCAATTCCTGAAATGCTAGAGCATGCATGTAACACACTTGTAACAAGGACCTCCCTGGGGCCTTACCACCTTTACCATTTTTGCATCGAAATATTTGTAGAATTTCTGTTAGTTAGTGGACTCAATTCCAATCCATAAGATGTAAACTTATCTCCCCAATTATTCTCCCCACAAGAATCTTCTGAGAATATTTTCTAATTTTTTGCATCCTGCTATGGAGAGGAAAAGAATTGCTCAACTGCTAATATACAATTGTCAAGAGTAACTTTGTATAGAATCATCTTGAATCTTACTTTTTAACCTCTTGAAGAATGGGGTGAGTGTAGGAGATATCTCAGGATGTTTGATGTTAAGTGAGGGTTGAAGAATCTTGCTGTCAATGATTTATAGGCTGATCAAATAGATAAAGGGATCAGCAGAGAATCCAGGATAGACTGGACTGATTTCTACATATTGCCCCTTTTAACTTCAGGTAGATCAGAATAGTATGCGTGGAAGAAACTATCCCAGGATCAGATCATCTTGCTATATCCACTTGCATGATTATTGAAGCTGACTTGTGCATGATTTCTAATTTTCCTTTTAAACTCATTGTTTCTCTTGTTGAGTTGATGTTTGGGACTGCGCAATCACAAAGATATGCAGTTTGGTTCCTAGCTTGGTGTTTGACCTTGTGGTGGGAGGATAGTATTGTCGTGCATTGAAAGTTTTGCAAGGGTGGTGTTGAACAGCCTGAAGAATTAGAAACAAAGAATTTTTTAGGCAGCTAAGCTGAGCTAGAAGGGATTTTGTGTGCAAATGCTTTAATCTGGACAATAGAAGGGTACGATAAACTGGAGTCATATGAGTGCTAGTAGAGTTAATATTACTTGTTAGATTTACTAGACTTCACATACTGTGAGTTGCTGCAGGTACTTTAAATTCTTGTCATATCCATGATGGATTCCATTTCTTGATTCCATGTGTGCTTAAATCTTCAGTTTCTAAATAATTGCCTGTTTTTGCAAATTCCATACACTGGGTATAAAATAATTCTCATGTTTTCCGTAGACTGACCTTGGCTTTTTTAATGCAATAGCTACTATTTAATTTTTGTTTTGGGGGAGTGTGATTTTTATCTCTTTTTTTTTGGGGGGAATAATAATTAACTTATTTATGCAAATGACATCATTTTAATGCATGGATGTCTGATTTCAAGAATTGGTCCCTTCTCGTTGTCGGGTACTGTTATTAATTTTTTCTATAATCAATAAAGTTTCAATTACTTGTAATTTTTTTTTTTCTTTAACTCAAACTCCCCTTTTAAATTTTTTTAAATTGATTAACATTTCTTCGGACACCCACAAGCAAACTATACATCAGCCCAGGAAACATTACGGGCCTTGCTCCATTCTGTGATAAAGGTAGTAAAATCCTGATAATATATACAATTTTTCTCTTGTTCCTTTAGTTAAACGGTGTTTGTGATAATATTTTAAAAATACAGGTGCCGACTATAAAGGGAGCTACTGTTGAGCTGAATGGTATTCTTCTTTCACATGCATTGGTTACCTTTCGTCAACTGGCCCTCAAATGTGCTCACCATTATTCATGGTAGGTATAATTTTCAAATTTGTTTCTTTGATTATTATATTGCATCAGGAATCATTAGTAAAATAACATAAATTTTCACATCCAATATCCATTATATTTTTGGCATAGGTGTACCGGTGTTCTCAGATTTCTCAATCTTAAATGTTCTACAGGTATATAATGCGAGCAATATATAATGCTAAAGGAAGCCAACTCTTGCCACCTGCTTTTGCTTCACTTTTTGATGACTCGGCATATTCATCTTTACATGTCTTCTTTGATCCATCGAAGGGTTCTATTGATCTTACAGTTTCACTATAGGTATAATTGCATTTATGTTTATCGTGTAGTTCTAACAGCTGGTTAATAGTGGCAGCTTATCCATAAAATTATGCATAATAAATAGGTTGTGGACAAGGACTAGATTTTGTTTACTCACATAGAATGAAAATATCTAAGCTTTGGTATAACAACCAGGGCATCAACCCTGTTTAAACTGTGAGCCATATCTACTGTTGCTTACATAATAAATTTTTGAATTAAAACATGGATAGAAGACAATGCTTCAATAACTTATTCCAAGTTAAATGGAGCTATCCTTGGCCATATGATGATGATGCTTCCTTAACTATTATGGTTCTTTTATTTATTTGAATGCATCCTTGTAAAGGTGATTTGGGCACAGAAAATCTGGGCAGAGTGACAGCTTGGGGAATCTGTTGCATGTACCATTTTATTAGTAGCCATGGTTGAATCTCTAACTAGATTTCCTTATTATTATACCTACTTTAAAATACTACAAACTCTTTTCTTGAGATAAAACAGCAAAAACACATTAATTGAAAGTGAAGGCAGGCATGGAGTGTTCTTTGAGCATGGTCCCGATGTGGCTTTTTTTTCCTAAATTTTGAAAGTTTGCTCCTTTTCGTCTTCCGCCGATCGATTCGATTCGGTTTTAGATGATGCCAACTCATGAGCAGTGTAACTTCTAAAATCTGGCTGAGAAGCTCTTAAATAGTTAAAGACATATTTAGTTCAAGAAGTTTTAGGGCAAACGCCAACTTGCATGGCCTATGGATACATCAAGAATATAATAATGATGAAAGGAACAATAACACATGCAAACAACATCACTCATGTAGAAAAGTACAAATATATAAACACAATAACTGACGTAGTTCCTATACATGAAGATAGATATAATCAAGGGGATGACATCAGAATGCTAATGTCTACAAAAAAAATGTTCCATGTGAGCTAAAGCAGTCATGCTGCCTCATGAAGCCGTGTTCACATTTTTAGAGGAAGCTGGGGAGGTTAGTTGCCTATTCACATGCCAATATTAGGGCTGAGCATATGATTAACATACTACTGATTATTGAAACTTACCTATCAGTTGTATCTGATTTGTGAACATAATAATAATTCTCTTTCCACAAAATAATGAGTCCACTAGAAAATATGACTCTCCGGCTCTTTGAAGTGGTGAATGGTTTCATCCACAAATGAAAGAAATTATCTACAGAAAACAGTTTAATAAATCTCATGGTTTTTGAATTCCTTGATTATGATATATCTTTGGATAAAGAGGTCAAATTAAGCAAGAAGTTGTAACTAAGCCTTCGAAAAGTGTCACATGCCATTGGGGACTCTGTGCACTTGAGGAGGGCCTTTATGATCAAGTTCATCTGCTAGATGGGAAATTATGAAATATGGTTAAAGTTTGGATCAACAGGGTAAGTGAGCTATTTAATAAATATCATGCAGGAAAAGTAATTTTTCATTATCTAACAATGTAATGAGCATTTATGTTTCTTTGGCATTTTGCTAAGCTGATGGAGGAGGGGAGAGTAATTAGAAGTCCTTTTTGGTCATTTATAAGCGGTATTCACCTACCCAGAATGTTGTGCCTTTATGATTGTTATTGGATATTATGATGCCTATTTGGGGCCAACCCAATATGGCATCAACCTTTATGCAAGCAGCAAAATAAACATTAAAAACCTCTACCTATCTCCTAAAATGTTTGTCAGATGAGTCTGTTCCCCTTCTTCGTTAGGAAATAAATTATGAATTACTTGAAGAATATGCTTAGAATTACCTAGGTCTTTGAAGTTTGAAGTCTTCTAAATAATGTATTGCATACAAGTCTAATAGGCTTGGCTTTGAAACTCTTCACTCTCTGGCACCATGGGCCCAGTGATGAGAGAATGCAAATCTCATTTCCCATACCCTGAAGTTGCATCTTCAAGTTATTCCTATGTCATTGCCAATCAGACTCTAAGTCCATTTGATGAAGTGAATATGAATGTAAAAGTATCTATAAATATCAGACAACAAGTATGAGCGGGAAACAAGCCTTATCTTTATATTTCTTATCCCACATCTTAGGAGAAATTCAAAGAATGAAGGACTCTCAAGAGGAAAAGCTGGCTAGAAATAAAGACAATTCATTTGAGGAAGCCTTAGTTGGAACTTAGGATGCCTTCATCAAAGAATCTAATTTTTTGCTTATCAAGTACAAAAGGAAGAGTGAATCCATGGTAATCCCCATCCAAGGGACAGGCAATTTACTAAAAGTGATTATAAAAAGTGAGATGATTAAGCATGATATGTTGGTTCTTAGGCCGATAAAGTCTTTAAAAGCACAAAGTGCTACCTATCAAGGGTAAGAACTTCAATAAAGTTTTAAGTAGTAGAGCAGCATAATCCTGGATGGGACGTCACATTCCTCTCCAATGGTAAACACACCAATAATCCTCTATCAACAGGAAAAAAACAAAGCATTAGCTTAAATATTTGGGTTCTATTCTCAATTTAGAGGCACTCTATGTGAAGAAGCTTATAAGCCGGAGCTACCTTCACACAACAATAGCAATTATCAATTATGCCTTCCACGTCTCAATACTACAAAAGCATACAGGGAAAAATAACTCTAAGGGTATATACAGATTGCAAGGCCTGATTTGATTTAGAGCTTTGTCACAAGGTTGAAACCTCAAGGGTATTGAATTAATACAATAATAGGTGAAATGAAAAGTTTTCTATCCACTAAAGGGGGGTTTCTTTCTTCAGTAAGGATGCTAACTAGGCTGGGACGTAGAAGATATCCTTGTCCATTGGATTTGATGTAATATTCAAGGGCCCTTCCTTTCATATTGAAGACTACAGATCAAAACACAATTTGACGTGTGTCATTTTCACGTAGTATGCTATGCTGTACTTTTTTAAGGAACAGTTAAATTTTTTAATTAATGATTTACAATGTTACCATTTTAGCCATATCCATTTTCTTGCAATTCTTTGGTATTTTTAGAAAAAATTCGGATCAGTTTGATATCAAAGCCTTCAATCAAATGGGACCATTTGAAATGGACTTGTTAATGCATATTAATGGAATTAGAAGAATACTGATCAGAAGACGGTCATAGGAATCAAAGTGAAAAGAAATACCTAGTCAAAAGGAAGGGCCTTCTTGAAGAAATCCCATCAGCCTACATTTTTCTTGAAAGGATGAAATAATAAACTACCATTGAAAGGAATGTAAGGATTGGAAGGGTAGCCCGTCATGTTTACAAATCTCGCTCTAACAACATATTTTCTTTTGCTTTGTTTTACCAAAAGACCCAAAAGACCCTTCCCATTAAAGAAGAAACCCAATACAATACAATGTTCATGATTTGAATCAAACTTCACAAGAAACCAAAATCGTATAAATAAATTATTTAAAAAAAAATTAAACCCTAGAAGCTTTCCAAAAGCATGCAGCGATAAATCCAATTTACGAAGGTGAAATATGTTTTTTCAAAAATCACAATGAAAAAAACCCTAAAAAATTAACAGATTTTTTTTCCTTTAAAAAAAAACATATCTACGCTGATTAAATGCAACCAACTTACCATGATGGGAATAGAAATGTTAGTAGATGTAACAGGACCCGCATTCTGGCTCTTCTCAGTATTTGCAATGCACATACAGATGAAACTCCTCTTCGTAGTTACTGAAGATGGAAACACTGTTGCCGAAGATGCCAGAGGGCAGGCACTTCGACCCCGATGACTATGCAATACTGCATTAGACGAATCTCCTTTTTGCAGTCGAGGAAGGGAACATTGAGGAACACTCACAGTCTTCGCCAGCATTGTTCACATTCAGAATGTATATGGCCGAGGAGGGGTTGCCTGCAAAATTTCAGTGGTCGGTTTGTCAGGTTTTCTGGGAGTTTTAGTCTACAACAAATTCTAAAAACCCTAGAAGCTTTACAAACAGATGTAGCGATAGAATCCAATTTACGAAGGTGAAATATGTTTTTTCAAAAATCACAATTAAAAAAGCCCAAAAATTAACAGATTTTTTTTTTTTCCTTAAAAAAACACATATCTAGCAAAATACGCTGATTAAATGCAACCAACTTACCATGATGGGAATAGAAATGTTAGTAGATGTAACAGGACCTGCATTCTGGCTCTTCTCAGTATTTGCAATGCACATACAGGTGAAACTCCTCTTCATAGTTATTGAAGATGGAAACACTGCTGCCGAAGATGCCAGAGAGTAGGCACTGCGACCCACATTAGATAATCTCCTTTTTGCAATCGATGAAGGGAAAATTGAGGAACACCCAGTCTTCCCCAGCATTGTTCAGAGGCAGGCACTTCGACCCAGATTACTATGCAATACTGCATTAGACGAATCTCCTTTTCGCAGTCGAGGAAGGGAAATTGATGAACACCCAGAGTCTTCGCTAGCATTGTTCACATTCAGAATGTATATGGCCGAGGGGTTGCCTGCATAATTTCAGTGGTCGCTTTGTCAAGTCTTCTCGGACTTTTTACTCTACAACAAATTAATAAAATTGAAATCTCAAAACACACTTTGGCTAAAGAGTGTGCCGCTTAGGTTTAAATGCAAAAAAAAAAAAAAAAAAAAAAAAAAATTAAAAATAAATTTATATTAATAAAATAAATTGAATTAGTGTTTGATTTTTGTTGTTGGAGGTTTATTTGTAACAATTTAAGGGTTCTTATTCTTCAAATTTACATCGTTCTATTCCTCCTAATAAGTTTAATCAACCTTCAACTAAACTTTACATATCATTTACTTGTGAGATGTCGAGATTTGAAATTCATATTTTTGAAAGTTTTCATACCACTTGTTCTTCAAATCCTTAACATGAGTTGATGTGTTTTTTATATTTAACTTATATATCTATATTTTCTTATGTTTTTATTTGTATGATGATTTTTATGGTTTATTGTAAGTGTGTTCACTCAATTCATTGTAATCATATTTAAAAAAATTCAATAAATAAGGATAGTTAATTTGATCGTTTATTCACTTAGTTATTTTACATTTAATAAGGTTAATTATATATGATTTCATGTGCATGGGATAAGAAACTTAAAGTATATTGAAAATCATGTTAAAATAATGAATTAATCATTTTTATATCATATACATATAAGTTATATTCTTCAAAAGTGAATTGATATAATTATTTTTTTATTTGATGTGGTTAATGTGAGAAACCCCTACGACCAACGCATAGGGTTGAGCAGTCTCCTCCCAACCATAATCCCTCGTAAACCCGAGAGCTATGCTTATTAATAAGGAATTTAACACGCAACCATCATACATCCACCCCCTCACACACTTGCCCACGTCGAAAGTGTGTTAGAAGAATGTGAATGAGATGAGATGAGATGAAGAAGGTTGATCAGGTGTATATGAAGAGGGACAATGGAAATAAGGTATTGATGATGATAAAGAAGGACAAAATGAAGAACCATATGGCTCCACCATTGCACAATACTTAAATGGTTGAGGGTCACCATGAATATGACCAATTGATTCTTAAATTTGAATTTGATACATTGGTTTAATGTGGATGACACTGCCCTCATGGCACGAATCCGTGGGTGCCCCAAAAGAATATTGTATGATGCAGTACATGGCACAATATAAACACACATGTCCAAAATTTGAGGTCCAATCTAAAGTGGAATGGATATCATACCACAGGCTTCTTGGGGTTCATTATTGAAGGCTTTCATGATTAAATATGATTTTCTTAGGTCCTCATCTTTGAAGCCAAACTTTTGAAAAAAATCATATGTACAAATGTTCAATGAGGATTCATTATCTATCAACACACTATTGATAAGAACATCTGCAATCATTGTTGTGATATACAAAGGATTGTCACTCTTTAAGCTATGAGGAGGGATATCCTCATCATAAAAGTCTATGTGATCCACCCTATGAGAAGCCACAACATTGATTACAAAGGTTGGTTGAATGTCTTGTAGCACAATCATTTGACTCAAAGAGTTCATCAAATCCTCCCTATGGATGGGGGAAGATCGAAGAAGCTCCAAGAGATTCTGGTAGGTTTGTGTGCAATTTGATGTTTAATATCAAATGGTAAATTCTATTGTAGTATATTTATGTTGTTGCTCTTGTGTGGTGCCCTCAAAATCAAAGGAGGCTTAGAGAGGCCACTTGGTTGAGTTTAAGGTGACTGATATGGGTTTGTTGATTGTGGATTTTGTTGTTGTAATGGTTGGGCTTGAGCCTATTGTCGGGTTGTGGCTCCAATCATGCCAATTGTGTCATCATGGGGTGGTGGAAGAAGCTAGAAAAGGATGGGTGGAGAATATGGAATGGGTTGAATGGGATGCTTTCTATGAAGTGTCGATTATTTTGATGGAAGCAAATAATGCATGGGAGAATGATGTGGTAGGATATTTACTCATGGACCATATCGAACAAAAATATCCATGATAGATATCATGGGCATCGAGTCCTCCTTTGAACTATTGGAGGTGACTGACGCAGTATCAAATTGGGTGTTCGACTCACCTTTAGAATGATCAAAATATGAAGATGGATGAGCCTCGTCTTGGTCTCTCTCAATGGTAACAGCATATTGTGAAGGCACAAGTGTATTTGATGGAGATTGTTATCTTGGGACACTATAATCATACCTATGTAATGTTCTAGAGGGGGTACTTTTGGTAGTTAACCTGATGTATAGCTTGTTTTCCATGATTAGGCAATGGGTGTTGAAAATTCTCTAAATCTTGGTTTGTAGTTTGTGCATGTTGTGTAGGAGGTTGAATAATTGTTGGAGGGTCAGAATCACCCTCTATAACTAACCAACCATTATCGATTAGATCTTGCACCAAATGTTTCAACCTCTTGCATGAGTTTATAAAATGTCCATCAACTCTGTGAAAATCATAGTGTTGGTTTGGTTTATACCAATCAATCGTGGTCTTTGGTTGTCTGATGTTAGGCAACTCTATCATTCATGTTTCCAATAGTTTTTTCAGGACCATGGACAATGATTGATTGAGTTTTGTAAAATTTCATGGTGGGGTTTCTATGGAGCCTTCAATATCATTTTCCTCAAAGTATTGGTAGTATTAACATTTGGAGCAGGTCTATTGTTTGTAATCTCATCCTCCACTACATGTTTATTCTTGTATTGACATTTGGATGTTTTCTCTTCCTCTTTCTTTTTTATATGTCCTCTTCTAAGAATAGCCTGCTCTACTCTTCTAGTTGAGTCAATGGATTGCTCAAAGGAAGTTACAATGGTAGTCTCTAGCTCATAGGATAGTTCTTGTAAGTTTTTAAAGAAGATTTCCAGCATCTTCCTAGGAGGTAAGGTGAACCTAAGTTTCCCCACTGTCTTTCTCCATCGTGCTTGTAACTCAGAGAAGCTTTCTTCTTTTCCTTGTTTTAGTATATAAATCTTAATGGTTACATTCCTCTCAATGTAAGCCCAAATTGATAAACAAATAGCTCAATTGTTTCTTCAAAGTTCCTCAAGAAATGATTGGGCAACTGGTAATACCACTCTAAGGCCATCCCCCAAAGACTCTTTGGAAACATTTTTAGTAATAGCATGTCATCACAAGCGATGTGATGACATGTCATCTTGAAAATCCTTAGGTGTTCTAAAGGATCCTTTCCCACCTTGTATATGGGTAAAATAGGCATGGGAAAGTGCTTAGGATAGGGTCTTGCAACAACGACAGGTTCCAATAGTTGATTGAACATTTCTTTGTAGCTATAGGTGCGGTGATAAGGGTCAAGATGATCGATTCGTGTGGCAAACTATTTCACTATTACCTCTAAATGTCATGTTTGAGTATTTTGGGTGGTTGGAGCTACTACATTCTCTAAATATGAATAGTAGTTGGGATATGAGGCATATTGATATATGTGCATGTTGGGAATGGTGACACTATTATGAAATAGATTTGAAAAAGAAGCATAGGCTTGTTGATGTGGATATGTCATATTAAAAAAGAAGATTGAAATGGTTGTGATGACACTAATGATGAGAAAGAATATGGAACAGAAGATTGTGGGGAATTTGTTGTAAGGAAGATGATGAAAGAGGAGGCAATTGTAAGGAAGATGAAGTTAGAGGAGGTGATTTTAAGGAAAATGATGTTAGCTGCAAGTGATGTTGTGGGGGATGTATTAAAATTAATCAAAGAAACTTGTGGTATTTCCCCAGCATTGACAATTGTGGTGGTAGCATACATGGGTTGGTGTTGATTAGGTGGAGTAGGATTATACAATGGATTTACATATGTGGTGTGATGTGGTGAAGATAGACTATATGAAGCCCTAACCAAGGGTTCATTAGGATTATGATGAGAAATAAGAGGGTGAATATTATAAGGTTCACCCTTCTCATTGCGGGCTTGCTCTTCTATGGCTTGGCCAAAAGCATCATGGTTACCCTTTACAAACTCCCAATAGTGTTTGATTTACCTAAATGAAATAGTAACATCGACATACTCTTTAGGGTCAAGATCAATTTCTTATTTATGTTCTTCAGATTTTATGGCCTCAATGTTTGGATCTTCTCTATCAATTTGATCCTTTATAGGAACAACAATTTCTTTACCACTTCTAAGTATCATGGTCATATTTTTGAAAAGAAAAACAATAATCGTTTCAAATAAATAAACCACACAAATTTTTTTCCTTATTTTACTCTTTAGAATTCCTTTGTTTTGATTGATCTTGTTTACGTGCCTAAATTCCCTAAAGTGGTCTTGTTTAATGAAAAATAAAGAAAATATGATGAAATAAATATGTGCTTCCAACCAAAATCCTCTATTAAAGTTATCCCCCAAGATGTCTAATCTTAGTCGTCTAAATTTCCTAGGAGTAGGAGGTGTATACCGCTTCATACCCAACTTTGACAAGTTGGAGGGCTCAACCCCAAACCCTCACAAAAAATTGGCACCACCTGATGCCAAGGGTGGGATGGAACTAGATCGAGGTTAGTAGAAATTATCAATGGAAAAAACTAGAGAGGGAAAATGAAAGGAAAGAAGTGTGAAAGTCGAATTCCTACAACTTGTATTGTGAATTCACAACTTGTACAATAACTCTATCAAAAACCTATAAAATAGTTGCACAAAAATACTAGAAATTCTAATCAGTGTTTGGGGACCTACTTAGACCACTGTATGACTGATCTTAGTGATGCTATAGTCAAATCCCCTTGGTCCTTTTAGAAAACCATGCATAAACAATGTAAATTGGTGATCTTTCATAAATGAATGCAAGAGCTGAAATGAAACGATAAATAATATAGATAACAAAATGCAAATAAAAGCAATATGATTTAGATGTAATATACAAATTGAGATAATACTTTTGGAAGCAAAGATTTACCCCCCAAGTCCCTAGGACAACGAATTCGCTGTCTGAACAATGAATTCGTGGCTTCTAAGCAAATTTGTGGACTAGCTTGCAAATTCGTAAAAATACAAAAGATATGATATGTAGAGGTAAAATACAATGAAAATATATAAAATATCCAAAATGACTACCTTACAACAAAGATGTCGTAAGCTAGATCACTTGGTTCATCGTAGCTATGGTGGCAACAAGATCTAGCAGTAATAACACTCCTTTAGCAATTCATTCATTCATTCATTCAACCATATGTCCTTGTACAAGCACAGTGTCATACAAGGATATCATTGAAGGAGGTATCGTATGAGGTTTCTATGCAAGGTGTCATTCAAAGAGGTATTGTACAAGGTGGTGTCATACAAGGACATATGATACAAAGATATGACATACAATGAGATGTTGTACAAGGACAAGAATGTCTGTTAGAGGCTAAGGCATGACCATTAGAGACCAAGAAGTAGTCATCAATAGTAAAACAACAATAATTTGAAGTTGAGTGGAATTTTTTAAGTGGATCAAGCAAATGCTACCAAAGTACAAATGATAAGAAAAAATTCATTCAGACAATGGAGGTTCCAATGGCTTGAATGTTGAGGTTTTGAGGAATTGCCTTAAATTTTGTAATGACACTACCGTAAAAGAAGGTGTCGTTAAAGGAGGCATCGCATGATGTGTCATTCAAGGAGATGTTGTATAAGGAATGGTCATTTAAGAAGGTGTTATTCAACGAGGTGTCATACAATGACCTATTGTTCAAATATGTGGCATACAATGAGGTGTCATAAAAAAGTGTTGTACAAGGACCTATCATACAATGAGATGTCATATAAGGATCTATTAATCAGGGAGGTCGCATACAAGGAGGTGATGTACAAGGAGGTGTTATTCAAGGAGGTGTCATACAAGAATATGTGGTACAAGGAGATGTCGTACAAGGACCTATTGTATGAATAGGTATCATTGAAAGAGGTGAAGGGTGAAGGCATGATCAAAGGGAATCTTGGACACCCATGAAGGTTTTTATTATAGGTTCACTAAATGTAAGGAAGGTAAAAGCTTATCCTTACTTACCTCAGAATGGGCACAATACAAATATATAGTATACGATGCTCAAAGGCTCTATTTTATGTATTCATTTATGAACACTTACATTTTGGGTTTACTACAATTTTTGACTTACTTATTAAAATCTAATAAGAAGGAATGTGGGCGACCAAAGGATACAACAAACATAATCTATACTATATGCTTCTTTTCCTTTGTATGATTTAAAATGGAATTTTATTCTATCTTTTTCCTAGTAGCAAACTAAAAATAAAGTGCAACATGCAAGAGTCTATCCTAATGCAACCATATGTGTTATGGATCTAAATGCCTACAAATCAACATAAAATATTCCCCTTTCTACATATTCTATACTATATTTTTTTAAAAATAAATAACTATGATATTAGAAAAATAGAGATCAAAATTATTCTAGGTGGAGAAAGAATTTATTACAAGATAAATACATGATAAGGCACAGATAATTTTGAATTCAAGTGATTAGTGAGCTACCTATGAAATATGCATGGACCAAAAGGTGATGCTCTAGTTTAGCCCTAGTAGCATCACATTTTCCTACAAATAGAGAAAAAAGGGAATCTACGAATAAAATGTCAACTATAATTATCGTTTAGGGATCTACTGAGATCAAACACAAAGCATTAAATCTTCTTGGTTATATAATAACACCCTTGTTTCCTTTATGGAAAGTTTGAAAGCAAATGATAGATAGATGTAAAAACATGCAAGAGTTATTCTTCATAGCCATTAAAAAATATCAAATAAAAAAATTGAATTATTGATGATAAAGGTTTTTTGAAGATCCAAACCGAAAAGACTATGATAATTACAAGATAACAAATGAATAATTAATTATGCGGACATTAGATTAAACTACCTACAAAATACAAAAGAATCAAAGAAATTGAGAAAATTTATGAGAAGAAAATAATGGATGGTCTAAAGTCAAACAAAGAGAGTAAGTTTTTGTGTAAACAAGACCACTGCCAACCACTTATGTCCTCAGAGCAACTGATCCAATGGACACACACTAAGCTTGATGAGTGCAACAATCATAGTATGGATGCCAAAATCAGGTGTCTAGACTTACAAGGAGATGAATATTTGACAAAGGCCAAGGTAGTGTTGTGGGAAATTTAGACATCCTTTGTATGTTGTTTTCACGCTATCTAATTTCATTTATTACAAAAAAATTTGCAAGCTCTCATAAAATTGCCTCTTCAACCTAAAATTTATAAACTCTAAAAGTCCAGGTTGGCTCAGGGTACCCCACTATGAGCTTAATTAATGATTGACTCTTAATTTGCTTAGCTCAACCAGATTTTGTGAATTGTGTGAATTTTATAGTGACCAAGCAATTTACAACAGATCCTAGCCTTAGCTTCAATAAGTAGACCACTGTCTTATCCAGTGGGTAACTGTACTGATATTGATAAATCTATGACTAAAAAATAAGAAGAAATAATAAACTGAAATACTTGCATGCATTCAAATTATGTAATACTGGTGAAGATTTGATAAAGAAAAAATTATTTTGGATTATTCATAATGGTCAACATGCAAATTTTTGGATAAATTCTTGGGATGGTCACAAGCCTTTTATAATTGAGTTTCCTAAATGGAGACCTTGGATGGAGGAGCTTCACCGAGCTAACTGGATAAAGGTGGCTAATTACTATCGATACCATACTGGTAATTCAGAGGTTGGCAAATATTGGATCCCTATTGAGGACTACCCTATTCAAATCCCATAAAGGTAAAGACAAGACATCCAATACATCCTTCATATGAGATCTCTCTCTTGGTCCCATGATAAATATTATTTTGGATGGAACAACACTACTAAGGGTGAGTATTTAGTTGCTCAAGGTTATTTGGCCTTATGCCATAATAATCCAAACCAATCTTATGACATATTTTTTCAGTTGTGGGCTCAAAAGCTCTGGTCTAAGGTGAGGTTCTTTACTTGGCTTTTATTGCATCGCAGTTTTCTTACTAGTGAGCAACTTATGAAGCATGGTTTTCATAACCCTTTTAGATGTGAAATGTGTGGAGAGAATGTGGAAACTATCAACCATATTTTTATTGGCCTCTAAGCTTTGGAGGAGAATGGCCACTTTACTTGGCTTACAGTGGTCCAATTTTTTACTTTTGAACAACTTTGGAGGAATTGGCCTAAACAAGAGGGTTTTGATAATTTTATTAGGCAGTTAGTTTGGATGGGTTCTACCATTCTTATTTGGAATATCTGGAATGAAAGGAACAACCAAATTTTTAATCAAGAAAGGAAGGATATTCACTATATTTGGAAAAATACCATTGCCAACTTAGTTGAATCAGTCCAACAACTCCTTAACCACCCCCAAAAATCCTACCAAATATGGGATCAAGTGATGCAAATATTGAAGATTAACTCTTCTAAGGGTAACCAACTTAAAGAGAATGTGATTAATTACAAGATGGATAGAACAAGGAATTTGCAACCTTCTCCTAAGGATTTTGGAAAAGTCAATCTTGATGGAGCTTCTAGGGGGAACCTAGAAAAGCTAGTGTGGGAGGAATTGGTAGATTTTCATATGGCTCCCTAGTTTTTACTTTTTTTGAGAATTTGGGTATTCTATCCAATAATCTTGTTGAGGGGTATGGTATCCTTAGAGGCCTTCAAGAGGTTACTAAGGTTGGATGGGAAAATGTTCTAGTTGAATCTGACTCTTAACTCATGATTAATATTTTGAAGACTCTTGAGAATCATAAGGTTGATTGGAGAATAAAAATAATTATTGAGAAGATTCAGTTAATCTATATAAGATTTTTGAAAGTTGATTACAATCATGTGGCTAGATATTAGAACAAGAGTGTTGCTGCTTTAGTTAATTTGGCATTGGACAAAGGTGATCTTACTTTCTATGACCACCCTCCTAGATGGTGGGCTTTGCAAATAAGAAAAGCTCTTCTTTCTATCATTTCTTTGGATGGCTCCAGTTCTTGAGGTACCTAGTTCCTTCTTGCTTTATTTTGTTTCTCTTTAGTTTGGTCAGGGTATTTTTGTTCTCTAGCTCAAATAAATATTTCTTTTGTTTCCTCTATTGTTTCTTGCCTTAAAAGTCTTTTGGTCTAGAAAGGTCATTGTTGTGTTCTATTTTTTTCTTTTTTCTTTTTCTTTTTTTTTTTGTTTAGTTTTTTGAGGTGTGTGTATGTGTGTTTTTGTGTTTTTTTTATTGTTTTGTGTTTTTTTTTTAGTTTTGTTTTTTGTGTTTTTTTTTTTTATGTTTTGTGTTTTTGTTTTTTGTGTTTGTATGTTGTTTTGTTGTTTTTATAGTTTTTTGGGTGTTTTGTCTTTTGTATTTTGTTATTGTTTTTTTTTAAGTTTTTTTTTGTTTTTATGCTTTTATATTTTTTTGTTTGTTTGTTTGTCTTTGCTTTTTGTGTTTGTTTATATTTGTTTTTTCTTATTTTATTGTTTTAGGCATGCTCGTTGAGTGTGCCGAAGGGGGCAAGTTACGTGTAAGCCCTGGGTATTTTTAGCAAAATAGATACCTCTGCCTCCTTGGGACTTGCCCAAAAGTGGCATCCCATTTGGGGTGTTTTCTACAAACAAAAAAAAATATTGGTTCGAAGAAGGTCCCCATGGTCAGTACGAGTATAGTTCTTGATTATTTCATGCTCAATCCATTCAAGGTGGCCCCTCACAAATTTTTTCCTACCATTTCCAAAATATCATGATTTCATCATGCATCTTCATTAAAGCCTTCGCTTCATCCCATAAACCTATACCATCATCCACCTATTTCTTTGAATCCACCTTCACGTATTACTAATCATTATGGTCAACCACCATATCATTATATTAATGCACATTTCAAACCTTCACTTCATATTACCATAAACACCTTATATCCATCTAAATTCATCTCATTAGACCATTATTAGTCCAAGTATATTATATCATTTTATTAAACATATTATATCTGAAGTTTACCTTATATTAAGTCATAGCCGCATCAAATATTAAGGTTAATAATTTTTTTCCACCTCCATATCCGCTAAGGCCACCCCCTTTGATATTTCATTATTCACTTAGTCTCAACCAACAATTTACAATCTCATAATTCATGCACATTTGCTTACCTAGAGCTAAACTGCAAAATGTTGCCATGACCCTTTCGCTTTCCCTAAAGTCCTTAGGATAGTCTCCAATCATCCATAAATCCATGCAATTTATTCAAATCCCCTAATTTTTTGAGGGTAACCTCTACATGGTAAACAATTCTCCCTTTTACCCCATGATTATCTCGTTGCCTAAGTCTTATCTTTAGAAAAGTCATACCCGCTTCCATTTATTCCCAGTCCATAAAACTAGGCCCAAGGTTAATAATTCTCATAAGTTCGAAGTAAAATTTTAATTGGTTTGTTAATCCTTTATGGAGAGCAGCAATTGGTAGATATTAAAATATGAATGATTCCACACCATGATGGAGGAGGTCTAAAACTATTGATTTGTTGGTCTACAATGCTTACTAGCGATTGGTCCACCAACTAGCAATGAGCATCAACAATTGGTTTATCATCTCCATAACCCCTAGCAATTGGTCATTGACTAGATGGTGAAAGATAGACCACCATGGTGAGTGATGAGGCCTGGATAAGCCTCATTTATAGTATGTTTTAAATAGTTAAAACTGCCTAAAACTCTTCTAAATTATCTTATATGCTAGTTAAGTTGATTTAATATGTTGTGTATTAACTGTTTGTCTGATTGAAGTGTTAAGGACATTATATTCTGATTTTTATACTAGTCTTATTTTGATGACCATTAAGCATTAGTTTCTCTAAATTAAGAAAATAGTACAAAGACTTATTACTGTGCAACAAAAAACTGGTTTTTCCATATAAATTCCAGCCAGCTGCCAATGAATGGTGGTGGCATGTTTGTTGGTTATTTTCCTTGTGGTTCTCGTACTTCCTCGATGGGTGCAAAATATGAGATGAATCTAACCGCAAGCCAGCTGACATGTGTCAATGATCACATGGAGTAAAAAAAATTTGCTGACTATGTCTTTTTCTCCCTCCTTGGATGCCACGTGGAAACAGACTGTCAAATCTTCATTCCGAAGATTATGTTTCATTCCAAAGACTAAGCTGGGCATTTAATCCAAAGATAACCACATTCCAAAGATAAACCTTCATTCCGAAGACACACCTTCATTTTGAAGACAAACCTTCATTCTGGAGACACTGTGTTCATTCCGAAGACACTGTGTTCATTCGAAAGATCTTTAGAATGACCAACTGTGTTGAATCCAAATGGTTTTGACTGCATTTCTCAGGTGGATTAGCCCTCAGGATCAAATGGCAATAGTCTTCATTCTTCCTTGGATGTGAATTCCATGCCTTGCCATTCATTGGCAGTTGGCTGGAATTTATATGGAAAAACTAGTTTTTTGTCGCACAATAATAAGTCTTTGTACTATTTGCTGAATTTAGAGAAACTAATGCTTAATGATCATCAAAATAAGACTAGTGAAGTGTTGTTTTCAACCTAAGCATGACAAGATAACATAAAACTATACAAGAACTGTTAAAAATCAGAATATAATGTCCTTAACACTTCAATCAGGCAAACAATTAATACACAGCATATTAAATCAACTTAAATAGCATATAAGATAATTCACAAGAGTTTTAGGCAGTTTTAACTATTTAAAACATACTATAAATGAGGCTTATCCAGGCATCATCATTCCCCCCAACTTATATTAATGCATGCCCTCATGCATTGCAGTGGGCTATGGAGTCACAAATGTCTATACTCATATTCCATGTTTCATAGAACAATTTAATGCCTGTGTAATTTCTCATGAAGGTTTCTGAGTCACCATTGTACAAATTCACCAACTGCACTTATTTTTGAAGTGTTATAGGAAGCCTCAACAGAATATCAACAGAAGCAGTCATATTTCAAAACTTGCATTAACTTGTTTTAACCAGGTATATATGTTTCTTGCACTTTTCTCATTGTAAATATTTGATATATAGTATATGACAATTACCCATTAGTATAAAAGTGTTCATAAGAGTTGGCATAAACAAAACATGCTTGGAGAAAGAGAAAAATGTTGGTTTCTGCTATGTCTTCAGAATGACTGTTGTATCTTCAATAATCGTGGTATCTTCGAAATGAAGCCTTTGTCTTCGAAATGAAGGTTTGTCTTCGAAATGAAGCCTTTGTCTTCGGAATGAAGGTTTGTATTCGAAATGAAGGTGTGTCTTCGGAATGAAGGTTTGTCTTCGGAATGAAGGTTTGTCTTTGAAATGAAGGTGTGTCTTCGGAATGAAGGTTTATCTTTGGAATGCGGTTATGTTCGGATTAAATGCCTAGCTTAGTCTTCAGAATGAAACATAATCTTCGAAATGAAGATTTGACAGTCTGTTTTTATGTGGCATCCAAGGAGGGAGAAAAAGACAACAATTTTTTTTTACTCCATGTGATCATTGACACATGTCAGCTGGCTTGCGGTTAGATTCATCTTATTTTTTGCACCCATCGAGGAAGTACGAGAATCACAGGGAAAATAACCAACAAATATGCCACCACCATTCATTGCTAATAACCACTCATGTGGGAAAATTTGCATGCAGAATGGACGAGCTAAAAATAGTAAAGAAAATTTGATGGCAAGGATGTCCAATGATTGATGGCCAGGTGTTCGGAGCACAGAATAAGGAAGTGTGCCATATTTTCTTTCCTAAGACATATTTACTAATGATTACAAGGAAAAGAAAAAAAAAAAATTAAAGTTCTTTCTAAAGAATAACAAGAGCAAACCCTGTAATTCTGTAGAAACCAGAAATCGATGACCTAGCGGATGACTGTAGTAGCAGAAGAGAGCAGTCTTCTCAGCATTAGAGCAGAGAAATTAAGTGAAAAACGAAAAAGGGCCAGCCTACAAGAACCCTGGAATAACGTAACCACATGGGTTACTGGATTTTTCAACCTATGAAGGGTAGTATGTAATTTTGTTAAGGCATCATTTCAAATTTTTAAACCACCTCAGGCATGGTAGGAAACAACCTAAATTTAGAGTGAATTTTCTAGCATACCTGCACTGAGAACTACAGAGCATGGCAAAAAATTATCAAGAGGAAAAAAAGGAGCCCTCATCATCATGGTCTTATTAAACTGGTGCGCCAACATCATTTTAGGGGAAATCCTAGAAGCTTTAATAGGTTTTATTCTACCCTTACTAATGCAGTTTTTGAAAAATAAGATGAAGGAGAAGAGGATACAAATGTTGCTATAAAAAGTATGCTACTGAGGAAGAAGAAAAGGCTAAAAAAAATGCTATTGCAGAGAAGGAAACACACTAAGCAAAAGCAACAAAGCATTTTTCTCTAGAACCATCAACCTCATAGACTAAGAAGAGAAGGGTTGAAACTGACAATAGAAAAATAAAATAGAAGAGGGTTCATTTTTCTAAAGATGTTATTTATCTTTTAGAATAGGAGAGTGAAGTTCCCAGTGAAGAGCCTGAAGCTATCCCTACAACCCCTGTTACCACAAGAAAATAGGGCAAGAAGAAAAAATATACATTAAGGACAAGGAGGTCTGCAAGACTCCAACAAAAAGAGATAAAAGAAAAAATGATTGAAGAGAAGACTAGACAAGATAGCCTTGATGTCATAGAAGTACAACAAGCCACTGAGAATTTGGATGTAATCATAGATAATTTCATGGAACCTCCTGTACAGGAGTAGGGGTCTGAAGTAAAGGATGAGATCGTTGTTGAGCAGCAAATTGTAGTTGATTTGTCAGTATTAGGTTCTGAGTCGAACGAAGAGGAGGTGGACATCACAAAACAACTAAGAGTAGCCAAGATTGTTATAAAAATACAAATGAGATGGATTGAGGAAAGAAAATATGTTATTGAAAAACATGAAAAGAAAATTAGAGAATTATAGCAGAAAGTGGAGAAACTAAAAAGTAGGTTGTCACAAGTTGACGAACAATCAACTACATTAGATAAATAGGGGGATTTGGTTTAGTTACTACTTGGATTATCTAGGGAAGATGAAGACACAAGTGCTCATTCTGAAGTAGTGCCCCTCCACTTTGAAGCAGTGCCCTTCCATTCTGAGGTATTGCCTTCTCAATCCAGAGATATACCTTTATGCAACATCATTGGGTAGGTCTCAGATTCAAGCCTCCAATCATCATTACTCTGGTTTCCTCCTATTTTGAAGAGGATTCCCAACCAGATGATCAATTTGAAGAATGGATCAGAAACCATGATAAATTACACAGGCACTAAATTGTTCTATGAAACATGGAATATGAGTATAGACATTTTTGACTCCATAGCCCACTACAATGCATGAGGGCATGCATTAATATAAGTTGAGAGGAATGATGAGGCCTGGATAAGCCTCATTTATATATGTTTCAAATAGTTAAAACTGCCTAAAACTCTTGTGAATTATCTTATATGCTAGTTAAGTTGATTTAATATGCTGTGTATTAACTGTTTGCCTGATTGAAGTGTTAAGGACATTATATTCTGATTTTTAACAGTTCTTGTGTAGTTTTATGTTATCTTGTCATGCTTAGGTTGACAGTAGCACTTCACTAGTCTTATTTTGATGATCATTAAGCATTAGTTTCTCTAAACTCAGCAAATAGTACAAAGACTTGTAACTGTGCAGCAGAAAACTGGTTTTTCCATATAAATTTCAGACAGCTGCCAATGAATGGCAAGGCATGGAATTCACATCCAAGGAAGAATGAAGACTATTGCAATATGATCCTGAGGGCTAATCCACCTGAGAAATGCAGCCAAAACAATTTTGAGTCAACACAGTTGGTCATTCTAAAGATCTTTGGAATGAACACAGTGTCTTCGAAATGAACACAATGTCTTCGAAATGAACACAATGTCTTCGGAATGAACACAGTTTCTTCGGAATGAGAAAAGAAAGCACTTTTTGACTTGTTGACTAAATTTTGGTGGTGGAAAAGGGGATAATAAGGTTGAGAAAGTTAAGGGAAAATATCTCCCATATAACTTTGTCGTCCTTGCCGTCTAAAGCCACAATTTATGGAAAAGATCAAATTGATCCTCTTCTAGGATAAACCCAGGAAATTCTGCAGGATATCAGGAACATAATATTTTCTGTTTATAATTAGATTTTAGGCATCTATAAAATATATCTCCCGTCTAGGTTGAGCTATTAGATTAGATAGAGGAGATAGAAAATAAATAGGGAGATAATAGAATAGTGATTTCAGACCTGTAACAGATTTCAACAGAATTGTAATTATGTTTCTGAAGCAATAAAAGTGCAATTTCATTCCCTTTATTTTGTTATGTCTGAGTGTGAGTAATACTTAAAGAAAAATTCAAACCTTCTTCTAAGAAAGAGGGTTGGCTACTTCCAGACCTAGGAGGACTGACAGACAAGTTTTATTCTGATTTTGCTGTAGCATAATAAGTTGTGAACTTGTCATTTTCATTCTTTTGCACAACTAACATTCCTAGCTGTTTAATTCTTGTTCATAATGTTTTTGTGATATGATTAGTGGTAGATCTGGTTATTCTTTTCATTCCCAACAACTTTCTAATTCACTGCAAATTCCCATTTTCAACAATTTACAAGTTTTCTGTAATTTCCCTACATTCTTGTTTTTGCTGTCAAAACCCTGCACAGAAGATTGATGACCTTCTATTACAGAACATTGACAGGATCTAGTTTTTATGGTTCATTTCAATTATTGCAAAATTAAATAGACTTTCAATTCTGCAACTATAACTAGAGTTTCAATTTTGCAATTTAATTAGATTTCATTTTTGCAACTGTAACTAGGGTTTCATTTATGCAATTAGCAATTAGTTTTTATTCTTGCAAATAGATTAAAGTTCAATTTATGCAATTTAGGGGTAAAAGTGACACAAAACCCCCACACAATCAATTCCACAAATAAGACCTGCTGCTTCCAAATGAACTGAACTACAACCTTGCTTGAACTTTCTCTTGTAAATAGCCTTGGACACCACCCTGGATTGACAAATTCATTGAGAATTAATGATGTGCTTAACGACAACTCATCAGTAAGGATGAAGGATATGTACCCTAAAATATTATAAAAGCAAATATTAAAAGAAAAAGGAATTTTTATTTTTTGATTACATAGGAGAGTTGGTTACGACCACTATTTTTAGTAATTGGCTAGCGTAGGGTTCAAACCATAAGGACTGCTCCCAACAAATCTATCCATCTCATTCTTGTTGACCCAACATGATATGGGGACCACATATCACTTGGGGTTTGTGTCGTCATCATCGGTTTGATGTGCACTTAGAGGATTCGGAGTAGACTACTACCTTTGCAAAGGGTTGGCTTCCCTCGAGGTTTGAACCTAGGTCTCTTCTTGGTAGGTGTCCATCCACACCTGCACTTACCAATTCACCTAGCCCTTGGGGATCAAGAAAGAGGAAAGTTGACTAGTCCACCCGCCAGGTCGAATAACTTGTTGGCAATTGGCCCGCCATGACTCAGTGAAGAGCGATGATTGGCCCGCTAAAACCATAGCTTGTTGACGATTGGTTAGTGCATGAGGACAAAGAATTTTCCCCTCCCCCTTGGCGGTTTGTACCATGGTGAGAACAAAATGAACATGGCAAAAATATTTAATTATTTATAAAGAAAACTTCTCATTGGTTCATTGATTGGAAAGTCATTGGCGATTGGCTCACCATCATCATATTGTGCAATAATTGGTGGGCAATATAGGAAAAATGAAGTGGCACCACAGTGGAATACTTTTTTGTACCATGGATAGGATTGGAGAATATCATTAGAAGAAGAAAAAGGGGAGACTAGATCAATGTAATTCTCATTGGCTCGCCAAGCTATTGTACTCAACAAATATTTGGTTTGTTGGACATCGACGAAGCTAGCGATTGGCTCGCAGTAAATGACAAATTACTTTCCACCATGACCACATTAAGAAAAAATGCAAAGGTTTAAAGCTTTTAGAAATTTACAAGGACCACCCCTTTTTTACTTAGCCCTTGCATACTCCAAAGATTTTATTATTTCATAAAATTGAAATCTCCCAGGTAGTCATCCATACCCACGCATTTCATCGCCCTCACATTTATCGCCTAGGTTTGTAGGTTCTTTTTTCATGAAATATATTACCATTTATTTCCTAAGAAATTAAGGGTTGCCCCACATGATGACGTCTCCACCCCTTTTAATACTTTGAAAACATTTCCCATCCTACCTAAGTCATATCTTCATAAGTTGCCCCCTTATCCACACCATTTTGCATAGCCTAAGTTGAAGTGTTTTCTTATGCAATAAAACATGAAGTAATAATTCATTGGTCTGCCATTCAAGGGAACACTAATGATTGATCTGCTAGACCTTGATGTAGACTAGTGATTGGATGATGCTAGCAGACAAGTAACTTCTCCCTCGATAAGTTATACTACAAAAGGTGTAAGGTTATGCAGTGTTAATTCTAATTGGTTTGCCAGCCTCAATGCTTAGCCACGATTGGACAAAGCTAGATAATAAATAAGGCAACATCATGCTAACAAAGGTTTAAGTATTCACCACGAAGGGTGCCAAGTCCAAGAATACTTGATCATGATTGGTCCACCAACCTCAATGCTTACTGGCGATTGGTCTACTAACCTCTTGCAGAGAGCAATGATTGGTTGGCACTTGAAGATAAAAAGAGGAGACTCCAACAAGGATTTTGACTAGTCCATATCACTTGATGCTTGATAACCATTGGCCCACCATGTCTTAATGCCCGTCGATGATTGGATCACCTTTCCACATCGCACATAAAGACAAATGAGTGTACACCATGGCAGAGGAAGAAACTTGTACCATGATAAGTCAAAGAGAAATAAAAAAGAGAGGATTCCCAAATAAAAAAAAAGCTCACTAGTTTTCTAGAATGTAAAAATGACTACCGATTGGTTTGCTACCTTCGTGAAGACTGGCAATTCATCAGCATATAAATACAAACAAGTGGCTACCAAAATAGATGAAGGAAAAAGTTTACACCATGAGTAAACTAAGAAGAAATAAAATAAAAGGAGGTACATCTAAATTTTATTGATCACCCAATCTTGGCATTGGTTGAAGATCAATCAGGTTTAAATAATATAACATTAAACCCACTAAAAATAAGGATATCTAAAGGTTTACATCTGAAGACTCATTATAGTGCTACAGAGTAAAATTAGTTCTGAATCTACAATGAGCTGTGATCTACCAAAGACTGGAAAACAATTCAAATTTACTCAGGTAACTAGAATTATATAGGTAAAAACATGGTACCCTGTATACAAGATAATAAATGAGAATATAAAAATTTTTAGTCAAACTAATTCCAAGTCACAACTTCTCACATCACCAAATAAGCACAAATACGTGGAAAAGCTCGAGTAAACACAAAAGAAGTACCACTAGCCTAAAGTTGTTCAAAATACAGTAAAAGCAAGTTAAGCAACGAAGCTTTGTAATAAATTCTTCTGTATCATCACTAAAATATGCAAAAGGCACAACAAAAGGAAGTAGATACCGAAGCTTTAGCATTCTGTTTTCTTTGGAAAGATACAAGCACCTTGATGAAATATAGTTACAGAGGTATCAACCCAACAAAGTATAGTTATGGAGGTACTTTATTTTCTCTGGTTTCCTCAAATTTTATACCTCTAGATCTTATTTTTCATTCCATTTTTATTCTTATTCCTAGCACCTTAGTGTTGCTTCCACATTCTCACCTATAAATACACCATCGCCCTTCTCTTTCTGGGAATTCTCTCTTTGTTTTTTCTTGAAAAGTGTCATCTCGCCACCATTATATGTAGCCTTCCACATTCATTGTATTCAACTGTTTCCACACCCATCCATGTTGTTTCCCATTTTGTTTCATTATGTCGTATTTTCTCTTTTCTCTCTTCACCATCACGTCGGGAGTCTCCCTCTGTTTCACCTTAAAAATATATCTACATCGAACCTAGTCAAGGTCCAGCTAAAGACAAAGAAATTGTATGACTAGGATAAACAAGAATATAATATATATATATATATATATATAAGTTTATATTTTGTACAAAAATATAAGGCACGATCAAATGCCTGGCCCACCGTAGTTTGAGAGCCCCCTTCAAATCAAAAGTAGTTAGAGCTAAAAAAGTCAAAAAGATGAGTTGTAGTAGCGGATGGTACAATTTTGAATAAATAGCAGCCTAACAGAAATTTTGATAGTTGGCATCAACTAGTTTTTGTTGTAACAAGATTTTGGATAGCTAGGCTACATAAGGAGCTAAAGCGGCCAAGATTCATCATCAAGCTACTATTGCAAAATTTTGTCAAAGAGGTATCCTAGGTTTTTTGTCTGATTCCATTGTATTCTCCCGTGTGTTCTCTATTTTCTTCATTTCTCAGTTCTTCTCATCATTGTGCAGGTACTATCAAGAGTTGATCCAGCCACCTAAGATCATTTCTAGGAGCTGCTTCAAGGAGCCGAAGTCTATATGTCACTATAATTAGGATAGTAGATCAGAATTCCCTTGTTACGACATTCGAATAGGGTGAATCTTGTATTGTGTTCTTTAAGAGACCCAAGCACCTTGTTGGGCTCTGTTATTGTAATCATCTTGAATTGAATATAATATAAAATCTAGGCTTCTACTCTTTGGCATATGTTGTCTCAATGTGTTTGTGTTGTTTATTTGTGTATTACATGATTTGAATCCATAAATAACGCTTTCCTTCACTGATTTAAGGCCTATATTGATTATGATATTCGAATAGATGTAGGTTTGACAATTGTTTCTTTCTTTTTCTCTTTGTTCCATGGAATTAATTAAAATTTGCTACAATGCCCAATAGATAAAGCACCGATATGCTTAGAGGTTGAAGCTGGAAATTATTCAGTAAGCTTGGTCATAAATAAAATTCCCTTATAATTCATCAAATCTGGTAGAGCTTAGGAAGACAAAAATTCATAATTAATCAGGCTCTATGTGGGGTGTCCAGACCTAACCTGCATCCTTAAGGATCTAGTAGTATCAGATTAAAGAGGTGGGTTTACCAGAGCCCACATATCTCATTGTGAATTTGAAAATTTTGATAGCATGACAACCAAATTTTAAGGATATCAAAATTTTCCACAATAGTTTTCTAGCGTCATTGTCGGGGATGGATTTTCTTTATTTTTACATGTTATTTTTCCTATCCCCATACAACATATTTTTTGTAACTGACCCGTGAACACAACAGTTCTCTCGACATTGTTATTGCTAGAATAAATTTTTCTTTTTTATATCTCTGCATCTGTCTCCTCACAGAATTAATGTCGTAGTTTTCTAAGAAATTCTATCTAAGATATCGAGAGGATATAAGAGCCAAGCAATCTTGGCCTAGGTGAAATTCTGTTGCACTGAAGTGTTGGTGACTCTGAACGAACCTGGAAAAAGAAGATAGCAGAATCTGACCTAGCGCATACCAGACGAAGCGGTAAAGAGATCTTCCCTGAATTTGAAGATCCAGAGGTATTTACCCATACCTAGAAAATTTCAGTTCCTAAAAAATTTGTATATCAAAATAAATCTTACTTTGCTAGTAGAAAATTTGTTAAGAAATATACTTCTGTAGATAATTCTGCTACCAATACACTTGCTATTAGCACCCTCATTCATCCTATTGTTGCCACTACCATAATCAACATGGCACAACCAAATAATCAGAACCTTCAGACCTGGAGGACCAATAGGTATAGACCCTTCCAATTACCCCAAAATTTGCATGATTTACCTGCCAAAGCCCATAAGTATTTACCCAAATTTTAAGGTAATACTACAATTACAGGAGAGGACCATATTAAGAGTTTTCTTTATGCCTTAGACAGTATTGAGGTCGAACACGAGGATGTGGTCCTTAGATTATTTTTGCAGACCTTGGAAAAGGATGCCAGGGATTGGTTTAATTGTCTCCCACCTGATCAGATCGTTGATTTTCAAACAATGGAAATAATATTTTTAAGAAAGTATGGAGAAAAGAAAAATGAGCAATCTCTATTAACAAAACTTGCAATAGTCAAGAAAAGAGAAAATGAGTCAGTTGAATATTTCAATAGACGGTTCTTTAAAACCAGAAATAAAATCCCCACAACTCTAAGGCCCACTGACCACCAAGCGATCTGTTTCTATAAAAATGCTTTTCCTAGAGAATTCAACTATGAATTGAGGCAACATAGAACCAACACCATCGATGAATGTATGGAACAAGCTCTAGAAATTGAGAGGAATATGATAGATAGTGGAAATATGAAGCCATACACATCTGATTCAAGCTCCAATCAAGTGGACAAGAAGCCTAAAAAGGTTGGGTTCTCACTGTTAAAGAATACTGAGATAGATCCCATAGAAAAATTATCCAACTAGTTTACAGAGATGTTCAACACAATTAATAGTAGGCTATCCAGAATTGAAAGAGAAAAATTAGTAAATGATGAGCCACCTGCTCAACCACAAAATGATAACAGACCCCAATTTTGGAGAAGTTTTAATAGAAACTAGGTTAGAAACAATGGAGAAGAAGGAAATAAAAATGGAGGTAATAATAATGGTTGGAAGAGAAAGGAAGGATCAAAGGATATGGATTCAGTCCCAAACCCCATGGCCACTGCTAATACAGTTTTTGATTTTCCATTCTTTTGTACTGCATGTGATGCCCCACACAACCTAGTTGGTTGTGGCATATACCTAAGTACACATACCAATGTCAATTTGGAAGAAGAATCAGATGAAGAAATAAGAATAAATGCTTGTTGGACTAAGGATGATGAAGAGAGAGAAATATAGTTTGAAAAAGAAATGGATGAGTTGCCTAAGTCAGAAAAAGAGCCAAGAGCTTTTATTCTCAAAAATATGGAAATCTTAAAAATACCTCAAGAAAATAGGTATGAAATGATGAAGCAAGGTAAAATCACTCCAATAGCTAAAGAAATTGAAGCATTAGAAAGGATTCATGCCATCAGTCTGAGAAATAGAATAATCCCTGATAAAATCGATAAGTCTGACAAAGTTGATACAAATCAATAGATCCAAAATAAGGATAGAGCTTCCAAGAAACAGAATAACAATAAACAACAAGCAACCCTTGAAGCTGAAGTAGGAAATGAAGCTCATAGACAGTTGGATTCTGAAAAAAACATAGAAGTCAAGAAAGCTGAATTTGATGTTGGTCAGGAGTTGGCCAAACAGAAAATCAATATTACTTTTGGAGAACTGATGACCATCCCAAAATATAGGGATCAGGTGTGTCGAGCTTTTGGTCTAGTTGAGCAACCAAACAATCATGTATGCAATGTTTTAGCAGTAGAAAAGCCCAAGCCCATTCCTAGGAATCCATCATCAGTTAGACCCTTCTATATCTCCTTAAGGTATAATTCAGACTTAGGGGATCAATATGTGATTCATAACTACATGTTAGATAGTGGAGCATCACATAATGTCATGCCTAAACAAGTGGTAGATCAGCTAGGTTTAATGTGCACCAGAGATTCTCCCCCAATATCGGTCATGGATAGTAGACAAATACCTTGTGCTAGGATTATCATAGGGTTGTTAGTTTATCTAGACCAGTACCCAAAGAAAGGAATAGTTATGGATGTAGTCATGGTTGATGTAGACCCTTTCTTCTCTTTACTATTATCAAGACATTGGGCTGAACAATTAGGAGGATCTATTCAATTAGATTGGTCTTATGCCACTATTCCCCTGACAGCCAAAGAACAAGTTACTCTCAGAAGAGAACCCTTTCATAAGTATTCAATAGAATTGAAGAAATCTGATAATACCATTATAAATTTAGTCCAATATTTTGAAGAGAAGGATATAGGAGTATATTCTATTTGGCATTCACCTTTCCTAGCTAAGGTACCAAAAGTAGTAAACATGGACCCACAAACAACAGCAGAGGTAGACGCTGAGTCTACAAGAATACTAACATCTGAAATGTGGACCCTGACATTTGATGGAGCAAAATCACATACTGGAGCAGGAGCAAGGGTCAACTTGACTGATATTAATGGAAATTATTTGGGCATACCATACATATTGTAGTTTCCATGTACTAATAATGTAGCAGAGTATGAAGCCTTGTTACTAGGTTTGAGAAAAGCCAAAGAGCTTGGAATCAATTATTTGACTGTATATGGAGATGCAAAATTAATAATACAACAGATTAAAGGAAAATATCAGACCAAACACCCTAGGTTAAAATAATACAAGCAGGTTGTTCAAGAAGAAATTGATAAGTTTCTGGCTTTCAATATCATTTATATTCCTAGAGATCAAAATCATATAGCCAATTTGTTAGCTATAAATGCTTCTGGTTCAGATAGTCTAGAGATAGATACAGAATATCAGGAGAAATTTCCAACTATTTCAGTATATCATCCATCTGTCCCAGATAATATAGTGTATTTACAAGTTTTTCAAGATGATGTAGATATCAAAGATTTTATGACATTGCAGAATCATTATGTTGATATTATCTATGATGAGGAAGATGAGGAAAAAATAAAAAATGTAATTGGGGAACCTGTAGAAGTGATACAATTAAAAACTAACAAACTTCCCAAAGGCCTGATTTCATTAGAGAGCCTGTTTGATGATTTTTATAGAGCTCACAAACCTGCCCTTCAAGGATTAGAAGTAGAAGAAATCAATATTGGAACTGAACAGGAGCCTAGAATGGTGAAGGTTGAAAAGTCTATGTCTGAAAAAGAAAAGAAAGACTACATAAAATATCTGAGGAAGCATAAAGATACCTTTGCATGGAGTTATGAAGACCTCAGAACATTTAACACAGAAGTGATGAAGCATATTATCCCATTGAAAGAAGGCACTAAGCCGCATAGGCAAAAACAGAGAAAGTTTAATCCCACCTTACACCTTGTAATGCAAAAGGAGGTTAAAAAATTATTGGATGCCAAGATTATCAAGAAAGTGAGATTCTCTACGTGGATAGCCAATTTAGTGCCAGTAAGAAAGAAAAATGGAGATATCAGGTTGTGTGTGGACTTTAGGAATCTGAACAAGAACTCTTTAAAAGATAATTATCCCCTACCCAATATGGAACAGTTATTACAGGTTGTTGTAGGATCAGCTAGGATGTCATTACTAGATGGATTCTCTGGCTACAATCAGATTCAAGTTAACCTAGAAGATAGGCACAAAATAACATTTACTACCCCATGGGGAACATTTGAATACCTCAGAATGCCATTTGGTTTAATGAATGCAGGAGCCACCTTTCAAAGGGCCATGGATTTCACTTTCAAGGGCTTGATGTTTAAGATAGTAGTAGTTTACTTGGATGACATAACTGTCTTCTCTAAGAATCTTAAGGATCACTTTGAGCATCTCACTCAAGTGTTTGAAAGATGTAAGGAATTTGGCATTTCGTTAAATCCCAAGAAGTGTATCTTTGGGGCAAGGCAAGGCAAGTTATTAGGACATATTGTTTCTAAAGAAGGAATTAGTATTGATCCTAAAAGAACTAAGGCTATTGCAAAGATTCCTCCACCAAAGAACTTGAAAGGAGTTAGGTCATTTTTTGGGAAAATAAATTTTGTTAGAATATTTGTCCCAAATTTTTCTCAAATTGCAAAACCCATAAATGATATGATAAAAAAAGAGGGTATTATTAGATGGACAAAAGGAAACCTGGAGGCTTTCCAGAAAATAAAGGATGCAATCACACAAGCCCCTGTATTAGCATATCCGGATTATCACCGAGATTTTAACATATACTCTTTTGCTTTAGAAGACACCATTGTTGTTGTGTTGTCATAGAAGGATGCAGAAAGCAATGAGAGGCCAGTGGCATTTATGAGTTCAGGATTAAAAGGATCTCAACTGAAGTATACTATGATAGAAAAATATGCCTTCTCACTAACAAAAGCCTTAGAGCATTTTAAAGGAATTTTTGGGTCAAACAAAGTGATAGCCTACATTCCTTACATAGTTGTCAAGGATATTTTTACTCAAAATGAACCTACAGGTAGTTCAGCCAGGTGGATGGTTAAATTGCAATAGTATGAGGTTGAGTTCAAGGCTATAAAAACCATTAAAGGGTAAGGTTTGGCCAAGTACATGGCAACCAAAGGAGGTGAAGACTTCAACAATATAGTTGTAATAGTAAATGCACAACAGATTGCTGAAATAGAAGCTTCTAAAGATGATTGGTATAAGGATGTTGTTAATTATCTGCAGACATTGACATTTCTACTTGGTAGTTCTCATAACAGAATGAGGAGTATTAAACTACAAGCACAAAAGTATTACATTCAGAATAACAAATTATATTGGAGGCATCCGAATGGAGTATTATTACTCTATCTTTTCAAAAGGAGGTACCTGGAATAATTGAAGAGTTTCATACTGGCTTTTGTGGAGGGCATTTTGCACCTAAAGCAATTGTTAATAGCATAATGAGAGCAGGCTACTATTGGCCATCCATGTTCAGGGATGTACATCTATTTGTAAGAAAATGCCAGAACTGCCAAATATTTGATGGTAAGAAAAAGCTACCTGCAATACCTTTAAAACCTGTGGTAGTAGAAGCTCCTTTCACCCAATGGGGTCTGGACTTGATAGGAGAAATTAATCCAAATTCTTCAGGTGGTCATAGATGGATAATAACCGCTACTGACTATTTCACTAAGTGGGTAGAAGCTGCCCCATTGAAGAGATCAACCACTGAAGTAATTATCAGGTTTTTGGAGGAAAACATCTTAACTAGATTTGGAGTACCCAGGAAGCTAGTTATTGATAATGGAAGTAGTTTTATTTCATATGAGATGGTAGAATTCTGCAATAGATATAGCATTGAGTTGGCACATTCAGCTAATTACTATCCTCAAGGTAATGGCCTAGTAGAATCTTCAAATAAAAATCTTATTACCAGAATAAAAATATCTCTTGGAAAAATAAAAGGAGTTGGGACAATGAATTGAAATTTGCTTTATGGGTTGATAGGATTTCTATTAAAAGGGCCATAGGAAAAACACCTTATGAACTAGTGTATGGAGAAAATGCCTTACTCCCTCCATAGGTAGAAAGACCTGCTTTAGCCTTATTACTTCAAGACCACAAGAAGCTAGATAGCTTGCAAAGGAGAATGGATCAAATTGTCAAACTAGAAGAAGATAGAAGAGATGCTTTCAAGAGAATGACCCAAGAAACTCATAAAACAATTCAGGTCTTTAACAAGAAATCTAGAGGAAAGCCCTTTGCTGAAGGAGACATAGTGTTATACTGGGATCCAAAGAATGAAAAACCAAGGGACAAAGACAAATTGGAGCCAAAATGGTTGGGTCCTTATCAGATCATCCAAAAAATAGGCCATCATACTTACATGTTGTAAACCCTGCAAGGAGAAGAAATATAGTTTTCGATAAATGGCCAACATTTGAAAATGTACCATCCCTATGATGGGGATCAATTGATATGAACTATTTCTATCTACCAAAAATTTAAAAAGTATTTGGATTGATATTTGTGTCTGCCTCTACAAAATTTATGTTGTAGTACATTTTAGTCTATGTCAATGTTTTAGTTAGTAAGTTTTTGTTTTTAGGTATGATCATAAGTATTATCAGTTTGTTACTTTATCCAATATTTTAGGTGATTGGGCCAAAAGTTTTAGGTGATTAAGATTTTTTTGAGTCAAGTTATAAGTTTTAAACCACTTTGTGTGTATCCTTATGTAAGTCAGAAGAACGAGCATAGTTATAGTCAGCTTGAAATTGGTAGTCTATCACATCAAGAGGTCATCATGTGTGGTCAAGTCAATCAAAGATTCTGAGGTTCTCAAGAAAACTTCCACTCCTTCAAAGTCAAGCAGTTCTCTTGTCCCAGATAGAGCCTGTGTTGGGCTTCAAAAATCCCAACTTATATTTCACCCCTAGTTTTCAAAAGTTGGCAAAATTGAGTGTCTAGGTGATTATAGGATGTGGTGGTTGGTTCAAAAAGAGGGAAGTCTTGAGAGAGTCATATTGGTTCGAAGAAGGTCCCCATGGTCAGTAAGAGTATAGTTCTTGATTATTTCATGCTCAATCCATTCAAGGTGGTCCCTCACAAATTTGTTCCTACCATTTCTAGAATATCATGATTTCATCATGCATCTTCATTAAAGCCTTCGCTTCATCCCATAAACCTATACCATCATCCACCTATTCCTTTGAATCCACCTTCACCTATTAATAATCATCATGGTCAACCCCCATATCATTATATTAATGCACATTCAAAGCCTTCACTTCATATTACCATAAACACCTTATATCCATCTAAATTCATCCCATTAGACCATTATTATTCCAAGTATATTATATCATTTTATTAAATATATTATATCTGAATTTTACCTTATATTAAGTCATAGTCGCATCAAATACTAAGGTTAATAATTTTTTATGCCACCCCAATGTCCGCTAAGGCCACCCCTTTTAATATTTCATTATCTTCTTAGGCTCAACCAACAATTTAAAATCTCATAAGTCATGAACATTTGCTTGCCTAGAATGAAAATGCAAAATGTTGCCATGGCCCTTTCACTTTCCCTAAAGTCCTTAGGATAGTCACCAATCATCCATAAATCCATGTGATTTATTCAAATCCTCTATGTTTTCGAGGTTAACCTCTACATGGTAAACAATTCCTCCTTCAATCCCATGAGTATCTCGTTGCCTAAGTCTTATCTTTAGAAAATTCACACCCACTTCCATTTATTCCGAGTCCATAAATGTAGGCCTAAGGTTAACAATTCTCATAAATTTGAAGTAAAATTTTAATTGGTTTGTTAATCCTTAGTGGAGAGTAGTAATTGGCTTGCTAGCTAGCAACACAAGGCAATGATTGGTGGATGCTAAAATATGAATGAAGCCATACCATAGCGGGGGAGGACTAAAACTATTGGTTCAGTAGTCTACAATGCTTGCTAGCAGTTGTTCCGCTAGCTAGCAATGGGTATTGACGATTGGTTCGTCCTCTCTATAACCCCTGGCAATTGGTCATTGACTAGAAGTTAAAAGAGAGGCCACCACGATGATTAAGGATGAAGGAGATATACCCGATAACTTATAAAAGCAAATATTAAAAGAAAGAGAAAAGTTGACTAGTCCACCCACCAGGTTGGATAACTCATTGGCAATTGGCCCTCCATGACTCGGTGAAGAGCGACGATCGACCCGCTAAGCCCATAACTTGCTGGTGATTGGCTAGCATATGAGGACAAACAAGTTTTCCCCCTTAGCATTTTGTAGCATGGTGAGAACAAAATGAAGATGGCATAAATATTAAATTATTTATAAGGAAAACTTCTCATTGGTTTGCTGACTGGAAAGTCATTGGCGATTGGCCTACCATCATCATATTATGCAGCGATTGGTAGGCACCATAGGATAAATGAAGAAGCACCATGATGGAATACAATTTTGTACCATAGGTAGGATTGGAGAATATTAATAAAAGAAGGAAAATAGAAGACTAGATCAATGTAATTCTCATTGGCCCACCAAGCTATTAAACACAACAACGATTGGTCTGTTGGACACCGACGAAGCTGGTGATTGGTTCATGCTAAACAACGAATAGTTCCACCATGATCAAGTTAAGAGAAAATGCAAAGGTTTGAAGCTTTTATAAATTTACAAGGACCGTCCCTTTTTCACTTAGCCCTTGCATACTCCGAAGTTTTTATTATTTTATAAAATTATAATCTCCTAGGTAGTCATCTGTGCCCACACATTTCACCACCATCATGTTTATCGCCTAGGTTTGTAGGTTATTTTTTAATGAAATATATTACCATTCATTTCCTAGGAAATTAAGGCTTGCCCCACATGATGACGTCTCCACCCCTTTTTATACTTTGAAAACATTTTTCATCCTACCTAAATCATATGTTAATAAGTTACCCCCTTCTCCACACCATTTCTCCTAGCCTAAGTCAAAGTGTTTTCTTTTGTAATAAAATGAAAAGTAATACTATATCAGTTCATCATTCAGAAGAACGCTAAGCCTTGATGTAGACTAGCGATTGGATGACTCTAGTGGACAAGTAATTTCTTCCTCGACAAGTTATACCATGAAAGACACAAGGTTATGAAGCGTTAATTCTAATTGGTCCATCAACCTCAATGCTTGGGGATGATTGGCCAGTACTAGATGATAAAGAAGGCAACACCATGCTAACAAAGGTCAAAAGAAACCTAAAAGGTTACTTCATTGCATCATGAAGTAATGGAAACCCTCAATCCTCATGATGCAATGAAGTAACCTTTTGGGTTTCCATTGAATATAATTGAGAATGATTTCCATTGATTAGGATTAAGAACCACATGTAGCAAGACGATAGTGTATCCATCTTCTTCACATGTTATCAAATCCAATGCTCACTACAAATTCATCTAAAAAACTCTAGTCCACATGATCATAAGCCTCACAAACATTAAAATAATAGTTAGTTGTCTCTATCCTCTATTTTATTAAGTGAACCAGTTCATGAGCTAGTTAAACCCCATCTAGAATTTATTTTTCATCAATGAATATGTCTCCTTTGGGAGATATGATTTTGGACAAAATCAACTTTACTTTGTTTACCCAAATATATTTTAACAATTAAAGGATGTCTTTGCATAGAGAGATAGGGAAAAAATCTATAAAGTTTATGGGGTTATTACACTTTAGAATGAGTGTGATATGAATGATATTAAAATCCTTAAGGATCTTTTAGGACTTTCTACTTTCATTAAGGGATTATAGAATATCTTTCTCCATAATATCTAGTAAGTGTTGAAAAAAACCTAAAGGGAATTTATCAAGCCCTTGGAATTTATCTTTGTTTGTGAGGAATAATGCACTATGAGTCTTTGATGTTGAGATAACATCCGTTAAGATTTCATTTTTTCTTATCCAGTATCCTTGGAATGTGACTTTGAAAAAATTATCTACCCTTCAAATTTGTGCATGAATCTAGAAGCTCTCTTAAAAGGAAGTATCCACTCAAGAAAATGAATGAGATGTGGTTCACATGTTATGTAGCCATAGTGGAATAGCGAATTGGGTAATTATGTCTCCTTTGAGCCACAATTCTCGAGACTTTTCTCACCAAAAATTTCTTTGGTATAAATCTCCTTCAAGGTGTTTTTGCGTTGTTCCTCTACTAATAACTCATCTCTCGTGCTTGAAATTTACCAAGTATTATTTAGCATCAACAAGACCTCTTTTATCTCATATCTTTAGGTAAATGTATTAGCAAAAGTAGTTTTAAGTCACTCTAAGAGTCTTCTTAATATGAAATGGAGCTTAAAAGAGTTTTATACATTTTAGATCCCCTTGTCTTAAATATATGCCTTCCACCATTGGTCCATCAAGGAATAAAGGTTTTTGTCTTATAACCACATAGCTTCAAACTTAAAGATGAATCTTTATCTCTATGATTCCAGTGCAATATGGAGGAAGACAAGAGTATGGTTTTATACAAGGTTGAGATATTTTGAATTCAAAAACTACTTCATAGTCGATCCAATTGGCCTACAATAGAAAACTATCTAGATGCTTAGAAATGGCACTGAAACCTCTTCTTCTATTGGTCCACATGTAAGTCCCATTTCAAGTGGCATGTCCCATAGGGATGATTGTTGTACAAAGTCATAAAAACTTGTATAATTTTTTGTGTTATAATCCATCCTTGTCCTTATCATTCGAGATGATATTGAAATCTCTTTTGTGTACAATGAGTTGCCCTTCATGGGTTTTTAGGAAAATATTCATTTCATATAGACTCAAAGCTTGGCTATAGGGTTGCAAGGTTTTTCTTAGGCAATTAGGATTTTATTATTAGTCTTGTATGCTTTTAATTAAAGGTCCATCAGGTCTTGGTCAAGTTACCCATGGGAACTGAAGCACCAAAGAGTCTCTAAAAGCCAAAACTAAAAGTCATGTCCGAAGGGGTCACACTTGCCTTAAGTCTATTACTAGAGGCCTAAAAAGAAATGGGAATGATTAAATCAACCAAATATTCTAGGGTCCTCAAGAGAACTTTTAATATTTTAGATGAAACACTTCTCTTGTCCTAGACAGAGCCTGTGTTGGGCTTCAAAAATACCAACTTGGGTATCACCCCTAGTTTTCAAAAAGTTGGCACAAACCTAAATGTCTAGGTGATTATAGGATGTGGTGTTGAGTCCAAAAAGAGGAGAGTCTTGAGAAAATAATTCCAATTCAAAAGAATCATCATGGTCATTAAAGGGATAGGTCTAAGTCTTATAGTGCTTCATTCATTATATCCTTCATGAGTTCATCCCTAGCCATTCACTCATTCATAAGGTCATTATTTCCATATCATCACCCCTCACCATATTATCCATTTGATCCAATTTTAAGATTTGGTCCACTTTCATTACTTAGTCCATGCCCATTAAAAATACCATTTAATCCATTAATATTTTTATCTCATATAGTCCTGTTTACCCCATATCATTTAAAAGTCATGTTGCACCCTAGGTTAGACCATGGTCAAAAATACCATGAAATCGACCTTGATGAATTTTTTCTAAATCCTAAGCATTCAAGTCCACCTAGACACTTACCTTAATAATTTTCCAAAATAATTTGCTAAGGCCTAATTATCCTAAGTCATCATTATCCTTTTGAAACCCATCATCGATCCATTCATGACCACAATAAACCATTAGTGATAGCCTAAACCCAAAAATACACTATTGCTCATCCAAACCTGCCATCGTTGATCTATATTTGATAAAATATTTAAATTAGCGATCATGTAAAGCTTGGGTATAAAGAAAAATCAACTATCACTCTTGCAAAAGCCTTGTCAGTGATGCATCAATGACCGTTGAGTCTCATCAGGGATAGAATATCTTAAGTCCAAAGTGAGGGTCTCACCATCATTGGCCTAACCATTCCGTCTCCTGAAGAATTGTTATCACATCAAGTTAGTTTAAAAGTCTTTATCTTCTACCTGAAATCCCCATTATCGATCCATCAATGACCATGCATTCTTATAGACAACAATGTGAACCAAAATCCAGCTTATCGCTCATCTGAATACATTGTCACCGATCCATCAGTGATAGTCAATTCCCATAAATGGTGCCTTAACCCTAGGTCCTATAGCTCTTTGCTTGGTCTTCGCCTACCTAAGATAATAAGTGTAAAATTTTGCCTAAATAATAGCCCCCAAGTTTAAACTTAGTCTATCATAGATAAAAAGAGTGCATCACGAATCCATCAACAAAACCCTTTCTCCATCAATGACCACAAAAAGACTTAAAGCCTAGAAAAGTTATCCCTCATTGCCCTTGAGAAATTTATGTCACTGATCCATCAGCAATAATGTAATTCCATCAGTGACAAAGTTACTTCGAGTTATCCAAGGGTCAGGCCATCATTATCTTAGGTTTTTCCCTTCTCATCATGAATTGAAAAAACATTGTGTTTACCAAGCCATCTACCCTAAGTATTTTTGAAAAATATAAGGGTTCGTCTATCATTGATCACTTTCCTCTTTCGTTCATCTATCAATGACAATGTAAATTCATCAACAACCAAGTTTAGTCATCACCCTTGAAAAAGCATTGTCATCGATTCATCAACGATAATCCCATTGAATCAACGATAATGTATTTCATGTACTCTTCATCGCTCGTCAAGGAAGCCCATCAGTGATGCATCAGTGATAAGAAAAATGAAGAGCAACAAAAGTATCAATGACTCAAATTATTTTAGAAAGATCAATGGTGTATACTTAACCTAGAAATGTGCAGGGCAAATTGTTCAAGATTGACACAAGGTATGAAGGAGTGAATGAACTAAAATCCAAAAGCAATGATCCAATGTAAGGTGGTGAAATTACAAAGCATCCCAAGATGGACATATCTCTTTGAAGCATGTGAATATCAACAAATCACTCAAGGTAAGTTTTAAAATTATGGTTGTAGTAAAGTGCAAAAGCCTAAGTAAGAGTAGAATAAGCACCATCAACTTGAGGGTGTTCAAAAGATAAGCAACGAAGCCTAACAAACTTGAAAATTGCTCAAAGGAGAAAGTACTAAACCACGTGAGTAAAATTCACCATACAAGCTGAAGACATCAAAGACTATACTAAGAAAGGTAAGCTTATAGAATGAGTAACTCAAAGGAAAAACTCGATGCAGGTTTGAGATATCCAGATCCATTCGTATCTACACAACATGATGCTACCACCATTAACTGAAGAAATGGATGATCTCAATGTGGCTTTGTATGAAGGTAGTAGGAGAAGTAAAGAATTTAGTAGCAAGGATGGCCTAGAACGTGCAAAAAATAATGATCATAAAATATCATTAGCAATGTAAAAACTTCCTATGTTTCATCACTAAGACGTAGAAGGTGCAGTAAAAGAAGAAAATGCTGAAGCCTCAGCTTATTTTCGACTTTGGAAAGATACAAGCACCTCTACAAAATATAGTTACAAAGGTATCACCCCGATGGAGTATAGTTATGGAGGTACACCTTTATTATCATTCCTCTCATTTTGTACACCTCCAGATCTTATTTTCCATTATGTATTTCCTCTCATTCCTCTTTGCCCTTCTCTTTCTAGGCATTCTCTCTTGATCACCATCGTTGTTCATTCCACAAAGAGCCATCTCACCACCATTGTCTATAGTATTCTATGTCCATTGTGCCCAATTGTTCCCACCATCATCCATGTTTTCCATTCTATTTCATTTCATTGTGTTTTTATTTTCTCCCTTCACTGTCATGTTGGATCCCCCTCTACTTCATCTTACAACCATATTTGCATCAACCCTAGTCAAAAATCATCAAAAGATAAAGATACAGATGACTAGGATAATAGTAATAAAGGAAATATACATAAATTTACCTCTTGTACTAATTATAAGGCATGATAAAATGCTTGGCCCACCACTATTGAGATCTCCCTTCAAAGTAAAAGTAGTTAGAGTTAAAGAAGTTGAAGAGACAAGTTGTAGTAACAGGCGATGCAACCTTGAACAAACAACTTTTCAAAAATTTTGACAGTTGGCATTAATTGGGTTTTTCTATAACAAACTTGGGAAGCCAAAGAGACACAGGACCAAGAAGAACATACGTGGTTGAACCAGGACCAAGTATTTGTAGTAGATTTTAGATAGCCCGATTATAAAAGAAGCCAAAGTGGTCAAGCTTCATCATCAAGGAATGACGTAGTGAGCTTGTGTGAGGTATTCTAAGTGTCTCTGTGAGAATTATTATATTTTCCCATGTTTTTCTTTATTTTTACCATTTTCTCAAATTCTTCCCACCTTTGTGCAGGTATTATCGAAAGTCAAGTAGTCTACCTGAGATGATTTCCAAGAGCTGCTTCAAGGAGCCAGAGTCTATTTGTCACTAGAATTAGGATAGTAGATAATAGTTCCCTTGTTACATTATTTCAACGGGGTGAGCTCTGTATTGTATTCTTTGAAAGACCTATGCAATTTACTGGGATTTGTCATTGTAAATTTGAATATAATACAAATCATCTAGTTTCTAATTTCTGGCATATTTAGTGCAATGTGTGTGTGTGTTTTCTTATATGTATATTACATTATTTTAATTTGTAGGCAACATTTCCATCATTGATTTAAGAATCCATGATGATTGTGATATTCGAATGAATGTGGGTTTATTAGTTTTTGTTTTCTTTTCTCTTTGTTTCATGTGAACGATTAAAATTTTCTATGATAACCCAAATGGACAAATCATCGGTCTGCTTTAACTTCTACAATGCTTTCATTTTATGCTTAGTCATTACTTTTACACATTAATAATATATTAAAATTTGGTTGAGCATATTTGTTTTAGAAATATCATTATAGGCTCATATTAGGGTGTCCAGACCTGACCTGTTTAGCTATCAAGCTATCCGAGAACAAAGTGGTGAGTCTACTAGAGCTCTCATATCTACTTGTGGGTCTTAGAGAATTTGAATAGTGTGATAGATCTTAAGGATATTCAAAATTTTCCACAACATACACCTTGTATGGAAGTGCCACAAGAGGGATCGTAGCAGTACCTTGAAACCTCTATGACGAAGCCATTGTAACCTTCTCTATTTAAACAAAAAAATTCTCCTCATATGTTCTTTGGTAGCATTCACCCAACCCTCTTAAAACAACTTCCCCTCGATTTTGAATTGCTTCTCTCATACTATCGATTACTTATTGGTCTCTCATGGTCCTACTTGTTGGGTTGCACTATCCAACTTGGTTCATACCCCTAATTTTTGGAACCATCAAGTCAAGATGTCTAGGTGATTTTAGGGTACAATGGTCATTTCAAAAATTGCAATGTCATGAGAAGGTTACATTAGTCCAAGGGGTCTTCATTGTCATGGAAGGTTTAGGTTAGTGTCATGTTGGTTACTAAAGGAAAATTAAATTTTCAGAGGATCTCCTTCACAAATTCATTCATCCACTATTCATTATTCCATAAAATTATCATTTCAAATCCCATCCATTATCACTAAGGCCTTGCCACCGCCCTCTTTCCATTCCATTTTTCATAAATTCACACATTATACTCCATTATTTTATGAAGTCCCCATTTACTCCATATATTTAACCCTTATCATTTTTATACATGTACACATATTTCATTACACTCCCTTCACTAGATCATAACCCTATAAAGCATTCCTTCATATCCATCCAAATTAGGGCCCTTTCTATCCATTATCATCCAAACCTTAATTTCAAAGAAAATAAATCACCCATGTCATATCCTTTAATTTCCATACCCATAAAGTTTATTTCCTCTAAAACACATGTCATACCATTATTATGCCCTTTACACGTTGTTTAATGAGTTTATTAAACCCATTTTTGCCTAAGTTCTAGTCCAAATATTTTCACCATTTTTCCTAAGGTCCATGGTCACCCTCCCATTCAATTTATAATATCTGCATGGTCTAAAGGTCTATCTTTTCCCAAGGTTTTAACAAGCCCTCTAAGTTAGATCGACCACCCCAAGCGAAGCCATCTTATTAGAGCAGATAATCCAGGTGAACAAAGCCCATTGGTCAATAATTAAAAAGAAAAATCTCCAACCTTTTCCTAAGGTTTTGAGGGTCATGACTTTCCCCTTTTTCGATCCCACATTGCTTTGCTAAAAAAAATAAGTCTAGCTCGGTCCTACCATCCAACTACACCTCATTGGTTGACTATCTTAGCCAATGATATCCCATTGGCTCGGGTATATAGACCAATCATTTCCCATTAGCTCGAGCGAAATACCCGATCGTGCCTCATTGGTTGTGTTATAATTTTATTTTTCATAAAGTTCACAAGGGTCCAGCTCACATAAAACCTTTCCCCCTTTGGTCCAAAATAAAGATACTTTAACCTTAGAAAATTTCACACTTTGTAAAAGTTCCCAAACCCTAAGTCATCTACTCAATTTCTACTGGCTAGGCTCTCTCGATTGATTACATCCCATTGGGTGATTATCTCAGCCGATAATGTTCGATTGGTCAAAGGTCATAAAAGAAATATTCTAGTATTTCCTAAGTCTAAGGGTTTGAACCGCATGAAAAATAATCTCTCTTTTAGCTAGGTTGTTCCCCCTGATTCCATCCTATTAGTGCAAACTACAAGGTTTCCTAAATCCCATTGGCCACTAAAAAAATCAATTTCCACTGCTAAGGTTGACAAGGGTCTGTTCTACATGATAAGTATTTATCCCCCTTCAATGGAAAATATTTTCTTTGAAAAGGTCTTGTCTAACCAAAGTAAAAAAAAAAATTTCCTAGCTCGACCATATCATCCGACTACACCCCGTTGGTCGACTATCTCAACCAATGACATCCCATTGTTCAGAAGCCAAAGAGAGCAAATTGTTGTATTTTTCCTAAAGTCTCAAGGATCGGGCGCACATGAAGTTTGTTTTCCCCAATATAAACCTCACACATGTTACTTATTAAAAATATTTAGGTGATCATGCTTTTACATAAGTCCTCATTTTACTGTCATCTAAATTATATCTCATTTGGTCGGCTGTCCTAGCCAATGATATCCTTTTGGCTCAAAAAAGAGGTAAGTTTACCTCCTCATTTGAAAAATTAATCTCTAATTCTAAATTTTTATCGACATAAAATAAGTGGCCCTCGTTGATATCCCATTGGTCTCTCATCCTAACCGATGACACCCCATTAGTTTGGATAAAGGAAACAAGGCCATTCGATTTATTGTACAACTATAAAGGTAATACTTTTATTTTCCCTATGTCTAAAGTCCCATGCGCATATAAACATTCTTCATTTTGGTTAAAGAAAATATTTATCATCTTCGCACCCAAAATTTTTCATTTAATCTTTAGCTCAACTATTCCATCCAATTTCAAAGCCCTAGGCTTAGGTCCACATACATGAAAATCACCCTACCTAAACCTTCGCCTGACTAATTTTCCTCAACTACATCATTCAATCACATTCCATTAGCTTGGGTAGGAGAGGTGAAAGTGCCAGATTGGTTAGGATTTATCAAGGTTAATTTTTCCAAAGGTGTTAAATCCCACCATACCCTCAAGATGATCTTTTCCTAAGGGCCCATCCTTATGATATATCTTAAAAGCATCCAAAGCTAAGATTTTCAAAGCTCTTATTGAAATAAAGTCACCATAACTCCATTGGTGTGACTATCATAAGCGCACACTTTTGATTGGTTCGATTGTATCATGTGAATGAGCCCGATTGGGTCATTTTTATGAGATTTAGTTTTTGGAATCCTGAGGTCCTATATTTTGAATTATTGCCCATCCATTTTCTGTAAAAAGCTTATCGTAAAACATACTTCTCAAGGGTCAATACAAATAAGAGATAAACCTCCTTTTATGGTCTCCATCACCACTCCTAGGTCCCCGTAACCACTCCTAACATCATTATCAGTCATCCCTCCCATGTTTGAAAAGTTTCATAATCAAATTGTATTTTCTAAAATGGACTTTAATTAATATTAAATTCCATGTGATCCAGATGGACGATGCGGGTAACTTTGCATGAGACAAAGAACTTGTACCCCATGGGAGGATTTGTAACTACTTTTAAAATGAAAATTTATTTTCTTTTAAACTAACACCTATAGTAGATGGGGCCAAAGCCAAGATAATCTTTAGCTCAACTATTCTATCCAATTTCAAAGCCCTAGGCTTAGGTCCACATACATGAAAATCACCCTACCTAAACCTTCACCTGACTATTTTTCCTCAACTACATCATTCGATCACATTCCATTAGCTTGGGTAGGAGAGGTGAAAGTGCCAGATTGGTTGGGATTTATCAAGGTTAATTTTTCCAAAGGTGTTAAATCCCACCATACCATCGAGATGATATTTTACTAAGGGCCCATCCTTATGACATATCTTAAAATCATCCAAAGCTAATATTTTCAAAGTTCTTATTGAAATAAAGTCACCATAACTCCATTGGTGTGACTATCATAAGCGCACACTTTTGATTGACTCGATTGTATCATGTGAATGAGCCTGATTGGGTCATTTCTATGAGATTTAGTTTTTGGAATCTTGAGGTCCTATATTTTGAATTATTGTCCATCCATATGCTCTAAAATGCTTACCATAAAACATACTTGTCAAGGGTCAATACGAATAAGAGCGAAACCTCCTTTCATGGTCCTCGTCACCACTCCTAGGTCCCCGTAACCACTCCTAACATCATTATCAGTCATCCCTCCCATGTTTGAAAAGTTTCATAATCAAGTTGTATTTTCTAAAATGGAATTTTGTTAATATTAAATTGCATGTGCTCAAGATGGACGATGCGGGTGACTTTGCATGAGACAAAGAACTTGTACCCCATTGGAGGATTTGTAATTTCTTTTAAAATGAAAATTTATTTTCTTTTAAAAGCCAAGATTTGCAATGGTACATGTGACAAAATATGATGACCAGTTCAGAAGTAGATCTACAAAAAGGACCAATTTCCTAGTTTCACGTACGAAGACAACTCATAAACCAATCATGAAGCATAATGAGGCCACCGTGACCGTTAATGGTAGTTGTTGGCAAGGACACGGTTGAAAGGTGACAAAAATCAATTGCATAATTTAAAAAGTTTGGTTGAGATCATTAAAAAATCATACGCTCAGGATTACTATTAATATCTACTAAAATCCTTCAATCTCACTTATATTTGGTACTTAAAATGAAAGGGTGAAGACATGAGAGAATTACAAAAATAGTGTACTCTAGTAGTAGAAAAAGAGCACTAAATATAGCCATGGTCTTATGTAACTCAGTGCATAAATTTTCTCTCTCGTTGATCGTAGAAAATATCAAAGAGTTCACTAATGGTGTGCCTTATCAGTAGCTCAAAATAAAGGCATTGACCATCTATATAGAGGTATTTATAAAGCTATTAGGGCCCAATTTAGAAATTACTCTTGTGCAAAATTGGTAGATAGAAGAGCAGGTGATATTTACCTATGAAGAGAAGAATGATGCTTACAATAATCACCCTAGTTGTTAATGGGTTTGTTTGGTAGAGCATGGAGAGATAGAGATTTAAAAAGCCCTTACTAAAATCGGTGGACCTATAATCTAGCAAAATTAATATGTACTAGTGTATTTTTCTTCACACCTCCTGTCATGGCTCAGCGTGGTGTATGATCCTAACTCTCGAGCATTTAAAGACTTTGCCATCCGGTAAACTTTCAAAATTACTCTTGAGAAGATTGTAAAGTTATTTGGGTTGAACAAAGCTACACTACCTCTAGATAGAAAGGTATCAAAAATTCAATCCCACCATCTTATTGGTACTTATTTTTATCCTAAAATTTTCAATAACAATGCACAAGTGTCATATCTATTTTCTATTCATAATTTAGAATTACACCCTTGGGTTAGATACTATGCTGATATGATTAACGTAACAATGGAAGAACGAGATTTGAATTGGGTAGCTAGAGAAGTACTATATTTGGTGAGTTAGTGTAATAGAAGAAATCAACCTACCATGTGTAGATGAAAACAATAATTAAGCGATACAATGGCTAAAGAGTTCGTAGAATTGCATAAAGTCATTGCCCAAAAGAGAGAGACAATACCTCAATTTTCACATTGCTCTTTCCTTATACATGTGATTATGGTATACATGAACAAGCATTTGATTTATAAGTGGAGTGTTTTACGAAGAAGTGGTCCAATATAGACTTTCATGGATACATGAGGGTTGGTCTAACCATACTCAGTTTATCAGTGACTTTCTCCCAAAAATTCATGAGAGGCTTTGTGGTTATAAACTCAATAGAATGGGTAAAGGAATAGCCACATTCTTGACAAAAAATCTAGCAAGAGACTATTTTCTTATAGAAAATTTCAATTTCATTAGGATCTATGGAGTCAAAATATATCCCAAAGCACTTTCACACCATTAATTCTCCCCATTCATCTTGAAGAACTATAGGATCTAATATTGAAAATCACAAAACAAGAGCCTGAGGAGATTGAAGTAGTTATGGAGATTGTAGAGCCTACTATTGCATAACTAGAAATACCTTTAGTAGAGCCATCTATTACTAGCTCATAAGACACAAGTAAAGGAAAGAAACCTAGCTAGTAATCTCAAAAATGGTATAAGCAATAATGGACCCCAGGAAAAAACATGAGTTGGCTAAAAATTTGCTATAGAAATTAGACCCAAGTCCATAATAATGAACCAAAAAGAAATATTTATTTCTAAAATTATACAAAAGAATATTGAGTTGGCTAGGGGAATGGTAAATTTGTTCTAGGAATACAAGTTGGTATCCAAAGATCCAGCCACCTCACCTGAACATAAGAGACCCATAATTGAGGGAACCACACAGTCTAAGAGCTTCACTCTTACTAGAATGGAAGAGGCTGTAGTTTTTAACTCTAATGAAGAAGAACAAATTCAAGAAATGGAGCAAGGAAAGGATCCAAGGAAAATGTAATATACTATAAAGGGACTGGTGAACCTTAGACTTCAGCTGAGTCTCTTATGACAATACATGCAACCATTACTATGGAAACAATTATAGCCATGCAGGTGGACCCAACAACCCAATTAGCATCAATCCAATGCCAAGAAGATCCATTGACTTTTGTTAAAATGCAGGCTCAAGCACAAGTGGCTCCCAAAAAATATTTATAAGAGAAATCAAGAGTTGATTGCTAAGATTAATAAATTACAAGTGGAAAAAGATCAAGAGTAAGAGGAGAATCAAAAATTGCAAGTAGAGGTTAGTAAATTACAAGGACAAATATCTCAAGACTAGGCTAAAAATCAGTTTGACAATGCTAGTTTTGTTAGAGGATACAAGCAAGAATTAATTAAAATAACTAAAGAGGTGAAAGCCCTGCCAAAGATAATCAAGGATCTGGAAAAAATTACAAATATCACTCAAGCTGCAAAAAATTTGCTGTGGAACACTGGTCAAAGGGTGTTGGCCATTAAATTTGTTTACTTGAAATACAAAGAGGAATACAACCAAATTTTTAATAGACATGTTAGTACTACAGGCAGATAGAGTCGTGATTGTCAAGCTGAATTCCAAAAAGTATGCATTTACATCCATGAAAAACCTTACTGGGAGAATTACCTATAGGATATGGAAGAGTTGATAAAAGAAATAGACAACAAAAGAAAATAAGGATTGCACCCTCCTTGGAGAATTTGACTTAGAAGATAACTTGGATGAATTGGTAACAAAGAGAATAGAGGAATTTGACTGTGGTAAGAAAAATAAGCAAAAGTTGGAAAAACAGTTGAATCATGTAGTTCAAATGTAGTTAAGTTTACTAATAAGAATGATGTAATATTCATAAAATATATTAACTGGCTAATGGGCATTGAGTATGAGATTAAATTCAACATCCTCCTTTTGTGATGAGGCATGGGGTCAAATTACCAATATTTTAGGTATGACATTGCCAAATTAAGACATAGATGACAAGGTTGTTGTTGGGTCCACCTCTAAAGCAGACACATGAATAATATCATAAACATGAAAAAATTAATTTGTTGAATTATAATTGTTTCCTCTTCAAGGTAGTTAGGATTAAAGAATTTCAAGCACCAAGGATGGGTGATAGTTGAACCCATTTTTGGGATAGGTAGTAGATTTCTCAGTTTTGGATAGCTTGTGATAGCTCATGTTTCACTGTAATACACCCAAGCAAATGAAGGGCTCAGGAAGCTCAAGGTGGATAGACTTACCCAAGTATTTGTAATAGAATTCAACACTTCAAATTATAAAAGGAGGCATCTAGAGCCAGATTAGGCATCAAGCACCTACATAGCAAAATTCTGTGAGGTATTCTTGTGTCTTAGCTGGTCAATTATATTTTTCTTGTGTTCATCCTAGTTTTCCCAATTATCATTTCTTGTCCATTTGTGTAGGAATTACTAAGAGTAAATCCAGACTATTGAGGATATTCCCAAGATCTGGATCAAAGAAGTTGAGGATTCAATGTCATTGTTATCAGAACAAAGAATCATATCCTCCTGTTACATCATTTGAATAGGGTGGATATTGTATTAATTTTTGAAAGAGAACCTAGCACCTTTTTGGGCTCTGCTATATAATTGTTTGAAACAATATTAATACAACTCAACTTCTTCTCTCTACCAATTTGATGTCCATTGGATGTTGTGTAACTCTTTTATATATTACATGATTTGAATGTATGGAGGATATTTTATATCATTGGCAAGATATTTCTATGTGTTACATAATTTGAATGAATGTAAGTATTCCAGTTCATTATTTCTTCTTCTTTTTGAGTCATAGATTTATCAATATCACTACAGTTGCCCACTGGATAAGACACTCGTCTAATTATTTAAGTTAAGGTTAGGATCTATTGTAAATTTCTTGGTCACTATTAAATTCGTACAATTCACAAAATTTGGTTGAGTTAAGAAAATTAAGAGTCAGTCATTAATTAAGCTCATAATGGGGTACCCTGAGCCAACCTGGCCTTTTAGAGTTTAAAAAATTTCAGGTTGAAGAGACAATTTTACCAGAGCTTGCAAATCTGTTTGTAATAAAGGAAATTAGACAATGTGACAACAACATACAAAGGATGTCTACATTTCCCACAATACTACCTTAGCCTTTGTCAAATATTCCTCTCCTTGTAAGTGTAGACACATAATTTTGGCATACATACTCATGATTGTTGAACTCATCAAGCTTGGTGTGTGTCCATTGGATCTGTTGCTTTGAGGACGTAAGTGCTTGGGAGTGGTCTTGTTTACACAAAAACTTGTTGTCTTAGTTTAACTTTAGACCATCCACTATTTTCTTCTCATCAATTTTGTCATTTTATTTGATTTTTTTGTATTCTGGAGGTAGTTTAATCTAATGTTCGCATAATTAATTAGTCATTTGTTATCTTGTAATTGTCATAGTCTTTTCGCTTTGGATCTTCAAAAAACCTTTATTATCAACAATTTTATTTTTTTATCTGATATTTGTTAATGGTTATGAAGAATAAATCTTGCATGTTTTTACATCTATCATTTGCTTTCAAACTTTCCATAAAGGAAACAAGGGTGTTATTTTATAACCAAGAAGATTTAATGCTTTGTGTTTGATCTTAGTAGATCCCTAAACACTAATTATAGTTGATATTTATTCTTAGATTATCTTTTTTCTCTATTTGTAGGAAAATGTGATGCTACTAGGGCTAAACTAGAGCATCAAATTTTGGTCCATTCATATTTCATACGTAGCCCACTAATCACTTGAATTTAGGTGTATATGTGCCTTGTCCTGTATTCATCTTGTAATAAAGTCTCTCTCCACGTAGAATAATTTTTATCTCCATTTTTCTAATATCATAGTTATTCATTTTATAAAAAAATTATAGTATAGAATATGTAGAAAGGGGAATATTTTGTGTTGATTTGTAGGCATTTAGATCCATGATGCATATGGTTGCATTAGGATAGACTCTTGCATGTTGCATTTTATTTTTTAGTTTGCTGCTAGGAAAAATAAAGAAGAAAATTCAATTTTAAATCATACGAAGGAAAAGAAGCTTATAATCTAGAATTTGTTTGTTGTATCCTTTGGTTACCCACATTCCTTCTTGTTATTAGATTTTAATAAGTAGGTCAAAAATCGTAGTAAACCCCAAATTTAAGTGTTCGTAAATGAATACATAAAATAGAGCCTTTGAGCTTCGTATACTATATGTTTGTATTGTACCCATGTTGAGGTAAGGAAGGATACCCTTTTACCTTCCTTACATTTAGTGAACCTATAATGAAAACCTTCATGGGTGTCCAAGATTCCTTTTGATCGTGCCTTCACCCTTCACCTCTTTCAATGACCCCTCTTCATACGACACCTGCCTATACAATAGGTCCTTGTACGATATCTCCTTGTACCACATCTCCTTGTACAACACCTCCTTGTACATCACCTCCTTGCATGCGACTTCCTTGATTGATAAAGTCCTTATACGACACCTCCTTATACGATAGATCCTTGTACAATACTTTTTATGACACCTCATTATATGCCACATATTTTATAGGTCTTTGTATGGTACCTCATTGAACAACACCTTCTTGAATGACCATTCTTTATACGACATCTCCTTGAATGACACCTCATAGATGCCTCCTTTAATGAAACCTTCTTATATGATAGTGTCATTGCAAAATTTAAGGAAGCGCACTAAAACTTCAATATTGAAGCCATTGGAACCTCCATTGTCTGAATGAAATTTTTCTTCGCATTTGGACTTTGGTATCATTCACTTGTTTCATTTACAAAAATTCCACTCAACTTCGAATTATTATTGTCTTACTATTGATGACTTTCTATGATGTTTATGTCGTAGTCTCTAACGGACATTCTTGTCCTTGTACAACATCTAATTATATGTTATATCTTTGTATCATATATCCTTGTATGAAACCACCTTGTATGACATCTCTTTGAATGGCACCTTGTATAGAACCTCATACGACACCTCCTTCAATGATATCCTTGTACGATACTATGCTCGTGGGGTTGAGGGTAGCACTTTGAAACCTTATTATTAAAGCCATTGAAACCTTCATTGTCTATATAAATTTTTTCTCCTCATCTATACTTTGATAGCATTTACCCAAACCATTTAAGCAACTTCTCCTCAACTTTGAAATACTTCTCTCTTGTTGTTGATGACTACTTTTTAACCTTTGACAATATTGTCTTAGTCTTTGAAGGACATTTGTCTCCTTGTATGTCACCTTTTAGGACACCCCTTTGTATAAAAAATCCTTATGCGATACCTCTTTGTACAACACCTTCTTGTTACCACCTCTTTGAATGATAGGTCCTTGTACGATAGGTCTTTGTATGGTAAGTCCAAGTACAACACTCCTTGTATGGAAGGTGCTTATTTGGTACCTTCTTGTATGATATGTGTTTGAATGAAACCTTGTTGTACGAAAAACCTTTGACAAACATTCCTCTCCATGAATGACACCTCCTTGTATAGCATCTCCTCCTATACCACATCCTTGTATGGCACCTCCTCCTATACCACCTCCTTGAATGACAACTCCTTTTATAGTAGGTCCATGATGGATATTCCTCTTCTTGTAGGACATCTCCTTGTACATAATTTCCTTGTATGACACTTCTTTATATGACACCTCTTTGAATGACATGTCCTTGTACAACACCTCCTTATACAACAAATACTTTTATAGAATGTCCATATAGGACAAGTCCTTGTACAACACCTCTTTTTACAATACCTTGAATGACACATCCTTGTACAATAGGCCATTGTACAACATCTCCTTGTATGTCACTTGCTTATAGAGCACCTCCTATGGCAAGTCCTTGATGGACAGTCCTCTCCTTGAACAACACCTCCTCGTACGACCTATTTGAGTTGTACTCCTTGTACGACATCTCCTTTCATGATACCCTCCTTGTACGATGTCTCTTTGTATGATAGGTGTTTGTATAATTTCTCTTTGAATGACATATTCTTTTACAACCTCATCAAATGGTACCTTATCATATGACACCTCCTTGGACGTTAAGTCCTTATACGACACATCCTTGTATGCCATTTCCTTGAATGATATATCCTTGTACAACACCTCCTTGTACGACAGGTCCTTGTATGACTCCTTGTATACTACCTCCTTGTATGCCACCTTCTTCAATGATAGGATATTGTATGACCTCCTTGTATGACATATTCTAGTATGACACCTTGTATAACTCTGTGTATGATACCTCCTTGTATACCACCTCCTTAAACAATAGGTCTTTGTACAGCACCAACTTATACGATAGGTCCTTGTACGACTCCTCTTTATATTCTACCTCCTTATATGCCATCTCCTTAAATGACAAATCCTTATACGACACCTCCTTATATGGAATATCCTTGTATGACACATCCTTTTACAATACCTCTTTATACAACATCTCCTTATATGACACATCTTTGAATGACACTTCCTTATATGGCACCTCCTCATATGACACCTTCTTGAATGGCATCTACTTGTACCTAAGTGTCACTACAGGGTTCACGACAACATCCCAAAACCTCTAAATTGAAGCCATAAAACCTTTATTGTCTAAAAAAAATTGTGTCCTTGTTTATACTTTGATAACATTCACTTGATCTACTTAAACAACTTTCTCTCAAAATTGAATTGCTTCTCTCTTGCTCCTTATGATTGCTTCTTGGCCTCTAACGGTCAAGCATCAGCTTTTGATAAAATTTTCTCTCTTTGTACAACACCTCTTTGTATGATAGGTCCTTGTACGACATCTCCTTGTACCCTGTGGGAGAATTTGTAAGTGCTTTTAAATGAAAATTTATTTTCTTTTAAACATGTATGGAGGATGAGACCAAAACCAAGATTTGCAATGGTACGTGTACCAAAATCTTATGACCAGTTCATAAGCAGATCTACAAAGGTTGGTTATCTAGTTTCACATACAAACATAGCTCATCAGCCAATCATGAAGTGTAATGAGACCACCGTGATCGTTAAGGGTAGTTGTTGGCAAGGATATGGTTGAAAGGTGGCAAAAATTCATTACATAATTTAAAAAGTTTGGTTGAGATCATTAAAAACTCATAAACTCAAAATTATTATTAATATTTGCCAAAATCCTTTAAGCTCACTTATAACCGATACTTACAATGAAAGGTCGAAGATGTGAGAGAATTACAAAAAACCAGTACACTCTAGTAGTAGAAAAAGAACATAAAATATAGCCATGGTCTCCTCTAGCTCAATGCAGTAGGTTTCTCTCTCGTCGGTCTTAGCAAAAATTGAAGAGCTCACTAACAATGTGTTTTATCAGTAGCTCAAAACAAAGGTGTCGACCATCAATATAGAGGCATTTGCAAATAAATTAGGGCCCAATTTAGATATTACTCCTGTGTAGTAGTGGTGAATAGAAGAGTAGGTGATATTTGCCTATGAAGAGACGAAGGATGCTTACAGTCGTCACCCTGGTTAATAATGGGTTTGTTTGGTAGAGCATGGAGAGAGAGATTTAAAAATCCCTTATTGCAATTGGTTGACTTCTAATATAGTAAAATTAATATGCCCTAGGGTGCTTTTTTCTTCAAACCTCCTATCATGCCTCATCATGGCGTATTATTCTAAGTCTCGAGTGTTTAAAGACAACCAATTGGTTAACTTTTAATATTACTCTTGAGAAGATCACAAAGTTGTTTGGGTTGAACAAAGCTATGCTGCCTTTGAATAGAAAGATACTGGAAATTCAATCTCACCATCTTATTGGTACTTCTTTTTATCCTAATTTTTTCAATAATAGTGCACAAGTGTCATATCTATTTCCTATTCATAAGTTAGAATTACACCCTTGGGTTAGAGACTATGCTGATATGATAAACATAATAATGGGAGAATGGGATTTGAATTGGGTAGCTAGAGAAGTATTGTATTTGGTGAGTTAGTGTAATAGAAGAAATCAACCTACCATGTATAGATGGGAATAAGAATTAAGTGACACAATGGATAGAGGGTTTGTAGAATTGTAGAAAGCCATTGCCCAAAAGAGAGAGATAATACCCTGGTTTTCACACTACTATTTCCTTATACACATGATTATGGTACACATGAACAAGCATTTGATTAATAAGTAGGGTGGGGTTAACAAAGAAGTGGTCCAAGATAGACTTTCATGGATACATGAGGGTTGGTCTAGCCATACTCAATTTATCAATGATTTCCTCTTGTTGTGGAAAATTTTGATATCCTTAAAAGATGGTTGTCATGCTATCAAAACTTTCTAATTCACAATGAGATATGTGGGCTCTGGTAAACCCACCTCTTTAACCTAATACTACTAGATCCTTAAGGATGCAGGTTAGGTCTGGACACCCCACATAGAGCCTGATTAATTATGATTTTTTGTCTTCCTAAGCTCTACCATATATGACAAATTATAAGGGAATTTTATTTATGACCAAGCTTACTGAATAATTTCAAGCTTTAACCTCCAAATAGATTGGTCCTTTATCTGTTGGACGCTGTAGAAAATTTTAATTAATTCCATGGAACATAGAGAAAAAAGAAATAACTGTCAGAGCTACATCCATTCAAATATCGCAATCAATATAGGTCTTAAATAGGTGAAGGAAAGCATTATTTGTGGATTCAAATTATGTAAAACATAAAAAAAATAACATAAACACATTGAGACAACATATGCCAAAAAGTAGAAGCCTGGATTTTGTATTATATTCAATTTAATATGATTACAATAACAGAGCCTAGCAAGGTGCTTGGGTCTCTTAAAGAACACAATACAAGATTCACCCTATTCAAATATCATAACAAGGGAATTCTGATCTATTGTCCTAATTATAGTGACATATAGACTCTGGCTCCTAGAAATGATCTTAGGTGGTTAGGTCAACTCTTGACAATTCCTGAACTGAGAAATTAAGAAAATAAAGAACATACAGGGGAATACAACAAACTTAAACAAAACACTTGAAATACCTCTTTGATAAAATTTTGCAATGGTAGCTTGATGATGAATCTTGGTCGCTTCAACTCCTTATGTAGCTTGGCTATCCAAAATCTGTTATAAATGCTTGGTCCTGGTTCAACCACGTGTATTTTTCTTGACCCTATGTCTCTTCGGCTTCCTGAGTATGTTACAACAAAAACCAGTTGATGCCAACTGTCAAAATTTCTATCAGGCTACTATTTGTTCAAAATTGTATTGTCCACTACTGCAACTCATATTTTCAAATTTTTCAACTCTATCTGCTTTTGATTTGAAGGGGGCTCTCAAACTATGGTGGGCGAGGCATTTGACTATGCCTTATATTTTGTGCAAAAGATAAAATTATATATATATTATTTCTATTTATCCTAGTCATCCAATTTTCTATCTTTAACTGGACCTAGACTATGTTCAATGTAGATATATTTTTAAGGTGAAACAAATGGAGACTCTCGATGTGACGGTGAAGAGAGAAAAGAAAAAAAATGACATAACAAAATAGAATAGGAAACAATATGGATGAGTGTGGGAATAGTTGAATACATTGGATGTGGAAGGCTACAGACAATGGTGGTGAGATGGTACTTTTCAAGATAAAACATGATAACAATAAAGAGAGAATGCCCAGAAATAGGAGGGCAACAATGCATTTACAAGTGAGAAGGTGGAAGCAATGCTAATGTTCTAGGAATAGGAAAAAAAATGGAATGAAAAACGAGATCTAGAGGTAAAAAATTAAGGAAACTAGAGAAAACAAAGTACCTCCATAATTATACTTTGTCGGGGTGATACCTCTGCAACTATATTTTGTCAAGGAGCTTGTATCTTTCCAAAGCAAATAGAATGTTGAAGCTTCGATATTTGCTTCCTTTTGCTACACCTTTTGTGTATTTTAGTGATGATACACAAGAATTTATTAAAATTTTCATTATTTTATTTGAATTTCATCTTTTGCACACTTCGACCCATTTTTATCATTGAAACATTTTCTTTGATTATTGTCTTCATATAAATTCATGTTCAGATGATCCATTTCATTAGTTGATGGTGGTGCCATCAGGTTTTGTACATATGAGTAGATCTGGCTATCTTGAAGTTGTATCAGATCTATGATCTGTGCTGCTTGCTCCATGAGTTTTTTTTCTTCTCGGTACAGTCCATGAGATCTCAACCTATGTGGCAAATTTTATTCATATGGTTCAATATTTTCTCCTTTGAGCATTTTTCAAGTTCACTTAGTTTCTTTGCTCAACTTGATTTTATAGTTTTCTGAATAATTTTAGGCTAGAGGTACTTCTTTTGTTCTTACTCCAACTTCTACACGTATTTGTGCTTATGTGGTGATGCCGTGAGAAGGTACTACTTGGGATTAGTGTGACAGATTTGTTTGATATTCTCATTTATTATCTTGTGTACGAGGTACCATGCTTTTATTTGTATACTTCTAGTTACTTATCTGAGTAAATCTGATTTGTTCGTCAGCCTTTGGTAGATCATAGCTCATCATAGATTCAAAATTAATTTTACTCTATAGCACTATAATGAGTTTTTAGATGTAAACCTTAAGATCTCCTTGTTTTTGGCAGGTTTAGTTTTATATTATTTAAACCTGATCTATCTTTGACTAGTGCCAAGATTTGGTGATCAATAAAATTTAGATGTACATCCTTATATTTTATTTCTCCTTAGTTCACTCATGGTGTAAAATTTTTCCTTCGTCTGCTTTGGTAGCCACTTTTTGTATTTATATATCAACGAATCGCCAATGTCCATGAGGGTAGCGAACCAATTACTAGTCATTTATGCATTCTAACGGGCTAGTGAGATTCTTTTTTATTTGGGTGTCCTATTTTTTTTTCTCTTCGACTTATCATGTTGTAAATTTCTTCCTCTGGCATGGTGTACATTCATTTGTCTTTATGTACGATGTGGAAAGGAGATCCTATTGTCAATGGGCATTAAGACATGGTGGGCCAATAGTTATCAAGCATCAAGTGATATGGACTAGTCAACATCCTTGTTGGAGTCTCCCCTTTTTGTCTTCAAGTGCCAACCAATCGTCGCTCTTCACTAGATATCAACAAACCAATCACCAGTAAGAATTGAGGTTGGTGGAACAATCATGATCAAGCATTCTTGGATTTGGCACCCTTCATGGTGTAGACTTCAATATCTGTTTGTGTGGTGCTACCTTCTTTGTCATATAACACTGACCAATTGTCACCAAGCATTGAGGATGACATGATCAATCAGAATTAACACTTCATAACCTTGCACCTTTCATGGTATAATTTGTAGAGGGAGAAGTTACTTGTATTCTAGTGTCATCCAATAGCTATTCTGCATCAAGGTCTAGAAGATCAATCGCTCGTGTTCTTCTAAATGGAGGACTAATAAAATTTTACTTTTCATTTTATTGCATAAGAAAAAACTTTGGTTTAGTCTAGGAGAAATAGTATGGAAAAGGGGGCAACTTATTAAGATATGACTTAGGTAGGATGGAAAATGTTTTCAAAGTATAAAAAGGGGTGGAGGCGTCATATTATGGGGCAACCCTTAATTTCATAGGAAATGAATGACAATATATTTCATGGAAAAATAACCTAAAAACCTAGGCGATAAACATGAGGGTAGTAAAATGCACGGGCACGGATGACTACCTAGGAGATTTCAATTTTATGAAATAATAAAAACTTAGGAGTATGCAAGGGCTAAGTGAAAAGGGGTGGTCCTTGTAAATTTATAAAAGCTTCAAACCTTTGCATTTGATATTAATTTGATCATGGTGGAAATTAATTCATCGTTTAGCATATAATAATTGCCAGCTTCATCGGTGTCCAGCAGACCAATCATTGATATGTACAATAGCTTTGTGGGTCAATGAGAATTACATTGATCTAGTCTCCCATTTTCCCTCTTATATTAATATTTTCCAATCCTTCCCATGGTACAAAAAAGTATCCCATCGTGTGGTGTCACTTCATTTGTCCTGTAGTGTCCCCCAATCATTGCATAATATTATGATGAGAGGCCAATTGCCAATGACTTTATAGTCAGCAAACCAATGAGAAGTTTTCTTTATAGATAATTTAATATTTATGCTATTTTCATTTTATTCTCGCCATGGTATAAAATGCCAAGGGAGGAAAATTCTTTATCCTCATGCACTAGCCAATCACTAGCAAGCTATGGGTTTAGCAGGCCAATCGTCGCTCCTCAATGAGTCACAGAGGACTGATTTCCAACGAGTTATCCAACCTAGCAAGTGGACTAGTCAACTTTTTTTTTTTTTAATATTTGCTTTTATAAGTTGTCGGGGTACATCTCCTTTGTCCTTACTCACCATGGTGGCATCTATTTTGTCTTCTAGTCAGTGACCAATTGCCAGGGGTTATGTAGAGGACAAGCCAATCATCAATACCCATTGCTAGCTAGCAAACCAATCGCTAGCAAGCATTGTAGACGAACAGACCAATAGTTTTAGATCTCCTCCACCTTGGTGTGGCTTAATTCATCTTTTAGCATCCAACAATCGTTGCCTTATGTTGCTAGCTAGCAAGCCAATTGCTGCTCTCCACCAAGGATTAGCGAACTAAAAAATTTTTACTTTGAACTTATGAGAATTATTAACCTTAGGCCTAGGTTTATGGACTAGGAATAAATAGAAGTGGGTGTGAATTTTCTAAAGATAAGACTTATGAAACGATATATTCATAGGGTCAAAGGGGGAATTGTTTACCATGTAGAGGTTACCCTCAAAAACTTAGAGGATTTGAATAAATTACTCAGATTTATGGATGATTGGCGACTATCCTAAGGACTTTAGGGAAAGTGAAAGGGTCATGGCAATATTTTATAGTTTAGCTCTAGGTAAGTAAATGTTCATGACTTATGAGATTTTAAATTGTTGGTTGAGCCTACGAGGATAATGAAATATTAAAGGAGGTGGCCTTAGTGGACATGGGGGTGGCAATGAAAATTAACCTTAATATTTGATGCAACTATGACTTAATATAAGGTAAACTTCGGATATAATATGTTTAATAAAATGATATAGTATACTTGGACTAATAATGGTCTAATGGGATGAATTTATATGGATATAAGGTGTTTATGGTAATATGAAGCGAAGGATTGGAATGTGCATTAATATAATGATATGGGGGTTGACCATGATTATTAATAGGTGAATGGGGATTCAAAGGAATATGTGGATGATGGTATAGGTTTATGGGATGAAGTGAAGGCTTTAATGAAGATGCATGATGAAATCATGATATGCTAGAAATGGTAGGAACGAATTTGTGAGGGACCACCTTGAATGGATTGAGCACGAAATAATCAAGAATTATACTTGTACTAACCATAGGGACCTTCTTCGAGCCAATATGAATTTCTCAAGATTTCTCTCTTTTTGAAACAACTACCACATCCTATAATCACCTAGACACTCAACTTTGCCAACCTTTGAAAAATATGGGTGAAATATAAGTTGGGATTTTTGAAGCCCAACACTTGCCAAAAATTCATGAGAGGCTCTATGGTTATAAACCAAATAGAATGGGTAAAGGAATAGCCACATTCTTGACAAAAAATATAGCAAGAGGCTATTTCCTTATAGAAAATTTCAATTTCATTAGAATCTATGGAGTCAAAATTCTTCCAAAGCACTTTCACACCATTATTCCCCCTATTCATCTTGAAGAACTACAAGATCCAATATTGAAGATCATAATACAAGAGCCTGAGGAAATTGAAGTAGTTATGGAGATTGTAGAGTCGACTGTTGTACATCTAGAAACACCTTCAATAGAGCCATCTATTTCCAAGTCAGAAGATACAAGTGAAAGAAAAGAGGTGATCACTTTTCTTCTAAAACAACCTAGTCAGTACCTCAAAAATGGTACAAGAAAATTGACCCTAGGAAAAAGCACGAGTTGTCTACAAATTTTCCAAAAATTAGACGCAGGTCCATAATAATGAACCAAGAAGAAATATTGATTTCTAAAATTATGCAGAAGAAAATTGTGTTGGGTGGGGGAATGGCAAATTTTGTTCTAGAAATACAGGTTGGCAGACAAAGATCCAACCACCTTACCTGAATATAAGATGCCCATAATTGAGGACACCACATAGTCCAAGAGCTTCACTCTTACTAAAATGTGAGAGGTTGTAGTTTTTGAATCTAATGAAGAAGAATAAATTCAAGAAATAGAGCAAGAAAAGGATCCAAGGAAAAGGTAATACACTATAAAGGGACTGGGTACTAGTGAACCTTAGACTTTAGTTGAGCCTCTCATGATAATAGAGGTAACCATTCCTATGGAAAAAATTACAACCACGTAGGTGGACCCAAAAACCCAATTAGCATCAGTCTAATACCAAGAAGATCCATTGACTTTTGTTAAAACACAAGCTCAACCACAAGTGACTGCCACAAAAAATATTTACAAGAGAAATTAGGAGTTGATTGCTAGGATTGATAAGTTGCAAGCATAAAAAGACCAAGTGCAAGAGGAGAATCAAAAATTACAAGCATAGATCATCAAATTATAGGGAAAAATATCTCAAGGCCAGGCTAAAAAGTATTTTGACAATGCTAGTTTTTTAGAGGATACAAGCAAGAATTAATAAAATAAATAAAGGAATAAGTGAAAGCCCTGCCAAAGATAATCAAGGATCTAGAAAAAATAATAAATATCACTCAAACTACAATAAAATTTGTTGCAGAACACTGATAAAAGGGTGTTGGTCATTGAATCTATTTACCTGAAATACAAAGAGGAATACAACCAAATTGGTAATAGATAGGTTAGTACTATAGATGGATAGAGTTATGATTGTCAAGCTAAATTCCAAAAAGTATGCATTTACATCCATGAAAAACCTTAGTAGGAGAATTTCCTACAGGATATGGAAGAATTGATAAAATAAATAGATAATAAAATAAAATAATAATACACTCTCCTTGGGAAATTCCACTCAGAAGATAACTTGGATGAATTGGTAACAAAGAGAATAGAGGGACTTGAGTGTGGTAAGGAAAATGAGCAAAAGTTGGTACAAAAGTTGAAGGAGTTGACTCATGTAGTTCAAAATTTAATTAAGTTTACTAGAATGATTCATATTCAAAAAATATATTAACTGGATAATGGGCATTGAGTATGATATTAAGTCAACGCCCTCCTTTTGTGATGAGGCATGGGGTCAAATTACCAATATTTTGGGTGCGACATTGCCAAAAAAAGACAAATATGACAAGTTTGTTGCTAGGACCACCTCTAAAGTAGACAAATGAATAATATAAAACATGACAAAATTAAATTTTTGAAATATAATCATTTCCTCTTCAAGATAGTTAGGATCAAAGAAGTTTAAGCACCAAGGATGGATGACAGTTGACCCCATTTTTGGGACAAGTGATAGATTTTCTCATTTTTGTATAGTTTGTGATAGCTCATGTTTCACTATAATACACCCAAGAAAATGAAGGGTTGAGGAAGCTCCAGATGGACAAACCTGCACCAAGCATTTGTAATAGAATTCAACACTTCAAATTATAAAAGGAAGCATCCAAAGCTAGATGAGGCATCAAGCACCTGCATAGAAAAATTCTTTAGAGGTATTCTTATGTCTTAGCCGGTCTATTGTATTTTTCTTGTGTTCATCCCAATTTTTCCATTTCTTATTTATTCCCCATTTGTGCATGAATTTCTAAGAGTAAATCTAGATTACTGAGGATGTTCCCAGGAGCTGGATCAAAGAATTTGAAGATTCAATATCACTATTATCAGGAAAAATAATCATATCCTCTTGTTACATTATTCGAATAGGGTGGACATTATATTAATTTTTGAAAGAGACCATAACACCTTACTGGGCTCTGCTATGTAAATATTTGAAAAAATATTAATACAATTCAACTTCTTATCTCTACCAATTTGATGTCCATTGGATGTTGTGTAACTGTTTCATATATTACATGATTTGAATGTATGGAGGATGTTTTTTGTTGTTGGCAAGATATTTGTACGTATTACATAATTTGAATGCATGCAAGTATTCTAGTTTATTCTTTCTTATTCTTTTTGAGTTATAGATTTATCAATATCACTATAGTTACCCACTGGATGAGATATTGGTTTGCTTATTGAAGCTAAGGCTAGGATCTATTTTAAATTGCTTGGTCACTATTAAATTCACACAATTCATAAAATCTGGTTGAGCTAAGAAAATTAAGAGTCAATCATTAATTAAGCTCATAGTGGGGTACCTTGAGCTAACCTGGCCTTTTAGAGTTTATAAATTTCAGGTTGAAGAGGCAAGTTTACCAGAGCTTGAAAATTTGTTTGTAATAAATGAAATTAGATAGTGTGACAACAACATACAAAGGATGTCTAAATTTCCCACAACACTACCTTAGCATTTGTAAAATATTCCTCTCATTGTAAGTGTAGACACCTAGTTTTGGCATCCATACTCATGATTGTTGCACTCACCAGGCTTGGTGTGTGTCCATTGGATCAGTTGCTCTGAGGACACAAGTGGTTGGCAGTGGTCTTGATTACACAAAAACTTGCTCTCTTCATTTGACTTTAGACCATCCACTATTTTATTCTCATCAATTTTCTCAGTTTCTTTGATTATTTTATATTATGTAGGTATTTTAATATAATGTTCACATAATTAATTAGTCATTTGTTATCTTTTAATTATCAGTATTTTCACTTTGGATCTTAAAAATACCTTTATCATCAACAATTCCATTTTTTTATTTGATATTTGTTAATGGTTATGAACAATAACTCTTGCATGTGTTTACATCTATCTATCATTTGCTTTCAAAAATTTCATAAAGGAAGCAAGGGTGTTATTATATAACCAAGAATATTTAATGCTTTGTGTTCAATCTCAGTAGATCCCTAAATGATAATTATAGTTGACATTTTATTCGTAGATTCCCTTTTTTCTCTATTTATAGGAAAATGCGATGCTACTAGGGCTAAACTAGAGCATCACCTTTTGGTCCATGCATCTTTTAGAGGTAGCTCGCTAATCCGCTTAAATTTAGATGTATATGTGCCTTGTCCTGTATTTATCTTTCAATAAAGTCTTTCTCTCCACCTAGAATAATTTATATCTCTATTTTTCTAATATCATAGTTATTCATTTTATAAAAAAATTACAGTATAGAAAATGTAGAAAGGGAAATATTTTGTGTTGATTTTAGGCATTTAGATAGTGTGACAAAAAATTAGGATAGACTCTTGCATGTTGCACTTTATTGTTAGTTTGCTGCTATAAAAAGAAAGAAGAAAATTCCATTTTAAATCATACAAAGGAAAAGAAGCATATAGTATAGAATATGTTTGTTGCATCCTTTGGTTTTCCACATTCCTTCTTGTTAGATTTTAATAAGTAGGTCAAAATTTTTAGTAAACCCAAAATGTAAGTGTTCATAAATGAATACATAAAATAGAGCCTTTGAGCTCCGTATACTATATATTTGTATTGTGCCCATGCTGAGGTAAGAAAGGATACCCTTATACGTATACGTCTTCTCGTACAATACCTCATTGAAAAACACCTCCTTGTATATCACCTCATTGTATACGACCTCCTTGATTAATAGGCCCTTATACGATATCTCCTTGTACTATAGGTCCTTGTACAACATTTTTTTATGACACCTCGTTGTATGCCACATCTTTGAACAATAGGTCATTGTATGGCACTTATTGAATAACACCTTCTTAAATGACCATTCCTTATATGACATATCCTTGAATGACACCTCATATGATACCTCCTTTAACGACACCTTCTTTTATGGTAGTGTCATTGCAAAATTTAAGGCAGTGCCTCAAAACCTCAACATTGAAGCCATTGGAACCTCCATTGTCTGAATGATTTTTTTTCTCATTTGTACTTTGGTATCATTCACTTTATCCACTTAAAAAAATTCCATTCAACTTTAAATTATTGTTGTCTTACTACTGATGACTACTTCTTAATCTCTGATGGTCATGCCTTAGACTCTATCGAATATTCCTATCCTTGTACAACATCTCATTTTATATCATATATTTGTATCATATATCCTTGTATGACACCACCTTGTACGATATCTTTTTGAATGACACCTTGAATAGAACCTCATACAATACCTTATTTAATGATCTTCTTTTACGATATTGTACTCGTGGGGTTGAGGGTAGCACTTTTAAACCTTATTAGTAAAGCCATTGGAACCTTCATTGTCTAAATGAAAATTATATCCTCATATATACTTTGATAGCATTTACACATACCATATTAACTTCTCCTCAACTCTGAATTACTTCTCTCTTATTATTGATGACTACTTCTTAGCCTTTGATAGTCTTGTCTTAACCTCTAGCAGATATTTATCTCCTTGTACATCACCTTGTAGGACACCTCTTTGTATAACAAATCCTTGTGTGATACATCTTTGTACGATTCCTTCTTGTATCTCATCTCTTAAAATGATAGGTCATTGTATGACAGGTCCTTGTATGGTAAGTCCTTGTACAACACTCCATGTATGGTAGGTGCTTACCTGGCACCTTCTTGTATGACACATCTTTGAATAGAACCTCCTTTTATGGAAAGCCCTTGACAAACATTCCCCTCTTTGAATGACACCTCCTTGTATGGCACCTCCTCCTATACCACCTCTTTGAATGACACCTCCTTTTATGGTAGATCCTTCATGGATATTCCTCTTCTTTTAGGACACATCCTTGTACATAATCTCCTTGTATGATACTACTTTATAGACACCTCTATGAATGATAGGCCATTGTGTGACACCTCCTTGTACAATAGGTACTTTTATGGCACATCCTTATAGGACAAGTCCTTGTACAACACCTCCTTGTACAATATCTTGAATGATACCTCCTTGTACAATACGCCATTTTACATCTCCTTGTATGTCACTTACTTATAGAGCATCTCCTATGGTAGGTTCTTGATAGACATTCCTCTTCTTTAACAAAACCTCCTCGTACAACATCTCATGTCATGACACCTTCCTTATATTTTGCCTCTTTGTATGATAGGTGTTTGTATGATTCCTCTTTGAATGACACATTATTTTACAACCTCTTCAAATGGCACCTCCTCATATGATACCTCCTTGTACGTTAAGTCCTTATACGACATGTCCTTGTATGTCATTTCCTTGAATGATATATCCTTGTACAACACCTCCTTGTACGAAAAGTCCTTATATGACTTCTCATATACTACCTCCTTGTATGCCATGTCCTAGTATGACACCTTGTATAACTCTTTGTATGATACCTCCTTGTATGGCACCTCCTTAAATAATAGGTCCTTGTACACCACCAAATTATATGATAGGTTCTTGTACGACTCCTATTTATATAACACCTCCTTATATTCCACCTCCTTAAATGACAGATCCTTATACAACACCTCCTTATATGGAAGGTCCTTGTATGACACATCCTCTTGTGATACCTCTTTATACAACATCTCCTTGTACGACACATCTTTGAATGACAATTCTTTATATGGTACCTCCTCATACAAAACCTTCTTGAATGGCATCTCCTTATACCTAAGTGTCACTACAAGGTTCACGACAACATCCCAAAACCTCTATGGTGAATCCATTGAAACCTTCATGGTCTAAATTTTTTTTTTGTCCTTTTCTATACTTTGGTAACACTCACTTGATCCACTTAAATAACTTTCCCTTGAATTTGAATTGCTTCTTGTAGATGCAAAAGTGAAACACCAAATACTATAGATAAATGAAACCAAGAGACAATATTGCACAAAAGAGATGATTTTATTGATATGGGGAGAGCTTTAAATCTCCAATGTTATAATAAAGAATTTGATTTCTTTTGATACAAAATATTACAATACTAGGGTTCTCCAAAACCCTAGTGAACAATGTTGGTGGTGTCTTCAAACTCACTTTTGATCCCAACAGAGTTGAGTGGGTTTTGTGCTATCCTATACTGGGCCCCACTCTAGCTTAAGCAGTTGCACAATGTAAGTGTAGTATCTCTAGATCTACACACAAAAGATAACAAACAAGTTAGTAGTAACTGTGAGGGCTCCACAGTGTGAGACCCTTAGGAATTAATACAAATCCTAGCTATGCAATATAAAGAAAGTGAGAAAAATATTAAAATACATGAAAAAAAATAAATCAATGTTGGATTTACGTTGTTCACTTGTTCTCTAGTCTATAGTAGTTGTTGCAAGAAAATGGTGCGACGATGCCCTAGTAACACCTGAGGGTTAGTAGGGTTGCAAAAATCTAGTCTGAAATACCAGTGGGTTCTTGGTGGTAGCAAAAAAAGCTCATGGATGATCGAGGACGATGGAAAGCGCCCAATGATGCTCGAGAGTGATATAAAATGCTCAAAGATGCTCGAGAGTAGCGAAGAGGTATTCAAGAGTTGAAGTAAAGTCTATAGAAGCAAATCTAATTTAGGTGAGGGTTATGGTGATGGATGCAATGACAGATGTAAGGGTGAGGGTGAGAGAAAGCAAAGGTGAGGATATGAGGAATTCTCAAAAACTCATGCGACTTAGGACAAAAACTCAACGAATTAAAGGACACGAGTTGCTTAGGAAACTCAGGGAAAACTTACGGGTTGAGCCATCAAAATGGCTCCTATTTATAATATCACCTAGGGCACACTAGGGTTTTGATGACACAATTTGTGTGATCAAGATTAAAACATGACAGAGGGTAGAGATTAAATCTGGGTATGTGGCATGGATCAAGGCGAATGGATGGCTGATATTAAAACACGATGGATGGCTGGAATTAGTTTACACACATATATATACATTTATTATATATATAAAATATAATATTAAATATTAATATTTTGATATATATTAAATAAATATACCTAAATATATGTAAATAAATGGGTAAAAATGGCGGGAAGACCTGGATGGACGACAAGTGGCTAGATTTTGGTGTCCACTTCTCTCTCGCTCCTAATGATTAATTCTTGGCCTCTAATGATCTTGCATTAGCCTTTGACAAATATTTATCTCTTTGTATTATAGGTCCTTGTACGACACCTCCTTTTATGACAAGTCCTACAATACCACCTTGCACTCACCTACTTGTGTAGCAGGTCTTCATACAAAAAATACTTGATAAATATTTCTTTCTTTAAATGACACCTTCTTATATGATATGTCCTTGTATAATACCTATTTTAACAACACCTCTTTGTTCAACATCTCCTAAAACACCTCCTTGAGTTGACCTTCTTATATGACAACATTATTGTGAGATTTGAGGTAGTGTCTCGAAACCTCAATGGTGAAGCCATTGAAATATTCACTTTCTAAACATTTTTTCTCCTCAACTTATGTTTAAGTATTGCAAATTTTCTCCTATTATCTTCCATTTCCTATTCTTTCATGTTCATCTTATGCTTTTGTTCTCCCATTCCACACCATCATGCGGCCCTCGTGTGCTTCCACACACTTGTGAGTGCTTGCACGAAATGCTTTACGAGTCTGTGTGGGCTCATGTGACTAGGATGTATGCTTCGATGCTCATGTGCATGCTTGCAATGCCAATTTGCATGTTCTTATGCACCTATGAAAGATTATAAAGCTAGCCCATAGTCAACCTATGCACAATTGAAATACCAGATCACATGCTTCTATGCACCTTTGTGCTCTTGCAGGACCAACCTACGACTAGCCTATGCACATCCACATACTCGTGTGCACTCACAGGGCCAACCTACTTGCGTTCATGTGATTTTGAGCATCGGTAGAGTTAGCTCACAGCTAGTTGCACACATTTGTGTGCTTGTGTGTACTCACAAGGTCAACTTATGTGCTTTTGCATACCTGTGCATGCTTGTGGGGCCAACCCATGAGTGCTTGTATGGAGTGCTTTGCATCTGCATGCGCTCACATGGTCAACCAATGTGCTCGTGGGGCTAGCCATCCTGCATGTATGATATTGTGAACACTCATAAGGCCTACCCTAGCACACCTTGCTTGTGCCCCTTCTCAACCTATGTACGCTCCTGTATTCATGCCCTTGCACAACTTGCCTACGCTTCTATACATTTTCCATGTAGCCCTATTAGCCACTACAGCCTTGTGCTCCTAGTGTTATGAGGATTCTTGAGGAAGGAGGGATTGGGGAGATGCAAGCTTCTTCTCATAAATATTTCCAATGCTTCCATGCAAAAGCTTCATACCAACATCTATCTAGATAAATAACTTCCCTCCAAAAGTAGTTGGATACGTAGGTTAGCATCATACTCTCCTTACAAGATGAAGTGAAAGATGATATTAACATTATCAAGTATCTCCAAATTAAAATTTAGGACCAACAACCCATTATTATTCAATTATAGACAACATACACCGAACAATCTCCTCATCTTTCATCAAATTTTCAATCTTAAATTTCAAAATTTTGAGATGAGCAGGCTATCCTTTTGGTTGAAAGATAACATCTCAAGGAAGCATTAATTGAATAGTGTAGACAAGGATTTTTGACCCAATTTACAATCCTTCCCCTCCCTTAACACATATAACCCACTTTTCTATCAACCTACTTGTTGGAACCATTTCTTGCATCTATAGGATATGATTGTCATGCTACAAGAAATCATTTGAAATCAACGAACTATTACAGGCTCTAGTCAACCTACCTCTTTATTCTGATTAAAAACAACTATTGCTATATAAAAACTATAGAATGGGTAAGGAAACCCCTTGTGGTAATTTATGATATTACAAAGATTACACATTCTATATTAGAATAATACGCTAGATGTATTAAAGTGACCAAGAAATGAAAAATAACCATTATTATACCTTATATAGACCAGTGCCTAGATTCATTGGGCTATTATATCAATTTAACAACACTTTGTAAAATAAAAAGAATCCAAGGGATTGAGAAAGAATTAACACTGTCACATTCATTCGAATATTGTAACAGACATAAAAGTTGGCCAATGAGGGAAACATACATAACACATTCAAATAATGTAACACATTACGTAATAACACACAATATCAAGACAAAGAATTAATAGAAATGAGACTCAAAATTTTATTGATTTAATAGAATATTATACGCAGAGTTGGTAGCATTCCATTTAACTCTATTTTTTAAAGAAATACATCAATACAATGAAGGAATTCTGTTCAAATGATGTAACATAACTCTTTTACTCTCCTTGTTCCAATATAGTAACAACAGAGTCTCTGAGCCTCAAGCTCAATAGATCTAGAAATTATCTCAGCTTCTTGAGCGTTATTTTGATTTTAATTTTGCTAATTTGCTTGGGCCATTATTACTGTAGGTGTAAAGAGATTTAAATTTATAGCAACAATACCTACAAGGACTTGGGTTTGGGTAGCCTTAATATAATCTAATGGATTATCTACCACATTATTACTATTAGGAGGACAATGAAAATAATCAGACGTATCCTCTACAACAAAATTCAAATTTTTATCTACAGAGATATCAACATCAATAATATTTTATTCTATTTTTTTTCTTATGTATCTCTTAATTGTAGGACAAGATTTACTTTCATGCACAATATTCTTAAGAAGTAGAATTATCTGATTACAAGTAAGTACCTCAGGGTTCTCTAATTCTGGGAATAGCTCCTTACTGCTTCTCTTGGTGTGTGCCAGCACATTCTGCTCTTTTTTCCTTGATTTTTTATTTTTGGGTTTGTCCAAACATATTCGCTAGCACGGGTAGTGCAGAAAGAACAAAATGTATAATCAAGATTGCTTGATTCTTATTTCTCAACCTCACAATAAAAGGTTCTTGGATAAAATTCAAGAAAATCAAAAAACATAGAAACACTTCAAGATACAATTGAAAACTACGGGTAAAATAAAATAAAGAATGTAAAAATCATAAAAATCAAGATGCAAGTTCTTTATTCCTATTGGCCGATCATTGATTAAAATAAAGTCACTTGAAAGAAAACTTTTAAAAGATGAATCGTCTAATTAAAAAGTCCTCCCCGACAACGGCGCCAAAAAACTGTTGGAACCATTTCTTGCATCCATAGGGTACGATTGTCACGCTACAAGAAATCATTTGAAACCAACGAGCTATTACAGGCTCTGGTCAACCTGCCTCTTTATTCTGATTAAAAATAACTATTGCTACAGAAAAACTACAGAATGGGTAAGGAAACCCCCAGTGGTAATTTATGATATTACAAAGATTACACACTCCATATTAGAATAATACGCTAGATGTATTAAAATGACCAAGCAATAAAAATAACCATTATTATGCCTTATGTAGACCGGTGCCTAGATTCATTGGGTTGTTATAGCAATTTAACAACACTTTGTAAAATGAAAAGAATGAAAGGGATTGAGAAAGAATTGGCACTATCACATTCATTTGAATATCGTAACAGACATAATAGTTGGCCAACGAGAGAAACGTATGTAACACATTCAAATAATGTAACACATTACGTAATAACACACAATATCGAGACAAAGAATTAATAGAAATGAGACTCAAAATTGTATTGATTTAACAGAATATTACATGCAGAGTTGGCAGAATGCCATTTAACTCTATTTTTCAAAGAAATACATCAATACAATGAAGAAATTCTGTTCAAATGATGTAACAAAACTCTTCTACTCTCCTTGTTCCAATATGGTAATAGTAGAGTCTCTGAACCTCAAGCTCAATAGATCTAGAAATGATCTCAGCTTCTTGAGCACTTTCCTATCAAAATCCTGCACAGTAATGGGAGGAATGAGAAATGAGCAAGAAAAAAGACATAGAAGGGAATACAACAACACAACTCAAAAGGGCACTCAAGTATACCTCTTAGAAAAAATGCTATCTCTAATGCTTGATGCAGATTCTGGCCCCGGATGCTTCCCTTTATAGCTTCTGGTTCTTGAATCTATTATTTTTGACCTGATCTTGACCTTACACTTGTCATCGTCTGGTTCGATATTTTTGTATGCTATCCAACTATTATGATCCTGGATTTCTTATCGTGATTTTGCTTTTGGTTTGAAGGGAGTTCTCATACTGAATGGATTAGGCGATCTTTGTTTTTCTTCTTCTACACAGTTAAACAGAGATCTTATACATATATATAATTTTTCATTTCCCGCTTAACCTAGTCATTGGATTATAACGCTTGGGGTTGACTAGGCTGCTATAGTGAAATTCTGATGTGAGACAGAGGGTGCCTCGATGTGATGGTGAAGAGAAGAGATGGAGTGTGGGTGGTAAATAGATGGAATGGCATTGATAACAAGATGGATATGAGGGAGGAGGGAGCAATGGGAATTGATTTGCTTAGTGGATGGTGGAGAGATGGTGCTATGTGGAGTGGACAATGACGATGGCCATGGGAGAATGCCTAGAAGGAGGAGGGCAGTGATAGGTAGGAGGAAGGACGGAATGGAAAACAAGATCTGGAAATGCCTATATGGCACTTCCATAACTATATTCCGTCGAAGTGAACCCTCTGTAACTATATTTCGTCGAAGCGCTAAGTGTGCAACCTTTGATGAGCTAAAACAATGTCTTGATCTTATTACGCTTCTTACATCTTCTAAATGTGCAGAGCAGGAAATGATCACGTTCATGTATCTCGTGCTCCATGGCTTCTTCAGATGGATTACCTTTTACCATCCCTATTTATAAATCGAGCAGACTCATGCATGGTTTCATTTTAGACCAGTTTATCTTGTTGCCTACGTAGTACATGGTCACACTTAAAAGATCTGATTTTATTCTTTTGTACAAAGCTCGTCACTTGAACAGTCTGTATCATCCTTGCTCGGGTATTGTCCGTGTGATTTTATTTGATAGTCTACTTATTTTATCTCTTGGTTGTTGCCTGAATTAGTCATTTCCCCTGATCCTTTTGCCTGTATTTCCAATTCACCTTGCAGTGGTTGTTGTTTGTCATAACTTACTCTTGTTTAATTGGTTGTACCTATTAGTGATTCACCACCTTAGTCCAGCTTGCATTGTTATTGTATTACTCTTTTATCCTGGTTGCAGTCCACCAGATTTGCACATGGGGGATCATGCCTATTGAATCTACCAATTCATGATTATTGTTGGATGGAAAATGCATCGCGTACTTCTATTTGATACTTTTGGACCTGCAAGAATGTTAGCCCTGTAATATGGAGGACGTATGTCAATGGTGGTTATGCACATTATAGAGGATATCCTAGCATTTTATTGATTAATCAATTTCATAATAATCGTTAGATTAAGGCTTTCATCTTTTGTTGAATATTAATTTATCAATGATTTAGAAATTACTAACCTTTGGCTAATGCTCACCCCTTAATGTCTTGCTTACCTTGCTAGATAACTCATCGTTCGATCACATATGTGATTCTATGTGTTCGTCTGATCACCCCAAACTTGTGCTGGTGTTTATTGAAGAGAAGGGGTCATTATCATGTGTTTAGACCCATTATTAATCTTAATTAATTTTTTTTTGGTGAAATAAACCATGTCTTTAATCGTCTAGGTAAATTTGGTTACGTGCAACCGTCGGATCTAGTCGGGATTCACCACTATCATTAGATCTGGTAGATTGTATACTTTTTATTTGACTTTATTTCCCTTTGATGGTCATGAGTAAGCGCAACCATTGGATTAAATTGGGGATAAGCGCAACCATCTGATCTTGGTCAAATACCACTTAGTCAATAACCATTAGGACATTGTTCATATTTTTAATCTAATACCACGTCATTCGATATAGTAAGAGCGCAGTCGTCCGATTAAGACATAATCACACCCTTCTTAATGGATGATTGCTTTGATAAAACACTATCATCGGATCTTACTTGAAATGAGTGTGGTCGTTGGATCGACCTATGATGTGTGCTCTTGTCTTTTATGGGGCTTTGATTAGATCATGGCCATTAGATCTTGGTAGGTTGAGACTATCATCATATTGGGTTATAATTAGTGAATAGGGATGGTTTGCTCAAACGATTAAGTGCTATCATCGGATCTACTTTGAAAGAGCATAGCCATCGATTCACTTTAGCTTTTTGACTTATCAACCTTTGATGGCTTTGTGAAATCATAGCCATTGGATCTAGGTTAGCATTTAGCTTTAGCTTTGATTTATCCTTTGAATGAAGCACTATCGTAAGATTTATTTGTGACTAAGTTATACCATAGATCTTCATTAAAACTTTATCAAAAGAGGCCTCATTTAATTTTTTATCAACTTTCTCGGAGTGCGATTGTTGGATCAACCGATCTTAAGCGCAACCGTTGGATCTGCTTGGATATCTGGGTATTTGACTTTGACTTGGATGAGACCTTTTTATCGATCGATTGCTTTATGATACATGCTATCATTGGATTATCTTTAGTGATGGTGCATCCATTGATATTTCTCAGACCTGCACATTCTTTAAACATGAGTGTGAGTAATAATTTTAAACTAACCTTGGTGGTTCATGGTAAATGCGCATCCATTGGATCAATTCTTGATCAAGCACAACCATGGATATTTCGTGACCATTGTACCTAGGATTTTGAAATTTAGACCATGGTGCTTTATTAAGTCGAGCGCATCCATTCGATTTCTCTTCGATGAAGCGTTGCCCTTAGATCTCCTGTAATCTGCAAGCTTGATAACCAAAAGGGGTGCATCATTTTATTTTGATAATCTTTGATTAAGTTGAAAGGGGGTAATTAGTAATGTATTAAAGCCCTTGCTAATATAGCTTAGCGATTTAATTAATCTTAACCTTTAATGCTTTTGGTGGTAAATTTATAAACTTTTTAAGAGGGTGCGATTGTCCGATTTGACCATAATCAAGCGTAGCCCTTGGATTTCTTAAAATAGCTCGATGTTTAATTCAAGGGGGCACATACCCTCAAGGCTTTAATTAAGACCTTCATTCAAACCTTAGATTTTACCTCTTTCGACCATGGGGCATTGAAGGATTGACTCTTAGAGTGTGTGCATCCATCCGATCAAGGAAGATCTGGGCACTACCCTTCGATCTCCTCAAGGTGCTCGATATTTAATGAATGGGGGTGCATACCTTAGAACAATTAGCATTTGGCTTAAGACCTTAGGTTCTTAGACTTTAGACCATGGCGCTTACCTTGTCCCTTAAATGATTTTATTAAAACTTTTAGATACCTTGGGAATTAGGGGTTTATTCTTTTGACTTAGGTCCGTGAATTATGATAATTATTTTTAAAGGAAAGCTTACATTAAATTCATGGATCATAAAAAGTTGGGTATTTTAAAGATTTGACCTTTGTAGTGGATGCTTATAAAATTTTTGACCTTTGTGGATTTTTATAGGACAAAACAACGGTCATAAAATTAATCCAAAAGTGACTAAGGTTAATTTCACAAATCAATCATATGGAAGTCAACTTCTCAGATGAAAATGCAACAAAGGCTAGCAACTTTTGCTAATTTTATTGAAACCAAAAATTTAAAATTGGGGGTTTCAGATGTTGAGTCAATTTTGGCTCCAACATAGGCTCTACTGGGACAATGTGCTGAAAACATGAGGCACTTGAGAATTACGAGAATCTCTCGGTTTTATTGCAATCTTGGACAAAAATTCAAATCATCAAGACTGATAAGTAAAGCTTTGAAAAATAAAACATAACAACTTTTTAAATTGAAAAACTGTAATAGCAACATAATATCAAAGTAATAGAGCATTGAAAACTATAATTCCTTTTATTCAATTTGGAAACTAGGGTCAGAATTTTAGAAATAGATGAGTTTTTTAGATATATTGTTATGTTTGTTTTAGCTAAGTCATAGGATATGATTACACATAATTTGTCAAAGCTATTTGTTCCATCATGCTTTGGCCCATGTGTGTGTTTGTGCATTCATTTTGATTCCTAAGTCTTCCAGAACTTTACCATATTTGAGAAAAATAGTTAAGCCTAATGTATGATTTCACTCTTAAATATTTTCACCATTCTACAGGGCTCCACTGCCAGTCAAGCGTCTATAGCCTCGGTGGAGTTGCTTCTAATCCCATCCGGTTTTACTCTACTGCCAGTCAAGCATCTATAGCCCCGGTAGAGGTTTTCCAAGATATCTCAGGCAGTGACTCAATTTGCGTTATTTTGATTTTCTTTCTCATTTGAGAAGTATTTGGATATAAGCAAATTGTGCAATGAGTATGCCTGAGTTGAGGATTAGTTTCTAGCTAAAAAGGATGAGTGTAATGATTTTTAGCTCAACCACCTTCTCAAAGATAACTCTGTTCCTTGGACCTTGAAATCACCTTAAGTATCATTTGTAATGTGAGGCCTTAACATGGTGTTTCAATCAACTCTGATTTCATTCTGTTTTATCTCTTATCATATGACCATTGCATAAACATTCATATTTGAAAAATTGTAAACATCATCAAAGTCTAAAATAAATCTCCTTTCTTCTTATTGTTTTTGGAGGAACCAACAGTAATGTATACTCATCAAACTAAGAATACCATGTGAAACAGTAAGCTCAGAAATATACCAACAAGAAAAGAAAAGCTTATCTGGTAAACAAACTAACAACAAAACACATCACTCTATTTTTGGGGTTTTTGATTTTCTATTTTTTTATTTATTATTTTTATATATATATTTTTTAGGTCCTTCAACAGGGATTGTACATCTTGAGGTGTTGGCCATTAATAGGGATAGCCATTAGTTCTCCCTACAAAGTCTGCAATTTGTAAGTATTCTGACCTACAACATGGGCTATCTGGTATGGACCAATCCATTTAGGTTCGAGTTTTCCCTTTTCACCATGCTTATCATTTTTAGGGTCCCAATAGATGACTATATCTCCTTGAGAGAAAGGAGTACCCTTGGCTTTCTTATTAAACAATTTCATAGTTTTTTGAGTTTGTTCCATCATTCTATTAAGGGTTTCTCTTCTTTGCTCTTCTAATAGGACAATTTGGTCTAGCCTTCTTTGTAAGGGTTTGGGGTCTTCATGATCTTGCAACAAGAGGGAAAGTGCCAATTTTTCTATTCTTGAGGGCAATAAGGCTTTCTCTCCATATACCATTTCATAGGGAGTCCTTCCTGTGTTTCTTTTGATAGACAACCTATCAGCCCAAAGAGCAAATTTTAGTTCACTGTCCCATCCCCTTTTGTTCTTACCCAATGATATTTTTATTCTAGTTATTACATTTTTATTTTATGACTCAGCAAGACCATTCCCTTGGGGGTAATAATTAGTAGAATGTGAGAGTTCAATTCCATAGTTAGCACAAAATTCTACCATTTCATATGAAACAAAATACTGCCCATTATCTGTTACCAATTTTTGAGGAACTCCAAACCTGGTTAGAATATTTTCTTCCAAGAATTTGATAATGGTGGTAGTTGTGGAGGTTCTTAAAGGAGCAACCTCTACCCACTTGGTGAAGTAGTCCGTAGCAGTTATGATCCACTTGTGTTGGCCTGATGAATTAGGCTTGATCTCTCCAATTAGGTCAATGCCCCATTGGGTGAATGGTGCTTCGATGATTAATGGCTTGAGGGGGGGGGCGCCGCTTCCTTTTTTCTCTCTAAAACCCGCCGTTTTTTTTTGTTTCTTACCTTTTTTTTTTCTTTCTTAAAAATGGTAGGCCAATAATATCCTGCTCTCATTTTTTTATTAGTTGTGGCTTTTGGAGCAAAATGTCCTCCACAGAAACCATCATGGAATTCATTAATTATTTTTGGGACTTCATTTTCATATAAATAGACTAATAACACTCCATCAAGGTGCTTCCAATAAAGCATACCATCTTGCACATGATATTTCTGAGCTTGAAGCTTTACTGACCTCATTCTATTTGTTGATATATCTTTAGGAAAAGATAGAGTTTGCAAATATGCCAGAATTTCATCATACCATTTACATTCTCCATTATTGATTCTCCTATTATCATGCATTTCATCTATTGTGATGACATTATTAGAGTCCTCTCCTTTATATGCCAGGTATTTAGCTAAGCCCTGTCCTTTTACAATTTTGACTATTTTGAATTCGGCATCATATTGCAAAAGTTTCACCATCCATCTTGTTGGCCTTCCTAATGGCTCATATTGGGTAAAGATATCTTTTATTGTTATGAAAGGGATGCAACAGTAAACTTTGTTTGAACCGAATATACCTTTAAAATGTTCTAAAGATTGAACAACTGCATAAGCATGCTTTTCCAGTAGGGTATATTTAAGATGTGCTCCTTTCAGACCTGAACTCATGAAGGCTATTGGCCTTTCATTATTTTCATCATCTTTTTGGGAAAGAATTGTAGCAATTGAATGTTCAGATGCATATGAATAAATGTTAAAGTCTTTAGAATAATCAAGGCAGCTTAGGGCTAGAGTAATAGAAATGGCTTCTTTTATCCTATTGAATGCTTCCATATTTTCTACTATCCATTTTATTTCTCCAGTTTTCTTAACCATGTCATTTATGGGTTTGGTCATCTCTGCAAAATTTGGGACAAATCTTCTAACAAAATTTATTTTGCCAAAGAATGACCTGACTCCTTTTAAGTTCTTGGGAGGAGGAATTTTGGAAATAGCTTCTATTATTTCTGGGTCAATGCTTATTCCCTTTTTTGAAACTATATGACCTAACAATTTTCCTTGTGTAGTCCCGAATATGCACTTCTTGGGATTTAGAGAAATTCCAAATTCCTTGCATCGAGCAAAAACTGCAGCTAAGTGTTCTAAGTGATCTTCTGGATTCTTAGAAAATATTGTGATATCATCCAGGTATACAACTACTATTTTGAACATTAATCCTTTGAAGGTAAAGTCCATTGCTCTCTGAAAAGTAGCACCTGCATTCATCAGGCCAAAAGGTATTCTTAAATATTCAAATGTGCCCCAAGGTGTAGTGAATGTTGTTTTATGTCTATCTTCTGGATTAATCTAAATTTGATTGTATCCAAAAAATCCATCTAACAGGGACAATCTAGATGAACCAACTACTGCTTGCAATAGTTGTTCCATATTGGGCAATGGGTAATTGTCTTTTAATGAACTCTTATTTAAATTTTTGAAATCTACACAGAGTCTAATATCACCATTTTTCTTTCTAACTGGTACTAAATTGGATATCCAAGAAGAAAATCTTACCTTTTTGATTATTTTGGAATCCAATAATTTTTGTACCTCCTTTTGCATTATTGGGTGTAGAGTAGGGTTGTATTTCCTCTGTTTCTGTCTAAATGGCTTGGAATCTTCCTTCAGGGGTATTATGTGTGTCATCACATCTATTTTGAAGGTTTTAAGGTCTTCATAAGTCCAAGCAAAATGTTCCTTATTCTTCTTTAAGAAACTGATGTATCCAACCTTTTCTTTTGTAGGTAAGGCCATATCTACCTTCACTATTCTGGGTTCTCTCATTGTACCAATGTTAATGTCTTCAGATATTACTTCTCTATGTAAAGGCTTGTAAGATTTGTCAAAATCATCAAATAGACTCTCTAAAGAAACCAATCCTTTGGGTATTCTATTTGTTTTCAGCTGGATTACTTCTATTGGTTCACCTATTTGATCTTTTAGCTTGTCTTCATCTTTTTCATCATAGATTATATCTGCATACTGATTTTGCAAAGTCATGAAATCCTTTATATCCACATCATCTTGAAAGACTTGTAGGTAAACTATGTTATCTAGCACAAAGGGTTTATAAACTAAAATAGTTGGGAACCTATCCATATATTCTATAGTTATTTCTGGATGATCTAGGCCTGAGGCATTTACAACTAAAAGGTCTGCAACATGATTTTGTTCCCTTGGAATAAATGAGATATTGAAAGCTAAGAATTTTTCAATTTCTTCCAATACTGCATTTTTATATTGCTTTAGCCTAGGATGCTTGGTCTGATATTTACCTTTGATTTGTTGTATAATTAGTTATGCATCCCCTGTTACAATTAAGTAGTTAATGCCTAATTCTTTTGCTTTTCTTAACCCTAGCAATAAAGCTTCGTATTCAACTACGTTATTGGTGCAAGGGAATTCCAGTCTGTAAGGGATACCAAGGTAGTTTCCTTTTATGTCAGTCATATTAATTCCTGCACCTGCTCCAGATTGGGACTTAGCTCCATCAAAAGACATGGTCCACATTTCTTGAGTTAAAACTCTATCTGATTCAGCATCTACCATTTTCATAACTTCTGGATCCATGTTCCTTGCTTTTGGCACTTCTACCAGGAATGGGTTGTGCCATATGGAATAAACTCCCATCCCTTTTTCTTCCATAGAATTCACCAAGTTTATCATAGTTTCATCTGTTTGAATTAACTCTATGGAGTGTTTGTTAAATGGTTCTCTTCGTAAGATTACATTTTCTTTATCTATTATTGGGATAGTAGCATAGGACCAATCCAATTGGATTGAACCTCCCAGTTGTTTTGCCCAATGTCTGTTGAGTAAAAGAGAGAAAAATGGGTCAACATCAACTACTGCAATGTCCATTACTATGCCCTTTTTGGGGTGTTGGTCTAGAAAAACCAATAATCCAGTTATTACCCCTACACAAGGAATTTGTTTGTTGTCCATTACAGAAATAGGGGCAGAATCTCTTGTATAGATTAATCCCATTTGGTCAACTATTAATTTGGGCATGATATTATGTGAGGCTCCACTGTCTAGCATACAATTATGAATTACATACCTTTCTCCTTCATCTGAATTATACCTTAATGATACATAGAAAGGTCTGACAGAGGATGGTGATCTTGTATCATGTTGATTTTGTCTTGCAACATGGTAGGTTGGATCTTCTTTTTGTTCAACTAGTCCAAATGCTCTGCAGACTTGTTCTCTGTATTGTTGAACTTTCATAAGCTCTCCAAATGTAATGTTAACCTTTTGTTTACTGAGTTCTGACCCAACATCAAATTCTATATTTTTTATATCCAGTGGTCTGTTGCTTTCCTCTTTGGATGTCTCTTCTTCTAATTCTACTATCTCAGGAATAATATTTTTGAAGGTTCTATCAGTTTTCTCTTTACTAGTATTCTTATTTGTGAAATTTTGTTTTCTTATTTCACTTGTTGAAGCTTTTTTCGTTCTGTCAGGGATAATTTTATTCCTTAAACTCAGAGTATTGGTAGCTTCTAATTCTTCCACTTCCTTAGCAGTGGGGGTTAGTTTCCCTTGCTTCATTTTGTCATATCTTGACTCATGTGGTTTTTGCAAGATCTTAGTACCTTCAGCTACAAAAATCTGAGGATGATGATTTGAGGAATACTTATCCATATTTTCTTCAAACAACCTTTCTCTGGATTCATCTTCTAGAGACCAACAGACATTAATTCTTATATCATCCTCTGAATCATCATGTAAATCTACATTGCGCTGATCACTTAGGTGTATTCCACATGCATCAGGGTTGTGAGGTGCATCACAAGTAGAGTAAAAATAGGGAAAACCTTCTGCTATGTTGGTAGATGGTATAGGGTTAGGAACACTATTCTGATCTTTGTCAGATTCTCTATTTTTCCAGTTATTGTTTCCATTATTCCTGCTCCTATTTCCCTCTTCAGGGCCATTGTTGTTTCCCCAATTTTTGTTGAAATTTTTCTTAAAGGGAGGGTGATTATCAACATATGATCATTCTGTTTGTGATGTCTCACCATTATTACCGTTGTTTCTTTCAATTCTTGCTAACCTGTTGTTCATGGTATTGAACATCTCAGCCATTTGATTAGTCAGTTTCTCCATTGGATCTATTTTAGTTCTTCTTTGTATATCAAATGCTACCCTTTTGGGCTTTCTCTCAGGTAGATTGAATTCTAGAGAGTAAGGCTTCATCTTACCACTATCAAGCATGTTCCTTTCTATATCCATTGCTTTCTCCATACAACTATCAATGGTAGTGGCTTGTTCCTGCCTCAGCTCATAGTTAAACTCTCCTTGAAAGGTATTTTTATAGAAACAAATGGACTGAATATCATTGGGCCTAAGGTTGGCAGGGATTTTGTTTTTGGTCTTTGAGAATCTTCTATTAAAATCACTAACAACCTCATTTTCCTTTTTCTTCATAGTGGCTAGCTCAGTTAACAGAGACTGTTCATTTTTTCTTTCACCATATTTCTTTAGAAAAATAGCTTCCATTTTGGTGAAATCTGGGATGTCATTATCAGGGAGAGAATTGAACCACTCTCTAGCATATTTTTCCAAGGTTTGTAAAAATAGTCTTAAGACTACATCTTCATGCTCAACCTCTAGACTATCCATTGCATACATAAAACTTTTGATATGATCTTCTCCAGTTACCGCATTATTTCCTAAGAATTTTGGGAGGTATTTGTGGGATTTATTAGGTAAGGCATTAATATTTGGAGGTAAAACAAATGGCCTGTATCTATTAGTTCTCCACAAATGGACATTATTTTGATTTTGATTTTGCTGATTTTCTTGGGCCATTGTTACTGTAGGTGTAAGGGGATTTAAATTTATAGCAACAATGCCTACAGGGACTTGGGTCTGGGTGGCCTGAATATAATCTAATGGATTATCTACCATAGTATTACTGTTAGTAGGGCAATGAGAATAATCACATGTATCTTCTACAATAGAATTCAAATTTTTATCTATAGAGATATCAACATCAATAATATTTTGTTCTTTATTTTTCCTTACGTATCTCTTAATTGTAGGACAAGATTTACTTTCATGCACAGTATTATTAAGAAGTGGAATTCTCTGATTATAGGTAAGTACCTCAGGGTTCTCAAATTTTAGGAATAGCTCCTTACCGCTTCTCCTAGTGTGCGCCAACACGTTCTACTCTTTCTTCCTTGATTTTTGATTTTTGGGTTCGTCTAGACAGAGTCACCAACATGGGTAGTGCAGAAAGAACATAATGTATAATCAAGATTACTTGATTCTTATCTCTCAGCCTCACAAGGAAAGGTTCTTGGAGAAAATTCAAGAAAATCAAGAAACATAGAAACACTTCAAGATACAATTGAAAACTATGGGTAAAATAAAATAAAGAACGTAAAAATCATAAAAATCAAGATGCAGGTTCTTTATTCCTATTGGTCGGTCATTGATTAAAATAAAGTCGCTTGAAAGAAAACTTTTAAAATATGAATCATCTAATTAATAAGTCCTCCCCCGACAATGATGCCAAAAAACTGTTGGAACCATTTCTTGCATCCATAGGGTACGATTGTCACGCTACAAGAAATCGTTTGAAACCAATGAGCTATTACAGGCTCTGGTCAACCTGCCTCTTTATTCTGATTAAAAATAACTATTGCTATAGAAAAAACTATAGAATGGGTAAGGAAACCCCTAGTGGTAATTTATGATATTACAAAGATTACACACTCTAGATTATAATAATACGCTAGATGTATTAAAATGACCAAGCAATGAAAATAACTATTATTATGCCTTATGTAGACCGGTGCCTAGATTCATTGGGTTGTTATAGAAATTTAACAACACTTTATAAAATGAAAAGAATGAAAGGGATTGAGAAAGAATTGGCACTATCACATTCATTCGAATATCGTAACAGACATAACAGTTGGCCAACGAGAGAAACATATCCTATTCTTGCATCCATAGGATTTTGATTATCATGCTACAAGAATCCGTTTGAAACCAACGAGCTATTATAGGCTTTGGTCGACCTGCCTTATGTTCTACTAAACACAAATATTGCTAAAGAAGGCTACAAAATGGGTAAGGAAACCCAAATGGTAATTATTTTATTGAACTTCTAATTTACACGCTTCAGATTTATATTATATTATATGTATTAAAATGACCAAGCATGAAAAAAACCATTTGTTATGCCTTATGTAGACCGATGCCTAGATTCATTGGGCTATTATAGTAATTCAAAAATAATTTTAATATGAAATAGAAAGAAGGGGAAAAGAAAAATTGGCATTCTTAATATCATTCGAATATCGCAATAAAATCAAGAGTTAACCAATGAAAGAAACGTATATAATGTGTTCAAATAATGTAACCCATTACACAGTGACACACAATACTAAGACAAAGATATGATAGGAATAAAATTTAGAATTGTATTGATTTCATAAAATATTACATGTAGAGTGGGTGAAATGCCTTTTAACTCTATTTTTCTCAAAGAAATACATCAATACAATGAAGAGGACTCTGTTCAAATAATGTAACAGGTCTCTCCAACTCTCCTTGTTCCAATCTGGTAACAGTAGAGTCTCTGCATCCTAGGCTCAAAAAGGTAGAAAATGATCTCAACTTCTTGAGTGCTTTCCTATCACAATCCTACAAAGCAAAGGGAAGAATAAGAAATGAGAAAGGAAAATAGACACAGAAGGGGTACAACAACACAACTAACAGGGTACTCAAGTATACCTCTTAGCAAAAATGCTATTCTCTAATTGCTTGATTCATAATCTGTCCACAATTGCTTCTTCTTATAGCCTCTAGTTCTTGATTTTGTTATTTCTAGTTTATTTATGGCCTTACACTTGTCAGCATTTGATTGAATCTGTTCTATATACTGTCCAACTGGTGCGGCTCTAAACTAACTGTTAAGGTTCTTCTATGGACTTGAGGGAGCTCTTTGCTATTTAATTTGGCCTTTTTTATCTCTTTGGTTTGCCCTACAAACTGAGGATTCAACACTATATTTTTCCTTTTTGTTCTGCTTGTCCTGGCCACTATGATCTGCTATTAAGGATTGACCAGGCTGCCATCATAAATTCTAGACAAGGAACAAAGGGGGACCTGATGTGATGGTGAATACAAGGGGTGGCATGCCAGTGGAAAATAGATGGATTTGCACTAATCATGAGATAGAGTGAAGGGAGAAAAGTGGAAAGGGGGTGGTTCAACACAATGGAAGGTGGTGATATGGCATGATGTGGGGATAAATGTCGGGATGGTTAAGGAAGAAATCCTAGAAGGAGGGATGCGATGGTAAGTAGGAAGAAGGTGGTAATGGAAAACAAGACCTGGAAGCATTTATAAGCTACTTCCATAACTATACTCCATCAGAGTGTTTCCCTCATAACTATATTTCGTCGAAGCACGAATTGAATGGCTTTTTGTAAGTCGAAACTATACCTTTTTCTTCATGCACTTTCATCATCTTAAGTATTTGTAGAACAAAAACTGAATATATTTATATTATTTATACTCCATAGTTTCACTTTGTTGATGCTTTTTAGCTCTCCCTTATTATCTCTTATTTATAAGTTGTGACTATGCTTTGTAGTTATTTTTGTGGTACACTATTATTCCATGAGATATACATGATCTGGTTACAGGCTAGAGCGTCAGGATTTATCTTTCATTTGGTCTGCTTCATCCTTACCAAGGTATTGTCCATGGGATTTACTCTGATTTGCTTGAATCTTTCCTTCCTTAGGTATCCTTCTGGATTCACAGCGTTTATGCGTATTATTTTGACTTTGTCTTTGGTTATTGATCTTCATTGCGTCTTTCGGCGTACCTTGCTGTGAACAAGTCACCTCTTTGATTTTTACCTTGGTATACATTAAGGGTATTTTTGTGAAGTGATCATCCTTCTCTAGAAGCTTAGTCTATCGAATATTTCTTACGGATGATTTCGTCAATTTTGCTAGTTCATGATTTTCGCAGGTTCCATCATGACTGCTTCTGATATTATTTAAACCTGCAAGAGTGTTAGTTTCTAAAACTCTGAAGATGTTGGTCAATGGTGATTTTATTCTTACTGATATTTTCATAATTATTAGGCCAGAGGTTTGACTGAGTACATATGCTCAATATACCTTTGTTCAATTGTTGCTTTGGTTCTTTTATAACCTGTAGATTAATTAACTTTTGATTTACCTTTGAAGTGTGGACTACCATTGGATTATCTCAAGATAGAGCATATCTGTTGGATCTGTCAGAAGATGCTTGTCATTTAAGCTTTTCTTATTTCAACCTTGACTTTCTTCTTGCCGTTAGATCTTCTTACTCCTGATGAAGCGCTACCATTGATGTTTTGGAACCTGCATGATAATTAGTATACTTGTTCACATATAAACCTTTGAAATAACATGGTTTATTAATCCTTATTTAATCATGATTGTATAATGTTTATCCCCACAATTTAAACCTAGGTATCATATAACACATTTACCCTTCCTTGTGATCATAGTTAGATATTACCATTGTGAAAGTGTGACCGTCGAATCTTTCGACCATGTGCTCGGTTTACCATAAGATAAAAGGGACAAATAATAAAGTTCTTTAATTAATCAAAAGAAACCTTCTAGCTTAAACCATGATCACATTTATCGACACGCATCATCGGATCTGAGAGGATATGAGTGCCACTGTCAAATCTATATTTTATTTAATACTTTCATTTTTATTATGTCCTTTTGTTGTCGTTATAAACCTTCGCGTTCGTTGATATTTGGTCTCATTTGGGTGCCACCGTCAGATTTCCTACGAGGTGCATACTATATAGCCAAAAACAAAAACCTTTTGATTTTGATTAACCATGATTAATACGAAAGGGGAAATGATTATTCAACCTATTATACCCTCACTAATTACATAATTAGTTTTCACTTTACCTTCATCTTACCCAGTATTTTATTGTTTCTTCGTTTTGACGTGACTGTCAGATTTGGGTTGATGTTGGCGCAATCGTAGATTTTGGTCAACCTATGGGTTAGTTACCAAAGGACACACATTTTTAATTTTGATTAAGACAAAAGGGGGTGATTATTTGATGTATTAGACCCTTATTAATTCATTTTAACCAGCTTAATTAATCTTTCGGGACTTTAAACTTTTTAATGCACCTTTTTTGAGCGTGCCACCATTAGATTAGATCTCGATCGAGCGTTGCCATTTGATATTTTTAATTAGCTCGATGATTAATCCAAAGGGGGTGTGTACCCTTAATTTTGACTTTAATGTGCAATTTAATTGAAATAAGTGCAACCATTGATTCTAAAATTTATTGAGCGCTATCGATCGATCCATCGAAATTGCTCATGGTTTAACTCAAAGTTTGACCCATGTTGACTTATTTAAAGTTTTGACTCTTTGGAGGACATGCAGTCATTGGATCATTTTAAAATCAAGTGCATCCATCCAGATCTATGAAATCAACATGGTTTTAATACTTTTATTTATTATTGGTATTTGACTTAACCCTCAGACTTTATCGTGAAAGCGTGTTCGTTGGATTACTTGATGAAGCGCTGTCGTTAGATCAATGAGAGTTTGCTTGATTTTAATTGAAAAGAACCTTAGGTTAAAACCTTATTGATTTTATTTTCTTAACCTTCTCTTGACTTATCAGAGCACAACCGTTCGATTACATCTGGATCAAGCGTGACCCTTGGATTAAATCTAAGGTGCTTGTTTGTTTGTTAAATGGGGTGCATGTCTTTGGGATTTTAATTAAGCTCTTTGTTTTTAGATTCAAAAATTTTGAATGCTTGACCAAATTATTATCCCAATTTTAGCATACCTTAGAACTTAAAGATTTATCATTTGATTATGAGCTTAAGGGAGTTTTTTTATACGCGGTTCGGAGCTAGGCTTTTAAAATTTTGATTAATAATAACCTGCCATATCCTTTATTTGAAGACCATGGAGTTTTATTAAAGGGAAACACATTATTAACAACCAAGATTAGACTTTATCAAATGAACAAATAAAAAATTTAAGATACTTTACACCAATTGAAGAAGTAACCAGTATTATTATCATTTTGATTGAAACCAAAAATTTAAATTTAGGGGTTCCAAAGTTGAGTCAAAATTGGATCCAACATAGGCTCTAACTGGGACAAGGTGTTGAAAACTTGAGGCACTTTAGAACCACAAAATCACTTGGTTTTATTTGCAAAATAAATTGAACAAAAATTAAAACTTTTTTTTTTATTTGTGGAAAACATCCCAAAAGGGATGCCACTTTCGGGTAAGATCCAAGGAGGCAGGGGTATCCATTCCACCAAAAACGCCCAGGACTCGGACCTGGCCTACCACCTTTGACATACTCAAGGAGCAAACAAACACACAAAACCAAATTAAAAAAATAAAATAACAACAAAAATAATAAAATAAAATAAAAAACAAACTCCTTGAGTGTGTCAAAACCAAAAGCACAACCAAACACGCACAATAAGATAAAAGAAACCACAACACAAACCACAAATAAAAACACAAGAACCACATAACAAAACACAAACAAGACAAAAACAACAAAACACTACAAAGACAACCCAAAAAAACATGAAAAATAAACACAACCAAAACCTAAAAAATAAAATAAATAAAATAAAAATAAAAACAACCAACAACAGACAATAAAAAAAAAAAAAAACATAGAAAACACTCACACATTAAAAAATGAAATAAAACAAACAAAGAGAAACCCAAGAACAAGAACGAAAAAAACACAAGAACAATAACAATAAACATAAAAAAAAAAAAAAAACTACAAAAACACAAGAACAACAAAAAAACAACACAAAGAACACAAAAACAAAACAAAACAAAAGAACCCACCCACCTTAAAAAATTAAACAAAAAAACAAATAAAACAAAAGAAAAAAAATGAACAAAACAATGACCTATCTAGACCAGAAGACTATTAATGCAAGAATCAATAGAGGAAACAAAATAAAGAATAGAATGAGCTAGGGAACTAAAAAAACTGAATGAACAAAAAAAAAACAAGAAGAAACTAGGTACCTTCAGAACTGGAGCCATCCAAAGAAATGATAGAAAGAAGAGCTTCCCTAATTTGAGAAGCCCACCATATAGAAGCCCACCATATATGAGGGTGGCCATAACAAGTAAGATCACATTTGTCCAAAGCCCAATTAGCTAAAGCATTAGCACTCTTGTTTTGATCTCTGACCACATGATTGTAATCAACTTTCAAAAATCCCATCTGGATTACTCGAATCTTCTCAATAATTCTTTTTATTCTCCAATCCACCTTATGATTCTTAGAAGGAGTCTTCAAGAGATTAATCATAAGTTGAGAGTCGGACTCAACTAACACCTTTTCGCATCCAACCTTAGTAGCCTCCTGAAGGCCTCTAAGGATACCATACCCCTCAACAAGGTTATTGGAAAGAATACCCAAATTCTTAGCAAAAGTAAAAACCAGGGATCCATCTGAAAGTCTACCAATTCCTCCCACACTGGCTTTTCCAGGGTTCCCTCTAGAGGCTCCATCAGTATTGACTTTTCCAAAATCCTTAGGAGGAGGTTGCCAATTTCTAGTCCTATCCATATTACTAATACTCACATTCCCTTTAAGTTGGTTTCCCTTAGAAGGTTTAATATTCAATCTTTGCATCACTTGATTCCATCTTTGGTGGGAGTTTTGGGGGTGATTAAGGAGTTGATGGACTGATTCAACTAAGTTGGCTATGGTCTTTTGCCAAATATAGTGAATATCCTTCCTATCTTGATTAAAAATTTGGTTGTTTCTTTCATTCCAAATATTCCAAAGAAGAATGGTAGAACCCATCCAAATTAACTGCCTAATAAAATGATCAACACCCTCTTGATTAGGCCAATCCCTCCAAAGTCGTTCAAAAGTGAAAAAATTGGACCATTGTAAGCCAAGTAAAGTTGCCATTCTCCTCCATAGCTCAGAGGTTAAAGTACACTCAATAAAAATATGGTTGATATTTTCTACATTATTTTCACACATTTCACATCTAAAAGGGCCATGAAAACCACGCTTCATAAGTTGCTCACCAGTAAGAACCCTACGATGCAATAAAATCTAATTAAAGAACCTCACCTTAGGCCAAAGCTTTTGAGCCCATAATTGAGAAAATATGTCAGAAGAATGGTTGGGATTATTATGGCATAAGGTCAAATAACCTTGACCAACTAAATAATCACCCTTAGTAGTGTTGTTCCATCAAAAAAAATCTTTTTCATGGGACCAAGAGAGGGATATCATATGAAGGATGCCTTGGATATCTTGTCTTTGCCTTTCTGGGATTTGAATAGGCCAGTCCTCAATAGGGATACAGTATCTACCAACCTTTGAATTACCAGTATGGTACCGACAGTAATTAGCCACCTTTATCCAATTAGCTCGGTGAAGCTCCTCCATCCAATGCCTCCAATCGAGAAACTGAGTTATCAAAGGCTTGTGACCATCCCAAGAATCTGTCCAAAAATTCGCATGTTGACCATTATGAATGATCCAAAATAATTTTTCCTTTATCAAATCCTCACCAATCTTAAGAACTGCTAAAATGGGAGAACCTTTGGTAGGAAGTTGATAGCGAACAAGGTCTTCAGGACTTTTGTTATCAGCATATTTAGCATGGAGATTATTGGCCCAAAGAGCATTGGGGTTATGCAACATCCTCCAATATAATTTAGCAGCTAAAGCTTTGTTGTTATTAATTGAAGACCGAAATCCTAACCCCCTTAACTCTTAGGAAGACATAAAGTATCCCATTTCACCAAGGCCCATTTTCTTTTCTCCTTAGTACCACTCCAAAGGAAATGATGACTGATTTGATCCAATTATCGAAGAACAACCTTTGGGATATTCAAAATGGAAGAAACATAAATAGGAATAGCTTGAAGGACTGATTTTACCAAGGTGATTCTACCCCCAAAAGAAAGCCACTTGGTCCACTTTCCAATTTTCTTCTTGACTTTGTCCAACAACCAATTCCAATCTTTATTTTTTTGCCTTTTAATATTTATGGGAATACCTAAATAAGTGATTGGAAGAGAGGTCTTCTTATATCTTAATTTATCCAAGACCATGGATTCCCTTAGAATACATTTGATTTTAAGGTAAAATCCCCATTTACCTGGATTTGAACATAGGTCTCTGGATGAAAACTTAAAGACATATCACTATGGCATCCCTTAGAATACATTTTATTTTAAGGTAAATCACGGGTTTTTGAAAGGGGTTTGGTCTCCTTGTATTGGGGTGTGAACTTGGATCTCTTGAATGAAAACCCAAACACTTGGATAACCAGAATGAAAACCCAAACACACATCATTAATGACATCTCTCATGAAACATTTTAAGGGACCTGTTGTGGCTGCCCCACAACATACCCCAAAATTGGGGACCCACCTTTTTTGCACGTGTTCCAAGAAGACCGAAGTGGCCCATAGGCTAAAGATCAAGAAAAAAAGCAAAACACCACAAGGAGAAAAAGTGTCGCGATATCGCGACATGTTGCGATTTCACGGCCAAAAGAGAAAAAGTGTCGCGATATCACGATATGTTGCACCGTCACGTCCAAAAGAGAAGAAGTGTCACGATATCGCGACATGTTGCAGTTTCGTGGCCAAAAGAGAAAAAGTGTCGCGATATCGTGACATGTTGCACTATCATGGCCAAAGGGGAAAAAGTGTCGCGATATCGCGACATGTTGCATGGTCGCAGTCAAAAGAGAAAAAGTGTCGCGATATCGCGACATGTTGCATTTTCGAGACCAAAAGAGAAGAGAAATAATGAGGAAGAAAAAGTGTTGCAATATCGCGACATGTTGCACTGTTGTGGCCAAAAGAGAAAAAGTGTTGTGATATCACGACATGTTACACTATCGCGGCCAAATAAGAAAAAGCGTCACGATATCGCGACATGTTGCATTGTCGCGGCAAAAAGGAAAAAGGTGTCACGATATCACGACATGTTGCATCGTCGCGGCCAAAGGAGGAAAAAGTGTCGCGATATCGCGACATGTTGTATCGTCACGGCCAAAGGAGGAAAAAGTGTCGCGATATCGCGACATGTTGCATTTTTGCGGCCAAACAAGAAAAAGTGTCACGATATTGCGACATGTTGCATTTTCACGGCCAAACAAGAAAAAGTGTCGCGATATTGTGACATGTTGCATTTTTGCGATTCAAAGCAAAGAGAGAGAGAAGAAAGAAAAGTGTTGTGATATCGCGACATGTTACATTTTCATGGCGAAGGGCCACAAAATGGAAACAAAAGGGATACAAGGCAAGGTGAAACGAACAACCATTGGAAAATGAAACGAACAGTCAAGGAAGATGAAACAAACATCCATCGAAAAATGAAATGAACCGTCATGGAAGGAGAAACATTTCTTTTCAGAGGTTTTAAATATGCCATTCAAAGAGGCCAGAAAGGGTTGGAAATTACTGTGAGCAGAGTTGCAGAGTTGAAGGCAAGAGGGCCATTCTGGACCTGTTTGAGTTGTTTTTCTTCCATGGACTGGTTTGGGAAAACTAGAAATTTTTGTTATTGTAAAATGACAAATTTTTAATATAGAAAATCCCAATTAGCTAAAGCATCAGCACTCTTGTTTTGGTCTCTGACCACATGATTGTAATCAACTTTCAAAAATCCCATTTGGATTAACTGAATCTTCTCAATAATTCTTTTTATTCTCCAATCCACCTTATGAGTCTTAGAAGGAGTCTTTAAGAGATTAATCGTAAGTTGAGAGTCAGACTCAACTAACACCTTTTCCCATCCAACCTTAGTAGCCACCTGAAGGCCTCTAAGGATACCATACCCCTCGACAAGGTTATTGGAAAGAATACCCAAATTCTCAGCAAAAGTAAAAACTAGGGAGCCATCCGAAAGTCTACCAATTCCTCCCACACTGGCTTTTCCAGGGTTCCCTCTAGAGGCTCCATCAGTATTGACTTTTCCAAAATCCTTAGGAGGAGGTTGCCAATTTCTAGTCCTATCCATCTTACTAATGCTCATATTCCCTTTAAGTTGGTTGCCCTTATAAGGTTTAATCTTCAATCTTTGCATCACTTGATCCCATCTTTGGTGGGATTTTTGGGGGTGATTAAGGAGATGATGGACTGATTCAACTAAGTTGGCTATGGTATTTTTCCAAATATAGTGAATATCCTTCCTATCTTGATTAAAAATTTGGTTGTTCCTTTCATTCCAAATATTCCAAAGAAGAATGGTAGAACCCATCCAAACTAGCTGCCTAATAAAATGATCAACACCTCTTGATTAGGCCAATCCCTCCAAAGCTGTTCAAAAGTGAAAAAATTGGACCATTGTAAGCCAAGTAAAGTTGCCATTCTCCTCCATAGCTCAGAGGCTAAAGTACACTCAATAAAAAGATGGTTGATATTTTCTACATTCTCTTCACATATTTCACATCTAAAAGGGCCATGAAAACCATGCTTCATAAGTTGCTCACCAGTAAGTACCCTATGATGCAATAAAAGCCAATTAAAGAACCTCACCTTAGGCCAGAGCTTTTGAGCCCACAATTGAGAAAATATGTCAGAAGAATGGTTGGGATTATTATGGCATAAGGTCAAATAACCAAAAATTAAAACTTTTTTACTGCGAAGTAAATCTTGAAATATATAAAAGAGAATTTTTCTTCCTATTTTTTTTTAAAAATATATATATATATATATATATATATATATATATATATACTAAAAAACTGTAAAAACAACATGATATCAAAGCAAAAAGAGTATGGAAAACTGTAGATCCTTTTTCATTCAATTTGGAAACAAGGGTTAGTTTTGATATATTGTAATGCTTGTTTTAGCTAAGTCATAAGATATGATTACACAAATTTTGTCACAGTCGCTTGCTTCATCATATTTTTGTCCATGTGTGTGTTTGTGCATTCTTTTTTTTTTTAGATTTCTAAATATTTCATAACTTTACCATATCCGAGAAAAATAGTCAAGCCTAATGTATCGCTCCAAATTTTTCGCATCCCTACCTTCAGGCTATAGGATCCGTGCCCGGAAGGAGGATGGGAAAAGGATGGCGCGGTACCTCGGACTGAGAGGCCTTGCGAAGGTCCCGCCTCTCGAGGGAGGTGTATTATGGTGATTTTTTGATGGATGGTGGGTTCACCAGGAAACGTTTGAATGGCAGTTTCCACGCCTAGGTTGGGAATGTGTTTGATGTGTTCAGTTTTAGCTTTAATCATCCAAGTCCTAGGTTTGGCCAAAATGCGTCTAAGCTATTCTATATGAAATGCAGATTTAAATGAAGACAAAAACAGATTTGGACAGAAAAATAGAAAGAACAAGATGGATTAAAGACCCATACCTGATCCGGATGTCTGATGAAGGTTCTAATTTTTGAAGTAGTCAGGATCGTCTGGAATTCGACAGGATCGTCTCCTATCTGACAAGATCGTCTGAGATCTGACGAATTCGACGAATTCGTCGAGAGACACTGCAAACAGAAAAATAGATGCAAAATACAGAGAATGCAACTATGATAACAGAGGGTAATGATGTAAAATGACAGTAAGAACATTAAAATGATAATAATAAACTAAGACACAAGTGCAATATAATGACTTATTGACAAATCATGATTATATTATGCATTAAAGCTACATGGGTGAACTCCAAGATGCAGAATAATAAAGAATAACCATAGAATTAACTAAATGCAGAATAATACAACAGAAAAAGGATGAAGAAATGCAAACTCTGGGCACTGATTGCCCCCAATGTGGACTACAATCGAAATCATCTCGAATTGGGTCGAGATCATCCAAGATTGTACGAGATCGTCTCGACGATGAACCGAGCTTGCTCCGGCTGAAAAACACTGAAGTTCCCGCAAAAAAACTTGGAAAAATACAAATGCAAACAGTGATTTAAGATGGTCTAGTGCGTGTAGAATTCGAGTTACGGGGAATTTCAGCCAGGGGGATGCTAAGGGGAGGGCCTAGGATTAAATAGGCTTAGGAGGGAGGTTAGGAGGTTGGAGATCATCCCTATTTGGGAGATCTCCAACGGGGAGGGTCTCTAACGGCACAGACACGCTTCTGCCCGGATTAGAGACACTGTTGGAACAGAGACTAATTGTGAAAAATCAGTTTTGGGACAAGATCGTCCGGACGTCCTAGCCCAGACGAAATCGTCCGATCCGAGGCGATATCGTCTGATCGACGACGATATCGTCAAACGGTCAAAACAAACTCTAAAAATGGCACGGGAAAGGAGGAAACGGATTAAGCGGCGGTTTGGGAGCGGTTTTGGAGGTTAAAATTTGAATTTGAATTATTTACTAGAGTAAGTGTAATTATTAAGGTTTTACTGCGCCAATTTTAGGGTGCTACATTTTGCCCCCTCTTTAGCGAATTTTTTGAAGAAAATGCGTTAAAGATGAGTTCTTCTCGATCTACGAGAAAGCAAAAATTATTCCCATTTTTAGGCGACGATTCTTGGTCGAATCGTACGACAACTTACTATGGTGCCCCCTCCGTGTTTTTACCCAAATCGAACGTTTGAGGTAAAAACGCGAAAAAGCAAAATTTTAAAATGTTTTTAATTGTGTTTTGAATAAAATTAAGAAAAATAGGGTAAAACCCTAATTCATTGTTACTGTCATTTTTTGGTTTTGATATGATGTATATATTTTTTGATATATATATGAGATATTTTTGATCATATGACTTGTCTTATGTATTTGTTATGATGCTTTTAATGTTTTGATTGATTGATTTGATGATTCATGTAATTATGTCGTTTGGAAATATTATGGTTTGAATGTCATGCTGTAAGATTTTAAATGAAATAATCTGATGGAACAAATTGGTTGTTTGTGATGTGATGATTTGATAAAAAAATAAAAAGGGACTTTTAACAATAATTTCAAAGGACATTGTCGCTATTATAGACCATTTCATGGAGTCGCCGCTCACTCGGTCGTCAAGCTAATCCCAGTATAGAAATATTGTTAAAAAGTAAAAGAGTGCTTAAGAGACTGTCTTAAGACTTTGGTGCAATGGTGCAAATGATGATGATGATGTGTTTGTTTTCAGAGTTTCATAAAAATAGTATGCATGAAATAATGTTAAAATGATTTTTGCTAGGCATAAATTCCTAAGTGTGATAAATTTTTTGGATAATTCCCTAGGAATTATACCATCATTGCAAAATTGAAGGTTGACATAATGACATGAAATAGTGATAATGTGCTTGTTTGTTTGTAAAGCATAATTGTATAACAGAATGATTTAAGTCATATGGTTTTCATGATTTTCAAATAAATGGGGAATAAAAATTGGTACAATGGTTTGCGCTAGGCATAGAATATGTAGGTATAGACTTATACCATCATCGCGAAAATCAAAAGAAAATAGATAGTTTTATTGCATGGTTGATTTTTAATAAATAGAAAATATGAAGATGAGGACTTGCGCTAGGCATAAAATTCCAATTTTGGTTTTGGAACTATACCATCGTCGCGAAAGTCGACAATATATATATATATATATATATATATATATATATTATATTTTGTTGTGTGTGTGTGTGTGTGTGTGTGTGTTTTGATTGTATGGTTTTGAAAGAAATTTTGATTTTTTCTATTATGCATGTAGTTGTCTTTATACTAAACAACTGTACTTTAAAGAAGAAAATGAATTTATTCCAAACAATTTGCAAAAAAAATATTTCAAAGTATCTTAAAGACAAAAGTTAGATTTATAAGGAATCCCATGTGCATATGTGAATTCATTTCCAATCTTGATTTATCATAATGATACACAAAATCTCTCAAATACAAATGTGTGTGCAATTGCTATGTTCATTTACCAAGTTTTGAGCAAGATAATATGATACAAGTGATTTGAATGAACCAAATAAGTGTTCATTAACCATGATGTAGATGCATATAACCATACCAGACTACTATGTAAGTCGGATTATCAAGAGCTAGCTAATCCATAAGCGAGACATAGGTCTGTACAAAAGAAGGTCGCTAATGTGACGGACATATCGCCACACTAGGAGTTACCCAAGGCCAAGCAGGTTGGGCACAAACCACCTGTTATGGGGCTTACCTCACAGCTTTTCGAATAATTGAGAATTCCAGGGATTCAAGCTCATCAACCCTTCTTTTCTTTTCAAAGGGTAGGGAAAGGGATTTTATTGCTTTTGCTTTTGCTTTCTTTTGCTTTCTTTTTGTATTTTTGCTTGATAATGCTGTAATGATATAAAATAACATTTTTCTTTTTCTCTTTTTCTTGAACTTTGCTTTTTCTTTTTGTTCTATGCTAGGGATACTTGCTCGGATTATCTGTAGAGCAAGGGATTTTTATTCTGGGTAGGGGTGAGCTTGTCCTTTTGCCAATTCTCAAAGATTCTAGACCATGTGCATGATAGGATAGCAGGGGAAACTTTTCGCTCAAGAAACCACTTCTACTATGTAGCATAGCATGGAAATTACAAATATAATCATTTTATTGTGAAAGGATGTGCTTGGTTTAAGTAAATAACAAGATCAATTCTCTGTGCTCAAACTTTATTTAATTGAATTTTGTGGACTTTGATATAAGAGAGATTAGTAATCATGCCAGATAAAAATCAAGATATTTATTTTTGTGATTGTGAAAGTGAGGGATTCCAAATAAATGCTAATTTATCCAAAATAATTTGAAACATATAACTCGCAACATTTGTAAGAAGAAATATATATAAATACTTTTTGAGAAGTTTTGAGAATGTTGACTCTCTCTTTCTTCTTTATGTTGTTTTGGTTTCGAAAGAGTCAAGAATATTGCTGTTTTTTTATTTTTATTATTATTTTTTTTTGTTTTTGAAAGAATTAACAAGTGCCATAAATAAATACAACAAATAGTTTTGAATATTTTGATGATTATGAATGTTTTTGGTGTTTTTGAATTTATAAATTGAAAGAAATACAAGATAGTGATTTTGAAATATTTTAAACAAATATATACAAGGATGAAATGACCAAATTTATACATAGTAACGTTTAAGATGCAAAATGTTCATGGGTTCTTTAAGTTCTTTACCATCTAAGGTAGATAATTTGTATGCTCCCGATTCAAATTTAGCAGTGATAATGTATGGTCCAAGCCAGTTGGGCTCAAATTTACCTTTAAGGTCTTTAGTTGCATTAGTATTTTTTTGAAGATTTTGAGGATTTTGATTTTTTTGTATTTTGATTTTAATTTATGAATTGAAATTGGTGGTATATACAAGATGATCTATATACACTATACAAGGTTATTTGAGTATAGCATGTCTAAGGTTGCTTCAAAATCAAAGGAGGTTTTGAAGGATAATTTGGTTGAGGTGAAGGTAAGAACAAAAGGTGATGAATAAAAGGTAGTGATAACAAAAGCTTTGTTATAATGTAGAATAATGTAGCAAAAGATTTGACTTTTATATGTGTAAAATTGATCATGTTACAAAATAAAATGTCAGAAGGATAAGAAGGTTCTTCATTCTTATCACTATCTTCCAAGTCTTGATAAGATGGAGGGAGCATATGTGAAAGATATGCATGGGTGTTATTTGGTAAACAAGGATGATCATATATGGATGAAGAAAAGTGATGGATAGAAGATAATTGTGATAATAGAGAATGTATAGAACTTGATGTTTCAACCGTTAAATATTCTTCAAATGGTGTTGGGTCACCATGTATGGTAACAATTTTATTTGCAAGTTCAAACTTCAAACATTGGTGAAGAGTGGAAGGGACAACCCTCATCGTATGAATCCAAGGACTTCTAAGAAGTAGGTTGTAAGGTGAAGGACAATATGCTACATAGAACAAAGTATCCAGGATCTTGGATCCAATATTGAGGGGAAAAATTATAGTACCTTGAGCTTCTTGAATTTCATTGTTAAAAGATTTTATAATAACATTTGATTCATTAAGATCTTCTTCCTTTAATTTGAGTTTTTGGAATAATTGATAAGTGCATAAATTAAGAGAGGAGCCATTATCTACCATGATAGTTTTAACAAGTGTTTCTTTACTAGATCCTGTAATGTAAAGATAGTAGTCTTCTTGTGGAGTAGAGGAAGGAATATCCTCATCATAGAATGAAATATGGTTAACCTCAAGAGGGTTTACACCATTAATTATGTTCTTAGAGAAAATATGATGAGGAACAAATTGTTGGCTAGGTATCTTGAACAAAGTTTCCTTATGAGAACTTTGTAATACTTCTAAAAGGGATATCTTTGCTTGAGGATTAATCACTTGTTGTTGGCTATCAAAGTGGATTTCAGATTGAGATTTTGATTCTAAATATGAGCTTTCTATGCTTACATTCCATTTTGGATCATTCTCTAGAGCCAAAGATAGTTTTGAAGGTTGGTCAAATGAGGAATCCATATCTTGAATATCGGATTGAGTTGATTGAACTTGAGGTTGCTCATTTGTAGTTTTTGTTACAATATTAGTAATATCATCATGATGGGACACATTAACATGCAATATTTGATTGGTTTCTTGTTGTTGATAATTGAATAGGGGTTCTTGGGAGATCCCCATGTCTTGATTGATTATTGGTATTTGTTGTGTAGGAGTTTGATTGTTTAATGGAGATTTATAATCAGTTGTAGATTGTAATTCCTTTATATTAAAAAGACCCTTATCAATCAAATCTTGAATTGCACATCTTAAATCTTTACAATTTTGTGTCATATGTCCATCCACTCTATGATATTCACAATGTAGCTCAGGTTTAAACCAATCAGCTGTGGTATCAGGTTGTCTTATGGAAGGTAGTTCAACCTTATTTGTGTCAAGTAAATACTTGAGAATTATATCCATTGGTTGATTGAGCTTAGTAAATTTACGTGATGAAGGTTTTCGAGAGGTTTTTGATACGTGCCTTAGGAATTCAGTCATAAAAGGACCTAATGGTTTCTCACCTCTACTTTCTTTATTATGGGTAGAATGATGATAGGAAGATTGCGAAGTATGAGGTGAGTGCATGGTAGAATTGGAAGAATAAGTATTTTCTTGTTGAAATGGATGTGTTGTATTGAAAGAAGAATATTGAAAGGGTGGAGGAGGATTGTATGTGGATCGATAGACATAATATGGATATATGGGAGAATAGATAATATCGTTATGAAGAGGATTGGAAAAGGGATTGTCTTGTTGGGGTAAGGATGAAAAATGAGAAAAGTGTGATGGAGGTGATGTTGAATAGGGATGAGGTTGGTCATAATCAACAAATGTATTTGGCTGAATTCTTCCAACATTACTAATGGGCTCATATTGATTTGAGTAAAAACTCATGGTTTCTTTAGTACTTCTAAAAGTAATATTTAGTATCTACTATTTAGAATTGAATCTAAAACATACAAACTTGAAATGATGATTTTGTTATATTTTTTTTCTTGTATACATATACATTTATATATATATATATTTTTGTTTTCAAAAGGTTTTAAATGCATTCACGTCGGGTTCACCAAAATGTATCGCTCCAAATTTTTCGCATCCCTACCTTCAGGCTATAGGATCCGTGCCCGAAAGGAGGATGGGAAAAGGATGGCGCGGTACCTCGGATTGAGAGGCCTTGCGAAGGTCCCGCCTCTCGGGGAGGTGTATTATGGTGATTTTTTGATGGATGGTGGGTTCACCAGGAAACGTTTGAATGGCAGTTTCCACGCCTAGGTTGGGAATGTGTTTGATGTGTTCAGTTTTAGCTTTAATCATCCAAGTCCTAGGTTTGGCCAAAATGCGTCTAAGCTATTCTATATGAAATGCAGATTTAAATGAAGACAGAAACAGATTTGGATAGAAAAATAGAAAGAACAAGATGGATTAAAGACCCATACCTGATCCGGATGTCTGATGAAGGTTCTAATTTTTGAAGTAGTCAGGATCGTCTGGAATTCGACAGGATCGTCTCCTATCTGACAGGATCGTCTGAGATCTGACGAATTCGGTAGACGAATTCGTCAGAGACCTGCAAACAGAAAAATAGATGCAAAATATAGAGAATGCAACTATGATAACAGAGGGTAATGATGTAAAATGGCAGTAAGAACATTAAAATGATAATAACAAGCTAAGACACGAGTGCATTATAATGACTTATTGACAAATCATGATTATATTATGCATATAAGCTATATGGGTGAACTCCAAGATGCAGAATAATAAAGAATAACCATAGAATTAACTAAATGCAGAATAATACAACGAAAAAGGATGAAGAAATGCAAACTCTGGGCACTGATTGCCCCCAATGTGGACTGCAGTCGAAATCGTCTCGAATTGGGTCGAGATCGCTCCGAGATTGTACGAGGATCGTCCAAGACGAACTGAGCTTGCTCCGGCTGAAAAACAATGAAGTTCCTGCAAACAAATTGGAAAAATACAAATGCAAACAGTGATTTAAGATGGTCTAGTGCGTGTAGAATTCGAGTTACAGGGAATTTCAGCCAGGGGGATGCTAAGGGGAGGGCCTAGGATTAAATAGGCTTAGGAGGGAGGTTAGGAGGTTGGAGATCATCCCTATTTGGGAGATCTCCAATGGGGAGGGTCTCTAACGGCGTAGACACGCTTCTGCCCGGATTAGAGACGCCGTTGGAACAGAGACTAATTGTGAAAAATTAGTTTTGGGACAAGATCGTCTGGACGTCCTAGCCCAGACGAAATCGTCCGATCTGAGGCGATATCGTCTGATCGGCGACGATATCGTCAAACGGTCAAAACAAACTCTAAAAATGGCACGGGAAAGGAGGAAACGGGTTAAGCGACGGTTTGGGAGCGGTTTTGGAGGTTAAAATTTGAATTTGAATATTTACTAGAGTAAGTGTAATTATTAAGGTTTTACTGCGCCAATTTTAGGGTGCTACACCTAATATGTGATTTCACTCTTTAAAATTTTTGACCATTCTGCAAGGCTCCACTGTCATTCAGGAATCGATAGCCCCGACAGAGTTGCTTCTAATCCCATATTAGTTTTATTCTACTGCTAGTCAAGCATCTATAGCTCCGATAGAGTTCTTCCAAGATATCTCAGGTAGTGACTCAGTTTTAATTTATTTTTTATTTTTCTTTCTCGTGAGTGAAAGAAGTATTTGGATATATAAGCAAATTGTGAAATAAGTATGCCTGAGTTGAGGATTAGTTTCTGGCTATAAAATATGAGTGTAATTATTTTTGTCTCAACTACCCTCTCAAAAACAACTCAGTTCTTCAGACCTTTGAAGTCACCTTAAGTATCATTTGTAATGTGAGGCTTGACATGATGTTTCAATCAGATTTGTTTTCTTTTTGTTTTATCTCATATCAAACAACTATTGCATAAACACTCATATTTGAAAAATTGTAAACCTCATCAAAATCTAAAATAAATCCCCTTTTTTCTATTTTTTGTGTGGAATAAACAGTTAGATATACTCATTAAACTAAGATATCATGTGTACAGTAAACTCAAAATTATTCAAGAACAAAAAAGAAGCTTAACTAATACACAAAATAATGAAATACATCACTTTGTTTTTGGATTTTTGTTTTTTCTATTTTTTTTTGTTTTTGGTAAAGTACACCTTCAATAGGGATTGTACATTTTGAGGTGTTGGCCATTAATAGGGATAGCCACTATTTCTCCCTGCAAAGTCCGTAGCTTGTAAGTATTCTGACTGATAACATGGGCAATTTGATATGGGTCAATCCATTTAGGTTCAAATTTACCTTTTTCACCATGCTTATCATTTTTAGGATCCCAATATATGACTATATCTCCTTGAGAAAAAGGAGTACCCTTAGCTTTCTTATTAAACAATTCCATGGTTTTCTTGGTTTGTTCCATCATTCTATTAAGGGTATCTCTTCTTTGCTCTTCTAACAAGATAATTTGATCAAGCCTTCTTTGTATGGGATTGGGGTCTTCATGGTCTTGCAACAGGGAAAGTGCTAATTTTTCTATTCTTGGGGGTAACAGGGCTTTCTCTCCATATACCATCTCATAAGGGGTTCTCCCTGTGTTTCTTTTGACAGACAACCTATTAGCCCATAAAGAAAATTTTAGTTCATCATCCCATCCACTTTTATTCTTCCCTAATGACCTTTTCATTCTTGTTATTATGTTTTTATTTGATGACTCAGCTAGGCCATTTCCTTAGGGGTAATAATTATCAGAATGAGATAATTCAATTCCATATTTAGCACAAAATTCTACCATTTTATATGAAACAAAATACTATGCATTATCAGTAACCAATTTTTGAGGAACCCCAAACCTGGTCAAGATGTTTTCTTCTAAGAACTTGATGATAGTGGTAGTAGTAGATGTCCTTATGGGTGTAGCTTCTACCCACTTTGTGAAGTAATATGTTGCAGTTATGATCCACTTATGTTGTCTAGATGAATTAGGTTTTATCTCTCTAATCAAATCAATGCCCCATTGGATGAATGGTGCTTCAATGATTACTGGCTTGAGAGGCATGGCTGCCAGATGCTTCTTTCCTACAAAAACTTGGTAGTTATGAAAATTCCTAATGTATTTATACACATATTTAAAAATGGAAGGCCAATAATATCCTGCTCTCATAATTTTATTAGCGGTAGCTCTTGGAGCAAAATGTCCACCACAAAAACCGTCATGGAATTCATTGATTATTTTTGGGACTTCATTTTCATATTAAAAAACTAATAATACTCCATTAGGGTGTTTCCAATATAACACACCATTCTATATATAATATTTTTGAGCTTGAAGCTTGATCGACCTTATTCTGTTTATTGACATATTTTTAGGGAATGACAAGGTTTACAAGTATGAAAAAATTTCTTCATACCATTTATACTCAGTGTTATTGATTCTTCTAAGATCATATGCCTCATCTATGGTGAGAATATTTTCAAACCCTTTTATTTCTTTGTTTGCCAATAATTTAGCTAAACCTTACCCTTTGACAGTTTTAACTATTTTAAATTCAACATCATACTATAGAAGCTTTACCATCCACCTTCCTGGTCTTCCTAATGGATCTAATTGGGAAAAAATATCCTTTATTGCTATAAAAGAAATACAAAAATAAACCTTATTCGAGCCAAATATACCTTTGAAGTGTTCTAAAAATTGTATGACTGCATAAGCATGTTTTTCTAACAAGGTGTATTTAATATGTGCTCCTTTTAGTCCTTAGCTCAAGAATGCTATTGGCATTTCATTATTTTCATCATATTTCTGTGATAGAACTATAGCTATAGAATGTTCAGATGCATAAGAATAGATGTTAAATTTTTTGGCATAATCTGGGCAGCTTAGAGCTAGAGTGGTTGATATGGCTTCTTTGATTTTGTTAAATGCTTCCATACTTTCCACTGTCCATTTTATTTCTCCAGTTTTCTTAACCATGTCATTTATAGGTTTGGTCATCTCTACAAAATTTGGGACAAATATTCTAATGAAATTTATCTTGCCAAAGAATGACCTAACTCCTTTTAAATTTCTAGGAGGGGGAATTTTGGAAATGGCTTCAATTCTGTCTGGATCAATGCTTATTCCTTTTTCTGAAACAATATTTCCTAATAGCTTTCCTTGTGTAGTCCCAAATATGCATTTCTTAGGATTCAAAGAAATTCCAAATTCTTTGCACCGAGCAAAAACTACAGTTAAATGTTCTAGATTGTCTTCAAGATTTTTAGAAAATACTATGATATCATCTAGGTATACAACTACAATTTAAACATCAATCCTTTAAATATAAATTCCATTACTCTTTGAAAATTAGCACCTACATTCATTAGTCTGAAAGGCATTCTTAAATATTCAAATGTGCCCTAGGGTGTAGTGAATGCTGCCTCATGTCTATCTTCTAGATTTATCTGAATTTGATTGTACCTTGAAAATCCATCTAACAAAGACAATCTTGTTGAGCCAACTACTGCTTGCAATAATTGTTCCATGTTGGGTAATGGGTAATTGTATTTTAATGAACTCTTATTTAAATTTCTAAAATCTACATAGATTTTGATATCTCCATTCTTTTTTTTGATTGGTACTAAATTGGAAATCTAGGAAGAAAATCTTACCTTTCTGATTATTTTGGAATCCAGTAACTTTTGTACCTCCTTTTGCATTATTATTGTATTTCATTTGTTTTTGTTTGAATGGTTTGGAATCTTCTTTCAGGGGTATTATGTGTGTCATTACATCTATTTTGAATGTTTTCAAATCTTCGTAAGTCTAGAAAAAATGTTCTTTGTTCTTTTTCAAGAAACTAATATATCCAGCCTTTTCTTTAGCAGGTAAAGCCATGTCTACTTTCACTATTCTTGGCTCTTTCATTAAACCAATGTTAATATCTTTAGATATTATTTTTCTGCATAAAGGTTTATAGGCTTTGTCAAAATCATCAAATAGATTTTCTAGAGAAACTAATCCTTTGGGTATCTTATTAGTCTTCAACTGGATTACTTCTACTAGATCACCTATTTGGTCTTTTAGTTCTTCTTCATCTCTTTCATCACAAATTACATCTGCATATTGATTTGCAGAGTCATAAAATCTTTAATATCTATGTCATCCTAAAAGACTTGTAGATATACTATGTTGTCTAGCACAAAAGGTTTATAAACTAAAATAGTTGGAAATCTATCCATATATTCTGTAGTTATCTCTGGGTGATCTAGACCTGAGGCATTCACAACTAAAATATCTGCAACATGGTTTTGTTCCCTAGGAATATATGATATATTGAAAGCTAAGAATTTATCAATTTCTTCCAATACTGCATTTCTATATTGTTTAAGCCTAGGATTCTTGGTTTGATATTTACCTTTGATTTGTAGTATAATAAGCTTTGCATCCCCTGTTACAATCAAGTAGTTGATACCTAGCTCTTTTTATTTACTTAGCCCTAATAGTAAGGCTTCGTACTCAGCTACATTTTTTATGCAAGGAAATTGTAATCTGTAAGGAATACTAAGGTAGTTTCCTTTAATATCAGTCAAATTTACACTTGCACCTGCTCCAGATTGAGATTTAACTCCATCAAAAGACATGGTCCATATTTCTTGAGTCAAAACTCTATCTGATTTGACATCTACTATTTTTATATCTTCTGGATCCATATTATTTGCTTCTGGTACTTCCACCAGGAATGGGTTGTGCCATATTGAATAAAATCCCATACCTTTTATAATGTACACCCCTTATGTGCTTTTTCTTACTAATGAAATGTGGTTATGGTTTGATTTATTTTGTTTTAGTTTTTGTTTTTTTAAAAAATGAAAACTCCACAATTTTATTGAATTTCAATACATAATTACAAGAGCTGGTAAAAATTTTTTAGATCTAGACTTTGTCTTCAGACTTTGAGTCTGAGTACAGATATGCTTACAAGTCCCTCAATATCATCCAAATATGTTTCTAGATGATGCGACACTTTTTACCAATCCTTGCCAATGAATAAGATCAACTTATGGAGCAACAGTGAGAAATTACATAGGTCTGATTAGACTTAGAAAGAGTGTCTTCAGAATATGCACGGTAGCTCCAAACTCCTCTAATCAAGTAGAAAACAAGTCCCCACACAAGAGTCTCCAAATAGATGATAATGTGCAACAATATGAATGGATGTAGGACTGATGTAAATCTTGTCCTCAGACATTAATGGCAACCATCTAATACTTCAAAAAGGTTATGCTCCAACTGTCACGATTTACACCCAACCCCTTCAAATGAGACGCTACAATGGGGAAGTAGACCCTGTGCAACTTACCCTACAATATGCTTGATAGTCCAAAGATATGATGGTCTGAAAATGAAGTGTCTTTATACTTATTTTTCTACTTATACCTCCCTCTAGCCTCTAATGCCAATCACTAAACATAACCTGTTGTATGATACCAACTCCAACCACTAGTTATAAGCTAGAAATCATCCAAAATAGCACCATCAACCTAAATTCATGGGTTCCAAGGAAGGGCACCCAAATGGAAGGTTTGACCCTTCCTAGAAATTCATTCCCTTTGTCAAAAATTATAAATAAATACTTGAAATGATAATTGTCTCAAGACCAATGCAATGAACCAATACCCACAACGAAATAATATTCTAATCTGCAACTACGAACAAACATGTAGGTCTGATATGAAATAACCAGTCATGGATGAACACATCAAAATACCTCAAAATGAGCTCTAAAACTTGATGTAAATATGATTTCTTGAATGGTTGAAGATGAGAAACAAAACCTATGTCTCTGATTTACGCAAAGCTGACCTTCAATAATCCACAAACCCTAAGCTGAAATAAACTCTAAAGCACAATGAGTTACCCACTGTAGCAACTCCTCTAATTGGCTAGGTATGGTATTGCACATACAAAACCAATGTTCTCATGGAGGTTGACTCCCCACAAGCTCCAACACTGCATATTTCTGCAATGCCCTCAAAAAAAGATCACCCAAACAAGCAAATATCTTTCCTCCTTCCTCAAATGAACTCACATCACTCTTATTTATGCTTGTTTCAATCAACATCTAGAAGCCTCCAAGGAAGGGGAGGCCACCTTGGTCCCCCAACCTAGTAAACTTAACGTTGTTTTAAAACAACAAGGCTTCATTATAATTTTTAATTATAATTTCCCTTTATAAAATTATTTTTATAATATATATTATGCATAAAGGGAAATAAATCATCTAAGGCCAAAAATATCACCCATGATCCAAAAATGGCCAATCAACTGCAGTAGACCATGCTAGAGCTCGAACAAAGATATTTTCTCCATGGAGATGAGTCCCTTAACCACTCTGCATGACCTACAAGGACTCAAAATAGGTCATCAGGGTCATTACCACCAAGTCACTAAAAATGGGTACATTACAGTATCCCCCCTTAACATTTCTTATCCTCAAGCAATGGCAAGGTATACCACGATCCCACAACATCCTCTAGAAAATATCACTGTGTTGATGTTGAGCCTTTGAGATCCACCAAAACAACTCATTAAATGCTAATGACATATCATGCTCCCATAGATTATACACAACCAACTGAACATGATGTTCACTCCTGCTGGCACTGCACATGTCAAACAACTGCAACCATGGAGACGGTCTAGAACTATGTTCGATATCAAAATCCCAAAGCATAAAGTGTGTATTTGACATTTGAGTGTCAAGAGGAAAACACAAGACACCATCAATCTACCATTTCTCCTAAAAAACCTAACTCTTCTCCTAAGGATTATCATTATGATGAGATTGAACCATCCTTGATGCTATAGGAACTGAAGAGGAGAAACATGTTGGAGACCTACAAAGCAACACTCCCTCACTGGTAGATGAATCATACTTAGGATCCTCCTCATGTGGTGTAGGTAGTGTATCATGATGAGCTCGCCACTCAATCTGATTGTACCCAGTGAGTCCCTCCATACGATTGAAAGTGACTAAGCAAGGTCCTCCCGAAGTCATTCCTCTCAACACCACCTTCTGACCCTTCACCTTAAAATTTACCTCTAACTTTTAAAAATTGAAGGTGACATCTCCCAAAGTACGTAGCCACTGAATACCAAGAATTATATCTAAATTATTTGTGCCGACCACAAAGAAATCATCGCACAACTCATAGTTTCCAAGTTTAAGATTAAGCCATGGCACGTTCTTGGTGCATGATATGGAGAATCCATTCCCAATTATAACCTTTATTTCATCCACATTCACCATCCCCAATCCTCCACGTGCCATAAGCTCCTCAACAATGAAATTATGTGTGGCTCCCATGTCAATCAATGTAACCACATGCTGCCCTTGTAAAACACCTTGTATCCTGACGGATTGTGCTCCCTGTATGCTGCAAAGATGTGCAATTGTATTACTTTTCTTGTCCTCGTGGTTTGAAGATTTTTCTAGTTCATATGTAGCTTCTTCTTCACTACTGCCCCCACTATATTCATGATGACCTGAATTTTTTGAATTATTCTCATCATCTGAATAGTACCTAATTAGTTGCAACTTTCCCTTGAACTCGCACTTATGACCTAGAGACCAAGATTTCTTACAAGTAAAGCATTAGCCCTTCTTTATAAGTTTGTTAAGGGTGTCAGAATCAAGTCTTACTCTTTTGTTGCTCTGATTCCTTCCTAGGTACATTTTTATCTTAATCTCTTTTGATCTCTTGGCCATCCTTCCCCTTGAACTCTTGTCCATATTTTCCTTTGAACTGGTTCTTGGACTTGGCTGAAGTGATCTCCATGTCCCTAGCCTATCTAATGGTGTCTTGTAGTGTAGTTGGGTTAAATACTTTAACCCGAACTCTCAATGACTCAGATAATCCATACATAAATAGGATCACTAAGCACCAATCTGACATGTTTATAACCATCACAGATGATCTCTAAAACTCGAATATGAAGGCATCCACTGAACTCCACTACCTCAGGTGAGTCAACTTCTTGAACTCCAATTATTTATCCCTCCTATAAAATCTCCGTTGGATCCTCTCTATAACTCTCCATAAGTATCCACTCTTTCATGTCCAAGAGTTTGCATCCCATGGTGCCACCAATTGTGAGCAATGCTCTCCAAATGTAAAGTACAAAACTTAATGGTGTCATCTTCTGTCATTTGGTTTAGATGTAAATATGTGTCCATATTTTGGACCCAAGACTTCACTATCATCTTCCTTGAACCATTAAAGAAAGGAATGTGTATCTTGCCTATTCTCTTCTAAATCACCCTATGGCCCTGTGGTGTATGATGCTACACATCACCCTAATCCTACTGTGCTGGTCTCCCTCTAGTCTTGGGTGCTTGCCTATTATGAGTATCAACATAATTCTTAAATGACATGAGGTCATGGAAATCTGGACCCAATGCATCCCACTCCTACCTATACTATTGGTACTGCTCAACAACTATAAGCTCATGCTCCTCAATAGGTGGTGGTGTGGATGGAATAGCTATCGATTCTAGCCTAGGTACAAATGTAGGTATAGTAGGCCTAGACTTGTTGGCTCTATCTATCATAGTCTATGTGGTATCCCTATTGGCTACTGATTCTCCATTCCTTGGTCCTTGCTTGGCATCCACTATTCTCTGCTGTTGGTTTTGTGCATTATTAACCAAGAGGTTCAATCCATGGACCTGTTGCTGCATAAGACCGACCAATTTTTCCAAGCTATGTTGCATGTTATGCTAAGTCTATCTAATATCCTCTGCCATATTTCTTTCTATCTCCTCTTGATTTGCTCTCTTACCATTTTTATATTTCTTAATGTTGTAGAAAAGGTACTATCTTTTGGGTATGGGTGAGTAAGCTGATATTGTTCCCTTCTCAAATTCCTGTAGTAGGTCCTCAAATCCCTGTCACTCATGTATTTTCTACCTCATAGGATGGTAGGATAAATTATGCTTTGATACCACTATAATGTACACCCACTTATGTGCTTTGTCTTGCTAATGAAATGTGGTAATGGTCTGATTTTTTTTTGTTTCAGTTTGTATTTTTTTTTTGAAATGAAAACTCCACAATTTTATTGACTTTCAATACATAATTATAAGAGTTGGTAAAAAAATTCAGACCTGGACTTTGTCTTCAGACTTTGAATCTGAGTACAGATATGCATACAAGTCCCTCAATATCATCAAAATGTGTTGCTATATGATGCCACTCTTTTTGCCAATACTTGCCAATGAATAGGATCAACTTATGGAGCAACGATGAGCAATTACATAGGTCTGATTAGACTCAGAAAGAGTGTCTTCAAAATATGCACGATAGCTCCAAACTCCTCTAATCAAGTAGAAAACAAGTCCCCACACAAGAGTCTCCAAATAGGTGATAATGTGCAGCAATATGAATGGATGTAGGACTGATGTAAAGCTTGTCCTCAGATATTAATGATAGTTTTTTAATACTTCAGAAAGGTTCTGCTCCAACTGTCATGATTTACACCCAACCCCTTCAAATGAGATGCTACAATGGGGAAGTAGACCCTATGCTACTTATCCTACAATATGCTTGAAAGTCCAGAGATATGATGGTCTGAAAATGAAGTGTCTTCAGACTTATTTTTCTGCTTATACTTCCCTCTAGCCTCCAATGCCAATCACCAAACATAACCTGTTGTATGATACCAACTCCAACCACTAGTTATAAGCTATAAATCACCCAAAATAGCACCATCAACCTAAAGTCATGGGTTCCAAGGAAGGGTGTCCAGTTGGAAGGTTCGAACCTTCCTAGAAATTCATTCCCTTTGTCAAAAATTATGAATAAATACTTGAAATGATAATTGTCTCAAGACCAATGCAATGAACCAATACCCACAATGAAATAAGATTCTAATTTGCAACTACGAACAAACATGTAGGTCTGATATAAAATAACCAGTCATGGATGAACACATTAAAATACATCTAAATGAGCTCCAAACCTTGATGTAAATATGATTTCCTAAATGGCTGAAGATGAGCAACAAAAACCATATCTTCAATTTGCCTAAAGCTGACCTTCAACAATCCACAAACCCTAAGCTGAAGCACAATGAGTTACCTGCTGTAGCAACTCCTCTAATTGTCTAGGTATGGTATTGCACATACGAAACCAATGTTCTCATGGAGGTTGACTCCCCACAAGCTCCAAAATTACATAATTCTGCAATGCCCTCAGAAAAAGATCACCTAAACAAGCAAATATCTTTCCTCCTCCCTCAAATGAACTCACATCACTCTTATTTATGCTTGTTTCAATCAACTTCTAGAAGCCTCCAAGGAAGGGGATGCCACCTTGGTCCCCCAACCTAGTAAACTTAATGTTGTTTTAAAACAACAAGGCTTCATTATAATTTTTAATTATAATTTCCCTTTATAAAATTATTTTTATAATATATATATTATGCATAAAGGGAAATAAATCATCTAAGGCCAAAAATATCACCCATGATCCAAAAATGGCCAATCAACTGTAGTAGACCATGCTGGATCTCAAACAAAGATATTTTGAACAATTGAACCAACTATTAACCTATGATGTGGTGATACCTAGTTTGAACAAGAAAACAATGTATTAACCTATGATGTGGTGATACCTAGTTTGAAAAATTGAACCAACTATTTGATATTTAGTTTATTTATAAGTGTGTGTTATCGCTAACATATTTCCAAGTGTGCAGGATCAGGTACACTCGTAGGTGGAACAAACAGAGTCACCCACCAAAAACAAGGGTATCAAAGATTAGGGGAAATGATGATTAAGGTACTCGAAGGTAACATGGATAGATATCTTCATATAGGTATGCACTTATGGAAGGGATAATCATCAATGGTCGATCACCTTGAGCTTTAGTTGATAGACTGGTAGCTATCATAAAATTTTTGGCTAAGATAGGCGATTGGGTTGATGGAAAGATTCCCTCTTTGATTGTTGTATAAATTTGTTTGCTCTTTACTACATCATGGCTTGAGTAGTTTAATGTTGGATTTTCTATATGAGAACAACTGCAAGATGTATATAGATGCATAAGGTAAACTGTCATGTTGAAATGAAAGTAGAGCATCATTCTTATGAAAGAAAGAAAATTAAATTTATATGTTGAATGAAGATTCCTTTAAATTAATTAATGAAGTTTAAGTAAATAATGTTTGGCTCATTGGAGCCCATTAGTAAACTTCATTGCAATTAATAAATGAGTTTTAAATTGATTAAAAGTGTTCATTTTAACGATAATAGAGAATAATAAAAAAAACTTAAATTAATTGAATTAAATGAAAAAGAATTCATTTTAAGAAAAAATGATATATGTATAAATAAAATAGATATATTTTATTTAAAAATAATAATGAAATTGTGCAAATAAAAGTAATATATTTTAATGTTGATAAATATCATAAGAATGATATTTTAATTAAAAGAGTCATCTTTATTTTTTAAAACAAAATGTAATCATCCCTTTCCTAAACAATGAAACCTAGGAAATAGCCTACGATGCTACTAATTTTCCAAAGGTGGAAAATACAGGAAGAACGCGTAAAGTATAGGGGACAGTGGATTGAAGAAAAGAGGCTCAATATGGGGCTCGGGGTTCGAGAAGATTGCATACGGGCACGTAATGAGGAAAGAAGGAAAAGAGAAGGGATATGAAGGAAGAAGGGGAGGAGAACAGAGCAGACGAGGGACGTAGAGCAAACTCAGATGTAGACACAAACGAGAGACGGGGATAACAAAAGAAAGCACTAGAAGCTAAGAGGAAAGGTAGCAAGACGTCGTCATATTTCCAATAGCTGTAGGAGTTAAGGTTGGGTTGCTTTAAATTTAGAATCAAGTTTTAATTTGCGTTGGTTTGCTGTATATAAGCACTATGTAGTTGAAAGAAACCACTATATGTTGTATATAAGCACTTGTAGTTGAAAGAAACCACTATATGCTGTATATAAGTGTTGTGTAGTTGAAAGAAACCACTATATGTTGTATATAAGCACTGTGTAGTTGAAAGAAACCACTATATGTTGTGTATGAGCATTGTGTTTCAACTGGAACCACCTTGTGTGTGTTATAAAACCACCTTGTGGGAGCGTTGTGTTTTAACTGGAACCACCTTGTGTGTGTGTTATGGAACCACCTTATGGGAGTGTTGTGTTTCAACTAGAACCACCTTGTGTGTGTGTTATGAAACCACCTTGTGGGAGCATTGTGTTTCAACTGGAACCACCTTGTGTGTGTATTATGGAAACCACCTTATGCGAATGTTGTTTTTGAACTAGAACCACCTTGTGTGAGTGTTATAAAACCACCTTGTGGGAGCACTATGTTTTAACTAAAACCACCTTATGTGTTGAGTTTAAGAAAGAAATCATTATATGCTGGGTGAGCGTTGTGTGTGTGTGTGAAATCACCATAGGCTATGTTCAGCGTTGTGCGCTAGGTTTAAGGAAGAGACCATCTCGTGTTTGTAAGCATTGTGCACTGCAAATACAACGATAACTTTAGTGAGCTCTTTAGTGAGAGTTATAGTGTGTTTCAACGAGTGTAGACTTTATAGGAAACCAGTGGGTATTAGCAGGGAGTGTTGTGTGTGTTTGAAGGCCACGCCATGTCAAAGGGAGTGCTGTGAGGGTTGCCTGGTCTAGTATGCTTAGACGCTAGTTTTGGTCATGGTTGCTCAGCATTGGCCTTAGAAGGCGTTGACCTCTAGTTGTAAACCCTATATTAGGTAAGGTGTTGTGTAACTAGTTCTAATTATAAAAAGAAACCTTGTTCTATGAAAATATAATGAAGATTTTATTAGAAAGAAACCTTAGTTTCATATAAAATATAATGAAGGCTTTTAATTAAAAGGAACCTTTGATTTATATGAGATTTATTTAAGGTTTTTAATTAAAAGGAACCTTTGATTTATATGAGATTTATTTAAGGTTTTTAATTAAAAGGAACCTTTGATTTATATGAGATTTATTTAAGGTTTTTAATTAAAATGAACCTTTGATTTATATGAGATTTTTTTAAGGGTTTGAATTAAAAATGAACCTTTAACTTTTATGAGATTTATTTAAGGTTTTTAATTAAAAATAACCTTTGATTTATATGATATTTATTTAAGGTTTTTAATTAAAAGGAAACTTTGATCTTTATGAGATTTATTTAAGATTTTTAATTAAAAAGATCATTTGATTTAAATGAAATTTATTTAAGGTTTTGAATTAAAAGGAACCTTTGGTTTTTATGAAATGTATTGAAGGTTTTTAATTTAAAGAGAGAACCCCTTTGATTAAGGTTGATTATCTTAGGAGTTTTAAATTAAAGAGATGTGGATTTATTCGTGAATTGAAGTTATGGGGCTTCAATTTAGGGAATGAATGAATGTTTGTTTTAAAGGTTAAAGGTATGGGACTTTAATGCTTTAAAAAGGTAATTGATTGATTGTAAATGGTGAATTAAAAAGGATGGAGATTTATTCTTTGAATTGAAGTTACGGGGATTTGATTTAAGGAATGAAAATAAAGAGATTTTTTAAAGGTTAAGGGTATGGGAATTTAATGCTTTAAGACATGAATGAATTTGGTTTAAGTTAGACCTTGATCTAAGTGGTACATGTTGGATGAATCTCTAAGGAAACTTGAGAGGTGAAAATAAAAGTAAGGGTTCTTTTATGATATCCATTATGCATTAGATGGTTAGAAACTTAATTGAATTTTTGTATAGTTACAATTTGGTAAAGTAAATGAATAGATGCATTTAAAGGTATGCCTATCCTGAACCATGAGTATCTTGATCCCTTACTACCCTCAAAGAACCAATGGGAAGCAAGGAGAAGCAAGGAGTTCCGAGGAAACAAAGAGTAGGTAATTGTATCTTACGTTGATTTACTTATGATCAAATAGACTAGAATTGTGGGGAGATATCCCCAATGCAGATAAGGTGATATTCTTAGGAGTAAGAAGGATTTATCATGTAAGAATTAATGAGATGATTTTTTATTGGTTTAGTAAAGGTACTTTTCCTTTGTTTCTGTATCTAGTTATATTATGTAGTTCATTCTCTTTAGTGTTAAGATTGCTTTATTTTCTCTATCATTGTTTTATTACTTTATGATATTATAGTAACTAGATGTATCATTGTTTGGTTGCTTGATGATAGAAATCTAAGTGTAGAGTTCTAGGGTGAACTTAGAGGTGACCTAAAGGAATTAAGAACCCCTTAGGATGAACATAGGTAACCTAAGCGAATTGAGAACCCCTTAGGGTGAACATAGGAGACCTAAGGGAATTGAGACCCTCTTAGGGAGATAAAGGACTAAGTTGTGAAGAGATTACATCTGAGTTAATATAGATCATCATGGAGATGAGATAGATAGCTTAACTCATAATACTCGTAGTATACCTACACAAAAGGATTTATTTATGGTATGGAGATGCGTGTATACCTTCGATGGATTGAGGGTGATAGGTCTAGCTCATCAAGAATGATGAGACAAATGGGCTTATTTGTAGTAACACATGTTACACCTACATAGATGGACTTGTGAAAGGGTACTTCATGAGATGTAGCTTCCAAAAAAACTTAGGTGATTGAAACTTTAGGTTATTATTAGTTGGGTTAGGGGTTCATGAAGGGTTCATGTATCCCTCTCCTTATTAAAAAAAAACTTTTCTATTTTTGTATTTTCTATTTGTGTATTTTTGGGTCGTTACACTTTGCCTAGAATACTTGAGGAGCTTACAAAAATTAAAAATAGGATTCTAAATATAAAAGCTCTATTGTAGGAGGTACATCAAAAGGCCCAAAACCTTAAACTTGTGTACTTAAGATACAAGGAAAAATATAGCAAGGTTGGGCATAAACAAGTTTTGACAACAAATGGGCAACAACACGAGTGCAACATAGAGTACAAGAAACTACGATACTATATTCGAAAGAGGCCTCATTGGAAGAATATATTACAAGATATCGATGTATTAACTAAGGAAATAAGCAGCAATGCAAAAAATGAGTGCATCCTCTTGGGATACTAGGTCATAGAAGATGACTTGGATGACCTTATAATGGAAACGATATAAATAATTGATTTCCAAGAACAAGACAAACAAAAGTCAAAACAAAAACTAAGAGAATTGACTCAGTTGACTCAAAGCATTATCCAATTTACAAATGAAAATGAGTCTATATTTGAAGAACACCTCAATATGTTGATACTTACCAAACAAGACATTAAGGCCACAAAAACTTTTTTTAAGGAAGTATGGTTATAAATTCGATAATCCTAGCCATAATTCCATAGATTTGTATATTAGCCCTATGCTTTTAAGAACCCTCATTGAATGCTCAACCATATCATCCTTGATACTCACTTTTAGTGTAGCATCTACTACTTAAATAGGATTTGTAATAGATCTACTCTTTCCTTGGTATTTGGTTATAACGGACCCGAGAAGATGAAGAGTCGTAGGGCTAGGGAGAATACACATGGCTAAACCAGCACCAAGAAATTGTAACATATTTTGGACTACTAGGCTACAAAGGAGATGAAGCAGTCAAGACTCATCATCAAGTAATTACAACAAAATTTTGCAAGAGGTATCTTAAGTGTTTGGTCTAGGTTGATTGTATTTCTTCCGTGTCTCTATTTTTCCATTTTCTCATTCTTCTTACCTTTGAGGAGCTAGAGTCTATATGTCACTACAATTAGGACAATAGATTACGTTCCCCTATTACGACATTTGAACAGGGTGAATATTATATTGTGTTCTTTGGGATGCCTAAGCACATTGTCAGGCTCTATCATTATAATCATTAGATATTGAATATAATAAAAAATATGGTTTCTACTCTGACATAGTTTGTCTCATTATGTATGTGTTGTTTCTTTATGCATTGCATTATTTGTATTCACAAATAATACCTTCTCTTACCGATTTAAAACCTATATTGATTACAATATTCAAATGAATGTGGGTATGTCATTTGTTTCTTTCTTTTTCTCTCTGTTTCACTAAGTCAATTAAAATTTTCTATAATCACCCAATAGGCAAGGCAACGATCTTCTCCAAATTAGGTAAGCTTCACTAATGCTTGGTCACAATTAAAATTACAATAAACCCTTTAAATCTGGTTGAGCATAATGTTCAAAGAACATTGTTAAATAGGCTCATTTTGGGGTGTCCTGACCTGACCTATAGAAATTTATCATTTTAAGGTTAAAGAAGCAAGTCCACCAGAGCTTGCATGTTGATTGTGAATTAGAAAATTTGATAGCATGATAACTATTATTAAGGATATCAAAATTTTCCATAACAGAAGTCTTTAATAGTTTCTATCTCCACACATAATCCTCCTTCCATGGTCTTAAATACAATGCAAATTCCCCATTAAACCATGGCCACCACTCATTATATTATCCCTAATTGCCAAATTGGAAAGGATGAGGAGGAGAAATAATTTTAGAAGAAAAACTATGGAGTAATTCAAAGTCAATCCCCACTTCCACTTGATCCAATTTTAAAACTTTGATAATCCTAGCCATAATTCCATAGATTTGTATATTATCCCTATGTTTTTAAGAACCCTCATTGAATGCTCAACCATATCATCATTGATACTCACTTTTAGTGTAGCATCTACTACTTAAATAGGATTTGTAATAGATCTACTCTTTCCTTGGTATTTGGTTATAACGCACCCGAGAAGATGAAGAGTCGTAGGTCTAGGGAGAATACACATGGCTAAACCATCACCAAGAAATTATAACATATTTTGGACTACTAGGCTACAAAGGAGATGAAGCAGTCAAGACTCATCATCAAGTAATTACAACAAAATTTTGCAAGAGGTATCTTAAGTGTTTGGTCTAGGTTGATTGTATTTCTTCCGTGTCTCTATTTTTCCATTTTCTCATTCTTCTTACCTTTGAGGAGCCAGAGTCTATATGTCACTACAATTAGGACAATAGATTACGTTCCCCTGTTACGACATTTGAACAGGGTGAATATTATATTGTGTTCTTTGGGAGGCCTAAGCACATTGTCAGGCTCTATCATTATAATCATTAGATATTGAATATAATAAAAAAATATGGTTTCTACTCTAGCATAGTTTGTCTCATTATGTATGTGTTGTTTCTTTATGCATTGCATTATTTGTATTCACAAATAATACCTTCTCTTACTGATTTAAAACCTATATTGATTACAATATTCAAATGAATGTGGGTGTGTCATTTGTTTCTTTCTTTTTCTCTCTGTTTCACTAAGTCAATTAAAATTTTCTATAATCACCCAATAGGCAAGGCAACGATCTTCTCCAAATTAGGTAAGCTTCACTAATGCTTGGTCACAATTAAAATTACAATAAACCCTTTAAATCTGGTTGAGCATAATGTTCAAAGAACATTGTTAAATAGGCTCATTTTGGGGTGTCCTGACCCGACCTATTAGAATTTATCATTTTAAGGTTAAAGAGGCAAGTCCACCAGAGCTTGCATGTTGATTGTGAATTAGAAAATTTGATAGCATGATAACTATTATTAAGGATATCAAAATTTTCCATAACAGAAGTCTTTAATAGTTTCTATCTCCACACATAATCCTCCTTCCATGGTCTTAAATACAATGCAACTCCCCCATTAAACCATGGCCACCACTCATTATATTATCCCTAATTGCCAAATTGGAAAGGACGAGGAGGAGAAAGAATTTTGGAAGAAAAACTATGGAGTAATTCAAAGTCAATCCCCACTTCCACTTGATCCAATTTTAAAACTTCGATAATCCTAGCCATAATTCCATAGATTTGTATATTATCCCTATGCTTTTAAGAACCCTCATTGAATGCTCAATCATATCATCCTTGATACTCACTTTTAGTGTAGCATCTACTACTTAAATAGGATTTGTAATAGATCTACTCTTCCTCTTATTCGCAACTACAACATCTATACTTCCAACTAGAACATCCTTACTTCTAGTTAGGTCATTCAAAAATGATTTTACTGCCATGATACCAAGATTTTCCTCCTAACAATCTTTTGTTTTTTGAATATCCCCAAAGATCTGAAACAAGAAAAGGTGAGGCTCACTCCTTGCTCATACTTGTTACATGCTGACACTTTCACTAATCATTCCTCTAATCCTCTCCAAATATCTAAAACAAGAAAAGGTGAGGCTTACTCCAAGCTTGTACTTGCTATAAATTAATTTCAGTTAAAAAATAATAATAATTTGAATTTTAAAATTTAAGAGAAGTTTTTTACGCAAAGTTTCAAGAGCAATTTCAAGTTGACTTAACCAATGATTTTATAGTCCACTTAAAAGGTTGTTATCAAAAGCATAATTATCTACCTTAGATAGTTTATTCTATTTATACAAAGTTGAATATATTTGTCACATGCTTTACACAGAATAAAAGTTTGAAATTTACCCTCTGAATCTTAAGTAAAATATTAGAAATATGTTGCCAATGGGTTCTTGGTTAATAGTTGGGACAAATAGTTGATGTAGCTCATAACAAGGTTCAAATCTCGACGACACCAAATAGCCCAATGCGAATAATTCGATGTAAAAGTGAAAGGGTAACCCTTTTAAAACCCTACTTTATATATATATATATATATTAGGAATATGTTATTAATCAACACTCATCACTACTTACCTAACTTTTGCTATATAACTTTGAAGCTAGCCACATAGTAGCCAAGCAATTATGTCCAAAGGGAAAGAATGGCATTTGGACATTTTAATTGAAAATAATGTACAAAATATTATGTAATTAAGAGTCAGGACATATAGTTTGTACGCTTTTTCTATGCAGGCTAGTTTTAAGGTATCCTTAATTACATTCAATATTTTTTGCATTGCACTAGCTGAGGTTTATGGGTATTTTTGATGCAAGACAGTAAAAAGGGATCCTTAATCACATTCTAAATCATTTCATTTACATTATCATGTCTTTTTTTTTTGTAATTTAATACATACTTTTTTCATTAACTAGGTGTTTCTTTAGACTATTGAGAATGCCTTTGTTTGTACTTTATGTGAACATTAACATTTTTTTTTATTGAATTAAAAAAGTGCCTTAAGAAATTTTATCCATATATAATTTCAACTATCAAAAGCTATCGACATTATGTTCTATGTTCAATTTATTCTATACTTTGTTGTATATATTAAATGTCCAACTTTATCTTTGGCCTTGAATCTTACCTTTGAAATTTTTTCCCTCTACTAATTCATTGCCTTGTTTCCAACAATTGACTATTGAATTTTAGAATATTTGCAAATACAGGGATCCTCTTATACAATAGCGATCGTAAACTTCACTTTTGAACTTCTTTTCTTGTATTAATTCATTGCAACAATTCTAACAATTGATTGTATTTTCCTTCAATATATATAATAAATAAATAAATAATTGGCTATACTGAATTGAAACGACCCCACCCATATTACATCAAGATCACATATTGGTATTACACCAACTTGGCTATTAGACATGTATTGCTTGTCAATATTCAAACCTACATCTTCTCCTTCAAAGATGAGGTATTTAACTAGTTGAGCTAATACCAATTAATTATTGACTTGTGAACTATCTACAAATACATAGACTTTTTTTAGTGTCTCAAATACACAAAACTTGCTACAATGATTTTGGTATAATTGACAATAGAAAAAAGACCTTAGGTTAGGTAAATGAAACATAATAAAAAATCAATGATGTTTCAATTCTAGTTAAGAAGTCTTCAGTAGCAATGAAGCACAATTAAACTTCACTAATTTTTTAAATTTAATTAGAAGTCTTCAATAGTAGCAAAATTCTTATTAAGTTTCAATATACAGAGTACATTAAGTAGACCAATGTTTCAAATCTAATTAGAAGTCTTCAATAGAAACACAATTTAAATCTAATGGAAAATTGTTATTGATAGAATCCAAAAGAAGCTATCTAGATGGGGAGGAGAGATGCTCAGCCAAGCAAGAAAAGTAATGCTAGTCAATTCCTCGCTTCAAACCATTCCCATTTATTACATGTCTCTATTATAGAAAGTATTTTTAGCTCAGTCAAAATATTTAGCTAAAAATTGAATAATTATAGAAAGTATTTTTATGGTCCGGATCAGAGGAAAACTATTCAAATATGATAAGGGCTCGATACTCCTTACCTTCACAAAAAATCTTAAAAACCAAACTTGCAATTTTATCGAGGTCAGAGCATTATATCAGGGGATGTTATTACTAGAAAATATGAATTGTCAAAAGATGATTATCGAGGGGGACTCTCTATTCATAATAAATACTCTCAAAGATCTGACTCAGTCCAATTAGAAAATATTAAACATGATAACAAAGGATAAAATATTATTTCGATCAATGGAGGAGATTCAAATAGTTCACACCTACAGGGAGGGAAATAGGGTTGTTGATGGCCTTTCCAACCTTGAAGTCCAAAAAAATAGTCGTATAGTGTGGAGAAATAAATTTTCCCAGATATTGGAAGGGAAGATTATTAAGTCTTAGCTTGGGCATAAGCATGATATGAAGTTATTGTGGGATATTAGAAGTGATGAAACACCAAGCTCTTATGGGCTAAAATATGACTTTGATGTTTGGTTTGATTTAAATTATCTTGGAGTGGAATACCTAGATAGAGCAGGATATGTTCCTTTCTTTTATCCATTTTATCCTCAGTTTTTAACAGTAATATCTAGTTTTTAGGTGGTAGCCTAGGAAAATACTAGAAGTGGAGAAAGACATGAAGAGGAAGATATTTTGAAACTGGTGAAATATGTCTCAATGGATTGTTTTGAGGAAGATTTATTTTTAGGATGATTATGGATACTTCTCGGGGGATCTTGGTAGTTTATTAACTACTTAGTATTATCTCTACTTTCAATTATTTTGGAATCATGTAATCTCCTATGGGTAGGCTATTCTTTTTTATTTTCTTTTTGTCTACCCTTTTTGGCCTCTTGTTGTCTTGGAGTCTTTGACTGCGTGTCAAATCCCTGTCTCAAACTTTTTGTACAAGGTTTGAGGACCTTTCAACACCCCTTCTTTAATTTAATAAAAAAAAATCTTATTAAGTTTTAATATACATAGTTAATTAAGTAGGCCGACGAAAACAAATTTCAAAAGATATTGTTATGTCAAATGGTTGTTGTGCCCCTACACTCTAAAGATTTAGTTGTGGGGATTATACCTTAGCATGTCTTATCAAGATTGGGCATAAGAATAAATTATGAAAAATATTTAAGGGGTCATTTGTAAATCTAAAAGTAGGTTCAAAATAAGTGATAAAGTCGCAACTCTAAACCTTAACATTTTGAACTTACCAATGATACATATGATTTTAAGTCTCAACCGCATAAAACACAATAGTATGACAATAACATTAACAAGGACTAGCCTGTATGCAACTCTCATTTAAAAAAAATTAATTCACTAAAATTAAATTTATAATTTTTTAAAGATTAATATTAAAAGATTAAAAATATAAGATAAAAAACATATTAGAAAATGCACGTTGTACTTAACTCTAATGGCTAATTTCCATTTTTTTGATAATGAAGAAAATAGGAAGAACATTTTTCAAGGGGGCTATGGTTTTTTGGTAAGGCAGGGCTCTTCATGAAGCCCTGACATACCAAGTTTAAAGCTAAGGAAGAGATGCTATCAAATGCCCCTGTTTGGGTCTGATTATTTGGTCTTTCGATAGAATACTGACATCCAAATATATCCACAAAAATTAGAAATTATTTAGGAGTTTACATGATGATATCTAATAGCACCCAACACTTTAAGCATATGATTTATGCAAGGATTTATGTTTTGATTGATTTTGATAAACCACTTCCAGGGAATATTACGTTACAACATGAGGAAGAAATATGGGAGCAAGTAGTAGATTATGAAAATATTCCATTTAGATGCAGAATTTGTCATGAATATGGCCATCTAGCCAAGGATTGTCTACATAAGGTCCCCAAAAAATATAAAGAGTATGGGGACTTGGCAGGGTTTCAAATTCCTAAACAAAAAAACACAAAGAAAAAATAGCAACAAAAGAGAAAACAAGAATTTCACCTAACACCTTTGAAATTATTTCCATGGATGGGAAAGCAGATGACAAGGATGATCAAATAGAAACAATTATTATGGAGACACAATTTGATGAAGAGAGGAAACATAAAGGATTGGATGATGAAAATCATTAAAAGAGCTTGCCATGATGTTGAGAAATAATGATAAATAAAAAAAAAAACACAATTTAGAAAACCAACCCAAGTACAAGACAAAAGGGCAGATTCAAACTACAAACAAAACAAATCCTCAAAAAGACCATACAAATTCCAATAGTAATGTTGTGGTACCAAGTAACCAGTCTATAGTCCCAACTGAAATGAAGCAAGATACAAATAAATGGATAAGGATGCCATAATCCTAAGGTTTATAGTCAGTTTATTTATGGCAATGTTGGAATCTTTGTCTATTTTGCTAAGCAATTTTTGATATTTTTGGTAATTTGTTAAGCTTTGGTTTATTTTTAGTGTTATTGTTTTTTTTCTGTATTGTCTATAGCTCCTTTCTGCTTAGTTTTTGTTGTAATTGTTTTTCCTGATTTCGTTTGTGGTGTATTTGATTCTTTTTGTTGTTTTGTTTTGGATTTGTTTTGTTATGTTGTTTTTGGGATTTTTTCTGTGTGTTTTGTGTTCTATGGTTTTTTGGTTTGTGGTGTATTTGTTTCTTTTTGTTGTTTTTGTTATGGTAGTGTTTTATTATGTTGTGTTTGTGGTTTTTTCTATGTATTTCATGTTTTGGTGTTGTTTATTTTTGTTATTTTTTAATTTTATTTATTTATTTTTTTTTTGTGTGTTTTATTTGATTGTGTTTTGCTATTTTTTTTTGTGCATGTGTTTGATTGTGCTTTTTCTTGTCAACACACTCAAGGAGTATGCTTTATTTGTTTTAACTTTTTGTGTGTTCTTGTTTTGTGTTATTTCAGGCATGCTCGTTGCGTGTGTCAAAGGTGGTAGGCCAGGTGCGAGCCCTAGGTATTTATTGTGGAAGAGATACCCCTGCTTCCTTGGGTCTTACCCAAAAGTGACATCCCTTCTGGGATATTTTCCACAAAAAAAAGGTGTACATCAGAAACATTGAAGCGGTTGAAGTTTGTTCATTTTAAAATAAAATCATTGCAAAATATTTTAACACATGAATCGAATTATTCATTAACACAATTGAAAAAATGTTTCTTTAATTCATGAAATATTTTATTAGACATTTTTATTTTCTATATGGCAACCACTCTGCAAGTGCTTTGATCCAAATCCCAAGAGATTATGAGTAACATTGAAAAGAACATTGTAACTTATGTCTGAAACGTATATTTTTATCTCTTTCTCCTATGTGTATTTAGATATGGATGGCCACATGGATTTGGACACAAAAATATGTAAAGCTACAATAACTCCATGAGTAAAAGCACGTAGATTGTACAAACCTTGGCCACATGTTTTTTCTCAATCAACCCATAGTTTAGTGGCTTAGATACAAGCATTGTCACCTTAAAAAATGATCACATTTCCACTATCAAATTTTTGTAGTTGCGTTATCTCAATTCTTTTAGGCATAGAATAAGTTCAAACTATTGTAACTTGAAATTAGGAAAAAAAACGTGCAACTAACTACGGCAACCAAGGCCATGTAACTCACAAATAGCAATGATATGGCAAATTCATCACTTTATTTAATCAATGTACTAAAGAAATACTATTTTTTAGGCCTAATAGGTTTAGAGTGAATAAGGTCTTCTTTGGAAAAAAGGAAAAATAATCAAGTTTTGAGGCTATTTCTATGGTATGAGATTCTTTGCATGGGTTAAGAACCAGGTAAAACATCTGCACAATAAGTCTCTCTAGATTTTGCTCTCATAAATTTTCCCTCATATCAAGTAGGCATATATATTATTCTATATTTCAAAGCCAACGCCAAAAACTATGGTGGTCAATAAAGCACATTCCACTAACAAACATAGGGGTACTATGTATGCAAGTTGCGACAGTGAATAAAACAAGTAGATAAGATCTTCTAGTCCCTTGTAAACAATCCCTGTGACATGACATGCAAAAATCATAGTGATTTATGATGCTTAAAGAATTTTATAATCTCAAATTTCAACAAATTTTATCAATCTCCACAAAAGTCCTGGCATGACACAATGATGAAATGTTGAACATTCTATGGGATATATCCCATGGTATATTACCATCGATGAATAATTTCACATGGGTAGTGTAGTAGGGTTCATGTACCGAATATAATGGTTGCATGTATCTATAACAAACCTATAACCATACAAGGGTTTGGCCTAGGTGAATTCTGGTTACTCCAAATAGTATCTTTTAGAACCAGGTCCATTTTCCCTATGCACCTAGTTCAAAATTTTAGCAATAATCCAAAGAACTTGGTTTAAATCTAGTAGTTGGGTAGGTGGTGTACACAGTTGCATACTTCTTCATTATAAATATAGATAGACTGATGAAAATAAATATTACAACTATTGTTCACTCTTATTTGCATCCTTTTTATATTGCTCCTCTAATTTCAACAAATTTAGGTTGGAGGCTACACAATATGTCGATACTTGTATTTTATTTGAAGATGACTATGATATTGATGTTAAAATATTTGTAATATGACCTTATTAGGCCAAGAACAATAGTGATGAAGTACCTACGATTGCTTTTTATGTAGCCTAGGGCAAGTGCTATGTAAGCCTTTGGATATTATCTATGTAAGCCTATGGGCATCTATATGTAAGTTTACGAGCATCTTGATGTAATCCAACATGTTTTTTTGGTGTATTCACTCTTAGTGATATAGGTTAATAAAACTCTATGGTTAATTATTGATTAAGAGGTTAGAACATTTAATATATTGTAATTTGACCTTCAAGTCAAGTTATATCAACATGTGTGTTAGGGACCTCTGTTTAAGTAATAACCCTGATATTATTTGCATCCAGGAAACCAAGATGACAAAGAAAGAAGTTTCAAAAAATATGAAAGTAGTATGTGAAAGATGTGAATATGATGTTGTGGATTCAAAAGGAGTGACAAGGGGAATTCTAACATGTTGGAATCCAACTAGAAACTCCTATCAAACCATTCATAAAACTAGGTATTGGATAGCTTCATAAAACTAGGCAATGGATAGCCTCATTAGCTGCATGTTACTTTGCAAAAATATATTTCATATTTATTAATTTCTATGGACCTACAACTCAGCTAGGCAGATCAAAAGTATAGAGTGATATTGAAACCTTTATGAGAAGTAAAGATCAAGAAACCCAATTCATGATCATAGGAGATTTTTAATGCCATAACCAAGCTAGATAAAAAATTTGAGGGAATTAGGAAAATAACCCAAAGTATGAGAGATTTATCATCTTTTATTCAAAATAATAATCTATGGAAGGTTGAGTTTGAAGAGGACAACTATAAATAGATCAACAACAGGACATGCAAGAACCTGATAGCAAAAAAAATAGATATATGCATACTCTGATATCATTGGCTAGATGAAGGGACTTGTGATAACATTAATACCTTGAAAGGATAATTTCAAATCACTGGCCAATAAGAGTTGAAATGGTGGTAAGTGAATTCAAAAAGACCATATTTAAATTATAAGTAGATGTGGGAAGACCATCCTCAAATTGTTGATATGATAGAGCAAACATGGAATTCTTCAGGAAAATGTGGGTTGTATACACCTTTAAAATAAATTAAATCAATGACATCTCGATTAAAAGAATGTAACAAGAACACTTCAAAAACATTTTTAGGAAGAAAGAACTAAAAGATAAACTTTCAAAATTTCAAAAAGGTGAGTACAATAATCCAAGCTCAAAGGAAAGGGAGTTGCTTGGTGAATATCATAATATTTTGAGTAAGGAAAATAAATTTTGAAGATTAAAATTGAGACAAACTTGGTTAAAAGGAGATAAAAACACAAATTTTTCATAGGATGGCAATAGTACAAAGATCAACATCCAGAATTAGTAGAATTAAATCGATAGAAAGGGTTTGGATTGAAGACCAAAGCAAAATAAAAAAGGAGGCAAGGATTTTTTTACCAAAATATTCTTAATGATAAACTATTGCAATAAGTACCTTTAGTTATAATTGATGGAGACACTAGAAAACTGATGGGGCCTATTACTCTAGAAGAATTTTATTTAGTAGTTTTCTCTTTTTATAAGGATAAATCCCAAGGTTCGGATGGGCTCTCAACAACATTATATTAGCATAACTAGGAAATAGTGAAGGATTGTTTATTAGTGGCAGTGGAACAGTCTAGGGTAAAACAATACATACCTTATAAAATAAATTTAAGAACATGTTTTGGCATCACCCCCATGCCCCATGATACATTAGGGATCGATTCATTTTACTCTGGTTGATCAGATGCATAAAACCTGGGACTGGAAGGATACCATGGTGGAGCTTTTCTATCAGGTGGAAATTTTTTATGCTCGAACCTACAACGCTACTATGAACGGTACGTTTCTACCAAGTGAAATTTTGTATATTGATTGAACAAGATCCCAAAATCAGGCTATTCCAGATAAAGCCGCATGCTCCACTTAACACATATTTATTGTCTTGCATACAACCCTTTTAAATAGTGGGGGAGGGGGAAGGCCTGTTGTAGTTCAATCTCGAATGGTGAAGGAAAAGAACTACTTCTCATAGCCTTTATGTATCCTCTCTAAATGGGGAAGAGATTTCATAACATTGATGAAGTAAGGATTAGAAATGTACATAATAACTTGCTTGTCCAAGCCACATTTTATAATCACATGAAAAATAAGTGGGTACCACTTCCTAGAATGGGGTGGGTGGTTCCTTAGGTACCAATTCAATACATATAGATTTACTAAATGCATTCACCTAACACCTCTTTTAATTAAGAGGGACCTCTCCACTTAAAAAGGGGTGAGGAGCTGCTTTAGCTTTGGAATAAATGAGTACTCTACCCCAATCGTAAGTGAGTACATAATTAATTTAAAGAGCTAAAATATATTTTGAAGCTCAAGATATAGAGGTTGCTCCCCCTATCACCTAAAGGCCCTTTCATTGGGGTTAAAATTTTCCCATTTAGTCCATTGTTGTTCTCCTTTATAAAAGAATAACAAATCTACCCATTACTTAGGCACATGAACTGGGTGAGTAAGGATGTAATAATTATAGATAGAGAGAATAACTCGTGCATATTGAATTTGACATGGTACCACACCCACATACACGAGTCATTATAGCAATCATCATAATATTATTGATTGAAAGAGCATCGATGGATAGAATTGTGTATCCATATTATCTAGGGAGAGAACAACCGAGCTCGTATGCTTCCCCACAATTTACCCCCATGGGAGTCCATAATGAATGAGAATTACATGCTTATTTGAAGGCCCAAAGAAAATTCCCTCCCAATGCTCAATCCTTCATCATATGCATTATGAATCAAAACAAAAGGGTCGGATCTAAAGTATCTAATCAGTTTTGTGAAAGAATAATTGGTAAATATGAATCATCCTACCTTTATAACTCATCATTCCCATGGATAATATTTGATGGCCAGATCAAAATTGCTTAAAGAAGACTCACCCTTTTAAAATCTTGGTTCACTATTGCCTTTTAAAATAGAGCCATCATTTTTAACATATAATACCAAACCCCCATCAAATTTCATTTAAGGTATCACCACCTCTATTAGTCTAATAGACCAAAAACCCACTAAATTTTATTTAAGGTGTAAGCACATCTATCGTTCGTTATACCTTCTCTGATTTACAAAACATCTCATCAAGTTCGATCCCTTAAAAAGCTTTGGTGAATTACTCAATTTTCTTACAGTCTTAAAAGTGCTATGGAGCTAGACTAGTGAGCTATTATTTCTTTGAAGGATGTCGAATTCCAAGCCCACCTCCCTTAAAGAGCTTAAAGAAAGCTCGATCGCTTGCGCGCGTTCAATCCACCAACCCCTAGTATATAAGCTCGTGGAAGAGAGAGGCCTAGTCATTCCAGTGCCTCAGTCCCAGTGTGGATGATCACTCCAAGAGACCAATAAATTATGATTCTCCCATTATTGCCCTCAATGTTAGTGTAGAGAGTTACCTCTACTATGGATAAAGAATACCACTTTGATCTAAATCTCTAAGAAAAAGGGGTAGACATTTGCTCTAAAAGGATGAGTGCACACCTTTTTTCTTAGAGTGACATGTACCTTCTAAAATAATCCTTTTGCTCACTCCCCATGTCTAATTTCATTTGTATGCACCTAGAGGATCCAAGAATGATATTTGAATATTTAGAAGTCTTTTTACTTGTTCACTATAACTCTCTAATCATAGATAGAGAGCCTTGACCATTTTAATATATGCGATCACACCCTGATGGGTTGGATCAAGCTTTAGAATCATAAGTATTGCATAAATGACCTCCTGATCTCCCAACCCATTCTATAGTGACGGAATAGACTCAATTCATACGGCCGCTGCGCGGCAGACAACAACGAACCTTTCTTGTTTGCTCTCCTCTCCTTTTTAGAATAGAGAGGGCCGCAACCGTTTAGAATAGAGATCCGCCCCTTTTCAAATAGAAAGAGGGCTAAAAGGGAGTCTTCAGTGGCTCCAGAACCACATGAAGCGAGTCATCTATTGTATACGTTTAAACGACTGGATCTTGAAACGCTGCTTTCCTTTCAAAGCCAGCTTCGAGTTCCCCCTTTTTAAAACAGCTCGGATGAATAGGCTTTTGATGGTTCTCCGTTACTCTCTTTAATTTAACGCGAATGATGGCAATCAAACACAGCTGTGGCTTCTCTTCCGGTCGAATCGGCGAGGATAATTTGAATCCGATTTTTCCCCGACCAAGTTCTGATGTATCCAAAGTTGCTCGCCCTCCGGAGATCTGCTTCTTCCTCCGTCAGGTGAGAGTTCATCCTTTGATGGTCGAGTGCTTGGAATAAAAGGGCCCTTTTCGAATGGAATCAGCTTTCAATGGATCTGGGGCTTAAAGAGTAGATGCACCGCCCCCAAGTACTAATATCAAAGGTCTGGTGAGCTACTTCATGCCTAAGAGGTCTTTTAGCTCTAGAGGCCCAGAAAGGAAAGAAGGGATGATTGAATCTTAACCTTGTGCCCCCCCAAGTATGGCTATTAAAGGATTCGACTTGCCTTATTTAAAATAGAGAGAGGCAAAGATTTGAAATAAAAGGCCGGAAGATCTTAATTTGATCTTAATTTGATCTTTAGAGGGCGGGCTCTTAACTTAAGCATCGATGTCACCCCTCTCCCTGTAAAAATCCCTTTTTTCTCCCTTTTTTGGTCCAACAGAGCTCTGTTTCAAAAGGGCATAAAAAGGACATCCCCCTCTCTATTTTTAAAGGGGCCATTTCAATTCAAAAGGAGGGCGGAAAACATCTCTTTTTTAAAAGGGGTCACCCAGGGAATTAAAGAGAGCCTCTCCAAAACTTCAAGAGGAACCAGAGAAAAGACGTTATTCTTAAAGCTGGGCTCTTCTCTTTAATAACCCCGCCCCCGGGCCCTTCTCTTTAATAACCTAAAAATCGAGTCATTAAAGAATTAAAGAGAGCCTCGCTCCCCGGGAGTTTTTTTTAAAGAGATGAAACTGAGAGGAGCCCGGCTATTTTAAAGCCTCTCCTCTCCTCTCTATTATAAGGTAGGGCCCCTTTTTAAAACAGAGAGGCCCTCCCCACCGGGGCTAGATCTTTAGAGTTAAAATCTGTCAATTGAAGAATTAAAGAGAGCCGGGTTCACTCGAGGCTTGCCTTAAAATTGAGGGGAGAGGAGCCCCTCATTTTAAAGGGCTTTTTTAAGGATGAGTTGCTCTGGCTTTTTCAACAAGGGCAAGGGCGTATATAATATACGACTCGGGACAGTCTTTTTAAGAGCTTTAAAATATTGAGCCCTCTCCCCTCCTTTCTCTAATTCCTCGCTAGGTGAGTGTATAGCTTTGTTAAGGGAGTAGGCGGGTGTATAGCTCAGTTGGTGGAGCATTGGGCTTTTAACCCAATGGTCGCAGGTTCGAGTCCTACTATACCCAGTTGCCCCCACCATTTAAAAGGGTCATGTTAGTCCGCTGCCGCTCACTCACTTCGTCCTTCCTCTGAACCCCAGGCCTGATAGTGTCATCTCTCCACATTTAAGCGGGTCGAATGGGAACAACTGGGAGAAAAGCTCCTGGATCGATCTGGTCATGAGCGGGTGGAAAAGGGAGCTCCAACGACCCGCTTGAAATAGAGAGGCCATTCTCAGTATGCTGCCATGAATGGGCTGTTTGTTCCTAGTCGTCATGGGAGGGAGATAGAATGCTTTACTGGGCATTTAAAAATAGAGAGGTGATCTCCGTTTACCCATTTCCGCATTCTCTCCGATCTTCACGATCGAATCCCCCCTATTTTGAGCCCGGTCTTCTTTCCGAGGGGGAAAGCTTGGGGGAGGGAGCGGGGCCGGTTGGGTCCCTCGCTTCGACATGACCGGGCATCCATTCCGAGTGGGCATTGTAGCTTTAATATAATAGCGTGTCCCAGCCCATAATACTTGCCAACAGCTTAGATTTAGGCTATCCACTTCCCATAGATTCCTCCCTGACCCTAGGAAAGGGAACGAACAGGATTTCCTATCCTTAGCGCGAGCCGGAGAGCGTCAGAAGCAAGGCCCACCCCTCTCCCCTCCCCACTATTTAAAAGGGCTTTTTGAGGGCTCTTGGGGGGAAGGACTAATGAATTCCTGTATCGATCAAGGCGCCTGTGAGAAAGCTGCGGGGGAGTTCGGTTTCGGTCGAACCACAAAAAAGCTTTTAAGGAGTGGAAGGATTCGAACCCTGCGTCCCTCCCCGGGCATCATTGTAGCTTTGATATAATAGTGTGGCCCAGCCCATAAGGAGAATGAGGACCATCATCCCCACCTCCCTCCGGTTCCCTAGGGACCGATTCACGATTATAGATAGAAGTAGATTGACTATCTATCTGGTGGAATACATGATCTGAGGTGGGATACGTACATATTCAAAAGTTTAATTTAAGCCCCGTTATAGATAGAGAGCCAATTCCCTATTTATGTTCTCAAGTTGCAGAGAACAATCCGATCTCTCTGTCATAAGGAGAAAGGGGTTCAGGTTCTTCTCCTCACAGCAGCAACACCTTTATGGATAGAGGAGGGGGACTCCTTGCCCAGGGATGAAAACTTATCCATTCACGGGCGGGCCTTTATGGATAGAGGAGGGCTAAACCCATTCTCATTTCACCTCTCGCCTTTCGCTTTTTAAGGGGAAATGTTTTAAGAATTGGGATTTTACAAATTGGGGGACTGAGCTCCCCCCCGATCCAGCCAGCGAATGAAAACAGTGTTCCAACTCAGGCCACACTCTCTTCCTATCTGGTGGTCCGGACGGAAACCAGGGATTCTGACGCGGATGAAACCAATCATCACCTTTGAACGGTACCGCAACATCAAGACTTCCCTCATACTATTTCTACAGGAAGGAATTAGACTTGTTAGAAACTGATTGCTTTTTTCTGGGTGATATTTCGAAAAGCTATCGAGTTGCTGAAGAACTTTAAGGGAAAAGGAAACTATTTATTCCGTTAAAGCGGGTAAAGCTTCCTATTCATTCATGGGTTACTGCTTGGAATTAAAAGCAGGGCCTTTAAAACTGCCATGAGAAGACCGGTGAGAGAGGGATAATGTTCTCTTTCCAGGACAAGATCCTAGAACAATTGAACATAGGCGGTTAGAGAGGATATCCCAACTCCACTTTTTGAGTGGTCCTTCAGGTTTGAAAGAGGAAAGGGCCAGCAATCAAGTCCAATCCACTTTGAAATAGAGAGAGCTCCTCCTTTCCCAAAAAAGCTCCACCAGTTCAAAAGCTCTCTCGAATCTGTACGAAATCTATCTGTCTTTTTTCTCGTTGTAATTTACGAGAGCGAGAAAAGAGCCCTTTGAAAAAACAGGGGGGGGAGTGCGAGATCAACAGACAGATGCTACCCCCACTGATCGACCGCAGAGAAGAGAGGGGATACCTTTGAATCCCTGACGACTGAGAAACCCTAAAGCACACGTTCGTAAGACCCCCTTGAACTAGACCCTGGTGCCGCTTCGCTGTTCGCGCCTTGTCAAAACAGACTTTCACAATAAATGTGTGACTCCTTTTTCTAGGGGTAAGGCATCCTGGGTTACGGGTATGGCGCCTAGTGCAGGAATCGAACCTGCGACCATTATTAAAATAGAGAGAGCGCTCTGCCGCTGAGCTAACTAGGCTTATGTTTAAACCATATAAAAGAATTACCCTGTCACCTGCTCTATAGTTCAGCTTAGTGATCCGACTAGAACCTCCACTCCTGTCTTTGCACCTCTCGTTCGACTCAGTGAATAGTTTATTTACTACTCCTGAGTCTTTTTCGTTGACTAAATAACGCAGAGCTAAGCCTCTCCCCTCCCCACTGTTTAAAAGGTAAAAAATGCCTTTTTATTTGATTTTTAGGGTTTTAATGGTGGTGTAATTTATCCTTGTGGTAATGTAGGTGCGATACTCTACCAAGGCATACTTAATCGTTCATTGACTGAGGCCATAATTGATTGATTAGCACTATTATTGATTGCATCAGTGATGGAGGTCTAGGATCAACAACAAAAATGAATTTAGGAGGATTAAGAATTAAGACCTCATGGATTCCATGGGCTCATGAAGGACTCACCATATACTAGTTGAGGGGCTTAATAGGTTTTGATCGACATATTTCGTTGATTTATTGGCAGTGTCATTGATGTATCAGTGATGAGAGCTTGGAATTAACGATGGGAGTTATAGATATTTAAGGATATTATAGACTTGGATGAATTATATTGATATGAGACCATGGTGAAGACATTTATAGGCATGTGGAAGAAAATTAGGAAAATGTCAGGTTAGGGCTCAAGGAAAAATAATCAAACATTGATTTTTAGACCTTTGTGATCTTATGTGATATTTAGAACTTTTTTGGATGATGACAAATTTATTTTTATAGGGGAGAATTAGTTCCACATGATACCTAGAACCTTAAGTCATGATGAAAACCACATCATGGATTGAATAGTGACATCATCAATCGGTTGGAACTATCACTAATGCATGAGTGATAGATATTATTCATCAGTGATCGATGAGAACTTACTCTTTTTTATCGATGTTGTCATCATTTGACCAGCGTGACCACTGATGGATCAATGATAAAGGGTTAAGATCAGCTACAAAGAGAGAACTTATTAATTTTTGATTAGCACTATCGCTGATGGTATAGCATGATCACTGATAGATTGGAAACAAGGGGTTTACAATTGGCAATGAAGGTCTTATCACATCAAAGACATTAACATAGTGATTTTAGGGAAATTAACTTGGGAATTAGACCATGATAAGGACCTTAGTAATAAATGGGGATGTGAATGGGGGCAAAAATGATAAAGACCTTAGAGAATATTGACATGATGAGGACTTATGTATTACGTGGGATATGAAGTAAATAGAATTTTGTGGACTAAATGGACTTAAGGTATATAATTATTATGCAGGAAAAATTTTAAAACTTAGGAACTATATGATGTGGTATACTAAAAATAATAGCCTTTTAATGAAATGGTAAGGGGATAATGAATGATATGGGAAATATTGCATGAGAAAAACCAAAAATGGAATGGGGGTTATAAACCTTGGAAATTTTTCTTTGAAAAAATGGGGACAATGACTATAACATGGACTCCCTAGGACTATAAAGACCCTTAGAATTAATGTTCTCATTGTGAATTATTGCCAAAATACTTTAAAATTTGTGAACCCCTTAACTTATAAAAATGACCAGGACTTCTTAGAATCACCTAGATTTTGGACATTGATACTCTTTGAAAAATAGGGGTATAAACTAGGTTGATATTTACAATCCAATAGATACCACACTCACATACATGAATTATTATAGTAAACATCATATGAAAATTAATTTAAAGAGCATCAATGAATGAATTGAGTATCCATCTTATCTAGGGAGAGAACAACCGGGCCCCCATGCTTCCCCACTGCTGCCCCCCGTGGGAGTCCGGAATGAATGAGAACTACAGGCTTATATGAAGGCCCAATACTTGATCCTTCATAAAATGCATTATGAATTAGAATAAAAGGGTGGGAAGGAACCATTACATAAGATATAAAAGTATCTAATCAGTTTTGTGAAAGAAGAATTGGTATATACGAATCCTCCTGCCCCTCTAACTCATCGTTCCCATGGATCATCTTTGATGGCCCGATCAAGCTTGCTTAAAGAAAACTCGCCTGGTTCGCTGTCGCCTTTTAAAATAGAGCCGGCCTTTTTAATGTATCAGACCAAACCCCCACCGAATTCCATTTAAGGTGTCACCACCTCTATCGGGCTAACGGACCAAACCCCCACCGAATTCCGTTTAAGGTGTAAGCACCTCTATCATTCGTTATCCGTTCTTTTATTTATTGAATATATCACCGAGCTCAATCCCTTATAAAGCTTTAGTTAATCACTCAATCCCATTAAAGTATTAAAATTGCTATGGATCTAGACCAATGAGCTATTATTTATTTGAATGATGTTGAATTCCAAGTCCACCTCCCATAAAGAGCTTAAAGAAAGCTTGTTCACTTGTGTACATTCAGTCCACAAACCCATAGTATATAAGCTCATGGAAAAGAGAGGTCTAGTAATTCCATTACATTGATCCTAGTGTGGATGATCACTCCAAGAGGCCAACAAATTAAAATTCTTCCCATTGTTTCCCATAACATAAGTGTGGAGAGTTACCTCTATTATAGATAAAGAATACCACTTAGATCCAGCTCTCTAAGAAAAAGGGGTAGACCTTTGCTTTAAAAGGACGAACACGCGCCCTTTTTCTTAGAGCGGCATGGACCTTTTAAAATAATAATTTTGTTCACTCCCCATGTTAATATTATTTGTATGCACCTTGAGGAGCCAAGACTGATATTTGAACATTCAGAAGTCTTTTTACTAGTTCACTATCACTCACTAATCATAGATAGAGAGCCTTGACTATTTTAATATATGTGATTGAACCGTGATGAGTTGGGTTAATATTTAGAATTAGAAGTGATGCATAAATGACCTCCTGATCTCTCAACCCAATCAATAGGTCGAGTGCCCTTTTAAAATAAAGAGGGAGCTTATAATATTTAAAGAGAATGGTGAGTGCTTAAAGTTGTTAAGAGCCCTCCACTCCTCAATGGTAGACTCATTTTTTAAACATTTTAAAGCCTCTCCCTCTCTATTTTAATGTTCCTTTTAAACATGGGGAACCTATTTAAAACTTAAATTCTTGAGATCAATTTCAATATGGAATACAAAGTTGATTCAATATCGAAAAAGCAAACTCCGAATCCTGGCTGGCATAATCAATCACATGCACTCTACGAAAGCTTATCAAGTGGAATTGACCATCTCTAGTCTTGTTCCGAAATGTGTTGTCAACATCCTCTTCACTTCCGATTTAAAGGGTATCAATCTCTTTTTTCCCCTCTTCTAACCATTTTTTCGAGCCCTATTATTCGCCATTAACATCCCCACCCGCCCGAACATCCCCACCTCTATTATTTAAAGGTCCTGCCCCCTGTTGTCCACCTCCCCAATCAACACGTTCTTCTGCCTTCCTTATCAATCCCAAGTCCCAGTGCCTCTGTCTGATGCTCATGTCTTCAATGATGCTACTATGGTCTCAATGGGGGGGTGGGTATAATGGGATAAAAGGTTTAAGGATCAAAGTGGGTATAATAGGATCAAAGTGAGCTGAAGATCTAGAATCAAAAGGGTTGGTCATGTATGTGCATTATCGAGGAGGGTTGGTTCTAGATTTTTGCATACCCCTCCTCTCTTTTAAGAGCAAATCAAACATTAGTTAAACACATCACATCCCTTTTCTAAATAAAGAGGATGCATGGCATCACAAAGAATGATGCATGAACATGTTGGTTTATGTCTTGTATATAATATAACATGATCAGTAGGTTGACTACTTGATCACGTTATATTAATGAGGACTGGACATGATTGACACCCTTATAATAATATGTTGAGTGGAGGTCATGCCTAAAGTCAAACGATCAAGTGCTCTCCTGGTAGGTTTTATTCTCCTCTTTTAAAATAGAGAGGATGGGAAAGACCCAAATTAATTTTTTTAAAGGGCTCAACCCCAGGAACAGCGCATAACCTGTAGTCGGTTGAGTGCTCGACCTATTTCATTTCAAAGGTCGTATTCTCAACCCCTTAAGCTTTTCATTTTGATTTATATTTTGAAAATATAGGTTGTTGAGTGCTCTTAAGATAGGGAGAGGAAGAGCCCCACTTCTATAAAATATCCATTGAACTTCTATCATTAAAGCATATCTCTAAATTAAATTGTGTAGGAATGTCGTTTACTTAGGTTTATTTCTCCCCGGCCGCGCATAATTATCGAAATTGTCGTTGCTTTATCCCCTCAAAGATCATAGAGGTGTATTCTCCAACATTGACTCCAATATAGATATAAAATGCTTCATATCCTTTCTTAAGTTTTTTCACCCATGACAAAATCATAGTCGCGAAGAGAGCAAATCATCCCCCTTTTCCGCCCAATCCCTCTCTCTAACATCACCAAGACCAATAAATGGAAAACCATAGCTTTAACATAGTTACAATAAATAATAACCCATAATCAAGGATGGGGCCAAACCATCTTGAATGAGACTGAAGGACAAAAACTGACACTATGCATATAAAAATAAAGATGAAACGTAATGCTCTTATCAAGTGATAATGAATCCCATGTATTAATCTGTAATGATTCATTCAAAGTGTTACATAGATTTCCCTTCAGGGGATTCACTGATGATACAATGTTACAATGATGGACATGGTCCCATTTTCATTGAAAAAATTTCTTATGTATGATCTCGATATTCCCATGCTAGCATAGTGTTTTTGATATTAAGTTTTCCTATGATCATCTCATGAGAGTTGGATCCAAGATCTTTTGCTGCCCTTGAATTCTATAACTTACACATAAAGAAATAGCAACAAATTAGTAGTATTTATGGGGCCCACTAAAGTTGGATCCATATTTGATCAAGAAATATAAAACAAGATAAAAAGTAGATGCATGCATAAAATAATCAAAATCTATGCTAATGCAATAGCATAAAATATCTGAAATAAAATATTTGATGCCAAAATGTACATGTAAATAAGGGTCTAAGCTAAGATGTAGTAAAATGATAAAAACTAGTCACTTGATCGAGACCATCTTGAGTCGAGATGATCTTGTTTATGGACTGTCTTGGGGTGAGATGGTTATTGTCATAGATCTATAGTTCTATGAAACCAAGTCTAGGTGGTGTTTGGATGATACAAGGGTTTTATTGATATATTTTGATTAGCGTGGAGGCAATTTAGTTGATATGATCAATAACCAAAGCAATGGAATAGATAATGCAAGTGAAAATAATGCTACTTTGAAACTTGTGAGGTAATCCAACAACATGGATTCGATAGCAAGGGAGCTTTGTAATTCATTTTGGTAGCACTTCGTTGCTTTGCATTCTATTTTGAATTCTTAAATGGCGGGGGGAGTACCTCCATTTATAACTTCCTTGGCATGCGGCCAAAGAGGCAAGTGGTAATCAGGGGTAGCCTAATTTCCAATCAACAACTAACTATAGGTAATTTGCTACCTACAAGTCATCTGGCACCAATAGAAAATCAATCACCATGTTGATAGGAAGTTTACTACCTATTTTATTTTTTTGTTTTTGCATGCACGTGATCGTCTCGGGTCAAGATAGTCCTAACTTTAAGATCATATTGGGTCGAGACAGTCATGCTTCTCATAAGGGAAAAGTGCCATTTATTGGAGAAAGATACTAAATTATCCTTGAGACTGCCCTAGAGGGGTTGTGTAGGTTAGAAAGAGGTCTCTTTACAAGTATCTTTTATGATGACACATTTTAGGTGTCTACAGATACCCCTTTTTGGAACGCTTTGTGCACAAGCACAATGCAAAGCAAAAATAGATGACCTAAAATGGTTGAACCAATGATGGATGATGTTAATTTAAAAAAAATCAATGTGAGATACCCCAATCATAGAAAGGGTGCATGTTGTTGAATCATTGCTTCCAACGTATTGATAAATTTGATTTGATCTTGGTAACCTTTCAATCATGGGTAGACAATATTTTAGACTACAACCTTAGGCTTTGAGTTATGGATAGACAAGATTTTAGTCTACAAGCTTTAGGATTTGGGTATACTAAGTGTTTGTTTGGTTGATTTTTGCTTTTGCCCCAACAAGGAGGGTATATGATAGTTTTTGACAATGATTATTGGACAAACATAATTTCTACTTTTGAGTGTTTTATTATTGACTTGATTTTGAGGTGTAAATTTTGTAGTTATTAGCTACCCCCTCAAGCGACGAGTTGATGGAGGAGATGTAAAATGATGATAACAATGAGTTGCTTGACACAATATGATTATTAGCATGATTGTCCTTAAAACAATTATATTATGAGACCATCTTGACACGACATGATTTCATTTGATTAGTTTTTTTATACAAAACTAGGATCATCCTAGATAGAGCTATGTGGAACCACATGACTGTTCGGGATGGTCACGATCGTTAAAAATTATAAATAGCAAATTTTATGGAAAATGATTCATTTTCATCATACGAGACGAGAAGATAGCAAGATGGAGAGGAGAGGAGTAAATATTTTGTAATGAAATACTGCCAGTTTGTGAACCAACCAACACTATTGTTCCATTTGGTGCATCCACGAGCGAAGGAGTTGGTGTGAGAAAAGTAAGAACAAAAATCCTAACTTTTATTTTAAAACTAAAATGAACTAAATTAAACTAAATGAAAATAAATGGGTAGGGTGGGTGAAATGGGTAGCGTTAGGTGAATAAAAAAGTGGGTGGGGTGATGGGTAGATAGCCTTTAATGTTTTCTTTCTTCTCTCCCATTTCTATGTACTTTTTTTTTGTTTTATGCATTTATTGATGTGTATGGGGGATCATCTCAGGTTGAGACAGTTTGATTTTGTGATCGTCTCCCCAACATGACCTATTTTGGGGACTATCTAAAATTGAGATGGTCTTGTGATGTGATCATCTTGGGTCAAGATAGTTGCATTTGGGGGTCATCTTGGCATGAGATATTTGTGTTTGGTGCTATGTTTTTTTTGCAAAATTTGATTGTGTTTTTGATTTTAACAACTCATTAGAGCTCGAAACTGCATCATGAACACCTACAAGGAGGCTTGTGTTGCATTTTCTAATGATGATTAGATATGGCTACGGGACTTGGGCCTTCAACACATAGTTCAACTGGAGTCCATCCATGCTGATCAAGCCTATCTATTGACCTTGATAGATAGGTGGGACCCACAAATAAACACATTTGATATGTTGATCAGTAGATCCCAATTAAGGGAGAGCCCATACTGACTACCTCGATGAGCCAGCGAGAGGTAGTTCTTCGATGCATGTATCAATAGTACTAGATACATGTGGACTGTGATATTAACAATGGTGGGATCAGTCTAAGCATTGGATACAACACTAGGTTGTTGATAGCCAGACATGTAGTGCTAATGTCACTAATATTAGACTTCATCCTACCAAAATATTTCGGTGTGAGGTTCCCCTAGGAATATACTAGGCCTTGTTCAAGATTTGGTGTAATTATGGATCATGACATGGGGTACTACTCTACTGGCACAACTTTATAGAGATCTATATGAGATCCACCAATGCAGTAGGTTGGGCTTAGGTTGCAATTTCCTCCTATAGATTTAGGGTTGAGAGAACTTCATTGTTGATAGACCTCTTAGGCTGTTGTGAGTCACTCGTAGAGACTTGGTGCACCATGATATACCTTATGTGATGCAATGACTACATGAGTGAGAGTAGGGTAAAATAAACCCTTGGTAGGGTCTCCTACTACACTATATAGAGAGCTAGACTCGACTACAATTGAGGTAGGAGGTATGTAGATCATGGAGGGGAGCTCTGAGTTGGAGTGAGGAGGGGGAGCACCTGAGGTGGGTGCAATGCAAAAAATGGTTGACAAGTCACCACGAGATAGAGAATGAGTACTTATAATACCCATGGGTGACCCATAAACTAGGAGGAAGGTAAGATGTACCAGATGAACCAATGACCTATAGGTAGAGGACTAGCAAGACCTAGCTAGCCTAGCCATGGGTGGAGCTCCTAGGTGTGGATTTGGATGCAGTATTTCTAGACCTAGACATAGAGGACCCTAGCACCACACCTGAGTATGATGCTTGGTTTTTAGCCCAATAAATTAAAAGAGATGCAACAGTTGGAGGAGAGACTAGAGTAGTAGGGGAGGGGGGGCTTCCACATTAGAGGATTCCTTGTAGTGATGAGTCCATTATCATATGGAGAGGGAGCTGAGTACCTCACAAGGAGGCACCAAGGAGGTATATATGCTTGCTAGGAGTGATGGGGGTGAGGGGCTAGATGAGGATGACCCTTAAGAGTAAATTTTTGCTTTGAGAGAGTAGGTCTAAATTCTCAAGATCTAGCTAATAGACTGAAATATAGCCCATGCCATAGTACATAGCTAGTGGAAGATAAAAAAACAAATATGGTAGAGTTGGGTAGAGGAGAGGGACACCCTACAGGCCCAATTGGTAATCCTTTAGGAGGAGGTGGATAGACTGACGATGAAGCAAGACACTCTATAGACTCATGTTAGAGAGGTGCCAATAGGACAAGGGATAGAGGTGGCCCAACTAAGGGCTAGATTTAGCTCAAAGTAAGCTTAGTTTCAGGTAAAGTGAGACTATATCTAATGGTTAGAGGATGATTTTGATAGAATTACTGAGAAACTACCCTCATGACAATCAAGGTCACCCCAATCACAATGGATTCATAAAACTAAGTCCTTAGGAGAGTCATCCGTGAGACATCTAGTGCTACATTTTATAGCACTAGGGACCTCAAAGATGTTAGGGGCTAGAAGATCTAGATAACATCATAGAGATGAGACTGAGGGCAATGGGGAGAGTGGTGGAGTAAGACCAACTTGAGGATAGGTCCTTTTGTGCTAGCTTCATCTCTTTGGATGTGAGGTTTGAGGATCCACCATTATTGTAGCTTACAGGTATTTTTGTACCATGGATACTTATAATTTTGATTATATATATGAGATGATTTTTATCGATGCCTATCATGTATTTATTGTGCATGTATTTATGTAATGATGAATAAAATGATGGATGAGTATGGATGTATGTCTATATTTATAGATATTATTATGCATGTATGTTAGATGGATGTTTTTGATTCGACAGAGTTATCATTTATGCATGGAGCTAGATATGTATGTGATGTAATAATGACATGTGATACTTTGGATTATGTAAAATATGAATATATGTTTAAATAATAAAACATAATGAAAGAATCTAATATGCAATAACAAACTAAGTGTAAGCACCACAAAATGTATGAAATTCACAAATCAATATTGAAATAATTTCATTTAAGGCATACACTAAAACATATATCAAGTGAAACAAAATGTGAATTGACAACATGTGAATGTAATGGATAGTGATTTAGCGAGAAGTCATAAGGGAATAATAATACTTTTAGGAGACTCAAACATCCTAGTTGACCAGTCAAAAGTCATATACTGACCGTGCAAGAACTTGAAAGATAAAAATTTGTTAAGGATTTTATTACTTTTTTTTGGACTTGCTTCTTTTGTATATGAGCAAAGGGATTTTATTTTTTTGGGGAGAGAGGGAGAACTTGTCCTTTTGTCAATTATTAGCCTTATAGACCATGTACATAATAGGATAAAGAAAAATATTTTGCTGTAGAGGCAATAACTACTTTATAGTTTCATCTTTCCTTGTTTAGAAATCATATTTAAGAGTGTGAAAATGTGTTGGGATTTTAATATAAGCAAGGTACAATCAAAGCAAGATCCTACCACCAGAGATCTAGATGGATTCCACATAATCTAAAAGGGAAACTAGGAATAATTGAATGATCAAAAGACCTTTTTTGGGCACCTTGTGATAACTACTTAGGGAAAAAGTAGGAGAGAGTGATACAAACATCCAGGAGGGGAAATGTGGAGGGAGTGAACAATGATATGGGGTGTATTCCCAATATAGAAGAAGTTTTCACCAAGAAAAATGATAGTCATACAAACATTGTGCTATTCTTAGTGCTTGTTACAAAATACTAATGAAATTGTAGTGGTAGAAATACCTAATGGAATATGATGACAAGTGCAATGAGTCATTATGAGATGCAAAAAAGAAGACATCAAAATGTAGGTGCAATAAATGATGATATACGATGCAATGATAATATTTAATGATATGTGATGCATCGTGAAATGAGAAGATGTGTTTTTGTGCTTTTATGATTCTCTTATTTTTGTTGTTTTGTTTTATTTTGTTTTTATGCATAGAATACATGCAGGTGGAGAATATTAATGGGTTCATGTTCCTCAACACCCTCAAGTGAAGCTAACTGATAAGTTCCTCAACACCTCCAAGTGTAGGAGGTAACCAAAAAAACCTTCCTATACTATTTTAGAAGAGTAGAGAATGCAACACATTATGCTTTTGAGAGACCCTTCCACAAATTAAGAATTTGAGGATGCTCAAGATCATATATAATGTCTATATCGGTTGTCTCTTTTATTAACATATCATATCCCTCCTCAAATTGATGGGGAGTAGGGATCAAATGAATATCATCAGCTAGATTAAATGATTTGAATGCATCATTGGATTCAATATTAGCTTATAAAACATCTAAGTGAGGACATGACAAAAAATGGAATGGTTGCAACATGTCCTCAGAAGGGAGAAACTCAAAAGGCAATGGTGGAAGAGTAGCGTGATTGAAATAAATAGCCTCAATATTGAGAGGTAATGATTGGGAAGGGTTGTCTAGATAACGAAGGGGAGTGGTGAGATCAATGGAGATCATGTTTATGGTTGGAAGATGACCTCCATTCATGGGTGGAAAAATACAATCAAATATGGGTGGACACAAATGTATAGGGGTGGTTGAGGTAGAATTGGGATGATGAGGTGTGCCTTATGTGGAATGGAAATAACTAAGTCCTCATGTGGGAGAAGTTGATGCTAAATGGGTAGCTACCTTGAAAAAATATAAATATAGAATTATAAAGATATGTGAGAGGCTCGATGGAGGAGGATTCTTCTTTTGAGCTAAATGAGGCAATGGATAAGGTCTCCTAATCATATTCTGACTCTTCATATGATGACTCAAAATCATCAATAGATAATGTAACTATTTGTAGATTATCATTAAGTAAATGAGTATTGCCAAGATCAACATACTCATTGCCATTAATGTCTTCCTCTAAGCCTAAGTTAAGGCGCTAGAGGGAATTGACAAGAACCTCATCAGACATACGTGTAGTGTACCCCAAGCCTAATTTATTTATTGGTCATTGATAATGCAGTTCTACAAGGGTCCAAAGACCTTACTTGTATCGACCTAAGCCACTTTCATACTGATGGCAGTGATAAAAGTATTGTAAATCAAAGGATAGATTTGACATATAATCAATGTTAGCTTGAAATGGCTCTACCTCTTTTGGTATAAGAGGTGTATCTATGGAGGCATCAATACCACCATAGACAAAATTTGTTTGACTTGGGAATGACCCAAGAGAGACAATGATACCTATGGGTAGCGTCATGTTGCACGGGTGATCAAAGTCTTGAATCTATGTGAGGGGTGAATGTGACATATTTCACTAAGTATTCACCAATGCTTAGATTAGTCATGTGAATGTTAACTTGAAAGGGAGGAGGATATCATGGTGATGATGAATGTATGGGTTGTGATGAAATATGTGTGGAAGAGGATGGTTCTTCTCATGTGGGGGAGGTATGGGTGGATGTTACAAATATGGTGGATATTAAAGGTGTGAGAGGAGGATTGGGTGGTTGAGGTGTAGATGCATGAATTTGTGAGGGTGGAGATGAAGATGATAGTGTGGATACCTTATCTAGATTCCTTATGGGAAGATCTGATGAATGAGAAGAGATTCCCAAAGGAGTTGGTGATGGTAGTTGTGATGAAGGTATGGAAGACCTTGGTGGAAGATGTGAATGTATGATGGGATGATTAGGTTGGTCCTCCAAATGAGTTGATGGTAGAGTGGACTCATAAGAATGTGATATCATGTGATAAAACTTGAATAGTTTTGAGTTTTTAGGGACGTAATGCACTTGAACTTCATGCACATATTTGATGCTTTGGTGCAATATTGAAGGCACACACTTCATATCCCAGATCTAGTACCGATCGAGTAGCAAGTTGTACTACATGGTCCCTTCTAAAACATGGCATAGTGTGTGAATGGTATTTAGTCCAACATGAATGGGAAGGACTACCATTCCAATAGTGGAACACAATGCATCATTAAAGGCTCAAAGGGTGAATGTGGATGATGCGATGTAAGAAGGTGGGAGGTTGAGATGTTTGAGGGTGAACGTGGTGATGATGTTGATTGATGAGTTGGTATAGATCAAGATCTATTTGTACGAAATCTTGTCCATATTATCCATGATGTGCATGGGTGGATCAAGTATATCAATAGGTATTGTATTGATCTTGTGATCATGAAATTGCAAGCTCCTTGTAATTTTGAACCCCACAAAGTTGGTAAAAGTGTTGGGGTCTTATGGTGGCAACTCAATTGATTTTAAGATCTATATTAAAGATTCTTGATGTGGCATTGATTATTGAATTAGCTTATATATGGAGAGTCTTTCCAATAAAAAAATAGACTTTGTGTAAATTTATTTCTTAAAGTGAGCATCGAAAACTGTGGATGAGCTATAATCATATTTTGGCATGGAGGCACCTATTATGTGGAAGGAACACTCAAAGAATCCATAATTGGTATGGGTTGATTTGGGTAACATTAATTCCTTGTCACTATGTTTATCATCCCAATAAATACTTGATTGATGGGGTAGCTTGCACCTATTTTACCTTCTTACGTTATTCTATTGTGGTGGTAGGTGTTGTGTTTGTTCCTCGTTGAGGCAAGGGGTCTTGGTAGACTCCTATGTTCTGATTATTTGAGGCAAGAGTATTATCAATTTGAATTTCTTACCTCTCAACATGATCCTTTCCTATATGATAAGTGTAGTACTAATCCTCTCTATAATTCTTATGGCTTGGTCGGTTCGGATTCTACTGGTGAATCCCAGGGACAATGATGGCTTGCACCTTGCATAATCAATTAAAAATTGATGCCAAATATTCAGACAATGAGGTGTATTGGCGAGGTGGATGAAACTATTGAGTTTATAGTTTTTTTTGTGGTTGCTATGTATGTAGAGGGTGATATTTTGTAGGTGGAGGTTGTGTTTGGTAATTGGGCTACAAAGGTGGGGTTCGATTTGAGGGCTCGAGGGTACTCAAAATGACTTGGTTCACTAGAGATACCTTTGGTTGTGCTTTATTTCCTTTAGCATTCTTATTAGCCCATTCTTGGACCTTGATGTCCTCAATGACCTTGGTCTAGGATAGGGCCTTCTCGAGAGTTTGATACTATTGAAGTTGTAATAGGAATGATATCTATTTCGAGCAACTTCAAGTAAAAAATCAAGTTAAAGTACAATTTTGTAATGAATGCTCTCCACCTGTTGCCATAAACCATAACTAAATCATCCTCAAATTGATAAATATTATACAAGTTAGTTAAAGGTGAATCATTCCAAAAAATCATTAGCTAACTGTTAAAATGTGTGAATGTTGTGGTGTAGCAAATGATTATACCACTCTAAAGTAGCCCTTGTAAGCATTATAAGGAATATCCTTAGCATCAGGGAGTCACTATCCTAAATATAAAAGCATATGTTCATGAAGTTGCTCACATGCTCTTATGCATCTTTCTCACCTTTGAACTTATCCAATTTTGGAATCTTGAAGTGATTGGGATACGAAGGTGATAGAACAGAGGGATGAAGAGGCTAGTTGTAGAGTTGTTGCAAGGTGGGTTTTTGATAGCCCATGCTTGAGTCCTATTTCTCTAATGAATTGATGCACTCTATAAATAATTTGTAAGCTTCTAGTGAGATGATGTCATTCACTCACTCTTGCCCATGATGAGGTGGAAGTTTCAAGTGTTGATGAGGTGGTTGGTGAGTGTTATCAACAAGCACATTACCATAAGCTATCTCAGGATAAGTATCAACTTATTCCTGGTATACTGGTCATGGCTCCTCATAGGTTTCATGATCCTATTGAATAAGTTAATGATGTTGCTAAGGAGATTGAGGTTATTGATGATGAATGGATGGTGGTATCTGATGTTGGACACAAAGTATATTTTTATGTGGGTGAGGTGGAAGGTTATGATTCAGGCTTGGTGGAAGAGTATGATGTTGTGTTGGACGCCCTGGGTGATGTTGGACTACCTACCTTTGATGCATAGGTGTAGAAAAAAATTGGTGCATAGTTCTCCATAGTTGTTTTTGCTGCAACTATTGTTTTTTATCAAGATTTAACTTTGGCATTTGGTGAGGATGATTTACTTGGTCAATTGTGTTAGGTTTGTTCACACGCGCATTGGTGATTCGAATAGGCATACCTTGGGCTTCGGCCTTGGAAAGATCAACGATTTGTTTTCTTGGATTGTAAGAGGTTGCATTGACCTGATGTTGAGGTCTCATGATTGGCTTTGCATAAGTAGGAGGCACTAAAGTGTGATGTACCTGAGTATGTTGCCTGTCATAGGATGTAGAGGGATAACTAGGATCATCATCCCTAAATGCATGAGATGACATAACAAGTTTATTTTGATGTCAGATAGTATACCTATCCACATGATCATAATAATGATCCATTCAAGTATGCTCAATTATGGCAACTCGAGCATCTCTGTCATGGTGAGGAGTATACTCCTGATATTGATCTAGGGGAGTCGCAAGGCAAATAAAAATATAAATTCATGGTAACGACTTCCCAGGTGCCTCTTGTTGTGCCCCATAGTTACAACTCGGTTTATACCAAAATTTTGCAAAGACATAAAATTCAAGATTATAAATATTTTTAATATTAACTTAGAATTTTGGCTTGCATCAAGATTACACCAAGATTTTTAGAATGTTGATTGCATTGGAGTTTTGAAATTGTTGGCATTTTGCATTTTTGAAGACTGGGATTTAGCTACATTGATTTAAATTCAATATATTTGAATATTTGCATATAACTTGCATTATTTTGGCTTGATTAATTCAAAAAATTTGAGTTTTAAGGTTTTTCAAAGATCTAAATAATTAAATTTCATTTTAGGGTTTCTCCAATCTAGTCACTTTTGCTGTACAAATTGATGCAAATTGATATGGCCATAACTTGCGATAGAAAACTCCATTTAGGGTGATTCAAAAACTAGTGGAAATATATTTATCTCATATTCACAATAGCACTAATTTTTTTAGATTTTTAGTTATCATGTTTTTCTAGAAATAGCATTTTACAGTAGCAGCATGTGAACTTTAAAATAATATATCTCATGAACCATACTAAATATTTTTATTATATCAATGGATTTGAGTACCCATTTGGCCTATTTAGATTCATGGAAATTTTTATAATATTCTGAGCACATTGAATTTTACCCTATTTTTGGCACTACAAGACAACTCAAAGTTTCAGGTCAAATTTGGTCTCCATAAACTAGGTCTAAAATTAGTTCTTGGATGAGTATAGAAATTACCATGATCTCTACAATTATCTCTTATTTTACTGTACAAAGTTATCCATTTTTAATTTGGTTCCAAAGTTCATAGAATCAAATCTCGGGAAAGGTTATCACTGATAAATCAAAGCCATCGCTCTTACATCGGAAAAAAATATCTTCTATAAACGAAAGGAATATATGAATTAAATCAATTGTAATTGATAAACCAAGGCTATCCCCCTTCCATTGATGACAAAGATTTTATATCGGCGACATGAGTTTAATAAATTTGACTATCGCTCTTGCATCAATGACCAATACTTTGCATTAGTGAAATAAATTTGAATGACTTGGAGACCATTGCTGATTGACTAAAGCTATCATCGATGCATCAACAACAAGGGTTTTACATTAGTGACCGTGCATTTTGGTAGTATTCATCACTCTTCGGGAAAGCCTATCGGTGATGCATTAGTGACAATGGTTTTACATTAGTGACTATGCATTTTTGGCAGTCTTCATCGTTTTTTGAGAAAGCCTATTGGTGATTCATCAACGACAAAGATTTTTCATCAGTGACAAGGGTTATAGTGGGCTATTTGAGGCATCAACAACATAAATAATATTATATGGATATGAGCTAATATAATGATTAATCAACCCTAATTAACGCTAATGATTGAGCACTTTAATAAAACCTTGGTGAATGATTTAATTAATCTGAATACCTAGGGCATTTTAATTTAAATGATAAGTTTCATTGCTCATGTTCATCAGCCCAATGAAAAATTTTTGCTCTTTTCCTGCTCCAATAATATTTCGTCGCTCATGTATCAACACCAAAAGTCATGCATTATCGACATCCAATGAGATCTCGTCACCGATGGAAAGAGGTTGTAGTCAATGTATCTTTGACAGGGATTGCACATCATCAATAAATTTTTTTTGTTGCTAATAATCATAATTATCATTTTAATTAAACCTAAATAATTCCACATAAATTTAATAATTAATGAGAACCCATCACTAATGGAAAGGAGCCATCACAGATTCATGAGCGACACAAATTTAAAAAGGAATTTTCTTTGAAGTCTTAACTATAGAAATAATATTAGCATGAAATATGAGATCTTGGGTATTTTAATAAAATTATGAAGACTTTTAAATATCCGGATTTAATATTTCAAACATTAAAATCAAAGAAGAGAACATTGACAATTGAGGGCATAGAATTAGAAGGATAATGAATACTTTGGAGATATTTGATAATATTAATTCTTGGGCATTATAAGCTTAATATCTAGAGGAAATCTTAGGATTAATGTTAATATGAACCTTAATGTGAAATTTAATAATTAAAATTAAAATAAAAAAACATTAGAAAATGATATAATAATAATAATAATAATAAAATTAATTAAAAATTAAAAAGAGACATGATGTTAAACCTTAGGAAGTCATTTAATAAATCTAAAATCATCGATATTAATAATAATAATAACAAATTTCATTTTCTTGCCAAGAGCAATAAAGACTAATATTGACTGTCTTTTGACATACAAGCAACATATGAAGGTCTAACAATAAAATTTGAAGACGAAGAGGACTCATAAATAACCAAACCAGGCTGTGAAAGATACCCAACGTCGAATTGTTGGGGTTACATTCATTGAACCTAGACTAAAACTTGACCAGATAGTGCATGATAGATCATATCAAATGGAATGTGATGATGCAGATGCCCAAAGCTTCATGGAGATGTTTTAAATTAGTTATAGATAAAGGGCAAAAATTGCAGATCTGAACCAAAAGTTACTTCAAGATCCACCACCACCGAAGGAGAAAAGGAATTAGAGCCAGGTAATATAACAAGAACAACCTAAATATTTGAGGATAGGTGGCATAGTTTCTCTAATTTTGACAACTTGTGATAGCCCAATTTTTGCTATAATACATTCACAAAAATTAGTGGTAGAGAGGATGCCAAGTGGCTGCATATGCACCAAGTATTCAAAATAGAATGGTAGAATTCAAACTATAAAAGAGGCCTTTCAATCCAAAATTAAGAATTAAGCATTAGAATAGCAAAATTCTAGAGAAGGCATTCTGAGTGTTTTGTTCGGGTTGGCTATATTTTCCATATGTCATATTTGTCTTACATATCTCGATTCTTCTCACCTTTGTACAGGTACTACTGAGAGTTGAGTAGCTCACCTGAGATTATTTCTTGGGAAGTGCTTGAGGAGACAGATTCTATATGTCACTATAATTAGAACAGTAGATTACATTCCCCTATTACGACAATTGAATGGGGAGACCTGAACACATTGCCAAGATCTATCATTGTAATCATTAGATATCAAATATAATACGTAATTTTGGATTTTACTCTTTGGTGTATTTTGGTGTAATGTGTGTGTGTTACTTATCTATATATTACATTATTTGAATTTGTAGGTAACATTTATTTCACTAATTTAAAAATCCATGTTGATTGCGATATTTGAATGAATGTGGGTTTATCATTTTTCCTTTCTTTTTCTCTCTATTTCATGTGATTGATTAAAATTTGTTACAGTTACCAATGGACAAGGCATCGGTCTACTTCTATGTCTGAAATGCTTCATTTGTATGCTTGGTCATCATTCTTACATATCAAAAATCTGGTTGAGCACATTTGTTTAAAGACCATTATCATAGGCTCATATTAGGGTGTCCAGACCTGACCTATTTAGTTATCAAGCCATCCTAGGTCAAAGTGGTGAGTCCACCAGAGCTCACATATTGTTGTGATTCTAAAATTTTGGTAGCATGATAACCATTATTTTAAGGATATCAAAATTTCCTACAACAATTTTTGGCACCATTTTCGAGGATAGAATCTTCACGATTTTAGACCTAATATTCCATGGCATTTTTATACATCCAACCCCCAACTTATGCTACATTTTTTGGTGCCAATACCGGGGATAGAATCTTCATGATTTAAAACTTGGTATTCCATGACATTTCTATTGTTAGAATATCAATTTTTTGATGTGGGTATTTTTTTATTCTCATTCATGGGTATCTCTGAGAGTGTAAGAAATCTAATGAGTACCAAGGCTGAGCAATCTTAGCCAATGAGAGTTTATTTTACACAAAGCTACTGGAAAATTTGAACTAAATGAATCCAAAGAAGAATTAAGAATCTGATCTAGCATATACAAGAGGGAGCAGTAAGCTAATCTTTCAAAAAATTTAGAACCCAGAGGTATTTATCCAAAATAAAAAAACTTAGTTTACAATCGTATCATAGCGGTAAAACTTTGTTAGCAAGCAATGGTCATTGAGATATAGTTCTAGCATATTTATTTATTCTAGTAAAAATATTTTAATTATTAATCTGATCATAAGCGTATCTTCTATCATCACCCTTATCATAATTATGAATAACCAAAATAATAAGTACCTTTAGATCTAGAGAGCCAATAGGTATAGGTCTTTTTGACTTTCCCCTCACCTTCATGACTATTGGAACCAATTCTTGCATCCATAGGATTCAATTTTCACATTGCAAAAATCCGTTTGAAACTAATGAGCTATTACAGGCTCTGGTCAACCTGCCTCTTTGTTCTGATAAACACGACTATTGTTAAAGGAAAACTACAAAACAAGTAAGGAAACCCCATAGGTAATTCTATGATAAAATGTTAATTACACATTCCAAATTAATGTAAAAATATACATATTAATATCACCAAGAAAGAAAAATAACCAATTATTATGTCTTATGTAGACCGATGCCTAGATTTATTAGGTTTTAATAGCAATTTAACAACAATTCTGACATGAACGGAGAGAAAGGGGAAAAGAAAATTGGTGCTCTTAGATTTATTCGAATATCATAATAAAACTAGAAGTTAACCAATGAAAGAAACATATATAATGCATTCAAATAATGTAATCCATTATACAATGACACACAATACTGAGACAAAGATATAATAGGAATGAAACTCAGAATTGTATTGATTTCATAAAATATTATATGTAGAGTGGGCAAGATGCCTTTTAACTCTATTTCTCTCAAAGAAATACATCAATACAATGAAGAAGACTATGTTCAAATAATGTAATAGGTCTCTCCTACTCTCCTTTTTCCAATATGGTAACAGTAGAGTCTCTGAATCTCAAGCTCAATAGGACAGGAAATAATATCAGCTTCTTGAACACTTTCCTATCAAAATCCCACACAGTAAAGGGAAGAAAGAAGAATGAATGAGAAAAATAGACACAAAAGGGAGATACAATAGCACAACTAACAGGGCAATCAAGTATACCTATTAGCAAAAATTCTATTCTCTAATTGCTTGATGCAAAATCTGAACTTGTTTGCTTCCTTTTATAGTTGTTGGTTCTTGATTATATTATTTTTTATTTATTTTTGGCCTTACACTTGTCAGCATCTGAGTTGATCTTCAAAACTAGTACAACTGGCTTCCACTATATTTTTCTACTTGGGCTGAACCCTTCTCTTTGAATTTTTCAAATAGTAGTTTATTTTAACCAGTGATGGTGGTTTTAGGAGAGTCTATTTGTTCTTCCACTGTTTCTTTTATATTTGTTTCTACTGCTTCCTCTTGAACTGTCTCCTTTTGAGCACTTGACTCTTTAACTGCTTCAGAGACTTTTTTTGGCACAGGTCTTTGTTGTGTTGAACCTACTTCCAGCTATTGACTGTAAGCTTTAACTTCTTTCCCATTTTGACCTTGTTGTAACTTTTTTATTTTCTCACTTATTAATCTCCATACTTCTGTGTCAAAAGTGGCAGCAAACCTTAGCATGTTCATCTCCTGTAAAATCCTATTTTTTTGTATGGCAAGGATGGACTTGTTTATTTCATATTGGAAGAGCAACATCTCCATAGTATTCACCAGAAAAGTAGTTTGTCTAGTCATTTCTGCCTCATCATCTGGTTCACACTCAAATATTTCTATGGTATGCCTGAATAGCTCTTCTACATCAGAAGCCTCCAAGAATTGGTCTAAGGATAAACCAATATCTACCATTTTTCCTGTTGCATCTTCTATCAGATTATCCATTTTAGTTACAACATTGATCCACCTTTCCCGGTTTACCCCAAACAAGGTTGCTTTCAAAAACTCAAAATTGAGTTGGATTTTGCTGCCATCATTTGTTATTATCTCTTGACCCTACAACTCTTCAAAATTATCTCCTATAAAATCTAGGGTAGGGTGGATGACTTCAAAGTCTTCTTCTCTCTCCTGTATTAATGCCAAAATTTCTTGAGCAGTTACTTGGATCACCCTTATCTGTCTAAACATTTCAGTGAACCCTCTAGCATGAGCTTGTATTTTTATTGCTAGTTGTTTCTTCATTGTATTTAGATAATAGGCATGATCTTGAATCATTACTACTAAAGGAGGCTATGTATTGGGAATATCCTTTCATGCCAATTATTCCTATTGTTTATTTATCAATACTCTCATTTCATCTTTTTCCTTCTCTTTTTTTAACTGTTTCCTTAGCTCTGTAATGGTCTTGGCTAATTGGTCCATGGCTTGATTTTGCATTGCCTTGACAACCTTGACCATGTCACCTTCTTTCCCTAGCACTGATGAACCCCCATTTTCCTCATTGACTCTGAAGACAAGTGGGTCTTGCAGGGCAGGAAGATGTATTTTTGCTATATCTGACACATATGTTTCTAATGGTGGTTCACCTGTAAATTGTTCTCTTGTATCTCCCATATTTGCTACTACCTGTAATTATTTTTCACCTGCAGCAGTAAAGGTATCTTGCTCATCTGTCCTCTCCAACAAAACCTTTGTAGAAGGTAAAGATAATTTAGGTCTCTTCCTTTTTGTAGTGGTTATCTCTGTTTGATTCTTCACTTGGTGGCTTCTAAACAGACTCCCAATCCTACTTGTTCTTCTCATATTCATCTGCACCACTGATGGAATTTTAATCTCTTGATATTTTATTTTTAGAGTGACAGGGATAGCCATGGGTGCCAATTTATTTACACTTGTTACAGCCAAGACTCTGTCAAAAATAGGAATTATGGCTTGTTCTGGGAGAGAGGACTTTTGAGCAGGGGAGCTTACAATTTCTTTCCCTTTGGCTGTACTTGAGCTCTTGGAAATTTCTTGGGTGGCACTTGGTGCTGCCTCTATTCTAAGATGATCATCTATGGGAGGCCTGACCTATTGTTCTATTATATCTGTAGTGTTTACAGTGACCTCCATATGATCAATACCCTGTTCTTCTATTAACTCTAATAAGGGGTCTTCTTTGATTGCTTGAGCTACCCCTGGTAAAATAGGTGCTACAGATTCCACTAAAATTTCTTGAAGCCTTCTTAATTTTGTAGGGTAATCATAGGCTTCATGAACCTGTGTGTTGGCCCTGTCTTCAGGAGGGAATTCATCCCATACAATCTGTAAATATGTCCCTTTTTCCATCGCTTCCAATAATATTTCTTCATAATCATCCTTTCGATGCTTTATTCGAGCATATTCTCTTTTTTCCATCATTTTACTGTATATCCCTTTTGGGTCATAAAATCTCCAAGTTATTTCATCGAAGTCCATAGTATCCAAATCGAACATTCCCTTGAGCAGAGCAGGGTAGCCAACAAATATATAATCCCCAAAATGATAGGGAACATTGAGCCAGGGGACTTTACCATGCTTCTTCACTAGTCTCATCTTGGCCTCTTCGGCTACCTACCTACATAATTCTAGAGCTGCTAGGGATAATGGGCAATACTTTGGCAACAACTTAGGGGGAATTTTGGCCCCATAGAGCCTGATATAGGTGAAACCTTCTATGAAAAATAAATCCCCAATATCTCTTTCTTTAATAAAAGCCCTTACTCCTGGCCCTAATCTCTCAAGGAGCACCCCAGTTAAAAGCCAATGGATTTCTACCATGAAATGGTCACAAAACCAACCCAAGTGAGTCCTTCCTTCATGTATTCTCCAGAAACTATTTTGGATGTAAGGGTTGTTAATGACTTCTACTCTTTTTTGGGCTTCCTCTCCCAATTGTCCCGCTATCAGGTGGATGAAGAATGAATATTGAGAAAAATAGGGCATCTCTTGCCTTTGTTCAAAAATAGCCTTTTTCAATTCTACCATTTGCTCATGTATTTGGTTACTTAATTCTAGTTCCTAGGCGTAAATTGGGGTGTTATATGCCCGATTACATTGTGCAACTAAATACAAAACCCTTTTATTCACTATACTGAGATCCTGTACTCCTAAGACTATGTTTATCATGTCACAAAAATCTTGGACCCATGGCCTAAAAATAGTCTTCTTGATTGGAAATTTGTCATCTATTTTCTCATTTACATCAAACAAATATTTAAAAACTTCTAACCCTGTGAACATTCGAGATTGGTGTTCGATTACCTTTGGCACCAAGAGGGTGGTGTACTTTGTCAAATTGAAAACTTTTTGGATGTGGTTGATTTTGATGCTGAATACTGGTCGGTTCTTATTGTCTTGAAATGTCCTCGTTCTTTCATCGTATGCCACTGCTATCCAAGCCATTAAATTTGAGGAGAAGTAAACCTTCGGGCATATCAACTTCCCAAGGTTATTGTCCCATCTGTTGCTCCTAGGGAAACCCTTGTATTGTAATCTCTGGGCTCTATGAAAAAGGTCAACCATTATCCATGGGGTCTTGCTATCATTTTCCATTACATGAGTAAAACTCTTGATACATGCATTATCAATCTCATACTACTGTGTAGGGGTTAGTTTCTTATCAGCTCCACACTTTTGGGTGAACTCATACATCGTGCTATCGGGTATAGGTGGTCCAAAAATTTTAGAGTATGGAGATCGGTCTGTGATGAATTTCACTGCTTCTTTGGTGTCTTCTGGTGCAAAAACATCTCCCCATGATGCCATTTTGCTCAAGGTAATGAGTATAGTTCTTCTCAAATAGGAAAAACCCAACACTCTCCTCTTCTCTGTATTTCTTGCATACCAGTCTCTACTCTTAGATTTCCAGGGTGGTAAACTTGATTGATTTTGTGAGTTCAAATACAAGGTGGTGGAATGGGTTCGATAAATTTGCATGTTCGACATTAATATTGTGCCATCAACTACTTTTTTTAAAATTGGCCAAAGAAATATTGCCAGCACATCTCTTTTCGAGGTTGGGCTTCGATGGCGGGTAAAGCTCGTCATCCTATGTGCTTTTGAGTTCTTTGATTTGTGTACCATCAATTATTAAAAACTTTGCTATTGGCTCTTGAAGCTTCTTATTTTTTGACGTGGAGCTATGACTTGTGGAGGGGATGACCTCCATTTTGATCTTCGTGCCACCTTGGCCTCGAACGATAACTAAATCTTTGGGATCGATTACATTTTAATTAGGCAACAATTGTCCTAGGGATCCCCATAAGATTTGGTTCTTGATGTGAGTGCCTGACGTTATCTTGGATATCCTAAGTTTCCTTGAACAATAAGGATTGAGTGCAGCCGTTAGATCCACCTCTGTTCTATCATGACCTTGGATCTTTTTAGAACCTGTGGGTTAGTTAACCAAAATAAAATATGCTTCAAACCTTTTAATATTGACCAATAAGGGTGGCGATCAATAACGTGTTTAAAGCCCTTGTTAAATGTGTTTAAGATTTAATTAATCAAGCGTCGATTCAAGCTTACCTTTTGATTTACCTTTGAAGCATGTGCCACCGTTAGATTATTTTGAGATGGAGTGCATTCGTTGGATTTGTCAGAAGATGCCTATTGTTTTAGCTCTACTTGTATTTGAATTTGACTTGCTTGTTGTTGTTGGATTTCCTTAATCTCAACAAAGCACTACTGTCATATTCTCATGGTCGACTCATTAATTAAATATTTGATTTGTGCGCTACCATCAGATCCTAAGGAGGGTTAGCACAACCGTCGATGTCTAAGAACCTACATTACTGTTAGTTCATCATTTTATATAAACTTGTGCCCGATTAATCTGATTAATCATGTTTATAAGGTTTAAAACTCCTGGTTAGCGATGCTTAGGCCCAAAATGCAAAATAATGTAATCCATTTTCCCTAGTTAATCTAGTGATTAAAACCTTAATAACATAGCTTAAAACTTAGGCGTTCTTATAATCGGGTCAGATCCCTACGTGCTGACCGTTAGATGATACCATGGTGGGGGCGCGATCGTTGGATTCCCATTATAAATACAAGTTTTAGAAAATGGTAGGGGTGAGGTTATTCATGTACTAACCTTATGTATTTGATTGATTATATTATCGAAACCTTATGAGTTAACCTTCAATCATTTTAAACAATGCACTATCGTTGGATCCGGGTCGGGGTGGGTGCTACCGTCAGATATTTGGATTGTTTTATCCATTTTTTTGACTTTGAATCATTCGATACCATCAATTTTTAACATGGGCCTTTGCATCCGTTGATATTTGGGCTTGTCTTAGCGTTGCCATCAGATCTCCTACAAGCTGCATACTAAATAGCCGAGAGGGCACATTATTTTATTTGATTAATCTTGATTTAAGTCTAAAGGGGGGTAATTAGCAATGTATTATACCCTCACTAATGCGTAATTAATTTTTGAATTTACCTTCATTTTTCTTGACATCTTACCATTTCTTCGTTTGGGTTTCGATTTAGGCGCGACCGTCGGATCTCGATTGATGTTGGCGCAACCGTTGATCTTGATCAACCTGTGGGGTTAGTTACCGAGGGGCACATGTTTTTAACTTTGATTAAGCTGAATGGGAAATGTTTATCCAATGTATTATACCCTCACTAATTTTATTTAATAGATTAATTAATCTCATGGGAGATTTTACCTTTTTGATGCACCTTTTATGGGAGCGCCATCGTCGGATTAGATCTAGATCGAGCGCTATCGTCCGATTAGTCCAATTAGCTCAATGTTTATTTCAAAGGGGGTGCATACCCTTAATGCTTTTGACCATAGTATTTTAATGAATATTTTAATTAAATCAAGCGTATTTTAATCGGATCATGCACAACCATTGATCTTTGAGTTCATTAGAGTGCTGCCCTCATATTTGATCTAAGGTGCTTGATTTTTAATTATATGGGGTGCATACCCTTAAGTATTAATTAGTTATGCTTTTTCAGGCTTTAGACCAAGGCATGTGATTAATTTTTCCTCTTACTTTTGAACACTTTAGGATTTAAAGACTTATCATTTGATTTGAGCCCAAGGGAAACTTTATTTTATGAGGATCAGAGTTTGGCTTTTAAAAATCTGATAAAATTTTGCCCTATCCCTTATTTAAGATAATTGAGCTTTATCAAAAAGGGACACACACATTATTAACAACAATGGCTAGAATTTATCAAACAAACTCATAAGAAATTAAACTTTCTCAATTAGATGCAAAAGGACCAGCAATGCTTGCTTGCTTTGATGAAACTAAAAATTTAAATTTGGGGGTTTCAAAGTTTGAGTCAAATTTGGCTCCAATAATGACTTACCCAGTAAAGCCTATAAACAATTGCCTAAATTCTAAGGTAACAATGTTGTAAATGGAGAAGAACATATAAAAATATTTATGTACACATTAGATAGATTGGAAGTCGAAGAAGATGTGGCCCTTAGGCTATTTTGGAAAACCTTAGAAAAGGATGCTACAAACTGGTTCAATTGTCTTTCTTCACATTGCATATCGGATTTCCAAGAAATGAAAGAAGTCTTTTTAGAAAGGTATGGTAAGAAGAGAAATATATGTTCACTCATAACTGAATTGGTTATAATAAAAAAAAGAGAAAAATCATTTGGTTAATGACTTCAACAAAAGATTCATCAAGGTTATTTTTTTTTTGATAAGCTAGCTCTTAATGATCATCAATACATTTGCTTTTATAAGAATGTTTTCTTTACAGAATTCAATTATGAACTAATAAAAGAGCAAGTAAACACTATTGATGAGTGCATGAATAAGGTTATTTACATAGAAAGGAATATGATCAAAAATGGAAAAATCAAACCATATTCTCTAGGATTCAACATAAACACTAAAAGGTTTGGTACAATGAATAGATGCCCTAAGATCGAAAAAGGGAAGGAAAATGTTGCAATACAAGAATTTTAAAATATTGCTACAAAATTTCCTTTCTATTGCCCTTCCTGTAATTCATCCCATGAGCCTTCTAGTTGTGCCATCTATTTAGCTTCACATCCCAACATGAACCTTAAGGAATGACCTAGTAAAGAAGTCAGGACCAATTTAGATTGCAAGGATAAACACCCTAAATCTAAAGGAGATATTGAGGTCCATCAAGAACATAGAACTTTAATATCTAAAATGGAAGCACATTATCCTAGAACCTTTGATATCAAATTTGATGAAGTCAAACAAGAACCACTTGTAGCAACAAAATTTTTTCAAGAAACCCATGCCATGGATTTTGAGATGAGATGAATGTTTATAATATCGATGAGATGCAAGAACAACATTCAAAATAAGAGGCACTATCCAACAAAATAGTGCATATTGAAGAGGAAAAAATTGATAAAGGGTCAACAATTAAGAATTATGAGTCTCAATATGAGGGTATAAAGATCAAATTAGAAGATACACTATAGAAGATATTGAGGTTCATCAAGAACATAGAGATTTAATTTTTGAATGCGGACATTGCCTTGAAACCTCTAATGTCATACTTGATGAAGTAAAATGGGAACTGCTTATAGCAGCAGATTTTTTTCAAGAAATTCAAGCCATGGACTTTGAGAGTACAATAGATGATTTGAATGTTTCTAATATCGATGAGACGTAAGAACAACATTCAAAATAAGAGATACTATCCAACAAAACAATGCATATTGAAGAGGAAAAAGTTGATAAAGGGTCAACAATGGATAATTATGAGTTTGAAGATGAGGGTATTTTTAAGTAGAGTGTAGAAATTAAATACAATACAAAATTGATTTATCATAAGCCTAAAAATATGATTAAGTCTAAATAAGATATCAATGTCTGTCTTAACGATCATGAGCAAAAAAAATTATATCTTAGAGAAGAACATCATCATCAAGCCCTTGAAGATAGATTTGATGAAATCAAATAAGACCAACCTATAATAGCAAGAGTTTCAAAAAACCTTCAAACCAATGATCTCAATATACAAGAAATACAAGAACAACATTAAGAAGTAGAGGCATTGTTTGATAAAACTATACAGTTTGAAGACGAAAAAGTTGATAAAATATCAACAACTAAGGATAGTTTATCTGAAAATGAAGTTCTCCTTGAGAATCCTAATGTAGAGGAAGACTATAAGATAAAACTGACTAATCACAAGCCTAAAAGTATAATTAAATCTAAAAAAAATACTTGTCATAGAATCATAGCACAAAAAGAAGATGAAATTTCTAGATATTTTAAGCTTATTAATCAGTCAACAAAATGATCAATCATATCTGAAACAAAGCCCCTCCATGTTTTCCAAAGATATAAGTCAAATTCAATGAACGAATACTCTGTCTCCAATCACCCACCTTATAATAGAGCTTCATATAACATCATAGTTGATCTACTGAGTCTTTATCCTACAAAGAACTATTCCTTTATTTATATTTTAAGTGTAAAATCAGTCAGATTAAAAAAGGTCAAATCAAATAAAATCAACAAATTCACAATATTCATTGGTCTAGAAAATGATGTTGGTCTCTTTGCTACCTTATCCACATGTTCATTAATAAAAATTCTATCCTAAGTAATACCACATTTGTTACCTCTTTTCAGGGTAAATCTCCAATGCCAAACCTATCATTAGGAGCCCCACAAAAACTGGCCAGCCTAACACAAAAGATATCTTGATAAGAGCAAAGATAAAAAAAATGCATAAACTTCAACTATGGTTTGTTATTCTCTAGAATCATCAATAATTGAGTGTATCCCAGATCATTTAGACAAAAACAAAAGGAATTTAAAATCACTCTACATACTGAGGTTATAAAGCTATTTTTGCAAAATAAAAAGTGTTACCCCCATCCTGTTCTATGGTTTATAGAAATTATCCCAAAAAATTTAATTGCCCTTGCAAACATTCCAATGAGATAATTTCCTGTTTGCCTTGTCAACATCTGTGTCTAGCAGTGGTTAGTTTTTATCTCCTTAAATTTTTTTGTTTCACACCATAGTTTTGATAGACTTGTTCTAATCAGTTAAAGAAAGAGAATCTAGAGTAAGGACAGATGACATTGAGATCTTATAGGCCATGTTTTAGGCAATTGTCCCATAATTTTGGATCTAAAACAGATTAAGTGGAAGGTATTGTATGTTATTCTAAAGCTTCACATATTCCACAAATTTTAAGGTTATTTTAAGGTCAAAAATAATAAAGTCATCATTGGTAGGATGCTTTGAGCCAAAAATATATACACTCTTCTTTTTAGCCTTACAAATTTCTAACCCATCATGTGTTTTGAAATTCATCATAATATCGAATAAGAACAAATATATAAATAATGCAAAGAAGTTGTGTACTTGGGCTATTTGGATAACCTCTACCAGGGCTATAGATGCCTGGCTGGCAGTAGAGAAGGTCCAGAGAAAATCGCAGTCATCTCCACTGAAGCTATAGGCATCTAACTGGCAGTGAAGCAATACAAAGGTGAATATCATTCAGAGTGAAATACTTAACAGGATCAACTACTACCAATATGATAAAATTTTTACTAATCAAGAAATGAGAATGAATGCACGAACCACACACAAGCCAAGGCATGATAACACAACAAATTTCATATATATCTACCTCAAATCTATCTTAAGACATTACCGAAAGATCTGTTGCCCCATGAGTTAAGGTTCATTTTTTTAAACTAGGTCATGTAATTAAACTGATTAGAACCAAGGTCAATCCTTTATTATTTTTGGAATCAGTGCCTTTATTTTCCTTTTTAGCTTTTAGTCTAAATTTTTGTGGTCTCTTGATTGTCAACCGAAGATTCTGGAGTTCTTAGAAGCATTCATGTGCCATTCATACTACCTATCCCAGTCAGAGCCTGTGTTGTACCCCATAGTTACAACTCGGTTTATACCCCAATTTTGCAAAGACATCAAATCCAAGAGTCTAAATATTTTTAGTATTAATTTGGAATTTTGGCTTGCATCAAGATATTTGAAAGTTCGCTTACACCAAGATTTTTAGAGGAATTGATTGCATTGGAGTTCTGAAATTGTTGCCATTTTGCATTTTTTGAGATTGGGCTTTAACTACATCAATTTAAATTCACTATATTTGAATATTTTCATATAAATTACATTATTTTGGCTTTATTAATTAAAAAAAAATGACTCCTAAATTTTTTCAAAGGTCTAAATAATTAAATTTCATTTTAGGGTTACTCCAATCTCGTCACATTTGCCCTACAAATTGATGCAAATTGATATGGCCATAAATTGAGCTAGAAAAATTTGTTCAATGTGATTTAAAATTGGTGGAAAGAGCTTGATTGTATGTTTACAATGGCATTGAATTTTCAGATTTTTAGCTTTTAGGCTTTTCCAAAAATATAGTTTACAATAGTAGTATGTGAACTTTAAAATAATGTATCTCATGAACCATGACTAATTTTTTTATGATCTAAATATATTTGAGTACCCATTTCACCCATTTATATGCATAGAAATTTTTGTAAGATTTTGAGCACTTTGAATTTTACCCTATTTTTGGCACTATGGGACAGCTTAGAGCTCTAGGTCAAATTTGATCTCCATAAACCAAGTCTAAAATAAGTTCTTGGATGAGTATATAAATTACCATGATATTTTTAATTACCTCTTATTTGGTTGTGCAAAATTATATTTTTAATTTGGTGCCAAAGTTCGCAGACTTAGATCTCGAAAAAGATTATTGCTGATACTAAAAAAAAAAAACTTATTGCTAATAAATCAAAGCCGTTGCTCTTACATCAAAGACAAATATATTCCATAAGTGAAAGGAATATATGACTTCGAGTAATTATTGTTGATAAACCAAGGCTATCGCTCTTCCATAGATGATAAATATTTTCTATTGACGACATGAGTTTAATAAATTTGACTTCACTCTTGCATCAACGACCAATACTTTGCATCAGTGAAATAAATTTGAATGACTTGGAGACCATCACTTATTGACTAAAGCTATCATCGATTCATCAATGATAAGGGTTTTACAATAGTGCCCATGCATTTTTGGCAGTCTTCATCGCTCTTCGGGAAATCCTATCAGTGATGCATCAACGACAATGGTTTTACATCAGCAACCATGCATTTTTGGCAGTCTTCATCACTTTTTGGGAAAGCCTATTGGTGATGCATTAGTAGAAAATATTTTTCATCAATGAAAAGGTTTATAATGGGTTATTCGAGGCATTAATGACATAAATAATTGTAGGCCCAAAATGGCCACATACTTAGTAAAATTTTGTATAATTTTGACTAGGTGATAAAATCATTATTTCACAAACCTTGTAGTATGCTTTGAAGTGGAACTGGGTACGAAGATATGAATCCACTTAGTAGTTAGTGTAGTTCCTAAGAGACAATGATGTCAATGACAGAAAAGTATGGAATGGCGATTCTGGGAAGGTCATTTTGTTTTCGACTCTAGATTGAAGCTATCTTCAAAATCCATAAAATTTTCAAGGAGATGATGACATCACTAGAAAAAAAGTGTGGATTGATGATTTAGGGAATGAACAAGTATTTCATTTTCATAATGAAGATAAGACAGGGCGACAAAATAATAAAAGTGTGGATTCATGATGAAAGAAGGTATGTGACTAACTTTGGACTTGGATTGGTGATTAACACAATGCGCTCGTTCCATATAGAATGAAATCTACAAAAGATAATGGAAAGAAGTGACATCATTAATATTCTAATACAGATTGAAGAAGATGAGGTGGAAGATAAAGATATCTAAGTGGATTCGAGGTTCTGAGATCTGGATTGGAGACTTTACTATTTCTAATAAGAAAGAAAACTTCATCAATTTTAAAGTGGAATGGCATTTAGCTTGTTTTGGATTGATTCTGAATCATGCTATGAAGAAGATCAACGGTGGAGGTTAAGCTACCAAATATTGGTTGTTTTAAAGATATTGTTGTATCAAAATTATAATAGTCAGCCAGAATATGAAGCATCAAGGGTTTCCAAGAAGATTAAACCAGAGGTAGTTACAGATCGATGGTGGTAATTCACTCCTAAGAAGGATCGATGGAAACGCGTGATCTTTAATGGCCTGAGCTTTAGTTCCACTGAGCGATCAACAAGTTGTAGAGACCCCGAGTTGTCATGTCGGACTTTATTTTAGCAAATTTCTTGGAGGACGGACCAATGAGCTAATGCCAGCTAAAATCTTTGTTGTACTATTGTAACAATATTATATGTATTGTTTCTTGATTTTTATAATAAGAAAACTATAAGTAGAGGTTGAACCCTCATTTTTAAGGGTTGGCTCTAGCGTGTTTGCCTGTACCATTGTAAATATTCCTGAAGATCTGAATGAAAGGAGCAATACATTGATCTTCGCCTCAAGTTCGCATTCTCATTCTTGATGTCAGAGGTTCGAATTTCATAGTTGCATTTTTGTAAATACTTAGATGGTTAGTTTGTGTCTATTTTGGATTACTAGCTGTTAAAAGTAATTAAAATATGCTTTTGAATTCGTTCTATGTGGTTAGGAAGTATATTTTTATAAAATATAAGTGTTTGATGAATTTTATTATTTGGATTATCATTCCATTGATATTAAAATTGCTTGCTATAACATTTATCTACTGTGCTTTAATATATGAAACGATCTATTCTGAGATAAATGTTGATCTGAATGTATGTCCTTATTATGGTTTTTGGGAGATTTTTATGGTAGTGCAATGCTGTTAACCTATCCATCCACTGTTATCTACATATCTCTAACCCTAACCTTCTCTTACCCTAAACTCCAAACCCTAAGTGAGCATAATTGTGTCAAAAACTTGCTAAGTTGACAAGGAACCAACCTATTCTGGAGGTTGGATTGAAAACCCCTATTTTGGTCCATCCAATGTTGAGTGCTGAGCTATAGCTATCAGGTCCAAGCCTGGACATAAAGTAGGAAGATAGACAACCACAGTACTGAGTGAAAACTTGGTGTAGTTTAGTGCCCAACAATTTTTGGCATGCCCAGTGGGACAAGTTCACAAGGAACACGAAACCCATCTAAAGAGTCATTGTTATATCAACCTAAAGGAATCAAAATTTGGTGAATTATCTTGACCTTATTAGCAGAGAAAAGAGAGTTAACCTAGCGACTCCCTGGTCATAAGAACCTAAAAAATTATTGTAGACTAGTACCCTTTCATGTATACCAGGTCTTTCAATAGGAACAACCTTGATTCTTTATTTCATTGTGAGTTACCTCAGAGAAGGGTTTCTGTTATTAAAAGTTTGAATCAAGATTTTATTGAAGAAGAAGAGCTTCTAGAAGAAAACCTAATAGTTCCCCCATGAAGACCTACAACCAAAAATATGACACATAATGTGGCTCCTAATCAGACAATTCATAATTACCCTAACTAGGATTCAACTAGGCCCGTTAGATTAGTCAAAATGGATGCCATTCCCTAGGCTGTATCTAAGGCAAACACCACGTATGATGGATTTGGGAAAATAGCTTACGAGCACTGCCAAGATATGCTGAATCTGGCAAAAATCCACAACATAAAAGAAGAAAATATTATTGTCATAATTCTATCCCTATACTTTTGTGCAAAGATATTACATTGGTATAGAACTCTAGAAGATAATTCTATCACTTCATGGCAATAATTGGCTGAGCCATTCATAGAAGAATTTAGTGAATCTGTTGATCCCTTTTCCCCACTGAATTAGTTTACAACCATGCAAAAAACCCAGCAAGAAACTATCTCAGATTTTAATTTGAGATTTAGCAGAACATGGAAGAGAATTCCCCCCACTGCTAGACCAACTGCATGTTTGGATTATATGTATTATATTCATGCCCTGGGATCAGATTTAGGTTTACAAACACAACAATCTAGAGTAGAAACCTTCCCCCAAGTTTATAATGCAGTCGTCCATGCTAAAAATATCTTGATCAATGTGGGAAGAATTCCCCTCAAAATTGTGTTGCCCTATAATTCCAAAACCAATAGTAGTCATGAGCAATCCAAAAAGTCCTCCTACATGGACCCCCTTTATTTTAAATCTCCATATCTATAAATGAATCTAATTCCTTGGTCTAAAATTGTATCCTCTACACCTCCTTTTCCTCCCCTTCCTTCCCAACCTTCTCAAGAATTGTCTACTATTCTAGATATACAAAATACCATGAAAAATTTGAGTAACAGAATTAATTCGATGGAAAAGAGAGATCAAGAAAGGTCACAATAGAGGAGATTCCCATATGTAAACAAAGATCAAAGTCCTAGTCCTAGTAACAGTACTGGGGTTAGGGTGAATGCATCATATGAAGGGCCAGAGTGTTCTGCAGATACCACTCTTGCAAATGTTTGGTGTTTGGTATGCAATGACCCCCATGACTCACAATCTTGTGTGATGTATCAACACCATGTTCAACAAGATATGGATCAAGCTAAAAGAAATTAGAAGGGGAGGGTTAATATGTTATGGCACCCTGATTAGATCATGGCCAAAAAAGAGTTAGAGGAAGAAAGACCAATTGCTGTTATGATAAGGTCTGGAAAGAAATATTTACAAGTAGACCCTTAGAAGATGGGAATATTCCAGGTCCCTTCTCAAAATAAAGTTGACTTCCCCCCTCAAAGCAGTGACACTTTTCCTATTCCTCAAGATAGAGGGAAGGAGAAGATAGATAGTCTCCCTAAAAATTGTAAAAGAGAAACAGAAAGAGATAGAATGAGATCCAAGGGTGAGGATCAAGATAGGCTTAGGTTCCCCTCTATTACCAAAAGAAAAATATTAGAGGCAACCCAACAATACAAAAGAAAATATGGTGAGCCAGACAGAGGACTAGAAAGACTATCCCTGACCAAGTCTAAGTACAACATTGTTGATGATATGAAAAGGATTCCATAAAAAGCAAGCCTATATGGCACTCTTTTCATTTCGGGCCAGATTGACCTACTTAAAGCTTACCTCAGCAAAAATCCCCAGAACAGACCAACCACCACCATCCTTAGTATACTACCAGAAAAGAAATAAATGACACCTAATGTTCTAAAAAATAAATCTCCTCATTTCTACATATCCTTAAGAATGGAAGGATGGGTAGTCAAAAATTGTATGATTGATTTAGGAGAATCAACCATACTTATGCCTAAGGCAGTCTGTGAAGAAATTGGTATGGAATATACCTGGTCTTGTCCTAGAGTGTTGCAATTATATGGGACACCTGTCAAGATAGTTGGGATTATTAAAGATGTACTGATGAGGTTGCACCGATGTTTCGAGGTAATGATGGTATAGGAAATAGTGGTGGTGGATTTAGAACCATATTTCGGGTTATGCTTCTCAAGAGAATTTATTGTAAATCTAGGGGGATGTATGTACATGGATTATTCTAGCATGGTAATCACTTTCAAAGAAAAAAGGATAAGGATAACAGTTAAGAAACCAATTGCTTATCATATTGAAAATATTGAAGCGGATCTGTGTAATCTTAATCCTTTGGAGGAATTTGAGCTAGTGGAAAACATTGAGGAGCTAGACATTGAAGATAAGTTGCCTTTTAGAGAAGACTATAGTCAATTTGGAACTTGTATGGGTACATACAACATCACAAATGAACTGGAAAAGAAAATACCCACTATTTCTAATCAATCCCTAAGAATCAAAGAAACATGGGTTATGCATTTTTATGGTGCTAAATGTAGAAATGGTGCAGGGTCTGGTGTGGGTCTACAATCATAGTCAAAAGGGATAAAGAATTTTGCTTACAAACTGACATGGTCATGTACTAATAATGCTATAGAGTATAAGGCTTTGTGCCTTAGATTGATGCAAGTAGAAAGCATGGATATCAATATTTTAAACATATATGGTGATTCTAAGTTGATAGTCCATCAGGTAAGGAATACGTGCATCAGTAAGCACCATTACTTAAAATATTATAAAAACAGGGTATGGGACCTAATGGATTCATTTGATGCCCTAAATCTAAATTTTGTGCCTAGAGAAGAGAATCACATGGTAGATTCATTGGCAACAAAGGGAGCTAACTTCAATCCTCTTGTATATTTTGGAACTAAGAATACCAAGGGAATTAAAATGGTTTTCATATCCGCTGTGCCAGACAAGCATAAATTCTTGCAAGTTTTTGAAAGTGATGAAAACATTCTATATTTTATGATAAGAGAAGCATGCTTCTCAATTTTCCAAGAGAAAGATGTTAGTCTTACAATGGCACTGAGAGGGGGGGTGAATCAGTGTAGCTAATTAAAAACTTAAATCTTCATCTCTTAATTCAGAACTAATGAATGCTTAAAACCAGATGCAGCAAGTGTAACAAGATAGCAACACATAACACAAGATTTAACGAGGTTCACCAATTTTGGCTACTCCTCAAAAATAGATTGCTTGGACTCCCATCCAAATCCAGCCTTTGCAAAGCACCAACTTCACAATCAGTTTACCAGCACCCACTGGAAGGAGCACCAACCCCTGATTTATCTGCACCAACAGAAAGGAGCACCAACCCCCGATTCCAAGCACCAACTTGGACTTCTATTTTAAATCTTGATTGAAATAAAAATGCCTTCTATGTTACAAGACCCTCACTGGTCTATCTTAACTCAAATCAATCTCATGGAAGCATAAGGAGAATTGTTAGAGACTCAATATATTCTATTTCTAACTCTCAATCTCAACTCCCTATCCACAAAGCACACACTCTTTTATAGCTCTACTTACTGCACACTTACAACCCTTTCTTATGGCTTACTCTTGTAGCTCTCACAACTCTGTACTTCTTACAACATTCTTCCAGCTTTGTAATAGCCCACAACACTATCCCTCTATACAACAGCACTCTTTCCTACTGAGCAACACACTGCTCTCTCTTCCCGCATGGAGCTCAACGCTCTCTTACAACACACTATAACAACCTACTTTTCTCAGCACATTTATTCTTTTATCAGTGGCACCTTCCCTCTTTATGGTGGCACACTTTTCAATTCTGAGCAGCACACTCACTTCTGCATGCAACTGCCCTTTTATAATAATATTTTCATCTTGAAACTCGAGTCTTCTATAACTTCCATAATCCCGCATGTAGCCTATTAATAGCCACTCCTGTAAGAACTCCTTTCTTACACAATATTCTTACACGCAACCTATTAATAGGTTTGTCTCTTTATTTGGGACTCTCAATATGGCCACTGCCTCGACAGTTTCATAGCGTCACGCACTCTGTAATGACCGTTCTGTCTTTAATGCATCGTTCTAATTTTAGTCGCATAATTTTATTGTCATAATCGCCCTTGTAACTATAGTTCTGACTCCAGTTAACTCTTCTTTATTTTTCTTGCATGATTTTCTTTGCAACACCCCCTGCAACTACAGTTCTGACTCTAGTTAACTCTTCTTATTTTGTCTGCCTAATTTTTCTTCATTTTCTGTGCTTTCTTTTTCTTGTTTTGCCGCGCTTTCTTTTTCCTCATTTCTCACGCTCTTTTTGCCGCACTGCGGACCCACTAGCGCACTCATACAACCTACGGACCCACTACTGTATACATATTATAATAATATTTTCTATTTGTTAATTCCTGGTCTTCGTCAGATTCTATCCGCCACTGTAGTTTCTGTCTGCCTATTACTCTGTAGCATTTCTGTAACCGTCACACTCTTTTTCACATTTCTTATTATAGCTTACATGATCTCACTGTAACTCCACCTGTAACAGTTCTTATTTTGTTGCATGAACTTATTCTGCAACTGTCCCTATGTATGCTTCTCGACTTTTACCCATGAAACTATGACATGTCGCGATATCACGACATTTTTGCCCCTTTGACTTTTTCTTGGTAGTTGACCGTGAAAACATAACATGTCGCGATATCGCGACACTTTCACCTCCTTGTTTCATAGTTCAGCTTGCATCCGCGAAAACACATGTCGCGATATCGTGACACTTTTCGCTTTCTTAACCTCTTCTCGGCTTGCACCCGCGAAAACATGAACATGTCACGAAATCGTGACACTTTTGCTTCCTTGCACTCTTCTCTGCTTGCACTAGCAAAAACATGACATGTCGCGAAATCGTGACACTTTTTGCTGTCGTACACTCTTCTTTACATGCACCAGCGAAAACATGACATGTCACGAAATCGTGACACTTTTCCCTGTCGTACACTCTTCTTTGCATGCACCAGCGAAAATGGAACATGTCACGAAATCGTGACACTTTCGCTGCCTTGTGCTTTTCTCCTTACGCCCATGAAAATGGAACATGTCATGAAATCATGACGCTTTCACCTTTGAGCTCTTCCTCCTTGCAATATGTCGTGAAATCATGACACTTTTTATCTTGCCTTCTCTCTCCTGCAATATGTCATGAAATCATGACACTTTTTCTCCTTAGCACTTCCTCTTGTCATCGGATCGTGAAAACCCGACATGTCGTGATATCGCGACACTTTCCCTTGTGTGCTCTTTCTTTTGAACCTATCACGAAATCATGACACATTTTCATCCATACCATCCTTCTTGCAAATTATCGTGAAATCGTGACACTTTTCCTTGCAAGCTCTTTCTCTCAAACATGTCATGAAATCATGACACATTTTCTCCTTAGCGCCTCCTCTTGCAGATTGTCGCGAAATCGCGACACTTTTCTTTTGAGCTCCTTATCTCAAACATGTCATGAAATCGTGACACATTTTCGTCTGTACTGCCTCTCTTATAGATTGTCGTGAAATCATGAATTTAATTCTAACATTATGAAATGATAATTTTTTTTCTTTCAAACATGAAATCAGAGTTTTCTTTCTCTTCTCTCCAAACATGTCACAAAATCATGAAGTTTTCTTTGCCTGCGCCTTCTCTCCAAACATGTCATGAAATCGTGATAGTTTTCCCTACTGCGCTTCTTCTTCGAACATGTCACGAAATCATGATAGTTTTTCCACTTGGATTTTTCTCTGCCAACATGTCATGAAATCATGATAGTTTTTCCACTAGGCTTTTTCATCGAACATGTCACAAAATCATGATAGTTTTCCACTTGGCTTTTTCTTTGCCAACATGTCGCGAAATCGCGATAGTTTTTCTACTTGGCTTCTTTGCTTTCAACATGTCATGAAATCATGACAGTTTTGCTACTTGCCTTGTTTGCTTTCAACATGTCATGAAATCATGACAATTTTGCCAGCATTTTCTCTCTCCTTCATATGTCACGAAATCGTGATAGTTTCTCTTGCGCTTTCTCTCTCTTCCAACATGTCGCGATATCATGACAGTTTCTCATGCTTGCTCAACATGTCACGATATCGTGACAGTTTTCTTACTTGTCTTTTTCTTTGAGCTTTTGAATATGGGCCACTTCTGTCTTCTTGGAAATTCACTGTACATGCTCTGTATGACCTCTGAACTCCTATCCACTGTATCAAATGGCTTCTAAACTTTCTTGTCCACTGCATCAACCGATCTATCTGTCTGTGTTGACAACAATGACAATACTTTGGCTGCACCTTGCTCATCAATGAACTCCTGTCCATTGCATCAACTGATCAACCTGACTGTGTTGACAACAATGACAATACTTTGGTTGCACCTTGCTCATCAATCTCCCCCTTTGGAATTGTTGGCAACACACGTAATTGTGTGCAATTACCTGTAATTCTTCTCCCCCTTTGACAATAATACCAAAGGGCAGTTGCAAAAACTCCCCCTGAGTCCATGCACAACATTCTCAAGCAAAAATTATTACAGTTAGAAAAAAGCATAAACATGAGCAATATGATAAACAGATGCATAAATGCTCCCCCTGAGAATTTGATCCCGATGGCTAGTCAATTCTTAGTCTATTCTTGGGAATATGTGACCACTTCATTTCATTGTTTGACAACATCATGATAAGCATAATAGGCATCAACAATATCAATAATGTGAGTAGCAGCAATAACCAATGAATGACATCATCACTGTCAACTTCACCAATATAATATGTGTAAGAACATGGCTGGACTACTGTCTTCTGAGTACCAACCCTTTGTTGCTCTGCAATCTCAAACTTGTCCACTATTAGTGAAGGCATACACTGATTGTATATATCCAACTATTTGTTCTGCAATGCTGGCAGCATCTGCAAATGCATCTTGGATATTCTCAACAAGCTTGAACCTAATGACAGTTGTTTGTCTCTCTCTGTCATCTACACATCCTGTCCAAATCTGCATCTGGAAATATGTCCTAGCATTGTCCTCAAATCAGCTCACAAGTTCATCAAGAAAAACTTGCTTAGTATGAACCCACAAGAATTGTTAGAGACCCAATATGAAGCACAACCCAACAATTGCCAACCATGCAATAACTCATATAACAATGATACTCATGTTCTTTCCACAACCAATATCTTTTCTCAACCAATTAGGGCTTTAACAACAATGCTTATAGACAAGGTTTAACCAACATCATTCAACTCAAGATTAACCTTGAAGCATTCAACCAATCACTACATGAAAAGGAAACTAGTAGACATCCTTTTCCTTCCAAAGGTATTTGAACAAAACAGCCACCAACATAAATCACCAATGCAAAGAATAACTTGCTCAAATCAATCTCAATGGAGTAAGCCCAAATCATGTATCAAGTAAAGCATTAACTTGATCAAAACAACCTCTATGAAAGCAACTCAACCATTCATCACCAGGCTGGAAATCATCTGGTTGCTCATTATAAACCTCTTCTTCAATCTTCCCATTCAACATGTTGATTTCACATCTATCAACAAAATTGACAAGTGACTCACACTTGTACCAACTTTTGTCCAACATTGTACCAACACTACAATTTTACTGCCAACTCTGTGCAAGCATCAAACATAGTACCACAAAACCAACCAAATCATCTGAACTGTTATAATCCTTAACTTTTGACAGTGGCAGTAAGAACCATCACCAGTACAACAATGACATACAACAATACTACCAATAATGACAACTCTCAATTTAATCACCACACTTCATGGCACTACCACAAACAACTGTATGAATAGAAAACACACTTTGACAGCTATACAACAACTCCCCGACTACTTTCCTTTCATCCTCAGATAACTACACAAATACATAGGAGCATTAAAATAAAACTTTAACATTGCTCCCCCTAAGGATGTGCCACCTGGAGTGGCTTAGTGCAATAGCTGGAGTAGTCTCCTTCAGTCCAAGGAGACACGATTCCCTTTCTTCTGTCTTTCTCCAGACTTTCTTGAACTTGGGCTTGAGTTTTTCAACTACATCCCTATTTTGCCCCTATTCGTGAACTTGAACATTTCTCTTGCGGGGTTGTCTCTTGTGCATCCTTGATGGATGATTATTTTCCTTTCTTTTATGCACATGATATGTTCCCTGTCTGTGTTGCACTCTTTGTGTCTGATGAAATCTACGGTCTTGCCTTAGATTAGATACATAAGTGCTTGGACAAAACCTTGCTATGTGCCCATGGCCATTACAATTAAAACATTGCACAGGGTGTTCACTCAGAAAAGCAGATGTATTTTTATCAGCATAACTCTTTGATCTATTATTCTATCCACAATAAATTGCCTTGTGACCATAACGACTGCATTTAAAACAATAGCCATTAAAAGCATTATTATGAGTAGAGTGAGAGTGATAGAACCTCTTTTGCTGTGATTGCTTTGTTGTAGATCTCCTTTGATATTTTCTTCCTTTTGAAGATTCAGCTTCAAACTTTTCTTGCTTAGATCCTTCAGTAGTGGACTTCTTCTTTTCTGTACTTTTGGAAGATGAAGGTTGTTCAGCTTCATATCCAAGACCAAACTTAGCCGTGGAGCTTCTTTGTTGCTTTATCATTGTATCTAGTAACTCTGTGCTCTTCTCAAATTTGAGATTTATATTGGCCTCTTCTAGTTGTTTCTTCAATGAAACAATCTCTTCTTCTTGTTGGCAGCAAATAGTCTCTTTCTCATTGATTTGAGACTTGAGAATATCTTCAATCCTTTTGTACTGTTCTACTTGTAGCTTTAGATCAACAATAACTTTGTTAGATTCCTCTTCACTTGTGCTGCATACATCATCCTCATCATCCAGGTGTGTCTTCAAGGCTTCTTTCGATTTCTTGGCCTTTTGAACTTGTAAGAAGAGATCTTCAATCTCATCCCCATATTCTTCTAACTTCTTGGACATTCTTTTGTTCTTTTTCTTTTCTATACTCAACTCTTCAAGTGCGGCGATCAACTCACCTTCTAGATCTACTTCAATCTCCAAGTTTTCATTTCATACTTTAGAATCCACTTCTTCTACCTTCTCTAGTTCAGTTTTCTCTTTCACAAGAACTGAAACTGGCTGGGATGCCTTTTTGAAGGAGGATCTATTCTTTTTAGCCATTGTGTACTAATCCAAGATCAACCCTGACTGATTTAGCCAAAATTGGGAACTTGGCTCTGATACCAATTGTTAGTCTTACAATGGCACTGAGAGGGGGGGTGAATCAGTGCAGCTAATTAAAAACTTAAATCTTCATCTCTTAATTCAGAACTAATGAATGCTTAAAACCAGATGCAGCAAGTGTAACAAGATAGCAACACATAACACAAGATTTAACGAGGTTCACCAGTTTTGGCTACTCCTCAAAAATAGACTGCTTGGACTCCCATCCAAATCTAGCCTTTGCAAAGCACCAACTTCACAATCAGTTTACCAGCACCCACTGGAAGGAGCACCAACCCCTAATTTATCTGCACCAACAGAAAGGAGCACCAACCCCTGATTCCAAGCACCAACTTGGACTTCTATTTTAAATCTTGATTGACATAAAAATGCCTTCTGTGTTACAAGACCCTCACTGGTCTATCTTAACTCAAATCAATCTCATGGAAGCATAAGGAGAATTGTTAGAGACTCAATATATTCTATTTCTAACTCTCAATCTCAACTCCCTGTCCACAAAGCACACACTCTTTTACAACTCTACTTACTGCACACTTACAACCCTTTCTTATGGCTTACTCTTGCAACTCTCATAGCTCTGTACTTCTTACAACATTCTTCTAGCTTTGTAACAACCCACAACACTATCCCTCTATACAGCAGCACTCTTTCCTACTGAGCAACACACTGCTCTCTCTTCCCGCACGGAGCTCAACGCTCTCTTACAGCACACAATAACAACCTACTTTTCTCAGCACATTTATTCTTTTATCAGTGGCACCTTCCCTCTTTATGGTGGCACACTTTTCAATTATGAGCAGCCTTTCACTTCTACATGCAACTACCCTTTTATAATAATATTTTCATCTTGAAACTCGAGTCTTCTGTAACTTCCATAATCTCGCATGCAGCCTATTAATAGCCACTCCTGTAAGAACTCCTTTCTTACACAATATTCTTACACGCAACCTATTAATAGGTTTGTCTCTTTATTTGGGACTCTCAGTATGGCCATCGCTCTGACAGTTTCACAGCGTCACAGCCCTGTAACAGCCGTTCTGTATTTAATGCACTGTTCTAATTTTAGCTGCATAATTTTATTCTGTAACTGCCCCCTGTAACTGTAGTTCTGACTCCAGTTAACTCTTCTTTATTTTTCTTGCATGATTTTCTTTGCAACACCCCCTACAACTGTAGTTCTGACTCCAGTTAACTCTTCTTATTTTGTCTGCCTAATTTTTCTTCATTTTTCGTGCTTTCTTTTTCTTGTTTTGCCATGCTTTCTTTTTCCTCATTTCTCATGCTCTTTTCGCCGCACTACGGACCCACTAGCGCACTCATACAACCACGTTCTTCTATCGCACTGCGGACCCACTACTGTATACATATTATAATAATATTTTCTATTTGTTAATTCCTGGTCTTCGTCAGATTCTGTCCGCCACTGTAGTTTCTGTCTGCCTGTTACTCTGTAGCATTTCTGTAACCGCCACACTCTTTTTCACATTTCTTATTATAGCTTACATGATCTCACTGTAACTCCACCTATAACAGTTCTTATTTTGCTGCATGAACTTATTCTGCAACTATCCCTATGTATGCTTCTCGGCTTTTACCCACGAAACTATGACATGTCACGATATCGTGACATTTTTGCCCCTTTGACTTTTTCTTGGCAGTTGACCATGAAAACATAACATGTCGCGATATCGCGACACTTTCACCTCCTTGTTTCATAGTTCAGCTTGCATCCATGAAAACACAACATGTCACGATATCGTGACACTTTTCACTTTCTTACCCTCTTCTCGGCTTGCACCAGCGAAAATGAAACATGTCACGAAATCGTGACACTTTTGCTTCCTTGCACTCTTCTCTGCTTGCACTGGCAAAAACATGACATGTCATGAAATCATGACACTTTTCATTCTTGTACACTCTTCTCTGCATGCACTAGCGAAAACATGACATGTCACGAAATCATGACACTTTTCGCTGCTGTACACTCTTCTTTGCATGCACCAGCGAAAATGGAACATGTCGCGAAATCGTGACACTTTCGCTGCCTTGTGCTTTTCTCTGCCTTACTCCCGTGAAAATGGAACATGTCACGAAATCATGACACTTTCGCCTTTGAGCTCTTCCTCCTTGAATATGTCATGAAATTGCAACACTTTTTATCTTGCCTTCTCTCTCCTGCAATATGTCATGAAATCGTGACACTTTTTCTCCTTAGCGCTTCCTCTTGTCATCGGATCGTGAAAACCCGACATGTCGTGATATCGTGACACTTTCCCTTGTGTGCTCTTTCTTTTGAACTTGTCACAAAATCGTGACACATTTTCTCTGTACCATCCTTCTTGCAAATTGTCACGAAATCGTGACACTTTTCCTTGCAAGCTCTTTCTCTCAAACATGTCACGAAATCACGACACATTTTTGTCCGTACTGCCTCTCTTGCAAATTGTCGTGAAATCATGACACTTTTCTTTGCAAGCTCCTTCTCTCAAACATGTCATGAAATCGTGACACATTTTCGTCTATACTGCCTCTCTTACAGATTGTCATGAAATCATGACACTTTTCTTTGCAAGCTTCTTCTCCCCGAACATGTCATGAAATCGTGACAGTTTTCTTTGCTTGTGCCTTCTCTCCAAACATGTCACAAAATCATGATAGTTTTCTTTGCTTGCGCCTTCTCTCCAAACATGTCATGAAATCACGACAATTTTCTTTGCCTGCGCCTTCTCTCCAAACATGTCACGAAATCATGATAGTTTTCCTTGCATGCGCTTCTTCTTCGAACATGTCGTGAAATCACGACAGTTTTTCCACTTGGCTTTTTCTCTGCCAACATGTCGCGAAATTGCGATAGTTTTTCCACTAGGCTTTTTCTTTGCCAACATGTCACGAAATCGCTACAGTTTTTCCACTTGGTTTTTTCTCTACCAACATGTCGCAAAATCGTGACAATTTTTCTACTTGGCTTCTTTGCTTTCTACATGTCGTGAAATCACGACAATTTTGCTACTTGCCTTCTTTGCTTTCAACATGTCATGAAATCACGATAATTTTGCTAGCATTTTCTCTCTCCTTCGATATGTCACAAAATCACGACAGTTTCTCTTGTGCTTTCTCTCTCTTCCAACATGTCGCGATATCGCGACAGTTTCTCATGCTTGCTCAACATGTCGCGATATCACGACACTTTTCTTACTTGTCTTTTTCTTTGATCTTTTGCATATGGGCCACTTCTGTCTTCTTGGAAATTCATTGTGCATGCTCTGTATGACCTCTGAACTCCTATCCACTGCATCGAATCGACCTTCTAAGACTTTCGTCCATTGCATCAACCGATCTCTCTATCTGTGTTGACAACAATGACAATACTTTGGCTGCACCTTGCTCATCAATGAACTCCTGTCCATTGCATCAACTGATCAACCTGACTGTGTTGACAACAATGACAATACTTTGGTTGCACCTTGCTCATCAATCTCCTCCTTTGGAATTGTTGGCAACACACATAATTGTGTGCAATTACCTGTAATTCTTCTCCCCCTTTGACAATAATACCAAAGGGCGGCTGCAAAAACTCCCCTGAGTCCATGCACAACATTCTCAGGAAAAAATTATTACAGTTAGAAAAAAGCATAAACATGAGCAATATGATAAACAGATACATAAATGCTCCCCCTAAGAATTTGATCCCGATGGCTAGTCAATTCTTAGTCTATTAGTCTATTCTTGGGAATATGTGACCACTTCATTTCACTGTTTGACAACATCATGATAAGCATAATAGGCATCGACAATATCAATAATGTGAGTAGCATCAATAACTAGTGAAAGACATCATCACTGTCAACTTCACCAATATAATATGTGTAAGAACATGGCTGGACTACTGTCTTCTGAGTACCAACCCTCTGTTGCTCTGCAATCTCAAACTTGTCCACTATTAGTGAAGGCATACACTGAATGTATATATCCAACTGTTTATTCTGCAATGCTGACAGCATCTACAAATTCATCTTGGATATTCTCAACAAGCTTGAACCTACTGACAGCTGTTTGTCTCTCTCTGTCATCTACACATCCTGCCCAAATATGCATCTGGAAATCTGTCCTAGCATTGTCCTCAAATCAACTCACAAGTTCATCAAGAAAAACTTGCTTAGCATGAACCCACAAAGAGAATTGTTAGAGACCCAATGTGATTCATCAACCTAACAATTGCCAACCATGCAATAACTCATATAACAATGATACTCATGTTCTTTCCACAACCAATATCTTTTCTCAACCAATTAGGGCTTTAACAACAATGCTTATAGACAAGGTTTAACCAACAACATTCAACTCAAGATTAACCTTGAAGCATTCAACCAATCACTACATGAAAAGGAAACTAGTAGACATCCCTTTCCTTCCAAAGGTATTTGAACAAAATAGTCACTAACATAAATCACCAATGCAAAGAATAACTTGCTCAAATCAAACTCAATGGAGTAAGCCCAAATCATGTATCAAGTAAAGCAATAACTTGATCAAAACAACCTCTATGAAAGCAACTCAACCATTCATCACTAGGCTGGAAATCATCTGGCTGCTCATTATAAGCCTCTTCTTCAATCTTCCCATTCAAAAAGCTGATTTCACATCTATCAACAAAATTGACAAGTGACTCACACTTGTACCAACTTTTGTCCAACACTGTACCAACACTGCAATTTTACAGCCAACTCTGTGCAAGAAACAAACACAGTACCACAAAACCAACCAAATCAATTGAACTTTTATAATACTTGACTTTTGACAGTGGCAGTAAGAACCATCACCAGTACAATAATGACATATAGCAATATTACCAATAATGACAACTCTCAATTTAATCACCACACTTCACGACACTACCACAAACAACTGTATGAACAAAAAACACACTTTGACAACTATACAACAACTCCCCGACTACTTTCCTTTCATCCTCAGATAACTACACAAATACATAGGAGCATTAAAATAAAACTTTAACATTGCTCCCCTTGAGGATGTGCCACCTGGAGTGGCTTAGTGCAATAGCTAAGTAGTCTCCTTCAGTCCAAGGAGACACGATTCCCTTTCTTCTGTCTTTCTCCAGACTTTCTTGAACTTGGGCTTGAGTTTTTCAACTGCATCCCTATTTTGCCCCTATTCGTGAACTTGAAAATTTCTCTTGCGGGGTTGTCTCTTGTGCATCCTTGATGGATGATTATTTTCCTTTCTTTTATGCACATGATATGTTCCTTGTCTGTGTTGCATTCTTTGTGTCTGATGAAATCTACGGTCTTGCCTTAGATTAGATACAGAAGTGCTTGGACAAAACCTTGCAATGTGCCCATGGCCATTACAATTAAAACATTGCACAGGGTGTTTACTCAGAAAAATAGATGCATTTTTATCAGCATAACTCTTTGATCTATTATTTTGTCCATAATAAATTGCCTTGTGACCATAACGACTGCATTTAAAACAATAGCCATTAAAAGCATTATTATGAGTAGAGTGAGAGTGATAGAACCTCTTTTGTTGTGATTGCTTTGCTGTAGATCTCCTTTGATATTTTCTTCCTTTTGAAGATTCAGCTTCAAACTTTTATTACTTCTATCCTTCAATAGTGGACTTCTTCTTTTTTGTACTTCTGGAAGATGAAGGTTGTTCAGCTTCATATCCAAGACCAAACTTAGCCATGGAGCTTCTTTGTTGCTTTATCATTATATCTAGTAACTCTGTGCTCTTCTCAAATTTGAGATTTATATTGGCCTCTTCTATTTGTTTCTTTAATGAAATAATCTCTTCTTCTTGTTGGCAGCAAACAGTCTCTTTCTCATTGATTTGAGACTTGAGAATATCTTCAATCCTTTTGTACTGTTCTACTTGTAGCTTTAGATCAACAATAAATTTGTTAGATTCCTCTTCACTTATGCTGCATACATCATCCTCATAATCCAGGTGTGTCTTCAAGACTGCTTCTAATTTCTTGGCCTTTTGAACTTGTAGGAAGAGATCTTCAATCTCATCCCCATATTCTTCTAACTTCTTGGACATTCTTTTGTTCTTTTTCTTTTCTATACTCAACTCTTCAAGTGCGGTGATCAACTCACCTTCTAGATCTACTTCAATCTCTAGGTTTTCATTGCATACTTCAGAATCCACTTCTTCTACCTTCTCTAGTTCAGTTTTATCTTTCAAAAGAACTAAAATTGGCTGGGATGCCTTTTTGAAGGAGAAGCTGTTCTTTTTAGCCATTGTGAACTAATCCAAGATCAACCCTGACTGATTTAGCCAAAACTGGGAACTTGGCTCTGATACCAATTGTTAGTCTTACAATGGCACTGAGAGGGGGGGTGAATCAGTGCAGCTAATTAAAAACTTAAATCTTCATCTCCATATTCAGAACTAATGAATGCTTAAAACCAGATGTAGCAAGTGTAACAAGATAACAACACATAACACAAGATTTAACGAGGTTCACCAGTTTTGGCTACTCCTCAAAAATAAACTACTTGGATTCCCATCCAAATCCAACCTTTGCAAAGCACCAACTTCATAATCAGTTTACCAGCACCTACTAGAAGGAGCACCAACCCCTAATTTATCTGCACCAATAGAAAGGAGCACCAACCCTTGATTCCAAGCACCAACTTGGACTTCTATTTTAAATCTTGATTGACATAAAAATGCCTTCTGTGTTACAAGACCCTCACTGGTCTATCTTAACTCAAATCAATCTCATGGAAGCATAAGGAGAATTGTTAGAGACTCAATATATTCTATTTCTAACTCTCAATCTCAACTCCCTGTCCACAAAGCACACACTCTTTTACAGCTCTGCTTACTGCACACTTACAGCCCTTTCTTATGGCTGACTCTTGTAGCTGTCATAGCTCTGTTAGATAACAAAAGAGGATCAAATAGAGATTGTACACACTCTAGATTCTGATTGGATTGAGCAAATGACCAGGTATTTCCAAACTGGGATCTGCCCACCTGATCTAAATTCTTCTCAAAGAAGGAGGTATAGACTTCATGCTCTAAAATATATATTGCTACCTAAAGGGTTGTTCAAAAAAAACTTGGATGGTATTCTCTTGAAATGTTTGAAGGAGGAATAATAAAAAATATTCATAGAATAATTTCATGGAGGATTAGTAGGTGGTCATAGCTCAGGTAGAGTTATAGATTTGAAGATAATAAGAGTAGGCTATTATTGGCCTTCTATGTTCAATGATGCTTTTAAGGTTACCTAGTCTTGTGACAAATGTCAAAGGTACGTTGGAAGAACAAAAAATGCTTCATATTCTGTAAGACCTATTTAAGTTGAGGAGCCTTTTCAACAATGGGTATTAGATTTCATAGGAGTTATAAATCCTAATTCTTTAGAAAAGCATAAGTTTATCTTTATAGCTACAGACTATATTACCAGATGGGTGGAGGCAATTCCTACAAAGAAGGCAGACCAGGAAGTTGTGATCAACTTTATGGAGAGTTTAATTTCCAAATTTGGAGTCTCGAAAGATTTGATGAGTGATAATGGCCCTACTTTCATAGGGGCCAAGTACATTGAGTTTACCAACAAGTATGGCATCACTCTTAAAAATACTTCAAATTATTACCCACAAGCTAATGGACTTTGCAGAGTCTACCAATAAAAACCTATTAAGGATTTTGAGAAAATGTCTAGAAGGTAACAAAAGGAGTTGGCACCTATTTCTCAACCATGCTCTATGGGTAGACAAGATTACTATTAAAAATCCATCAAAACTTCTCCTTATGCACTGGTATATGGAAAAGAGGCGGTATTGCTGATTCACTTAGAGATCCCAGTGCTTAAGCTTTTCAGTAAAGAAGAAGAATTAGAGGATGATCCAGTTAAAACCAGGTTGACACACTTGCTACAATTGGAAGAGAGTAGAAATCAAGCATATGATCATTTTCAAAAGTATTCATCAGACATTAAAGCATGGTTTGATAAAAAGGCCAAGTTCAAAAAACTCCAAGTTGGAGACTCAGTTATCAAATGGAATGTTTGATAGGGAAAACCAAGCAAGCATGAAAAGTTTGATTCCTTTTGGGATGGTCCTTTTGAAATAGTGGAAGCTAAAGAGTCTAATGTATTTCAGTTGAAGCATCCAGAGGGAAACATACAACCAATTTCGATGAATGGTTTCCACCTCAAGCTCTACTATATGTAAGAAGTGAGATCATTGTAACATATGTATATACATTGTACAAATATTTCCACTTCATTTTTGCACTTTTTATTTGATTTCTTTTTTGCACTTTGTAATTAGTTCTTTTCAAAAAAAAATTCTAAAAAAAAAATAGAAAAGAGAGAAGAAAGTTTGCAAGAAATGACTAAGTGTTGGCCAAATGCATGTCAATGTTTGATTTCGTACACGATGTTGTGTAAAACTCTCCAGAATGACATTCTACTCTCAAGTACGCATGGTTAAATCTGAGTTTCCACAGAGTGGTCTATCAGTTTCTATCCCGCATAAAGAAGGAAAAAGAACGACGCTACTCCGGGAACCTCTCAATATGGAGATAGTCAGAGTGGAATCAAGGTAGAGTGACGTGCATGTAAGCTTCAAGTACCAAGGTGGACTCAAACGGTTCTTAAGACACTAGAGTAGAATAAGTCCAAAGCTGAACAAAAAGTTCCAATATAACACATGGAGGCTAAAGAGTGCTCCCACATTCAATTCTAATAAACTTACGCATGAACCAAAGAGTAGCCAAAGAGATATGATGAGCTGGCAGCACAATTTCAAAATTCAACCAATAAGAAGATAGGACATCACCTTTGAGCCACCAAAGAAATAATGGAAGGATGGTAAAGTGTGCCAACAAAGATATCATGCAGTAGCTACATTTATGGTGGATGATACACATATTCTAGGAGATAAAAAGTGACGAAGTCTTGCACAGGGTTCATTTAGTGACCATGAGGCTGTAGAGAAGCATAACAACATTCTAAAGTTCCCATCGCTTATTGTAGTGTGCAAAATATTACTGCTACAAGATGGCTCCTAAGAAATCACCCATGGAATCCACATAAGATATCCCAGAGTTCAAAATTTTGGATGACAGGACATTGATGCCTTACCTTGATAAAGCTGAAGCTGTAGCAGACACGACGATGACCATCACTAAAAGGATGAGACTAAGAAAGAGTGTGAATGATAGATACAAAAAGAATGATGCTCTATCAATATAAGGTAGATGCTCCATCCTTTATTATCTATCCTTTTACATTTGTGATTTTGTTCACCCATGTACTGAGTTGATAGCCACAATAGTTAAATTCTAACCCACTAGCCAAGGCAGTAAAAAACTACGAGGACGAGATGCTTTTTAGCATCACTGCCTCTTTCTATCATGAGCTTTTTGCCTTAGGATCTGAATCGCCAGTACCACCAAAACCCTTTAAAATTATTGAACAAACTGGGTTTTATTCCATAAAGAAGTGGGCAAATGATGACGAGTCATTTAGGAATTGGGTTTATAAGCACTTGAATACCAAACTCCAGGAAAAGTTACCTGAAGTCCCCATTTCTATCAAAAATTTTTGTAACCTCCGTTCTCTTCTCTATGTTGGCCTACATGGAGGATTTGGACTCTGATGAAGAGGTTCATGGTTGGCAAATAGCCGCTGCATACTATATATCTAACGAAAGGATGTATGAAAAGGAGGCGACAAAGAAAGGGATAAGCGTGATTTATTTTGATTGGCCAACTTTTCTCACCCAAAGAATACATGAACAAATAGTAAGCCTAAAGAGGGGCACCGATGCTCCTAGCTTTAGGCATTTCTCAAACTTGGTATGGATGTTTTATGCTATTATTAAAGATAGAATGTCATGGATTCCAATAAAGGATAAGACTGACAAAGGAGAACCTATGCCAGTTAACTATTGGACAGACCATTTAAGAAGCAGTGAGTCTCACTATAGGTTCAATTTGGAATTTCTTGGACCGGCCCTCAAAATAATGTACGATAATTTCTCCAAATTTCCACCCTTGGAAAAAGAGATTTTTAGGACTAAAGATGTAGAGGAAGGGGACTGGTATTTGTTAATTGAAGGCATATTCATTAGATTATATGGTTTCATGGGTAAACCTTTTCTTTTGCCCCACTTTGTCACAGAGAGACTCTTCGCCTTGGAATATTTGAGGTAAGCTGAGCACATTGACTCAAAATATAGTTCGGGGAGAAAAAGGAAGTCTTTGCTTTCCCACCACACCTTGAGTGATATCACCATTACTAAGAAGGGATAGAGTTAGCAAATTGACAGATACCTGGATACGTTAGGTTTGTTCTATATTCCTCAAAAGTGGAGTTATGATCCTGATGATATTTTCACTACAAGAAATAAAACCCTGAATGGAGATAAGGCCTAAAAATTTGAGAAAAGAGCCAGGGCTAATTTTGAAAAGGGAAGAAACAATGATGAGAGTACTCTTTTAGACTGGAATGTCTCTGTTGAGTGGTATTTTCACCCAATTGTGAAAGTACACTCTCCTTTAGGATTTGGGTTCCAAATCCCCTCTTGCAAAGAAGTTAAACAAACAACTTCTCCAAGGTCTCTGCTATATTAGCATTTGCATATGTGTATTAGTAATCTCAAATAAAGATATTCAATTTAAATGCTTGGAACACCTTAGTGATTGCAAGTAACTGTAAACAAGGGGCAATGTTGGTTTATTTTACCATGAAACTTTAGTGATTGTTCATTGAACCAAAATAAAGCAAATGTGAGTTGGCCCTCATATGACCACGATGTAGTGCCTTAATTCCTTTTATCTTGAGGGTTTTAAAATAGATTTTATCTTGCATTAAATCCTCAATGATGAATAGGGTCTTCAAATGTAGCTTCAAATGTCACTTTAACTTATCCCTCTTAAATGAAATCAAATTTTCATCAAGATGAACAATTAAGTGCTTTGAAGAAAAGACCTTCAATGTAATACTCAAATTACCCCTCTTTCGTAAAATTAGAATTTTTATGAAGAGAGGGCAATTTTAGGCTCCAAAAATGGAAATTTGTAAAATGCCATAAAACATAACTCCTTCAATGAAATTGGAATTTTCATGAAGGGAATGTCATCATAGGCTCATGAATGAAACATGAAACTGAAAAAATGAAATTCGGCCCAAAAATGGAAATTTTCTATTTTCGGATTTTTCAAAATCTGTAATAAAACAACAACTTCGATGAATTTTTAAAAATACTAAACAACTCCGAAAATGAAATTTCAAAGTGCGTATTGGAAGTCTGAAGTATAACCTACGCAATGGTGAAATTATTTTTGGATTTTGAAATTTTTTAAATGTTTATTTTAATGCCTGAAAATTAAAAAAAAGTTAAAATTTTTGGAAAAATAAAATGCAGAAAAATGAAAATGAAATGCAGAAAATGAAAAATAAAATGCATTCAGTATGATGCTATCCTATTTCGACAAAACCGAAGATGTGAGGTTTCCATGCATGCAACCTAACCTATTGGACTTGCAAAACAAGCACAATCCGGATAAGCTAAGTGCTGGCTCCTAGGGTTTTAAATGAGGTTTTCAGATTTAAACATTCGCATGAAGCAACCAAAAAACTTGCATAAACTCCATTTACAAGCCTAAAATATGAAAAGGGGAAAAGATAAACATTTAATCTTGCATGCTGAAAATGACTCCTCCTTTCTTGTCCATAAGATGCAACTTTCTGAAATTTTCTGTATTAAAAATTTGTCATTTTACAATAACAAAAATTTCTGGTTTTCCCAAACCAGTCCATGGAAGAAAAATAGCCCAAACAGGTCCAGAATGGCCCTCTTGCCTTCAAATCTGCAACTCTACTTGCAGTAGTTTCCAACCCCTCAAAACATCCTTGCCTGGCGTATTTAAAATTTTTAGGAAGCTTTTCGTTTCATTTTCCAATGATTGTTCGTTTCACCTTCCCTTGTGCATGCATGTGTTTTGGTTTCCAAAAAAGCTTTTCGTTTCTATTTTGTGGCCCTTCATTTCATTCCCATGGTTTGGCTTCCTTTGTTTGGTTTTCTTCACTTTTGGTTTGATTTCAAAAAACGTTTCCTTTTCTCCACATGGGCATGCGTCCGCTTCCTTCCATGTGTAACGACCATCTTAAATGATTTCAAATCATTAAAGATTCCTTATGTAACGTTTTGTCTTATTCATTGGATTTTGTCCTTATGTGACAAATTACCTTATTCAATCTTCGATTTATTCCTTGGCTTTATATAAAGCCTTGACACCTTCGTGAGCAACTAATGAAGGGGTACGAATCACCTCTTTCTTTGCATGTCTATGTGTCCTCTTTTGAGTCGCGAAAATGCAACATGTCGCGATATCGTGACACTTTTGTTTCTCTGCCTGCCTGCCCTTTTTGAGTCGCAAAAATGCAACATGTCGCGATATCATGACACTTTTGTTTCTCTGTCTGCCCTTTTGAGTCATGAAAATGCAACATGTCGCGATATCGTGACACTTTTGTTTCTCTGCCTGCCTGCCCTTTTTGAGTCATGAAAATGCAACATGTCGCGATATCGCGACACTTTTCCTCCTTACTCTTTCTCTTTGCTTTGGATCACAAAAATGCAACATGTCGCGATATCGTGACACTTTTCTTTCTTGCTCTTTCTCTTCTCTTTGGCCATGAAAATGCAACATGTCACGATATCGCGACACTTTTTCTTTCTTGTTCTTTCTCTTCTCTTTTGGCCAAAAATGCAACATGTCGCGATATCGCGACACTTTTTCTTTCTTGTTCTTTCTCTTCTCTTTTGGCCGGAAAATGCAACATGTCGCGATATCGACACTTTTCTTTCTTGTTCTTTCTCTTCTCTTTTGGCCTAAAATGCAACATGTCACGATATCGTGACACTTTTTCTCCTTGCTTTTCTCTTGCTTTGGACCGTGAAAATGCAACATGTCGCGATATCGCGACACTTTTTCTCCTTGCGGTGTTTTGCTTTTTCTTTGATCTTTAGCATATGGGCCACTTCGGTCTTCTTGGAAAATATGCAAAAAGGTGGGTCCCCAATTTTGGGGTACGTTGTGGAGCAACCACAACAAATGGCGACTCTCTTGGGAAATGCTCCTGAGCATTTCGGTGAGAACTCAACCTGAACACCTTCAAAACTCAAACACAAGCATCAGCAAATATCCCAAGAATGAAACTAGACGAGAAATACATGAAGCATTAGAATTATTAAGCATCAGCTCGGTGTGTGCAATGTGCTTCATTCCCTATCGTTTGAAACTCGTTCAACTTTCCATTGTCATTTTCACTTATGATTCGTGCGTATGAGAAGTTATGGATGATTCCTGTAGGATTTAACGTATGGTGAAGATGCTAGAGATATAACAAGCTTTGCAAAGGCTCAAACTTTCTAGTACCATGAACAAACATATTAAAACTGTCAAATCCTCTTAGGACCAAATATGAGTATACTTGAATTAATTTACTAGATCCCAAAGTTGGTTATGTGTCACTACCATCTTGAACCCATGTGCAAGTGTAAGTGAAATCAGAGCTTTGGGGAATAGGATTCCCAACCTAAGCGAGATGGGAATTTAACCCTATCCTTACTACTCCGATCCGGAGTTCATTACCTCATCTTGAACAAAATGATTTAACTCTGTTATGGATGAAACTGTCAGGCTAGCTCTGTCCGTTTGAGCGATCGGTGGTCTTGCTTTTAGACAAGACATGTTGCCACGCATGAGCATACTCCACTTGCCGGTCGGGCGTCTATAGCCCCGGTGGAGATCAACCCCATAATCCAGGATTTGACTTTACTTTTGATTTCTTGAACCTTGGGGATGACTACCCATCCTTGCAAGGGACATGTAGTACGATCCTTCCAATCCAATATCAATGATGCAATAAAAGTAGAATGAAAAATATTTGCTTTGGAACTTCAAGTTCTTGAGTGTAGATCACGCTTTTAATTTCTTAAAGCGTGATGGAGGCAAAATAGAAGCTTTGGGGAATCGGATTCTCAACCTAAGCGAGATGAGAATTAGACCCTATCCTTACTACTCCATGAAGATCAAATCAGAGCTTTGGGGAATTGGATCCTCAACCTAAGTTCGATGGGGATTTAACCCTATCCTTACTACTCTGATTTTAGGCTTTAAGCACTATAGGAGTGGTAAAAACCACTGTTTTAAGGATTATGTTGCATGATAGGACAGACACGAAATACTCCTTTCGCCTCACCTTTTCTTCCAAGTATGGTTTTGACCATTTTGCTCAAGATCCTCTTTAATATGTGTAGAACGTGCTTGGTTCAAGATAGTTCGGGCATCAGTTCCCAACCTTAGGATCCTTTTAATATATGTTATGTAATAACCCTAAGAGGATTCGACACCTTTTCAATGATTGTATTTGAAATGTAGATGCAAGCTGAGATGAAATGTATATGCAATGTCGAATGTAACATGAGATATGGATGAATGCATTGCTCTTTTTGAAATGCGGATGGAGTATACCACCTACTTTGCCATAATTTGTAAAACTGACAACTTCATGCATCACAAGTTCCAAACGATATTCTTTAATGTGTTTGCGATACTCGTGGAGCTTTCTGCAATACAATTCCGATGTTTCATATTCTCTTAGTCTTAGTCAACATTCATAAGGACATAAACTAACCACTTTGCTATCCCCTTCTCCTTTTTTTTTTCAAGACAAACCAAAAGTGTCCAAAGGACCAACACACAAAACTTAAAACCAAAATGAGATCCAATCCAAAACCAAAACACAAAAACCAAAAGTATATACAAATGTACAATATAATACAAGATGGTGCAAAAGTTTGGATTATCATTTTCCCGGATCCCAAACCTGATTAGAATTCTTTAAAAGACATATGACGTGATACGCATACCAAGTTTTGTAGGAATCCAACAAAAACAAGATCAAACCAAACAAAGAAACAAACTTCCACTTGCCCCTCTCACCATACCAATTTGATTTAGTTTCATTAATAATCCTATGGTGGAGTTTCAAGTTTTCAAATTGATTAGACAATGATTGATATTCAATTCCTTTATGTCTATTCTTTAAGATGTCCATTCCGCACTTTGATTCATGGTGTAGAAATAAGCTTTCATTTTCATTCAATAAAGCCATAACATTAATAATATTTGAATCAAACCATTCATTAGGCAAACCTTCATTCGAATTTTGCATGGTGAAACCAAAAAGGTGAGATTTTACCTTTGGCATGTTTTCATTTGACCTTACTTGAAGAGGATTTGAAAATTCCTCTTTTCTCTCATGACATTCATCATCATGTAGCACTTGTTCTTTCTCCATGATTTGTTTATCAAAGGCACCAAACTTAGGTACCCAATTGAACACATGTCCATCCCTTTCAAACCATAAGTCTTGTCTATCTAGGGGTGGGTTAACTAACACATTTCCATGATCAATCACTTGGGTTGTTTTGGGTAACGTGAGATTTTCAATTGGATCATCAATGATATCAAACCCAAATGATTTAGGTTTTGTAATTTTCTCATTTTGAAATGGCATAATCATTGTAGCACAAGTAAGTGGATCAAGATTTTCAATTTCTTTTCCTTCAAAGGAATCTAAAGCAAGTGACTCTCTTTCTTGATTCATGGTTGTAGAATCCTTATCATGTTCCAAAATTTGATGAGATTCGAATTCCTCTTCCAAAACTTTCTCAAATTGTACAGGATTTATAGTATCCTCATGTGAGGAAGCAATTGAGTTATCCTGCATATTAATTGACACAACAAGTTTGTTAGAAGATTTAGATTGATAATATTCTTCCCATTTCTTCCACGAATCATAGTAATCATCTTCCAATTTCAAGTTGTGACGCTCAAGTACTTCTTCTTCATCTTCCGATTCATCAACATGTTTCTTATCCAATTCATCTTCACCTTCCTTAGATGGTCGAGTTATTTCCAAAAGTGGGTTATCTCTTGAATTCAAATTGGTAAAGCTATCATAATCCAAATTTGTAACCCATGATTCAATTTTATCACAATTTGGAAGGTGTGGATCCTCTTGGTCATCACTTTTGAGAACATCATCCAAAGTGTCTTTCGAGAACAAGTGGTGAAATTCGATTATGTCTTCAACTTCATTTGTTGATTTTCTTTCAAATTCATTTTCAGCCACTTGTGATGGCTTAGGAGCTTCTATAATGGGATCGATTTTTGAATTTCGTGTCATATAGTTGCTCCAATCCTTTGCAAGTACATCTGACCAAATCATATCCACATAAGTTCGTTCATCCAAATCCTCCTTTTTGGGTAATGATTCTAGATATTTCTTTTCCAAAACAAGATGGTGATCATTTGATTCCAACTTCTTGTTACCCATCCATAGAATTTCTTCTCCAAAAACTTCATGCTCTTCAAGACTTTTCGAATAGGTATTTACTTCAACGTGAGTCACCTCAAAATCTCTTGTATCGCTTGAAGAAGCATAACATGAAACATCATTAAGATCGGCATTATGAATTTTCTTCCTAGGATGATTTGGATGCATACATTGACGTGCTCGTTTTTGTGGTGGAACATGCCTACATACCTTCTTAACCACTTTCTTTTGCTCTTTTACTTTCGATGCGAACTCTTTGGGTTGAGTGGTAGAAGTAGTAGGATTAGTTGGATTGATACCCATGGACAAAGCTTGAACATTTGTTGCAATGGTTCCATGGGTGACCACATGATTCTCTAATTGAGGCATAGTTGGATGGATGGAAGTACTTGTATAAGCACATGTGGGAGCATAAGTTGGTATGGTAGGATAAAGTTGATTGTAGGGAAAAACATTTGATATCAAATTTTGTTGTGCCCACGCTTGATTTACCATCGAGGTTTGATTGCAAGCCCCTAGTTGTCCTACCATAGTTGATTGCTCCATTCCATAACCTTGTGGCCTCAATTGTTGATCTACAATCATAGCTTCTATGTAGGCCGATGCAAGATCAGTAACCAAGGGATTCATCCTAACAAATATGGCACACCATGGATCCAATGCTCGAAAGTATATTTGAAGAGCACCACTTTCCTCAATAGTATAGGGAGAAATTAATCTCGCATAAAGCTTTCAAAACCTCAAGTTGAAACTTCTCACTTGGCTCATTAGGTTCTCTTTTGCAAGAAGTAAATTGTTGATATATCGTGAGAGGATCAATGAGCAACCTAAATTGATTGATAAAATCATCTTTCAATTGAGTCCAAGATGTAATAGAACCAGTGGGTAAATTGATGTACCAATCATATGCCACCTCATCTAGGGTTCCAGGAAACATTCTACATGCCACATCCTCATGTTCGACATTCCATCTAACTAGGATATCCACATAGGCTTGAATATGTTCCTCGGCTAATGTTGGACCATTGTGTTTAAATTTGGGCAAACGTTTTTCTACGTTCTTGGGTAAATCATGAGAATCTCCACTAATGTTCAAAGGATTAACATGTATCCCATACCACGTTCCTATAGTTGTAGCCATTAATGAAACTCAAAGAATAACTTCAAAACCAATTTGTTAGTCATGAATAAAAGAAGGAACCATGACAAAGCAATATTCTAAAAATGTAAATTAGTTTCTGATTCACCAGATCGCATATGCGCAAGTGAAGAGCATACTCCTAGTGTTGTAGGCTTTCCGATTCACAAGATCGCATTACACGCAAGTGAAGAGCATAATACCGACAACAAATACATTTTAGACAAAATAATTCCTTACAAATAAGCATGAAATGACTAGCAAATATCAAACATGTAACGTATGAATAATCATGTTAGCATCAACCAAGAGATGTATCCATTAAAATCAAATGAAAGTAATTGCATGGAGACAACCTCGTTAGTCAAGACCAAAATTTTTCAAAATCAAATCAAAACACATTATTCCTGTATGAACAATCAAAAGCGTTAGAACAATGCATAGCAATTCATGTCCTCCTTTTAACACTACAAGGTTGTATTGTTAAAAGAGGGCTAAAGATAATAATCAATAGGGCATGAAATATTCAAAATTTAAATCCCTATAGCATTTAAATCACACTTAAATAAACCAATTCGAGGCCCTCCTTCTAGCGCCAAAATGTTGAGTGGTATTTTCACCCAATTGTGAAAGTACACTCTCCTTTAGGATTTGGGTTCCAAATCCCCTCTTGCAAAGAAGTTAAACAAACAACTTCTCCAAGGTCTCCGCTATATTAGCATTTGCATATGTGTATTAGTAATCTCAAATAAAGATATTCAATTTAAATGCTTGGAACACCTTAGTGATTGCAAGTAAGCTGTAAACAAGGGGCAATGTTGGTTTATTTTACCATGAAACTTTAGTGATTGTTCATTGAACCAAAATAAAGCAAATGTGAGTTGGCCCTCATATGACCACGATGTAGTGCCTTAATTCCTTTTATCTTGAGGGTTTTAAAATAGATTTTATCTTGCATTAAATCCTCAATGATGAATAGGGTCTTCAAATGTAGCTTCAAAATGTCACTTTAATTATCCCTCTTAAATGAAATCAAATTTTCATCAAGATGAACAATTAAGTGCTTTGAAGAAAAGACCTTCAATGTAATACTCAAATTACCCCTCTTTCGTAAAATTAGAATTTTTATGAAGAGAGGGCAATTTTAGGCTCCAAAAATGGAAATTTGTAAAATGCCATAAAACATAACTCCTTCAATGAAATTGGAATTTTCATGAAGGGAATGTCATCATAGGCTCATGAATGAAACATGAAACTGAAAAAATGAAATTCGGCCCAAAAATGGAAATTTTCTATTTTCGGATTTTTCAAAATCTGTAATAAAACAACAACTTCGATGAATTTTTAAAAATACTAAACAACTCCGAAAATGAAATTTCAAAGTGCGTATTGGAAGTATGAAGTATAACCTACGCAATGGTGAAATTATTTTTGGATTTTGAAATTTTTTAAATGTTTATTTTAATGCCTGAAAATTAAAAAAAATTAAAATTTTTGGAAAAATAAAATGCAGAAAAATGAAAATGAAATGCAGAAAACTGAAAATAAAATGCATTCAGTATGATGCTATCCTATTTCGACAAAACCGAAGATGTGAGGTTTCCATGCATGCAACCTAACCTATTGGACTTGCAAAACAAGCACAATCCGGATAAGCTAAGTGTTGGCTCCTAGGGTTTTAAATGAGGTTTTCAGATTTAAACATTCGCATGAAGCAACCAAAAAACTTGCATAAACTCCATTTACAAGCCTAAAATCTGAAAAGGGGAAAAATAGACATTTAATCTTGCATGCAGAAAATGGCTCCTCCTTTCTTGTCCATAAGATGCAACTTTCTGAAATTTTCTGTATTAAAAATTTGTCATTTTACAATAACAAAAATTTCTGGTTTTCCCAAACCAGTCCATGGAAGAAAAACAGCCCAAACAGGTCCAGAATGGCCCTCTTGCCTTCAAATCTGCAACTCTGCTTGCACTAGTTTCCAACCCCTCAAAACATCCTTGCCTGGCGTATTTAAAATTTTCAGGAAGCTTTTCGTTTCATTTTCCAATGGCTGTTCGTTTCACCTTCCCTTGTGCATGCATGTGTTTTGGTTTCCAAAAAAGCTTTTCATTTCTATTTTGTGGCCCTTCGTTTCATTCCCATGGTTTGGCTTCCTCTGTTTGGTTTTCTTCACTTTTCGTTTGATTTCAAAAAAACGTTTCCTTTTCTCCACATGGGCATGCGTCCGCTTCCTTCCATGTGTAACGACCATCTTAAATGATTTCAAATCATTAAAGATTCCTTATGTAACATTTTGTCTTATTCATTGGATTTTGTCCTTATGTGACAAACTACCTTATTCAATCTTCGATTTATTCCTTGGCTTTATATAAAGCCTTGACACCTTCGTGAGCAACTAATGAAGGGGTACGAATCACCTCTTTCTTTGCATGTCTATGTGTCCTCTTTTGAGTCACGAAAATGCAACATGTCGCGATATCGCGACACCTTTGTTTCTCTACCTGCCTGCCCCTTTTGAGTCACGAAAATGCAACATGTCGCGATATCGCGACACTTTTGTTTCTCTGCCTGCCTGCCCTTTTGAGTCACGAAAATGCAACATGTCGCGATATCGCGACATTTTTCTTTCTTTCTCTTTCTTTGACCGAAAATGCAACATGTCGCGATATCGTGACACTTTTTCCTTTCTCTTTGGACCGCGAAAATGCAACATGTCGCGATATCGTGACACTTTTTCTTTCTTGTTCTTTCTCTTCTCTTTTGGCCGCGAAAATGCAACATGTCGCGATATCGCGACACTTTTTCTTTCTTGTTCTTTCTCTTCTCTTTTGGCCGTGAAAATGCAACATGTCGCGATATGGCGACACTTTTTCCTTCTTGTTCTTTCTCTTCTCTTTTGGCCATGAAAATGCAACATGTCGCGATATCGCGACACTTTTTTCTCCTTGCTCTTTCTCTTTGCTTTGGACCGCGAAAATGCAACATGTCGCGATATCGCGACACTTTTTCTCCTTGCGGTGTTTTGCTTTTTCTTTGATCTTTAGCATATGGGCCACTTCGGTCTTCTTGGAAAATATGCAAAAAGGTGGGTCCCCAATTTTGGGGTACGTTGTGGAGCAGCCACAATAGTCTCCAAGATGGAGCAGTTATCTCCATGGTTGGATTTTTATGAGTAGATTGAAGATTTTGATCCTGAACACAATCCTAGTCATCATATTACCGAGGATATGATTGACAAGATTAAAGCAAAAACTACAAAGAAAATCAAGCCCTCCTCCAAGTCAAAATCGAAAAATAAAAATAAATTCCACCTAAAAGGGAAGTTTCAGAAGAAGTAGAAGTGGAGGATTATAAGGGACCATGGGAGGATGCCAAAATTATGGATTGGTGGTGTATGAGAGTTGAAATTGGAAAAGCTAAATCTAAATTTGGAATGAAAATTGATAAAGAGTTTTCAAAAAGATATAATGAGAATATTGATACTTGGAGGCTAAAGGATGTGAGGCACATAGTATTAATGGTTGAAAATCCCCAAGGTGATTCCAAATATCTCCAACCTTCAGATCAAAAGGCTTCTTTAACAACCATCGGAGTATTGAAAACCTTTAGTCCTACTTTTAAGCGGGTGGAGAAATTCCCTAAAGGGGCTAGGATGATGAGCAAAATGAGGCATTCTAAAGAAAAAGCTGTCAATACCCCTGTTATTGAAACAAGATCTAGGCCTTCACATTTAGCTCTAGGGGGAAAACCTTAGGACAAAGATATTGGTTAGAAGAAGAAGGATAAGAGTTTTGGGTTCAGGCTACTTTCTTTTACTCTTGCAACATCAACTAAATCGTAATCCATTACTGAACAATCATTACTTTCTAGGAAAGTGCAAGGAGATTTATTAGAGGAATATTCTGAAGATGAGATGGATGCTTTTCAATTAGTTCATAAAAGGACTAAGAGAACCCCGAAAGCAGAGGAAAGAGAGGTTTCCAAAAGTAGAAGATGAGTATGGAAGAAATTGCTGAAGAGATGGTTGCTTTTAATACAGAAGGGTTAGTTGAACAAGAATAACAGCTTGAGATAGAAGCTAAACAAGAACACCCTACATCTGTAGGCAAAGGTACAGTTTCTAATACTTCTTCTCCTTCTCATCTCCATGAATCTCCAAAAGAATTTCCCTCCCTTTCTAGTCAAGAAAATATGGCAAATTTACCTCCTCCACCTCATAGTTCTTCCCTCGTCCCATTAGTAGCTATGGAGGTACCAGTCAATTCTGTTGTGTCACAGCCTCCTCCAAACCCACCTTCCACTTTTGAGATATCCACTTCAATATCCACCAGTGTTGCATCCTCATATCTTTCATTACCGACATCCATGGGACACTGTATTTCGAGTTCATCCACCCCTTCTACTATCAGTTATGTCCATGTTTCTCTAAATTTATCTATGTCAACAACAACGGTAGTCACATAATCTACCATTATAACAGAGGCTGCTGTCAATATATCTCCACCCCCACCAATAGCAAGTTAGTCTGCCCTTATATTTTTGATGTTGTTATCTCCTTTGGTTGTTGATGTTTCAAGGTCTATTGTTGTATCAAAAGAATAGGAATCCACTTAGAGCATAAATGAATATTGTGCAGAGAAGCTTACCAGGCCTTCCATCAAGATGGCTGTGACAAGAAAAAGTATGTATGTTAACCCTATCACTGGGCAAAGGGTTTCAAGGTCTTTTATTCTAAAGTGAGCAAACCTAAAAATGAAATGACTGCTTAGGATTATAGAGCGATGAAAACCATAGAAGATATTGACAAGCTTCTTGTTGAAGATGAGTTAGGGATGGCCAAGGCTCACTTAGAGACCTTTTATGTGAATATTGATATAGCAAAAGATAAGGTAGATAATATAGAATAACAAGTTGAAAATCTTAAAAAGAGCCTCAATGATCAAAATGAAGTAGATAAATCTATGAGGAAAGAGGCTAAGAGTTGGTAGGAAAGGTTTCAAAAGGCTAATGAGTTGAAAGATCAGTTAGAAGAACAAAAGAAGCTGAATGAGGATCAGGAAAAAGAAATTCAAAATTTGAAACATCAGCTTCAGATTGAGAAAGCCAAGTCTTCAAGTTTTTCCAAAGATAGTTTGAAAAGGATAAATTAGGATTTGCTTTCTAAAGTTCAAGAAAAATGTTCAGGTCTTCAACTCATAATAGACTACCTGAAGGATGCCAATCAATTGCTATCTACCATTCAGAAGGATTTAGATCAAATCACTAGAGAGTTACAGCCTATGGTGATTCTTATGGAACAAATGTATAGGTTTATTGGTAGTAGGCTCAGTGATGCTGCTAAACCAATTCCTAATAGATAATGGAATCTACCCGGGGTAGCCTCCAAAATAGTGGTGAAAAAGCATAGGGTAGTTCAGAGAGCCTGGCTATTGTTTGATAGGATGGAAAGAGGAATTAAAGACATTATTGAAATAAATGAGGAAATGGTTCATGTTGGTTTCAAAGGACTTTGGAAGGAGGATCACAACTTGTTATATATAAAATAAGTGCAACAAAGTATCAAGGAGAACCTACAGGATGAAGCTGAAATTGATTCATTGGAAGAGCCACTATCCCAAGAACAAGCTACCAAATTAATTATGGGTTACACCCACTTAAGAGATCTCATGGAAGATCTGGTGACTAGAGGGAATGTTGCTAATTATGAGGATGTTGGGGAACTACAATATGTTTATAAGAAGATTAAAAAGACATCAAATCCCTTTGAGCAAGCCTCAAAATAGGCTCTTCAATATTTGGAATCAATGGTCCAAGTATTTTGGGACACCTTCGATGAAGATAATTAGAGACTACAGGCTCCAGGAGAAGATGATGAGGAAGAGGCTATAAAATATGATGATGAAGATGTTGTAGAATAATGAGGATAGGATTGAGCAGCTACAAGTCCAAGAGGGGCCAAAACTTAAATCATTTTATTTTTATTTGTACATATACATAGTTTTTGTGTTTCTAACACATCAATTTTGTATTTCTATTTTTACTCTGATAATTATCAGAAATAAACAATAAAGGCATGAAGTTTACAACACAATATTTTTGAAGGTATTTTTTGAAGTGAAGCCTTATAAAGGAGGTAGAGTTATGTATAGTTTTTGAAGGCAATAGTAATACTAATATTATAGATACTGTCTCTAGTTGAACAAGTGAGTTCTATGATGTTTTTTGCATGTTTTCAATATGAACCTTTACCCTCTAGGAAAAATTTGAGCTTTCAGAGGGTAGTGTTTGTATGGAAATTATTTCTTAAAACATATCTTCAAAGATAAGTATTTTTTTGACTCCTAAGGCCCAATGGATAAGACTCTGGATTCAATTGGCTTTGCAAGCAAATCCACCGAGGAGGCGCCAGAATGTAGGCCCAAAATGACCACATACGTAGTTTTGTATAATTTTGACTAAGTGATAAAATCATCATTCCGCAAACCTTACAGTACGCTTTGAAGCAGAACCGGGTTAGAAGATATGAATACACTTAGCAATTAGTATAGTTTTCATGTTTGGAGCGATTTCGGGTGACTTCACTCTGGCTCTGGAATGAAGACAGATCTCAAATCTGCAAAATTTCCTAAGAGATGATGACATCAGTAGCAAAAAAGTGTGGAATGGCAATTCTGAGAAGGTCCTTTTGTTTCCTACTCCGGATTGGTGCTATCTTAAAAATCCACACAATTTTTAAGGAGATGATGACATCATTGGAAAAAAAATGCATATTGATGATTTGGGGAATGAACAAGTATTTCCTTTCCGGAATGAAGATAAGATGGGGCGATGGAATAATAAAAGTGTGGATTCACAATGGAAGAAGGTATGTGACTAACTCTAGACTCTGGATTGGCGATTAACACAATGCACTCATTCCATCCGGAATGAAATCTGCAAAAGATAATGGAAAGAGGTGATGTCATCAATATTCTAATGTGGATTTAAGAAGATGAGGTAGAAGATAAAGATCCTAGAGCAGATTCAAGGTTTAGAGATTTGGATTGGATATTCTACTATTTTTGATAAGAAAGACAATGTCATCAATTTTAAAGTGGAATGACATTTAGCTTGTGTCGGATTGAATCTGAATAATGCTATGAAGAAGATCAACGGTGGAGGTTAATCTACCAAATATTGGTTGTTTTAAAGATATTGTTGTATCATATTTGTAACAGTTGGCTGGAAGATGAAGCATCAAGGGTTTTGAAGAAGATTAAACCAGAGGAAGTTACAGATCAACGGTCGTAATTAAATCCCAATAAGGATCGATAAAAATGCATGATCTTTAACGGCCCAAGCTTTAGTTCCATTGAGCGATCAACAAGTTGCAAAGACCCCGAGCTATCATGGTGGAATTTCTTTCAATGGATTTCTCGGAGGATGAACCAATGAGCTAATGCTAGCTAAAATTTGTTGTACTGTTGTAACAAGATTATGTGTATTTTTTCTTGATTATTGTAATAAGAAAACTATAAGTAGAGGTCAAACCCTCATTTTTAAGGGTCGACTCTAGTGTGTTTGCCTATACCATTGTAAATATTCCTAAAGAGCTAAATGAAAGGAGCAATACATTGATATTCGCATCAAGTTTGTGTTCTCATGCTTGATGTCAGAGGTTCGAATTTCATAGTTGCATTTATGTAAATACTTATATAGTTAGTTTGTACCTATTTTGGATTACTAGCTGTATTAAGTAATTGAAATCTGCTTTTGAATTTGTTCTATGTGGTTAGGAAGTATATTTCTGTAAAATATAAGTGTTGGGTGAATTTTTTTATTTGGATTACATTCCATGGATATTGAAATTGCTTGCTACAACATTTCTTTGTTGTGCTTTAATATATGAAACAATCTATTCTAAGATAAATGTTAATCTAAATGTATGTCCTTAGTATGGTTTTTGAGAGATTTTTATGGTAGTGCAATGCTATTAACCTATCCGTCCACTGTTATCTACATCTCTCTAACCATAACCTTCTCTTATCCTAAAATCCAAACCCTAAGTGAACATAATTGTGTCAACAACTTGCTAAGTTGACAAGGAACCAACCTATTTTGGAGGTTGGATCAAAAACCCCTGTTTTGGTCCATCCAATGTTGAGTGCTGAGCTGCAGCTATCGGGTGCCAGCATGGATAGAAATTTGGAAGATAGAAAGTCGTAGTACTGAGTGAAAACTTGGTGTAATTCAGTTCCCAACAATAATATTATATGAGTATAAGCCAATATAATGATTAATTAACCCTAATGATTGAGCACTTTAATAAAACCTTGGGGAAATATTTAATTAATACAAATACCTAGGGCATTTTAATTAAATGATAAATAATTTGGCCAATAAAATTTCATCGCTCATGTTCATCACCCTAATGAAAAATGTTCACTCTTTGCCTACTCCAATAATATTTTTACACTCATGTATCAATGCTAAAAGTCATGCATTACCGATATCCAATGAGATCTCATCGCCGATGAAAAAAATCTATGACTGATGTATCTCCAACAGGGATTGCACATCATCAAAAAATATTTTTTGTTGCTAATAATCATAATTATAATTTTAATTAAATCTAAATAATTCTGCATAAATTTAATAACTAATGAGAACTTTTCGCTAATGGAAAGGAACCATCGCTGATGCATGAGCGACATGAATTTAAAAATGAATTTTCTTCGAAGTCTTAACTATAAAAATAATATTGGCATGAAATATGAGATCCTAGGTATTTTAATAAAATGAAGAAGACTTTTAAACATTCATATTTAATATTTCGAACATTAAAATCAAGGAAGAGAACATTGATAATTGAGGGCGTAGAATTAGAAGGAGAATGAATACTTTGGAGATATTTGATAATATTAATTCTTGGGCATTATAAGATTAATATCCAAATGAAACCTTAGGATTAATGTTAATATGAACCTTAATGTGAAATTTAATAATTAAAATTAAAATCCAAAAACATTAGAAAATAATAAAAAATTAATAATAATAATAATAATAATAATAATATTAATATTAATTAAAAATTAAAAAGAGACATGATGTTAAACCTTAGGAAGTCATTTAATAAATCTAAAATCATCGATATTAATAATAATAATAAAAAATTTCATTTTCTCGCCAAGAGCAATAAAGACTAATATTGACTATCTTTTGACGTACAGGAAATAGATGAAGGTCGAACAATAAAAAATTGAAGACGAAGAGGACTCATAGATAACCAAACTAGGTTGTGAAAGATACCAAAAGTAGAATCATTGGGGTTACATTCATTGAACCTAGACTGAAACCTACCAAGCTGGTGCATGACATATCATATCAAATGGAATGTGATGATTCAGCTGCCCAAAGCTTCATGGAGAAGTTTTTAATTAGTTAGAGATAAAGGGTTGAAATTGCAAATTTGAACCAAAATTTACTTCAAGACCCACCACCACCAAAGGAGAAAAGGAAACAAAGCTAGTCATAGAACAAGAACAACCTGAATATCTGAGGACAAGTGGCATAGTTTCTCTAGTTTTGATAGCTTGTGACAACTCAATTCTTGTTGTAATACATTCACAAAAATAAGTGGTAGAGAGGATGGCAAGTGGTTGCATATGCACCAAGTATTCAAAACAAAATAGCAGAATTAAAACTATAAAAGAGGTCTTTCAAGCCAGAATTAAGGATCGAGCATTAGAATAGAAAAATTTTGCAAAAGGTATTTTGAGTGTTTTGTTCGGGTTGGTTGTATTTCCTCTATGTTATATTTGTCTTCCATATCTTGATTATTATCACATTTGTATAGGTACTTTTGAGAGTTGAGTAGCTCACCTAAGATCATTTCATAGGAGTTGCTTGAGGAGCCAGAGTCTATATGTCACTACAATTAGGATATTAGATTGCATTCCCCTATTACGACATGTGAAAGGGGTGAATATTGTGTTGTGTTCTTTGAGATAATTGAGCACACTACCAGGATCTATCATTGTAATCATCAGACATCGAATATAATAAATAATTTTGGTTTTTGCTATTTGGCATATTTCGATGCAATGTGTGTGTGTTGTTTGTATAGTACATTTTTTGAATCTACAGGTAACGTTTCTTTCACTGATTTAAAAATCCTTGTTGATTACGATATTTTAATGAATGTGGATTTATCAATTTTCCTTTATTTTTCTCTATGTTTCATGTAATTGATTAAAATTTGCTATAGTAACTCAATGGACAAGGCACGGGTCTGCTTCTACCTTTGAAATGCTTCATTGCTTGGTCATATTCTTACATATCAAAAATTTGGTTGAGCACATTTGTTTAAAGACCATTATAATAGGCTCATATTAGGGTGTCCAGTATTGACCTGTTTAGTTATCAAACCATCCTAGGTCAAAGCGGTGAGTCCACCAGAGCTCACATATTGTTGTGATTTTGAAATTTTGGTAGCGTGACAACCATTATTTTAAGGATATTAAAATTTTCCACAACACCTTTGTATGAATATATTTATCTTTATATAAGGTACATAAGGTAGTGTAATCAAGATAATCAATATCTTGATCGTCATCAGGACCCATGGGTGGGTTTTGAATTAGGACGCTCGACATGTAGGGGTCCATGGGGTGATATATGATGTTTGGGTCATGATGAATGCATTGCCACTCAGGAATGACAAGGTCCTATGGATCAATTTGAAAATTATCCATGACTGGTTGTGATGTATTTGTAGTGTGTGCTCATAATTGAGCCTGAATACATATTTTGACCATGTGCAAGGCAAATGGTGCACGAAGAGCCACAAAAATGCTCTCAAACACTTTATTAACTATGTAAATAAAGTAAATAAACAATCATGAAAGTACATTTGTTTATTTATTTATTTTTTAATGAGTTTTTATTTTGAATTTCTACTTCTAAAAGACTAAGGAATATGAAGAAAACACTACAAAAAAGGTAATTTGTGCACATTCTCTATTGAGGAAAGCAACACAAATGGTAAAATTATCTTCCTATAAGGATAAATAGGCAATAAGTAGCACTATAGGAAGAAAATACCCCCCTTTTGGAACAATTTATTGCATACATAGGGTTGAGCTTCACGCTACAAGAAATCATTTGAAAGCAATAAGCTATTACAGGCTCTGGTCAACCTACCTCTTTATTTTGATAAAAGATATATTGCTAAAGAAAATAACCAGAATGGGTAAGGCAAACACAGTGATAAAATTTAGATTTTACAAGTTTAAGCACTCTAGATTTTAATTATATGCTATCTATATATAAAATGACCAAACAAAGACAACCAAAAATATTATGCCTTATGTAGACTGGTGCCTAGATTCATTGGGTTGTTATAGCAATTTAACAACACTTTAAAATATGAACAGAAAGAATGGAGAAAAGAGAAATTGGTGCTATTAGACCCAATCGAATATTGTAGTGAATCTAAAAGTTAACCAATGAAATAAATTCTCATAACACATTCAAATAATGTAATCTACTATGAGGAAACAAACAGAACTAAAGGCAAAAATGGTAGAACTGAACCTATAATTGTATTAATTTTTCCAAATGAATTACATGCATAGTGGGCAGAATTATATTAAACTCTGTTTAAAATCTCTTGATATAATAAGAAGTCTTTGTTCAAATAATGTAACAAGACTTCATCAACTTTTCCTGCTCCAATTTGGTAATAGGAAAAATATTTGAGTTTTAGGCTCAAAAATATTGGAAATATTCTCAGCTTCTTAAGCATAATTCTACCAAAACCTGGATAGCAAAGGGAAGAATGAGGGACAACAGAGAAAAATACACAAAGGGAATACAACAACACAACTCACAGGGCACTCAAGTATACCTCTTAGAAAAATATGCTATCTCTAATACTTGATGCAGATTTTGACCATAGCTGGTGTATTTATAGCTCCAAGTTCTTGAATCTATTATTTTTGGCCTCATTTGGGCCTTACACTTGTCACATTTTTATTTGATCTTATTTTAAAACTATATAATTATCCTCCATTAATTATTTTTGTTTACACTGTATGCTCTGTCATGACTCTTCTAGTATTTACTTGTTAACCCGGTAATATCAGTGCCTAAATAGTCTTCTCCTTCACTCTCTGACTGACTTCCTGCTTTTGAAGTTTCTCCCTCTTGAGTAATTTTCATTTCTTCTCCTAGGGGTGATCCCATTTACAGCTATAAATTGCATATTTTGATTTCTTTGTTTTTCTTGCTCTGCTGCAACCCTTTGATTTACTTTTCGATAAGCTTCCAAGCATAGATATTAAAAGTCACAAAAAATTTCAATATATTCATTTCTTGGAGGATTTTGTTCTTCTATATGTTGATAAGAACCTTATTCTTTCAATACTGGGTAACAAGAGACTCCATAGTATTTACCAAGAATGTAGTCTCTCTAACTATCACTTTGCCATCATTTGGTTCATATTCAAACCCTTTGATCTTATTGATGAGAAGGTCTTCTATGTTAGTAATTTGTTCAAATTCCTCCAATGACAACCCAATTTCTGCTAGCTTCTCTCTTATATAATTTAACAAGGCAACCATTTTTGCAACGTCATTATACCACATTTCCCTATTCACTTTGAGCATAACTGCTTTCATGAATTCTATATTGTTTTTTCACTTCAGAGCTATCATTTAAGACCATTTCTTTGTTCTAATTTTCTTCAAAATTTTCTACCACTAGGAGGAGAGTGGGATGGATGACTTCTAATTTATTTTCATTCTGGTATAGTAGACTCTCCATTTTCTTGGTAGTGAATTAGATCACCCTGATTTATCTAAACATATTTGTGATTCCATGGATCCTATCCTTAATTTTCAATGACATTTCATTTTTTAATTTTGGACAAATAGTCTACATAGTTTGTTATTTTCACAACCAAAGGGGGTTGTACTAATGGGGTGGTTTTATTTGCCAACTCTTCTTTCAAAATATCAATCAAGGCTTGCATCTCTACCTTTTCCTTGTCATTGGTTTCCAACTGACTTCTTAATTTGTTATTCATTTGATGTAGAAGGTCTAAAGTCTGTGCAGTCATAGCTTTGTTCATTCTGACCATGTCAGCTTCTTTCCCCTTCATGGAAACCTTTCTTGTTTGATCATCAATAGTGAGAACCATTGGTTCCTATGGAGCAGGTATGGATATTTTTGCTATAGATGACTTGGGCTTATATTTATCCACCCCTACAACAGAACTTTCTGTCATGCCACCCATCCCTGCTACTACTTGTAGTTCTCTTTTATTAGCGATATCGAAGACCGTTTCTTCTTCAACCCTTATTAATGTAATATTTGTCAAGGTCAGAGCCATATTAGATCTATTTGCCTTGGGGGAAGACACAACCTCTTACTTTTCTACTCTATGATATCTCAATATTTTTCCAAGACCACTGGCTTTCATTTGTGTTGCTGATGGAATTGGTATTTACTTTGTCATTAATCTTCATCAAGGTGGGAATAGCTTGAGGGACTAACTTCTTTACACTGGTAACGACCAATAGTTGATCAAGAACAGGGACCATAGCTTATTTTTTGGAATTACCAATTCTTGGGATGGTCCTGTAACAATCTCTTTTCCTTTCTCTGTATGAAGCCTTGCAGGAGTTTCTTGTGAAGTATTGGGCACTGCTTCTATACTGAGTTGGTGGCCCTTCGAGACTTGAATTTGGTGTTCCACTACATATGTTGTATTCACTATAACTTCTATCTATTCAATACCTTGTTCTTCTATAATTTCTAGTATAGGATCTTCTCGAATTAATTGAGTAGGAGGGGAGAAGATTGGGGCTACTGATTCCACAGTAATCCTCCTTATTGAGTTTAGCTCTATGGGGTATTCATATGGTGGGTGGATTTATGAATTTCCCCTTTGATTGAATGGGAAAGCATTCCATACCTTTTACAAATTTTCTCCCTTTTCCATTGCCTCCAACAATGCTTCTTCATATTGGTCTTTTCTGTGCTTGACCTAGGCATATTTACGTTTCATCATATCCCTATATTTTTTCAAAGGATCATATGGTATTCAAGTCACCTATTCGAATTTTAGTCTTTCTAGATCATACATGCCTTTATACAAGGTCGGATATCCTACGAATATGTAATATCTAAATTTACAAGGCACGTTGAACCAGGGGACCCGACCATGCTTCTTAGCTTGTCTCATCTTGGCTTCTTCTATTACCTATCTCACTATTTCCAGTGTGACCAAGGAGAATGGATAGTACATAGGCAACACTTTAGGAGGAATTTTTCCCTATAGAGCCTAATTTATGTGAAACCCTCTAAGAATAAATAATATCCTATTTATCTTTGTTTGATAAATATTTTTATCCCAGGGCCTAATCTCTCAGGCATGATGCCTATTAAAATATAGTGAATTTTAACCATGAATTTGTCACAAAACTAGCCCATATGAGTACATCCCTCGTGTATCCTACAAAAACTAGTTTGAATGTATGGACTCTCAACAACCTTTAGTCTCTTTTTACTATCAAATCCTATTTTTTCAGCCAACAGATGCATGAGAATCGAGTAGTTGGAGAAATGGGGCATCTGTTTCTTTTGCTCTAAAATTACCCTCCTTAATTCTGTTAACTCTCATGCATTTGTTTGCTTAAATCCTCTTCCTAGGCATATATAGGGGGTTTTCACTTCTATTACTCTATGCTACTAAGTATAATACATCCATCCAAACCACATCGAGTCTTGATACTCCTAGGATAATACTAACCATATCACAAAAATCTCTGACCCAGGGTTTAAATGCATTTTTTCTAATAGGGAATTCATACTGAACATTTTCATGTGCTTCAAAAAGTATTTTAAATGACTCTAATTTAGTTAACCTACTAGACTATCTCTAAATTACCTAGAATATTAGCGGCGTGTTCAAAGGCGTAAGATTGAAAACTTCCTTGATATGCCTGGGTGCAATACTGAACACTGGCCGGTCCTTGTTATCCCTAAAAGTTTTGGTGTTCTCATCGTATGCCACTACCAACCATGCTATGAGGTCCATGGAGTAGTATACTCTAGGATATATTAATTTCCCAATATTGCTTGTCCATCTGTTGCTTCTGGGGGGTCTCTTGTTCTGTAATATTCTTACCTTGTGAAATAAGTCTACCAATAGCCAAGGGTAGCACTGTAAATTATCTTTGGTGGACTCAAAGCTCTGAATACATGTATTCTTTATTTTATGCTATTGAGCTAGTGTGAGCTTCTTGTCTTTCATAGAATTTTTGGAGAAATCATACATCCCCATCAAGACAATAACTATCTCAGAGATTTTAGCATATGGTGTCTGATCTGTGACAAATTTTAATACTTCCAAGGTGTCCTCTAGTGCGAAAGCATCTCCCTAGGTAGCTATTTTTCTTACAGACGGTAGCTCAACTCATAGTAACACACTTTCTATGAGTTCTCACTCATTTACAACAAATATTAAACTCTTTGTTTGTCTACAGTAACTTCCTACTCTGAGATAACCAAGATGGTAACACATTCGAGAGTGAGGGTTTAAGTAGCTTACAAAGGAGTGGCATCACAATATTTGCACACAATGTTATTAATGTAGTGTCACAAACTGCCCTTTGAAATTGGCCAATGGATACTTGCCATTATGTTATTTTAAAAATTTGGGTAGTTATGACATGTGATCTTCCTCAGTTCGTACCTCTACGGAGGTCTTTAGTTTATGTACCTGTAATAATTTACAATGTTGCTATTGGTCACTGAGCTACTTTCTCCCTTGACATGGAATTATGAATGATGGTTTTTATGGGAATTGTTATGAGGCATTCTGCCACCTTGGCATTTTATAAGAGTCAATGTTTGAAATAAGATATATCATTAAAAAGTGGTCATTATTATAGGGATCGGTCGTTAGATCTACTCATTGAAGTGTGTGCCCATAAAAATTTTCTAATATACATGTTTGGTTAGTATTTAAGGGATTGTATATCAACTTCAGATTGCTTTAACCTAATATTTATTATCATAATGAATCAAAAGCTAATCAGGGCTTGAGGTACTTAGTCATAATACTCACCCTTAAGCATAACATACCATGCTTACCGTTAGATCTTTGTAGGTTTTTATTGCTACCATAGATTTTTATGATCCTGCGTAATTATTAGCCATACGTTATAATATGTATACTAAGGTTAGTCATATGTTCTAAGTGAAAAATTATGATTTGCAATAAATCGATCATTAACTTAGGCTCAAACATAAAACTTTGGCTTGAATTTTCCTATGTATTAATAATATATATAATCTTGATTTATTAATGCTAACATGGTGATGATAATAACCCTTAATGAATAATACTTTATACCTTGTTCACCTTCGCAAAATATTCGTCGTTCGATCAAAAATTTTGTCATGCGCATTCATCTGATTCTCCAGGTACATGCCAAGTTTAACCAAGAGAAGGGGGTCATTAGCAATGTATTTAGACCCTCCTTTAATCTTAATTAGGTGTAGAGTTTGGTTGTATTTACCTTAATTAATTATTCAACCATGAAAAAAAAACAAATCACATACCTTAACCTTCGGATGTTTCAGCTATGCACTGCCATCATATTTGAGTAGGGTCAAGCACCGTCATCAGATCAGATAGAGGTGTACATCCTTTATCCCACTTCATTATCCTTTGATAACCTTAATTTAAGTGGTGTCATTGGATCACAATGGATATAAGCAGAACTTTTTGATTTGGTGAAATTAAGCACTACCATTGGATGTCTTTTGCCTTTGATTAAAGCATTATCATTAGATCTATTTTGGATCGAGTGCAGCCATCAAATTTTGATGAAGCTATGTAATTTATACCTTCAAAGTTTGACTTATCAATGTTTGGTCACCTTGAAAAAATGCTACCATTGGATTTGAATAGGGATAGAGCGCGATCGTTGTATTAGCCCATGATGTGTGATTTATATCCCTTAATACATCTTGATTAAAGTGCAACCGTTAGATTTTAGCTGACTAAATGGTACCGTCGATTCCCTTTTCATTTTGATTGATCTAGAAATAGTGCTACCATAGGATCTAGCAGGATCAAGCATAGATTTTGGATCAATCTATGATGTATTATTTTTATCCTCCACCCTTGACTTGTCAATGTCTAAAAAATTCGTGGAAGCGCTACCATAGGATCGGCCTTGGAGTGTGTGCCACCATTGGATCTTACCAAGGTGCTAGCTTCTTAATTTTTCGAAGGGTTTTTCTATTTTTTGATTTTCTTTTTGCAAGCATGGCCATTGGATTATCTTAGAATGAGCAACCGTTGATTTCCTTATATTTGTATAAATTTTAAATCATGAGTCCATTTAAGACTTTTGCTTAACTTGGGTTACCTGTGGTGAGTGCATGCTCGTTGGATCAGGGTGGAGTAAGCATAGTCATTAGATATTTTGAAGTAGCTTGTGCCTTAGTCAGTATGAGCACATGACAAAACTTGACTTCTTTGGATAGCGTGCATCCATCAAATTTATTCTCGATCAGGAGCAACCATAGATTTGTCTTGACCTGCAAAACTAACAAACATAAGGTGCATATGCTTTTTAATATTTATTAATATGTGATTAATGAAAGAGAAAAAATTATCCATGCATTAAGACCCTTGCTAAATCGTTATTTAGTAATTTAATTAGTCTCGAGGCACTTATCGCTTTTAATGCTAATATTTTTCTATTTATAGCGGCACAACCATTTGATTTAGGCAGGATCCGGTGTTGCTGTTGGATCAATCATGCACTTTTATAACCCCTACCTTTGACTTATCAACATTTGATGACTTTGCGGAAGTGTAATTATTGGATATGATCTCGGATGTGTGCTACTATCAGATCTGGCAAAGAAAAAAGGTAGTTACCCTTTGTTTCAAATGAAGGACTTTCATTTGTCGATTGATCTGCTAAGAGCATTGTCATTGGATTGATCGGTGACTAGGCACAACCATTGATCTCTGTTGACCTGCATGCTTAATAACTGATAAGGCACTTAGTTAAAACTTAAATCACTTTGATTTGGTAGAAGGGGAAAATTACTAATGTGTTAGCACCCTTATAAACTGGATTAACGATTTGATAAATTTTTGGGCACCTAAATCCTTTCAAATTTAATATTATTATATTTCAAGCGAGCACAACCATATGATTTCATAATGATTGAGCACTACCCTCGGATCCACTTAATTTGCATGATATTTATTCAAAGGGGTGCATACCATTAATATTTATTTTCTTTAAACCTTATGATAAAACCTTTTCTTCTATGGCACCTCATTGAATTGAGTTATTTATGCAATTACATCCATCCGATATAGATTGAATTGGGCGCTACCTTCGAATTTCCCGATAGCACTCGATGTTTAGCTGAAGGGGGCACATGACCCTTAAATTGGATTTAATCAAATCAATTGTCTTAGACTTTATGTTATAATATTTTGACCATGGACTTTGTTGACTTATCCCTTGGGTAGCTTAAAACTTTTAATTTTAAAATTTTGATATTCTGAGTGACGTGTGACCGTTGGATTTCATTGCAATTGTGCACTATCATCTAGATCTTGAGAGGTGCTTTATTTTTAATCAAATGGGGCGCATACCCTCATATTTCTCACATGCTTTAATTAAAACTTAGGCTTATTCATTTTTATCTAGGCCTTTGAATACTTTGATTGATTTTAACATGGACCTAAGGACTCTAGGGGATATGCTTTGGTAGATATTTCAAAAATCAAATTTTATGCAAATTAAAAACCCTTTAATTGGTGGCTAATTTATTAACAGCTAGTGGGTATTTTGTTCCACGGCTAAGATTAACGATCACATGAACTGCAAATTTTCAATGGTTAAGGTCATCACTTTAGACTTGATTAAGATGAATATTTTTATAACTGCTCTTAGGGACTAAACCATTGAAAATCAATTTCTCATAGGAGAATGCAATAGAGACCAACAACATTTGGTAAATTTATTGAAGCCAAAATTTTAAAATTAGGGGTATCTGATGTTGAGTCAAATTTGGCTCCAACATAGGCTCTGACTAGGACAATGTGTTGAAAACATGAGGCACTTGAGAATTCCAGAATCTCCTGGTTTTATTTCTAGCCTTGGACAGAATCATAAACCATCAAGCTTGATTAGAAAATCAAAACATAAACAAAGAAAACTTAAAACTAAAAATATACAATAAAGAACAACAAACATGATATCAAAGCAATAGAGTATCCAAAAACTATTATTCTCCTCAGTCAAATTTAGATCAAAGGATCAGAATTTTAAGTTCAGATGAGCTTTTGAAATATTGTTATGATTGTTCTACAAAGTCCTAAGATATGATTATACATAATGCATCAAAGTCACTTGCTCCATCATGCCTTGGCCTGAGTGTGTGTTAGTGCATTCATTTTAATTTCTGGGTCTTCCAGAACTTCATCATGTTTGGAAAATGGTCAAGCCTAATAAGTAATTTCACTCCTTAATATTTTCACCATTTGTAGGGCTCCACTACCAGTCAAGCGTCTATAGCCCCGGTGGAGATGCTACTGATCCCATATGGTTTTACTCTACTACCAGTCAAGCGTCTATAGCCCCGGTAGAGGTTTTCCAAGATATCTCAAATATAAACTCAATCTGCATTATTTAAATTTTCTTTCTCTTTTTGAGAAATATTTGGATATAAGCAAATTGTGCAATGAGTGTGCCTGAGTTGAGGACCAATTTTTGGCTAAAAGATAGAGTGTAATGATTTTTAGCTCAACCATATTACCAAAGATAATTCTATCCCTTGGACCCTTGAAATTATTTTTAGTATGATTTGTAATGTGAGACTTTGTCATGATGGACCAACAACTCTGATTTTACTCTGTTTTGTTTCATACCATATGACAGTTGCATGAACATTCAATTTTGAAAATTGTAAGCATCATCAAAATCTAAAATAAATTTCCTCTTCTCTATTTATCTTTTAGAGAAATAAACATTTAAAGAATACTCTTTTTCCTATGATAATCATGAAGGATAACTACACAAAGAAAAACAGGACACAAAAATAAGAAGAACACTGACCAAAATAAACAACATAACATCCTGACAAGAACAACACTCTATTTTTGGGTTTTTATTATTTTTTTGTATTTTTTTAATCATTTTCTTAGGGCTTTTACTCCCTATTGACCCCATGGTAGGGGTTATAAATTTTGAGATGTATAGCATTGATAGGGATTTTCATCAGTTCACCCTCTAGGGTTTGCAACTTGTAAGTGTTTGGACCAACAACTTGAGCTATTTGATAGGGGCCAATCCACTTGGGTTCAAGTTTTCCTTTCTCACCATGCTTATCATTTTTGGGATCCTAGTAGATTACTATATCACCTTCACAAAAAGGAGTACCTTTTGCTTTCTTGTTAAATGATTTTATAGTTTTTTGAGTTTGATCAATTATCTTATTTAAGGTCTCTCTTCTTTGCTCTTGCACTTGGACAATTTGGTCTAATCTTCTTTGCAAGGCATCAGGGTTCTCATGATCCTGTAACAGTAGGAAAAGGGCTAATTTCTCTATTCTGGGAGGTAGCAATGCTTCTTCTCCATATACTAATTCGTAAGGAGTTCTCCCTGTATTTCTTTTAAGAGATAATCTATCTGCCCATAGAGAAAATTTTAATTCATTGTCCTAACTCTTCTTATTTTTACCCAATGATCTCTTAATTCTGGTAATTAAATTCTTATTTGATGACTCAGCTAGACCATTCCCTTGTGGGTAATAATTTGTAGAGTGAGAGAGTTCTATTCCATACTTAGCACAAAATTCTACCATCTCAAATGATACAAAATATTGTCCATTATCTATCACTATCTTTTGAGGAACCCCAAATCTGGTTAGAATACTTTCTTCTAAGAAATTTATGATAGTTTGAGATGTAGAACTTCTTAGAGGAGTAGCTTCTACCCATTTTGTGAAGTAATCTATTGCAGTTATGATCCATTTATGTCTACCTGATGAGTTTGGATTGATTTCTCCAATCAAATCAATGCCCCATTGTGTGAAAGGTGCTTCTATGATCACTGGTTTGAGAGGCATAGCAGCCAAGTGCTTCTTACCTACAAAAACCTAACAATTATGACAATTTCTAACATACTGATATACATCTTTAAAAAGTGAAGGCCAATAATAACCTGCTCTCATAATTTTATTAGTTGTAGCTTTGGGAGAAAAATGTCCTCCACATAAACCATCATGAAATTATTTAATTATTTTTAGGACTTCATTTTCATATAAGCAGACTAATAATACACCATCAGGGTGTCTCCAATAGAGCACACCATCCTGCACATGATATTTCTATGTTTGCAGTTTTACTGATCTCATTCTATTAATTGGCATGTCCTTTGGGAAAGACAAAGTTTGTAGGTATGCTAATATTTCATCATACCATTTACATTCAACATTATTAACTCTCCTGATGTCATGCATCTCATCTACTGTAATGATATTATTAGAGTCTTCTCCTTTATATGCCAGGTATTTTTCTAAGCCCTACCCTCTTACAATTTTGACTATTTTGAATTCTACATCATACTGTAATAGTTTCACCATCCACCTTGTAGGCCTTCCTAGTGGTTTAGACTGGGTGAAGACATCTTTTATTGTTATGAAAGGGATACAACAATAAACTTTATTTGAACCGAATATACCTTTGAAATGTTCTAAATATTGAATCACTACATAAGCATATTTTTCTAATAGGGTATATTTAAGGTGTGCTCCTTTCAATCCTGAACTCATGAAGGCTATTGGCCTTTCATTATTTTCATCATCCTTCTGAGAAATGACTACAGTAATGGAATGTTCAGATGCGAATGAATAGATGTTGAAATCTTTTGAGTAATTGGGGTAGGTTAAGGTTGGGGCAGTAGAAATGGCTTCTTTTATCTTTCTAAAAGCTTCCATGTTTTCTGTTGTCCATTTTATTTCTCTAGTATTTTTAACCATGTCATTTATAGGTTTGGTCATCTCTGCAAAATTGGGAATAAATCTTCTAACAAAATTGATCTTGCCAAAGAATGACCTGACTCCTTTGATGTTTCTAGGAGGGGGAATTTTTGAGATAGCTTCTATTCTTTCTGGATCTATACTCACCCCTTTTTCTGACACTATGTGTCCTAGTAATTTCCCTTGTGTTGTTCCAAATATGCACTTTTTAGGATTTAGGGAAATTCCAAACTCTTTGCACCGGGCAAAGACTACAACAAGATGTTCTAAATGGTCCTCTGGATTTTTAGAAAATACTGTTATATCATCCAAATATACCACTACTATTTTGAACATCAACCCTTTGAAGGTAAAGTCCATTGCTCTCTGAAAGGTAGCACCTGCATTCATTAGACCAAAAGGTATTCTCAAATATTCAAAGGTACCCCAGGGTGTGGTGAATGTTGTCTTATGTCTATCTTCTAGATTAATCTGTATCTGATTATATCCAAAAAATCCATCTAATAGGGACATTCTAGATGAACCAACTACAACTTGCAATAGTTGTTCCATATTAGGCAATGGATAATTGTATTTTAATGAGCTTTTATTTAAGTTTCTAAAGTCTACACAGAGTCTAATATCCCCATTTTTCTTTTTAACTGGTACTAAATTGGATATCCAAGATGAAAATCTTATAAACTTGGATAATGATTATATGTTGTGAACATTACATCAGTTATTGAAGGTTTTAAGATCTTCATATGTCCAAGCAAAATGTTCCTTATTTTTCTTTAAAAAACTGATATATCCAACTTTTTCTTTTGTTGGTAAGGTTGTGTCTATTTTCACTATTCTGGGCTCTTTAACTGTACCAATATTAACATCTTCGGCTATAGTCTCTTTCAAGAGAGGTTTGAAAGCTTTATCAAAATCATCAAATAAAATTTCTAGAGAAACTAATCCTTTTGGTATTCTATTTGTTTTTAGTTGGATTACTTCTACTGGTTCTCCTATTTGATCTTTTAATTTTTCTTCATCCTTTTCATCACAAATTATATCAGCATACTGATTTTGTAAGGTCATGAAGTCTTTTATGTCTACATCATCTTGAAATACTTGTAAGTAAACAGTGTTATCTGGTACATAAGGCTTATAGACTGAAATGGTTGGGAACCTATCCATATATTCTGTAGTAATTTTTGGATGATCTAGGCCTGATGCATTTACAACTAAGAGGTCAGCAACATGATTCTGTTCTCTAGGAATATATGAAATATTGAAAGCTAAAAATTTATCAATCTCTTCCAATACTGTAGTTTTATATTGTTTTAACCTAGGATGCTTAGTTTGATACTTTCCTCTTATCTTTTGGATAATTAATTCTGCATCTCCTATTATAGTCAGGTAATTTATTCCCAATTCTTTGGCTTTCCTCAATCCTAGCAACAAAGCCTCATACTCAACTACATTATTGGTGCAAGGGAATTCTAGTCTGTAAGGAATACCAAGGTAGTTTCCTTTTATGTCAGTCAAATTAACTCCTGCACCTACTCCAGATTGGGATTTAGCTCCATCAAAAGTCATGGTCCACATTTCTTGTGTTAATACTCTATCTGATTCAGCATCAACCATCTTCATGACTTTTGGATCCATGTTTTTGGCCTCTGGTACTTCTACTAGGAATGGATTATGCCATATTGAATAAACTCCCATTCCTTTTTCTTCCATTGAATTTACCAAGTTTATCATGGTTTCATCTATTTTAATTAACTCTACAAAATATTTGTTAAAAGGTTCTCTTCGTAGAGTTACATTTTCTTTATCTAACATTGGAATGGTAGCATAAGACCAATCCAATTGAATTGACCCCCTAATTGTTCTTCCCAATGCCTACTTAGTAGTAGTGAGAAGAAAGGATCAACATCCACTACTGCAACATCCATCACTATACCTTTCTTGGGGTGTTGGTCTAGGAAAACCAATAATCCAGTTATCACTCCAATGCAAGGTACTTGCCTACTATCCATTACTAAAATAGGGGTAGAATCTCTTGTACATATTAACCCCATTTGATCAGCTATCATTTTGGGCATGATATTATGTGAAGCTCCACTATCCAACATACAATTATGAATTACATACCTCTCCCCTTCATCTGAATTATATCTTAATGACACATAGAAGGGTCTGACTAAGGATGGTGACCTTGTATCTTGTTGATTTTGTCTAGCAGCATGACAAGTTGGATCTTCTTTTTGTTCAATTAATCCAAATGCTCTACAGACTTGTTCTCTATATTGTTGAACTTTCATAAGCTCACCAAATGTAATATTAACTTTTTTTCTTGAGTTCTGACCCAACATCAAATTCTATCTTTTTTATATCAAGTGGTTTGTTGCATTCTTCTTTAGATGTTTCTTCTTCTAACTCTACTAGCTCAGGGATTACCTTTTTGGGGATTCTATCAATTTTCTCTTTACTAATATTTTTGTTTGTGAAGGACTATTTTCTTGTTTCACTAGTGGAAGCTTTCTCTATTTTGTTAGGAATTGTTCTATTTCTTAAATTCAGAGTATTGGTAGCTTCTAATTCTTCCACTTCTTTAGCAGTGGGGATTAATTTCCCCTACTTCATTTTATCATATCTTGACTCATGTGGTTTTTGTAATATTTTAGTACCTTCAACTACTAAGATCTGAGGATGATGATTTGAAGCATACTTGTCCATGTTTTCTTCAAAGAGCCTTTCTCTGGACTCATCTTCTAGAGACCAACAGACATTAATCCTTATGTCTTCTTCTGAATCATCATTAAGATCTATATTGTGTTGTTTACTTAAGTAAATACCACATCCTTCTAGGTTATGGGGGGCATCACAGGTTGAAAAAAAATAAGGAAAACCTTCTGTTATGTTAGCATATGGCATGGGGTTTGGAACACTATTCTGATCTCTATCAGATTCTCTATTCTTCCAATTATTGTTCCCATTGTTCCTATTTCTATTTCCTTCTTCAGAGCCATTGTTGTTTCCCCAATTCCTATTGAAATTTTTCTTGAAGGGAGGGTGATTATCAACATGTGGTCTCTCTAGTTGTGATGGCTCACCATTGTTCCCATTGTTTCCATTATTTCTTTCTATTCTTGCTAACCTATTGTTCATGGTATTAAACATCTCAGCCATCTGATTAGTCAATTTCTCCATTGGATCTACTTCAGCTCTTCTTTGTAAATCAAAAGCTACTCTTTTGGGATTTTTATCAAGGTTGATTTATCTCTAGAGAATAAGGTTTCATTTTACCACTATCTAGCATATTTCTTTCGATTTCAATCACTTTATCCATGCATTCATCGATAGTGGTGGCTTGTTCTTGCCTTAATTCATAATTGAATTCTCCTTGGAAAGCATTTTTATAGAAACAAATTGATTGGATGTCACTAGGCCTGAGGTTAATAGGGATTTTGTTCCTAGTTTTGGAAAATCATCTATTAAAATCACTGACAACTTCATTTTCCTTTTTCTTCATAGTGGCTAACTCAGTTAACAAGGATTGTTCATTTTTCCTCTCTCCAAATTTCTTTAGGAACACAGTTTCCATTTTAACAAAATCTAGAATGTCATTGGCTGGGAGAGAATTGAACCACTCTCTAGCATCCTTTTCTAAGGTTTGCAGGAATAGCCTTAGGACTACATCTTCATGTTCTACCTCTAAGCTATCCAAAGCATATAAGAAACTTTTAATATGATCTTCTCCAATTACTGCATTATTTCCTTGAAACTTGGGGAGATACTTATGAGCTTTATTTGGTAAGGCATTCAAATTTGTAGGTAAAGTAAAAGGCCTGTACCTATTAGCTCTCCATTGTTGAATATTATTTTTATTTGGCTGAGCCATTGTGATTGTAGGTGTAATGGGATTTGGATTCACAGAAACACTGCCTACAGGAATATGGGGTTGGGTAACCTTAATATAATCAGTTGAATTATCTACTACAATATTACTATTAGTTGGGCAATGAGAATAATCAAATGTATCATCTACAAAAATTAAAAATTAACCCACTATTAATAGCTATTTATGTTTAGTAGTAATATTTTGATTTCTATTTTTCTTTATGTACTTTCTACTTGTAGGACAAGATTTACTTTCATGCATAGTATTCTTAAGAAGTGGTACTTTTTGATTATAGGTAAGTACCTCTGGGTTCTCAAATTCTAGAAATAGCTCCTTACCACTTCTCCTGGTGTGCACCAACACGTTCTGCTCCTTCTTTCTTGATTTTTGATTTTTGGGTTTGTCTAGACAGAGTCACCAGCATAGGTAGTGTAGAAAGAATATAATGTATTATCAAGATTGCTTGATTTTTAACTCTTAGCCTCACAGGAGATGGTTCTTGGGGAATTTCAAGAAAATCAAGAAACATCAAGAATACTTCAAAAGATAATTGAAAATTATGGGCAAAATAAAATAAAGAACGTAAAAGTCATAAAAATCAAAATGCGGGTTCTTTATTCTAATTGGTCACCTGTTGATAAAAATAATAATCGTTGAAAAACTTAGTTTAAAGAATTAAAAATTTTATAAATAAAAATTCTCCTTGAAAATGGTGCCAAAAAATTGTTGGAATAATTTCTTGCATCCATAGGATTGAGTTGTCATGCTATAAGAAATCATTTGGAACCAACGAGCTATTACAGGCTCTGGTCAACCTACCTCTTTATTCTGATAAAAGATATATTGCTAAAGAAAATAACTAGAATGGGTAAGGAAACCCCAGTGATAAACTTCAGATATTACAAGTTTAAGCACTCCAGATTTTAGTTATACACTACTTATATTAAAATGACCAAGCAAAGACAACAACTATTATTATGCCTTATGTAGACCGGTGCCTAGATTCATTGGGCTGTTATAGCAATTTAACAATGCTTTAAAATATGAATAAAAAGAATGGAGAAAAGAGAAATTGGTGCTATTAGACTCATTCGAATATCGTAATAAATCTAAAATTTAACCAATGAAAGAAACGCTCATAACACATTCAAATAATGTAATCTACTATGAGGAAACACATAGAACTGAAGACAAAAATGGCAGAATTGAACCCCATAATTGTATTAATTTTTCCAAATGAATTACATGCAGAGTTGGCAGAATGCCATTAAACTCTGTTAAAAGCTCTTAATACAATGAGAAATCTTTGTTCAAATAATGTAACAAGACTTCATCAACTTCTCCTACTCCAATTTGGTAACAGGAAAAATCTCTGAGTTTTAGGCTCAAAAATACTGGAAATATTCTCAGCTTCTCAAGCACAATTCTACCAAAACCTGCATAGCAAAGGGAAGAATGAGGGATGATAGAGAAAAATAGACACAAAGGGAATACAACAACACAACTCATAGGGCACTCAAGTATACCTCTTAGCAAAAATGCTATCTCTAATGCTTGATGCAGATTCTGACCGCAATTGGTGTATTTATAGCTCTAGGTTCTTGAATCTATTATTTTTGGCCTGATCTTGGCCTTACACTTGTCACCTTTTGGTTTGATCTTCTTTTAAAACTTGTACAGTTGTCTTCCATTACTCCTCTTTGTTTACTCTGTATACTATGCCAAGACTCTTTTAGTCTTCACTTGTTCAACCGATAATCTCAGTGCCTAAATAGTCTTCTCCTTCGCTCTCTTGACTAACTTCTTACTTTTGAAGTTTCTCCCTCTTGAGTAATTTTCATTTCTTCTTCTAGGGGTGAATCCATTTCTAGTTGTAAACTGCATATTTTGATTTCTTTATTTTTCTTGCTCTGTTGCAACCCTTTGATTTGCTTTTCGATAAGCTTCCAAGCGTAAATATTAAAAGTCACAAATTTCAATATATTCATTTCTTGGAGGATTTTGTTCTTCTGTATGCTGATAAGAACCTTATTCTTTTCATACTGGGTAACAAGGGACTCCACAGTATTTACCAAGAAGGTAGTCTCCCTGGCCATTGCTTTGTCATCATCCGGTTCACAGTCAAACCCTTCGATCTTATTCATGAGAAGGTCTTCTATGCTAGCAGTTTCCAAGAATTCCTCCAATGACAACCCAATTTCTGCTAGCTTCTCTCTTATATCATTTAACAGGGCAAACATTTCTACAACATCATTATACCACCTTTCTCTGTTTACTTCAAACATTGCTACTTTCATGAATTCAATATTATTTTTTACTTCAGAGCCATCTTTTAAGATCACTTCTTTATTCTGCATTTCTTCAAAAATTTCTACCATCAGGTGGAGAGTGGGATGGATGACTTCTAGTTCTTTTTCTTTCTGGTATAGTAGACTCTCCATTTCCTTGGTAGTGAATTGGATCACTCTGATCTATCTAAACATCTCTGTGATTCCATGGATCCTATCCTTAATTTTAAATGATATTTCTTTTTTTATTTTAGATAAATAGTCTGCATAGTTTGTTATTTTCACAACCAAAGGGGGTTGTACTGATGGGGTGGTTTTCTTTGCCAACTCTTCTTTTAAACTATTAATTAAGGCTTGCATCTCCACCTTTTCCTTATCACTGGTTTCCAATTGACTTCTCAATTCATTATTCGTTTGATGTAGATGGTCTAAAGTCTGTGCAGTCATAGCTTTGTTCATTCTGACCATGTCATCTTCTTTCCCCCGCATTGAAATCTTTCCTATTTGATCATCAATAGTGAGAATCATTGGTTCCTGTGGAGTAGGTATGGATATTTCTACTATAGATGACTTGTGCTTGTCTTTATCCACCTCTGCAGTAGAAATTTCTGCCATGCCACCCATCCCTGCTACTACCTGTAGTTCTCTTTCATTAGCAACACTAAAAATTATTTCTTCTTCGACCCTTTTTAATGTAACTTTTGTCGAGGTTAGAGCTAGCTTAGGCCTCTTTGCCTTAGGGGTAGATACAACCTCTTGCTTTTCTACCCTATGATCTCTCAAGATTTCTCCAAAACCACTTGATTTCATTTGTGTTACATATGGAATTGGTATTTCTTTGTCATTAATCTTCATTGAGGTGGGAATGGCCTGAGGGGCTAACTTCTTTACACTGGTAATGGCCAACAGTTGATCAAGAATAGGGACCATAGCTTGTTTTTCTGGAATTGCCAATTCTTGGGATGGTCCTATAACAATCTCTTTTCCTTTCTCTGTATGAAGCCTTGTAGGAGTTTCTTGTGAAGTATTGGGTGTCGCTTCTATACTGAGTTGGTGGCCTTTCGAGACTTGAATTTGGTGTTCCACTATATCTTTTGTATTCATTGTAACTTCTATTTGTTCAATGCCTTGTTCTTCTATAATTTCTAGTATAGGATCTTCTCGGATTGTTTGAGTAGGAGGGGAGAAGATTGGGGTTGTTGATTCTATAGTAATCCTCCTTATTGCGTTGAGCTCTGTGGGGTATTCATATGGTGTATGAATTTGTGAATTTCCCCTTTGATTGAATGGGAAATCATTCCATACTTTTTGTAAATTTTCTCCTTTTTCTATTGCTTCTAATAACGCTTCTTCATATTGGTCTTTTCTGTGCTTGACCCAGGCATATTCATGTTTCATCATATCCTTGTATTTTTTCAAAGGATCATAGGGTCTCCAAGTCACTTCTTCGAAATCTAGGCTTTCTAGATCATACATGCCTTTATACATGGCCGGATATCCTATGAATATGTAATATCTAAATTTATAAGGGACATTGAACTAGGGGACTCGACCATGCTTCTTAGCTTACCTCATCTTGGCTTCTTTTGTTACCTGTCTCACTATTTCCAGTGTGGCTAAGGAGAAAGGGCAGTACATAGGCAACACCTTAGGGGGAATTTTGGCCCCATAGAGCCTAATGTACGTGAAACCCTCTGAGAAGAAATAATCTCCTATTTCCTTTTCTTTGATAAATGTTTTTATCCCAAGGCCTAATCTCTCAGGCATGTCGCCCGTTAAAATCCAGTGAATTTCCACCATGAAGTTGTCACAAAACCAGCCTAGATGAGTACGTCCCTCATGTATCCTCCAAAATCTAGTTTGAACGTATGGACTCTCAATAGCCTTCAATCTCTTTTTACTATCTTCTCCCATTTGTCCAGCCAATAGATGCATGAGAATCGAGTAGTTGGAGAAATGGGGCATCTATTTCCTTTGCTCCAAAATTGCCCTCTTTAATTCTATCAACTCCCCCCATAGAAATGGCTTCTTTTATCTTTACAAAAGCTTCCATGTTTTTTGTTGTCCATTTTATTTCTCTAGTATTCTTAACCATGTCATTTATGGGTTTGGTCATTTTAGAAAAATAGGGAATGAACCTTCTAAAAAAATTTATCTTGCCAAAGAGTGACCTAACTCCTTTTAGGTTTCTTGGAGGGGGAATATTAGAGATAGCTTCTATCCTTTATGGATCTATACTCACCATTTTTTTTGAAACTGTGTCCTAATAATTTCCCTTGGGTTGTTTCAAAAATGAACTTTTTAGAATTTAGAGAAATTATAAACTCTTTGCATCGGGCAAAGACTGTAGCAAGATGTTCTAAATGGTCCTCTTGATTCTTAGAAAATATTGTTATATCATTTAAATACACCACTATTATTTTGTACATCAACCCTTTAAAGGTAAAATATATTGCTCTTTAAAAGGTAGCACCTGCATTCATCAATCCAAAGGGTATTTTCAAATATTCAAAGGTGCCCTAGGGGGTGGTGAATGTTGTCTTATGTCTATCTTCTAGATTAATCTGTATTTGGTTATATCCATAAAATCCATCCAATAGAGACATTATAGATGAACCAACTACTACTTGCAATAGTTGTTCCATCTTTAAGTGAGCTCTTATTTAAATTTCTAAAATCTACACAGAGTCTAATATCCTCATTTTTTTTTGACTGGTACTGAATTGGATATCCAAGATGAAAATCTTGTCTTTCTGATGATTTTAGAATCCAAATTTTTTTGTACCTCTTTTTGCATTATTGGGTGCAAGGAAGGGTTATACTTTCTCTATTTTTACCTGAATGGCTTGGAATATTCCTTCAGAGGTATGATATATGTCATCACATCTGTTTTGAAGTCCAAGCGAAATGCTCTTTATTTTTCTTTAAAAAGCTAATATATCCAACTTATTCTTTTCCTGGTAAAGTTGTGTCTATTTTTTACTATTTTGGGTTCTTCTGCTATACCAATATTAACATCCTCAGCTGTATTTTGTTTCAAGAGAGGTTTAAATGTTTTATTAAAATCATCAAATAAAATCTCTAGAGAAACTAATCCTTTTGGTATTCTATTTGTTTTCAGTTGGATTACTTCTACTGGTTATTCTATTTGATATTTTAATTTTTTCATCATTTTCATCACAAATTATATCAGCATACTGATTTTGTAAGATCATGAAGTCTTTGATGTGTACATCATCTTGAAATACTTGTAAGTAAAAATTGTTATCTAATACAGAATGCTTATAGACTAAAATAGTTGGGAACCTATCCATATATTTAGTAGTAATTTTTGGATGATCTAGGCCCGATGCATTTACAACTAAGAGGTCAACAAAATGATTGCATTCTCTAGGAATATATGAAATATTGAAAGATAAAAAATTATCAGTCTCTTCCAATACTACAGTTTTGTATTATTTTAACCCAGGATTCTTATTTTGATACTTTCCTCTTATCTATTGGATAATTAATTTTACATCTCCTATTACAGTCAGGTAATTTATTCCCAATTCTTTAGAATTCCTCAATCCTAGCAATGAGACCTCATACTTAGCTACATTATTTGTGCAAGGGAATTGTAGTCTATAAGGAATACCAAGGTAGTTTCCTTTTATGTTAGTCAAATTAACTCCCGTACCTGCTCTAGATTAGGAATTAGCTCCATCAAAAGTCATTGTCCACATTTCTTGTGGTAATACTCTATATGATTCACCATCAACCATATTCATGACTTTTGGATCTATTTTTTTGGCCTCTCGTACTTCTACTAGGAATGGATTATGCCATACTGAATATACTCCCATTCCTTTTCCTTCCATTGAATTTACCAAGTTTATCATGGTTTCATCTATTTTAATTAAGTCTACAAAATATTTGTTAAAAGGTTCTCTTCATATAGTTACATTTTCTTTATCTGATATTGAAATGGTAGCATAAGACCAGTCCAATTGAATGGAACCCCCTAATTGTTCTGCCCAATGTATACTTAGTAGTAGTGAGAAGAAAGAATCAACATCCACAACTGAAACATCCATCACTATACCTTTCTTGGGGTGTTGGTCTAGGAAAACCAATAATCTAGTTATCACTCCAACACAAGGTACTTGCCTACTGTCCATTACTAAAATAGGGGTAGAATATCTCGTACAGATTAATCCTATTTGATCATCTATCATTTTGGGCATGATATTATGTGAAGCTCCACTATCCAGCATACAATTGTGAATCACATACCTTTCCTTTTCATCTGAATTATATCTTAATGACACATAGAAGGTTCTGACTGAGGATGGTGACCTTGTATCTTGTTGATTTTACTTGGTGGTATGACAAGTTGGATATTCTTTTTGTTCAATTAATCCAAATGCCCTACAAGTCTGTTCTATGTACTAATGGACTTTCATAAGCTCACCAAATCTAATATTAAATTTTTGTTTACTAAGTTCTCATCCAACATCAAATTCTATCTTTTTTATATCAAGCGACTTGTTGCATTATTCTTTAGGTGTTTCCTCTTCTAACTCTACTAGCTCAGGGATCACCTTTTTGGGGATTCTATCAGTTTTCTCTTTGCTAATATTTTTGTTTGTGAAGGATTGTTTTCTTATTTAATTAGTGGAAGATTTATTTGTTCTATTAGGAACCTATCTGTTTCTTAAATTAAGAGTATTGGTAGCTTCCAATTCTTCCACTTCTTTAGCAATGGGGATTAATTTCCCCTGTTTCATTTTATCATATATTAACTCATGTGGTTTTTGTAATATTTTAGTACCTTCAGCTACTAAGATTTGAGGATGATGATTTGAAGCATACTTGTACATATTTTCTTCAAAGAGCCTTTCTTTGGACTCGTCTTCTAGAAACCAATAGACTTTAATCCTTGTCTTCTTCTGAATCATCATTAAGATCTATATTATATTGTTTACTTAAGTAAATACCACATACTTCTAGGTTATGGTTGCTATTAGAGAACTTTTTGAGGTTTTCCATGAGACTCAAAAACCCTAGTAGACTTATCAAAAGTTGCATACTAACCATACTAGACTTTTGAAATACAAGGATTTTTGTAGGATAGGCCCTAACTATTCATTATCCTTGTGTGTGCACATGAGTATATTAAGATAAGACACAAGTGTTCCCCAATGTTATGCAGGATTATTTCAGCCCATTGCTAAGATAGGGGCTCCAAAAATGTCTTATCCAATACTAGGTTTAGATTTTAGTTGGACTAATCCACTAGGCAATGCAAAACACCTAAAGCTAGATATTCCACATTCAAAAATTGGTCTACAAACAAGAAAAATGCAAGTGTATTAGAAATATCGACATGCGTAAGGTACAGTAGTGTTGACAATTCCAAGGATTCAGGCTCATTCCTTTCTATCCTTCAATTTTTGGGATACTTGCTCATATGTGTAGTGAAGCAAGGGATTAAATTTTTTTTTGGCTCTAAACTATCTCTGGATATTCATTTGATCTCTCTTCAAACTGGATTTATGATCTTCATTTGATCTCCACTTGAAATTTGATTTATGATCTTCATTTGATCTTGATTTGAATTTGACTTGATCTTCACTTTAGCCTATTTTACGATCTTCATTTGATCTTCACTTTTCGGTATTTACATGTGATAATTTTCTTCAAAAACCTCCCTTTGGGGATTTACTTTGGGGAAAATATTTTTGGTATATCAATTGAGGATATCAATCTTATGATATCAATATGGGATATCAATCTGGGAAGTCGATCTATGATGTCAATCTAGGGTATCGATCTTGAGAATTGATGTGGGATCTCACTTTGGGATATTGCTCATTTTATCGTAAGAAAGGGATTCTGAATAGGGAACTAACCTGTCATTTTTTTAGTTGCCAAAATTTCCCAAACCGTTCACACAAGGAGATAAGCAAGAATAACTCTTTTTGCCTCAGGATACCCAGTACTACTTTGTGGCTTTCATCTTCCCCTAGTCCTTATTAGGATTATTTAATTTGTTTATTAGTGATAGAATTCTGATATGCTAAGGGCTATACTAACTGGAACTTAGCTACAAAAACAAAGAAATATTTCTATAAAATCTTGAGAAAACCTCTAGGTATGGTTTACTGACCAGAAAACCCTAGTATATTCTCCATAGCAACATTATAATTTGTGTTAAAAAACACAATTAATCACATGAATGATGGATTTATTATAAATGCAGAGATGCATGATTGAAATACAAATATGGCATCGTTTGTAATACTGACAAACATAATGCATCCTACTACAAAATGCAATGGATGACGAATGCCTATATGCAATGCAATAATGCAGTGGATGCATGTGTGAATGCAAAATGAAAATGCAAAATGCAAATGCAAATGTTTTTGGGTTTTATGCTTTACCAATTTTTTTGGATTTTATAATTTTTATAAGTTTTTTTTTTTTTAGCCTCATATCTGACCAAATAATGAGTACATGCCTTTGGAGCCTTTAGGAGTGACCAAACAGTGACGAAATGCTATTAGAGCCTTTATATTGACCAAGCATTTTTTCAATAAAATCCTTGGATATTTTTAGGATGACCGAACGGTTTTAAGCAAACCCTCGAATCCTTTTGGGTTTGACCAAAGGGATTATGAGCATATTTGGGACTTTTTGGAATGACCAAGTGATATTTAAGAATCCTTGGAGCTCTTGGGGTTGAAAAAAGGGCTTATAAAGGCCTTTGGAGATTTTTAGGATGACCGAGCGGTTTTATGCAAACCCTTGGGGTCTTTGGGTTGACCAAGCAATTTCTCAGAAACCCTTGGTTCCTTTTGGGATGACCGAGTGGTTATAATTAAACCCTAGAAGTCTTTTAATAACATGACCAAGTGGTTTTAACAACCCTTGGAGCCTTTTGGGATGACCAAGTGGTTATAAGCAAACCCTTAGAGCCTTTTGCTATGCTCTCAAGCATAAAATGCCTTAATATGGATGATGTTGAGAGGTTCAAGCTCTTCAAAACCTCCTGGTGATGTTAGGCGATAGGTACCCAGACCAATATTTTTAGATATGATATAGGGTCTTAGCCCATTAGCCATGAATTTATCTTGCATACCTGGTGGAAAATTAGAGTTTTGTTGGTTCTCTCTTTCAAGACAAGATCCCCAAATTCAAAGTCTCTCTGGTGGAATTTGATATTATAAGCTCATATTAGTCACTCTTGATAAAAACAGATATGCTCTAGGGCAATCACGTGACGTTCATAAAGTAGCATCAGTTGATCCAGTCGAGCTTGCCACATGATGTCATCATCGATGAACTATTTCAATGCGACACTGGCCTCAGTGCCATATACTAGTGAGAATGACATTGCCCCAATGGACATTCGAATACTAGTCCTATAAGCCCATAATGCAAGAAGCAGCTGGATATATAGATAGTATGGATTTGTAAAAATGTGTTTGATTCTATATTTAAATGTCAAAGATCTTAGTTTTTTTCTTGAATGATTTTCCACTATCCAATATTATTTTGGATGGAATCCCAAAACAACTTTGATATGCTCTAGTATAAACTCTGCTATATGAGATCCAGTTATCATTGTTAAGGGTATTTCTTCCACCCACTTTGTGAAATACTCAGTAGCCATGATTATAAATGTATGTCGACCTAATGATGGAGGAGATATCTTGCCTATAAGATCTAGTCCCCATTGAGAAAATGGCCAAGCCGCTTGGATGGGCTATAAGGCCTACGATGGCAAGTACATAAGATTAGCATGATGCTGATATTTGACACATTTCTTGACATACACATTGCACTCCTTCTCCATAGTGGGCCAATAGTAGCCCATTCAAAGGATGCGCTTGACGATGGCCATGCCACTGAAATTTCCATCACACATACCATCATGAGCTTGAGAAATCACGCATGATGCCTCTTGGGGCTCTAAGAAACAAAGGAGAACTCCATCATAGCCTCGTCGATATAAGATGTGTCCTATTAAGATATATTTAGCCACTTTCTATTTAAATATGCATTTTGTGGCATGCGGTAATCCCTCTAGGATTACACCAAGCTTTAGGAAGTCATGGATTTGTGACATCCAATTTTGATAAGCCTCAGCTTTGATTACCAAGATGACTTGCTCCCCCTATGTATTCACTTTTACAAATGCAGACTGGGAAATAACCTTATGGTGAATGGTGGTACCACTCCCCATCGGGCTCTAAGAGGTTAATGACCCCCAGGGTGCCTTCTTTAGAAAGTCTTCAGCTCTATAGAACCATTCAACTTTTTATTCTATGCTATTCATGTTGATTGACATTTTATTATCAAAGGCTTCTCGCTCCATTGCAGGATGCAAGAGTGTTTTAACATGAATGGTAGTGAAATCAATAGATGGATTCTAAGGTATTAAGGATCCCAAATATTCCATGGTTTCTATGAACCTATTTGATGATAGAGGGATTGCCTCGATGTCGTACCATTTCAATTTAGCTAGATATATAGCAACAAGATCCTTGTAAGATTTCAATACGAGACATCGACACTGAAAGAGCCCCTTAACTTGATTTACTATGAGCAATGAGTCACTAAAGATGTTTAATATTTTAATATTCATGGTGACGGCTATGTGGAGGCTTGAAAGTAGGGCTTCATACTCAGTGTTGTTGTGGGTGCATGAAAAGTCCATTTTAAATGAAAAGGGCATAGGAGTTCCTTATGGCATGAAAAACACTATTCTTGCACCACCCCCTTGCTCGCACTTCGAACCGTGAAGAACATAGTTATATCAACATTGTTCTCTAGTTCTTTATGTTCAAGAGCTTTAGATACGATGAAGACTGCATCGTCTAGAAGCTCTATGGTTAGAGGCCTTTTGTTTGATAGTGGTGCCTTAGCTAATTGATCAACTATGACTTATCCCTTAATGTACTTCTGGCTTATGAATTTTAGATCAAATTCTATCAATAACATGATCCACTTCATAGTACGCATATTATGATATGTCTTACTCATCATGTACTGCAAAGGATTTTGTTTGGATATAACATATGTCGTATGACTTAACATATAGTGTTGCAATTTATTTGTGGCAAACACTACTGCTAAACATATTTTTTCCACATATGCATACCTGAGCTCATAGCTCACCAAGGTTTGACTAATATAATTATGGCATGTTATTTGCATTGCATATTCTTTAGGGCTAACATGGTTCCCAGTGCAAAGTCAATTTTTGATATATAATAGAAAAGGCTCCTCTAGCCTTGGTGGAGCTAGCACTAGTGATGTCGTCAGGTATTGCTTTATTTTAGCGAAGGCTACTTGATAGTCATCATCCCATTTTAATGGGACTCCCTTATGTAGTAGTCGATTCATGGATTGACATTTATCTGATAACTGAGTGATGAATCACTTTATCGATGCTACTTTGCCCTGAAGGCTTCTTAACTCTTTAATATTGGTGGGAGTACACATTTCTAAGATAACCTTGACTTTCTCTGGGTCAAATTCGATGCCTCATTTGGAAACAATGAATCCTAGTAGTTTTCTAGAAGTTACATCAAATACACACTTCTTAGGATTAAACCTAACATTGTGCTCTATTAGATGTTCGAAGACCTTCCTTAAGACCTCTGCATGCTCTTATTGTAGCAATGACTTGGACAAAAAGTCATCTATATAATATTCTAGAATTTTATGCATGTAGTCATGAAAAATGTATGTCATGGCCCATTGATATGTGGCACCAACATTTTTGAGGCCAAACGACATAACTTTATATCAAAACATTCCCCATGGCATTATAAACGCAGTTTTATGCTAGTCTTCAGGTTTAATCTGAATTTAATTATAATAAAAAAAACCATCCATTAAGGAGAGCATTTCATGATCTACAGTTACATCCATGAGAGCATCAATATTGGGCAATGAAAATGAATATTTGGGTGTTGCCTTATTTAAGTCTCTAAAACCTGTACAAATACGGATTCTTCCATCGGATTTTCCTACAGGTACCATATTGGATACCCATTCTGGATAGTCTATGGAGATCAAAAATTCTACATCCAATAGCTTTTATAGCTCATATTTCACCATCAAAGCTACTGTTGGATGCATTTTCATAAGCTTTTGCTTGACCGACTTCTTCATCAAATCTAGTGAAAGGTTATGCGTAACCAATTTCATGTCTAGACCTGGCATATCTTTATACGTCCAAGCAAACAGATTTGGTCTCTCTTTAAGTAGAGGGATGAGAGTGGCCCACTCATCTAGAGTGAGACTCTTCAAATTTAACCTTATTTGAATTGGTAGTATCGTTACTGATATCCACCTCAAAGGTTTCCTCTACTAACATATGCGATCCCTCCTCAAGCTGATGAGGCATAGGGATCAAATGGATGTCATCATCTAGGTTGATAGGTTCCATTTTGGAAGTATTTTTTCATGATAGATATTATATAAATAGCCTATCACAAAATGAAATGGTTGTAACATTTCTTCATTAGGGAAGAAATCCTCAGGCTCAATGGGTGAGTCAGCGCGATCTCAAGTATGAGAGCTATATCGATGATATTGGGTGGCCAAATTAATGGAGACCATATTGATGGAATGGAATTGATCTCCAGGACCACATGGACCAACATCTATATCATCGATATAGCTCTCATACTTGAGATCTGGCTCTAATGGAACTGGCACAAATGGGTCCTCTCTATGAGGACTATGAACTATTGGATCCTCTTTGTGTACTAGTTGCAATATGGTATCGTTCGGTTTATGGATCTCCATACAGGTAGGTGGATGGGGAAACAATATGTGATAAATCACATTAAATTTTGATGGTATTCCCCTAAGATGAGGGTCAAGATTGATTTCTCTTTGTAGGTCCTCAGTTGTATACGGTGCATGGTGGTGATATATGTAAGGAGGTGCTAATTAGGCTCTCTCTATTTCATCATCTTCATCACTATCATAGTACAATACTTTATTTGCTCCTATAGGTGGGGGATGCTGTTGTATGTGTGATCCCATGAATATCACTTCCTGGTCGTTGTCACCCATGTCCAAAAAATTGGATAATTAATTCGTATGTATGACGCTGCCAAGAAAACTAGATCTACTTCTTCCTCCAAGTAATCAATGTTGGGAAGCATCTCCTCGGTAACATGTACCAACTCTATAGGCAGTAGGTCATGTGCATACAAAGGCCTTAAATAGCCTCCCTAGCTTCCTCATCAGATTTATCATCGTTTGAGGATTCACTTTCGGCATCATAACTTGGTCCACTTATCTCAGAGGTGGACTCATATTCATCATTGTTGTAGAGATATCCTAACTTGATATCACCTAAAACTATGGGATTGTACCCCTGCACACCTGTGCCATTAGTTGCATTACAAATTTGATGACCTAGGTTGCCTCTAGGATTCTACTCTGTATCAGTCTGCTCTAGGAGCCCTTCATGATGCTCTTCAAGTGGATCAGAAGTGATGATAGATACCATCAAGTGAGTCCTCCAAAAGCTAGAAATATTAGGATGATATGGGTTGAATTCCACATCATTCCCCAGACTAAGGTACAAGTGATCTAAGGATGTTGCGAGCAAATCATCTTGTCTTTGTATCTATAACCCTAGACCAAACCTATCAGTTTCTAGCTGATAACGTGGCTCGAATGGAGTTCTAAACCCTTGTTCAAATAGACCAAGTCCTTACCCATGCTAGTGATACAACTCAAAAATTTGCATGGAGTACTTTCGGTTGGATAAATAATGAAAATTTACTATGAAAGATTCGTCACTATCTTCATCCATGGGCTTTTACATTGGAAACTGATCCAACCTAGTGTAGATAAAATTAGTCTGATTAGGTGGCTCTCCCAACGGTACCATAGATCCACCTAGATAACAATGAGTAGACAGTCAACCCATATCTTACACATTCTTTAGAATCAGTCCAAAGGTTACATTCTACACAATGTACTCACCTAATCCTATGTTTTTGAGATGTACCATCACCCACAATGTAGATGACCCTACTGACGATGCAGACGAGGTAGGTTGAGGTACCTCCTCAGCTATGTCTTGGTATTCCTCCACTTCCATGGGGATGGGAGCCTCCTTAGCAACTGGTTCAAGCATTTGTTTCTTCTCTTTTTCATCCATCTTTACATTTAACTTCCTGTCATCCTGAAGCCTCACTGACGTAGTCGATTTCAACAAAGTAGCAGTAGTGCACTTAGATCTGTGTGACACAAATATCACTGGTTGAGCACATACTGTTGGTTTACCTCCTATATTTTTAATAGGTGACATAGGTCAGATGTCCAGGTGCTTTTATGGGAGTATGAAACCCCCCAGAAAATCCTCTAGGTTCACAAACTTGAAAGGTTCTTCATCTAACAACACTATGTGAACCCGTCCCTCATGCAGATATTTTACACATTGATGTAATATAGAGGGAACACAATGCATTTCATGAATCCAAGGCCTCCTGAGTAGGATGTTGTATTGCATGGCCCCCTTGATTACATGACACATCATAGAGATGGTCTTTAGGCCTACCTACATAGGCAGGATAATTGTGCCAACCGTCGAGCATAGCGCATTTTTAAACGCTCTCAACATGAAGGTGGTGGGCACAATGTGTGATTTTTGTAGCTTTAGATGATTTAATTCCTTGATCATTATTATATTGATCGAAAAACTAGTGTCGATCAAGACCCTATTGAATGGTATGTGATTGATGCACACGATGATATGCAATGGTGGGTTAGCCATATCTATGGGAACCATCTTAATTTCATGATCATAAAATTGGATCATGGGCTCCTGACACTATTGTACATGTCCCACAAAATAAGTAAATGCTTGCACATCCTGAGATTGTACTTTGATGGACCTTAGAATATCCATAAGAGTCTCCCTATTCCTAGGGGACTACTGTATTAGTTCATATATAGATAGCTTCATAGGAGCTATCTATAGGTTTTGGACTAGCCTGTTCCGTATGGTCACCATCGGTCTCATTAGTGGGCTTGGCATATTCTGTGTTGGCCGTTGATTCAACATGGCTTGTATTTTTATGGAAGCACATGGTTGATTCGGTTGCTCATATCTCCATGTCTTGTAACAACATTCACCATGCCTACAAACCCTTGGGTAGGTGGTTCAACGTGTAATTGTTTGACCTGGCCAACATTTTTATGCGATGCCTCATGGTTTGGTAATGGATTTTTGTAAATCCCCATGTTCTGGTTGTCAGGTTCCTGTGGATTACTTGGTATTACAAGATCACCCTTTTTAATCATATTTTGCACAATATGCTTGAAGGACCAACATACCTCAATGTCATGGCCCTTTGCGCAATCAAAGATGTAAAATAAGTCATCTTTATACCCCTTCGACTTGGGTTGGTTCGGATCGACTAACTTAACTTTGGGCAGTCTGATCACCTTACCCTCACATAACTAGTGGAATATTGACGTCAATGATTCTGTTAGAGGTGTGAATTGGCAAGGCGATCGTTGTTATTTTTTTTTCCCTTGTAGTTATTATTGCACTTTTCGTACTACGTAAGAGGAGGTTGGGCTTGATAATTCTATTTTTGCTGCCCTTTATCCTCTCTCTAGAGGTTTAGCACTACCTGGTTGACATGGTCCTGCTTGCCCTTTTACTTTATGGATCTCTTCTTAGGCCCCTCTTTCCTATTCTTAAGCTTCAAATTGCCTTCCTACAAATTGATATCTTCAATTACATTGGATTGCACCAATGCCTCATCGAATGTTGAATAATGCTGCAACTACAACAATAGTGAGATGTGCTTGGCACAAATATTGATAAACATTCAAGTTAATTTTGTAGTGGGAATAGGGAATGGTAGATTTTCCATCAATCTTCTCCACATATTTTTGTATTATTCAACTGGCTCATCATCGCACTGACGTAGCATAGCCAAATCAGAAAGGTTAGCCTTTTTATTGACACCAAAAGAAAAGTGTCAGCAAGTTGCTCAAAAATGGTAATGATGTGCCTCTTTTGCTTATTGAACCACTCTCGGGCTGGGCCTGGGAGGATCATGACAAATGTGTGCAACATCAAGGTATTATTGCTAGCAATTTAGAAATAGGAATCCAAAAATCCTGTGATATGCTCCTGTGCATCTTTGTCACCTTTAAATTTGTCTAACCTGGGCATAACAAAATGCTCAGGGTATGCTGGAGCAGGTATCAAGAGGTCCAAAGGCTCATTATGAATATTTCTTAATTTTTACTTTTGAAGTGCCACATATTGCCTCTCAATCACTTTTACCTTCTTAGCTAGGGCTTTATAAGCCTTTGAGGATAATAAGTCATCCTCCATAAGCTGACGCGAGGCTGGTCTCAAAGGTACATTCTTCCTCTATTGAGGTGGAGGTTGTTGCTCTTCCTTCTCCTCAACTTGGAATTATTTAGGATACTCTTGATTACTTATCTCTCCCTCTTCTTCATCATATTTTTGTTGCCTCTCGTGTTTGAACGGTGTTGGCCGTTCTCTTTGTTAGGAACTAATATGAGTATGAGCGTCCCTATGCTCCTGCTGCACATCATCTTATGAAAAAGCCTTTCTATGTATGCGCTCTTTTTATCTATGTGAGTATATAGACCAGACTTGGCTAGCCTATCCTCCTACTTTACATGCTCCTTTTGGGTAAGGATGCATTCCTCATGCATGTTCTACTCATATAGTCTTTGTTTGATGAGCCTCTATGCCTAAATATTCTCATCTTCAATGCACTATCTTTCTAGGCAAGCATCCTCCAATTGATCTTGGAGGAGCTATCGTCACTGCTCAAATACCAATTTATTTAATCTATCAAGGTCATTGGTCATTATAGGCCTATGGTATGCATGCTCTATGTGAGCGACCTTATGGGTTTTTTACCCATATGACTGATTTTTGATGCTTTTGCCTTTGTTCGTAAAGATGAAATTGGCATCCTACTAAGATTTGTGCTCTATGCAACCATGCATGGATGGTGTATGTGTCACATGAGGGTGCTTATAAGCCTCTACATGCTCTCTAGTAGTCCTAATAGAACCCCCAATATGCTCACTCAGAGCATGAGTGGGTCGAGCCAAAGACCTATATCCTAGCTACTCTAGAATGCTACCTAAGCCGTCCAACTATCTGGATCTCCACTGCTCATGTGGTGGTGTGCCATTGGATCCCACCTTAGCTATATCAATAGTGATATTTGAAGGCTCACTATGTATGGGAGTTTGCACAGGCCTATGCTCAGTAGTGGCCCTATATGAATGCCCCTGAATGGGTGGGTCTTGATCATGTTTGTACTTCAAAGGTGGAGCCATGAATCCTCCTACAGACCTATGATGTAGGGGTACCAACTTAGATCCCTGTATAATATACTCTTCAAATGATCCTATAGATGCACCTGTAATGTGATCCTGGTAATGGCTTTTAAGTGGATCACCCTCATGATGAGAGACTCCATAGTCTATTCTATGTCTAGAGGAATACATAGAAGCTCCTCTAATGGGGGTACACTCAATAGGTTCCCCTCTTTTTGAATTATCTCCTCTAATGTTCATCGAACAACATTTGGGAAGTGCATGTAGGTGAGGATTCGACACATGTTGATGTGAATATATTGGGGCTTGGTCATGGGAATCAGGCTTATGCCTTTGTCGACCACCCCGTGTCTCCACCATGGTGCACCTAGTGTCTATATTTATTCTTTATTAAGCAAACAAGGTATACAATGGTGTTTATATTGTATTAATATTTAAAAGTGAGCCTTAAACTGTTTGATGTGTTTCAATGATTTTTTGTGTCAGTAAAGAAATCCTTATTGTTTTTTGAAAAGCGTTGAATGATATTCTCAGTTTAACTTGGCTTTCACCTGTATGCTCATAGCTCGATAACTTGGATGTGACTTCCAGGCCACGTAAATCCCCCGTGTGTAGTGATGAAAGTACACACCCAAAAAAGGAGCATAGGTCCTGCCAGATCCTCACCCAATCTCACCTAGTCAGTGTTATACCCTCCAAAGAGAAGTACATGCAAATTTTTTGGGCTACGGATGGTTCTTGGATCCGATATTGGTCTAGTATCCAAGGGTACGTAGGATTTGGGCCAATGGATGGAAATCACCTCCACCATCGTTGAAACCTACTAGTGGTTGGATGTCAAGACTAACTCACTAGCATTTAAGTAAAATGTGGTGTGTGTGGTTCATTTTAATTTGCATAAAATAAAAATGTTAATACAACACAATTATTGTTTCCAACATGTAATGTAAAAAGAAATGTTTTATATTCAGAGATGCATGTTATACTCTACATGATTTTTTGATAATGTAAAATAATATGCAAATGGCCACTAATTGGGCCTCAAAAATACAAACCCACACACAATTCTAATATAGCACACTGGATTCTAGGGAAAACTGCAATAAGATGTCCGCTATTCATAGCAGTGCCTATCAAAAACTAAGAAAGCAATAATCCTAAGGACTTAGTTCCTTTTAACCTTCTTTTTCTGATTATCCTACTGAATTTCCATTTTTAAAAATTCTAGAAAAACATAGGCAGAGAGAAAAATGACAGAGGGTGAAAATGGGGCCTACCTCAGGTCCTCATCTAATCTGTACTCTATTTTCTATTATCTAATTTGCCAGCTATAAACCGTAGGTCTGGTCTATGGTCTACATTGTAAACCACATGTTGAACCTATGGTTCAATTGTTGGCTCGTAGCTGATAGTTGTGGTCTATACCTAAAATTCTAAAAATCCAAGAAATAGCAGTTAGATCACTTATTTTGTGGAGTTTCATCGTGATCGCCTTCTGACCTATCCCAAAAAGTGTACAACTAGCTATTGCATTAATGGAAATCAACATAAAAGCATGACAAGATAACAAGATTGCATGAATCAAAGAAAATATGTGTTTTTTTATTGATATAGCCATTGCAATATTTCTCCTCTTAGGGTCACCCAAAATGTTGATACAATCAATACAATTGCCAAAGCCCCCAATGGGGTAGACACACTATTAATGCTTTTTAAAATAGTCACAAAATTCTCTAGGGTGGAGTTAACCCTCTTCTTCGTGTTGAGGAAGGAAATTGGTTATTGAATCTCCTTTGAACCTATTTCCTGCGATCAAGAAACAACACAAGAAAGTTATACAAATAGGCAACCTCTCGTGATGAGGCCCTTTGAAGGATTAAAACATGAAAAAGCCATGAAAATAATATAATCAAGAAAGCATGTAAAATATATCTAAACTATGCCAAATTGATAAAGATTCATGTAAATATGTAAAAGACTATTGCAACTAAGTATTGAATGGTCTAATTAAATGGAATTAAGCATGAAAACATGAAAAGAAACCATTATTGCCTATACTACACTAATTTAATAATTTTTTTTAAAATACTAAATCTACGGGTTAGAAATCTCTAAAACCCTATTTTAATCATGCAAATGATTAATCTAATCTAATTAAGTAATCTGAAACAAGAATGGTAAGGAGATTGTATACCTGTGGAAAATCGTATCTCTAATGAGCGGTCTGCACTGTAAACTGTTGCTGAAAGTTGCAGTGAGCAACCAAGTAGGTTTGCCCTCCAATTTCAAGGATAATAGGCTTGATCCTCCTTGTCAAATTGATGATCAAGGGTCACCTCAGTGTCCTTTGACAAGGTTTGGTGGTTGAATTGTTGAATAAGGCATCTATTTACCCGAATTAGCATTTCTTGGTTCTCCTAGGTCCTTAGGGCATCCATGGTAAATTGATCTTTTATGGATAGCAAAGTGGCCTTCTCACATGCATGAACTCAATATGCAATTTGATAGGGTGTTGCTACTCACTTAATCAATTTACTCTCTCTATATTTTGATAGTGCTTCGTTATCAAAAATCTCTATATGCTTTATATGTTTTACCCTATTTTGGAAGGGGTACTTATAGGATGTCCTGGGGATAAGGGTGACTTCATGGAGAAGCCAAGATCAAGAAGGGGTGGTTAGGACAGTTGGATTGGAAGCTTCCATCCTTTAACCATATTCTTCTAGAAAAAAGGGTCATTCAAACCAATTTGGCTCGAATGAAGACCAACTGAACTTTAGTTAAGACCATAGGTTATAGCTGCGGTCCAAAATGTAAACCATAGGTCTTAGCTGTAGTTCAATTTGTATACTACAGGTCTCAGCTACAGTTTAGACTAAATAGGCCAAAGAGCCCAAATTGAGTGGTTAGAACCATTGCTCTATCTTAGAGTTTGTCCAAGATCTTTCATATGGTCTTGTAGCATGTCCATATGATTAGTCGCCATTGAAATAACATGTTTTAGGTGTCTACACATATCGTCCACATCACATCACATTTACACAAAATTCTTCATCCGTTAGGGCAAACACATACAAATCATATCACATTTTACACCAACCCCCTTTGCACCATTGGGGAAAAAATGGTATCACATAATTCATCATTTGCACAAATTTTTCAATTGGCTCATACGTTCATCTACAATTTATTCACCAATTGAGGGGGTAAGCTATGCAAATTCCAAATTTTTTTATTCTTTCATCTTCAACATTATTTCTCAAAAATCCAATGAGAGAGAGAAGTTGCTTTCGCACCCAAAGCCCAACCAGGTGTCTTGTATTTTTGCACCATATTGTGTTTCATACAACATGGTATAAAAAGGGGCATCTATAGACACCAAATCCTAGCCAATTTTCCTTTAGCTTGGTCATTCTACTACCTAATAGTCCACCACATTCCTTTCTTGCCATTCAATAGGCCATTCCATGCCTTTCCCGCTGTCTAATGACCTACTTTACTCATTTCTCACCATTTTTTGACCCCTATTTGAATTATTTATATTTATTTTATATTTTTTATATTTAAATATAATATTTTATATTATATTTTAATATATTTATTGTAAGTATATATTTATAAACCAAATTAACCTCAATCGTCTAATCCGATCTAATCTTAGTTGTTCATCTTCCTTAATCCGTGTCACACCTAAAGTTTAATATCAGCCTTTGGATCCAATTTAATATTAGCCACATGATTAAAAGTGTTAAGATAAAACTCTAAGAAAACCCTAGGCTTGATAATAAATAGGAGCATTCTCAATGCTCAACCCCTGAACCCTTGGCATTCTGAAGCTTTAGCTATTCGAACTTATGAGATCTAACCTTGCCTAGAGCTAGTTTCTTGTGAGTAGATTGTGCCCTAGCCTAGCCTTCCCCAAAAATCATATTTTTCCCTAGGATTTCTTCATTCTTTTCATCTTCACAACTCATTCCCGTCATCATCATCATATTCCATTTACCAAATTCTTCACAACCCCCTAATCTGCTTTTGTAGATCTAACCCTAATCTATAGATGATCCTGGGTATCTAGTGCATCCCACAAGCACAATAGTGCACCTATTGCATTATGTACGTGTAGCACAGAGCCTACCATCCCCATAGCCATAGACCAAAACCTATAGTGTAAGATCATCAGGTGCCATCGGGGAACCCTACCATCAATCTACAATGGAGCAATGGAATAACATCAACAGTAAAGTAAGTATTTTATGCATTTTTTATTTGATGTTATTTGGATTATGCATGTTTTGTTTACTTAGATCTAGGGTTTTTAGTTTACATTTCTAAGGGTTCACATTGTGGAACCCTCATTTTGTTTGCTAATGGCTCTATATTTTTTGTATGTGTAGGATCAGGTAGCATCAACCAAGGATTGTTGAGTAGTTGTTGAAGCTAGAGTGGTCCGATTACGAATAACAAGAATCCCACTCATCCTGTTGGAAGCAAGATACACTGGAGACACTACTTGCTTTGTAGCTAGGGTTTCAGAGAACCCTATCACCATTATTTATTGTATCAAAATAAGTTCTTATGAACAAACAGATTGTAACAAAGGAGTTTCTTAGCTCCCTGCCCATTTATTGAATAAAATCATCTTTTATGTAGTCTCTTATTCATTGGAAATATTTTTACTTTCATATTTGTTTTAGTGTCATATTTTTGCTTCACACTTATAATTCATTTTATTTCTTGTATAGCAGACTCTCCATTTACTTGGTAGTAAATTGGATCACCCTAATTTGTCTAAACATCTCTATGATTCGATGGATCCTATTCTTAATTTTAAATGACATTTCATTTTTTATTTTGGATAAATAGTCTGCATAGTTTGTTATTTTTACAACTAAAGGGGGATGTACTGATGGGGCAGTTTTATTCGCAAACTCTTCTTTCAATATATCAATCAAGGCTTGCATCTTTGCATTTTCCTTGTCACTGGTTTCCAACTAACTTCTCAATTTTTTATTCAATTGATGCATAAGGTCTAAAGTCTGTGCAGTCATAGGTTTGTTCATTCTGCCCATGTCAGCTTCTTTCCCCCGCATGGAAACATTTCTCATTTGATCATCAATAGTGATAACCTTTGGTTCTTATGGAGCATGTATGGATATTTTTGCTATAGATGACTTGGGCTTGTCTTTTTCCACCCTTGCAACAAAACTTTCTGCCATGCCACCCATCCCTACTACTACCTGTAGTTCTCTTTCATTAGCGATACTGAAGACTTTTTCTTCTTCAACCCTTTTTAATGTAACCTTTGTCGAGGTCAGAGCCAGTTTAGGCCATTTTGCCTTGGGTAGATACAACCTCTTGCTTTTCTACTCTATGATCTCTCAATATTTTTCCAAGACCACTGGCTTTCATTTGTGTTACTAATGGAATTGGTATTTCTTGATCATTAATATTCATCAAGGTGGGAATAGCCTAAGGGAATAACTTCTTTACATTGGTAATGACCAATAGTTGATCAGGAACATGGACCATAGCTTATTTTTTTGGAATTGCCAATTCTTGGGATGGTCTTGTAACAATCTCTTTTCCTTTCTCTATATGAAGCCTTGCAAGAGTTTCTTGTGAAGTACTGGGTGCCACTTCTATACTGATTTGGTGGCTCTCCAAGACTTGAATTTGGCATTCCACTACGTCTAATGTATTCATTGTAACTTCTATCTATTCAATACCTTGTTCTTCTATAATTTCTAGTATAGAATATTATCGGATTAATTGATTAGGAGGGGAGAAGATTGGGGCTGCTGATTCCACAGTAATCCTCCTTATTGCATTCAGCTCCGTGGGGTATTCATATGGTGGATGTATTTAAGAATTTCCCCTTTGATTGAATGGGAAAGCATTCCATACCTTTTGCAAATTTTCTCCCTTTTCCATTGCCTCCAACAACGCTTCTTCATATTGGTCTTTTCTATGCTCGACCTAGGCATATTCGTGTTTCATCATATTCCTGTATTTTTTCAAAGGATCATATGGTCTCCAAGTCACCTCTTCAAATTTTGGGCTTTATAAATCATACATAACTTTATACATGTCTAGATATCCTATGAATATGTAATATTCAAATTTACAGGGCACGTTGAACCAGGGGACCCGACCATGCTTCTTAGCTTGTCTCATCTTGGCTTCTTCTGTTAACTATCTCACTATTTCTAATGCAACCAAGGAGAATGGATAGTATATAGGCAACACTTTAAGGGGAATTTTGACCCCATATATCCTAATGTACGTGAAAACATTTGAGAAGAAATAATCTCCTATTTCCTTTTGTTTGATAATTTTTTTTATCCCAGGGTCTAATCTCTTAGACATGATGCCTATTAAAATCTAGTGAATTTTAACCATGAAGTTGTTGTAAAAATGGCCCAAATGAGTATCTACCTTGTGTATCCTTCAAAAAATATTTTGAACAAATGGACTCTCAACAACCTTCAATATATTTTTACTATATTCTCCCATTTATTTGGACAATAGATGAATGAGAATCGAGTAGATGGAGAAATGAGGCATTTGTTTCTTTTGCTTCAAAATTTCCCTCTTTAATTTTGTTAACTACCCATGCATTTGTTTGATTAAATAGTCTTCCCAGGCAGATATGGGGGGTTTGCACTTTTATTAATATATTCTACTAAGTATAGTACATCCATCCAAACCACATCGAGTCTTTAGACTCCTAGGATGATACTAATCATATCATAGAAATCCTTGATCCAGGATTTAAATGTAGTTTTTATAATAAGAAATTCATAGTGAACATCTTCATGTGCCTTAAAAATCATTTTAAATGACTCTAATTTAGTAAATATACTAGAATTTATCTAAATTACCTAGCGTATTAGCGGTGTGTTTGAAGGCATAAGATTGAATACTTCCCTGACATGCCTTGGTGCAATAATGAACACTGAACGATCCTTGTTATCCCTAAAAGTTTTGGTGTTCTTATCATATGCCACCGCCAACCATTCTATGAGGTCCACAAAGTAGTATACTCTAGGACATATTAATTTCTTAACATTGTTCATCCATCTATTACTTCTGGGGGGTCTCTTGTTTTGTAATCTTCTTGCCTTTGTGAAACAAGTCTGCCAACAATGAAGGGTAGCACTGTAAATTCTCTTTGATGGACTCGAAGCTCCGAATACAAGTGTTCTTGATTTCATACTATTGAGCTTGCATGAGCTTCTTGTCTTTCATAGACTGTTTGGAGAAATCATACATCCCCATCATGGTAGTAGCTGTCTTAGAGAGTTTAGCATACGGGGTCTAATATGTGATGAGTTTTACCACCTCCAAGGTGTCCTCTGGTGCAATAGCATCTCCCCAAGTGGTCATTTTTCTTATAGATGGTAGCTCAAATCGTAGTATCACACTTTCTTTGAGTTCTCACTCATTTATGACAACTCTCCAACTCTTTGTTTGGCTACAATAGCTTCATATTCGAAGATAACCAGGGTGGTAATGCGTTCAAGAGTGGGGGTTTAAGTAGCTTATGAAGGAGTGGCTTCATAGTCTTCGTACACTACATTATTAATGCAATGTCACAAAATACCCTTTGAAATTGGCCAATGGATACTTGCCAATGTGTTTCTAAAATCAGGCAGTTATGACCTACGATCTTCCTTGGTTTGTACTCCCATGGAGGTCTTTGGTTTGTGTACCTGTAATCATTTACAATGTTGCTATTGGTCACTGAGCTGCTTTCTCCCCTGATGTAGCATTATGAATAATGTTTTTCACAAGAATTTTTATGAGGCATTCTGCCACCTTGGAATTTTATAGGAGCTAATTTTTTAAAGAAGATATACCGTTAAAGTGGTCATTGTTCTAGGGATCAGTCACTAGATCCATTCATTGAAGCGTGTGCCCATAAAAATTTACTAATATGCACATTTGGTTAGTATTTAAGGGACAATATATCAACTTCGGATTGATTTATCCTAAGATTTATTATTATAATGAATCAAAAGCTAAATAGGGCTTGAGGTACTTAGTTGTAATACTCACCCTTAAGCATAGCATAACATACTTACCGTTAGATATTTGTAGGTTCCAATTGCTACTATTGATTTTTATGACCCTGCGTAATTATTAGCCATACGACATAATATGCATACTAAGGTTAGTCATATGTTCTAAGTGAAAAATTATGATTTACAATAAATTGATCACTAATTTAGGCTCAAACATAAAACTTTGACTTGAATTTTCCCATGTATTAATCATATATATAATCTTAATTTATTAATGCTAACATGGTGATGATAATAACCCTTAATTAATAATTATTTATACCCTATTCACATTAAAATATTTGTCATTCAATCAAAATTTTTATCGTGCACGTTTGTCTGATTCTCCAGGTACATGCCAAGTTTAACCAAGAGAAGGGGGTCATTAACAACATATTTAGACCCTCCTTTAATCTTAATTAGGTGTAGAGTTTGGTTGTATTTACCTTAATTAATTATTTGACTACAATAAAAATAAACCATATACCTTAACCTTTGGATGCTTCGGCTATGCGATGTCATCAGATCTGAGCAGGGTCAAGCATCATTGTTAGATCAGATAGAGGTGTACGCCCATTTATCCCACTTCATTATCCTTTGATAACCTCAATTTAAGTGGTATTTTTGGATCACAACAAAGATAAGCATGACCATTTGATATAGCAGAATTAAGCACTACCATTGGATGTCTTTTACCTTTGATTAAAGCACTACCGTTAGATCTATTTTAGATCAAGTGCAGCCATTAGATTCTGATGAAGCTATATACTTTATACCTTTGAAGTATGACTTATAAATGTTTGGTAACCTTGACAAAATGCTACCATTGGATTTGAACAGGGATAGAGCACAAACATCAGATTAGCCCATGATGTGTACTTTATATCACTTAATACATCTTGATTAAAGTGCAACCATAATATTTTAGCTAATTAAATGCACCATCAATGCCATTTTGCTTTTGATTGATCCATAAATAGTGCTACCATCGAATCTAGGTAGGATCAAGCATAGTCATTGGATCAATCAGTGATGTACGCTTTTATATCCTCCACCCTTGACTTGTCAATATCTAAAAAATCTATGGAAACGTTGTCATAAGATCGACCTTGGAGCATGCACTATTGTTGGATCTTACCAAGGTGCTAGCTTCTTAATTGTTCGAAGGGTGTTTCTATTTTTTGGTTTTCTTTCTGCAAGCATGGTCGTCGGATTATCTCGGAATGAGCGTAGCCATTGATTTCCTTAGATCTGTGTAGAGTTTAAACCATGAGTCCATTTAAGACTTTTGCTTAACCTGGATTACCTGTGGTGAGCATGCACTCATTGGATCAGGGTGGAGTAAGCACAACCATTAGATATTTTGAAGTAGCTTGTGCCTTAGTACGAGCATGTGACCAAAGTTGATTTCTTTGGGTAGCGTGCATTTGTCGAATTGATTCGTGCAACCATAGATTTTTCTTGACCTACAAAACTAATAAACATAAGGTGCACATGTTTTTAATATTTATTAATCTGTGATTAATGAAAGGAGAAATATTATCCACACATTAAGACCCTTGTGTTGGAAATATGAGCAAGTTTTGTTGTCATTGATGTCAATAGTTTGTTGTTTCAGTTTAGTCATCATTAAGGTCATCAAGAGATTTTTCCAAAAGTTAAGGAAATATTTAAAGGAATAGGATATAATATTTATTTTTAATATCATATCCCTAAAGTGACCTAAAAGGTTGAAGTCCCAAGGAAGGAGAAGTGGGTTTAAAAGGAAATCCCAAGGAGAGTGAAGCAGATTTAAAAGGTAAATATAATATTATAATATTCTAGGATGCAGGTTGAGGTGAAGAGAACAGGTCCAAGAAGTAATTAAAAATAATTTATTCCTTGAAAGGCCCATTGAGCTAGTTGCAAAATATTTAATTAATTTATTTAAATTTAAATATTTTAACCTAAAGGTTAAAATTTAAATTTAGATAAATATTGGGTTCCAAAGTTAAAGGTCATAAAATAATTTATTAAATCAAAATTTTAAATTCGAAATAAATCGTCGACATCGAAAGCGCATAAGCCAAAGCATATTTAGAGGGGTAAAAGTTTTAATTTAAAAACATCCATACATATTCATGTATCCAAAGGCAAAAGGAAACGTGCACTACTTTGTTGTGAGATAGAAGAAAATTCACGTGATTAAAACCTTTGGTGGGCAAGTGATGGTTTAAGTGCACGAGGCACAACCTAAGCATAACCAAAATGCTGGTTAGCACAGTTGGTAACTAAGGTAGAGTTAAGGCATTCCTGTGGTAAGAGTTTAAGGTTTTGAATCCCCGTGCAGTTGGTTTTTGAGGAGGTTTATTGTGCTTTTTTGATAGTCAAATTTTTTGGAAGTAACAAAGGGAAGAGCCTACGGTTTTAGACTTCTGTGGGTATGTATCCCAAAGGATTCTAGAGTGCAACTATGGTAGTGAGGTTGTGGGTTCAAGGTGCATGGTGTGTGCTACCATTTTGCACGTGGGCAAGGTGTATAAGGTATGCACTATAGTTTTTTATTTAAATTTATTAATAGCGGTAAGGTTGGGGAGTGCATTGAGGTCACGTAAGTTTATATAGTGCCTTGGGAAGTAGGGAGTCATAAGGTGTTTCAAAGTTTATATTATTTTGTGCTTAGAGAAATTATATAAATGTTGGAGTAATAAGGTTTATTTAAGGGATTAATTTTTGAATATTATTTTGAGAGATTATAAAGGAACTTGGTCTTCTATACATTGATTGATTTGGAGTTGATAAAGAAAATTGACTTTTATATGTTGAGAAATATTTTGATAAGTTTAGAGATAACAAGGTGTATTTGAGTCTTGTTAATTTTTGTAATGGTGAATTAATTTTGAAGGGATTAATTGAGTGAAAATTTTGAGAAGTATTTTTGCTATCTAACCTTTGAGATTGACAAAGATATTGATTGCGATTGAAGACAGGTTTTGAGATCAAATCTTCATAAAAAAAAAAGGTATGGGCACATATTTCTTGTAAGTGAAATATTGTTGAGTTGGATGTTGTGAAATACAAAGTTGAAGTGACAAGGTTTGTTGATAAGCATTGCTGAGTGAGTTTTGATATACATGATTGGTGAATGTTTGTGAGAATAATTGAGTGTAAAATTGAGAACTATCTTGAACTAGAATTTGTGAAAGAACATGAGTATCATTGTTATGTGAGATTGTTTGATAAACATTGTTGGAAATATTTGAGTAAGCTTTCATGTTCATGATTAGGGTTTGTGAAAACATCATGAGTATCATTATTATGTGAATTTGGAATCATCTTGAGTCAAATTTTGATTTCCATAGTGAGAGTTGTTGGAAGCATTATGAAATACTTGTTTAGGGTTTGTAAGCAATTTGTGTTTCATTGAGTGATTGGTTGAGCAAATTTGATTGAGCATTATTGATTAAAAATATTGGAGTCATAGTTCAAGTTCTGTGAAAAAATTGTTCTTTATTCTAAAATGATTTGAGAGAGAGTTTGAAAGTGATTGAGTTTTTTGTCAGTGTGAAACATAGTGAGTCTTTAACCATTCTCTATATGTTTCTATAAGTAAAACAAGATTCTGAGTGAAACTTGTTTGTTGATTGAAGAGGTTTTTTGTGAGAGATTGAGTTAAATTTTTATATGCAAGTTTTACAATTGATTTGAATAAGTTTTGGTGAAAGCTTGTGAGCATATTTGAGTAAGTCCTAGAGGGGACTTAAGGAAAAAATTGAGTAAGCTTTTGTGAAATATTAAGAACAAATTTGTGTGAGTTTTTATGGAAGCTTACAATCATATTGGATAAGCTTTGGTGAAATCTTGTGAGTAGATTTGAGCAAGTCCTAGAGGGGACTTAAGGACAGAATTGAGTAAGCTTTTGTGAAATATTAAGGATAAATTTATGTGATATTTTGTGGAAGCTTACAATTAGATTGGATAAGTCTTGGTGAAGACTTGTTGAGCAGATTTGAGGGAAGTCTTGGTGAAGACTTGTGGATAGATTAGTGTGAGCTTTTGTGGAAGCTTACAATATAGATTTGAAACAAGTCTTGGTGAAGACTTGTTGAGTAGTTTGGACAAGTTCTAGGGAGGAATTGTTGAGAAGATTTGAGGTAAGTCTTTGAGAAGACTTAAGAGCAATTTGATTGATTGATTTGTTCAAGCTTTGTGTTAAGGCTTGGGGTAAATCTAACAAAGATTGAGCAGATTTTTTCTAGACTAAAGGGCAATGTTTAGTGTAGATTTGAGACAAATATTGAGTAGATTTGTGCTAGATCAAAGGAAAATATTTAGTGCAGGTTTGAGACAAATATTTGTGCTAGACCGAAGGACATTGTTTAGTGCAGATTAAATATAGATATTGAACAGATTTGTGCTAGGCTGAAGGACAGTGTTTAGTGCAAATTTGAGATAGAGATTGAGCATATTTTTTCTAGACCGAAGGACTATGTTTATGTTGGAAATTTGAGTTATTTATTTTGTCATTGATGTCACATGAATCATTGATTTCATATGGATCACATTGAGTTTTGGTGGGCAGATGATATTTTGGAAAGTATGGATAAATTAAAGGTTTGTATGAAAACCAAGGCAGGTAAAATAAAAGGTTTTATTTAAAACCATGGATGGCATATTTGAAATGGGTTTTTCTTAAAACCTAGGTTGGCCTTTTGTTTCATCAAAAAATGTGCCTCGGTGATGGAGATATTTAAGTTTAAATATTTAGTTTTAATTTTAATTATTTAAAATTTAAACTTAAATTTTAAAATTAAAATTAAAGTTAGCGCCGACATCTAAAGAAAGAGGGAAAATCAATAATGCACCAACGTCATCAAAAATGAGGAGAAGAATAAATAAAGGGGGATCCTAAGGTTTATTTGAAATTGATCCTTGCTCGTGTTAATCGTTGGCTAAGCATCCGAAGACAGCTTGTGCAAAAATCGTTTTGAAGGGAGACAACAAATAAATCCAAGGTTGTTCGAAATCCCAAGACATTGTGGGTAGAGTGGTGCATTGGCAATTATTTTTTTGTTAAGGTGTGTGGCAACACTTTATGTCAAGGTTCGAATCTCCTTGACTACATTCGAAGGTATTCGAAGGAAAGCGCTCGAAGCAATTTTGGTTTACATGGAAGGGAGTAAGGACTTAAGGCACATCATGCCTTTTCCTTTCAAATAAGTGGCTAGCTCATGTGGTAACCCTAACTGTAGCTAAGGTGCTTGCGATGTGTGCAAGTTGGGGGTTCGAATCCCCTTGAGTAGGTAAGTACGTTTTGCTCTAATTAATTTTGTTGATGCCCTAGGATAGGAGTTATAAGGTGGTTAAGGAATAATTAAAGTTTTTAATTAAATTTTATTTTTATAAGGGTTGTGATTATTATTTCAAAGGTGGATGAGTTGTTGATTTATTTTAATATTCATGAAATTGAAAATTAAGATTTAGGAGAAATAAGGAGTTGTTATAAAATAATTTTGAAAGCCTTATTGATTATTATTTTGATAAGGGTTTTTATCAAAAAAGACTTTGGTGGATGTGTTTATTAAGTTGAAGTAAAAAGGTGTAAATTGAGTTATGCTTATCTTGTGATTATTATTTGAAGTCCACTAACCCTTATTGATATTGGAAAGGAAAGTTGTGTTTAGTGTGGCAGATTTTGTGGATAAATTCTTGCCATAAAAAAGGTATGTGCACATTCTCCTATGTATTGTTTATGGTGGTTCTGAAATATCATTGGAGTGAAAAGGATTTATTGTGGTTTCCTTTTCAAAAGTGGTTGGTTGAATGCTTCAAGGTTTTTTGGTTTGAGAGTTGCGTTTAAACCTTGCTTTATAAGCACAGTCATTGAAGCCCATTGGTTGTGAAAGAACTTTAAAATAACATGAGTATCATTGTTATGTGAGATTTATGGTTGAGCATTGTTGGAAACATTTGAGTTGGTTGATACATACTTGGACTAGGGTTTTTGTAAGAAAGAGTAGTCCCTTGTGGTGATTGGTTGAGTTGAGTTGATTGAGCCTATTCAAGTGATTGTGTGAGGTGATTGGTCAATTTACATGAAACAAACTATTCCATAATTCTTATTTGAGTTGAGAGTGAGATTAGAACATATTGAGTCTCTAAAAATTCTCTTTATGCTTCTATGAGTTGACTTGAGTTGAGTTGAGATTGATTTGATTTGAGTTGAGTTGAGAGTGAGATTAGAACATATTGAGTCTCTAAAAATTCTCTTTATGCTTCTATGAGTTGAATTGAGTTGAGTTGAGATCATTGTGAATCATTGTTTTCATCCATTGAAGAGTACATTGCCATTCATTGTTGAGTTCATATTTGAGATTTGCCTTGATAGATTTGTGGATAGTTTTAGGACAACTTTGTGGACAGTTTTGGGACAACTTTGTGGACAGCTTTGTGGATAGTTTTGGGATAGCTTTGTGGACAGTTTTGGGACAGATTTTTGGACAGTTTTGGGATAGCTTTGTGGATAATTTTGGGACAGATTTGTGGATAGATTTGTGGACAGTTTTGGGACATATTTTTGGACATATTTGAGCAAGTTCTTGGTGAGCTTTCTAGAGCAGATTTGGGCAAGTTATTGGTGAGATTGCTAGAGTATATTTAAACAAGTTATTGGTGAGATTGTTGGAGAATATTTAGACAAGTTCTGTGTGAGCTTGTTATTCAAATTTGGACAAGTTCTATGTGAACTTGTTATTCAGTTTTGGACAAGTTCTATGTGAGATTGTTATTCATATTTGGACAAGTTCTGTGTGAACTTGTTCTTTCCTAGCTTTGAGAAGATCAAAGAAATCATTATATTGGATAAGGATCCTTATTTATGTGTGAAATATTATAAGGAGATTATCTGGTGGAGTACCCCACATTGGGGGAACCACGTTAAATCCTATGTCTCAATTGTGTGTGGTGACTTGTGCTCTTGCGTACTAATACTATCTGAGTTATTAATGCACATTGCTATATTTTGTTAATGCAATTTAGGACATTAATTGATATTGATTTGGAAATAAAGTAAAAAGTGGTCTTATACTATTCACCCCCCTCTCAGTATAATATTGTGTTCTTCAGTTTAGTGTAGATTTGAGATAGAGTTGAGAGAAAGATTTAGAGGTAATAGAGCAGAGGACAGTAGTCTCTAGTGGATATATTTCTATAATCCAGGGTAGTGAGGACATGTCTTTTGAATGAGGACAAAGGTCTTCAATGGAGAGAGATCCACAAGCCAGTGTAGTGAAGGTAGTAGTATTCTAGAGGATCACCAGCTAGAGAAAAGGATAAGGAGTTCTCCTATTTATAGAGATTCATAAACTTTATTAGGGGATTGGTATCTACTTTGGACAGAGGTCCATAAACATTGTAATAGGGAAGGATTCCCAAAATATTTGTTGAGAAAATTTTAGTGAAATATTTTTTCTATGGAGTAGCCCACATTGGATGAATCACGTTAAATTGGTGTCTCTATTGTGTGTGGTTATTTGTGCAGTACTTTGATTACTATTTTTTATATTGCTATTGATATATTGCATAATATTATTTAGAAAATAAAAGTCAAAAGTGGTATTATACTATTCACCCCCCTCTTAGTATAAGCTTGTGTTCTGCACCTTGCTAAATCATGATTTAGTAATTTAATCAATATCAAGGCAATTATCCCTTTTAATGCCAACATTTGTCTATTTAGAGTGAGCACAACCATTTTATTTGGGTGGAATCTGACACTACCATTGGATCAATCATGTGCTTTTATAACCCCTACCTTTGACTTGTCAATATCTAATGACTTTGTAGAATTGTAGCCATTGGATCTGATATAGGGCATGCATTATTATCAGATTTGGCAAAGATGAAAGGTAGTTATCCTTTATTTCAAATTAAGGACTTTCATTTGTTGATTGATCTAATAATAGCATCAACATTGGATTGATCGATGACTAGGTGTTATCGTTGATCTCAATTGACCTACACACTTAATAACTGATAAGGTGCTTAGTTAAAACTTAGATTACTTTGATTTGGTGGAAGGGGGAAAATTGCTAACATGTTAGCACCCTCATAAACTGGATTAATGGTTTGATTATTATTTGGGAACCTAAATATTTTCAAATTTAATATTCTTATATTATGATCGAGCGTGTCCATCTAATTTCATCATGATTGAGCATTGCCCTCAGATCCACTTGATTTGCATGATATTTAATCAAAGGGGTATGTACCATTAATATTTAATTTCTTTAGAACTTATGATAAAACCTTTTCATCTATGGCACATCATTTTTTTTTTTTTTTAATTTACATGGTGGAATCAGTAGCCACCACGAATCCGGGTAGGCTGTCTAGCTTTTTATGACTACCACAGTATTATGTGCTGTCCACCCTAGAAGCCACCACACAGATCTTCACGTAGTCCACCCCTATAACCACCATGCCACAATCATTTTAAACCTTTTATGTCGCTGAAAGCACCAGGAAAGGGACAAGCGTTCAGTCTGGTGAGGCCCGAGATTTGAACCTTGGACCTCCGCCCCCTTATGGGGTTTGGATGAACCAATTGGTCTACACCTCGGACATCCTAATCTATGGCACATCATTGAATTGAGTTATTTATGTGATTGCATCCGTCCAATCTAGATTGACTTGGGCACTGCCTTCAAATTTCCCAATAGAGCTCGATGTTTAGCTAAAGGGGGTGCATGATCCTAAAATTGAATTTAATCAAATCAATTGTTTTAGACTTTATGTTATAATATTTTGACCATTTAATTCATTGAATTATCCCTTGGGTTGCTTAAAACTTTTAATTTTAAAAGTTTGATATTCTGAGTGATATGCGACTATTGGATTTCATCGCAATTGTACGCTGCCATAGACATCAAGATGCTCATGGCATAATAAGGATTTGGCCAGTAAGTCATCCATGTAATATTCCAAAATCTTATGCATGTAATTATGGAAGATGTATGTCATGGCACATTGGTAGGTAGCATTGGCATTTTTAAGATAAAAAAGCATGACCTTATAACAAAATGTTCCCCAAGACATTGTGAACGTTGTTTTGAGCTAGTCTTCTAGATTGATAAAAATCTTATTATACCCAGAGAAACCATCCATGAGGGATAACATTTCATGGATCACTATGGCATCTACTAGGGCATCGATGCTTGGAAAATAAAAATCATCCTTAGGACTCACTTTGTTCAGGTCTCGAAATTCAGTGCAAATATGAATCCTCCCATCATGCTTCTTGATGGGAACCATGTTGGACAACCATGGTGGATAGTCTATAGAAATGAGAAACCTGGCATCCAACAGCTTTTGTAGCTCATATTTGACCATTAGGACTACCATCAAATGTATATTTCTTATATTTTGCTTAACCGGCTTGGCCTTGGGGTCAAGCGTTAGATTATGCATGACTAGATTTGGATCCAGTCTTGGCATATATTTTTAGGACCATGCAAAATCCTCCTTCTATGTGAGAAATGCTATATAATCAACTTGCTCTTTAGGGGATATGATTTCCCCTAACTTGAAACATTAAGGATTCTTAATATCTGAGTTGATATATTTATCAATCATTGGCTTGATTGACATATGTGATCCCTCCTCCAACTAGTGGGTATTAGGGATCAGGTGAATGTCATCTACTAGATTTAGATTAGTAATTGGAACCTCAAGTTCCTCCTCAACATGAAAGACATCATGAGTAGGCCTTGGAGAGAAATGAAATGGCTATAGCATCTCATCGCAAGGCCAATACTCAGAATGCAATGGATAATAATCTCCCCAATCAAAGTCAATTGCCCCCAAGTCAAGGTACAATGGCTTCAATGGGTTATTTGTATCTTACAGGGGCTCAAACAGGTCTATGTAAATCATGTTTATGGATGGATGATTCCCCTAGGTGGCTGATGGTGTCTATGGAAATTAGGATATCGTAAGACTTCTAGAGGTGGTTGTGGTAGAGGTTGAATGACCAAAGGTGATTGGTGTGGTTGTGGGTGAGCTTGCTCCTCTAAAGGTAGAAGTTTTCACCAGATGGTATTGTGTAATGGTAACATGTACAAATATAACTCATCGTCATAGTCCAGAGGGATGATCTGCACGCATTCTCCATTAGAGCTAGCAGAGTCAATCGACACAACTCCATAGCCTAACTCATCATAATATGTCCACTCATAAGGGGACCTTGGATCCTCTTCCTCACTATCATGGTAACAAGTGTGTGAACCTTCATCTCTCTCATGATATTGGATGACATCACAAGGTGGGTCATCATTTCCCAAGGGTGAAATGAAGTATTCCCCCAATGAGTAAACGTGATAGGGGTTGGCATAAGGATATCACAAAATCTCATCCCTAAAGTTTAGAGTCATGCATTTTAAGTTATCTATGAGGATATCAAGGGGCATAGGCTTCTTATGTCCCAAACTAGACTTATCATATGGAATTTGATACTACAGCTAGTAAGGAACTTAGGTGCCTTGTTCATACAAACCCAACCCATAATCATGCCAATTATAGAGATGAAGATACTTCATGGAAAATTAAGGGTTGGACATGTAGTTGATGTCCTCGAAAAAGGTCTCTTCATCCTATTCCTACTTTTTATAAAGCTCAATGCCATAATCAAGGCCCCCATATATGAAATTCATTTGATTAGGGGGAATACCAAGAGGCACGAGAGTGCCTATGGGAATATGAGGTTGATCCATGTCTTGCACCGAATCTATAGTAAGGGTAGCTATAACATTCCTAACCATGTACTCTCCCAAACTGGTGGTAGCTAGGTGCACTACGACCTAAGATTGTGAAGGAGGGGATGAGAGAGAGACTTGAATTGACTCAATGTTTTCCTCATGTAGTACCTCCTAATCTACTTGGCTAGGTATATCCTCTGTGGAGATGGTGGATATAGTTGGTTGGACCTCATCAATGGGCTTCTTCCCTGGGTTCCTAGGCAAAGGATCCATAAATAGTGAAGGTATTTCAGGGGGTGTCTATGATGAGGGTGGCATGGCATGATATGGCAATGGATATTTTAAAAGTGATGGCAACAAAGTTAGACCTTGGCTAGATTTATTCAGTTGAAAATCCAGATGGGTTGACAACAAGGTTGACTCATGGAGTTGTTGCACCATATTGCAATACTTGAAAGGCTCTAGGTCTATAGAGACAACATGAACTTACCCTTCATAAGTGTACTTGGGGCACTAGTGAGCACTGGAAGGGACACACTTCATGTCCTTGATCCATGGTCTACCTAGCAAGATATTATACACCATCTCACCCTCCAAGATGTGGCATAGCGTCAGTATGGTCTTTTGTCCTACTTGAATAGGTAGGATGATTGTACCAACCATTGAGCATATGGCATCATTGAATGATTGAAGGGTGTAGGTAGACACAATGATATGGGATACTAGGATTTTCACATGCTTGAGAGCTATTGTAGTGATGATGTTGCTCGAAGACCCAGTGTCTATCAAAACTCTCTTGTAAGGTGTTCCATTTAAAAATATGATGATGTGCAAGGGGGGGTCCACCATATCATTTGGAACTAATTTAAGTTCATATTCTTGAAAGGTAATCATTAGTTTCATGCATTGTTGCACATGCCCCATGAAATTGTTGGAGTTAGACTCCTAGGGCTATAGCTCTATTTCCTTAAGGATCTCCATTAAATATTCTCTATGAGGTGGTGATTGTTAAATGATATCATAGATGGAGATTCAGGTAGATGTCATTCTTAGGCTTTGAGTGAGCTTGCTCTTAATTGTGACCACAGGCCTAGGTGGGAGGATCATCACGGGAGGTGGTAAAGGCTGCAACATTGGAGTAACATCACTCTAAGCCATTGGTGGTGCAACTGGGCTTAGGTACCACCTATTCCTTGTTACAATGTTGATCATGCTAATATACCCTTGCTGAGGGTATGCATGAAAAACCTCATTTACATGGGAAACTATCTTGGCTTGCTCCGCATGGGTAGGAAAGGGGTCTTTAAACACCTCCATCTATTGGTTGTTTGGCATGATAGGATTGTCTACCTGAAGGGTGTTCCTATCAATCATGTCTTGCACAAAATGCTTAAACTTATAGCACATATACACATCATGCCCATTTTGCCTATGAAATTTATAATATAGGTCTTCTATGTATCCTTTGGGATTTGATGTATTTGGGTTAATAAGTTGACTCTCAGGTAGATTAATCGAATTAACCACTAAGAGGCACTTAAAAAATGAGTTCATAGACTCTACAATGGGTGTGAACTATTGTTTGGGATGATGCTATTGATTTTGCCCTTGATTATTTTGGTTGTCCTTGTTATAGTTCCTAGGTATAGCCTAATAATTCAACTTTTGAGGTAGCACGAGTTGCACTGGCCCTATGATGCTGATGGTAACCTAATTAACTATTGTTGGCTTAGGTTGCATTGGGGTATTCTTAGCATTCTTTTTCCACTCCTTCTTGTGAGGCTTCACAATCTCTCCCTCTTGAATCTTGATGTCTTCAATCATTCTAGCCTATGCTAGGGCATCTTCAAGAGTCGAATATTATTGCAACTACAATAATAATGAGATTGGATTTAGGTAGATCTTAGCAAACATCTGAGTCAACTCTAATATGGGGAGTAGATAAGGTAGCTTGGTGAGCAATGCTCACCATATTTTTCCATAATTTTCTATTGACTCATCATCATATTGTTTCAACCCAGCAAGATCATCCAGTGTCACCTTCCGCTTGGTTTTGAATGCAAAATGTTCTAGGAACACATCTACAAGTTGATCCATATTATGGATGCTATGCTTTGAGAGTTGGGTAAACCACTCCATGGTTGGGCCAGAGAGGGTAGTCATAAATGTCCACAAAATCAAAGCATAATTATCCTAGATACCAAAGCATTGGCTCAGGAAATTGGTAACATGCTCCTGCACATCTTCCTCTCCCTTAAAGGTACCCAACTAAGGCATCTTAAACTTCTATGGATAGGGAGGGGTAGGCACTGAAGGATGAAGGGGCTAACTGTATAGTTGATGCAAAGTGGGCTTTTGAGATCCAAACGTATAGGTCTTGTTCTCTACTGAGTCTAGGTGCTCTAGTAGTACCTTATATACATCATAGGATTTGATTTCCTCTTCTTTGCTCCTATCTTGTAATGGAGTTCAAGGCTCCTTAGGCCTATTTCGGGGTGGTGGCATGTCACCCCCTACCTTGGTAAGGTGTTTCCAAATATTCTACTTCTAGCTCATGCTCAGTGTAAGCCCCATAGGGCATCTCTTGAGCTGGTCTATAAAGAGGGGTATATGCCCACTATGGGTGCCCTATGTTTGGCCTAGGAGGCAAGTCCCAATCTGGCCTAGAAGGTCATGGGGGCAACATTGGATAAGGCCTAGGAGACCTATATCAAATGAGAGTGGTTTTCCTTAGATGGACTTCTGGTCTATATGTTCTAGGGGTAGGAACCCTCTCATGTAAGGCTTTTTAGAATAGGTCATTGGTCTGTTCAATTATTTCTTTCTCAAGTTGGTGTAAGTAGTCTAGTTGCTCTTTGTCTTGTCGAAGCTACTTGAACTATGCTCAGTATTCCACATATCTTGCAACCACTTGATTGATCTTTTTTCCTATGTGGGTCCTATGAGGCCTATGAGTCTCACCCTAAGGCCGACATCATTCTAAATAATCTATCATATGCATCGTACGCTTTCCTTGATCTAGGGTAGTCACTTTTACTTGAGGTTCAGGATTGATCATGTGCTCATTATACTCATTGGGCATAGAGACACATTGTGCTTGTGTGGTATACTATTCTTGAGGATAATTAGGGATTTACTCATACCTTCATTCATGAATGAGGAAGGGAAGGGTAAATTTTTCTCACCCTAAGCAATGAGTATCATACTCATCCTATTATATAGGTTTTTGGACCCTATCAGGGTAATGTAGAGGTAAGGTATGATCAACCTGCTCTACCCAATATGTGAATTCATGCTTTGGCCCATAAATGGGTGTTTTAGACCTATCAGGTATGTGGATACATGGCACCATTAGATCTACTTGCACCTCAGTGCACTATTGCCTTTCATCAAGTAAGGCATGTGATGTGTCTACATATCGGGAACACTCTCCCAGATAAGGTCCATCACCCATAGGGGTGTCCTGCATAGGGCTCCCTTGTAGGTGTGGTTCACACCCCACTATTTTGGTACTTGGGTGAGTAGAGGCTCACCAAGGAGGTATGACCAAATCCCTAGGGCTAAAGTAGAGATGACTCAAATATCCTAGTCCACTCTTTGTAGCTTCCACCCATTATTGGGCTTGGTTGTGGGTGCACACCATTATGAATCTCTACCAACCCTAGATGATTATCTTCTTTACAAATTCTTTAATGAAAAAGCACGCAAGAAAATAAAAACACTCAATAAATCAAGTCATTATCTCTTAAATTTTATATGTGAATCCCTAAAATATTTTATGTGTTTCATATGTGTTTGTAAATACAACCTTATATCACATGTTTGAATTTTACTGGATGATAATCTTGTGTTTAATTGTATTTCACCTATATGCTCATAGCTCAACAATCAAAAATGAAAGTAACGGTCACATAAACCCCTCAAAATGTGGAGATGAAACCCACACCTGGGTAAGGATCACAGGTCCTACCGATCCTCACCCAACACCTTGTGCACAATGATACACCCCTCCAAAGATTTTTTTATGCTATTTTGCATGGTTAGGATATATGTTGGAGTCGGTATTGGCAAAGAACAAGGGTTCATCAAATTTGAGGTAATGGGTGGAGATGAAAGCCACCGTCATTGACCTCTACTAGTGGTTGGTGATGAAATCCAACTCACTAGTGTTTAAGTGAAGCGTCACTATCATATCGCCTATCGGTAGGTGGAAGGTGTTGGTACGTGGATCCCACAAGTCAATAAGCACAGTCAAGTAGGCACGGTCACCCACCATGAGCTCTAATCGCATCACATGCTTGAGGCCAATGAAATGAAGACACTCCCAGTCTACCTTAGTCAATAATTCTCTTGTGGTCTCAAAGAGATATATAACTCAATACCAACTCTTAACCACATTATAGAGATAGGTCAGTCAATAATAAGCATCAAACAAGCTTCAAAATGTTCCAAAAATATCAAAAAAATATAAAAATGGCCTCTTTTTTAGGCCAATTTGTGACCATCCCACCCAGGTACGGCCCCAAAATCTATGATTATCCCACCTAGGTAAAGCCACTATAAATCTTAGGCTGGCCATCCCACCCAGGGATGGCCCCCAAATTGGGCCAAAATGGGCCTTTCAGGCCACCAAAAATAGAAAAAAATAATAAAATTAAGCAATCAAAAAGCCCTAAAAAGCAATCAAATTGCATAAAAAGACAAAAAAAATTCTAAAACATTACAGGTCATCCATAATTAGGTTCAATTACTAAGGATTTAGTGTGCTCTGCCAAAAAGCAAAAACAAGCAATAATTCCATTTTTAAAACTAGCATAGTGCAATAAGAAATTCAACTCTTACCCGTCTTGCATTGGCTCCACCGCTGGATGAGTCTGCACATTGGATCATGGTGATTGCAAGATTATTTTAGTAGTGCCACACTGCTTAGAATCCTTCTCATCCTCCCCACCTCTCAAGCTACAAAGTTGCAAATGCACAAATGAGCCCAAATGACCCATTTTTAGCTTAAATAACCATCCTAGGGCCCTGGCCATCCCTGGGTGGTATGAGTAGCTAATTGGTTGTATTTCCCACCTTGGGATGGTCATAAAATATGCCACCATCCCACCCTAGGATGGCCACCAAAAATTTTCATCAAAACAACTTCAAATGCACCAAAAAGGGTCCAAAAACCCACCAAAAATAGCTTAAATTTGGTCAAAACTCAATAGGCATCCAGGTGAACCTAAATTTCTCATGAAGAACTCTAAAAGTATTCACTTTAATTCCTAAGAAGGCCATTGTTGTCATATCACCCCACGGGAACAAATTTTTGACTCCTTTATTTCATGAAACCTCAACAAAGTCACCAAAATCCTCTGAAAAATGCTCCATTTTTCAATGAATAAAATTGGAGGAAACCCTCACAAAGTCATGTGTTAAGCGACTCATTGCTTTTATCACTAATAATTCCCTCATAAACTCATCACTTGAGGGGGTAGTCATACTCAAAAAATTTATAATCAATAATTAACAACTAAACACTTAATCATGCAAATTATGTTCATTCAACGAATCATTGACAAAGATAATCATGCCCCTGCTTGGGACAACAAACAAGCAAATATTTCAACTAAACACATAATAAAGAAGATGAGTATGCTTGTTGGTACACCTAAAAAGTGACCAATATACTTGGTATTCTCTAAACACCTAGGATTATAAGTCCCCCGAGCATACCTGGAAGATGAAGAGAAACCAAGACCAATTTCTTCACTGAGTTAGAAGCAAGGATTCAAGAACGCATGTGCTTTCCATGATTAGGGCATCAAAAGTTTATTAGGTTATTGAATAACCCTAATTATTCAATATTTTAGTTATCTATTTTTACTTAGCATTGTGTTGCACATAACACATCTCAAAAAGGGATATCTATAGACACTAAAATCATGTCAATACAATTAGGCAATCGAAAGCACTAGTTAATTGACACCATATGGCCCCCTTGGGCAACCCTTAGAGGTTTAATAGTGGTCCTAACCACTTTTGGGAGCTTTTAACCTACTATTGGGAAGTTTTGGGGTATGTAGGCATGGTTTTCCCACCCAGCGCTAGCTACAGTTCATGGTCGTCCCACCCAGGGATAGCCATAGTTCATGGCCATTGTACCCAAGGATGGCCAGGTGTGGTCATTCTTGGATGGGATGGCCATGAAATTTGACCCTAAAAAAGTCAAAATATGGAAAAATGGCATTCAAAAACTACCATTTGCCCTACCTATTCAAGCATGTAGGTTAGAGGGTGTAGAATCCTTATGACATACTACATGAGGGAGGCCAAAATGGGAGATTCTCTTCCCCCTCCAATGCATGCCACACTTTGGCCAAATGGTGCCTCTTGCCTTGCATGCCCTTGCATGCCTTTTTACCCAAAGGTATCCTTTGGCTATAAAGTGGATACATTTTTCCATACAAATGGAGAGAGGAGTTTTGAGACATAGCAACGAAGTGCTGCCAAGATTTCCCCACCCTTTTGTACCCTTTTTCCTCGAAATCTCTACCTAGCAAAGGAGGTTTGTGAGTGAACTAGGAGGCTCAATTTATTTGCAAAACTGAACCATCTTAGTGAATTTACCAAATCTAACAATAACACTATTGAAAATGGTACTAAAAAATTCATAGAGGAATTGGTGGTAACATAAGGGCAAAATTGGTGGTCGTCCCACCCTAGGATAGTCCTCATTCTATGACAGTCACCATCATCTCTGCAATGGACGATGGTATATCTATGCATGATTTCTTTACTATTCTTTTTTAGGAATATTCTATATTAGCATATTAGCCTCCTATCCAAATTTCATGCATTTTGAAGTCATATTGAGCGAGATATTGTATTTTTAGTGTTTTGTAGGCTTTTGGGGACCATATGAAGATGCACATGAAATTGTTACTGATTTTGTGAATATGACCATATGGGTTCTCTTAAAATCAATTTTTATGCATACTATCCAAGTTCCATTTTATTTAGATGTGTTTTAGTCCAGAAATTGCTTGTTTTGGGTTTTGCAGGCTTTGTAGGTAAACCATGAATGTGTCATACCATAGGATGCAATTTATGTTCAGTTTGTGATTATATCTTCCCAAAATCATCTATTTTACATATATATGCAATTTCAGATCATTTGAAGTTGTTTTAGATAGGTGTCTTGCATATTCATGTTTTCTAGCCTTTTAGTGCCTGTGGGGGTTTGTATGTTTCCAATATACACACTTGCTATTTAACTATTTTGGTTTCCTTGTGTGTAGGTGCAGGTCATATAGTTTACAAGTAATTATCACAAGATCATAGAACAAAATTACGGCATTGTAGTCCCACCCACTTCAATTGTGGGTACTAGGAAGAACATTGGAAGTGCACACGAGCTTTTTTGAAAGGAATTGATCCTTTGGGCACCCCATTTTTGTAAAAAATTGTATCAATACAGAGACCTCAAGGGGAAATTTATGTAACCATGGTTTTTATAAATCAAAATAATATAATAAATCTTCATTTCACTTCATTTCATGTGTTTTGGTTATCTTTCCATGCTTACTTGAATGCTTCCATTTTGATGCTTATCACTCATTAGCAATAGATGCATATTGTTTAGCTTCATTAGGTGCACCATTTTTCCCATAATTTAGTGGTTATCATGGTTACATAAATTTCCCCTTGAGTTATCTATATTGATACAATTGTTACAAATTGATACCCAAGGATCGAATCCTCAAAGTAACTTGTGTGCACTTCCAATGTTCTTCCTCGTACCCACAATAAAAGTGGGAGGGCCTATGATGCTGCCACTTTGTTATTTGATGTTATAAACCTTCCTTGTATGTTGTATGACATACACCTAAACACAAGGAAACCAGAATCATTAAATAGCAAGTACATATATTGAAAACATGTAAACCCCATAGGCACTAAAAGGCTAGAAAATATGAATATGCAATATGCCTATCTAAAACAACTCCAAATGATCCAAAATTGTATATATATGTAAAATATATGATTTTGGGAAGATCTAATCACAAACAGAATAGAAATTGCATCTTATGGCATGGTGCATTTGCAGTTTACCTACAAAGCCTACAAAACCCAAAATAAATAATTTTTGGACCAAAACACATCCAAATAAAATGAAACTTGGATAGTATGTATAAAATATGATTTTAAGAGAACCCATATGGTCAGATTTGCAAAATAAATAACAGTTTCATGTGCATCTTTAGATGGTCCCCAGAAACCTGCAAAACACTAAAAATGCAATATCTTGCTCAATATGACTCTAAAATGCATGCAATTTGGAAATGAGGGTCATATGCTACTCTATAATATGCCTAAAAAATAATAGTAAAGAAATAATGCACAGATATACCACCATACCTTGCAGGGACGGTGTTTATTATCATAGAATGGGGACCGGCTGGGGTGGGATGGCCACCAATTTTACACTTATTTTACCACCAATCCCTCTGTGAACTAATTAGGAACCTTCTCAATAGTGTTTTAATCAAATTTAGAGGTGAAATTCACTCATATGGTTCAGTTTTGCAAATAAATTGTGCCTCATAGTTCACTCACAAACCTCCTTTTCTAGGTAGAGATTTCGAGGGAAAAGGAAACAAAAGGGTGAGGGGAAATCTTGGTAGCACTTCATTGCTATGTCTCAAAACTCCTCTCTCACTTTGTGTGGAAAAATGGATCCACTTTATAGCCAAAGGAGACCTTTGGGCAAAAATGCATGCAAGAGCATGCAAGGCAAGAGGCGTCATTTGGCCAAAGTGTGGCATGTGTTGGAGGGGAATAGAATCTCCTATTTTGGCCTCCCTCATATAGTATGTCATAAGGATTCTACACCCTATGACCTACATGCTTGAATAGGTGGGGTAAATAGTAGTTTTTGGGTGTCATTTTTCCATATTTTGACTTTTTGGGGGTCAAAGTTCATGGTCGTCCCACCTAGGAACGACCACACCCGACCATACCTGGGTGGGATGGCCATGCCTACATGCCCCAAAACTTCCCAAAAATGGGGTAAAAGCTCCCAAAAGTGGTTACAACCACTATTAAACCTCTGATGGTTGTCCAAGGGGGCTATATGGTGTCAATTAACCTATGATTTCGATTGCCTAATCGTATTGACATGATTTTAGTGTCTATAGATGCCCCTTTTTTAGATGTGTTGTGTGCAACACAGTGCTTAGAAAAAATAGATAACTAAAATGTTGAATGAATAGGGTACCAAATTTTTATGCCCCAATCATGGAAAGAGCATGCATTCTTGAATCCTTGCTTCTAACTCAGTAAAGAAATTGGTCTTGGTTTCTCTTCAACTTCCAGGTATGCTCGGGGGACTTATAACCCTAGGCATTAGAGAATACCAAGTATTTTGGTAACTTTTGAGGTGTACCAATAGGTAGGTTCATATACTTTGTTATGTGTTTAGTTGAAATATTTTATTGTTTGTTTCCCCAAGCAAGGGCGTGATTGTCTTTGTCAATGATTCGTTGAACGAACGTAATTTGCATGATTAAGTATTTAGTTGTTGATTATTGATTATAAATTTGTTAAGTATGACTACCCCCTCAAGTGATGAGTCAATGAGGGAATTACTAGTGAAAATGTGATTAGTCCCTTGACACATATGACTTTGTTAGGGTTTCCTTCGGTTTTACTCATTGAAAAATGGAGCATTTTTTAGAGGATTTTGGTGACTTTGTTGAGGTTTCATGGAAGAAAGGAGTCAAAAATTCATTCTCGTGGGGAGGTCCAGACACAATGGCCTTCTTAGGGATTAAATTGAAGACTTTTCTAGTTATTCATGAGAAATTTAGGTTCACCTGGATGCCTATTGAGTTTTGACCAAATTTAAGCTATTTTTGATGGGTTTTTGGACCCTTTTGGTGCATTTTAAGCTATTTTTATGAAAAAAATTGTGGCCATCCTAGGGTGATATAGTGGAACATTTTATGACCATCCAAAGGTGGTATGGCCAGCCAATTAACCACTCATCCCACCCAAGGATGGCCAAGGCCCTAGGAGGGTTATTTAAGCCAAAAATAGGTCATTTGGGATCATTTGTGCATTTGTAACTTTGCAACTTAAGAGATGAGGAGGAGGAGAAGTAAAAATAGGTCCCACCATGATCACCACTGAATTAGAGGAAAAATGGTGCACCTAATGAAGCTAAAAAATATGCATCTATCGCTAATGAGTGATAAGCATCAAAATGGAAGCATTCAAGTAAGCATGGAAAGATAACCAAAATGCACGAAATGAAGTGAAATGAAGATTTATTATATTATTTTTATTGATCAAAACCATAGTTATATAAATTTCCCCTTGAGGGATCTGTATTGATACAATTTTTTACAAAAATGGGGTGGCCAAAGGATCAAGTCCTTTCAAAGAAGCTTGTGTGCACTTCCAACGTTCTTTCTCGTACCACAATCAAAGTGGGTGGACCTACAATGCCACTAATTTGTTCTATGATATTGTGCTCCTTATTTGTATGCTACATGACTTGTACCTTAACACAAGGAAACCAGAATCATTAAATATCAAGTACGTATATTGAAAACATGCAAACCCCATAGGCACTTAAAGGCTAGAAAACATGAATATGTGATATGCCTATCTAAAACAACTCCAAATGATCTAAAATTGCAGATATATGTAAAATAGATTATTTTAGCAATATCTAATCACAAATAGAATAGAAATTGCATCCGATGGTGTGGTGCATTCGTGGTTTACCTGCAAAGCATGCAAAACCCAAAACAAGCAATTTCTGGACCAAAACACATCCAAATCAAATTAAACTTGGAAAATATGCATAAAATATGATTTTACGAGAACCCATATGGTCAAGTTTGCAAAATAAGTAACATTTTCATGTGCATATTTATATGGTCCCTGAAAGCTTGCAAAACACTAAAAATACAATATCTCACTCAATATGACTCCAAAAAACATGAAATTTATATAGGATGCTCATATGCTACTCTATAATATGCCTAAAGACTAACAGTAAATAAATAATGCATATATATGCTGCCATACCTTGCAGATATGGTGGTGACTGTCATAGAATGGGGACCATCCTGGGGTGGGGTGACCACCTATTCTACCCTTATTTTACCATAAATTCATCTACGAATTGGTTAGGACACTTCTCAATAGTGTTGTTATCAAATTTTGTGGAGGAAATTCACTCATATGGTTTGGTTTTGCAAATAAATTGTGCCTCCTAGTTCACTCGCAAACCTCCTTTTCTAGGGAGATATTTTGAGAGAAAAAGGCACAAAAAGGTGAGGGGAAATATTTGCAGCACTTCATTGATATGTAAAATTAATCCACTTTATACTAAAAGGAGACCTTTGGGCAAAAATGCATGCAAGCACATGCAGGGCAAGAGGCACCATTTGGCCAAAGTGGGGCATGCATTAGAGGGGGAAAAGAATCTCCCATTTTGGCCTCCCTCATGCAGTATGTCATAAGGATTATGTGCCCTCTAACTTGCATGCTTGAATAGGTAGGGAAAATGGCAGTTTTTGGGTGTCATTTGTCCATATTTTGACTTTTGGGGGTCAAAGTTCATGGTCATCCCACCCAGGAATGACCACACCCGGCCATCCTTGGGTGGGATGAACATGAACTTTGGTTGTCCCTGGGTGGTACAGACATGCCTAGATGCCCCAAAACTTCCCAAAAATGGGTTAAAAGATCCCAAAAGTGGTTAGGACCACTATTAAACCTCTGAGGGTTACCCAATGGGACCATATGGTGTCAATTATTTTAGTGTCTACAAAATGAAATTATCCTTGATTCCCTAGGTGTTAAGTAATTTATATTTTTACATTAGGATTAGCCCTGGCTTTCAAAATTTATAGATAATCTTAGTGTAGTATATTCTCGAATGCAATACTACAATTTTTTCTTGGATTAGAATAGTTTCAACTTTGATTGCATGATTATTGTTTTTTTTCTTGATTTAATCATTTTCATATGTATTGTATAAATTCATATAATCACATGAGATATTCCCTTTTCACACAAACAAAAACTCGTCTGACACTCCTATAGGCTCTCCAAGATGCATATGAGATAGTCTATTATCACATGATTTTTTCCAAGTTTGACCACTACCTAAAATATAAACTCTTACTCACTGAACTGAACGCATGTCCCTTTACTGGTGCTTTCAGTAGTGTAAAAGGCTTAAAATGATTGTGGCATGGCAGTTATAGGGGTGGACTATGCGAAGATCTGTGTGGAGGCTTCAAAGGAGGACAACATAGAATACTATGGCGGCCATAAAAAATTGGAAAACCTGCCTGGATTTGTGGCGGCTATCGATTCCACCATGTAAAAAATAAATTAAAAAAATACACTCTTATATTGTGATTGATGAGCCACTTGCTAACTAATTTATGTATGGTTGGCTTGTTTATAAATTAAAGGTGGGTTTAATAAAAATGTACAATGTATATAGACTTGGAAAATATAGTGTGAATAAATCAACACCATGTAAACCATCCCAACACCTTGCATTTTGTCATGCAATAATTTTTGTATGTGTGAAAATAACCAACTTGAAAAGTAGGTGGATTGATCCAACTTGTCTCATGTGCCAATATACACCCAATTGCAAAATTTGATACATCAATGTGGACATGAATGTCTTTATGCTAATCTAAAAATACCAAATTGAGCACACTAACTTGGTTTTCAATTACTCAAAGGCCTTTTGTGTGAGGGCATTTAACACATGGAACATGTATGCAAAGTGCTTGATAAACCTTTGGTAGTACCTCATGTGATCCAAAAGGAATTTTAAAGAGTTGATGTCGTATGGTTATCCTATACCATGATGCAAATCTTGTTAGGATTCATCTTCAATCCTACATGACAATTTTATATAGGGTATTAGTAGCTTAGATTTCATTGGATGTAGTAAAAGGTGGGCATTCGTGCATAACCTCATGCAATTGTGTACCTTCAACTACTTCCCATGGAACAATCAATAATCAAGGAAAATTCAAGTTTTCTTATTGATATTTGATCAATGATTATAGAATTATTCTTTGAAATGTGATAATTGTGTTGTACAAACCAAATCACATTCATTTTTAAGCATATATCCATCCTCCATGACAAATATGGACTTCAACTTCTCCTCCTCAATTATGCTTATCTGGTTGTAATCAGAGAATCCATCTAAAAATGAATAGATCTCATGCTCAAGTACTTCCTTTAGAATTGAGTCAATAGACGAGATTAGCAACAACTCCTTAATTGTAACTGCATTCAAGCTCCTATAGTCTATGCAAATTCAAATTTGCATGCTCTTTTTCTTCAAAAAACCTATGACAATTAGGGACACTCATCGCTTAATCGCCTTGAAGATAATGCCAACATATAAAATATTCCAATTCTTTGTATTGACAAGTCCCACATACTTTGTATTTATGCAATATAACCTTTTAATTATTGGTTGCATGACTAGTACCAAGGGTATTTGGTGTATGTATATATCAAGTGGAATTCCTTGGAGGTACTTATATGTCCATACAAAGACATCCTTGTACTTCAAGAATATTTTGAATTTTATCTCCTCGAGGATTAGGTCCCAATAATATTTGTAACTAATCTTCTTCGATGAGGTTCAATTACACCATGCACAATTATTTATACATGATGATGTCAAATTACTCTGCTACTTTTGTTACATAAAATAAATATGTCAATTTTTCAATAATTTGTGCATAACCAATACTATATTTTGCATTTCTCGTGTATTTGTCACATTTCTCTCTTCAGTGACATTACTTGACTCACCCACTTCATAGGTGTCCAATGATAATGTCTTTTCATTTCCCATGATACCTTGTTCTTCCTCCACATACAAGCACATACATGGCTGGAAAGCTTCATAACACTCCATATATTAATGGAGAAGACCATTATCTAAGTTTCCTTCATTCTTCATGCATTCTTCCAATTCGAATACACTATAATTATTTGGTTTCATGTTAGACCCTTTCTCTTCTTAATCAAATGAAGAAATATTCAACTCATCCAAGAAAGCAAGATCCTCTTTCATCAACCACTTTCTCCTTTGACAAGTTGTTCTAGTAACCACTACTTGTTACACCAACTTCACTCTTTGAAGTACTTGGCTTCCAATCTACTTCCTTTTGGATAGCCAATGCTTTTTGCTTGTTACTTTTTAGGCTGAATGAGCATTCTAAAAGTGATGTCCATCTACTTAACAAATATTCTAGTATGAATATTTTGGGTAATTGGAATTTATATGTCCTTTCCTCTAGCAATTCAAACACCAAATTTGTTTCTTATTTTTCTCTTTTATTTCATTTTTATTTTGAAAAATGATGTATAAAATGTCCTTTCTAAGCTCCTCAATGGTTGGACTCATCTTCTTGTCCTAAATGCTATTGTTGAAACTATGTTCATCTTTGTTATAACTCTTCACCATTGTTGTCTTCATTTCATATTACAAGTTCAATGTTTTTTCAAAGGCTTCCTAGTATGACACCAGGAAAATAACTTTCATCTTCTTCAAAAACATCGAAAAAAGACTATTCATAAACCACCACTTCTAGAGTCCATCGGTTGGTTGCTTCTTCATCTTGTTAATCGATTTCTTCAAACAATGATTATAAGACTTAACATCTTCAAACTCATTCTTCCAAGTAGTCTTCCATTCACCCCACATATTAAATGGAGTTTGAAGTGATGTGTTTCAATCCAGTGTAACTCCATTAAGTATGATTGGCATCCATATTGCTTCATTTGTAATTTCATTTGCCTTACATGTCACACAAGCTCAATACAAAAATATGGGATTCTCCTTCCTATCTCACAAAAAATTCTAGCAATTTTATTTATCTGTTGTAGTCATCATTATCGATTGTGTTGTATTTGCACCTACTCTTGGTGTCGTACTTGTCAATTGATGATGCTTCATCTATTACATTTTCAAAACTTAGACATATTTTGATGGTTGTGTTGGTGTGGCCTCCTTTCGAGATACATGAACATTGACTATGATCAAGTAAAAAAACTCCTTTTGCTCCTCCACACACTCCTTTGTGATTCTCTATGTTCTAGACTTCCATCCCACATGCACCTAGACACTTTCCCCCACACTTATATTATTGTTTTAGTTACCACTACAAAACCTTTTTATCTATGTGATTATATCGAAATGAAATTCATTTGTACAAGCATCTTGGCCTATGCGCACTTCCACATATGTGCATACATCTTCACTTGCACGTGTATTTTCTCCTATGTTGACTTCCACCATCAATGTGTATGTTTTCCCTTGCACAAATATATTTGTCAACCTAGATTTGCAATTCTATAGGTGCATATTCATTAAAACATGTTTTCTTTCATGTACGTCTTCATTTATGTGAACTTGTTCAATTGCATCCACAACTTTCTCACTACATTGGATGCCTATCATCTACTTGTCTTCTACTAACAACGATGTCTCCCACCAAGTTGTTCATTTTTCTCCTCATCAAAAATTGTACTTTTCATTTGAAGACTTCCCTCCTGAAAGTGCCACATACATTCAATTTCATGGTGACAAAAAAAAATTACCACCTCCAAGACATCGTCGTCGTCGTTATGAACATCTCATTTTGTTTAAGAAATAGCAAGTGTCTACAAACTCCATATTTATTTCTTTCATTGAAAGAGTGGCGGTGGTTGTGTTAGAACTAACTTATCTCTACACACATCCTTACGTGCATCTTCACCACATCCATTTTTTGGTCACACCATTTGTTGCACGATCCTCTTAGACCTTCCTGTCAAATCTTCTTGTCCATTGTCATCTATGTAAAACCCATGGTTTATTCTTCATTCAATTTTCTCTATCACTTCCTATCACCACACTCCTTGGTCCAATTTTGTTAAAGTAATGGCACCAAATGTAGCACTATAGTATGGCATTCCATGCTAAGAAAATGTATGATAAATAATTACATAAATAAACACATTAAAAATAAAAATCCATATGTATACAAGATATCACACAAAGTAATTACATTACTAGAATTATACATTACAATATTTGTAACTCAGAGAGTAATGCATCAACCAAAAGCATCCATACGATATCAACAATACAATACATGATATGTGATTATCAATACCAATGGAAGGAAGGGATGTATACATGTAATCATGATTGAAAGTTATTTGTGTATCAGCTAACTACCCTCTTGGACTTGTGCAACCAAAATTTAATCTCCCACTTGTACAAACAAAATATATATCATGCATTCTCATGCAACATGTAACATAACCTGATTATGAACCATAGACTATGTACATATAAAATGCTCACATATGTTACATGCACATGCATTCATCTACTCATGGCTACATTGATTCTTGAGCATCAAGGCTACTATAAATACCTTTAATTGCTTTTTTCATACAATTTACATGTTGTTGTGCTCAATGCTTGGTGTTTTCCATTCATTTTTACTAGCATTTATTGCTACTATGTTTGCATTTTTTTTACTTCCCTTTGTAATGGCTCTTGCTAGTAAAGGACACCATGATTTCTTCTAGGTTTTTCCTATTATTTGTGTTAGTACCATGCTTTAAGTGTCGTAAAGAATCTGCTTTAGTTTAGCCCATACCATCTCCCATATGGTATGCAGTCAAAATACCAAGACAATATTTATTTTGATTTTAATGAAATAAAACATTAAAAATATCTTAATATCTCAAATTAATCAATCATTTTGGTGTCTCACTGTAGTGGTAGGCATTCCTTGTTGAACAATGTGATTGACCTAATATTGTAGTGTGTAAGCTTAGACCATTCTAGCAAGGGCATTGTAATTTTCCCTTCCATATGATCTCCCTACCCTGGGTGTGTTATAGCATGTATCTAGCCTAGTTTTGTCTACTTATTTGTATCTTCTCCCACTATAGTGGCAAGCATGTTGGACATTTTGAGTCAAAGTTGTCATTGATGTCAAGAAACAAAGTTGTCATTGATATCCAGGAATAAGCCACCGATGATGTCAAAAGGTCAAGAGGAACAATGCAGAGATTAAAGGCAAAAGGGCTTCATAATATTTTTAATATTATGTGGAAGCATAAGTTAGAAGGTTTAAAATAAAAGGTTTTTCATAAAAACCCAAGGAAGCTTATTGCAAAGTTAAAGGAAGGTTTAATATTTATTTTATAAAACATTTAAATTCAAAGTGAATTTAAATTTTATAAATAAATATTATTTATACAAAGTTGTGCAATGAGAGAAGGCCTTAATAAAACCAAAGGGTTTTAAAGAATTAATTTATAAAATTTAAATTCAAAAGAATTTAAATAATTTATAAATTAATAAGTTTAAATCATAGTGTCGACGTCTAAAGTGTGAAGAATTTCGAAGCATCGACGTGTATGTGTGAAGGAGGAAATCAATATAAAAACCATGCCTTAAGAGGCATTAAAATTATCCTTTTGCTCGAACGTTAATGCGTGCAATTGTGTTGAGAGCTCATGCAGAAAAAGAGAAGCAAATTTTTTTTTTATGTGCCAACGAATAGAGACAAATCGAAAAGCACCGAAATTTGGAAGCCATCTGGGCAGCATGGCCTAGTGGCAAGAGGGTAGTGGTTAGAGTGTTTGGGTGCTAGGTGACCTGCGTTCAAAACACGATGGCAACATGTTTTGGTGGTTGTGTTTGTGTTGGAAGCGCCAAAGGAAAAGGTGCACATTTTGCTAGGCAAAGCGGGGAGCTTCATAGAGCACGTGGTGCTCTCCACTCTCCAAGCGAGCGCCTAGCTCGCGCGATGGTTGGAGCCATGGCTAGGGCATTGGTTGAGGCTGCGTTGTGAGTTCGATTCCCACCAAGGCCAAGGTAATAAATTTTGATTATTATTTTTGTGTTGCCTAAAGTTTGACATGAGGTCTTAGGGAGTTAAAAGGGTTGCTTAAAAGGATTGTTAGTTGAATATTATTTTTGATAAGTTGGAGGTATAAGGAGTTAGCTTTATCTTTGAATAAAGTGTTTGTGTCACATTGATTTGTTGAAGTTATAAAAGGATAAAGGGAACTTCTTGCATTGAGTTATTTTGAAAAGAAGAGTGCATTGAATATTATTTTAATTGGGAGATTATAAGGTGTAAGTGGTGAATTATTTTTGTAAATGTTGATGAATGTTTTCTTAAATATGGAGTGATAAGGTGTATGTGTGTCTTGATATTTACATTGTATTTTTGAGGGAGTTTATCATCTTATAACTTCTTTGAGCTTGGCAAAGAAGTGTTTGTGGTTTTGGCAGATTTATGAGATTCCTTCATCATCAAGAAAAAGGTATGAGCACATTCTTCCATAGTTAAGTTGATTGGTTGGTTTTCTGGAAAATAAGTTTGGAGTGAAAAGGACTTGATTAGGGTTTCCTTATTGAGTGTGTTTGAGTTAATGCTTCAAGGTTTTCTGGAATAAAGAGTTGTTGTTAAAACCTTGTTTTATAAGCATTGTTGTTGAAGCCATTGGTTGAGCAAAGAACTAGGGTTTGAAAAGAACATGAGTATCATTGTTATGTGAGAGTTGTTTTATGAGCATTGTTGTTGAAGTGAGTTGTTGAGAAAAGAACTTGAACTAGGGTTATCATTGTTATGTGAGATTTGTTGTTGAGCATTGTTGGAAACATTTTGAGTTGGTGTTTATATACTTGGACTAGGGTTTGTATGGAAGGATTGTTTCATTGAGTGATTGGTTGAGTAGAGTTGGTTGAGCCTAGTCAAGTGGATGTGTGAAGTGATTGTTCAAGTTCCATAAAAAAAACTATTCTATATTCTGAATTGAATTGAGAAAGTGATTGAGTTGAAGCATATTGAGTCTCTAACAATTCTCTGTATGTTTCTAAAAGAGTGATTGAAAGTGTTTGAGCATTGTAATGAGTATAGAGCATATTGAGTCTCTAAAAATTCTCTTTATGTTTCTATGAGATTGGACAAGTTCTAGTGTGGACTTGTTGAGAAGATTTGAGGTAAGTCTTTGAGAAGACTTGTGGATAGATTTGAGTAAGCTTTTGTGGAAGCTTACAATACATATTGAGAGCAGATTTGGTTAAGTTCTTGAGAGGACTTATTGAGCAGATTTGATTAAGTTCTTGAGAGGACTTATTGAGCAGATTGGACAAGTTCTAGAGAGGACTTGTAGACTGATTGGTGTGAGATTTTGTGAAAGCTTACAAGGCAGATTTGAGATAAGTCTTTGAGAAGGCTTGAGAGCAGAGTTGATTGATTGATTTTTTCAAACCTTGAGTTAAGGTTTGGGGCAGATCCAACAGAGTTGATTTGAGATTGAGTCAAGCTTTGAGTTAAGGCTTGAGGATAAAGATTGAGAATTGATTTGTGCTAGATCGAGGGACTATGTTTAGTATAGATTTGAGGATAAATTTTGGTGTAAATTTGAGGATAGATTTGTGCTAGATCAGAGATAGATATTGAGGATAGATTTGTGCTAGACCGATGGACTATGTTTAGTATAGATTTGAGATAGAGCTGAGTGTAAGATTTGGAGGTGATAGAGTATAGAGGATGATAGTCTCTAGTGGATAGAGATCCATTAGCTAGGGCAGTGAGGATAGGTCTTCTGAGTGAGGACAAGAGTCTTTAGTGGATAGAGATCCATTAGCCAGTGCAGTAGAGGCAGCAGTTCTTCTAGAAGATCACCAACTAGAGCAAGAGGAGAAAGGAGTTCTCCTATGGATAGAGATCCATGAACTTGATTAAGGGGATTGGTATCTCCTTTGGATAGAGGTCCATAAACATTGTAATAGGGAAAGGATTCCCAAGAGATTGATTGAGAAAATTTTAGTGAAATATTTTCTCCGTGGAGTAGCCCACATTGGGTGAACCACGTAAATTGTGGTGTCTCTATTGTGTGTGATGATTTATGCATTGCTTTGAATACTGCTATTGATATTGCTATATTTACATTGCATAATATTGATTGGGAAAGAAAAGTAAAAAGTGGTCTTATATTGTTCACCCCCCTCTCAGTATAAGCTTGTGTTCTTCAATTGGTATCAGAGTAGGTTCCTTCGAAAGAGTTTAATAGCTTGAAGGAAAATCTAACAAGAACACAATGGATTCTAAAGAATGGACCTTCAGATATTTCAGTACCAGTATTTTATGGAAGTGATTATGTATATTGGAGTTTGAGAATGAAGATCTACCTGAAGGCACTTGGCAATGAAGTTTGGGAAGCAGTTGAAAATGGATACATATCACCAGTTGATCCACCTATAGATAAGGAAGGTAAGCTCCTACAACATTACAATTCAAAAGCAATGAATGCACTTTTGAGAGGTTTGCATAGAACAGAGTCCATAAAAGTTATGCATTGTGAAGATGCAAAAGGAATGTGGGATAAGTTGCAAAATATATATGAAGGAGATAAAGGTGTCAAGAAAGTAAAGATATGAAATCTCAAAGGACAACTTGAAGAGTTAAGAATGAAGAATGAGGAAAACATTAGTACTTATCTACTTTGAGTTGATGAGGTTGTTAATGCTATGCAAGGACTTGGAATGAAGGTTGATGAATCAGATATTTGTGATAAGATCTTAAGGTCTCTTCCAACAAGGTTTAGTGAAAATATTTTAGCTATAGAAGAATCAAAGGATGGTGATTCTTTGACAAGAGATATGTTGCTTGGTATTCTTACAGCTTTTGAGATGAGAACAAAAGAACCTATTCCCCATAAGGAAGCAGCCTTCAAAGCAATCAAAAAGACAAAGGGTAAGAAGTCAGAATCAAGCAATGAGTCATCCAATGATGAAGAAGCTAATTATGGTAGAAGGGATAAGGATTCTAGAAGATCTAGAGATCTAAAATCTGTTAAATGTTTCAATTGTGGAAAGTATGGTCATTATGCAACAGATTGTCAAGAAGCTAAGAATAACAATGGTGAAGAGAAATAGGATCACAGAAACAGGGAATCAAAAAGATACAGGCACCAAAATAAAAGCAAGGATGGACAAAGCAGACAAGGAAAGAAGTTCTTTCAAAGGCAAAAGAGGAGCTACTATGCGGATAAGGCAAGTAAGTACTCAAGTGATAGTGATGCTATTTTTTTAGATAATGATAGAGATGAAGTCCTATTTATGATTGAAGAAAAAGAACAAGTTAAGAAAAGGACTCTAGTAATTCTCAAATGTTTTAGATGTGGTAACTTTGGACATCTTGAAGATAGTTGTACAAGGAATGGTTATAGTTTCAGTGATGATGAATATGAGGATGCACTTGAAGGACCAAATGAAAACCTTCTAATGGTATTAGAAGAAGAATAAGGTGATCCTATAGAAGACAAGCCAATAGAAAATGAAGATGTGGACAAAGGTAAACAAATAGAGGAATATTCAGAAAAGGATGGATATGATCTCAAGGGAGAACTTATCTATGCTCTTGAAATAGTAAAGAAGGTAAGAAAGCAAAACTCTAAACTTGAGTTTCAGTTTCAAGAATGTGATGAAGAGAGAAGACTGCTTATAGAGGATCTAGAAAAATCAAAGGCTAAGACAAAGAAATTCAAGGATAAATTAGAAGCAAATATCTTAGAATGTGAGAAGTTAGCACAAGAAATGGCCCTACTAAGAGAAGATTTAGAAAACTCCAAGAGTAAGCTACACAAGTTTGAAAAGAGTTCAAATATTGTGGATAAGATGATCAAGGTACAAAGAAGGTCAACAAACAAAATAGGTCTTGGTTTTGAACAAGCTCAAAAGAAATAAGAAGATAAGTCAACCTCAAGTTCTGAGGAAACTTCAGAAGAAGAAACTATAGAAGAAGACAATGTAAGAGAAAGTGAGACATCTGAGGATGAGTTGGACAACAAAAAGTTCAACAAGAATAGGAACAATGCACAAAGAAGATACAAATGGAACAACAATCAGAATAGGTCAAGAGAGACTAAGAGACCAATGAGGTCAAGACAAGGAAACTTCAATGGAAGATGTTTTTCATGTCACAGGTTTGGGCACATGGCTTCACAGTGTAGGACACATGAAAGACAGGAATATGGGAACAAACAACTTTTCCATGGGTATTGCTACTCATGTAATCAGTTTGGTCACAAGGCAATGAATTGCAAGGTTCATGATAGAAGAAATGGCTTCACTAGGAGAAATCCTAAGACATTTGCACCTCCAAGGAATAATAACATTAAGTGTTATAAGTGCAATAATGATGGTCACACAACAAAGTGGTGTAGAGCAGACATTCTAGAATCAAGCAGGAACAGGAACAAGAACAGGAACATGGATATGAACAGGAATAGGAATAGGGACATGGATAGGAACATGGACATGGAAAGAAATAGTCAGAGGAATCAGAAGGATCAGATAAGAAGGAAAGAGGATAAAGGTAAAGAATAATGCTTTCTGAGAGTAGAAATACTCCCACCCCAGAATTAACCACCTCAAGAGGAGGTGGGGGAGGGGCTAAGCTAAGAGGCTCATTCTTAGCCCCGAGCCCCAAAGGTGACCCTTTGCCATTGATGTCAAAGGGGGAGAGATTTGTGTAAGGGGGAGATATTTGGTATTTGAGTAAAAAGGAGAGAGCATTGAGCCAGGGGGAGCAATGTCCCAGGGGGAGCAGAACAAAGGAAAGGTCAGGTTTTCGTGAAAAATAATTTGGGTTACCATCAATGACAAAGGGGGAGATTGTTGGACATTTTGAGTCAAAGTTGTCATTGATGTCAAGAAATAAAGTTGTCATTGATATCCAAGAATAAGCCACCGATGATGTCAAAATGTCAAGAGGAACAATGCAGAGATTAAAGGCAAAAGGGCTTCATAATATTTTTAATATTATGTGGAAGCATAAGTTAGAAGGTTTAAAATAAAAGGTTTTTCATAAAAACCCAAGGAAGCTTATTGCAAAGTTAAAGGAAGGTTTAATATTTATTTTATAAAACATTTAAATTCAAAGTGAATTTAAATTTTATAAATAAATATTATTTATACAAAGTTGTGCAATGAGAGAAGGCCTTAATAAAACCAAAGGGTTTTAAAGAATTAATTTATAAAATTTAAATTCAAAAGAATTTAAATAATTTATAAATTAATAAGTTTAAATCATAGTGCCGACGTCTAAAGTGTGAAGAATTTTGAAGCGTCGATGTGTATGTGTGAAGGAGGAAATCAATATAAAAACCATGCCTTAAGAGGCATTAAAATTATCCTTTTGCTCGAACGTTAATGCGTGCAATTGTGTTGAGAGCTCGTGCGGAAAAAGAGAAGCAAATTTTTGTTTTATGTGCTAGCGAATAGAGATAAATCGAAAAGCGTCAAAATTTGGAAGCCATATGGGCAGCGTGGCCTAGTGGCAAGAGGGCAATGGTTAGAGTGTTTGGGTGCTAGGTGACCTACGTTTAAAATGCGGTGGCAACATGTTTTGGTGGTTGTGTTTGTGTTGGAAGTGCCAAAGGAAAAGGTGCACATTTTTCTAGGCAAAGCGGGGAGCTTCATAGAGCACGTGGTGCTCTCCACTCTCCAAGCGAGCACCTAGCTCACGCGGCGGTTGGAGCCATGGCTAGGGCGCTGGTTGAGGCTGCATCGTGAGTTCGATTCCCACCAAGGCCAAGGTAATAAATTTTGATTATTATTTTTGTGTTGCCTAAAGTTTGACATGAGGTCTTAGGGAGTTAAAAGGGTTTCTTAAAAGGATTGTTAGTTGAATATTATTTTTGATAAGTTGGAGGTATAAGGAGTTAGCTTTATCTTTGAATAAAGTGTTTGTGTCACATTGATTTGTTGAAGTTATAAAAGGATAAAGGGAACTTCTTGCATTGAGTTATTTTGAAAAGAAGAGTGCATTGAATATTATTTTAATTGGGAGATTATAAGGTGTAAGTGGTGAATTATTTTTGTAAATGTTAATGAATGTTTTCTTAAATATGGAGTGATAAGGTGTATGTGTGTCTTGATATTTACATTGTATTTTTGAGGGAGTTTATCATATTATAACTTCTTTGAGCTTGGAAAAGAAGTGTTTGTGGTTTTGGCAGATTTATGAGATTCCTTCATCATCAAGAAAAAGGTATGAGCACATTCTTCCATAGTTAAGTTGATTGGTTGGTTTTCTAGAAAATAAGTGTGGAGTGAAAAGGACTTGATTAGGGTTTCCTTATTGAGTGTGTTTGAGTTAATGCTTCAAGGTTTTTTGGAATAAAGAGTTGTTGTTAAAACCTTGTTTTATAAGCATTGTTGTTGAAGCCATTGGTTGAGCAAAGAACTAGGGTTTGAAAAGAACATGAGTATCATTGTTATGTGAGAGTTGTTTTATGAGCATTGTTGTTGAAGTGAGTTGTTGAGCAAAGAACTTGAACTAGGGTTATCATTGTTATGTGAGATTTGTTGTTGAGCATTGTTGGAAATATTTTGAGTTGGTGTTTATATACTTGGACTAGGGTTTGTATGGAAGGATTGTTTCATTGAGTGATTGGTTGAGTAGAGTTGGTTGAGCCTAGTCAAGTGGATGTGTGAAGTGATTGTTCAAGTTCCATAAAACAAACTATTCTATATTCTGAATTGAATTGAGAAAGTGATTGAGTTGAAGCATATTGAGTCTCTAACAATTCTCTGTATGTTTCTGAAAGAGTGATTGAAATTGTTTGAGCATTGTAATGAGTATAGAGCATATTGAGTCTCTAACAATTCTCTTTATGTTTCTATGAGATTGGACAAGTTCTAGTGTGGACTTGTTGAGCAGATTTGAGGTAAGTATTTGAGAAGACTTGTGGACATATTTGAGTAAGATTTTTTGGAAGCTTACAATACATATTGAGAGCAGATTTGGTTAAGTTCTTGAGAGGACTTATTGAGTAGATTTGGTTAAGTTCTTGAGAGGACTTATTGAGTAGATTGGACAAGTTCTAGAGAGGACTTGTAGACTGATTGGTGTGAGCTTTTGTGAAATCTTACAAGGCAGATTTGAGACAAGTCTTTGAGAAGGCTTGAGAGCAGAGTTGATTGATTGATTTGTTCAAACCTTGAGTTAAGGTTTGGGGCAGATCTAGCAGAGTTGATTTGAGATTGAGTCAAGCTTTGAGTTAAGGCTTGAGGACAGATATTGAGAACTGATTTGTGCTAGACCGAGGGACTATGTTTAGTATAGATTTGAGGATAGAGTTTGGTGCAGATTTGAGGATAGATTTGTGCCAGACCAGAGACATAGATTGAGGATAGATTTGTGCTAGACTGATGGACTATGTTTAGTATATATTTGAGATAGATCTGAGTGTAAGCTTTGGAGGTGATAGAGTATAGAGGATGACAGTCTCTAGTGGATAGAGATCCATTAGCCATGGCAGTGAGGATAGGTCTTCTGAGTGAGGACAAGAGTCTTTAGTGGATAGAGATCCATTAGCCAGTGCATTAGAGGCAGCAGTTCTTCTAGAAGATCACCATCCAGAGCAAGAGGAGAAAGGAGTTCTCCTATGGATAGAGATCCATGAACTTGATTAAGGGGATTGGTATCTCCTTTGGACAGAGGTCCATAAACATTGTAATAGGGAAAGGATTCCCAAGAGATTGATTGAGAAAATTTTAGTGAAATATTTTCTCCGTGGAGTAGCCCACATTGGGTGAACCACGTAAATTGTGGTGTCTCTATTGTGTGTGATGATTTGTGCATTGCTTTGAATATTGCTATTGATATTGCTATCTTTATATTGCATAATATTGATTAGGAAAGAAAAGTAAAAAAGTGGTCTTATACTATTCACCCCCCTCTCAGTATAAGCTTGTGTTCTTCAAAGCATACCTTTTTGAATAATGCACTTGATCGAATACTAGAACATGTGAGCTTGAACCATTTTGATAAAGGTATGGTTGTTTTCCCTTCTATAGGATCTCCCTACCCTAGGTGTGTTATAGAATGTACCTAACCCAATTATGTTTACTTTTTTGTATCTTCTCCCATTGTAGTGAGAAGTATGCCTTGTTGAACAACACACTTGACTAAGTATTGTAGTGTGTGAGCTTGGACCGTTGTGATAGAGGTATGGTTATTTTTCCTTCCACGAGATCTCCCTACCCTAAGCATAGTGCAATGTGTATCTAGCCCTTGTTTTTCTTTCTATTTTTTCTCCCCTTATATGGTAGGCAAATATTGAGGAACAATGTGCCCACCGTAAATGATAGGGCATGAATTGACCTTGGGGACATATTTGCATACATTCATGGCATATGTTGGCTTCCCCTACACTACCCTATAACAATGGATGGACATAATTATGGGGTCTTGGTGTTCATTTGTGTCTATCTAGTAGTATATTTTAGGATTGATGGAGATACATACATATATGATATAAATTAAAATCTCTTAGTTCATCCTATTGTAGCGATGAGTGTACTTGTTGGTACTTGGAACTTATTGGATACTACATGAAATTTACCTACTACAATGGTATGTATGGATGGAATATAATGTCATGCATGGCTAATACTAAAGGGAGGAATTTTTTGATGAGCACATCATTGAATGCTCCATCAATCATTCATGCTCTAACAAAGTCTTAATCATGAAGTATGTCATAGAATACTGCTCAAATAATATGTTCTCTCTCCAAACATAGGAATGCATGTTATTAATTCCACTTAAATCATACATGCAACTAGAAAATTAAAAATAGAATGCCATTAAAGGCTACACAAATCATAAGTACATGTTAAACTCAACATGTCTTTGAATACTACAAATAATAAATATATGTCATCACATCATCATAGCAATAGATAGATAATAATTTTGGACATTTTGAGCTCATTTAGTTGTCATTGATGTCAAGGTGAACACATGAAGTTGTCATTAACACCATGGCGTACATCATTACTTCCACTAGGAACAATGCTAAGAGTTGAATAAAAGGTGTTAAAATATTGTTTTATAAGGGTTTGTTTTAAAACCATGGTGGCAGAATAATTTACATCAAACCCATGGATTACAAAGAAAGGTTTAAAGTTTACCTCAAGAGGGCTGTAAGTTTTATTAAAGTCAAAGGTTTATAAAATTTAAATTCTTTTAGAATTTAAATAATTTATAAATTATAAAGGTCTAAAGAAGGCACCAACATCATCAATTTAATGGAGCGCCGACGTCCATGACAAAAGGTGAAATTCATATATAAAAGGAATACCAAAGGGGCATTAAACTTACCTTCATCGATTAAATTTCATGTGACCAAGTGAGAGAACAATTTGTGCAATCATTAAGGAAGAAGAAAAATTTGAGTTGTTTTTTAGCACCAAGGGAAAGATGAAAAATGGAGGGATTAATCCTCACTCCCATTGGATGCGGTGTTCCATTGGCAGTGTGCATTTTATGAGGGTGTTGGGAGTGGAAGTATCCATGATCGATTCGCATGGAGGTTGTTTGTGTGTTGGTCTTGAGCATTGCAAAGGAAAATGTTTTGAATGTGCTTGTTTTGAGCGCCAAGGTTTGAAGAAAGAGCACGATGTGCTCTTTGGGTTCCAAGTGTACATCTAGTGCACGTGGTGGTCTAGCCCGTGGCTAGGGCACACAAGGAGGCAGAGATTGGGGGTTCGAATCTCATAAGTGGCAAAGGTAATTTTTGTTAAAAAAAAAATTCTAAAGTCTTTCCTAAGATAAAAGGGAGTTATAAGGGTAGAATGAAAAGTTGTTTTTTTGGAAATTGATTTATGTTATAGGAGTTATAAGGAAAGTGGATTTGATTTTTTCTAAAGTTCTTACTATTAAAATTTAATTAAAGAGGTTTTTGAATTAAATTTTTGTGGATGTTAAATTTATTTTAATTGGGAGATTATAAGGTGTTATTTGGAAAATATTTTATGTATGTTGATGGTTGTTTTGAAAGGTGGAGTGATAAGGTGTAATTGAGTTTTTGCATTAAATTGTGAGAAAGATTTATCTTCTAACCTCTTTGAGTTTGGCAAAGAAGTTGTTTTGATTGTGGCAGATTTATGATATCTCTTAATCATCAAGAAAAAGGTATGAGCACATTCTTCCATATTTGAATTGATTGATTGGTTTTCTAGAAAATAAGTTTGGAGTGAAAAGGACTTGATTAGGGTTTTCTATTGAGTGTGTTGATTTAATTTTTCAAGGTTTTCTAGAATAAAGAGTTGTTTTTAAAACCTTATTTTATAAGCATTGTTGTTGAAGCCATTGATTGAGTGAATAACTTGAACTAGGTTTTGAGTATCATTGTTATGTGAGAGTTTTTTATAAGCATTGTTGTTGAAGTGAGTTGTTGAGCAAAGAACTTGAACTAGGTTTTGAGTATCATTGTTACGTGAGAGTTTTTTATAAGAATTGTTGTTGAAGTGAGTTTTTGAGCAAATAAGTTGAACTAGGGTTTGAAAATAACATGAGTATCATTGTTATGTGAGATTTATTGTTGAGCATTGTTGGAAATATTTTGAGTTGAGTGAACATATGCTTGGACTAGGGTTTGTAAGAAAGGGTTATTTTATTGAGTGATTGGTTGAGTAGAGTTGGTTGAGCCTAGTCAAGTGGATGTGTGAAGTGATTGTTCAAGTTCCATAAAACAAAATATTATATATTTGAAATTGAGATGAGAAAGCAATTGAGCATTGAGTTGTATTTGAAGCATATTGAGTCTCTAACAATTCTTCTTATGTTTCTAAGAGAGTGATTGAAAGTGATTGAGCATTGAGTTGTATTTGAAGCATATTGAGTCTCTAATAATTCTCCTTATATTTTTAAGAGAGTGATTGAAAGTGATTGAGCATTGTGATGATTATAGAGCATATTGAGTCTCTAACAATTCTCTTTATGTTTTTGTTAGATTGGACAAGTTCTATGTGGACTTTTTGAGAATAATTGAGCAAGTTTTGTGTGGACTTGTTGAGCATATTGAAAAAGTTCTATGTGGACTTGTTGAGTAGATTTGAGCAAGTCCTATGTGGACTTGTTGAGCAAATTTGAGCAAGTCTTGTGTGGACTTGTTGAGCAGATTTAAACAAGTTTTGTGTCGACTTTTTGAGCATATTTGAGCAAGTTTTGTGTGGACTTATTAAGCAGATTTGAGCAAGTTCTGTGTGGGCATGTTCAGCAAATTTGAGCAAGTTCTATTTGGACTTGTTGAACATATTTGAGCAAGTTTTATGTGGACTTGTTGAGCAGATTTGAGCAAGTTTTGTGTGGACTTGTTGAGAAGATTTGAGCAAGTTTTGTGTGGACTTATTGAGCAGATTTAAGCAATTTATGTGTGGACTACAATTTTTGTGTGGACTTGTTGAGCAGATTTGAGATAGAGCTTTGGAGGTGATAGAGCAGAGAGGATAATAGTCTCCAGTGGATAGAGATCCATTAGCCATGATAGTGAGGATAGGTCTTCGAAGTGGGTACAAGAGTCTTCAATAGAGAGAGATCCACAAGCCAGTGTAGTGGAGGTAGTAGTCTTCTAGAGGATCACCAACCAGAGTAGAGGAAAAGGAGTTCTCCTATGGATAGAGATCCATGTACTTAATTTAGGGGTTTGGTGTCTCCTTTGGACAAAGGTCCATAAACATTATAGGTAAAGGATTCCCAAGAGATTGATTGAGAAAATTTTAGTGAAATATTTTCTCCATGGAGTAGCCCACATTGGGTGAACCACGTAAATTGTGGTGTCTCTATTGTGTGTGGTGATTTATGCATTTCTTTGATTACTACTTTTGATATTGTTATATTTATATTGCATAATATTGATTGGGAAAGCAAAGTAAAAAGTGGTCTTATATTGTTCACCCCCCTCTTAGTATAATCTTATGTTCTTAAATTAGTATCAGAGTGAGTTCTTTAAGAAGAGTTTAATAGCTTGAAGGAAAAGCTAACAAGAACATAATGGATTCTAAGAATATGTCCTCAGATAATTCAACACCAGTATTTTATGGAAGTGACTATATGTATTAGAGTATGAAAATGAAGATATACCTGATGGCACTTGGAAATGAAATTGGGGAAGCAATTGAATTTGGATATGATCCCTTAATTAATCCTCCTAAAGATAAGGAAGGTAAGCTCCTACAGTATTACAATTCAAAATAAATGAATGTAGTTTTGAGAGGTTTGCATAGAATAGAGTCTATGAAAGTTATGTATTATCAAACTGCAAAAGACATGTGGGATAAATTACAAAATATATAGGAATGAGATAAATGTGTCAATAAAACAAAGATGTGAAATATCAAAGGACAATTTGAAGAGTTAAGAATGAAGTATGAGGAAAACATTAGTACTTATATACTTCAAATTGATGAGGTTGTTAATGTTATGCAAGGACTTGGAATGAAGATTTATGAATCGACTGTTTGTGATAAAGTTTTAAGAACTCTTCCAAACATATTTAGTGAAAAAGTTTTTGCTATAGAAGTGTCAATGGATGGTGATACTTTGACAAGAGATATATTGCTTGGTATTCTTATAGCACATGATATAAGAATAAAATATCCTATTCCCCAGAAGGAAGCAACATTCAAAGCAATCAAAAATACAAAGGGTAAGAAGTTAGAATCAAACAATGAGTCGTCGAGTGATGAAGAAGCTAATTATGGTAGAAGAAATAAGGATTATAGAAAATTCAGAGATCTAAAGTCTGTTAAATGTTTCAATTGTGGAAAGTATGGAAATTTTGCAATAGATTTTCAATAAGCTAAGAATAACAATGGTGAAGAAAAATAGGATCACAAGAACATGGAATCAGAAAGACATAGGCACCAAAATAAAAGCAAGGATAAACAAAGCAAGCAAGGAAAGTTCTTCCAAAGGCAAAATAGGAGTTACTATGCAGATAATACAAGTAAGTACTCAAGTGATAGTGATGCTAGTTTTTCAGACAATGATAGAGATGAAGTTCTTTTTATGATTGAAGAAAAATAACAAGTTAAGAAAAGGACTCTAGTAATTCTCAAGTGTTTTAGATGTTGTAACTTTGGACATCTTGAAGATAATTGTACAAGGGATGGTTATAGTTTTAGTGATGATGAATATTAAGATACACTTGAAGGACTAGAAGAGAATATTCTAATGGCACTAGAAGAAGGAAAATATGATCCTATAGAAGATAGGCCAACATAGAATAAATATGTGGAAAAAGGTAAACAAATAGAGGAATATTCAAAAAATGATGGATATGATCTCAATGGAGAACTTATTTATGCCCTTGAAACGGTAAAGAAAGTAAGAAAGAAAAACTCTAAACTTGAAATTCAATTTCAATAATGTGATGAAGAGAGAAGATTGCTTATAGAGAATTTAGAAAAATCAAAGGCTAAAGAAAAAAGGTTCAAGGATAAGTTAGAAGCAAAGATCTTAGAATGTGAAAATTTAACACAAGAAGTGGCACTTCTAAGAGAAGATTTAGAAGACTCCAAGGTCAAGCTAAAAGGGTTCAAAAATAGCTCAAATAACTTGGATAAGTTCATCAAGATACAAAAGCCTACATCAAGCAAAACAGGTCTTGGATTTGGACAGGATCAAAAGAAAAAGGAAGGAGAGTCAACCTCAAGTTTTGGAGGAGAAGAAACTTCAGATGAAGATACTTCAGAAAAAGACAGTGTAAAAGGAAGTGATACATTTAAGGATGAGTTGGACAATAGAGAGTTCAACAAGTACAGTAACAATGCACAAAGAAGTTACAAATGGAATAACAATCAGAATAGGTCAAGAGAGACTATGAGATCAATAAGTTCAATGCAAGGAGGTTTCAATGCAATATGCTTTTTATGTCATAGGTTTGGGCACATGGCTTCATAGTATAGGATACAAGAAAGACAGGAATATGGGAACAAATAGCTTTTCCATGGGTATTGCTACTCATATAATCGGTTTGGTCACAAGGCAATGAATTGCAAGGTTCATGACAGAAGAAGGTATGGCTTCACTAGGAGAAATCCTAAGATATTTGCACCTCCAAGGCATAATAACATCAAGTGTTATAAGTGCAATAATTATGGTCACACATCAAAGTGGTGTAGAGCAGATATTCTAGATTCAAGTATGAACAGGAATAGGAACATGAACAAAAACAGGAACATGAACAGGAACATGAATTTGAATATAAATAGGAACAGGAACATGAATATGGATATGAAAAGAAACATGAATAGGAACAGGAATAGGAACAAGAACATGGACAAGAACATGAATATGGAAATAAAAAATTAGAGGAATCAGAAGGATCATATAAGAAGAAGAGCGAATAAAGGTAAAGAACAATGCTTTCTAGGAGTAGAAATACTTCCACCTTGAAATTAACCACCTTTATATGAGGTGGGAGAGGGTATAAGCTAAAAGGCTCATTCTTAGCCTCGATACCTAAAGGTGACCCTTTGCCATTGATGTCAAAGGGGAAGATATTTGAGTAAGGGGGAGAGATTTGGTACTTGAGAGAGCAATGAGCCAGGGGGAGCAATGTCCCAGGGGGAGCAGAACAAAGGAAAGGTTAAGTTTTCAATAAAAAGAATTTGGGTTGCCATCAATGATGAAGGGGGAGATTGTTGGACATTTTGAGCTCATTTAGTTTTCATTGATGTCAAGATGATATTTGTCATTGATGTCAAGGTGAACACATGAAGTTGTCATTAACACCATGGATTACATCATTACTGCCACCAGGAGCAATGCGAAGAGTTGAATAAAAGATGTTAAAATATTGTTTAATAAGGGTTTGTGTTAAAACCATGGTGGCAGAATAATTTACATCAAACCTGTGGAGTACAAAGAAAGGTTTAAAGTTTATCTCAAGAGGGCTTTAATTTTTATTAAAGTCAAAGGTTTATAAAATAATTTATAAATTATAAAGGTCTAAATAAGGCATCAACGTCATCAATTTAATGGAGCACCGACATCCATGAAAAAATGTGAAATTCATATATAAAAGGAATGCCAAAGGGGCATTAAACTTACCTTCATCGATTAAATTTCATGCGACCAAGTGAGAGAACAATTCGTGCAATCATTGAGGAAGAAGACAAATCTGAGTTATCTTTTAGCGCCAGGGAAAAGACGAAAAAGGGAGGGCTTAAGCCTCACTTCCATTGGACATGGTGGTCCATTGGTAGTGCACATTTTGCGAGGGCATTGGGAGTGGAAGTATCCACGATCGAATCACGTGGAGGTTGTTTGCATGTTGGTCTTGAGCACTGCGGAGGAAAATGTTTTGAATGCGCTCGTTTTGAGCGCCAAGGTTTGAAGAAAGAGCATGAGGTGCTCTTTGGGTTCCAAGTGTACATCTAGCACATGCAATGGTCTAGCCCGCAGCTAAGGTACACGAGGAGGCAAATATTGGGGGTTCGAATCTCATAAGTGACAAAGGTAATTTTTTTTAAATAAATTTTTATTTGCCTAAAGTCTTTCCTAAGGTAAAAGGGAGTTATAAGGGTAGAATGAAAAGTTGTTTGTTTGGAAATTGATTTATGTTATAGGAATTATAAGGAAAGTGGATTTGATATTTACCAAATTTCTTCTTGCTTTAAAATTTAATTAAAGAGGTTTTTGAATTAAATTTTGGTGGATGTTAAATTTATCTTAATTGGGAGATTATAAGGTGTTATTTGGATAATATTTTATGTATGTTGATGGTTGTTTTGAAAGGTGGAGTGATAAGGTGTAATTGAGTTTTTGCATTAAATTGTGAGAAATATTTATCTTCTAACCTCTTTGAGTTTGGCAAAGAAGTTGTTTTGATTGTGGTAGATTTATGAGATCTCTTAATCATCAAGAAAAAGGTATGAGCACATTCTTCCATATTTGAATTGATTGATTGGTTTTCTAGAAAATAAGTTTGGAGTGAAAAGGACTTGATTAGGGTTTCCTGTTGAGTGTGTTGAGTTAATGCTTCAAGGTTTTTTGGAATAAAGAGTTGTTAAAATCTTGTTTTATAAGAATTGTTGTTGAATCCATTGATTGAGTGAAGAACTTGAACTAGGGTTTGAGTATTATTGTTATGTGAGAGTTGTTTTATAAGCATTGTTGTTGAAGCGAGTTGTTGAGCAAAGAACTTGAACTAGGGTTTGAGTATCATTGTTATGTGAGAGTTTTTTTATAAGCATTGTTGTTGAAGTGAGTTGTTGAGAAAAGAACTTGAACTAGGGTTTGAAAAGAACATGAATATTATTGTTATGTGAGATTTGTTGTTGAGCATTGTTGGAAAAATTTTGAGTTGAGTGAACATATGCTTGGACTAGGGTTTGTGAGCAAGGATTATTTTATTGAGTGATTGGTTGAGTAGAGTTGGTTGAGCCTATTCAAGTGGATGTGTGAAGTGATTGTTCAAGTTCCATAAAACAAACTATTATATATTCTGAATTGAGCTAAGAAAGTGATTGAGAATTGAGTTGTATTTGAAGCATATTGAGTCTCTAACAATTCTCCTTATATTTCTAAGAGAGTGATTGAAAGTGATTGAGCATTGAGTTGTATTTGAAGCATATTGAATCTCTAACAATTCTCCTTATGTTTCTAAGAGAGTGATTGAAAGTGATTGAGCATTGTGATGAGGATAGAGCATATTGAGTCTCTAAAAATTCTCTTTATGTTTATGTGATATTGGAAAAGTTCTATGAGGACTTGTTGAGTAGATTGGACAAGTTTTGTGTGGACTTGTTAGAGAAGATTGGACAAGTTTTGTGTGGACTTTTTGAGCAGATTTGAGCAAGTTTTGTGTGGACTTGTTGAGAATATTGGACAAGTTCTGTGTGGACTTTTTAAGTAGATTTGAGCAAGTCCTGTGTGGACTTGAGCAGATTTGAGCAAGTTCTATGTGGAATTTTTGAGAATATTTGAGCAAGTTTTATGTGGAATTGTTGAGCAGATTTGAGCAATGGAATTATTGAGCAGATTTGAGCAAGTTTTGTGTGGACTTGTTGAGTAGATTTGAGCAAGTTCTGTGTGGACTTGTTGAGCATATTTGAGCAAGTTTTGTGTGGACTTGTTGAGCATATTTGAGCAAGTTTTGTGTGGACTTGTTGATCATATTTGAGCAAGTTTTGTGTGGACTTGTTGAGCAGATTTGAGCAAGTTCTATGTGGCCTTGTTGAGCAGATTTAAGCAAGTTCTATGTGGACTTGTTGAGCAGATTTGAGCAAGTTCTGTGTGGACTTGTTGATCAGATTTGAGATAGATCTTTGGAGGTGACAGAGAAAAGAGGACAATAGTCTCTAGTGGATAGATATCCATTATATAGGGTAGTGAGGACAGGTCTTCTGAGTGGGTATAAGAGTATTCAATGGAGAGAGATCCACAAGCCAGTGTAGTGGAGGTAGTAGTCTTCTAGAGGATCACCAACCATAGTAGAGGAGAAGGAGTTCTCATGTGGATAGAGATCCATGAACTTGATTTAGGGGATTGGTGTCTCCTTTGGACAGAGATCCATAAACATTATAGGGAAAGGATTCCCAAGAGATTGATTGAAAAAAATTTAGTGAAATATTTTCTCCATGGAGTAGCCCACATTGGGTGAACCACGTAAATTATGGTGTCTCTATTGTGTGTGGTGATTTGTGCATTGCTTTGATTACTGGTGTTGATATTGCTATCTTTACATTGCATAATATTGATTGGGAAAGAAAAGTAAAAAGTGGTCTTATACTATTCACCCCCCTCCTAGTATAAGCTTGTGTTATTCAAATAAAAAGATACACAAATTTAGTACTACAATAATGGAAGAATCTCATATATATCTGAAAATATAATACATAGTGATACAATATATAATACATGGAGCACTAAGTACATAATCCTATATTTCTAAATATTTTACCACAAAAATGGTTTTTTACATACTATTCTACCATGTTTTATAGGGATATCATAGGAATAGTGGTTCTAGGGGGCTTGGCTTGCTCTAGACCCGCTAGGGCACTCCGTTTTTGCTTATTTTACATCTAACTACTATTTTTCAATGCTTTGGGTATTTTTATAGGAAAATTCCTTTCAAGTCGTACGTTGCAAATATAAATCAATTTATTCTAGCCAATATTTTAAGGGGTAAATCAATTTATTCTAGCAAAAAAAAATTGGCTATTTTTTTGCATTCTTCTTGTTTTTTTCCATAAAAATATGTATTTTGTATAAAGTGGAATTAAAATTAACAAAAAAAATATTTTAAGCACTATCGTATAGAATTTTTTATTTTTGTTGTTTTGGCTATTGGATATTGTTTTTTTCCTTAGGACTCACAAGTGGCTATCCTTGTAGTGTTGCCTAAAATCCTTAAGGACAAGCAATATGTATTTGTAAAAAGGACACTAACAACTAATTTACAAGTGGTGGAGAGTTTCATCCTCCTAAACATGGGACATGGTGGACTAACTTTGTTAATCCTTAGATAGGGCAACAATTTGATCGATGATTTTGGTTTCCTTTTCCTCATCCAATTGCTACCTTTCTACCACTTTTTCTTAATCATTTCTGCTTAACTATTTCAAAACCCTTAAATAAGAATTAAGTCGCAATTAAGGGACATGTTTACATGCCTCTCCCAACACATTCATCTTAAAATTTGGTGGTGTCAAGATTGCTACTTTAAGTGGGAATCATGATCGTCAATTAAATTTTAGGGTTTTTGATGCATAGTCATGATTCTAGCATGTTTTTACATCTATGGTTGAGATGTGCATCGTTTGGACTAATGGTTATGATTTTATAGCTCCAAAAAGAGTGTAAATTTAATCGCCAACTTCTAAATGGAAGGTTATTCATTTCTTCCACTATAAACATCCATTTTATTTTCTCATTTGATCATTATTCATTCATTTACCTCTGTTATTATTGACATTGTTCTTAAATATTTCTACCTCTATTGCTTCCATGACACAAGACCCTTTACACTCTTTCTCTCTTTTACCCTTTTAGATACAATCAAGCCATCGACTGTTGGTTCACTATCTTTCACAAAGGAGGAGAAGACGCTCTACTAGGATTTGCAACCAAAGGATAAGAATTACCTCTCAAGGATTGATTTCCAAGGTATGTTATACCCTTTACATATAGTCCAAGGTATCTCATTATGATTATTTTATGAATTAAATGATCCTTGATGCCCTAGGTATCAAGTAATTCATTTTTTTGCATTAGGATTAGCCTTGGATTTCATCTTTTGTGGATAATATTAGTGTAGGTATACTTTGGAATGCACTACTACTATTTTTGCTTCAATTAGGATAGTTTTTGTTTTGATTGCATATGCATTACTACTAATTTTACTTGAGTTAGGATAGTTTCAGATTCGATTGCATAATTGTTGTTTTTTGTCTTAATTTAAGCATTTTGGTATGTATTGTATTAATTCATGTAATTGTATGAGATATTCTATTTTTCACAAAATAGAAACTCATCTAACACTCTTATAGGATCTCCAAGGTGCATATGAGATGGTCTATGACCACTACCTAAAACACAAACTCTTATAATGTGATGAGCCACTTATATACTCATTCATATATAATTGGCTTGTTGATCAAGTAAAGGAGGGCTTGATGATAAATATAAAATGCATATAGGTTTGGAAGCATATAGTGTCAAAAAGTCTACACCTTGTAAACCATCCCAACACCTTGCATTTTGTCATGCAATAATTTTTTATATGTGATAATAACCAACTTGCAAAGTAGGTGGGTTGATCCAACCTATATAATCCTCATGTGCCAATCTATACCCAATTGCAAAATTTGATGCATCGATATGGACATGAAACTCTTTGTGCCAATCTTGAAACACCAAAATGGGCACACTAACTTGGCTTTCAATTACCCAACATGTCATAAACCACTTAGCATGTCTTTGAATGCTACACATCATAAATACATGTCATCACACCATCATAGCAGTAGATAGTTAATAAAAATATACACAAATTTAGTAGTACATTAAAGTAATAATCTCACATAGTCGTATAATATGATACATAGGACACTAAATGTGATAATCCTATATTTTTAAATATTTTACTACAAAATTGGTTTTTCGCATACTATTTTGTTGAGTTTTGTAGGGATATCACAAGAATTGTACTTCTAGGGGGTTTGGCTTCCTCTAGACTTGCTAAGGTACTTTGTTTTTTCTTATTTTGTATCCAACTATAATTTTTCAATGCTTTGGAGAATTTTATAGGTGAATTCCTTTCAAGCCACATGGGGCAAGCTTAAATCAATTTATTTTGGAAAAACTTTTAAGGGATACATATAGGTAACTATCTGATATGTTTTCCTCTACTACATTTTTGGTTGTGTTTGCATTTTTTTGTTTTTTATTTCATTTTTTTGTATTTTGCATAAATAGTTGAACAAAAAATAACAAACAAATTGTTTTTAGCTCCGTTGCATGGATTTATTTAATTTTTATTGCTTCGACTATCTCATATTATTTTTTTCCCGTAAGGACTTACAAGTGGCTTTCCTTGTGATGTTCCCCATATTCCTTAGGGACGAGCAATATGTATTTGTAAAAAAAACACTAACAATTGACTTTAAAATTGGTGGAGAGTCTTGTCCTCCTATACATGGGATAGGATCAACATTGTTAATCATTAGGTGGGACAACCACAAGCTATGTTAGTTGATGATTTTGGTTACCTTTCCTCACCTAGTTTTATTTCTACCACTTTTCTTGATTGTTTTAACTTATTAACTTTTTCAAAACCCTGAAACAAGGATAGAGTTATAATTTAGAGACATGTTTACATGTTTCCCCCAAAGCATGCGTCTTAAAAAACAACAATGCCAAAACCACCACATTAAGTGGGCATCACGATCATCGATTAAATATTAGGGTTTTTGATGCATGGTCATGATTCTAGTATGTTTTTACACCTATAGTTAAGATGATGTATTTTTTGGTTTGATGGTGGTGATTTTATGGCTCTAAAAATAGTGTAAACTCAATAGTCAACTTCAAAAGCAAAAATTATTCTCTTCTTCCACTATAAGTGCCCATTATATTTTCTTATTTGATCATCATTCATTCATTGCTCCTCTTTATTGCTAGCATTACTTTTAAAGATTTTTACCTCTATTGCTTCCATGACATGTGATCTTTTGCACTCTTTCTCATTTTTGTCCCTACAAGTACAACCAAGCCATAAATCATTGTTTTGTTGCCTTTCACAAATGAGGATGAGACACCCTACTAAATTTACAACCAAAGAACAAGAATTGACTCTCGAGGAATGATTTCCAAACCATATGGTACACTTTGCATATAATTCAGGTGTAATCTCTCCTTTCTTATTGTGGTGGCATTGCACGTAGGACATAAAAGTGTCTCATTGTGACCAATGATAACTTTGCTTTCCCGGATCAACGAGCTAATGTTCCAAGGGGGGTCTTTCTCAGTTTTTATGTAACAGATGATGTTCAAAGAATCCCCCTCGATGTGAAGATAGATACGAGAGTCTTTGATCAGGTTCAGGCTACGCCAGAGAGGCCAAGCTTCAACAAAATTATTTGTCTGGTGATCGAGGTTCTTAGCAAATGCTAGAACGATCATCCCTTTGTGGTCTCGAAAGACCCCGCCAGCTCCTGATAGTCTCGGGTTCCCTTTGGATGCCCCATAAAAATTTAGCTTTAAAAAACCTACGAGAGGGGTATTCCAGAGGGCCAACCGTCTGAGATGGGGAATGGGGTGATGGCGATCGTGGATAGGGATGTTGAGGGATTGGAAAATCTCCCCTTCAACCTTGCCAATCGGGGACTTAGACCAAGGGATTAAATGGAGGTTTTCAGAGGCATAGGTGATGGCTTTGGTGGTCGTAGATATGGCATCATGGAAAGGGTGGAAAATACTCTGCGATTGTGCTCTAGCCAGATCTTCCAAATAAGGTGGTGGAGGCAGATCCTCTAAAGAAATGCAGCATTGGAATTTTGAAAAGGGGTAGGCCATTAGATGAAGAGATCTCGTAGAGTGCGGGGTTGGGCCCACTGGATTTGAAATAGTGATAGCAAGTGGTTAAAACTCCCTTGGGTGAACCCACAATGTAAAAAGAAGTGGTTGATCGATTCCCCATTAGACAGGAAAATATGACATCTATTAGGGATAGGGATGCCTCTTTTCATTAGGTTTTCAGTGGTGAGCACTTTGTTTTGGACTGCAGTCCAAGAGAAAAACATGATCTTAGGGACTAGGCGCTTGATCCAAACCGACCCAAACAAAAAGGCAAAAACTTGGTGGTCCAGCAGGAGGGAATGAGCCAACTTGACTGAGAAAACCCTATTGTCTGTCCCTGACCGAATCGAAGAATCTGGAGTGGTTGTAGTAGGAATAATGGTGGTTCTAAGAATCTGGGACAGGGAAGCTCCCGCTTGAGTTATCTAGGCACCGCTGCCAATGGGGATTTGCTTCAATTGCTGTTGATCATTGAAATAATCCCTCACCCTATTGCCCCATCTACACTCGAGAAAGGATCTGAGAGCAGACATACCTGAGATAACTATGAGGGGTTGGTCGTTTAACCAAATGTCATTCCAAAACTTGATCTCAGATCCACTACCAAGTTGCCAATGGGATCCTTTAGTGATAAGAGGTCTAGATTGACTTATCACCTTCCAGAAAGCAGATCTAGAGGAAGGGGGGTGTTCATTCATGAAGGACGATCGAGGGAAGTATTTTCTCTTGACAATCATTACCCATTCTGGTTTGGCATTGGTGTAGAGTTTCCATGCCTTCTTGGTGAGGAGGGCAAGGTTCAGATTGGAAGACCTTCTCAAACCCAGCCCCCCTTGGGATTTAGGTTGACAAACTTTGTCCCAGTTAACAAGGTGGATTCTACTTTTTCCTTCAAGACCTGACCATAGGAATTTTTTTTGGATTTGATCAATCTTGGCATGAACAGACGCTGGGGCTCTGAAGACAGACATGAAGTATATTGGAATGCTTTGGAGGACCGCCATAGTGAGGGTAGCCTTAGCTTCCTGGGATAGGAGGGCACCCTTCCAGCCTGCAAGTTTGTGCTTGAACCTTTCGATGACATTATCCCACATGGACTCTTTCGGGCTCTTGATGAAAAGAGGAAGGCCCAGGTAAGGGGTGGGTAAGCTTGAGATTTTGAACTACAGTATACGGGCGATCTTATTTTGCCTGCTATTCAGAGTGCTTAGGAAGAAACACTCACTTTTGGTGTAATTGATTTCTTGGCCTGTTGCTCTGGCATAGGTGTCAATGATAGATTTGATGGACTTAGCCTGGATGACAGAATCTAAAGAAGTTGTAATGGTATCATCAACAAACTGCTGGTGAGAAAGGGGGGGTGTGGAGGATGAAGCTTTGATCCCTTTCACATGTCCAGAAGCACAAGCAAAATTGAAAGCTCTTCCCAGGGATTCTTCTAGGATGATGAAGAGGAAATGGGATAGGGGGTCACCCTGCCTTATGCCTTTATGAGTCAAGAAATAACCTACAGTTGAGCCATTAAAAAGCATAGGGAACCATGGCATCGAGATACAACTTTCGATGAGCTTGATCCATTCTCTATGAAACCCGAACTTGGCAAGGACCTTCAGAAGGAAATCCCTGTTGACTCTGTCAAAAGCTTTGCTAATATCCAGCTTAAGAAACATGGCTGCCTTGCGGTTGTAGTGAGTAGAATGGATAGTTTCATGAAGGGATATGATGATGTCAGTGATAGATCTGCCTTCCACAGAGCTGCCTTGACAAGGATCGATGATAGCAGGGAGAATCTTCTTTAGCCTCAATGCTAGGTATTTAGTTAAGATCTTGTAGATAATGTTACAGATACTAATAGGCCTGAAATCCACCATAGTCTTACAGGGGTGGGTTTTGGGTATCAGAGCAATGAAAGTTGAGTTAATACCTTTTGGAATGGACTTAGTCGATTGGAGCTCGATGATGGCTTTGCAAATGTCTTACTTAATAATGTCCCAAAATGTTTGAAAAAACCAAGGGGTAAAACCATCTGGACCAGGGGCCTTGTCAACTTGCATGGATAAGAGAGCAATCTCGATATCTTTTAAAGAGAGGGTTTGAGTCAGGGTGGCATTCATCTCTGGAGTAACCATGGGGGAATATTCTAAAGAAGGTATTCTTGGGCTACCAAGTGGGAGGGAGAGGGATTTCCCATCATATTACTAAAGTAAGCAGACGCATCTGATCTGATCTCAAAAATGTCTTGGGAAACAGAGCCGTCAGATAAGGTGAGTTCTCTAATTTTTCTGGAGGTACGATTTCACATCGTGGAGGTATGAAAAAATCTAGTATTGGCATCCCCATATTTGAGCCAAAGGGCACGAGAATTTTTTTTCCAGAAGGTTTCTTCTCTAGCCAAAATGTTGTGATACTCAGATAGCAGCTGACTCTCCTCATTCCTCAGTTGAGGAGTCCACTAGTCGTGATGGATTTGCTCCTCCAACATCTTTAGTTTATCAATAATGAGCTGCTTGTTCTCAAAGATGTTTTCAAAAACTTCCTTGTTCCAAATTTTGATGTTTTCTTTCACTGATTTGAGTTTACGAGAAACTTGGTCAATGGCGGATCCTAAACATGGAAGATTCCACCACTCATAGATTCGTTGTTTGAGGTCTGGGTGGTGAATCCACATGTTTTCAAACCTAAAAGGGGTTCTGAAGGACAGGGCCTTGTTGGATTCTAGGAGGGGTGAATGGTCAGACCCAAATTTGGGGAGGGATGTGAGGAGATTATCGCCAAAGAGAGGGATTGCTTGTTGAGATAAGAAAAATCAGTCCAGGTTGACTTGAATGTGATCTTGCCCTACTCTTTTGTTGCTCGAAGTAAATCGACAACCTCTAATCTGGATGTCCATAAGCTCATTAATTGACACAAAATCTTGGAAATCAATTATGCTTTTGGAGGGAGTGGATAAGCCACCTCGTTTGTCAGAAGCAAACAGAGGAGAGTTAAAATCCCCAGCTAACATCCATGGGAAGGAAAAAAAAGCAGTTTTGAGAAGGGGCAAGGAAACCCATAGCTGGCGCCTTTCCAAGGGATTTTTGGAGGCATAGATATTGGAGAGGACCTATGTGAACTGGTTGGTCTTACAATGGAAAACCATGTTAAAGGTTATTTTGGTGAAGGATACCACCCTTCCCTCAACTTGGAGAGGATCCCAAAGGTAAATAAGGCCCCCAACCGATCCCTCTATGGGGGAGGAAGCCCACTGGCAGTATTTCCATACTAATTTGACGATGTTAAGGGTTCTAGCTACATCAATTTTGGTTTCTTGTAACATGATGATGGTGGGTTTGGAATCCTTCCTGATGGTTCTAACCAGTCTCTGCTTTCCTGAGCTATTAAGCCCTCTGATGTTCCAAGAGAGGATCTTCATTTGGATACTTTGGAAGGTTTCTTACCGCCCTTGGTGGGTACAGGAGGGGGTTTGGGATTCTTGGGATCATCCAAGGGTTGGTCAAATAGATCAGGGAAGAGGGTTTATTGAACCTCGTTTGCAACTTGATTCTCAGTGTTTTTCTTAAGCTGGTCAGACATAGATGGTCTGCCTCTCTTTTTGTTGCCTCCTGTATCCACTGGTTTTTTCTTACTTTTAATGATGGAGCTAGAATTTGAGCGGTTGCGAAATGGGTTGGATGCCTCATCAAGGGAGTCAAAAACTGACTTGGTTGGAGACAGAGGTTTGGCTAAAGAATTTGTGGGAAATCCCTCCTTGAGGGGAATGGGGGAAAGGGGTTTAGAAGAGGTGGAAGAGAGTGGAGAGGTGGGAGGGGTTTGGGAGAGAGGTGCGATCGGGGAGGGGCCGGGTAGGGAAAGGGAGGGGAAGGGATGGAGTGGAGGCAAGGGGGAAGGAGAAGGGTGAGAAATGTATTTGGGAAAGAGGACATCGTCATCAACACCAGAGAGCAAACCAAACTTGTTGGGAAAGGCAAACAATGAACATACCTGATTGGAGCTTGACAAAGCTTAGTGGGGGAAGAATTTGTGGAAGGAGACTTGTTTCCCTTTGTCAGTTTTCCCTTGGAGAGGGCCACCAGTAGCCTTGGGTCTCAGGTGGGTGATCGAACACTGAGCAAGGGGGATCTAGGGTCAAGGAACCTCTTTGGCAGCTTTCAACGAAGGGCATTGGGATCTATGGTGTCCCTAGGCCTGGCATTCGATGCAGAACATAGATTTATTATCATACTCAATGGCTTGGCACCATTAGAAGTCCCCATAGATGAGATTAATGTAAGTGGTAAGCTAGGATGCTAGGTTCGCAAACACACAAATTTTGGCAAAGGCCATTCTGGACCGAGCTTTTGTTGTCGGGTCAAAGGCAATCAGGTCTCCGATGTATCCTTCGATTCCCTGAAGGATGTCTTCGTGAAAAAATTGAATTCGTAAGTCCGAAAGACGAACCCAAATGGGTGCAACATTGATGTCCTAGGTTTGGGGGTTAAAATCCTTTTCCCATTTCTTAAGGAATAGACTTTTCCTGCCAAAGAACTACGATCCTCCGATGAGGATTCTTGCATAATCATTCTGGTTGTTCAACTGAATTAGAAAGAAACCCCTGGACAGAGCAACTAGCTAAAAACTTCCATCTATTCGCCATTTGAAACTGGCCCATCTTCTGATAGACTCCATCTTAGGTCAGCCTCCAACAAATTTCCCAAACAAGGACAAGGATTCGAGGGAAATTTTTGGAGCCATACGATAAATCAGGATAACCAAATTTTCCCCAGTGGTGACCAGGGGGGAAGGGAAACCACTTCAGATGGTTTGGGAGAAAGGTATCCTTATACCATCGTGTTGAACGACAGACCGATCGAGGGAGGTGATTTAGAAGGGGGAAAGGGAGGAATGAAACCTTTCACCCAAGGTCTCTGCGTTCCACCCGGATCTGGATCGAGGGCATCAGGATCATCTATGAGATCGACAGGGATCTCGCCTGGTTCTAAATCCTCGAGGAGGGTTTGGGAAACCCTATCAGGGAAATCCAGGGCAGCTGCAGTCGAAGTTGACACTGATGTTGTGGGAACCGTTGCAAAGGGAGCCGCTACTGAAGCCATCCAAAAAGTTTCTCAGCCACTTGAATGAAATGATCCTTGATGCCCTATGTGTTAAGTAATTTATTTTGTTGCATTAGGATTAGCCCTAGATTTAACCATTTATGGATTATCTTAGTGTAGTATATTCTTGAATGCACTACTACAATTTTTGCTTGGATTAGGATAGTTTCAACTTTGATTGCATAATTATTGTTTTTTTGTCTTGATTTAATCATTTTCGTATGTATTGTATTAATTCATATAATCGCATGAGATATTCAATTTTCACACAAACATAAACTCGTCTAACACTCCTATAGGCTCTCCAAGATGCATATGAGATAGTCTATTATCACATGCTTTTTCCCAAGTTTGACCACTACCTAAAACACAAACTCTTATAATGTGATTGATGAGCCACTTGCTAACTTATTTATGTATGGTTGGCTTGTTGATCAAGTAAATGAGGGCTTAATGATAAATGTAAAATGCATATAGACTTAGAATATAGTGTGAAAACATCAATACCATGTAAACCATCCCAACACCTTGCATTTTGTCATGCAGTAATTTTCTTTTATGTGCGACAATAACAAACTTGCATTTTAGGTGGATTGATCCAACCTGCCTCATGTGGCAATCTACACCCAATTGCAAAATTTGATACATCAATGTGGACATGAAAGTCTTTATGCTAATCTAAAAACACCAAAACGGGCACACTAACTTGGTTTTCAATTGCTCGAAGGCCTTTTGTGTGAGGGCATCTAACACATGGGACATTTATGCAAAGTGATTGATGAACCTTTGTTAGTACCTCATGTGCTCCAAAAGGGATTTGAACGAGTTGATGTCGTAGGTTCTCCCATACCATGATGCAAATATTGTTAGGATTCATCTTCAATCCTATCAAACACATGACGTAGCCCAAAAATTTTATATAGGGCATTAGTAGCTTAGATTTCATTGGGTGTAGTAAAAGGTGGGTATTCATGCATAACCTCATGCATTTGTGTATCGTCAACTACTTCCCATGGAGCAACAGATAATCAAGGAAACTTCAAATTTCCTTATTGATATTTGATCAATGATTATAGAATTATTCTTTGGATTGTGACAATTGTGTTGTACAAACCAAATCACATTCAGTTATAAGCACAAATCCATCCTCCATGACAAATATGGACTTCAACTTGTCCTCCTCAATTATGCTTATCCGTTTGTAATCAGAGAATCCATATAAAAGGAATAGATCTCATGCTCAAGTACTTCCTTTAAAAATGAGTCAATAGATGAGGTTAGGAACAACTCCTTAATTGTAATTGCATTCAAAATTCAAATTTGCATGCTCTTTTTCTTCAAAAAAACCTATGACAATATGGGACACTCAATCGCTTAATGACCTTGAATATAATACCAACATCTAAAATCTTCTCATTATTTGTATTGACAAGGCCCACATGCTTTGGATTCATGCAATATAACCTCTTGATTATTGGTTGCATGACTAGTACCAAGGGTATTTGGCTCAAGTGGAATTCCTTGGAGGTACTTATATGTCCATACAAAGACATCCTTGTACTTCAAGAATATTTTGAATTTTGTCTCCTCAAGAATTAGGTCCTAATTATCTTTGTCACTAATCTTCTTCGATGAGGTTCACCTACACCATGCACAGTCCTTTTTCCATGATGGTGTCAAATTACTCTGCTACTTTTGTTACGTCAAATAGATATGTCAAATTTTCAACAATGTGTGCATCGCCAATACTATATTTTACATTATCCGTGTATTTTTCATATTTCTCTCTTCACCGACATTACTTGACTCACCCACTTCATAGGTGTCCAATGATATTATATTTTCCTTTCCCATCATACCTTGTTCTTCCTCCACATACAAGCACATACATGGTCGGAAAACTTCATAACCCTCCATCGGCTAATGGAGAAGACCATTATCTAAGTGTCCTTCATTCTTCATATATTCTTCCAATTCGAACACACTATCATTGTTTGGTTTCATGTTAGACCCTTTCTCTTCTTAATCAAATGAAGAAATATTCAACTCATCCGAAAATGCAAGATCCTCGTTCATCGACCACTTTCTTCTTTGATAGTTGTTCTAGTAATCACTACTTGTTTTACACCAACTTCACTCTTTGAAGTACTTGGCTTCCAATCTACTTCCTTTTGGATAGTCAATGCTTGTTGCTTATTACTTTTTTGGCTGAATGAGCATTCTAAATGTGTTGTCCATCTACTTCAAAAATATTCTAGTATGAATATTTTGGGTAATTGGAATTTATATGTCCTTTCCTCTAACAATTCAAACACCAAATATCTTTCTTATTTTTCTCTTTTATTTCATTTTGATTTAGTGAAATGATGCACAAAATATCCTTTCTAAGCTCCTCAATGGTTGGACTCATCTTGTACTAAATATCATTGTTGAAACTACTTTCATCTTTTGTTCTAACTCTTCGCCATTGTTGTCTTCATTTCATATTACAAGTTCAATGCTCTATCAAAGGCTTCCCAGTATGACACCAGGAAAATAACTTTCATCTTCTTCCAAAATGTCGAAAAAAGACTAAACCACCACTTCTAGAGTCCATCGGTTTGTTGCTTCTTCATCTTGTTAATTGACTCCTTCAAAAAATTATTATAAGACTTAACATCTTCAATTTCTGTTTCCTCTGTGCATATCTTGCACATCAAACTCATTCTTCTAAGTAGTCTTCCATTCACCCCACGTATTAAATAGAGTTTGAAGTGATGTGTTTCAATCCATGGTAACTCCACTAAGTGTGATTGGTAATAATTGCATCCATATTGCTTCATTTGTAATTCCATTTGTCTTACATATCACACAAGTCCAATACAAAAATATGGGGTCCTCCTTCCTATCTCATAAAAACTTCTAGCACTTTTATTTGTCTATTGTAGTAGTCATTGTCGATTGTGTTGTATTTACACCTACTCTTGGTGTCGTACTCGTCAATTGATGACGCTTCATCTATTGTGTTCTCAAAACTTAGACATCTTTCAATGGTTGTGTTGATGTGGCCTCCTTTGGACATACATGAACATCAACTACGATCAAGTAACAAAACTTCTTTTTCTCCTCAACACACTCCTTTGTGGTTGTCTATGTGCTAGACTCCCATCCCACACACTCCTAGACACTCCCCCACACTTATATTGTTGTTTTAGTTACCACTACAAAACCTTCTTTGTCTATGATTCTATCTAAAACAATGAACTTTATTTGTGCAAGCATCTTGGCCTATGTACACTTCCACATATGTGCATATGTCTTCACTTACACGAGCATTTTCTCCTATGTTGACTTCCACATCAATGTGTATGTTTTCACTTGCACAAAGATCTTTGTCTACCTAGATTTACACGTCTACAGGTGCATCTTCATTAAAACATCTTTGCTTTCATGTATATCTTCACTTATGTGAACTTGTTCAATTGCATCCACAACTTTCTCACTACATTGGATGCCTATCATCTACTTGTCTTCTACTAACAACGATGTCTCCCACCAAGTTGTTCATTTTTCTCCTCATCAAAAATTGTATTTTTCATTTGAAGACTTCCCTCCTGAAAGTGCCACATACATTAAATTTCATGGTGACAAAAAACTTTTACCACCTCCAAGACATCGTTGTCATCATTATGAACATCTCATTTTGTTCAAGAAAGAGCAAGTGTCTACGAACCCTATCTTTTTTTCTTTCATTGAAAGAGTGGTGGTGGTTGTGTTAGAACTAATTTGTCTTTGCACATATCCTTGCATGCATCTTCACCACGTTTGTTTGTTGGTCACATCATTCATTGCACGATCCTCTTAGACCTTCCTGTCAACTCCTCTTGTCCATTGTCATCTATGTAAACCCCATGGAAAATTGTTCATTCAAATTTCTCTATCACTTTCTATCACCACAATCCTTGGTCCAATTTTGTTAAAGTAATGCACCAAATGTAGCACAACAGTATGGCATTCCATACAAAGAAAATGTATGAGAAATAATTACATAAATAAACATAACATTAAAAAGAAAAATCCACATGTACACAAAAGAGATCACACAAAGTAATTACATTACTAGAACTATACATTACAATGTTTGCAACTCGGAGAGTAATGCATCAACCAAAAACATCCATACGATATCAACAATACAATACATGATATGTGATCATCAATACCAATGGAAGAAAGGGATGTATACATGCAGTCGTTTGAGTGGAAGTTAGTTGTGTATCAGCTAACTTGAACCCCCTCAAAACTCGTGCAAACAAAATTTGATCTCCCACTTCTACAAACAAAACATATATCATGCATTCTCATGCAACATGTAACATAACCTGAGTATGAACCATAGACTATGTATATACAAAATGCTCACATATGTTACATGCACATGCATTCATCTACTCACGGCTACATTGATGCTTGAGCATCAAGGCTACTATAAATGCCTTTACTTGCTTTTGTCATACAATTTGCATGTTGTTGTGCTCATTTCTTGGTGTTTTCCATCCATTTTTACTAGCATTTATTGCTACTAACTTTGTTTGCATTTTGTTTGCTTCCCTTTGTCATGGTGTTGCTCTTGCTAGTAAAGGACACCATGATTTCTTCTAGTTTTTCCCTATTGTTTGTGTTAGTACCATGCTTTAAGTGTCATAAATAAACTACTTTAGTTTAGCCCATACCATCTCCCATATGGTATGCAGTCAAAATACCAAGACAATACTTATTTTGATTTTAATGAAATAAAACATCAAAAAAATCTTAATCTCTCAAATTAATAAATCATTTTTGTGTCCCACTATAGTGGTAGGCATTCCTTGTTGAACAATGTGATTTACCTAATAGTGTAGTGTGTAAGCTTAGACCATTCTAGCAAGGGCATTGTGATTTTTCCTTCCATATGATCTCCCTACCCTGGGTGTGTTATAGCATGTATCTAGCCTAGTTTTGTTTACTTCTTTGTATCTTCTCCCACTATAGTGGCAAGCATGCCTTGTTGAATAATGCACTTGATCGAATACTACAACGTGTGAGCTTGAACCATTTTGATAGATGTATGGTTGTTTTCCCTTCTATAGGATCTCCTTACCCTAGGTTTGTTATAGAATTTACCTAACCCAATTATTTTTACTTTTTTGTATCTTCTCCCATTGTAGTGAGAAGTGTGCCTTGTTGAACAACACACTTGACTGACAACTGTAGTGTGTGTGTATCACTCCAAATTTTTTGCATCCCTACCTTCAGGCTATAGGATCCGCACCCGGAAGGAGGATGGGAAAAGGATGATGCGGTACCTCGGACGAGAGGACTTTGCGAAGGTCCCGCCTCTCAAAGGAGGTGTATTTTGATGATTTTTCGACGGATGGTGGGTTCACCAGGAAACATTTAATGGCAGTTTCCATGCCTAGGTTTTTGGAATGTGTTTAATGAGTTCATTTTAACCTTAAACATTCATCCTAGGTTTATCCGAATGAAACTAAATTAAACTATATGAAAATGCAAGTTCCATGAATACAGCAGACAGATTTGAAAGCAAAAAACAGAGAATTTTACAGAATGCCAATGAAAAATACCTGATCCGGATGTCTGAAGAATATTCTGACGTTTGAAGCAGTCTGGATCATCGAGGATTCTACAGAATTGCCTGCAATCTGACAGGATCGTCTGTAATTTGACAAAATCATCTGAGACTGACAGATTCGTCCGAGATCTGACGAATTCGTCAGACGAATTCGTCAGAGACCTACAAGACAGAAAACAGATGCAAAATACAAGAAATTCTATTGTGCTAATAGAGGCAAATTACACCAAATAGTAATATGAATACTGAACAATATTTAAGAACAGAAATTAATGCAAATTACTATACTTTAATGGCAAATCATGAACTTAACATGCATTCTAAGCTAAATGGGTGAACACCAAATGCAAAATAGCATAAACACTAAATAAATAGTCTAATTTGTAGAATAAAAAGACGGAGAAAGAGTTAAGAAGAGCAAACTTTAGGCACTGATTGCCTCGATGTAGACTGCAGTCGAGATCGTCTCGCATCAGTACGAAATCACCTCGAATTCGACAGGATCGCCTCCGATTTGAACAGGTTCGTCGGCGACGATGGGTGCTGGCTCCGGCTGAAAACCAGTGATGTACCCGCAACAAAATGGCTATGGGACTAGTGCAAAAGCAAAATTAGGATGTGTTGACGCAGAGGGAATCAGTTTGCGGATAAATTCAGCCAGGGGTTGGGGAGGGAAAATCCTAGAAGTTAAATAGGCTTAGGGGGAGTTGTTGGGAGGTTTGAGATCATCCCAATTTGGGAGATCTCCAACGGGGGAGGGTCCCAACGGCGTAGACATGCTTCTGCCCGGATTGGAGACCCGTTGGAACAGATTCCAACTATGCAAATTCAGTTTTGCGACAAGATCGTCTGGACGTCCTAGTCCAGACGAAATCGTCAAATCTGGGGCGATATCGTCTGATCGGCGACGATATCGTCAAACGGTCAAAACAACCTCTAAAATTGGCACGAAAAATGGGGAAACGGAATACCCGACGGTTAACGGGCGGTTTGGGAGGTTAAATTTGATTTTTAAATTATTTACTAAGGTGAATGTAATTATTATAATTTTACTGTGCCAATTTTAGGGTGCTACATTTTGCCCCCTCTTTAGCGAATTTTCCAAAGAAAATGCGTTAAAGATGAGTTCTTCTCGATCTACGAGAAAGCAAAAAATTATACCCATTTTTAGGCGACGATTCTTGGTCGAATCGTACGACAGCTTACTATGGTGCCCCCTCCGTGTTTTTACCCAAATCGAACGTTTGAGGTAAAAACGCGAAAAAGCAAAATTAATTTGAATTATTTTTTAATGAAATTATGTTTGATATATGATATGTTTTTTATCATATGACTTGTGTTATGTGTATGTTTATGATGCTTTTATGTTTGATTGATTGATTTCATGTGATTATGTCGGTGGATATATTATAATTGGAATGTCATGCTTGTAATATTTGAAATGAAATAATCTGATGTAACAAATTGGTTGTTTGTAATGAAATGTGATAAAAATAAAAATAAAAAGAGACTTCTAACAATAATTTCAAAGGACATTGTCGCTATTATAGACCATTTCATGGAGTCGCTGCTCACTCGGTCGTCAAGCTAATCCCAGTATAGAAATATTGCAAAAAGTAAAAGAGTGCTTAAGAGACTGTCTTAAGACTTTGGTGCAATGATGAAAAATGATGGTGATGATAATGATTTGTTTTCAGATTTTCATGAAAAATATTTGTACATGAAATAATGTTAAAAATGATTTTTGCTAGGCATAAATTCCTAAGTGTGATAAAATTTTTGGATAATTCCCTAGGAATTATACCATCATTGCAAAATTTAAAGGTTGACATAATGATATGAAAATGTGTTTGCTGTTGAAAAGCATAATTTGTGTAACATAATTAATTTAAGTCATATGGTTTTCATGATTTTTGAGAAATGGGGGAATAAAAATTGTTACAATGGTTTGCGCTAGGCATAGAATATGTAGGTATAGACTTATACCATCATCGCGAAAATCCAAAAAAGGTTATTTTTATTGCATGATTGATGTTTGATGAACAGGAAATATGAAAATGAGGACTTGCGCTAGGCATACAATTCCAATTTTGGTTGTGGAACTATACCATCATCGCGAAAGTCAACACGATATACATGATTGATTTGTGTTTTTGAAAGAAATTTTTGATTTTTCTATGATATAGTTGTCTTTGTGTAAACAACTGTACTTGATTTATTCCCAAACAAGTTTCAAAAATAATATTTCAAAGTACTTTGAAGACAAAAGTTAGATTTATAAGGAATCCCATGTGCATATGTGAATTCATTTCCGATCTTGATTTATAAGAATGATAGACAAAATCTCTCAAATACAAATGTGTGTGCAATTGCATTGTTCATTTACCAGATTTGAGCAAGATACTATGATACAAGTGATTTGAAGAAACCAAATAAGTGTTCATTAACCATGATGTAGATGCATATAACCATATTAGACCACTATGTAGATCGGATTATCAAGAGCTAGCTAATCCATAAGCGAGACATAGGTCTCGTACAAAAGAAGGTCGCTAATGTGACGGACATATCGCCATGCTAGGAGTTACCCAAGGCCAAGCGGGTTGGGCACAAACCACCTGTTATGGGGCTTACCTCACAGTTTTCGAATAATTGAGAATTCCAGGGATTCAAGCTCATCAACCCTTCTTTTCTTTTCAAAGGGTAGGGAAAGGGATTTTATTGCTTTCTTGCTTTCTTTTTGAACTTTGCATATTTTTCTTTTGTATTTCTTTTGCTTGATAATGCTTGGAACATTGCTATAATGATATAAAAGAACATTTTTCTTTTCTCTTTTTTCTTGAATTTTTTGTTTTCTTTTTCTTTTTCTTTTTCTTTGCTAGGGATACTTGCTCGGATTAGCTGTAGAGCAAGGGATTTTTATTCTGGGTAGGGGTGAGCTTGTCCTTTTGCCAATTCTCAAAGATTCTAGACCATGTGCATGATAGGATAGCAGGGGAAACTTTTCACTCAAGAAATCAGTTCTACTATGTAGCAAAACATGGAAATTACAAATATAATCATTTTATTGTGAAAATATGTGCTTGGTTTAAGTAAATAACAAGATCAATTCTCTGTGCTCAAACTTTATTTAATTGAATTTTGTGAACTTTGATATAAGAGAGATTAGTAATCATGCCAGATAAAATCAAGATATTTATTGTTGTGAGTGTGCTAGTGAGGGATGCCAAATAAATGCTAATTTTATCCAAAATAAGTTGAAAACATATAACTGCAATAATTGTAAGAAAATATATATAAACACTTTTGAGAAGTTTTGAGAATGTTGACTCTCTCTTTCTTCTGTATATTGTTTTGGTTTCGAAAGAGTCAAGCATATAGTTGTTTTTAGATTTTTATTTTGATTTTAGTTTTTGAGCAAAAAATTTAACAAGTGCTTTAAATAAATGCAATAGATAGTTTTTGAAGATTTTGGATGATTATGAATGTTTTTGTATTTTGATTTTAATTTATGAATTGAAATTGGTGGTATATACAAGATGATCTATATACACTATACAAGGTTATTTGAGTATAGCATGTCTAAGGTTGCTTCAAAATCAAAGGAGGTTTTGAAGGATAATTTGGTTGAGGTGAAGGTAAGAACAAAAGGTGATGAATAAAAGGTAGTGATAACAAAAGCTTTGTTATAATGTAGAATAATGTAGAAAAATATTTGACTTTTATATGTGGAAAATTGATCATGTTACAAAATAAAATGTCAGAAGGATAAGAAGGTTCTTCATTCTTATTATTATCTTCCAAGTCTTGATAAGATGGAGAAAGTATATGTGAAAGATATGCATGAGTGTTATTTGGTAAACAAGGATGATCATATATGGATGAAGGAAAGTGATGGATAAAAAATAATTGTGACAATAGAGAGTGTATAGAACTTGATGTTTCAACAGTTAAATATTCTTCAAATGGTGTTGGGTCACCATGTATGGTAACAATTTTATTTGTAATTTCAAACTTCAAATATTGGTGAAGAGTGGAAGGGAAAACCCTCATCGTATGAATCCAAGGACTTCTGAGAAGTGGATTGTAAGGTGAAGAGCAATATGCTATATAAAACAAAGTATCCAGGATCTTGGATCCAATATTAGGAGGAAGAATTATAGTACCTTGAGCTTCTTGAATTTCATTGTTAAAAGATTTTATAATAAAATTTGATTCATTAAGATCTTCTTCCTTTGATTTGAGTTTTTGGAATAATTGATAAGTGCATAAATTAAGAGAGGAGTCATTATCTACCATAATAGTTCTAACAAGTGTTTCTTTACTAGATTCGATAATGTAAAGATAGGAGTCTTCTTGTGGAGTAGAGGAAGGAATATCCTCATCATAGAATGAAATATGGTTAACCTCAAGAGGGTTTACACCATTAATTATGTTCTTAGAGAAAATATGATGAGGAACAAATTGTTGGCTAGGTATTTTGAACAAAGTTTCCTTATGGGAACTTTGTAATACTTCTAAAAGGGATATCTTTGCTTGAGGATTAATCACTTGTTGTTGGCTATCAAAGTGGATTTCAGATTGAGATTTTGATTCTAAATATGAGCTTTCTATGCTTACATTCCATTTTGGATCATTCTCTAGAGCCAAAGATAGTTTTGAAGGTTGGTCAAATGAGGAATCCATATCTTGAATATCGGATTGAGTTGATTGAACTTGAGGTTGCTCATTTGTAGTTTTTGTTACAATATTAGTAATATCATCATGATGGGACACATTAACATGCAATATTTGATTGGTTTCTTGTTGTTGATAATTGAATAGGGGTTCTTGGGAGATCCCCATGTCTTGATTGATTATTGGTATTTGTTGTGTAGGAGTTTGATTGTTTACTGGAGATTTATAATCAGTTGTAGATTGTAATTCCTTTATATTAAAAAGACCTTTATCAATCAAATCTTGAATTGCACATCTTAAATCTTTACAATTTTGTGTCATATGTCCATCTACTCTATGATATTCACAATGTAGCTCAGGTTTAAACCAATCTGCTATGGTGTCAGGTTGTTTTATGGAAGGAAGTTCAATCCTATTTGTATCAAATAAATGCTTGAGAATTATATCCATTGGTTGATTGAGCTTAGTAAATTTACGTGATGAAGGTTTTTGAGAGGTTTTTGATAAATGCCTTAGGAATTTCGTCATAAAAGGACCTAATGGTTTCTCACCTCTTCTTTCTTTATTATGGGTAGAATGATGATAGGAAGATTGTGAAGTATGATGTGAGTACATGGTAGGATTGGAAGAATAAGTATTTTCTTGTTGAAATGGATGTGTTGTATTGAAAGAAGAGTATTGAAAAGGTGGAGGAGGATTATATGTGGGTTGATAGACATAATATGGATATATGGGAGAATAGATAATATCGTTATGAAGAGGATTGGCAAAGGGATTGTTTTGTTGAGTTATGGATGAAAAATAAGAAGAGTGTGATGGAGGTGGTGTTGAATAGGGATAAGGTTGATCATAATCAACAAATGTATTTGGCTGAATTCTTCCAACATTACTGATGGACTCATATTGATTTGAGTAAAAACTCATGGTTTGTTTAGTACTTCTAAAAGTAATATTTAGCATCTACTATTTAGGATTGAATCTAAAACATACAAACTTGAAATGATGATTTTGTTTTTGTTTTTCTTGTATACATATATATATATTTTTTTTGTTTTTGTTTTCAAAAGGTTATGAATGCATTCACGTCGGGTTCACCAAAATGTATCGCTCCAAATTTTTCGCATCCCTACCTTCAGGCTATAGGATCCGCGCCCGAAAGGAGGATGGGAAAAGGATGATGCGGTACCTCGGACGAGAGGACTTTGCGAAGGTCCCGCCTCTCAAGGGAGGTGTATTTTGGTGATTTTTCGACGGATGGTGGGTTCACCAGGAAACATTTAATGGCAGTTTCCACGCCTAGGTTTTTGGAATGTGTTTAATGAGTTCGTTTTAACCTTAAACATTCATCCTAGGTTTGGCCGAATGAAACTAAATTAAACTATATGAAAATGCAAGTTCCATGAATACAGCAGACAGATTTGAAAGCAAAAAATAGAGAATTTTACAGAATGCCAATGAAAAATACCTGATCCGGATGTCTGAAGAAGATTCTGACGTTTGAAGTAGTCTGGATCGTCGAGGATTCTATAGAATCACCTGCAATCTGACAGGATCGTCTGCAATTTGACAGAATCATCTGAGACTGACAGATTCGTCCGAGATCTGACGAATTCGTCAGACGAATTCGTCAGAGACCTGCAAAACAGAAAACAGATGCAAAATACAAGAAATTCTATTGTGCTAACAGAGGCAAATTACACCAAATAGCAATATGAATACTGAACAATATTTAAGAACATAAATTAATGCAAATTACTGTACTTTAATGGCAAATCATGAACTTAACATGCATTCTAAGCTAAATGGGTGAACACCAAATGCAAAATAGCATAAACACTAAATAAATAGTCTAATTTGTAGAATAAAAAGATGGAGAAAGAGTTAAGAAGAGCAAACTTCAGGCACTGATTGCCTCGATGTAGACTACAGTCGAGATCGTCTCGCATCAGTACGAAATCGCCTCGAATTCGACAGGATCGCCTCCAATTTGAACAGGTCCGTCGGCGACGATGGGTGCTGGCTTCGACTGAAAACCAGTGATGTACCTGCAACAAAATGGCTATGGGACTAGTGCAAAAGCAAAATTAGGATGTGTTGACGCAGAGGGAATCGGTTTGCAGATAAATTCAGCCAGGGGTTGGGGAGGGAAAATCCTAGAAGTTAAATAGGCTTAGGGGGAGTTGTTGGGAGGTTGGAGATCATCCCAATTTGGGAGATCTCCAACGGGGAGGGTCCCAACGATGCAGACACGCTTCTGCCCGGATTGGAGACCCGTTGGAACAGATTCCAACTATGCAAATTCAGTTTTGTGACAAGATCGTCCGGACGTCCTAGTCCGGACGAAATCGTCAAATCTGGGGCGATATCGTCTGATCGGTGACGATATCGTCAAACGGTCAAAACAACCTCTAAAATTGGCACGAAAAAGGGGGAAATGGAATACCCGACGGTTAACGGGCGGTTTGGGAGGTTAAATTTGATTTTTAAATTATTTACTAAGGTGAATGTAATTATTATAATTTTACTGCGCCAATTTTAGGGTGCTATAGTGTGAGCTTGGACCATTGTGATAGAGGTATGGTGATTTTTTCTTCCACGAGATCTCCCTACCCTAAGCACAATGCAATGTGTATCTAGCCCATGTTTTGCTTTCTATTTCTTCTCCCCTTATAAGGTAGGCATATCTTGACGAACAATGTGCCCACCATCAATGATAGGGCATGAATTGACCTTGGGGACATATTTACATCCATTCATGGCATAGGTTGGCTTCCCCTACACTACCCTATAACAATGGGTGGACATAATTATGGGGTCTTGGTGTTCATTTGTGTCTATCTAGCAGTATCTTTTAGGATTGAGGAAGATACATACATATATGATATAAATTGAAATCTCTTAGTTCATCCTGTTGTAGCGATGAGTGTACTTGTTGGTGCTTCAAACTTGTTGTATACTACATGCAATTTGCCTACTACAATGGCATGTATGGATGGAATATAATGTCATGCATGGCTAATACTAAAGGGAGGCATTTTTTTATGAGCACATCACTGAATGCTCCCAAAATAATTCATGCTCTAACAAATTCTAAATCATGAAGTATGTCATAGAATACTACTCAAATAATACGTGCTCTCTCCAAACATAGGAATGCATGTCATTAATTCCACTTAAATCATACATGCAACTAGAAAATTAAAAATTACATGTCATTAAAGGCTACACAAATCATAAGTACATGTTAAACTCAACATGTCTTTGAATACTACACATCATAAATATATGTCATCACATCATCATAGCAATAGATAGATAATAAAAAGATACACAAATTTAGTACTACAATAATGGAAGAATCTCATATATATCTGAAAATATAATACATAGTGATACAATACATGGGGCACTAAGTAACATAATCCTATATTTCTAAATTTTTTACCACAAAATTGGTTTTTTACATACTATTATACCATGTTTTACAGGGATATCACAGGAATAGTGGTTCTATGGGGTTTGGCTTGCTTTAGACCCGCTAAGGCACTCCATTTTTGCTTATTTTACACCTAACTACTATTTTTCAATGCTTTGGGGATTATTATAGGAAAATTCCTTTCAAGTCGTATGGTGCAAGTATAAATCAATTTATTCTAGCCAAAATTTTAAGGGGTAAATCAATTTATTCTAGCCAAAAAAAATTGGCTATGTTTTTGCATTCTTTTTGTTTTTCCATAAAAATATGTATTTTGTATAAAGTGGAATTAAAATTAACAAAAAAATTGTTTTAAGCGCTATAGCATAGAATTTATTATTTTTGTTGCTTTGGCTATTGCATATTATTTTTTTTCCTTAGGACTCACAAGTGGTTATCCTTGTAGTGTTGCCTACAATCCTTAAGGATGAGCAATATGTATTTGTAAAAAGGGCACTAACAAATAATTTACAAGTGGTGGAGAGTTTCATCCTCCTAAACATAGGACATGGTGGACTAACTTTGTTAATCCTTAGATAGGGCAACAATTTGATCGATGATTTTGGTTTCCTTTTCCTCACCCAGTTGCTACCTTTCTACCACTTTTTCTTAATCATTTCTGCTTAACTATTTCAAAACCCTCAAATAAGGATGGAGTCGCAATTAAGAGACATGTTTACATGCCTCCCCCAATGCATGCATTTTAAAATTTGGTGGTGTCAAGATTGCTATCATGATCATCGATTAAATTTTAGGGTTTTTGATGCATAGTCATGATTCTAGCATGTTTTTACACCTATGGTTGAGATGTGCATCGTTTGGACTAATGGTTATGATTTTATAGCTCCAAAAAGAGTGTAAATTTAGTTGCCAACTTCAAAATGGAAGGTTATTCATTTCTTCCACTATAAACACCCATGTCATTTTCTCATTTGATCATTATTCATTTGTTTGCCTCTCTCATTGTTGACATTACTCTTAAATATTCTTGCCTCTATTGCTTCCATGACACAAGACCCTTTTCACTCTCTCTCTTTTGCCCTTGTAGGTACAACCAAGCCATCGATTGTTGGTTCACTGCCTTTCACAAAGGAGGACAAGATGCTCTACTAGGATTTGCAACCAAAGGACAAGAATTGCCTCTCAAGGACTGATTTCCAAGGTATATCGTACCCTTTGCATATAATCCAGGTGTGACATTACATGCTGGATAAAATAGAAGTATCTCATTATGATTATTTTATGAATGAAATGATCCTTGATGCCCTAGGTATCAAGTAATTTATTTTATTGCATTAGGATTAGCCTTGGCTTTTGTCTTTTGTGGATAATCTTAGTGTAGGTATACTCTCGAATGCACTACTATTTTTGCTTGAATTAGGATAGTTTTAGCTTTGATTGCATATGCATTACTACTATTTTTGCTTGAATTAGGATAGTTTCAGCTCTGATTACATAATTGTTGTTTTTTATCTTAAATTAAATATTTTGGTATGTATTGTATTAATTCATGTAATTGTATGAGATATCCTATTTTTCACATAAATAGAAATGCGTATGACACTCTTATAGGATCTCCAAGGTGCATATGAGATGGTCTATGACCACTACCTAAAACACAAACTCTTATAATGTGACAAACCATCTATTTACTCATTCATGTATGATTGGCTTGTTGATCAAGTAAAGTAGAGCTTGATGATAAATGTAAAATGCATAAAGGTTTGGAAGCATATAGTGTCAAAAAGTCTACACCTTGTAAACCATCCCAACACCTTGCATTTTGTGATGCAATAATTTTTTATATGTGACAATAACCAACTTGCAAAGTAGGTGGGTTGATCCAACCTATATAATCCTCGTGTGCCAATCTACACCAAAATGCAAAATTTGATGCATCAATATGGACATGAAACTCCTTGTGCCAATCTAAAAACACCAAATGAACACACCAACTTGGCTTTCAATTACCCAACATGTCATAAACCACTTAGCATGTCTTTGAATGTTGTATGTCATCACACCATCATAGCAATAGATAGTTAATAAAAAGATACACAAATTCAGTACTACATTAAAGGAAGAATCTCACATAGTGGTACAATATGATACATAGGACACTAAATGTGATAATTCTACATTTTTAAATATTTTACTACAAAATTGGTTTTTTGCATACTATTTTGCTGATTTTTGTAGGAATATCACAAGAATTGTACTTCTGTGGGGTTTGGCTTGCTCTAGACTTGCTAAGGCACTCCGTTTTTGCTTATTTTGTATCCAACTATAATTTTTCAATGCTTTGGAGAATTTTATAGGTGAATTCCTTTCAAGCCACATGGGACAAGCATAAATCAATTTATTTTGGACAAAATTTTAAGGGGTACATGTAGGTAACTGTCTAATATGCTTTCCTCTACTTCTAGGTTGTGTGTTTGCATTTTTTTTCAGTTTTTTTGTATTTTTGTATAAATAGTAGAACAAAAAATAACAAACAAATTGTTTTTAGCTCCGTTGAAAGGATTTGTTTTAACTTATATTGCTTCGCTTCGACTATCGCATATTTTTTTTCCCCTAAGGACTTACGAGTGGCTTTCCTTGTGATGTTCCCGATAGTACTTAGGGACGAGCAATATGTATTTGTAAAAAAAGCACTAACAATTGAATTTACAAGTGGTGGAGAGTCTTGTCCTCCTATAAATGGGATAGGACCAACATTGTTAATCATTAGGTGGGACAACCACAAGCCATGTTGGTCGATGCTTTTGGTTCCCTTTCCTCACCTAGTTGTCTTTCTGCCACTTTTCTTGATTGTTTTCACTTGTTAAATTTTCAGAACCCTGAAACAAGGATAGAGTTATAATTTAGAGACATGTTTACATGTCTCCCCCAAAGCATGCATCTTAAAAAACAACAGTGCCAAAACCGCCACATTAAGTGGGCATCACGATCATCTATTGAATATTAGAGTTTTTGATGCATGGTCATGATTCTAGTATGTTTTTACACCTATGGTTAAGATGATGCATCGTTTGGTTTGATGGTGGTGATTTTATGGCTCCAAAAATAGTGTAAATTCAATAGTCAACTTCAAAAGCAAAAATTATTCTCTTCTTCCACTATAAGTACCCATTGTGAAAATAAAAGATAAAAGAAAAAAGAAAAGGGGTAAAAACAATTGTGAAAATTAATCATGTAGCAAGAAATGAATAATTCTTAAGATCCAATAATAACAGATAAATGGTTGGATATTGTTACAAGTGTACAATGCTTGTTAATGTTAGGGGTTTACATTTACTTTACAAGCACCATGCAGTTTTAGAGACTGAGCAAACTTAATTCGCATGAGTGGTTTAGGTCAAGTTTATTTCTACTTTCCATGAATCTATTTTCAGTTTAGATGGGACAATCTCCAGCTTTTTAATTATCCATTTTCTATAGCCTTGCTTTTCAATTACCCATAGGCTACCTATAGATAGATTCTTTACCACCTCTATAGAAGGCATCATTTCTATGGCAAGCATAGCCTTGCCTTTATAGGAAGAGACTATCTATGTTCTCGTAATGTACAACTGATGTAAATGATTTGTGCATTGACATGATCCATGTTGTGTTCCCACCCACACAAAAAATAAAAGAAAAAGGAAAAGAAAGGGAAAAAAGATTTGCGAAATAGAGCCTTGGAGCAAGAAATGAATATTTTTAATGAACCAGTAATAACAGATAAATGGTTGATTCTGTTACATGTGTATGATACTTGTTAATGTTGGGGGTTTACATATAGTTTACATGTACTATGGAGTCTCAGAGACGAGCAAAATCTAATTTGCCTTAGTGGATTGGGTCAAAAGTCTATTTCTACTTTCCATAAGTCTATTTCCAGTTTGCATGCAGTAATCTCCAATTTTTCAATTATCCATTTTCAGTAGCAATGATGTTAGTAGCCTATATAAACAAGTATTGTTGAAGCAATGAGTCAAACATGTTGGGTCATTAGTTGCATGTAATTCAGCATCATTTCTTGGATCTATTCTGCATAACTTGATCTTCTTCATGTTGAATAATATTATAATAATATCATTCTTCCGGCATGCACTATCCCATATGATATATGGTGTGATAGTCTCAAGTGAATTTATGATTCTTTGAAGTGTTAACGTGGTCATTCTTTTCAAATTTGACTATGGTTGGTCACACAAATTAAGAATGACAAGGCAATCTTCAATGCACTTCAAATAGAAAATTAAATAGGAGAGAAATAAACTTATAAAAACATTAAAAAAAATGTAAAGGAGAAGTTAAAGAAATTATAAACCCCAATTCCCTCAAGAAACACAAATAACAATAATGTGGACCCTAAAAAAAGGAAGATGAATCATGGCTAGCCCGAGCCACCACTGTCCACACACAAAAGGCTGAAAAGAAATCAGTAATGAAAGTTTAATCTCTTGGGAGTAGTATCCTAGAATCTCTATGTGCTCTACCATATCATGCTAGTCACCTATAATAAATAATTGATCTTAGAAAAATGCTTTATGTTGCCCCAATTGAAGAAGTTCATAGTAATTTAATTTAAACTATTGAAAATAGCAGCCTTGTAATAGAAACTCTTTTGCTCTCAAAAGATATGCACCATGATAGATGATTCCTCATATTCATAGTACATGCTAATATGGTCAATCATCACATATTGCCAGCTTCAACAAGATCATCACACCCTCCTATTTCTTTGACACTAGGCTGAAAGAATGCCTGACATGACTTTAATAGCTTCACCCTGTAAAACAACATGCTTTTCATCCTCTACCACTTGAAGGACCAACTTCCCACCTCTCTTTGATGCCTAATTAACAAAAGAAGTTGCCATTTCAGAAATACATCAACAGTGAATACAAGCAACTAAACAATGACAGATGTTTGAGACATACAATAAGAAGGCAACTATAAACATGCTTCCATGCATAACCTATGTATCCTATGCATAAAACATTAATAAAAAAAACCCTTAATAAGGCTATTATGTATAGACTATCTAGATAAAAGTATCAACCTCCACATGCTCAACTTGTATTCAAGCCTGTTATAGAAAATGCAATTTACCTGGTAAGCAAAAAATTGGTTTTTGCCAAGCTTCTTGGCCCAATATGGCACCAATGCATGGTGAGCACTTCCACACATAGGGTCCTGACAAGTGAAAATAGAATCAAGAAAGGAATGAGATTCAAAAATAATAAAAATTAAAACTTGTCAAATTCAAAAGGGCAAATAGACATTTGTCAAAAGAATAAAAGTGTTACTTTGAATAAACTCCACTTATTCATAAGAACAAGGCAGAAGTAAGATCTCTTGAAGCTTGCAGGAAACTCAGGTTAAAATTTAGTTCAATGTTGGATGGAATACCTTTTAATAGCACTCCTTGTTTTTATCAATGAAGATGTTTTTTTTACTTCAAAATCGAAGAAACTAATTTTAGTTCCTGTATCTCTAGTGATGGTTTTTTGACCCTCGATTGTTCATCATTGTAAAACACACAATATATGCATTTTCAGACTTTCATAAGACTGCCCATTAGTGTTAAAACTCATTGTGGACAGAATGGAAAGACATGCGAAAGCACAACATTTAAGAAAACAGAAAAACAAAAGCCAAATAATGCCAAAATAGTTATCCTAACAAATAAAAACCAAGCATTTCAATGAGAAAATATTAGTTGGTTCACCTTAAAATTTTGAAATGTTTACCTCATTAATGCCAAGTTTAGGACAGAAAAACCGGGTGTAAAAGTCAAAGCCATAATGATTAGCAGCAAGCCCTGTTATGATGATCCCTCTGCCACTGCATTTCTGAATTTCTTCAAATTGAGGCTGCAGACTTGCAACTTGCTCTCCTGAAGTAAGTTCAATCTTGAAAACAAAGAACATGTAGCAGCCAAACACAATCCTCTTGTTCTGAGAAAAAATTTATAAAAGTTATAAACATTTCAGCCACTTTCATACACATTCTTTTGAGAATTACAATTATATTAAGCATTAGAAAAGAATAGGAAAAATACATGGCATCTGAAATGTAAAAGTTTTACATATAGTTTAATTCCATCAGTTATTATGTCTAGATCTAAAAATTACTGGTAACAGCTGCCAAGCAAGCTGATTAAAGTGATGATCTGTTATGGTACCTAGGGATAGGAATATGGGGATATGATATTATATTGTATATGGGTATTATGGATAGTTGGCATGGGCCACACATAACCCAAGGTTGATTATATTATAATAATGAGTGGGATAAGGGTTTAGGAGTTGGCTCCCCAAAGTAGTATTAGAGAATGGGTATATAAAGAAGGGATAGTGTCATTGTAATAACCAATGAATCATATTGAGTATTCTCTTGTAACAGTCTTGGCTTGTTGAGCGGATCTCATTTTGAAAGATATTGTGGTGTGGTCCCTTAAGGAATAACATTGGTGTTGCCCTACTTCAAGGGTATTATCATATCTTGTCTTTGTGTGGATTAATTACTGTGGTTGATTTATTTAATATTTAGCATATTGTGGATGCTTTTATATTTATGAGAAGCAAAGGTTCATAACATGATCTTATGTCAACCTATATTGGTATAAAAGTAATCTTGTATGTATTCCTTAAATGTGTAAGTTTTAAATTTGATTTAGTAAGGAATAACATGTTCTCTACAGAAAAGGTGATGATATTATATAGTCAAGTTATTCGGATAGTTAACACTATCCAGCTTTAGCTTACTCAAGACAGATACATCTGAAATTTTGGAATAAAAATGAGGACCATCCTCACAAGGTGGGCTAAGCTTTGCATAAATAAATTGAAATTCTGGAAGTGTGATTTACAAACCAAGAAACAATCGACTGTTGCCGTGTTATTTCCGAGAGTAAGATTAGTTATAAGGACTTTTAAATTGCCAATGTGCCCAATTATTGCATAGCAACTTCTGCAGGAGGAAATGTTTATTCTGTGACAATGCTTAGTTATACAATGGTCGAAATCATAGTTATGAAACTCAACAAGTTTTTGAAAAACTCGCTCAATCTGATTTTTCTTTTCACCTCACTCAACTATTTTTTTTACTCGAGTTTGTTTTACTCTGAAAAAAATCTTGGACTCGGCGTACTCGGAAAAACTTGTGAGTTCGATAAAAAAACTCGGCTACAGCACAAGATTTACAGCAAATGGCATAAAAGGTTTCTTTTTACTGTCTGGGCTCATTTTTACTGTTCTCATTGACAGAGAGAGGTGAAAGAAGGTGAAGGCAGCCAACATACATTTGCATCCTAAACACCATGTTTCCTCTTGTTTGTATGGAAAATTAAGAGATGAAAAAGATTGTATCATTTCGCTGTTTGATTGAAATGTCTACTGAAGTTTATAGTGTTGTTTCCTCTTGTTTGCCAATTCCTTCCATTTCCTTGAGCAGTATATGCCAAGGCTTCCACCACTTTGTGATCTACTCTTCCCTACTTTTGATACTAGCATTTCCAGAGTTTCCAAGTACCTCTTTTCAACATTTGGTATAATATAAATACTATTCCACAATTCAGTTATTCCAAACCCAAACAAATTTAAATAGAGCTTGTAATTCATAACCACTGCTTTGGTTCAAGTCTCTTTGCTCTTTGTCAATATAAACTTCACATACAAAAATCTTAAATGATAGACTTCATTATCATCACTAGTGTTCCTTACCAAACAACTGTTGCCCATAAAGGCATAGATTTACTGCAACATTAAACTTCAAGAGTACTCCAGATCCCAAAATTCAATTTCCACAAGCACTACTTGAAAAAGCTTCTCAAAACCTTCTTTCTTTAAGGATTGAAGTTTTTCATGTGGGACTACCTGATAGACGAATACATCCTTTTTGTTCATAGGAATGGTGAATGGTGAAAAAAGCTACATATAATCAATAGTAAGTCAACATTCTCGATGTAAAATTAGAAATTAAAAAGGAGAAAATGTAACATGTCATATTTATGGAAAAATAAAGATCCACTCCAAACAAAAACAAACTCTGCCTTGGGATATGTACTAAGGCAATATTCAACTGGGCATTTGTTTGATTGTTCGACAGGATTGCAGATTTGAAGCCAAAAAGTATATAATGAAGGTGCACCAAACCTGCAAAGTCACTTTCATGTGTAGTTTAAGGTTGTATTGCTTATAGTATTAATTTTGGATTTTTTTAACGTAGTTAATTATGATATGCATGAAAAATATTTTTTTCCAATAAAATTTGCATTTTCTTTCCTTTTTTTGGCCAAATTTTTGCTAAGTGCAAGTCTGAGTTAATAATTGGCCTTGCAGTGTCCATGCCAAGTCCAAGTTTCTCTACTATGGTGGAAACTCTTCCATCGATATGCCTAACTCGTGTTAGTGTCAACTATATTGCTTAGTTAGAAGCCTCCTGCACTAGTTATGTGTAAAGTCACTTATTTACTGTGCTTTGTGTATGCAGTGTGATCCTGGTGGCAGCTTAACATAGAGGCCTCATGCATCACTTTTGATCTCAGACTCCCAACCTCCCTCCATCAAGGGAGGAAGAGGTACTAGTAAAGTACAACACTTGTCGACCATGCTCAGATCTTCCCATTGTTGTTTTTCAAAGCAATATGCTCATCACAACTTCATGTCACCAGCATCCACTCAATTTTGCACAGGAAACAGTGTTAAAATATGCAACTCCCATACAGAAAAATAGATAACATGTTATAATAAAAATCCATTATATATAAATAAAAATTCACAATTGGAATAACTTATAGATACATATAAATGTGTCATATATCCTTCATATCCCAATCATATTCCAATCAACTGTAATACATCACAGTTTAATTGAGTGTAAAACACACAAACCACAGAAACGACAAAAATATATAATAAACATTCTCAACTAGCATCGTCAACTTCCCCACATCAACCAAGGTAGACGTGTACATCTAGTTATCACAAGATCTGTAGGCCATTGACAACTACCGAACAACCACTAGACCATCGATATGGATCAGTTAACAAACCATTTGACAAATCAAATGAAATCAAAATTTGCTAGTGTAACCAAATCAGAAGAGGCACAAGTACATTTTACCTATGAAACATACCTTTAGAAGCATTAACCAACTCCAGTATCAGTGTTTATTATTTGTCAAGATTCACTTTTAAGTGAAATTGATTATTCTGACTTTAGCCCTTGATTGCATTGTTCACAATGATGAATAGGTCTGTTGCAGGATTTTGACTAGAAATTTTAGGGATGACCAGCTATGACAGCAGTGAATTTTTTTGCAGTAGCTATTGACTCCTCTTAAATTTATGATAATCCTGTTCACTTTAGTGCAAATCATTGAGTATTATACTCGTAGTATTGATTTTTTTAATGTTATTGGTAAGGAGTCATGTTAAAAAAATAATTTTTGTTTTTTTTTTAATTAAGTGTGAGACGCCCATCCGTGGGGGATGGCTGGGCGTCCCTGAGGACGTCCCTTCACAGGGGATGATCCCCTGCAGGCACCTACCATCCCAGGGATAGTAGGGAAATGTACCCAATGCCATCCCTCTTTTTAGGGACGATAATGATGGGGGGACGCATCCCCATGGAACACTGTTTATAAACCTTGGTAAAGGAGGTATCAGGCATAAGTGAAAGGACCTCACCTCACCATGGACCTTGAGAGGATAACATGGATGCTTAATTTGTTTGAGAGGTGACCTTAAATTAAGGAGGGATGAGAAAATGTGCACCCTAACTAGGGTTAACCCTACCCGGCATATGAAAAACATCTTTTCTTGGGAACCCTCATTTTGTTATGTCACCTTAGAGTTTTGTGAGGGAAGAGTGGAATCAAAAGTGTGCAAAAGCCATGGCAGCATCTAGTTGCAACCATCCCAAATCTCTTCATGCAATTCTTGCTAACTTTTTGCAGACCCTTTGTCATTTTCTGATCTTGGACAATGGTTTGGTCGTTAGATTAAAGGGAAATATGGATATAGACTATGTTTAAATGGGGATTATCTTGTGGCCTTTTAGGAGATACACAGGTTGGAAGAAGAAAGAGGAGGAAAAATCATAGAGACCAGAAGAGTTTTTGTCAAACCAGTTAGGGTTTTCTCAAAGTAGCCATACCCAACTCACATCTGAGTCTTCTTTTCTATTTGCATGATAACAAATTGTTCTTGCTTACTACATCCATTCAAAAAAAAGAAAACATTTTGTTGATTTATTTTATGCTGCAATTCATCATACTGCTTTTCATTTGACAAAAAGAAATATTGGAAATCCCTAGGTTGTATCTGTTTGATTGTGGTTGTCTTTCAAACTGAAGTATGTGATTGTTGCATTCAAAGGGAAATCTGAAAGAATAAATTGTTTGGGAATTCTTTTCCACTGTAATAAATGCATGCACATTCTCATTGAAATTCAAATTCATGGCTGCATTTTTAAACCAAACACATGTATTTTGCTTACTCTTCAAAAGGAAAAACCCTTGGCTGTAGCAGATCTGAGTTAATGAATAGGCAAATCCTTGTTTGCTGTAACAAAACCTTTGTCCGGGTTGGATAGAAGATGGAACTAAAAACATCTTCTATGTATTCCAAGATTGTGAATGACTGAAGCATTTTATACTCTGCATTTTCTGTTACAGAAAACATATAGAAATATTATTGACATCCTGAAATAAATGCATGAATAGAGCTCTAATAGATACATTAGGATGCTTTTTTTTGGTTTAGTTTTAGAGAATAAGGAGGAGTAGGTTGAAGTAGAACCTATACATCCGTTATACTAATAGAACCTCTAAAATCTGGTTGTATATACCAAAGTTGGAAAACTCACAACTCGCAATAAACTCGACAGCCCAATATTCAACTGATGCGAGATGTTCTCGAAGTAGAGAGCATGGAGGGCTTTCCACTTGGGTGATAGGAGATTATGATATGACCATGACATCATTTGATCTTTTGTGACATCATGATTGCAGTTATTGAACTACAACAAAATCCCCTTTTCCCTATCCACAAAAACCTATAGCTTAACTCTCTAATTTTATCCAAAACTCCTTTTGGTATATGAGCCAAATATTTCCAATATACTAGTATTGCCTCCAACACAAACTTGACCAAAGTCAATCTCCCCCAAAAAGAGCCATTTGTTGCACCATATATTAATTCTTCCTTCCACCTTATTTATCAACCAATTCCAATCTTGTTTAGTGTAGTTATTGGGTTTCAAAAAGAACCCCAAATATTTAAACCCCTCTTGAAGATAAAATCTGTTAAAGGGGAAAATTTGACTTATTAATATGATCTGATCATGATCCACACTATTAAACCTATTCTAATTCCTTTATTTCTCCTTCCCTTTTGGCTTCTAAAATGCATCTACTTAATCCCTTAGTTACCAAAAGAAATAATAGTGGTGACAAGCGGCAACCTTGCCTTATCCCCCAAGAAGCTTTGAAGAACTGAGAGGATGACACATTAACCAAAACTACAAAAGAACAAAACAAATATCAGTATGTAATCCATCAAAGGGTCCGCCCATGACTTGTATAACACATCCAACCCCAAGTGATTCTCCTAGGCCTAGTATCTATCATCTCCTCCGTTAGCCCCCGTTCCCATTTCTCCATAGCTACAAGCTTACCAATAGCCTCAGACCACTATTCCACCTTCTCAAGTCACATTGTTTTCCTCTACCACCTCGACGCCAGCTCAATCAAGCATCCTATACATCGTCACATGCCCAAGCCAATATATACCAAGTTCCATTGTTTACCCAAATCAGACTTTGGCATTCCCCGCACCTACACCTAACCTCGTTCTCATTTCTCCATAGCTACAAGATTACCAATAGCCTCAGACCACTATTCCACCTTCTCAAGTCACATTTTTTTCCTCTAGCACCCCGACGCCAGCTCAATCAAGCACCCTATACATCGTTACATGTCCAAGCCAATCTATACCAAGTTCCATTGTTTACCCAAATCAAACTTTGGTATTTCCCGCACCTACACCCAACCCCACTTACCAACCTCAGAGCCAATCATAGGTCAGAGGAGTGCCAAATATAATAGAAGATATTAATGAAATAAAGTTGTGGTTAGAGACTTGAGTAATAAAATAATGATCAATCAAAGACAAATAGGAGGGTGGCAACATAGGACTCTATATCTGACTAAGGACCAAGTACCTCAACAAGCTAATGGATTAGTGGTAAATCAATCACAAAATAACATGGTAAGCATCGATATTGAGATTAATTCCCTGTGGTGCTTAACTGTTATGTTGGGCATAACCCGGTTGAGTGTGTCGTTGCAATACATTATGCATAAACAAAGATTTACAATTAACAATGCCAAAGCCCAATAGGCTACAATGGCTAGTCAAACGAGGACAAACACATCCATTGAGGCTGATACATTTATGACAAATAAAGTCGTTGGCCAACTAGCAATGGACGAATCAAGAAATCGTAAGTGTGCCTTAGATGCAGGTGGCTCTGAACACGAATAATGATGTACTAGAAAATTTAACAAAATTTGACGAGGAATTTTGTCCTTTTGAGGAGAAAGCCTTATGGATGAACCAACACTAGGATGCGATCCCATGCAACAAGAGGAGGGCTACCAAATATGGACCAAGTATTAGACCTTCCCCTCAACCCCCACAATCCAATGTAGGTGCCACAATGAGTCTAGGAACCATGGTCGTAAATAGAGGCTAAACATCAATGCAGACCCTACGTCAGGACCCAACATCATTAGCATAGCAGGCGGAGCAAGGAAGAGGCCCTCCTCAACCAAAAGTTGTAGCACCACAAAGCAGGGCACGCAAGAATGGAGGATCTGAAGGAGTCATAAATAAGGCTTAAGTGGATAAAGGAAAAGTGACAATAGAATTGAACATGGCAGACGAGAGGAACACAAGATACCCCTTATGTCAGCTATAACTTAGAAGGCTAGGGATTCACACATGGGGCATATGGGGCTAAATATGGTGAATGAGAATCCATATTTAACATCACCAACAAACTAAAGAAGACTCCTACCAAAGTAAGAATTGTGGAAGCCATGTCACTACCCAACCAAAGAGAATTGCTATAATAAGCTCTAAAAGAGCAACAAAAGGCATATGCCAAGGCTGGAGCCACACAAGGAAGACAAAGCCCGACTCAAGAAATGACTCTTGGCGAATAGAACCTCATGGCAGGAGATACAACATACATTCTAGTAAGCATTGCAAATCTTATAAATTCCCCCAAGCCTAAATATATGGTCATTACACTTCTACATCACTTTGAAAATCAAAGGGTACCCTCTTCATAGTTGCATAGTTGACTCAGGAGTTGTCATGACAATAATGTCTAGGAAATGGGTCTAACGTATACCACTATCACAAGAACACCCATTCAAATGGATGGCATCAAAGTGAACGTTGTAGGAACCTTGAAAATTTGTATGCCATACATTTGTTCCACTTTAGGGTAGTTTACACTAGATTCTCTACTCTAGTTCAACATCTTTTTATCCCAAGCATCTTTTATTTCAAATACTACATGGCATCGACATCTCAAAGCGCTTTATCACTACCATCAAGAGACTATACGAAGCAGTTGTTTGTCATTTTCAAACAACTTTTGGTTTCTTTGAGGATGTCTAGAGCACCATTGGTGTCAAACAAGGTTGTTCTCTTTCTCCTTCACTCCTTGGGATATACGTTGATGAGCTTGAAGAATTTATTTGTCAATACACATGTTGACGATGGTTGCCTTCTACAACATGTCTTGATAGCTATATTAGTTTTTGTGGATGATGTTGTTCTTCTTGCTCATACTCTTGGGGGCCTACAAAGATAGTTGAATGCTCTTACTCGTTTTTGTGACTTAAAATAGTTGGCAATCAATCTTTTTTTTTTGGTAGGTGTTTGTATTAATGAGGGTTTTAAAAGGGCCCCACAACCTAATACATATGGATCAGGGAGAGAAACTCCACATAAAGGAATGGTCCCAGGAGGACCAACAACGAAACTAGCAAAATTACAGGGGGAAAACCCCAAAGCAGCGAGATTTTGAAAAAAAACAAAGGACAGTTGTCCCACCCTAGCCTGGACAGGACAGACCTGCACGTGCATGAATTAAATCAAAGTTACAACATATAACCAAGAAAGGCACATGCAAAAAGCCAAATAGGTTCTGGTATCCCATCCAGGAAACCAAACACCAAACCCAAAATAGATGGGAAAGGAAAACGTTTGAAATTTGACCGCACAGTTTCCCACCTGGGACCACGAATCGGGGTGCAGAAGCAGGGCGACCTGCAAGTCTAACCTGAAGAAAAACCCAAAAAGCTAGAAAGCAGAAAAAGGTTCTGGAAAAAAATCCTATGAAGCAAACCCTGGGAACATCGAATCCCTGCCAGGAAGCAACAAACCCTGACCAGGGAAAACAAACACCGCAGCACTGATATCCCGCCAACAGGAATAGGAGGTAACCAAGCTGGGGTAGGGTCTAGAAATGGAACAACAAAAATGGGAGATCCTCAAGACCACCAGATCTCTCTTGCAACCAGACTGGGAATGCAACTGCAAAGGAGAAACATAGACAACTGTCACATGAGCACCCGTGATTGGAGAGGATTACATGCCCAGGTTAAAAAACATGGCAGTGCCTTTGCAGTAGATGATGAATCATGATGTCCCAACCCAAGACCTTTAAACCTGCAAAGAAAACATACCACATAAACAACCAACAAACAATCTACCAGTCCCACCCTTGCCTGCAAAAGGATGAATCTAGAGAATGTCGCAGCTGCACAAAGAAGCTCAGGGTCACCCTCCAAGACCAAAAGGACAAACTTTGGGAAGAAACCAAGGATCCATCCAAAAAACAAGCAACCACTGGATTTGCAAGGAGATCCCAAAGGCAGAGAGTTCCTGGAACAACTGAGAAGGAAAGTCATTTGTGGGAATGAAGCCCACACCCCCACCAAGCCGAAAAAGAGCGCAGATGAGAATCCCAAGTAGTGAATAGGAAATCAGAGCCAAAAACTCTCCCAAAAGCTACCCCCAAGCAAGCCAGAAACCCACCAAATCAGGGTACTCAAGGACAGAAACCACAACACACTCCTTTCAATAAAACAATCCAATCAAAAACGGGAAACGTGAGAAACCAAAGAATCCCAAGAACAAGGCCAGAGAGTAGCCCAGGGAGGGGGGTAGGGAAATGGAAAAGTAGGACTAGACAGTCCCAAGGAACCTGGCCAGTTGGCAATCAATCTTAGCAAGACAAAGGTGATGATATTTAACGCATAAAAGAGCACCTATATAAGTTCCAATTCTTCTATAATGGCAAGTCCATTGAGATCACCACTCCTTACACCTACTCGGGTATTCAATTTACATGTCATTCATTTAAACTTCATCCAGCTTCACAAACACGTCTTTGTAAGGGATATGCATCTCTCAGTATTGGAACACCAATGCTTCCAACATCACTTTAAAGACATACCAACAAATATGTACCTCTGATTGCATCAGCAAACCCACAGTCCTTTAAATCTATGATTTGGGGTCCAAGTCTAGGGTGCATTGATTGGGCTCGCATTGCGAGGGTCCAAACTATATTGCTTCAACACTTTATCCGAGGTAAAATAACAATTCCCCAACCTATTGTTCATACCAAGTTTGGCATTCATCCTCTTTGTCTTGAGAGCATCTTCAAAATTATTTTTCAACTTCATCACCTTCGATCCATGGGTGACTACACCTCAAGCCAAGAGAGATACCCATATAGGCACTTTGCTCCTCAAATTTGCATTACCTCTAAGGATTATTTTGGTCCTCATCATAAATGTTACTCAGAAGTTATTTCTTTTCTTCAGTCAGTTGGCATCTCCATAGATTGATTACCTACTTTCAAATACTCCTTCAATGGTCCTCCCCATATTTTTCCTAAAAGAGGGTAATTAATCAAGCAATCAGAGATGATGTTTATTGAAACTAAATTCAAATCACTTGGGTTGCTCCATCTCAAGCTCTTGGTCCTAAGTTTGTCTTACACACTATGCATTTCATGAGGACTAATAATGGCATTATTACTTGTCCTAATTATGTCTAGCGACATTGGACACATCACCTCAAGATTCCTCTTGGTCAACTCAAAGTATGCTCACATCAGTTTCGGGTGAAGATGGACCAACATATTCCTCAAGAGGATAGGGTATGTTGTCTTTGCTCTATTTCCAAGGTGGTGACTGAAGAACATTTCATCTTCAAGTGTATTTTTTATTATGGGATTCGAGGGAGGTACTATTGCTTGTATAGAGACTCAGATGGATCGCTTGCCACATTTTTTAACTATCCTAATTGAAGATGCTTGGCTCTTTACCTCAAGGAACCTCTGACTCTTCAATGTTAGTTATTACAAAGGAGACATACTACTACTCAACTAATCACCTCATTCTTTCACCCTATCTCTACAATCAAGAGTAATAAGCACTCATTGGAAGCTACAACTATCCAAAATATTAATGATAGATCTATGCACCCTTGTCTACATACAAGAGTGGCTACTAGGGCTTCAATTATTTCTTCCTTCTTGCAAAAATACAAGACTACAGTTCTTCAGCATCGAGTTTTGGCCACCCCTCACATACCAAGGAGTTGTAGACAGGTCCAACTTTCTATTTTTTATTGTTTTCTATTGCTTCCATAGCCATGGATACTAGAATTCTTGAGGGATCGAACTCCATGTCCTCTCAAGGTCATCCTACCAGACCCTCTTAGTCCAGGCCATTCTTCAAGAGCATCATTAGATCCTATGTTGGCACTTTTGGGATAGTTGGTGATGACCATGCTTGTGCTTCTACTTTACATCCCATTATAGATTAATGTTGGTGCTTGGATCCATTGGAGCTCCTTTCTATATCTATTGTACCTCAACTTGTAGATATCTCTTAATTATTTATTTTAGCATATTTTGGTTTAAACATTTTGGGTAACCCTTGCGGCTGTAATTTTATGCCATACAGTTGTTCCATTTTAAAGTAGATCACACTAGATTCTCTACTCTAGTTCAGCTTATTTTCATCCCAAGCATATTTTATTTCAAAGAATACATGACTTTGGCATCTCAAAACTCTTTATCCCTGCCATCAACAAACTATATGCGGTAGTTTTTGATCATTTTCAGACCGATTTCGGTTTCTCAAAGAATGCCCAAATCACCATTGGCATCAAACAAGGTTGTTCTCTCTCTCCTTCACTCTTTGGCATCTACATTGAGGAGCATGAAGAATTTATTCATCAATACACACATGTTGACAATGGTTGCCTTCTACATCATGTCTTGATGGCTATGTTCTTTTTTTTGCAGATGATGTTCTTCTTGCTCATACTCTTGAGGGCCAACAAAGATAGTAGGATGCTCTTCCTTGTTTTTGTGACTTAAAATAGCAAGCAATCAATCCTAGCAAGACAAATTTGATGATCTTTAATACATTAAATATTAACCTATCTTAGTTTGAATTCTTCTATAAAGGAAAGTCTCTTGAGATCACCACTACTTACACCTACTTGGGGGTTCAGTTTACATGTCCTCCCCTTAATCTTCGGAAATCTTCACAGTCACGCCTTTGTAAGGGATACGCATCTCTCTCAGTCTTGGAATGGTAATGCTTTTCAAGATATACCCACAAATATGCACCACTTTGATTACATCATCATACCCATAGTCCTTTCGGATCTCAAATTTCGGGTCCAATTCTAGGATGCGTTGATTGGGCTCACATTGAGAGTGTCCTAACTATTTTGCTTCAGCAATTTATCCAATGAAAAGGAACAATTCCCCAACCTATTGTTCATGCTAATTTTGGCATTCATCCACTTTGTCTTGAGAGAATCTTCAAAAGAGTCCTTAGATCCATGGGTGACCGCACCTTAGGCCAAGAGAGATACCCATATTTGGCACTTTGCTCCTCATAATGCATTACCTCTAAGGACTCTTTTGGTCCTCATCATAAATGGTACTCATAAGTTATTTCTCTTCTTCAGTCATTTGGCATCTCCATAGATTGATTACCTCCTTTCAAATTCTCCTTAAATGATCCTCCCCGTATTCTTCCTAATAAGAGGGAAATTAATTAAGTAGTCAGAGATGATGTTTATCGACACTATATTTTGATCACTTGGGTTGATCCATCTCAAGCTCTTAATCCTAAGTTGGCCTTACACACTAAGCATTTCATGAGAATTAAGACTGGCATTATTACTCGTCTAAATAATGTCAAGCGACATTGGACTCACAGCCTTAGGATTCCTCTTGGTCAACTCAGAGTATGCTCACATCCATTGTAGTTCTTTGTTGTCTTGTTTTGGCCACCCCCCACATACTGAGGAGTTGTAGACAGGAACAACTTACTAGTTTCTTGTCATCTTCTATTGGTTTCACAACCATGAATGCTAGAAAAGTATCCAACCAGGCCCTCTTAGGCTTGGCCATTCTCCTAAGAGCATCATTAGATCCCATGTTGGCACTTTTGGGATAGTTGGTGATGACCATGGTTGTCCTTTTACTTTACATCACACCATAGTTGAGAAAATCGGAAAAAAATCGCCAGACTCTCGATTTTTTGACGGTTTTTTCGCTGGTCGATTCAATCAGCAAACTATCGCGATTCCGACGATTCATTGCTAATTTTTTGAAAAAATCGGCATCGACGATTTTTTTTTTTAGGCTATGGCCAATTTAGGGTTTTTTTATTCAAGCCCATTTTTCAATTGTTAATGTTTGAACTTCGAGGTTTAAAGTTTAAACCCTAAATTTAAAAACCCTAGTTTAGGATTTCGGGTTTTTTTTCCTCCTCTTTTTAAGTAAATATCGTTGCTTGATAACTATGTATGAAAGCCATTTTTCAGCTTTTAATGTTTGAAAATTTGAATTTTAAACCCTAAACCCTAGGCTAGGCCCTAGGGTTTGGGTTTAGGGTTTGTTTTTTTTAAGTAAATAAGTAAATATTGCTGCCTGGTAACTATGTATGCAAGCCCATTTTTCAGCTGTTAGTGTTTGAATTTGAAACTTTGAACTTTGAACTTGAAGTTTAAACCCTAAACCCTAGTCTAGGCCTTAGGGTTTTGGTTTTTTTTTTTCCTCTTCTTTTTAAGTAAATATTGCTGCTTGATAACTATGTATGCAAGCCCATTTTTCAACTGTCAATGTTTCAATTTAAACCCTAAACCCTAGCCTTTTGGTTTAGGGTTTAGGTTTATTTTTTTCTTTTTTTTCAAGTGATTGTAAATTTGTTGTTACTTGTTTCCATTGGCAAGCATATAAAAAATGAAACCTTTTTTTCCTTGTTGTTACTTGTAACTTTGTACCTTTTCATATCATAAGCAATACAAGATGTGTTTTGTCACTTTCATGTGTACTTAAAGCTTGAGCCTTGTATGATGTCTTGACATGAATTATTGTTTTTATTGCAATATTTGATTTGCATAATGTTAATTCATTGTAATATGCATGAAAATTTAAAAAATTCACAAAAAATTCGCTTTCTTTGGTTTTTTTGGCCAATTTTTAAAACTGTCGATTCACTCCCGATTCCAATTTTCTCAACTATGCATCCCACTATAGATTAATGTTGGCGCTTGGATCCATTGGAGCTCCTTTCTATCCCTGTTGTACCTCAACTTCTAGATCTCTCTTAATTATTTATTTTAGCATGTTTTGGTTTATCCATTTTGGATAACCCTTGAGGTTGTAATTGTATAGTTGTTAGTTCACACTAGATTCTTTACTCTAGTTCAGATTATTTTTGAAGTGTTTTGTGGTTAGTACAATGCATTGTAATTTGTAATAGCTCTTCTCAATGAGTCCCACAATCCAACTTTGACCATTTGTGGACATTGATAGAATTATATTATCTAATTATCTCGCAACCTTTTACTCCCAAAACAAGAGTAGATCAGATTTATTTTCTGCACTTTAGATCATTTCGCTTTCCTCGTTCTCAACTTATTCATTTTCCTCATATTTTAGATTAGTTTCATTCTTTGTTTTCTCAGTTTAGATACAAGATAGAAGGGAACTGCCCCAAAATCCAAGGATTGGGGAGAGTGAAACCCTCACCGTCCATTTGTTGAACTGTAGTCACGGGTGCAAATCGCATTTGTCGTATCCAATGCTTTGTTGGCCAGAAAATTTCAACTGTAATTCTTGTTGATCATGTAGCAACCAGAAATGGGTATGAACCTCAATGTTTTTTTGTTGAAACTCCTCGGCCATGCATAATTTGTAATTTTTTTTAATATATATATATACCCTTTTTCCTAAAACTAGAGGGAACTTCTAGGTGTCCCTTATTCACATTGCACTGTTTCCCTGTCCACCTTAAAACAGGACTTGGTGGAAGGTAGTTTTAACTTTTAAATAATTTTACAAACCTACAATAAGAAGAGTTACTCTTTTTAACTGGAAAATTTGACTTTGATATTGGCTGCTGAAGTTCATTTGTCCAGGAGTTTAATTTTGTTGTGATGAAATTTCTAAGCCATGCATAACTTATTAATTTGTAGTAAAAATGAATTATGTTCAAGTAAACTTTGTGTGTGCATGTACACACACACAGCCCCCTTTTCCGAAGGTCTGGGAACTTCTAGGTGTCCCTTTTTCACATCCCACCATTTCCTCATCCCCCTTAAAAGGGGACTTGGTGGAACACAGTTTTCATTTTTAAACCATTTTATAAACCTACAATGATGTGAGTTGGCCTTTAACACACCTTTGATTGAAATACTATTTTTAACTGGAAAAATTAACTGTCATATTGGCTAGTGAACATTCATTGTCCAGAATTTAAATTGACCTTTGACACACATCAGAGATGAAATCATATATATGTTTTTATAAAATGCAATAATTCAATGAGACATATAGATTAACTTATTGTACAAATGGTATGCAAGACTGCCATTACACATGTACACATACACCACCATGCGGTGACCTTTCTCCACACAATATCCAAGCAGATTTACAAGATTCCTATGATGTAGCCTTCCAAGCATGAAAACCTGCAATAGAGCAAGGAAAATAGTGCAGAACTAAATTGTCAGATACTATAAAAAACACAGAATACAAGAAAAATATCATGTAAACTAGCCCGTTTGCAATCATTACAACCACAGAATCACTCTTGCTGCATTGGGTGAAGGTTAATTGCATATCATGCAAAACATTTTGTGTTTCATAAGGGTAAAATAACATATACATTAAACGGAAACTTAGAAGATTGGCATTTGAAATTGAATTGCAAAAAACAAAACAAAGACAGTGGCAAAAGTCTATCTTAATAAATGAGAATGCTTTGTCTCCACTAATATATATGTGTTGTCATGAAATTTTGCTAAATATCAATAGAATAATGAAGAAGAACAGATACAAAAATGTGTTAATTCTATATGAAATTCTTACTTTTACAAGGAAAATAATACAACTCAGTTTTTCCACTCAAAATAGAGGAAATTTTGCATAGGAAGGCAATGAAAGTCACTGATGAGTAGTTATGTTATTGGAATTCATTAATCATAGAATACAATCAAAATAGAGGTGACAGGGCAAAGCAGCCATTGTCAGAGTCACAGTGGCCACAATTGCAATCTAAGAAGACATAGGAAAGTCCAAAAAGGCCATATAGCCTTACACTGAAATCAGTTACTGTGTTGTTCAATACCATCCCTCATAGAACTCATAGGATAAACTTATAAAATATAAACAAGCTTCATAAAGAACTGCGTATAAATAGGTTTAGCATCTTGTCACCAAGGTATTGTAGACATTCCTACCTAGTAGCTACCAATGAAATTAATGTTAAGAGCTTTAGTTACCAACTTGTACAAAGATGCATCTTGAACATCATAAGAGTTGCTTGAAAAGTAGGACTCAAAGATTTGAAAAGAATGGGTTTTTCTGAAGTTGTCCATTTCTATAGTGTTTTTCTAGATTCCTCTGTGCAGAAGAGTTTGGTTCTAACATTTCAGGCATGCAGTCAAGAAGGATGTTAACAGGGGGCTAAGTAAAGTTGGCACCACTCCTTGCATTAGCACTATAGGTTAGCTCATAAAGTTTAGAATGGTGCCAAAGTATTAGTTAGCACCAATGTTAGTTAATGGTTGGTGCCAGCATTAGTTCAAATGCTGAACAGGTGAATCTCTTCAAAAAAACACCTGTCAGCCTATATGAGGCAGATGCTTTGTCATTGTATCATGGACACTTGCAAGGAAGAGTACATATATAAAGTGGTAGTTCGCTATTAATTTAAGAGATTCTGGAGGTGTATCCATTATTTTCTTTCTTCTTTTATGTGTGTATGTATAAGTAGATCTGTATAGATAGATAGCTCAGGTTCTCTTAAGGTGTCCCCCTATTGGTCCTAAAAAATATTAACAAAGTATATTAATTAAGGTATTAAAATAATAAACTTGGCCTATGAAGAGAAAAAGAAATTATGAAAATGTGAAAAAGGAAGCTTCTCTGTTGATGCTGTTAAGTGCTTTCCAAGGCTTCTCTATTGAGTCTGTTGTGTAAGTGATGTTTTTTTGGCAAGAATCTTTGTTCTATAAAAACAAACGCATTGTTTAGGAAGATTATAATGCTCAACGAAGGCAAATCTATTGGTCCTGTTGTGGATGACATCAAGAATGTGTTATCTCAGTCTAATTTAGAGTAGGCAACTGGTTTGTCCTATGTACAAGGTTTCACAAGAACAAAGGGTTTCCATTTCCTAGACATCTTGGTCAGGGTGAAATTTGGTCTTGCTATTCTTTTTTAAGACTCTAGATGTTTTATTTAGGATGCTATTGAGGCAAGGAGAGAACAGCATAAGGGGTGTCCTGTTATAAACCTAAGTAGATCTGAAATTGAAAAACCCAAAATTCTAAAATTTAGACTGAATCAGAAATTCCTGGCACAAAATTATTCTCATAGATTCTTAAATATGAACTCTGAAATAAAGCATACTTGGAAATAAACTTCTCAAAATAGACTTCTAATAAAAGCAATGGAAATCTATTCTACTTACAACCAATAAATAGAATAGCCCAAGCTCTCAGGTAAGTCACTCCTGATTTGAGAAGATTATCTTTCTTCTATCCTCTCTGGTGTGACTACCAATTTCAATTCAGCAAAATACTCCTTATTCATGAAGTCATTCACACTTGTAAATAACAAAGTGTTTTAGATTATTTTTGTTTTTCCCCTAGCAATACTTGCTTTATCCCTCTAGCAGTACATTCTATATTTTCTAGCTGAACTTACTATATTTTTCCTAGGTGCACTTGCTTTATTCTCTTAACTGAACTTGCTATATCTTTCCAGTTCTCTTGCTTTATTCTCCAATTGCACTTGTTTTATTCTCTTTGCTATACTTTATATCTTCTTTTAGTTATATTTTCTTTGTTCTCTTCCTATAGACTTATTCTTATTTCCCTATGCAGTATTTGCTTTTCCATATCACAATCTTCTTGTCCTCTGCTAAATTAACAAACACTTTTGAGTATGAGTTGTTTTTATAAATTATACTGTCACTACTAGGTCTATCAATCTCCTTTTTGCCTATCTACCAGCCAACAATGGCCTCGTATTCTGCTTCAACAATGTGGCATGTACCCTTCCCAAAACTCTCTCATTAGCACTGACAGCCCATCAGCTTTAATTTTTAGGAACATTTGAGCAGTACATGCACGCTTTTTCCTAGGAATCCTTGATTACCTAAAAAACTTCAAGTTGATTGGTTTCACAGTCAATTTGATTTTCTTTTTAAATAAATTATTCGTTCTTAAATTTTCTTTAATAACTATAATGTGTATAAGCATGAGTTATTGACTATAAATAACACTATGCAGCAGGTAGTTAGAACTCAGCTAATTAAAAAATAAATGTGACACTCACCAATGTATACAACAGAACTCCAATGCCCAAATATACATATTTGTCATAAGTCATGACATTGTATAGGAAAACAAGAGAATAGACAAAATGGAATACCTTCATCAATAGGTTTGAATATGATGTACATAGTATCGAATTTCAACTCCCACAAAGTAGAGAACACAAAGTAGAGAATCCCGTGAACATATGATGGAGTTCCCTGCATCCTTAGTAACCGCATCATAAGTAATATTCGACTTTGCCAAGGATGAAATTCGGAAAAAAAATTGCGTACAAAAAAATCGGCAATAAAATTTACCATTAATTAAAAAAGATAAAAACAAAAAAATATTTTTTTATTAATTTTAAATTTTATATATAATTTTAATATATATAATTTATAATGAACTTTTATATCATAAACTTATATCCAAGAAGTTAACATAACTGACCAATTTATGCTTATATATATATATATATATGATATAACTTTATTCATTTTGTTGAGAAACTTCCATATTCTAATAAATATAAACATAGTTAAACTTGATATCATTTTACCTTTACAGGTGTATGCATTTTTTTTAGTTAGAAACACGTTACTGCAACTTTGAAATTAGATTCCAGTTTTCTTTCGGAAAAGTCACTTGAGAATTGCATCTGGCCTTATTCATAGCAACTGGTGGCCTTATCCATACCAACTGGCTTAACAAACCATCGACTGTAATGTGAGGGAGAGAGACTATATTGTAAGGGAGAGATTTAAACTTGGAGCCTCTTTTTTAACTTTAGAGTTTTAACTGCCCACTTGTTCTCCAACTCCCCTACATAACAGATTGTAACAAGTTCCCATGTGTCGGGTTTGTTTTTCTGAGTCGTAACAAGTTCCCTTCCTAATATATATTTTCATTTCCCATGTGTCGGGTTTGTTTTTCTGAGTCGTAACAAGTTCCCTTCCTAATATATATTTTCATTTCCCATGTGTCGGGTTTGTTTTTCTCAGTCGTTGGAGCTCTGCCATCTCAGAAAAGCCTGCCCTTTGCTATAGGGTGACTTATAGAGAGGGTCCAATTTGTTTTGCTTGTGTATCTGATGAGGTTTGGTTTGTATTGAGCAATGGAGTAGTAGTACAGATCATACCATCTGCACCTTGGTTCCAAGAACACGAGTAAAAAAAAGTCTTGGTGAATGAGATTTAATTATCAAACCTCTAAAACAAATGATTGTGCTGTATTCTGCTTGTCATTAGATACTAAAATGGATGACCAGCTAGGACTAGAGAACACATCAGCCTCTGCAAATTATATTGTTCATAAACCCGAAGCTGCTCCTTCTATTCTTTCTTATTACTTCTACAGAAGCAAGGATTAGATATATCAAAGAAGCAAACAGCTTGCCACAAAAAGAACTGATTTGTGCTGGATAGAAGGGTTTCAGATTATAAAATACTGGAAATCGAAGGGGAATTCACTTGCACATAACAGTGTCCTCTAAAACACATAGACATAATGGTGACAAAGAGAGAACGACAGGAGATGAGTACAAACACATAAAATGCAGAATCTTTCAGAACCATAGCTTTACCAGCTAATAACATCTAGTTTGACTAAAACTAACTTTTTTTTATCTTGATTTTTCCATTGCATTTGACTGTTTGAAAATGTTGCGACTTTAGCGAATAAATTCGAGCGGTTAATATGTTCGCTGATTTTTTAATTTTGTGGATGTTATTTGGCTAACACGCTTACTTAGCCTGCATCTATCAATACATTAACCACATAAAGATGAAAACATGGCAGTTACAATAGATTTTAACAGTCACAAGTACATTACATCCTAAAAGGTTACTTAGCCTGCATCTATCAATGCATTAACCACATAAAAATGAAAACATGAGTTACAATAGATTTTAACAGTCACAAGCACATTACATCCGAAAAGGAGAGTTCCATAGGGATTTTCATAGCTTTTTAATTGGTTATATGGGGTTGACATAATTGGTTATATGTATTATATCTATTTCAACAAAACACTACTGTGATATTCCAACAAAAAGTATTAGCACAAGTTGCTTTATTGCAAGAGTGCTTATCATCATATAGGGCTTTGAACTCAAGTTATGTTCATACAAGTGCTATACATTCATCATTGCTCCACAATACCTTGGACTAAATTTTAGGGTGTATGTTAAAATTTACTCCTAAAATGAAAACTTTGATTTATAACATGAAACTCCTTACTCAGTACTACTTTCCCAAATCCTATTAGGCACAATTGTGTTAGTATTTAGTCATAGAAACAAATGGCTTTTTCACAAAAGTAAATGACCACACATGGAAAAAAAACTTCTCATATATATTCAAATGGGTTGTCCCACATCAGCAATAATTGTGAAATATGGTTGAGACTTATAAGGCCATTACACGCGACAAAGCTTTGCCAATTCGAAACTCTCCAAGTTAATGTGGTAGCATCATTCTTCTTTCCAATGTTAACATTGCTTACGGTACCCATGTGTTTTGTGGCTCATAATTTATATCTATTATTAAATCATGTGAGATTTAAAAGGTCATAGAAATAAATGATCATTTATGAAAAGTTGTTTAGAGTAATAATTAATATTGACACAATGAAATCAAATGGTATTAGCTCAACCAATTCAATTCTTCACCTTTCAAGGAGGAGATCCAAGTTTGATCTTATCAAATGATACATGCCTAATAGCCAAGCTAGACAAGTTGTTGTAAGTGGTGATGATGTAATACAGGTGGGGCTAGTTTGATTCCCATATAACTAATTTAAAAAAAAAAATTACGCAATGAAAATCCCATGAAACACTCTCCTACTAAAATGTTTGCAAGTGGGGCTAGTTTGATTCCCATATAACTAATTTTAAAAAAAAAAATTAAGGCAATGAAAATCCCATGAAACACTCTTCTACTAAAATGTTTGTATGAGAAAAAGAACTCTTTACTACAATGTATACACAAATAATTTAACCCACATTGGTAATAGCCATAAAATGTTATGGGCTTATAAGTCATTGCATATACCAAAAGCTTTTCCAATGTGGAAGTAGGCATTAAGGTGAAGGTCCCTGAGTTGATATGATAGCACTTTTCTCCTCTCTAGTACAAAACATCACTTAAGGTAGTGACTCATATTTTACAACTATTACAAACATGGTTTAAGGTACTTGTACACTCTGTGATTCATCGTATTTTACAATTCTTATTATGTGAGATTTGAAAACTCATATAAGTAAATGGCCACTCATGGAAAAGGCATATGGAATAATGACGAATATTATTATTAATATAATGAAAATCAAATGAAATCTTCTCTTATTAAAATGAATGCATTTTTCATACAAATAGGTTGTCTCACATTAGTAATGAAAGTGAAATATGGTCATTTTATAAGGTATTACATGTACCAAAAGCTTTGTCGGTCTGGAAGTAGGCTTTAGGGTGAAAATCCTTAAACTCATAAGATTGCATCTTTCTTCTCTCTTGTATTTGTTGGACATTTTGAGTCAAAGTTGTCATTGATGTCAAGGAACGAAGTTGTCATTAATGAGCTACCGATAATGTCAAAAGGTCAAGAGGAACAATGCATAGGTTAAAGGCAAAAGGGCTTCATAATATTTTTAATATTATGTGGAAGCATAAGTTAAAAGGTTTTTCATAAAAACCCAAGGAAACTTATTGCAAAGCTAAAGGAAGGTTTAATATTTATTTTATAAAACATTTAAATTCAAATTGAATTTAAATTTTATAAATAAATATTATTTATACAAAGTTGTACAATGAAAGAAGGCCTTAATAAAACCAAAGGGTTTTAAAGAATTAATTTATAAAATTTAAATTCAAGAGAGTTTAAATAATTTATAAATTAATAAGTTTAAAGGAAAATCATAGTGTCGACGTCTAAAGTTTGAAGGAAATTCGAACCGCCGACATATATGTGTGAAGGAGGAAATTGATATAAAAACCCATACCTTAGAGGCATTAAAATTATCCTTTTTCTCGAACGTTAATGCGTGCAATTGTGTTGAGAACGCGTGCGGAAAAAGAGAATCGAATTTCTTGTGTTATGTGCCAACGAATAGAGACAAAAATGAAAAGCGATGAAAGTTGAAATCCATCTGGGCAGCGAGGCCTAGTGGCAAGAGGGCAGCGGTTAGAGTGTTTAGGCGCTAGTTGACTTGCGTTCGAAACATGGCGACAACGTGTTTTGGTGGTTGTGTTTGTGTTGGAAGCGCCAAAGGAAACGACACACGTTTTGCTAGGCAAAACGGGGAGCTTTATAGAGCACATGGTGCTCTTTACTCCCCAAGCAAGCGCCTAGCTCACGTGGCGGTTGGAGCCGCGGCTAGGGCATTGATTGAGGCTGCGTCATGAGTTTGAAACCCACCAAGGCAAAGGTAATAAATTTTGATTATTATTTTGTGTTGCCTAAAGGGCAAAATTTTCCACTGAGGCTTTTCTCAATATATTTATCTCTCTTGAGTAGTGGCCAACCAACTTGATCTGAGTATAATTCTTTTTATCTGTATAATATTTCCACAGAGTCGTTGATGTCTCTCTTTTCCTTATGGCTACCTACATTTTATATTCAAATTTCACTGGTTGATGTGTGACCATGGCATTGGGGACCTTGTCAATGGTATTCTTATTATAATAATCAAAAGGATCATAAGACTACCAGGTAATTTCAAAGAAACCAAATAGGTTCATCTTCTCCAAGCCATCAATTAAGCTTGACTACCCTTTATAAGTGTAATGTCCCATCCTACAAGGAAAAGCTATCCAAGGAAGTCTTGCTTTTTTCTTAGCAAGTCTCATTTTGATATCCTCAGCTATTTGCCTTATTATTTATAAGGCTACAATTGACATAGGATAAAATTTGGGTAGTGTTTTGGGAGGGATTTTGGACCTAATAAATCCTAATGAAAGTGAAATATTTTATGAGGAATTAGTCTCCTGCTTGTTTCTCACTTAGGAAGGTGTTTATTCCTACACCCATCCTATTGGGATTTTAGCCACAAAGTATGTAGTGAATCTTTGGAAGGAAATCATTGAAAAATTAGGTGTGATTGGACTAGCCCTCGTGTATCCATGGGAGTATATCTTGGACTAATTCTTCATATACTCCACCCCACTTCTCAATCAATGGCTTGTTCATATGCCCTACTACTAGATGTATAAGGAAAGGATAATGTGCATTGTTTCTCTTTTCTAAGCAATGGCTATTTGTAGTTCCAAAAGTTCTTTATCCATGGTGTGAATTCATCCTCCCATTTATACGTAGTAGGTTGATTTCTACGATTATACTAGCTTACTAAGTATAACATTTTTCTACATATCCAGTTCAAATCTTGTTCTCCCATTATTATATTGATCATGTTTGCATAGTCTCTAGCCCAAGGATGTAATTCTAACTTATGTATTGAGAACATATATGATATGTGTGCATTATAATCAATTAATACAATGTAAAATGAAGTGTCAATAAGATGGTGGGATTGAGCTTCAAGTACCTTTCCATATAGAACTCGCATGGCCTTGTTTATACTAAAAACTTTTACAATCTTCTTAGGAGTGAGCTTTAAATCTGACCTATTGATGAAGTCTCTAATTGATCGAGTATTCGAATCATATGCCACCACTAACCACAATAGGAGGTCAGAAGAAAAATACACGTTGGGTATATTAATTTGGACAAGTTGCAAGTCCACTTGTTGTAGTATAGAATTTTTGCATTCCAATCTCTCCATGCTCTATAAGACAACCCCATGAGCAACCAAGGATGATGGTTACAAGCATCCTTCATTTCCTCATAGTTAAATATCACCTACTTTTCTACTTCCCACTGTTTAGGAGTAATTTCAAAATTGGGCCCTAATTTCTTTAGAAATGCTTCTATATCAATGGTGGTTGCTTTTGCTTTAAGATGTTGATAAGGTGGGTCTTTAGTGAGATTTTCAATTTTTACCACAACCAACGGGAGTGGAGCTGGCTGAGCTGAGCTTGAGGAAGCCAGTAATTTACTCTATGTTAATATGCGACAGTTTCTACCAGTGAGTCTCATATCATCTTTCACTCAACTCTTCTCTGCAATTCTCTGGTACTCTTGCCCTTTCACTATAAATGTTTGTTGTAAGTGGACTGAAATATTTAAAAAATTAAAAATTTAATTTTGTTGAATTAAATTTTTTTAATAAAATGAGAGCTGAAGTCATACGTATCACTAGTAAGTTCAAAATGCTACAGGTTTAGAGTTGTGGTTTTATCACTTATCTTGAACCTACTTTCAAATTTACAATTTACCCCTTACATATTTATCATAGTTGATTAATGTGCCCAATATGTTAGGACATGTTAAGGTATAATCCCCATAACTACCTCTCTAGAGTGTAGGGGCACAACAACCATTTGACATAACAATATCTTTTGAAAGTTTTTTTAGACGGTCTACTTAATGTATTGTGTATATAGAAACTTAATAAGAATTTTTTGTTGATTAAATTAAATAAGGGGTGTTGAAAGGTCCCTAAACCTTGTAAAAAATGTTCGAGAGAGGGATTTGACATGCAATCAAATACTCCAAGACAACAAGAGACCGAAAAGGGTAGACAAAAAGAAAAAAAAAAAAAAGAGCAGCCTACCAGGAGATGACATGATTCTAGAACAACTAAAAGTAGAGACAAGAATAAGTAGTTAATAAACCACCAAGAGCCCTCAAGAAGCATCTATAGCTAGCCTAAAAATCAATCTTCCTAGGAAAAATCCATTGAGACATAACCCAATAGTTTCGAAATGTCTTCCTCTTCACGTATTTCTCCATTTCTAGTATTTTCCTAGGATGCCACCTAAAAGCTGGACATTACTATTAAAAACTAAGGACAAGACGGATAAAAATAAGGAATCAATCTTGCTCTATCCAGGTATTCTGCTCCAAGCCAATTTGAATCAAACCAAATGTAGACACCAAATTGCAGCCACTAATCCTCCATCCTAACCATCCCACCACCCACTTGTCCACCATACACCTTTCTTGCCTTCAAAAGGTCCACTTTAGCCCTTTCCCGTCATTTCCTAACCCAATTGGGCTTATTTTAATATTATTTTATATTTAATATAATATTTTATATTATATTATAATATATTTATTATAAAATATATATTTATAAACTCAATTAACCACAACCGTCCGATCCAATCTAATCCCCACCGTCCATCTTCATTAATCCATGCCACATCTAAAAAGTAAATCTCAGCCCTAGGATATTATTTAATCTTAGCCACATGATCTAAAGTGTTGAGCTAAAACCCTAAGAAAACCCTAGGTTGGATTATAAATAAGGGCATTTGCAAATGCCCAAACCCTAGAACTAGAACCTTGAGATTAGAAATTACACCCTGGAGGAGTCATTGTTGAAGCCCTAGCGAAGTAGAGAGAGATAGAGTTTGAAGATCTAAAGCCCTAGCTAAGCCAACAAGACTTTTGTTGTTCCAGTTGTCCCCCATTCATCCTCCATCACCATCGCAGCCCCCATCCATCCATCGCATTCGTCGCCACCCCCTAGATCTACTTCTGCAGATTCTACCCTAACCCGCAGGCGCCCTCCAGAGCTTGTGAGGCTCGCTGCAGAGCCTACGAAGCACTCACCAGAGCCTGTTGTATTCCACAGGTGCTCTCCAGAGCCTGTTGTATCTCGCAGGTGCACACCAGAGCCTGTGAAGCTCACGTTAGATCCTGCCAAGTGCACGTTCGAGCCTACTGCAACTATAGAACACGAATCAGAGCCTACTGCATCACGCCATCTACTGTCAAGCTGCAACAACGAAGCGAAGAAACATCACAAGCAAGGTATATCTTTATTGGTTTTATTTTGTTACATGATTTGTAGATTTCGCATGCCATTTGATCCATTTTTAGTTAGGGTTTATTGATGTCTGAGGGTCTCACACTGTGGAGCCCTCATAGGTGTTATTAACCCCTTTCTCTATTTTTGTGTATGCAGATCTGTAGATTCCACATATTGTTGAATGACTATTGAAGTTGGAGTGGCCCGACATAGGATATCCAAAGCCCACTCACCCCGTTGGAAGCAAGGACACATCAATATGAAGACACTTCATTGTTATAGCTAGGGTTTCGGAGAACCCTAGCATTTTTGTAAATCATTGTATCAAATACTCTCATTGAGGACAGATTGTATCAAAAGGAGTTTATTGGCTCCCCCTGCTTATTGAATAAATATATCTATTTTGTGCAATCTTGTGTTTCATTGTGTTATTTGATTTCCTTATTTTATTTAAGTGTCATGTTCTTGTCTTCACAAATGGCGATCACGGTGGGACCCCACAAGGGTTTCATTATTTAATAGATCTACCTTGCTAACTTAATTTTATTTCTGTTTGTTGCAGGATTTTCAAAGCGTAGAAGTCACCGATTTCGTCGCTAGGGTTTCTGAAGCATTCTGCAGCACTTTTAGAGATTATGCATGTGTTCAATAGCATCTGTAGACAACCATAGGTGCTCTATGTGCTTACACAGGGGCTCTGCTACACCTGGTAGGCGCCCTACTGCACCTGGTGTTGATTAGAGGCGTTCGGTTGTGTTTCCTGCACAAACTGCCCTGACTGTTTTGGCCATATCTCACTCATCCGGAGTCGGATTGGGCTGAAATTTTGAGGGTAGGTTCCTGACATGCCATAGCATGTCTCCACAAATTTTTAGGTCAATAAGAGCAACATAGATCTCAGAATGACTTCACCAAAATGCAGGCTTCCAAGTAAGTCCCATAACCCTAGTTTGGCATTTTGCGATTTACGTATTCTGTATTTTTCTGCAGTTTTTTGCTATTTTTGGGTTATAAAAAGAGCTTAACACTAAGTAAACTGGGAAAGAATCCTTAGAAAGTCACATTTAGGGTTTGTGTGTATTTCATTATACCAAATTCATTTCTTGTTCTGAAGTTGTAGATCTAGGTGATTTGTCTGCATTTTTGAGTGCATGTGAAACAGAAAAGCATCCTAGATTTCACATTTTAGAGTTAAAGATTACTTTAATTTTGCATATCTAAATAGGAACAACATCTTGACGCATAAAGTAATCCTGCCCTAGGCTGGCCCCTTTGGAAGAGAGGTGGACGAACCCTCCGGTTGCTCTTGTGATTTTAATCACTTGTAGGCAGGGGATTTTAAGGGTGTACTCTACGCTCTTTAGGTGAAATTTACATCTTTGTGTTGGCTTCTAATTTAGATTAGTAAAGTTAGTGATCTTTAATATTGTTTGCACACCATAGAGAATAAGAGATCTAATACAATTAATCACACACACTTGCACGATTCACATTTTTAATAGTAGTGGTTGGATTTCATCACCAACCATTGCTTGAGATTTGGTGATGGTGGCCATGATTTCCATCCACCAATATCTGCCCTAGAAACCATAGGACTACCCCCGAGCAAACTTGTTGGAGGTCATTACCAACAAGAATCTCGTTGCCCCGACCAACCATAGTTTTTACCTTTGTTTTCTTTAAACAAGATTAAGTTACATCAAAACACACAAGCCAACAATTCTAAAAATAATCTCACATTAACGAAAGAAAATAATTAATGAACGAGGTAAGCCACACACGGTGAAACCTAGGATTGATTGTTTTCTTTACTTTAAATTCTGAAAAAGTTTTTAGTTTGTGTGATTTAGATTAAACTTTGAATCTTTGGTTTAATTACTTTATGGTACTAACGAGACATCAAAAGAAAATAATAAATCAAAGTAGTTTAATGGAAAACATTTCCCATGCCTCTGCTACTTCGGTAGCCCCATCCAATATGGTTCAGACTACTTCGTCTGGATCATCATATCCATCCCTACCTCAAGTAGGAACCCTTCCACACAATGTGGAGACACCCACCACCTACATAGACATGGATAAAGTGAAGGCCATCTACAAGTCTTCTAACTATGTCTTAGAGCCCCTTAGCCAAGAGGGTTTTGAAGAACCCGAACTGGCTACCTCCTACCTTACCCAAGGATATCATAATTTGGGTTATGAATATGGTATGCCTTCTTCCATGAGCCAACCACAACAAAGCCCAAGTGTTCCAAACACTTACTCCACATCCACCTATTCCAACCCATTGTATGAGGAGCATGTCAATGCTGCCTCACAAGTTCCTAACCCCCAAGTTGTCACATCAAATGCAACTTGCACCATGCCTCCATCAACCCATTCCATTCCTATGAGTCCACCCATCCATAGTCCTCATACATCATATCCTTTTCTTCATTCACAATAATTTCCTCACCAACCCCATCATCATCAAATTCATTCCATGACCCCCAATTCATCACACCTCCAACAACACATTCAATCTCATCCATTCATTAATCCATTCATCAAATCTCAAATCACTCAACAAGCCAACCAAGGCTTACATTCAAATTGTCAACACACTAAAATTCTACAACAAATTTTAACTCGACTAACTAACATTGAGTTACAATTGAGCCATCTTCAGTGTCAGCAATCACAACAGTTGAAACATCCAAGTTCACAACCCACATCTCAGGTTTTTACACCTGTACCACAAATTCAAAGTCCAACACACTTGGACACAAGCACCAAGCGCCCCAAAAAGCCTCATCGCAACTACACAAGACTTTCAGAATCTTATGCAACCATTTTTCAAAGGCTTTATGAAGCACAAGAGATTCTACTTCCAGAAATAAAATCAAGTGATCCTAACAAGCAATATGCAAAGAATTACAAGAAGCACTTGTATTGTCCTTATCATCAACAAGCGGGCCATGACATCAACAACTGTAAAGTATTCAAAAATGTGGTCCAAGACCTTATTGATCTGAAAGTCTTCACCCCAAATGGTCCAACTAACTCATCTGATCAGGACATCGGTATCAACTCAATCACCAAGGAAAGTAGGGACTCTAAGGATATCACATCCTCCTAGTCATCCACATCATTTCAATTTCAAAAAGCTCCAAAGGCACTTAAGCCCTTTGGTCACATTCAATTTCAAAAAACCCCAAAGGTCTTAACCCCTTTGGTCACATTCAATTTCAAAAACCCCAAAGGCCTTAACCCCTTTGGTCACATTCAATTTCAAAAAGCCCCAAAGGTCTTAACCCCTTTGGTCACATTCAATTTCAAAAAGCCCCAAAGGTCTTAACCCCTTTGGTCACATTCAATTTTCAAAAATCCCCAAAGGTCTTAACCCCTTTGGTCACATTCAATTTCAAAAATCCCCAAAGGTCTTAACCCCTTTGGTCACATTCAATTTTCAAAAAGCCCCAAAGGTCTTAACCCCTTTGGTCACATTCAATTTCAAAAATCCCCAAAGGTCTTAACCCCTTTGGTCACATTCAATTTTAAAAAGCCCCAAAGGTCTTAACCCCTTTGGTCACATTCAATTTCAAAAAGCCCCAAAGGTCTTAACCCTTTGGTCACATTCAATTTCAAAAAGCCCCAAAGGTCTTAACCCTTTGGTCACATTCAATTTCAAAAAGCCCCAAAGGTCTTAACCCCTTTGGTCACATTCAATTTAAAAAAATTACCCCAAAGGTCTTAACCCTTTGGTCACATTCAATTTTCAAAAAGCCCCAAAGGTCTTAACCCCTTTGGTCACATTCAATTTCAAAAATCCCCAAAGGTCTTAACCCCTTTGGTCACATTCAAATTTCAAAAATCCCCAAAGGTCTTAACCCCTTTGGTCACATTCAATTTCAAAAAGCCCCAAAGGTCTTAACCCCTTTGGTCACATTCAATTTCAAAAATCCCCAAAGGTCTTAACCCCTTTGGTCACATTCAATTTTCAAAAAGCCCCAAAGGTCTTAACCCCTTTGGTCACATTCAATTCAAAAAGCCCCAAAGTTTAACCTTTGGTCACATATCAAAAAAACAAAGGCTTAACCCCTTTGGTCACATTCAATTTTCAAAAAGCCCCAAAGGTCTTAACCCCTTTGGTCACATTCAATTTCAAAAATCCCCAAAGGTCTTAACCCCTTTGGTCACATTCAATTTTCAAAAATCCCCAAAGGTCTTAACCCCTTTGGTCACATTCAATTTTCAAAAAGCCCCAAAGGTCTTAACCCCTTTGGTCACATTCAATTTCAAAAAGCCCCAAAGGTCTTAACCCCTTTGGTCACATTCAATTTTCAAAAATCCCCAAAGGTCTTAACCCCTTTGGTCACATTCAATTTCAAAAATCCCCAAAGGTCTTAACCCCTTTGGTCACATTCAAATTTCAAAAAGCCCCAAAGGTCTTAACCCCTTTGGTCACATTCAATTTTCAAAAAGCTCCAAAGGCACTTAAGCCCTTTGGTCATAAGCTTCCCAGGCTAGGGGGAGTAGAAACACCTACGCCAATGAACATCATACACTTGAAAGCATTCCATGCTTACTGTGATTACTAAATACGTATATATACATGGCTTTTTTACAAAAAAAAAAAAAAAACAAATCATTCACATAGGCATGCCCACATTGCATACATTCCATTTGCATTTCCACTTAGGCATTTGACATACATTTTCATTTTTGCATTCATGCATTGCTTCATTCGCATACATTAAATCATACATATTCCATGGCATTGTACACTTTCCATTTGCATATAAATACTCCATTGCATTAGGCATATACATGTGCATTCATCCCATCCCATGTTCAATGATCTAGCATAGTAATGATGATATGGTCATAAACAAAAAGTCAAGTTATAACAATTGGGGGTACCTAGTTTGAAGAAATCATGCAACCCTCGCAAAAGCCATATGTCAAACCACATCCCGTGTCAAAAATCATAAGGCCTAGATTTTCAATCACTCAGCCATTACTAGTGTAGCAAGCAACATCCAAATGAATGTCTGATTTTATTTAGGACCAAAAACACAATTTATACACTAAGAAAGTCTTGAGCATGGCCAATCGATCACAAAACAGTCTTGAACCATTCACATTACATCACATCTTAAAAACATTATGAGATAGGGGGGCTAGTACCATCCTTGGGTAGTACCTCGAGGCAAAAAGGAGATATCCCTCGCTTGTCCCATTACGCAACATAGTCCAAAAATAGTGGTTTTCACCACTACCAACATTGCTCCAAACATAAACGTAAAAACATAGAGTAGTAAGGATAGGGTCAAAATTCTCATCACACCTCGGTTGAGAATCCGATTCCCCAAATCTCTATACAAAATTAACAAATAAAATCCCAAACACCCTTGATCCCTAAAGTCATAAGGATTCGTACTACACGCCCCTAACAAGGATGGGTAGTCATCCCCAAGGCCTAAAATATCAATCCCATAGGACTATGGAGTGAATCTCCACCGGGGCTATAGACGCTTGACTGGCAGTGGAGTAATCTCATGCGAGGTGACATGTCTCTCCTCAGAATACTGAAAGGTTTTCAAAGACTCAAACATACTAGTGTCACCAACCAAAATCAATAGGTTATCTAACTTTCTTTAGGACCAAATGTGTGTGCAAGTGAGGTTCAATTACCAAGTTTTGAGCATGAAAATGACCTTATCCAATCAAGTACCAATGTGTGTGCATGTGAATTTCATTAACCTATTTGGTTGCCTTTTAGAATTTGGGTTATAAAAATTTGACCAAAGTATATTATTGACTTTGCTTGACTTATCCTTTATTTGACTTATGAAAGTGTGTCCGTCCGATCAAGGAGGATCTGAGCTCTGCCCTTGGATCTTCCCAAAGTGTTCGATGCTTACCCAAAGGGGGTGCGTACCCTCAATATTTAATCTCTTTAGAACTTATGATAAAACCTTTTTGACCATGGCACGTTATTGACTTTAAAAACCTGAGTTGTTTACGTGAGCACATCCGTCCGATTTTGGAGGGTGAAGCGCTATCGTCCAGATATTTGGACTTGCACGACTTTTAACCATGAAAGGGGCACATACCCTCATTTGCCCATGTTATAATTTTTAAACCTTAGACTCATGTACTTAGGTTCAAATGTTTTAATCAAATCCATTAGACACCCAAGGACTTAGGGGTTCACTTTAATGAATATTTCAATAATTGATTTTCATAAACCCTTTTAATATTCGGATAATTTTGACGACAAAGGGGTACTTTAGTGAACTTTTGATTATTGGATAAGATTAATAGTCATAAGGATAATTTTATTAATGGTTAAGCTTCTAACTTTAGACTTGATTAAGATGAACATTTTTATAACTGCTCTTAGGGATCAAACCATTGAAAATCAATTTCTCAGAGGAGAAAGCAACAGAGACCAACAACATTTGGTAAATTTATTGAAACCAAAAATTTAAAATTAGGGGTATCTGATGTTGAGTCAAATTTGGCTCCAACATAGGCTCTAACTGGGACAATGTGCTGAAAACCTGAGGCACTTGAGAATTCCAGAATCTCCTGGTTTCATTGCAAGCTTTGGACATAATCATAAACCATCAAACCTGATTAGAAAATCAAAAACATAAACAAAGAAAACTTAAAACTGAAAAGATACAATAAAACAACAACAAACATGATATCAAAGCAAATAGAGTATCCAAAAACTATTATTCTCCTTAGTCAAATTTAGATCAAAGGATCAAAATTTTAAGTTCAGATGAGCTTTTGGAATATTGTTATGATTGTTCTACAAAGTCCTAAGATATGATCATACATAATGCATCAAAGTCACTTGCTCCATCATGCCTTGGCCTAAGTGTGTGTTAGTGCATTCATTTTTATTTCTGGGTCTTCCAGAACTTCATCATGTTTGGAAAATAGTCAAGCCTAATAAGTAATTTCACTCCTTAAGATTTTTACCATTTGTAGGGCTCCACTACCAGTCAAGCATCTATAGCCCCGGTGGAGATGCTATTGATCCCATATGGTTTTACTCTACTTCCAGTCAAGCATCTATAGCCCCGGTAGAGGTTTTCCAAGATATCTCAGATACAAACTCAATCTGCATTATTTAAATTTTCTTTCTCTTTTGAGAAATATTTGGATATAAGCAAATTGTGCAATGAGTGTACCTGAGTTGAGGACCAACTTTTGGCTAAAGGATAGAGTGTAATGATTTTTAGCTCAACCATCTTACCAAAGATAATTTTATCCCTTGGATCTTAAATTTCTTTTAGTATGATTTGTAATGTGAGGCTTTGTCATGATGGACCAACAACTCTGATTTACTCTATTTTATTTCATATCATATGACAATTGCATGAACATTCAAATTTGAAAATTGTAAGCATCATCAAAATCTAAAATAAATTTCCTCTTCTCCTATTTATCTTTTAGGAAATAGACAGTAAGGAATACTCATCATCCTATGATAATCATGAGAAACAACACAATTGAAACCACACAAAGCAAAACAGAACATAACAAAAAGGAAATTACTTAACTGACAAATAAAACAACATAAAAATTAAACAAAAATACATCACTCTATTTTTTTTAATCTTTTTCTTAGGGCATTTATTCCCTATTGACCCCATGGTAGGGGTTATAAATTTTGAGATGTATAGCATTGATAGGGATTTTCATCAGTTCACCCTCTAAGGTTTGCAACTTGTAAGTGTTTGGACCAATAACTTGAGCTATTTGATAAGGGCCAATCCACTTGGGTTCAAGTTTCCCTTTCTCACCATGCTTATCATTTTTGGGATCCTAGTAGATTACTATATCACCTTCACAAAAAGGAGTACCTTTTGCTTTTTTGTTAAATGATTTTATAGTTTTTTGAGTTTGATCAATTATTCTGTTTAAGGTCTCTCTTCTTTGCTCTTGCAATTGGACAATTTTGTCTAATCTTCTCTGCAAGGCATCAGGGTTCTCATGGTCCTGTAACAATAGGGAAAGTGCTAATTTCTCTATTCTTGGAGGTATCAATGCTTCTTCTCCATATACTAATTCGTAAGGAGTTCTCCCTGTATTTCTTTTAAGTGATAATCTATCTGCCCATAGAGCAAATTTTAATTCACTATCCCAACTCTTCTTATTTTTACCCAATGATCTCTTAATTCTAGTAATTAAATTCTTATTTGATGACTCAGCTAGACCATTCCCTTGTGGGTAATAATTTGTAGAGTGAGAGAGTTCTATTCCATACTTAGCATAAAATTCTACCATCTCAAATGATACAAAATATTATCCATTATCTATCACTATCTTTTGAGGAACCCCAAATCTGGTTAGAATACTTTCTTCTAAGAAATTTATGATAGTTTGAGATGTAGAACTTCTTAGAGGTGCAACTTCTACCCATTTTGTGAAGTAATCTATTGTAGTTATGATCCATTTATGTCTACCTGATGACTACTGGCTTAAGAGGCATAGCTGCCAAATGTTTCTTACCTGCAAAAACCTAACAATTATGACAATTCCTAACATACTGATATACATATTTAAAAAGTGAAGGCCAATAATAACCTGCTCTCATAATTTTATTAGTTGTAGCTTTGGGAGCAAAATGTCCTCCATAGAAACCATCATGAAATTCCTTAATTGTTTCTGGGACTTCCTTTTCATACAGATAGACTAATAATACACCATCAGGGTGTCTCCAATAGAGCACACCATCCTGCACATGATATTTTTATGTTTGCAGTTTTATTGATCTCATTCTATTAATTGGCATGTCCTTTGGGAAAGATAGAGTTTGTAGGTATGCTAATATTTCATCATACCATTTACATTCAACATTATTAACTCTCTTGATGTCATGCATCTCATCTACTGTAATGATATTATTAGAGTCTTCTCCTTTATATGCCAGGTATTTTGCTAAGCCCTGCCCTCTTACAGTTTTGACTATTTTGAATTCTGCATCATATTGTAATAGTTTCACCATCCACCTTGTAGGCCTTCCTAGTGGTTCAGACTGGGTGAAGACATCCTTTATTGTTATGAAAGGGATACAACAATAAACTTTATTTGAACCGAATATACCTTTGAAATGTTCTAAATATTGAATCACTGCATAAGCATGTTTTTCTAATAGGGTATATTTAAGTTGTGCTCCTTTCAATCCTGAACTCATGAAGGCTATTGGCCTTTCATTATTTTCATCATCCTTCTGAGAAAGGACTGCAACAATGGAATGTTCAGATGCGAATGAATAGATATTGAAATATTTTGAGTAATTGGGGCAGGTTAAGGTTGGGGTAGTAGAAATGGCCTCTTTTATCTTTTTAAAAGCTTCTATATTTTTTGTTGTCCATTTTATTTCTCCAGTATTTTTAACCATGTCATTTATAGGTTTGGTCATCTCTACAAAATTGGGAATAAATCTTCTAACAAAATTAATCTTGCCAAAGAATGACCTGACTCCTTTGATGTTTCTAGGAGGGGGAATTTTTGAGATAGCTTCTATTCTTTCTGGATCTATACTCACCCCTTTTTCTGACACTATGTGTCCTAGTAATTTCCCTTGTGTTGTTCCAAATATGCACTTTTTAGGATTTAGGGAAATTCCAAACTCTTTGCATCAGGAAAAGACTGCAACAAGATGTTCTAAATGGTCCTCTAGATTTTTAGAAAATATTGTTATATCATCCAAATATACCACTACTATTTTGAACATCAACCCTTTGAAGGTAAAATCCATTGCTCTCTGAAAGGTAGCACCTGCATTCATTAGACCAAAAGGTATTCTCAAATATTCAAAGGTACCCCAGGGTGTGGTGAATGTTGTCTTATGTCTATCTTCTGGATTAATCTGTATCTGATTATATCCAGAAAATCCATCTAATAGGGATATTCTAGATGAACCAACTACAACTTGCAATAGTTGTTCCATATTAGGCAATGGATAATTATCTTTTAAGGAGCTTTTATTCAAGTTTCTAAAGTCTACACAGAGTCTAATATCCCCATTTTTCTTTTTGATTGGTACTAAATTGGATATCCAAGATGAAAATCTTACCTTTTTGATAATCTTGGAATCTAACAATTTTTGTACCTCTTTTTGCATTATTGGGTGCAGAGTAGGGTTATACTTCCTCTGTTTCTACTTGAATGGCTTGGAATCTTCCTTCAGAGGTATTATATGTGACATTACATCTATTTTGAAGGTTTTAAGATCTTCATATGTCCAAGAAAAATGTTCCTTATTTTTCTTTAAGAAACTGATATATCCAACTTTTTCCTTTTTTGGTAAGGTTGTGTCTATTTTCACTATTCTGGGCTCTTTAATTGTACCAATATTAACATCTTTGGCTATAGTCTCTTTCAAGAGAGGTTTGAAAGCTTTATCAAAATCATCAAATAAACTTTCTAGAGAAACTAATCCTTTTGGTATTCTATTTGTTTTTAGTTGGATTACTTCTATTGGTTCTCCTATTTGATCTTTTAATTTTTCTTCATCCTTTTCATCACAAATTATATCAACATACTGATTTTGTAAGGTCATGAAGTCTTTTATGTCCACATCATCTTGAAAGACTTGTAAGTAAACAATGTTATCTGGTATAGAAGGCTTATAGACTGAAATGGTTGGGAACCTATCCATATATTCTGTAGTAATTTTTGGATGATCTAGGCCTGATGCATTTACAGCTAAGAGGTCAACAACATGATTCTATTCTCTAGGAATATATGAAATATTGAAAGCTAAAAATTTATCAATCTCTTCCAATACTGTAGTTCTGTATTGTTTTAACCTAGGATGCTTAGTTTGATACTTTCCTCTTATCTGTTGGATAATTAATTCTGCATCTCCTATTACAGTCAGGTAATTTATTCCCAATTCTTTGGCTTTCCTCAATCCTAGCAATAGAGCCTCATACTCAGCTACATTATTGGTGCAAGGGAATTCTAGTCTATAAGGAATACCAAGGTAGTTTCCTTTTATGTCAATCAAATTAACTCCTGCACCTACTCCAGATTGGGATTTAGCTCCATCAAAAGTCATGGTCCACATTTCTTGTGTTAATACTCTATCTGATTCAACATCAACCATCTTCATGACTTTTGGATCCATGTTTTTGGCCTCTGGTACTTCTACCAGGAATGGGTTATGCCATATTGAATAAACTCCCATTCCTTTTTCTTCCATTGAATTTACTAAGTTTATCATGGTTTCATCTATTTTAATTAACTCTATAGAATATTTGTTAAAAGGTTCTCTTCGTAGAGTTACATTTTCTTTATCTATCATTGGGATGGTAGCATAAGACCAATCCAATTGAATTGAACCCCCTAATTGTTCTGCCCAATGCCTGCTTAGTAGTAGTGAGAAGAAAGGATCAACATCCACTACTACAACATCCATCACTATACCTTTCTTGGGGTGTTGGTCTAGGAAAACCAATAATCTAGTTATCACTCCAATGCAAGGTACTTGCCTACTATCCATTACTAAACAAGGGTATAATCTCTTGTACAGATTAACCCCATTTGGTCAACTATCATTTTGGGCATGATATTGTGTGAAGCTCCACTATCTAGCATACAATTATGGATTACATACCTCTCTCCTTCATCTGAATTATATCTTAATGACACATAGAAGGGTCTAATAGAGGATGGTGACCTTGTATCTTGTTGATTTTGTCTAGCAACATGGCAAGTTGGATCTTCTTTTTGTTCAATTAATCCAAATGCCCTACAGACTTGTTCTCTGTATTGCTGAACTTTCATAAGCTCACCAAATGTGATATTAACTTTCTGTTTACTGAGTTCTGACCCAACATCAAATTCTATCTTTTTTATATCAAGTGGTTTGTTGCATTCTTCTTTAGGTGTTTCCTCTTCTAACTCTACTAGCTCAAGGATTACCTTTTTGGGGATTCTATCAGTTTTCTCTTTACTAATATTTTTGTTTGTGAAGGACTATTTTCTTGTTTCACTAGTGGAAGCTTTCTCTGTTCTGTCAGGAACTATTCTATTTCTTAAATTCAGAGTATTGGTAGCTTCTAATTCCTCCACTTCTTTAGCAGTGGGGATTAATTTCCCCTGCTTCATTTTATCATATCTTGACTCATGTGGTTTTTGCAAGATTTTAGTACCTTCAACTACTAAGATCTGAGGATGATGATTTGAAGCATACTTGTCCATGTTTTCTTCAAAGAGCCTTTCTCTGGACTCATCTTCTAGAGACCAACATACATTAATCCTTATGTCTTCTTCTGAATCATCATTAAGATCTATATTGTGTTGTTTACTTAAGTAAAAACCACATCCTTCTAGGTTATGGGGGGCCTCACAGGTTGAAAAAAAGTAAGGAAAACCTTCTGTTATGTTAGCAGATGGCATGGGGTTTGGAACACTGTTCTGATCTCTATCAGATTCTCTATTCTTCCAATTATTGTTCCCATTGTTCCTATTTCTATTTCCTTCTTCAGAGCCATTGTTGTTTCCCCAATTCCTATTGAAATTTTTCTTGAAGGGAGGGTGATTATCAACATGTGGTCTCTCTGGTTGTGATGGCTCACCATTGTTCCCATTCCATTATTTCTTTCTATTCTTGCTAACCTGTTGTTCATGGTATTAAACATCTCAACCATCTGATTAGTCAATTTCTCCATTGGATCTACTTCAACTCTTCTTTGTAAATCAAAAGCTACTCTTTTGGGCTTTTTATCAGGTTGATTTGTCTCTAGAGAATAAGGTTTCATTTTACCACTATCTAGCATATTTATTTCAATTTCAATCACTTTATCCATGCATTCATCGATAGTGGTGGCTTGTTCTTGCCTTAATTCATAATTGAATTCTCCTTGGAAAGCATTTTTATAGAAACAAATTGACTGGATGTCACTAGGCCTGAGGTTAATAGGGATTTTATTCCTAGTTTTGGAAAATCTTCTGTTAAAATCACTGACAACTTCATTTTCCTTTTTCTTCATAGTGGCTAACTCAGTTAATAGGGATTGTTCATTTTTCCTCTCTCCAAATTTCTTTAGAAACACAGTTTCCATTTTAGAAAAATCTGGAATGTCATTGGCTGGGAGAGAGTTGAACCACTCTCTGGCATCCTTTTCTAAAGTTTGTAGGAATAGCCTTAGGACTACATCTTCATGTTCTACCTCTAAGCTATCCAAAGCATATAAGAAACTTTTAATATGATCTTCTCCAGTTACTGCATTATTTCCTTGAAACTTGGGGAGATACTTATGAGCTTTATTTGGTAAGGCATTCAAATTTGTAGGTAAAGTAAAAGGCCTGTACCTATTAGCTCTCCACAATTGAACATTATTTTGATTTGGCTGAGCCATGGTGACTGTAGGTGTAATGGGATTTGGATTCACAGAAACACTGCCTACAGGAATATGGGGTTGGGTAACCTTAATATAATCAGTTGAATTATCTACTACAGTATTACTATTAGTTGGGCAATGAGAATAATCAAATGCATCATCTACAACAAAATTTAACCCACTATTAACAATTATTTCTATAGCAGTGATATTCTGATTTCTATTTTTCTTCACGTACTTTCTACTTGTAGGACAAGATTTACTTTCATGCACAATACTCTTAAGAAGTGGTACTTTTTTATTATAGGTAAGTACCTCAAGGTTCTCAAATTCTAGAAATAGCTCCTTACCGCTTCTCCTGGTGTGCGCCAACACGTTCTGCTCCTTCTTTCTTGATTTTTGATTTTTGGGTTCATCCAGACAGAGTCGCCAACATAGGTAGTGCAGAAAGAATAGAACGTATGATCAAGATTGCTTGATATTTAACTCTCAGCCTCATAGGAGATGGTTCTTGGAGGAATTTCAAGAAAATCAAGAAACATCAAGAACACTTCAAAAGATAATTGAAAAATCACGGGCAAAAGAAAATAAAGAACATTAAAGACATAAAAATCAAAACGTAGGTTCTTTATTCTAATTGGCCGCCTATTGATTAAAATAATAATCATTTAGAGAAAACTTAAAAATATAGACAAATATTTTTAACAAGTCCTCCCAAAACGATGCCAAAAAACTATTGGCATGTGATGGGCTAGTGAAATGGGTAAAAATATGTCGTGAAATCTCAGGCCTAAAATCATGAAGATTCTATCCCCGACAATGACACCAAAAACTATTGGAACAATTTCTTGCATCCATAGGATTCGATTGTCATGCTACAAGAAATCATTTGGAACCAACGAGCTATTACAGGCTCTGGTCAACCTACCTCTTTATTCTGATAAAAGATATATTGCTAAAGAAAATAACCAGAATGGGTAAGGAAACCCCAGTGATAAACTTCAGATATTACAAGTTTAAGCACTCCAGATTTTAGTTATACACTACTTATATTAAAATGGCCATCTTCTTCTTTAGTCCCTTCTTCACTTCCTGTCTGAATCCCTACTTTTGAAGTTTCTCCCCCCTTAGTAATTTTTGTTTCTTCTTCTAAACGTGAATCCATTTCCATATGTAGACTGCATATTTTGATTTCTTTATTTTTCTTGCTCTGTTGCAAACAAAAAATAATAAACCTTTTCTTTGATAAATGTTTTTATCCCAGGGCCTAACCTCTCAGGCATGTCACCCATTAAGATCCAGTGAATTTCCACCATGAATTTGTCATAAAACCAGCCTAGATGAGTACGTCCCTCGTGTATCCTCAAAAATCTAGTTTGAATGTATGGACTCTCAATAACCTTTAGTATATTTTTACTATCTTCTCCCATTTGTCCAGCCAAAGAATGCATGAGAATCGAGTAGTTGGAGAAACGGGGCATCTATCTCCTTTGCTCCAAAATAACCCTTTTCAGTTTGGTCAACTCCCCATGCATTTGTTTACTTAACTCCTCTTCCCAGGCATAGATGAGAGGGTTTGTACTCCTATTACTTTGTGCTACTAAATACAATACATCCATCCAAACCACATCGAGTCTTGATACTCCTAGGGTGATGCTAACCATATCACAGAAATCCCTAACCCAGGGCTTAAATGTAGTTTTTATAATAGGGAATCCATACTGAACATCTTCATGTGCTTCAAAAAGTATTTTAAAATACTCTAATTTAGTTAACCTCCTAGACCGCCTCTGAATTATTTGGTGGATTAGCAGCGTGTTCAAAGACATAATATTGAAAACTTCCTTGATATACTTGGGCACAATTGTAGCCCAAATCTGCCAACAGCCAAGGGTAGCATTGTAAATTCTCTTCGATGGACTCAAAGCTTTGAATATAGGTGTTCTCGATTTCATACTGTTGAGCTAGTGTGAGCTTCTTGTCTTTCACATATTATTTGGAGAAATCATACATCCCCATTGTGGCAATAGCTTTTTCGAAGAGTTAAGCATACGGGGTCTAATTTGTGACAAATTTTATAGCCTCCAAGGTGTCATTTGGTGCAAAAGCATTTCCCTAAGTGGCCATTTTGCTTACAGATAGCAGCTCAACTCACATTAAGACACTTTTTTAAGTTCTCACTCATCTATGGCAACTCTTCAACTCTTTGTTTGTCTACAGTAATTTTTCTGCTTTGAAACAATCAGGGCGGTAATGTGTTTGAGAGTGGGGGTTTAAATAATTTACGGAGAAGTGGCTTCACAATCTTCGTGTAAGGTGTTATTAATGCAGTGTCACCAACTGCCTTTTGAAATTGGCCAATGAATACTTGACATTGTGTTGTTTTTAATATCGAGTAATTATGACCTACGATATTCCTCGGCTCGTACTCTCGCAGAGGTCTGTGTATCTCTAATAATTTACAGTGTTGCTATTGATTACTGCGTTGCTTCCTCTCCTAACGTGGCATTATTAACGTGGTATCGATATATTTTGCAGGAATTTTACGAGACTTTATGCCACCTTGGCCCTTGGGAAAGAGTTAGCTCAAAAATAGATATACCGTTAAAGATAATCATTTTATTGAGAACTGATCGCTTGATCTTGGTTATTGAGGTGTGTGTCCACCATATTTTCCCAATTTGCACTTTGATTAATCCAAAGGAACCATGCTTACCATCGGATCTTGAATATTTCAATTTCTGTCATTGATCTTTATGACCCTACATAATCGTTAGGCATACAACATACTGTATGTATATTAAGGTAGTCATATATACTAAGTTAAAATTTATGGTTTGCAATAAATCGATCACTAACTTAGGCTCAAACATATAATTTTGACTTGAATTTTCCCATGTTTTAATAATATAAAATATTGGTTTATTTATATTAACATGGTGACTAGAAATGACAATAACCCTTTTAAAAGAATAATCCTTTATACCCTGATCATGTTCCAAGATATTCACCGTTCGATCAAAAATTATGTCGTGCGCGCTCGTCCGATTCTCCAGGTATGCATCAAGTTTAACCAAGAGAAGGGGGTCATTATAAATGTATTAGAACCTCCCTTAATCTTAATTAGGTATAGAGTTTGGTTGTATTTACCATAATTAATTATCTGAACATGAAAAACAAAACATATACCTTAACCTTCGGATGCCTCGGCTACATGCTGTTGTCAGATCTGAGCAGGATAAAGCGTCGTCGTCGAATCAAATAGAGGTGTTCACATTTTATCCCACTTATTATCCTTTGATAACCCTGATCAAGCGCTGTCGTTGGATCTGGGTAGAGAAAAGTGCGACCGTACGATTTGTTTTGACTGCAACTCCATTGATGATCGCTCTTATTAAACTTTGACTGCTTTTTGGAAAGCGCTACCATCAAATATGAGTGAGAATAAGCATTGCCATTCGATTAGCCCGTGGTGTGTGCTTTATGTCCTTTAAATCATCTTGATTAAAGTGTAGTTGTTGGATTAAATCTCGATCAAGCGCGATTGTTGATGTTCTTTTGCTTTTGATTGCTCTGAAAGAGCACTGCCGTAGGATCTAGGCAGGCTCAAGCATTGCCGTTGGATCAGATTTAGGGCATGCTTTATTATTTCCAATGTTTGACTTGTCAAAGTCCGAAAACTTCGTGGAAGTGCTACTGTAGGATCAAATTTAGAGTGTGCACTGTCGTCAGATCCAATAAGGTGTGAGTATTTTTATCGTTCGAAGGAAGCCATTATTTTTTAGTTTTCTTTCTGTATGCACGTCTATCGAATTATCTTGGAATGAGCGCAGCCATTGATTTACTTAGATCTGCATAGAGTTTAAACCATGAGTCCATTTAAGACTTTTGGTTAACCTGGGTTACCTTTTGGTGAGAGTGCGTTTGTCAGATCGGGGAGGAGTAATCGATGTCGTTAGATCTTTTGAAGTTGCTTGTGTTTTAGTTGATATGGGTGTATGACCAAATTTGACTTCTTCGGGTAGCACACATCCATTAGATCGACTCATGATCAAGCGCAACCGTGGATCTTCTTTGACTTGCAAAACTAACAATCATAGGGCACACATTTTTTTTAATCTTTATTAATCTGTGTTTAAACGAAATGGGAGGGATTATCAACGTATTAAGGCCCTTGTTAATTGTGATTAGTAATTTAATTAATCTCGAGGTACTTAACCCTTTAGTATTCCGAGCAAGCATGATAATCTGATTTATCACGATGTAGTGCTGCCCTTGGATTTATCTGATTTACATGATTTTTAATCAAGGGGGTGTGTAACCCTTATGTTAATTAATTTGGTTGCCTTTTAGACTTTGGGTTATAAACATTTGACCAAAGTATATTATTGACTTTGCTTGACTTATCCTTTATTTGACGTATGAAAGCGTGCCCATCCGATCAAGGAGGATTTGAGCGCTGCCCTTGGATCTTCCCAAAGTGTTCGATGCTTACCCAAAGGGGGCATGTGCCCTCAATATTTAATCTCTTTAGACCTTATGATAAAACCTTTTTGACCATGGTACATTATTGAATTTAAAAACTTGAGTTTTTTACGCGAGTGTGTTTGTCCGATTTTGGAGGGTGAAGCGTTATCGCCCAGATCTTTGGACCTGCTGGACTTTTAACCATGAAGGGGACGCATACCCTCAATTGCCCATGTAATAATAATTTTTTTTAAACCTTCGGCTCATGTACTTAGGTTCATATGTTTTAATCAGAATCATTAGCGACTAGAGGACCTAGGGGTTCACTTTAATGAATATTTCAATAATTGATTTTCATAAACCCTTTTAATATTCAGATAATGCTGATGGCCAAGGGGTACTTTAGTGAACTTTTGATTTTCAGATAAGATTAACGGTCATAGGGATGATGATATTAACGATTAAGCTTCTAACTTTAGATTTTATTAAGATTAATATTTTTATAGCTGCTTATTAGGGATCACACCATTGAAAATCAATTTTCTAGAGGGGAATGCAACAGAGACCAGCAACATTTGGTAAATTTATTGGAACCAAAAGTTTAAAATTGGAGATATCTGAAGTTGAGTCAAATTTGGCTCCAACAAACCTCAATGTTTTTTGTTGAAACTTCTTGGCCATGCATAATTTGTAATTTTTATATATATACCCTTTTTCATTAAACTAGAGGGAACTTCTAGGTGTCCCTTATTCACATTGGACTGTTTCCTTGTCCACCTTAAAAGGGGAGTTGGTGGAACGTAGTTTTCACTTTTAAACAATTTTACAAACCTGCAATAAGAAGAGTTACTCTTTTTAACTAGATAATTTGACTTTCATATTGGCTATTGAAGTTCATTTGTCATGGAGTTTAATGTTGTGATGAAATTTCTAAGCCATGCATAATTTATTAATTTGTAGTAAAAATGAATTATGTTGAAGTAAACTTTGTGTGTGCATGTACACACAACACCCCTTTTTTCGAAGTTCTGGGAACTTCTAGGTGTCCTTTTTTATGTCCCACCATTTCCTCATCCCCTTAAAAGGGGACTTGGTGGAACACAATTTTCATTTTAAATCATTTTATAAACCTACAATGACGTGAGTTGGACTTTAATACACATTTGATTGAAATATTCTTTTTAACTGGAAAAATTAACTGTCATATTGGTTGGTGAAAATTCTTTATCCAGAATTAAAATTGACCTTTGATGCACATCACAGATGAAATCATATATATGTTTTTATAAAATGCAATAATTCAATGAGACATATAGATTAACTTACTCTACAATTGGTATGCAAGACTACCATTACACATGTACACATACACCACCATGCGGTGACCTTTCTCCACACAATATCTAAGCAGATTTACAAGATTCCTATGATGTAGCCTTCCAAGCATGAAAACCTGCGATAGAGCAAGAAAAATAGTGCAGAACTAATTTATCAGATACTATAAAAAACACAGAATACAAGAAAAATATCATGGAAACTAGCCCATTTGCAACTATTACAACCAAAGAATCACTCTTGCTGCATTGGGTGAAGGTTAATTGCATATCATGCAAAAAAAATTGTGTTTCATAAGGGTAAAATTAACATATACATTAAACGAAAACTTAGAAGATTGGCATTTTAAATTGTATTGCAAAAAAACAAAACAAAGACAGTGGCAAAAGTCTATCTTAATAAATGAGAATGCTTTGTATCCACTAATATATATGTGCTGTCATAAAAGTTTGTTAAAGATCAATAGAATAATGAAGAAGAACAGATACAAAAAAGTATTAATTCTATATGAAATTCTTATTTTGAGAGGGAAATAATACAACTCATTTTTTCCATTCAAAATAGAGGAAATTCTGCATAGGAAGGCAATGAAAGTCGTTGATGAGTAGTTACGTTGTTGGAATTCATTAATCATAGAATACAATCAAAATAAAAATGATAGGGTAAAGCAGCCATAGTCAGAGTCGCAGTGGCCACAATTGCAATCTAAGAAGACATAGTAAAGTCCAAAAAGGCCATATAGCCTTACACTGAAATCAGTTACTCTGTTGTTCAATACCATCCCTCATAGAACTCATAGGATAAACTTATAAAGTATAAACAAGCTTCATAAAGAACTGCGTACAAATAGGTTTAGCATCTTGTCACCAAGGTATTGTAGACATTCCTACCTAGTAGCTACCAATGAAATTAATGTTAAGAGCTTTAGTTACCAACTTGTACAAAGATACATCTTGAACATCATAAGAGTTCCTTGAAAAGTAGAACTCAAAGATTTAAAAATAATGGATTTTTTTGAAGTTGTCCATTTCTTAAGTGTTTTTCTTGATGAGCAAGGTGCAACAACAGTATTGTCATTGTTGTCAACACAGTCAGACAGATCGGTTGATGCAGTGGACAGGAGTTAAGAGGATCTTCAGAGTATGTACAGTGATTTTCCAAAAGATAGAAGTGGCCCATATGCGAAAAATCAAAAGAAAATCACAAGGAAGAAAACTATCGCGATATCGCGACATGTTGAGCAAGAAAGGAAAACTGTCGCGATATCGCGACATGTTGAGCAAGAAAGGAAAACTGTCACGATTTCGCGACATGTTCGGAGAGAAAGAGCAAGAAAGCAAAACTGTCACGATTTCATGACATGTTCGGAGAGAAAGAGCAAGAAAGCAAAACTGTCATGATTTCACGACATGTTCGAAGAGAAAAAGGCAAGTAGAAAAAGTGTCACGATTTCACGACATGTTGGAAGAGAAATTGTAGAAAGAAAAAGTGTCACGATTTCGTGACATATTGCAAGAGAGATAGTACGGAAGAAAAAGTGTCACGATTTCGCGACATGTTGGAAGAGAAAAAGGCAAGTAGAAAAAGTGTCACGATTTCGTGACATATTGCAAGAGAGATAGTACGGAAGAAAAAGTGTCACGATTTCACGACATGTTGGAAGAGAAAAAGGCAAGTAGAAAAAGTGTCACGATTTCGCGACATATTGCAAGAGAGATAGTCCGAAAGAAAAAGTGTCACGATTTCACATGTTTTTTCGCGGGCCAAAGCAAAGAGAAAGAGGAGAGAGAAAAAGGTGTCACGATTTCGCGACATGCTTCATTTTGGGGCCAAGCAAAGAGAAATAGGAGAGAAAAAGTGTCACGATTTCGCGACATGTTGCATTTTCGCGAGCCAAAGGAAGAGGAAGGCGAGAGAAAAAAGGTGTCGCGATATCGCGACATGTCGCATTTTCGACTTGAAAAGAGAGGAAGGCCGAGAAAGAAAAGTGTCACGATATCGCGACATGTCGCATTTTCGCGACTTGAAAAGAGAAGAAGGCAGAGAAGGAAAAGTGTCGCGATATCGCGACATGTCGCATTTTCGCGACTTGAAAAGAGCAGGAAGGCCGAGAAGGAAAAGTGTCACGATATCGCGACATGTCACATTTTCACGACTTGAAGAGAGCAGGAAGGAAGAGAATGAAAAAGTGTCGCGATATCGCGACATGTCACGTTTTCGTGACCCGAAGGTAAGAGAAAGAGCAAAGGAGAAAAAGTGTCGCGATATCGCGACATGTCGCATTTTCGTGACTCTAGGAGGAGAGAGAAAGTAAGAAGGTAAAAGTGTCACGATATCACGACAAAAGTAAAAAGAAAGAGTACGGAGGCGAAAGTGTCGTGATATCGCGACATGTGTTTTCATGGGTGCAAGCAAACAGAAGAAGCAAGGAGGCGAAAGTGTCGCGATATCGCGACATGTGTTTTCGCGAGCTAAAAATAGAACCCAATCGAAATAAGATATGTGACCGTTAACTGAAGTTATGCAACAGTTATAGGGGCCATTACAAAAGAAAATCATGCAGCTAATAAAAGAACAGTCGAAGAAGGAGAAATCGAACAGTCGTATAAATAGAATCGAATATGCATGCATGCATAGAAAAGAATACGAACAGTCATGACCGAGAAGATGAATAGTCATGGTAGGGGTATATGTGTCAATTCGTAACATGCAACGTGGTTGATGAAAAGCCTACCCTATATATAGACAAAAGGAGTTACAGTTAGAAGGCGTTACAACTGACAAGTGGCGCATGAGAAATAAAAGGAGTTACAACTGGAGTTACAAGGAGACAATATGGTTATAAAAGGAGGTCTGCGCGGAGTATTACGTGCTGCTAAAATTGTGTGAAAGTGCTGCAAGAAGGGTGTTGAAAGAGTGTTGCAAGAAGAGTATTAAGCAGAGCAGTGAGAGCCATAAAAGAGCAGTAAGCAGAGCTTTAAGAGTGTGTGTGTTTTGGTGAATAGTGAGAGAGGTTGGGTTAGCAACAGACCAGTCAGGGTCTTGTATAAGCGAAGGCATTTTTATGTCAATCTGATAGTTTCAAAAGTGCAGTTCAAGTTGGTGCTTGAATTAGGGGTTGGTGCTCCTTTCTGTTGGTGCAGATAAACCAGGGGTTGGTGCTCCTTCTAGTGGGTGTTGGTAAAGTGATTGTAAAATTGTATTTTGCAAAGGCTGGATTTGGATGGGAATCCAAGCAGTCATTTTTGAGGAGTAGCCAAATTGGTGAACCTCGTTACATCGTGTGTTGTGGAATGCTCTCTTGTTATATTTGCTTTATTGGGTTTTAAGTTTTCATTGTTTTGGCATTAAGAGTTGAAGATTTAAGTTTTTAATAGCTACACTGATTCACCCCCCCTCTCAGTGTCATTGTGAGACTAACAATTGGTATCAGAGCCAAGTTCCTGAACAAGCTTAATCGGCTAAGGTGATCTTGGAAGTGAGACAATGGCAGGTGGTGAAGGATTCTCATCAAACAAAGCACCATTGTTTGACGAAACTAATTACGCATTCTAGAGACTCAGGATGCAGACATATTTGTGTTCTTTGGGATACGACATTTGGGAGTCAATAGACAGTGGATACACCATACCCACCACTCCTCCAACCGATGTTGCTGGTAAGAAACTGTTTGAGAATAACTCTAAAGCAAAGAATGCTATCATGTGCGGTTTGGTGGACAACGAACTGATAAAGATTATGAGTTGTAAAATGGCAAAAGATATGTGGGACAAACTAAGGAGCATTCATGAAGGAGACGGCAAGATCAAGGAGGCCAAGTTACAAATGCATCGAGCTCAGTTCGAAGCATTAAAGATGAATGAGGATGAGAACATAGAGGCATACATGCTGAGAGTTAATGGAATCATTAATGCGATTAGAGGACTCGACGAGGAAATGGAAGATGTTGTCGTCATGAAAAAGGTACTAAGATCTCTTCCCCAAAGATTTGATTCCAAAGTTTCTGCAATAGAAGAAGCTAAAGATCTTAATACTTTTAGTATGGATGAGATGCATGGTTCTTTGACTGCATATGAGATGAGAATAGGAAAAACTAAACCCACAGACAGAGAAGCTGCTTTTAAAGCACATAAAAATATAAAAGCAAAACAAGAATCCGAGGAAGAAGAGACATCAGATGAAACAGAAGCAAACTTTGTTCGAAAACTAATCGGGGGAAAAGGAAAATACAGAGGAAAGCTACCATTTAAGTGTTTCAACTATGGAGGCATTGGGCACTTTGCAGCTAAATGTCCTCTTAATGAGAAAAACAAAAGTGATGAAGGTTCACACCAAGAAAGAAGTGACTGGAAGAAGAAACCAAATTTTAGAAAAGGAAACTTCAAGAAGAAAAGTTTCATATCCAAGAATGTCGAGTCCTTCGAAGACAGACTCCGGTGAGGATTCTGAAGAAGAAAAAGGTGAAGCTCTTTTCATGGCATTTGAAGAAGAAAAAACAGAGGAAAAATAGGAATGTAATAAAAACCTTGAGGCTGAGGCTGAAGTAGATCTGGAAGGTGAGTTGGTCGCTGCACTTAAAGAGCTGAGTTTAGAAAGGAAAAAGAATAAGAAAACTTCAAGAAAGCTTGAGGATGCCAATGAAATCATATCCAGCTTGAAAGTACAGATAGATGAATTTAAGAAAATATCTAAAGATATCGAAGTACAATTAACCTTGAAAATAGATGAGTGCAGCAAGTTAGAAGAAGAGATTGTTGGTTTAAGGATACAACTAGAAGAGATGAATCAAAAATTGAGTTGTTATCACAAACTTGAAGGAAGTTCTGTGAAGCTGGACAAGATTATAAATAACCAAAGGACTATAGGAATCAAATTTGGTTTAGGTTTCGTTGAAGGAGAATCATCAAATGGATCAAAGGCCATAACTGTAGAACCCATAAAGAATGAAGATAAGATCAGGGTTGATCAAGAAAAATTGAATCATGCTAAAGAAAGCAATAAAGCCAGGCATGAGAGGAGTATTGACAATGATGGATTCACCAATGTCACTCATCAAAGGAGAAGAAGATTTATGGCTCCCACTACAAAATGGCAAAGACCATCACCCAGGTTCACTCATTCCTTTTCTGGTTATTGTTTTAAATGCAATGGTTATGGTCATAAGATTTCAGATTGCAAGTATAATGTAGGACAAAGGACCTTTCCCAGAGGAAAGAACTTTACGATGGATTATGCGGTAGAATGTTATAACTGTCATAATTTTGGGCACATTGCAAGAAATTGTCGAAGTACATTTGAAGCAAATAAACATCAGGGAAGAAAATTTCAACCAAATGGTTTGAGACAAAATAGAAAATTTCTCGAAAAACATGCACAGGCTACTAACAAAGAAAAGTCAAAACAAGTGACCAAAACTGTAATCAAACTAGAGTGGAAAGAAAAGGAGCGACCCAAGGAAGAAAAGGAATCCTTGATCGTACAGACAACATTTAAAGCATAGAACAAATCTGCACCATGGATACTTGATAGTGGATGCTCTAGTCATATGACAGGTGACAAACAAAAATTTGAGAAGTTACAGAAATATGAAGGTGGTTCTATAAAATTTGGAAATAATGATGGAGCTAAGATAGTTGGCAAAGGATCAGTTAAGATCAGTGATGGAAAAATCAAGTCAAAAGAAGTCTTGTTTGTGATTGGTCTGAAGCATAACTTGTTAAGCGTAAGTCAGATTTGTGAGAGGTCATGAAGTAATTTTCAAGAAGCAGGGTTGTGAAGTCCGAACAACAAACCGTGGAAAGTTGATAGCAACTGGATCAAGGACATCTGGCAACCTGTATACTCTCTTAGAGACTTCAGAAGGAGCATGCTTGATTGGACAGGAAGAAGAAAATTGGTTGTGGCACAAGAGGCTCGGTCATATCGGTTTTGACAATCTAGTAAGAATCAGCTCAAAAAGGGCGAGTAAGAGATATTCCCACCATTGGTAAACCTTTAAATAGCATTTGTGCTTCATGCCAAAAGGGGAAGCAAACTAGAGCCACATTTAAAACAAAAGAGTACTTCACAAGCAAACCATTAGAACTAATACATACTGATTTATGTGGACCCATGAGAACTCAAAGCATAAATGGTGACAAATACTTTATGTTGTGCATAGATGATTATTCCAGGATGACATGGGTACTATTTTTGAAGCTTAAATCAGATGCCTTTGAGATGTTCAAGATTTTCAAAAAACAAGTTGAGAATCAAACAGGAAAAAGGATTAAATGTTTAAGATCAGATAGAGGAGGAGAGTTCATTTCAGAGGAGTTTGTAGAGTACTGTGAAAAATATGGGATTAGGAGACAGTTTTCAGCAGCAAGGACACCTCAACAGAATGGTGTGGTAGAAAGAAAGAACAGGACAGTGCAGGAAATGGCACGGACTATGTTGACTGAGAGCAAAATAGCAGACAGATTTTGGAAAGAGGCAGTCCATACTGCGGTATACATCCAAAATAGGTGCATGTTGAGGTTGCATGAAAGCAAAACTCCGTATGAGCTGTGGTTCGGTAGAAAGGCAACAACAAGATACTTTAAAGTTTTTGGCAGTAAGTGTTACATCAAAAGAACTGAAGATAATCTTGGTAAGTTTGAAGATAGAGTCGATGAAGGTATTTTTCTTGGCTATTCGACAAAAAGCAAAGCCTACACATGCTACAACAAGAGGCTAAAGAAAATTGTGGAGAGTGCCGATGTTAAAGTTGATGAAGGTAGGGAACGAGAAATAAGCTATAAAGAAAACTACCCAATTTATGAAGAAGTTATTGAAGGAGATGAGGAAAAAGAAACGAAAAAGAAACAGAAAATTGACTCAGATGATTTAAGTAGTGATTCAGAAGAGGAAGAAAACAAGAAATTCAAAACAGGTAGCTGGCAGAAAAATCATCCTAGAGAGCAAATAATTGGAGACCCCACAGTTGGTGTTCAGACAAGAAAAAGAGTAGTAAGTAACTACTCTCTATTATCCAGCATAGAGCCCAAAAATATTGCTGAAGCAAGCAAAGATGAAAGTTGGATGACGGCAATAAATGAAGAATTAGATCAGATCGAGAAAAACAAAACCTGGGAGTTAGTACCAAGACCTGCAAATAAAAATATAATCGGTACTAAATGGATTTTTTGAAACAAATTGAATGAAGATGGACAAGTAGTCAGGAATAAAGCAAGATTGGTCTGTAAAGGCTATGCACAAGTTGAAGGTATTGACTTTGAGGAAACCTTTGCACCTATGGCTAGACTAGAGGCAATCAAAATGTTTCTGGCTTTAGCAGTTCACAAGAATTTCAAAGTTTATCAAATGGACGTGAAATCAGCATTTCTGAATGGAAAACTTGAAGAAGAGGTCTATATTGAGCAACCTGGATGGTTTCCAACTTGGTGATAATCCCAACTTCGTCTCGCAAGTTGAAGAAAGCATTGTATGGCTTGAAACAGGCACCCAGAGCATGGTATGCAAGGCTAGACAACTATCTTACTCAACAAGGGTTCAAAAAGGGTATGGTGGATAGCAATTTGTATGTCAAAATAGAGAATGGCCATCTCATTGTCCTTGTTGTATACGTAGATGATATCATTTTTGGCAGCAGCAATGATGAGTCGTGTAAGGATTTAGCACATAAGATGCAGAAAGAATTTGAAATGTCTATGATTGGTGAACTTTCATATTTCCTCGGACTGCAAGTTAATCAAAATGAAAAGGGCATATTTATTTCTCAAGTTAAATATGTGAAAGAGATGCTAAAAAAGTTCACAATGGAGGATTGTAAGCCTGTTAGCACTCCCATGACGACAGGTTGCAAGTTGAGCAAGGATGACAAATCTCCAGATGTTGATCAAACCATGTACAGATCTATGATTGGGAGCCTATTGTATTTGATAGCTACCAGACTAGATATCTTGCAGGCGGTTTGCATGGTAGCACGATTTCGAGGCGAGTCCCAAGGAGACTCATGTGACAACAATGAAGAGGATTCTTCGGTATCTAAAGGGTACTATGGAGTATGGGTTATGGTATCCGAAAGGTAAGGACTTCACTCTTATTGCGTATTCAGATGCAGATTGGGCAGGATGTGTCGATGACAGAAAGAGTACCAGTGGAGGTGCATTCTATCTTGGAGACAAGTTGGTTGCATGGCACAGTAAGAAACAAGAATCAGTCTCTTTATCCATAGCAGAGGCAGAATATATTGCAGCAACTACGTGTTGTACGTAGGTCTTATGGATGAAACAAACCCTGAAAGATCTTGGCATTAACTTCAGTGAGCCAATTTCAGTTAAGTGTGATAACACCAGTGCCATTAACATCTCAAAGAATCCGGTTATGCATTCTCGCACAAAACATATTGCTATCCGATATCACTTTCTGAAGGAGAAAGTTGCGAAAGAAGAGGTAAAGTTGGATTTTGTCCCAACTACAGAGCAAGTAGCGGATATCTTCACAAAACCGCTGCCCAAAGAAATTTTTGAGTACCTTCGCAATAAATTGGGAGTGGTCATGCTTCCCAAGCACTGACTAGCTATCGGGACCACATTCTCAGGGGGAGCATTTATATATTTGATTATCTTTGTGCTCATATTTGTAATTTTTGCTAACTGTCATAACGTGTGCTTGAGAATGTTGTGCATGGACTCAGGGGGAGTCTGCAGCAGCCCTTTGGTATTATTGTCAAAGGGGGAGAAGAATTACAGGAAATTGCATGTGTGTTGCCAACAATTCCAAAGGGGGAGATTGATGAGCAAGGTGCAGCAACAGTATTGTCATTGTTGTCAACACAGTCAGACAGATCGGTTGATGCAGTGGACAGGAGTTAAGAGGATCTTCAGAGTATGTACAATGATTTTCCAAAAGATAGAAGTGGCCCATTTGCGAAAAATCAAAAGAAAATCACAAGGAAGAAAACTGTCGCGATATCGCGACATGTTGAGCAAGAAAGGAAAACTGTCGCGATATCGCGACATGTTGAGCAAGAAAGGAAAACTGTCACGATTTCGCGACATGTTCGGAGAGAAAGAGCAAGAAAGAAAAACTGTCACGATTTCGCGACATGTTCGGAGAGAAAGAGCAAGAAAGCAAAACTGTCACGATTTCGCGACATGTTCGAAGAGAAAACGCAAGAAAGAAAAATATGATGATTTTGCGACATATTGCAAGAGAGAGAGCAAGAAAAAAGTGTCACGATTTCGCGACATGTTGGAGGAGAAAAAGCAAGAAGAAAAAGTGTCACGATTTCGCGACATATTGCAAGAGAGATGTACGGAAGAAAAAGTGTCACGATTTCGTGACATGTTGGAAGAGAAAAAGGCAAGTAGAAAAAGTGTCACGATTTCGCGACATATTGCAAGAGAGATAGTACGGAAGAAAAAGTGTCACGATTTCGCGACATGTTGGAAGAGAAAAAGGCAAGTAGAAAAAGTGTCACGATTTCGTGACATATTGCAAGAGAGATAGTACGGAAGAAAAAGTGTCACGATTTCGTGACATGTTGGAAGAGAAAAAGGCAAGTAGAAAAAGTGTCACGATTTCGCGACATATTGCAAGAGAGAGAGTACGAAAGAAAAAGTGTCACGATTTCGCGACATGTTTTTTCGGGCCAAAGCAAAGAGAAAGAGGAGAGAGAAAAAGGTGTCGCGATTTCGCGACATGTTTCATTTTTGCGGTCCGAAGCGAAGAGAAAATGCAAGGAGGAAAAAGTGTCACGATATCGCGACATGTAGCATTTTCGCGGTCCAAAGCGAAGAGGAAGGCAGAGAAAGAAAAGTGTCGCGATATCGCGACATGTCGCATTTTCGTGACTTGAAAAGAGCAGGAAGGCCGAGAAGGAAAAGTGTCGCGATATCGCGACATGTCGCATTTTCACGACTTGAAAAGAGCAGGAAGGCCGAGAAGGAAAAGTGTCGCGATATCGTGACATGTCGCATTTTCGCGACTTGAAAAGAGCAGGAAGGCAGAGAAGGAAAAGTGTCACGATATCGCGACATGTCGCATTGCGACTGGAAGAGAAAGAGCAAAGGAGAAAAAGTGTCGCGATATCGCGACATGTCGCATTTTCACGACTCTAGGAGGAGAGAGAAAGTAAGAAGGCAGAAGTGTCGCGATATCACGACAAAAGTAAAAAGAAAGAGTACGGAGGCGAAAGTGTCGCGATATCGCGACATGTTGTGTTTTCGCGGGTGCAAGCAAACAGAAGAAGCAAGGAGGCGAAAGTGTCACGATATCGCGACATGTTGTGTTTTCGCGAGCTAAAAATAGAACCCAACCGAAATAAGATATGTGACCGTTAACTGAAGTTATGCAGCAGTTACAGGGGCCGTTACAAAAGAAAATCATGCAGCTAATAAAAGAACAGTCGAAGAAGGAGAAATCGAACAGTCGTATAAATAGAATCGAATATGCATGCATGCACAGAAAAGAATACGAACAGTCATGACCGAGAAGACGAACAATCATGGTAGGGGTATATGTGTCAATTCGTAACATGCATCGTGGTTGACGAAAAGCCTACCCTATATATAGACAAAAGGAGTTACAGTTAGAAGGCGTTACAACTGACAAGTGGCGCATGAGAAATAAAAGGAGTTACAACTGGAGTTACAAAGAGACAATATGGTTATAAAAGGAGGTCTGCGCGGAGAATTACTGTTGCTGAAATAGTGTGAAAGTGCTGCAAGAAGGGTGTTGAAAGAGTGCTGCAAGAAGAGTATTAAGCAGAGCAGTGAGAGCCATAAAAGAGCAGTAAATAGAGCTTTAAGAGTGTGTGTGTTTTGGTGAATAGTGAGAGAGGTTGGGTTAGCAACAGACCAGTCAGGGTCTTGTATAAGCGAAGGCATTTTTATGTCAATCTGATAGTTTCAAAAGTGCAGTTCAAGTTGGTGCTTGAATTAGGGGTTGGTGCTCCTTTCTGTTGGTGCGAGATAAACCAGGGGTTGGTGCTCCTTCCCGCCGGTGTTTTGGTAAAGTGATTGTAAAATTGGTATTTTGCAAAGGCTGGATTTGGACGGGAATCCAAGCAGTCATTTTTGAGGAGTAGCCAAATTGGTGAACCTCGTTACATCGTGTGTTGTGGAATGCTCTCTTGTTATATTTGCTTTATTGGGTTTTAAGTTTTCATTGTTTCGGCATTAAGAGTTGAAGATTTAAGTTTTTAATAGCTACACCGATTCACCCCCCCTCTCAGTGTCATTGTGAGACTAACATTTCTAGATTCTACTGTGCAGAAGAGATTGGTTCTAACACTTCAGGCATGCAGTCAAGAAGGATGTTAACAAGGGGCTAAGTAGAGCTGACATCACTACTTGCATGAGCATTATAGGTTAGGTCAAGGTTTAGAATGGTGCCATAGTATTAGTTAGCACCAATGTTAGTTAAGGGTTGGTGCCAACATTAGTTCAAATGTTGAACAGGTGCATCTCTTCCAAAAGACACCTGTCAGCCTATATGAGGCAGATGCTTTGTCATTGTATCATGGACACCTGCAAGGAAGAGTACATATATAAAGTGGTAGTTCGCTATTAATTTAAGAGATTCTGGAGGTGTATCCATTATTATATTTCTTTTATGTGTGTATGTATAAGCAGATCTGTATTCCCTATTGGTCCTAAAAAAGATTAACAAAGTATATTAATTACGGTATTAAAATAATAAACTTGGCCTATGAAGAGAAAAAGAAATTATGAAAATATGAAAAAAGAAGCTTCTCTGTTGATGTTGTTAAGTGATTTCCAAGGCTTCTCTATTGAGCCCGTTGTGGAAGTGATGTTTTTTGGCAAGAATCTTTGTTCTATAAAAACAAACACATTGTTTAGGAAGATTATAATGTTCAGCGAAGGAAAATCTATTGGTCCTTTTGTGGATGACATCTAGAATGTTTTATCTCAGTCTAATTTAGAGTAGGTAACTGGTTTGTCCTATGTACAAAATTTCAAAAGAACAAAGGGTTTCCATTTCCTAGACATCTTGGTCAGGGTGGAAGTTGGTCTTATTATTCTTTTTTTAAGACTCTAAATGTTTTATTTAGGATGCTATTGAGGCAAGGGGAGAACAACATAAGGGGTGTCCTGTTATAAACCTAAGTAGATCTGAAATTGAAAAACCTAAAATTCTAAAATTTAGACTGAATCAGAAAATCCTGGCACAAAATTTTTCAGTATGAACTCTGAAATAAAGCATACTTGGAAATAAACTTCTCAAAATAGACTTCTAATAAAAGCAATGGAAATCTATTCTACTTACAACCAATAAACAGAATAACCCAAGCTCTCAGGCAAACCACTTCTAATTTGAGAAGATTATCAATCTTCTATCCTCTCTGGTGTGACTACCAATTTCAATTCAGCAAAATACTCCTTATTCATGAAGTCATTCACACTTATAAATGACAAAGTGTTTTAGATTATTTTTGTTTTTCCCTTAGCAATACTTGCTTTATCCCTCTAGCAGTACATTCTATATTTTCTAGCTGCACTTACTATATTTTTCCTATGTGCACTTGCTTTATTCTCTTAACTGAACTTGCTATATCTTTCCAGTTCTCTTGTTTTATTCTCTTTGCTATACTTTATATCTTCTTTTAGTTATATTTTCTTTGTTCTCTTCCTATAGACTGATTCTTATTTCCCTATGCAGTATTTGGGCTCATTATATGTCCATTCTAATAGATTTAAGAGGAAGTGAAGAATATTATTGATGTTATCAAAGTTTTCTTAATTTGTTTATAGAGTAACCATTATTTTTAGATAGTTTCCAATCATCTGTATGGGACTAACCTGTAGACGTTGTAACGGATCTGCAGTCCATCCTTAAGTAAGTTAGCTAGTTGTCTTTAGCGATGATATCTTATCCAGTCGAAGTCAAATATTGGCTCCTTCGGCTACTATCCGTGATAGCAGTTGATGTCAAGCACTGATGTTCATGATTGCATTTGATAACAATGAAAAAGCCAGTGATACCATCATCAAATTCAATACCAGGGAATAAGAAGCTTCCTTTATTTATATAACATTAGCATTGCCAATTTTATGCTTTGGAAAAATTCTTTTATCATAAAAAAAAACTGCTTGCATTCATATATATCGCTCCCAAGTTGAGCCATTTCTCTCCTGTATTACTTGCTCTCTTTCTGCACTTTTGCATCTATTGATATTGTTGCTAGGCTAGAGTTCATTGTTCTCTTACTGCTTGCTTTTCCATACCACAATCTTCTTGTCCTCTGCTAAATTAACAAACACTTTTGAGTATGAGTTGTTTTTATAAATTATACTGTCAATACTACGCCTATCAATCTCCTTTTTGCCTATCTACCAGCCAACAATGGCCTCCTGTTCTGCTTCAACAACGTGGCATATACCCTTCCCAGAACTCTCTCATTAGCACTGATAGCCCATCAGATTTAATTTCTAGCAACATTTGAGCAGTACATGCACGCTTTTTCCTAGGAATCCTTGATTACTTAAAAAACTTCAAGTTGATTGGTTTCACAGTCTGTCAATTTGATTTTCTTTTTAAATAATTTATTGGTTCTTAAATATTCCTTGATAACTATAATGTATAATGTGTATAACAACGAGTTATTGACTATAAATAACACAATGCAGCAGGTAGTTAGACTCAGCTAATTATAATTAAAAAATAAATGTGACACTCACCAATGTATACAACAGAACTCCAATGCCCAAATATACATATTTGTCATAAGTCATAACATTGTTTAACAAGAGAATAGACAAAATGGAATACCTTGTTTGAATATGATGTACATAGTATCGAATTTCAACTCCCACGTATCTTGGGATTTGATAATTTAAACAAAGTAGAGAATCCTGTGAACACATGATGGAGTTCCCTGCATCCCAAGTAACCGCATTTGTGCTTCTATTCGACTTTGCCAAGGATGAAATTCGTTAAAAAGATTGCTATTAAAAAATGGGCTATAAAGTTTACAATTAAATTTAAAAAACAAAAAATATTTATTTATTTATGGGAATATTAAAATATGAGTTTTGATCAAGAATCTCCAACTTGTTACAACAACTCCACAAATATAAAACCTAAGTTTTTATTAATTTTAAATTTTAAATATAATTTTAATATATATAATTTATAATGAACTTTTATATCATAAACTTATATCCAAGAACTTAACAGAACTGCCCATTTTATATTTTTAAATATATGATATAACTGTCTTGAGAAACTTCCATATTCTAATAAAGATAAACATAGTTAAACTTGATATCAAAAAGACGTGCACATTTTGTCCTTACACGTATACATATTTTCCTTCCTAACATTTTCCCTTTCTAATATATATTTTCATTTCCCCTGTGCCGGGTTTGTTTTTCTCATTCGTTGGAGCTCTGCCATCTCAGAAAAGCTCGCCCTCTGCCATCTATAGAAGCAAGGTTTAGATATATGGAAGCAAACAGCTTGCCACAAAAAGAATTGATTTGTGCTGGATAAAAGGGTTTCAAATGGGAATTCACTTGCACATAAGAATGTCCTCTAAAACACATAGAAATAATCGTGACAAAGAGAGAACGACAGGAGACGAGGACAAACACATAAAATGCATAATCTTTCAGAACCATAGCTTTACCAACGAATAACATCTAGTTTGACTAAAACTAAATCAATTTTATCTTGATTTTTAAATTGCATTTTGGCTGTTTGAAAATGTGGCGGATATTATAACAAACTTTAGCAAATAAATTCGAGCTGTTAATATGTTCGTTGGTTTTTTACATTTCCGGATGTTATTCGCCGAACACGGTTAATTAACCTGCATCTATCAATGCATTAACCACATAAAGATGAAAACATGGCAGTTACAATAGATTTTAACAAGTCACAAGTACTTTACATCCTAAAAGGAGAGAATTTCATGGGAATTTTCATAGCATTAGTATTTCCCTAAGCTCATATGTATTATATCTATTTTAACATTTTTTTAACTGGTTATATGAGATTGACATTAAACTTCATATGTATTATATCTATTTCAACAAACCACTACTGCATTCCAACAAACCGTATTAACACAAGCTACCTTCTTGCCAGAGTGCCTATCACCATGTAGGACTTTGAACTCAAGTTGTGTTCATACAGGTGCTACACATTTACCATTGCTCCACAATGCCTTAGAATAAATTTTAGGGTGTATGTTAAGATTTACCCTAGGATGGGAACTTTGATTTATAGCATGAATCTCCTCACTCAGTACTACTTTCCCAAATCCCATTGGGCACAATTGTATTAGTATTTATTCATAACAACAAATGCTTTTTCATAGAAGTAAATGACCACACATGGAAAAAAAAACTTCTCATATATATTCAAATGGGTTGTTTCACATCAACAATAATTGTAAAATATGGCAAAGACGTATAAGGCCATTACACGTGACAAAGCTTTAACAATCTGAAAGCAAGCACTGAGGTTAAACTCTCCAAGTTAATGTGGTAGCATCATCATTCTTCTTTCCAATGTAAATATTGCTTACTGTACCCATTTGTTTTCTAGCTGGTAATTTATATTTATTATTAAATCATGTGAGATTTGAAAGGTCATAGAAATAAATGATCATTTATGAAAAAGTTGTTTGGAGTAATAACTAATATTGATACAATGAAATCAAATGACATTAGCTCAACCAATTCAATTCTTCACCTTTTAAGGAGGAGACCTAGGTTTAATCTTTCTAAATGATACATGCATAATAGCCAAGCTAGACAAGCTGTTGTAAGTGGTGATGATGTAATATAGGTGTGGCAAGTTTGATTCCCATATAACCAATTTAAAAAAAAAAAAATTAATGCAATGAAAATCCCATAAAACACTTTCCTACTAAAATGTTTGCATGAGAAAAAGAACTCTCTTACTACAATTGATACACAAATAATTTATCTCACATTGGTAATAGCCATGAAATATTATGGGCTTATAAGTCATTGCATATACCAAAAGCATTTCCAATGTGGAAGTAGGCATTAAGATGAAGGTCGTTGAGTTGATGTGATAGCACTCTAGTACAAAACATCGCTTAAGGTACTTGTGCGCTTTATGACTCATATTTTACAACTATTACAAACATCGTTTAAGGTACTTGTGCACTTTCTGACTCCCCATATTTTACAATTATTATTATGTGACATTTTAAAACTCATATATAAGTACATGGCCACTCATGGAAAAGGTATATTGAGTAATGACGAATATTATTATTAATATAATGAAAATCAAATGAAATCTTCTCGTATTAAAAAGAATGCATTGAAAAAAATAAATGCTTACAATGTTTTCCATACAAATAGGTTGTCTCACATTAGTAATGAAAGTGAAATATGGTTAGCTTATAAGGCATTACATGTACCAAAAGCTTTGTCGATCTGGAAGTAGGCATTAGGGTGAAAATCCTCAAACTCATAAGATTGCACCTTTCTTCTCTCTTGTATTAACATTACTTAAGATTCATTTTGGATAACCCTCAAGATTGTAATTTTATGCCATACAATTGTTCCACTTTAGAGTAGTTTACACTAGATTTTTTGCTTTAGTTTATTTTATTTTCATAGTACTTTTTGGGTAGTGCATTGTAATTTGCAACAACTTTTTTCAATGAGTCCTCTCTCTCTCTGGGAAAAAGGTCAAAAATAAATTTACACTCACAAGAAAGTCATTTGAACTAATGACTAATATTAACATAACGAAAACCCAATGCAACCCTTTCCCACAAAAACGCATAGTTAACTTTGGTGATGCCAGTTTATGGATCAGTTAACAAACTATTTGACAAATCAAATGAAATCAAAATCTGCTAGTGTAACCAAATCAGAAGAGGAACAAGTACATTCTACCTGTGAAACATACCTTTAGAAGCATTAACCAACTCCAGTATCAGTGTTTATTATTTGTCAAGATTCACTTTTAAGTAAAATTGATTATTCTCACTTTAGCCCTTGATTGCATTGTTCACAATGATGAATAGGTTTGTTGCAAGATTTAGACTAGAAATTTGAGGGATGACCAGCTATGACAACAATGATTTTTTTGCAATAGCTAGACTCCTCTTAAACTTATAATAATACTATTCACTTTAGCGCAAATCATTGAGTACTATACTTGTAGTATTGATTTTTTTATTGTTATTGGTAAGTAGTCATGTTGTTAAAAAAAATAACTTCTGTTTTTTTTTAATTAAGTGTGAGACGCACAGCCGTGGGGGATGGATGTGCGTCCTTAAGGATGACCCCCCATAGGGGATGACCCCCCACAGGCCCTTGGCATCCTAGAGATGGTAGAGAAATATCCCCAATGCAATCCCTCTTTTTGGGGACAGCAAGGATGAGGGGCGCATCCCCGTGGAACACTGTTTATAAACCTTGGTAAAGGAGGTATCAAGCATAAGTGAAAGGACCTCACCTCACCATGGACCTTGAGAGGATAAAATGGATCTTTCATTTGTTTGAGATGTGACCTTAGCTTAAGGAGGGATGAGAAAATGTGCACCCTAACTAGGCTTAACCCTACCCAACATATGAAAACCATCTTTTCTTGCAGAACCCTCAATTTGTTATGTCACTTTAGAGTTTTGTGAGAGAAGAGTGGAATCAAAAGTGTGCAAAAGCCATGGCAGCTTCTAGTTGCAACCATCCCAAATCCCTTCATGCAATTCTTGCTAACTTTTTGTAGATCCTTTGTCGTTTTCTGATCTTGGGCAATGGTTTGATCGTCAGATTGAAGGGAAATATGGATATAGACTACGTTTAAAGGGGGATTATCTTGTGGAATTTTAGGAGATACACAAGTTGGAGGAATAAAGAGGAGGAAAAATCATAGAGACCAGAAGAGTTTTTGTCAAACCAGTTAGAGTTTTCTCGAAGTAGCCATACCCAGCTCACATCTGAGTCTTATTTTCTATTTGCATGATAACAAATTGTTCTTGCTTACTACATCCATTCGAAAAAAAAGAAAAAATTTTGTTGATTTATTTTATACTGTAATTCATCATTCTGCTTTTCATTTGAAGAAAAGAAATATTGAAAATCCTTAGTTTGTATCCGTTTCATTGTGGTTGTCTTTCAAACTGAAGTATGTGATTGTTGCATTCAAAGGGAAAACAGAAAGAATAACTATGCTGCAATTGTTTGGGACTTCTTTTCCACTATAAGAGAAATGAATGCATGGAAATTCTCATTGAAATTCAAATTCATGGCTGCATTTTTAAACCAAACACATTTTTTTTGCTTACTCTTAAAAGGGAGAAACACTTGTCTGTAGCAAATCTAAGTTAATGAATACACAAATCCTTATTTGCTGTAACAAAACCTTTTTTCGGGTTGGATAGAATATGGAACTAAAACCATCTTCAATGTATTTCAAGATCGTGAATATACTCTGCATTTTTTGTTACAAAAAACATAGAGAAATATTATTGACATTCGGAAATAAATGCATGATCAGATCTCCAAGAGATACATTAGGATGCTTTTATTTGGTTTAGTTTTAGAACATAAGGAGGAGTAGGTTGAAGTAGAACCTATACATCCGTTATACTAACAGAACCTCTAAAATCTAGTTGTATATACCAAAGTTGGAAAACTCGCAACTTGCAATAAACTCGATAACCCAATCTTCAACTGATGCGAGATGTTCTGAAAGTATGACCATGACATCATTTGAGGGCTACTTGGTCATATCATAATCCCCTGGATACAATTCATCATACTGATTTTCCACTTGGGTGATAGGAGATTATGATATGACCATGACATCATTTGATCTTTTGTGACATCATGATTGCAGTTATTTAACAACAACAAAATCATGTTAAAAACAAATTGGTTCAAATCCCTAGTTATCTCTCTCAAGGTATACCTACATGTGCATTTTTGCTTTTCCATAGTTAACTTTGGTGATGCCAGTTTATGGATCAATTAACAAACCATTTGAAAAATCAAAATCAGAAGAGGCACAAGTACATTCTACCTGTGAAACATACCTTTAGAAGCATTAACCAACTCCAGTATCAGTGTTTATTATTTGTCAAGATTCACTTTTAAGTGAAATTTATTAGTCTCACTTTAGCTCTTGATTGCATTGTTCACAATGATGAATAGGTCTATTGCAGGATTTTGACTAGAAATTTTAGGGATGACCAGCTATGACAACAATGATTTTTTTTGCAGTAGCTATTGACTCCTCTTAAATTTATGATAATCCTGTTCACTTTAGTGCAAATCATTGAGTATTATACTCGTAGTATTGATTTTTTTAATGTTATTGGTAAGTAGTCATGTTTTTTTTAAAATTAAGTGTGAGATGCCCAGCCATGGGGGATGTTTGGGCATCCCCGAGGATGTCTTCTCACAAGGGATGACCCCCTACATGCCCCTGGAATCCCAGGGACGGTAGGGAAATGTCCTCAATATCATCCCCTTTTTGGGGATGGTAAGGATGGGGGACGCATCCCCATGTAACACTGTTTATAAACCTTGGTAAAGGAGGTATCAGGCATAAGTGAAAGGACCTCATCTCACCATCGACCTTGAGAGGATAACATGGATGTTTTATTTGTTTCAGAGGTGACCTTAGCTTAAGGAGGGATGAGAATATGTGCACCCTAACTAGGGTTAACCCCACCCAACATATGAAAACCATATTTTCTTGGGTAACCCTCATTTTGTTATGTCACATTAGAGTTTTCTGAGGGAATACTGGAATCAAAAGTGTGCAAAAGCCATGGCAACGTCTAGTTGCAACCATCCCAAATCCCTTCATGCAATTCTTTCTAACATTTTGTAGACCCTTTATCGTATTCTAATCTTGGGCAATGATTTTGTTGTCAGATTGAAGGGAATATGGATATAGACTACGTTTAAAGGGGGATTATCTTGTGGCCTTTTAGGAGATACACATGTTGGAGGAAGAAAGAGGAGAAAAAATCATAGAGACCATAATTTTTTTTGTGAAACCAGTTAGGGTTTTCTCAAAGTAGCCATACCCAGCTCACATTTGAGTCTTCTTTTCTCTTTGCACGATAAAAAATTGTTCTTGCTTAGTACATCCATTCGAAAAAAGAAAACATTTTGTTGATTTATTTTATGCCGCAATTCATCATACTGCTTTTCATTTGAAAAAATGAAATATTGGAAATCCCTAGGTTGTATCTATTTGATTGTGGTTGTCTTTCAAACTGAAGTATGTGATTTTTTGCATTCAAAGGGAAAACAGAAAGAATAACTATGCTGCAATTGTTTGGGACTTCTTTTCCACTGTAAGAGAAATTAATGCATGCACATTCTCATTGAAATTCAAATTCATGGCTGCATTTTTAAACCAAACACATGTATTTTGATTACTCTTAAAAGGGAGAAACCCTTGTCTGTAGCAGATCTGAGTTAATGAATACACAAATCCTTGTTTGCTGTAAAAACAACCTTTGTCTAGGTTGGATATAATATGGAACTAAAAACATCTTCTATGTATTCCAAGCTTATGAATGACTGAAGCCTTTTATACTCTTCTGTTACAAAAATCATAGAGAAATATTATTGACATTCTGAAATAAATGCATGAACAGATCTCTAAGAGATACATTAGGATGCTTTGTTTTTGTTTAGTTTTAGAGCATAAGGAGGAGTAGGTTGAAATAGAACCTATACTAATAGAACCTTTAAAATCTGGTTGTATATACCAAAGTTGGAAAACTTGCAACTTGCAATAAACTCGATAGTCCAATCTTCAACTGATGTGAGATGTTCTCAAAGTAGAGAGCAAGGAGGGCTTTCCACTTGGGTGATAGGAGATTATGATATGACCATGAAATCATTTGATCTTTTGTGACATCATGATTGCAGTTATTTAACAACATCAAAATCATGTTAAAAATAAATTGGTTCAAATCCCTAGTTATCTCTCTCAAGGTAGACATACATGTGTATTTTTTGCTTTTCCATATTTAACTTTGGTGATGCCAGTTTATGGATCAGTTAACAAACCATTTGACAAATCAAATGAAATCAAAATTTGCTAGTGTAACCAAATCAGAAGAGGCACAAGTACATTCTACCTGTGAAACATACCTTTAGAAGCATTAACCAACTCTAGAATCAGTGTTTTTTATTTGTCAAGATTCACTTTTAAATGAAATTGATTATTCTCACTTTAGCTCTTTGATTGCATTGTTCACAATGATGAATAGGTCTGTTGCAGGATTTTGACTAGAAATTTTAGGGATGACCAGCTATGACAGCAGTGATTTTTTTGCAGTAGCTATTGACTCCTCTTAAATTTATGATAATCTTGTTCACTTTAGTGCAAATCATTGAGTATTATACTTGTAGTATTGATTTTTTTAATGTTATTGGTAAGTAGTCATGTTGTTAAAAAAACAACTTTTGTTTTTTTTTGTAATTAAGTGTGAGACACCCAGCAATGGGGGATGGTTGGGCATCCCTGGGGATGTTCCCTAAAAGGGGTGACCCCCTGCATGCCCCTGGAATCTCAAGGATGGTAGGGAAATGTCCCCAATGCCATCCTCTTTTTTTGGGACGAGAAGGATGGGGGGACGCATCGTGTGGAACACTGTTTATAAACCTTGGTAAAGGAGGTATTAAGCATAAGTGAAAGGACCTAACCTCACCATGGACCTCAAGAGGATAACATGGATGTTTGATTTGTTAGAGAGGTGACCTTAGCTTAAGGAGGGATGAGAAAATGTGCACCCTAACTAGGGTTAACCCTACCCAGCATATGAAAACCATCTTTTCTTGGGTAACCCTCATTTTGTTATGTCACCTTAGAGTTTTGTGAGAGAAGAGAGGAATCAAAAGTTTGCAAAATCCATGGCAGCGTCTAGTTGCAACCATCCCAAATCCCTTCATGCAATTATTGCTAACATTTTGTAGACCATTTATCGTATTCTGATCTTGGGAAATTATTTGGTTGTCATATTGAAGGGATGATGGATATAGACTACGTTTAAAGGGGGATTATCTTGTGGCCTTTTAGGAGATACACAGGTTGGAGGAAGAAAGAGGAGAAAAAATAATAGAGACCAGAAAAGTTTTTGTTAAACCAGTTAGGGTTTTCTCAAAGTAGCCATACCCATCTCACATTTAAGTCTTCTTTTCTCTTTGCATGATAACAAATTGTTCTTGCTTAGTACATCCATTCGAAAAAAGAAAACATTTTGTTGATTTATTTTATGCTGCAATTCATCATACTACTTTTCATTTGAAGAAAATAAATATTAGAAATCCCTAGGTTGTATCTGTTTGACTGTGGTTGTCTTTCAAACTAAAGTATGTGATTGTTGCATTCAAAGGGAAAAAAAAAAGAATAACTATGCTGCAATTGTTTGGGACTTCTTTTCCACTGTAAGAGAAATGAATGCATGTAAATTATCATGAAATTCAAATTCATGGCTACATTTTTAAACCTAACACATGTATTTTTCTTACTCTTAAAAGGGAGAAACCCTTGTTTGTAGCAGATCTAGGTTAATGAATACACAAATCCTTGTTTGTTGTAGCAAAACCTTTGTCTGGGTTGGATAGAATATGGAATTTTAAACCAGTTAAATGGGGATGAGCACTAGAAGAGAGTGAAGGAAACCTTAGAGAAAGATGCCCAGGATAATTGGTATGAGGGGTTTTAGATAGAGAGAGATGGTCTCTTGAGGTACAAAAGTCACATTTATGTGCCTCATATCAACAATTTGAGAGTGACAATTTTGGAAGAGACACATTATGCTCCATACTCAGGCCATCCAGGTTTGACCATGTTGGTGGCAGACCAAAGACAACTTTACTTTTGACCAGGCCTTAGAAAGGATAAAACTATATTTGTGATAAAATGCCTTGAGTGCCAACAATTTAAGGTCAAACACATACATCCAATAGGATTGTTGTATCCTCATGATATTCCTTAGTGGAAGTGGTAACTTATTGGTATTAATTTTGTGCAAGGCTTGCCCATATCCAAAACCTACATGATTTCATTCTCATGGTAGTTGACAAGTTGACTCTGGTGGTTCATTTTATTCCAAAGAATCTAAAGGATGGTTCCCCAGTTTTGACACAAATATTTGTGAGAGATTTTCAGATTACATAGGGTACCTACAAGAACCATATATAACAAGGACACTAGGGCCACTTCAAGGTTTTAGAAAACCTTAAATGCTACATTGGGGACTAAAGTGAACATGGGTTCATCCTACTATCCAGAGATTGAGGTCAATCTGAGAGAGTCAACTAAGAGTTAGAAGATTTGTTGAGAATGTACTACATAGATCAACAACAAAAATGGTAGAAATATTTATCATTGGTGGAGTTTGCTTATAATAAGTCCTACCATTATAGTTTAGGTATGACTCCTCTTGAGACACTTTACAAAAGAAACTGTCATATAGCTAATTGGGACAGAGTAGTCCTGGGTCCAAATATGCAAAGAGAAATGGAGCAGATTAGACTAGTGAGGTAACAACTCAAAGAAGACATGAACAATAGAAGAGTAATGCCAACCAAAACAAGAATCCTATTTAGTTTTGTAGTTGGAGACATAGTATGCCTTAGGGTTAAGCCACAAAAGAGTTCTATCAAGTTTGGTAAGTCAGCCAAACTTTCACCTAGATATGTAGGACCGTTTGAAGTTCTTGAGGTGGTCAACTTGGTTGCATAAAACTTGACCTCCCCCCAACTCTCTCTTAAAACCATAATGCTTTTCATGTTTCATTGTTGAAGCCATATCATGTTGATTCTTCTCATATCCTTGACTAGAAATCATTGCAAGTTCAAGACACAGGTGTGGTTCTAGTTGAACCAATGACAATTTTGTTGATGTGCAAGTGCAACTTGCACAAAAAAAATGTATCCCAATGTAAGGTCCACTAGATCCAATATACAAAGGAGAATGCTACTTGGGAAAATATTTAAAAAATTCAAATGCTCTTTCCACATATTTTTGCTTAAACTGTATTATGTTTCAATAGATGGATTCAACATTGATACTTGTTTTTATTAGCAACCATCATGAGTGGAGAAGAATGCCACAACTCAATTTATTGAAACTATTTTTAGTATTTAATTTCATGTGTATTGGATTATTGGTTGACACATGGTTGTGATGTCTCATCATTTATGCTTAATAGGATATCATTTTGGATATATTGTTTGACTTTTTTTTGATACATAGGGTAATTAGTTACATCCATAGTCTTTTTCTATTATCAAGCAGGGTTCAAATCTTGGGGTTGTCCCTTATAACCCCTATTCCACCTTGTTGTTGTTTAACCCAACGTGAAATAGACCACCGACAAGCATCCATAACTGGTCTAAAAATCAATATTCCTTGGAACAATCCATTGAGACATAACCCAACAGTTTCGAAATAGCTTCCTTTTCACATCTTTCTCCACTTTTAGTCTTTTCCTAGGTTGCCACCGATGTTTCAAATCTAATTAGAAGTCTTAAATAGCAAAAAAATACAAATCTAATGGGAACTTGTTATTGATAGAATCCAAAAGAAGCTATCTGGATGGAGAGGAGTGATGCTCAACCAAGTAGGAAAAGCAATGCTAGTCAAATCCTCGCTTCAGACCATTCCCATTTATTACATGTCTCTTTTCAAAATCTCTGAATATTTACATGTCTTTTTTTAGAATCTCTAAAAATATTCAGCTAAAAATTTAACAGTTACAGAATGTATTTTTATGGTCCAGCTCAGAGGATTTGAAGAGATTCCACCTAGTTTCTTGGGAACAGGTTTTCAAAAGAAAAGTCTTTAGGGGCAGGGTTTTTGAAAAGTGGATCTTATGTATAAGACTTTATTAGCTAAGAAATATTGGGTCTTAACTACTGAACTGAACATGGAATGGGTCCACACTATTTCGTCTAAGTACCTAAACCAAAACAAGGACTTCCAAAATTTGCTTTTCGAGTGAGGAAAGTTGCTCTGCTAGGGTTTGGGTCTGCTGTCATTCGTAAATTTGGTTGCTTTGGTTTTGGATACTAATATTACCACCAATTCGGTGGTCGCTCTCCTTTTTTATGGCTTCACCATCCGTAGATGTAACGGGTGTTACAGATAGTGGAACTCATGGCACCGAAGCGAGCTCGAAAGTTTGTTCTGAAAGTGGTGGATGAGGTAATGATTCTTCTCCAGATGTTGTGCTCTCTCTTGATGTTGTTTCTCCAGTTTTAAAATGGTATGAGAATCATTGTCTTATAGCTTATTTTGTTGGTCGAATCCCATCACAAGAATATTTTCAAAATTGGCTGAAACTTCACTAGGAAGCTTATGGCATTGTGGTTGCGGGTATCCGCAATCTTACTAAGGGTTTTTTTTTGCTTTCCTTTAAAGAACCCTCACAAGTGCAAACTATGGTTGCTAAGTCCAGTTGTTGGTTTCTTCGCAATACTTTGATGGTCGTCTCTCCTTGGACTCCTTTTCGAGTTTCAGATCAAGTTGCCTTGAAAGTGCCAGTTTGGCTTGAACTCCCTGGTCTTCCATTGCCCTTATGGGAGTTTATTGATGATATTGTTAAACCCATTGGTCGGGTGGTCTATCGAGAACAAGAGCGATTCTTCTCAGCACGACCTAATAAGAGAGTCTATGTTGAGGTTGACCTCACACAAGATCTCAGAGAATTTGTGGACATTCAGGTTGGAACAGAGCATTTTATGCAAAAAATTATTTACTATAATTTACCTAATACTTGTTTTTGGTGCCAATCCACCACGCATCGTATCAAGGATTATCCGTTGGTTGCTCAAAAACCTTCGGTAGTTGCTCCTGCTCCTCATACTATGCCTGCACCTTCCAAACCCTCTATTGAGGGTGATTGGATTACAGTTTCTAATAAGAAGGGGGTGACCAACCCTAAGTCGATGCTTTCTAATGGAGATAAGGTTGTGAAGCCACCATCTCAGCCTCCTATTGTTCTTGTTCGTCCTATTTTGGCTCCTCAGGCTCCACCTGCTGAGAAACCTCTCGAGCATAAATCAACCTCAGAAGAAGGGAATTCATTGGCAATACCTCCACCCTCCAGGCGTTCACGTAGTCCATCTCGGGATGGCTCACCATCATCGAGGGGAAGCCAGGAGGCTAAGCATCATCTTTCGACTGTTGGTGACATATTTCAACCTTCTCAGACCTCTTTATTTAATAGGTTTTTGGTACTGGTCGATAGTGTGGGTAGTCCCTCGTTTGTTGGTGATTTACTTCAACCTTCTCAGACTTCTGCATTTAATAATTCTTCGATGTTGGCTGATAGTGGGGGCAGCCCTATGGGAGATGACTCCATGGATATTCCTCCTCCATGAATTTCCTTTCATGGAATGTTTGAGGACTTACAGAGTCCTCAAGAAAATATTTTGTTCGATCTGCTCTACAAAGTATTGGCCATGTGGATGTTATTTGTTTACAAGAAGTTAAGATTTCTGGTTTTTTGTTAGATGTTTCTCTCAACTGTATTGCAGGTTCTTTTATGCACTTCACTACTCACCATGAAGATGGTCGGGGTGGTGCTTCTATTTCTATCTCCTCCAAACTTGAGGATTGTTTTCTTGGATATGGCGAGGATCCTTCTCATCATGTGGTCTAGATTTTGTTGAATATTAATGGGAACACCCTGGGCATTGCCAATATTTATGCACCTAATGATGGGCCTAGTCGCTCTGCCCTTTGGTGGTACCTGGTTGATCACCTGTCGATGGCATATTGGATTTTTTATGGTGATTTTAATATGGTTGAGCATACTGAAGATAAATTTGGTCACCTCCCAATGCGTTGGTGTGTTGGAGAGCGTGAGGCTTGGTTTTTTCTTAAATGTAGATGGGATCTTTTTTATCCCCTTTTTTGTCAGCGTAATTGCACGCCTCCACCCTGGTTCACATGGTCCAATTTTTGTGTGGGTAATGATAGATTCTGCAAGCACCTTGATCGAGTTATGATGTCAGAGCAACAATTTTTTTATTCTCCTCCATCAATAACAAGATTGTGATAGTCTGGGATCAATTCCTGTTATCAGATCATTTTCCAATTTCCTTTCAGATTGAGTGGAGTGGTCATCAATTTAATTTTTTGTGCAAGCAATTTTATTTAAATACTTCTTTATTGCAACACCCTAGCACCATTGCTACGATTGAGCGAATCTAGAATTTATTACCTCGACCTCCTCACTCTATCAGTTGGATTTCTTGGTGGAATGAAGCAATTTCCCATACTACCTCTTTCATGCGATATTTTGGAAAATATGTGGCACATGTCAGAAAGCGTGCTCATTTGGCTGTTACGAAGGAGTATCAATAAAATTTATGATTGCTAGAAAATGATCCGTATGATCGACAGTTGCAAACTAGGGTTGTTGGTCTTCACCACCAACTTATAGTCCATGAACGACATGAAGCCAGGGGGCTCAGATTCGGGCTCGTCTACACTGGCTGAGGGTTGGTGATCACCCATCCAAAGCCTTTTTTAAGTCTCTTCATTCCAGGTAAGCCAGGATTCAGATCAAGGCTATTCAAGTCTCTCATGGTAGGCTGACTTCTCTTCCTGATATTGCTTCAGCCTTTGTGGATCATTATAAGCTTGTTTTTCAAGCTCAATAGGATTCTCTAGAATGTCATATGGTGCTCCAACAATGTCTTGATGTTGTTCCTGCTAAGTTGTCTACTTATGACAAACTTCTTTGTGAGGCTCCTCTTTCACTTGATGAGCTTCATAATGCTCTTATGACTATGTCAGATGACAAGTCCCCTGGTCTTGATGGCTTTCCATGTGAATTTTATAAAGCCACTTGGAAGTTTATTGGGCCTGATCTGCTCAATGTCTACAATGAAGCGTTAGCCAATAATTCTTTGGGTAATATTATCAATCGTGGAAACATTAAATTTATTCCTAAAGTAGGTAATCTTGAGCTTATCACTAGTTGGTGACCTATTACTCTGCTTAATGTCTCTTACAAGATTTTGGCTAAAGCTTTAGCTCTCCGTATTCACAACATTCTCCCTGTGATTATCAGACTAGAGCAAACGGGCTTCATTAAAGGGCGTTACATCTTGGATAATCTTATTGTTGTCTGGGAAGGTTTAGAATGGGCTCGTATCTCTGGCCAAAAGCCCCTTTTCCTTAAACTAGACTTTGAGAAAGCTTATGATCGTATTGAGTGGCCTTTCATTCTTGCCATGCTCCAAGCTCTCGGCTTTGGCCCCTTTTTTATCAGGGCTGTCAGTATGTTGTTTGTTGATGCTTCAACTTGTCTTACTATTAATGGACTTAGGTCAAAGGATTTTGGTTTGTTTCATTCTATTCACCAGGGTTGTCCTTTGGCCCCCTCACTTTACATCCTTGTTACTGAAGCTTTTGGTTATCTTCTTGCCAATCAAGCGTCTAAGGGGTTGATCAAAGGTATTATTTTGCCTGATATGTCCACCCAACTTATTAATGGGCACTTTGTAGATGATTCTTTTCTCACTATCAATGAGGATGAGGTTTCAGTTTCAACTACTTTGGTTTGTTTGGACACTTTTTGTAAGGCCTCGGGATCCAACATCAAATGGTCTAAGTCCCTTTGTTTCTACCTTGCTTCTTCTTCTATGCCTGCTTGGCTTAGATATTTTTCATGGCATTGGCTTCAAAGGGGTGAGCATTTTAAGTTCTTAGGAATCCCCTTTGCTTTTGATAACTCACCCTCTAAACTCTGGTAGTATGTCATTGATAGAATTGAAAAGAAGATTTCTTGTTGGGCCTCGCATCCCCTCTCTCTTGTCGACAAGTTTTAGGTTTGCACAAATATTCTTGCTGCCACCCATGTTTATTACTCTTCCTGTTGGGCCCCCTCTAAGAATTCTTATAATAAGTTGGCTAGACTCCTTAGGGATTTTCTTTGGGCCAAGGGAAAGAATTCATGTGGTTTTCATCGAGTTGCTTGGGATATTTGTTGCACGCCTACTGATAAGGGTGGAATGGGCATCATTGACATTTACAGGTAAAGCATTTCTCTGTGTGCTAAGTGGGTGGTTAAAGCTATTGAAGGCCCTGAAGCCTGGAAGGTTTTGATTCATCATTGTATTTCTTCAGGGCTACCTTATGGGCGCAAATCTTGGGCTAATATTGGCCTCCATACTCTCATCATTACTTCTGCTCCAGTTAAGATTCAGGGTTCCTTTGTTGTTAAAAGTATTTGGTGAGCTTTTGAGGTGGTGAAACCTCATCTTCATTGGATTGGTGATGGTTTTCGTAATGGTATTTCATTCAATTCTCAGAATATCTGGTGGTCTCCTATTCTGTCTAACTCTTCAGTTCTTCTTGTTGATATGCCAGGGATTAAAGCTTTGAGGTTGTTTTGCAAGGGCATCTGCTATATTAATGATTTAGTGCACTCTCGAGACTGGATTCCTTGGCCTGATCTCAAATAGAAATTTAATCTTCAGAATTTAGATCTTCCTTCTATTCTTAAGATTCAAGAGCTCATACCTGATGTCATGCTTCATAAGCTCGACCTTCAACCCCCAAGTGCCTGGTGGAGGGATTGGCGCTGGAATGTGGATACTCCTTTCAAGAACTACTCTTCTTCCTTGATTTATCAGCTACTTAGTCTTGTTTCCCCTAGTGTTGATAAACTTAATGAGAGATGGCAGACTCATTCTACCTCCTATACTTGGATTGCTCGTCTAAACCATATCTGGCAGTCTAAACTTGAACCCAAGATTACCTTTTTTCTCTGGTCTCTTATTTATCAAGGGCTTCCTATGGGAGAGAGACTTAGTAGGGTTGGTCTTCCTAATCCTAAGTGTCCAACTTGTGGTCATTTTGAGACTTTCAAACATCTATTTTGGTTCTGCCCTCGTGCTCAGTCTGCTTGGTCCTGGATTCACTCATTGTTCAAGCCCTTTCATCCTAAATTTTTTAGATGGCAGATGATCTTTTTTGGAGATAACAGTTGTTGGCCTACCTATATTGCTGCTCTATGGAATTTCTTCCATGCTATTATTTTGTTTCAACTTTGGAAAGCTAGGAATGTTGTTGTCTATTCTGGAGATTCAATTTCTAGTCAGTTTTCCTTGCATGAAAAGATTACAATATTTTCTATTGTTACTGTTCAACTCCATTCGTAGGCTTCCAAGTTGACTCATGAGTTGGCGCATTTGATAAATCTTGTCAGGTTTTGGCGTGAGGCTCCATGCACTATCAACATGGCTTCACCTAACCTCCTTCCGCCTTAAGGTCCCTCTATTTCTTTGAGGCCTCGACGTAGCAGGTTGAGGGGGTGACATTTTCTAGCATCAGGTTGTTCTGTCAGTGCCCACAGTAGGGCTCGGTCTCCTCTTGGAGTGGCTCCCTTTGTTTAGTTATTCTATTTATTCACCCTTTTAGGGGTTGGTTTTGTTTTTGGCCTCAGGTCTCTATGATGTTGATTGTTTGGGTGGCCTTGCGCCCCGAGCTGTGATTTTTCCAGCTCCCTTTTTATTGTAACCTCTCTTATTTTTTTATTGAATATAATTGTTGGTTCCAATAAAAAAAAACTTCTTAAATGGTATTCTCCCTAAAAAAGGTTGAGAGTTTTGGAAGAGTCTCGGGCTACCAACAGAGTTAATTCAGAAAGGTGTAATATGGAATTTGGGAGATGGTAAGAAGATCGATTTTTGGGAGGATCCCTAGGTGTTAGATACTGCTTTATCTCAAATTCCATTGTTAGGTCCAGTAAAACCCCTTTTCTCTTCGTTGTTTGGTCCAAAAGTTGTTGACTTTGTGGAAGTTGTGGCAGGAGTTAAAAATGGAAGAGTCTAAGAACTGATAACCTAAGTCCTCCTATGAAGGAGGCTTGGTTTTTTGTTATAGAAAATTTGAAGTTTCAAGTGTTAGAATTTCAATACGAGGAAGGTAATCTGCTATAGAAAGGGAAGAAGAATGGGTTTTTATCGGTGAAATCAAAATATTTATTTTTGGATACGACCCACCTGATTCCTAGCCCTCCCTTCAAAGTTTGCAAGAAAGACCTTACCCCTAAGATCAACATCTTCTATTGGTTGGCTCTTCATAATAAAGTACTTACCATTAACAATATTCAAAATAGAGGGATGCATTTAACAAACAGGTGCTTTCTTTGTGGATCGTGGGCTGAATCCTCAGACCATATCTTCTTTCAATGCCTTTTTTCTTCTACTATTTTGGATAATTTTTTGCAGGTCTTAGGAGTTAGTTGGGTGGCTCCATGTTGTGTGACTAATTTGAGCCTCCAATGGTCTTCGCCATTTTTAGGCCCAAGGCTAAAACTATTCTGGTATTTTGGCTTACCCCATATCATGTGGAGAATTTGGAAAGAAAGAAACAAGGCTTTTAAAAATAGAAAACAAGATGTAGTCACAATGTTTTCAAAAGCCATTTCTACGGTGGTAGAAAACATCTCAAAGCTCCCTTTGGACCTGATGGCAGAGGATAAGAAGGAAGAGGAGATTGAACTAAAAATTAGTTTTAAACTGAGGCCTAGAGGGCCTAATTTAATCCAACCTAAGTTGAGATCGTAAACTAAATGGTTTCACCCACCTCCCAGTTGGATTAAATTCAATTTTGATGGTGCTTCCAAAGGCAACCCAGGTGTTGCAGGTGTTGGAGGACTATTTAGAGATGACAAGGGCTCAATACTCCTTGCCTTTGTAGAAAATCTTAAAAACTAAACTTGCAATTTTGCCGAGGCCAAAGCATTATATCAGGGGATGTTATTACTAGAAAATATGAATTTTCAAAAGCTGATTATCAAGGGGGACTCTCTATTCATAATAAATACTCTCAAAGATCTGACTCAGTCCAACTGGAAAATATTAAACATGATAACAAAGGCTAAAATATTATACCAATCAATGGAGGAGATTCAAATAGCTCACACCTACAGGGAGGGAAATAGGGTTGTTGATGGCCTTGCCAACCTTGGAGTCCAACAAAACAATCTTATAGTGTGGAGAAGTGATTTTCCCCTAGATATTGGGAGGGAATATTATTAAGTCTTAGCTTGGGCATAAGCATGATATGGAGTTATTGCGGGCTATTAGAAGTGATGAAGCACAAGCTCTTATGGGATAAAATATGACTTTGATGTTTGGTGTGAAGACAAGAACATGACACTTAAACAATAAAGAAATCAAATGACCCAAATAGACATAAGATTACACAAAATAGATAGATTTATTCAATAAGCGGGGGGAGCCAATAAGCTCCTTTTTATACAATTTGTACTCAGTGAGTATTTGATACAAAGATTTACAAAATGTTAGGGTTCTCCGAAACCCTAGCTACAACAATAAAGTGTCTTCAACTAGTGTGTCCTTGCTTCCAACAGGATGAGTGGGCTTCAGGTGTCCGATGCCAGACCACTCCAGCTTCAACAGCCATTCAACAATATGTAGAATCTATAGATCTGCATACACAAAAATAGAGAAATGGGTTAATAACACCTGTGAGGGCTCCACAGTGTGAGACCCTTAGACATCAGTAAACCCTAACTAAAAATAGATAAAAAGGTATGCAAAATCAACAGATTATGTAATAGAATAAAACCAAATAAAGATATAACTTGCTTGTGATGATTCTTCACTTCATTGTTGTAGTTTGACAACAGATGGTGTGATGCAGCAGGCTCTCATTCACGTTCTATGATTACAGCAGGCTCGAACGTGCACTTGGCAGGCTCTAACGCGAGCTTTGCAGGATCTGGTGTGCACCTATGGGATACATCAGTCTCTAGAGAGCACTTGCAGAATACAATAGGCTCTGGTGAGCGCTTCGTAGGCTCTGCAACGAGCCTCACAAGCTTTGGAGGGTGCCTACAGGTTAGGGCAGAATCTGCAGAAGTAGATCTAGGGGGTGGCGACGAATGTGGTGGATGGATGGAGGCTGCGATGGTGATGGAGGATGAATGGGGTACAGTTGGAACATCAGAAGTCTTGTTGGCTAGCTAGGGCTTTAGATCTTCAAACTCTCTCTCTGCTTCGCTAAGGCTTCAACAATGACTCCTCCAGGGTGTAATTTCTAATCTCAAGGTTCCAGTGTTTGAGCATTTGCAAATGCCCTTATTTATAACTCAACCTAGGGTTTTCTTAGGGTTTTAGCCTTACACTTTTGATCGTGTGGCTAAGATTAAATTAGATCCTAAGGTTGAGATTACTTTTTAGATGTGGCATGGATTAATGAAGATGGACGATGGGGATTAGATTGGATCGAATGACTATGGTTAATTGAGTTTATAAATATATATTTTATAATAAATATATTATAATATAATATAAAATATTATATTAAATACAAAATAATATAAAATAATATTAAAATAATCTCAATTGGGTTAGGAAATGGCGGTAAAGGTGGAATTGGGCCAAATAATTGGCGGGAAAGGTGGAATTGGGCCAAATAATTGGTGGGAAAGGTGTATGGTGGACAAGTGGGTGGTGGGATGGTTAGGATGGTGGATTAGGGGCTACAATTTGATGTCTACAAATGCCCCTTTTTGTACCATGTTGCGTGAAACACAATATGGTGCAAAAATACGAGACACCTGCTTGGGCTATGGGCACAAAAATAGCTTCTCTCTGTTGTTGGATTTGAGCACTGATTTCGAAGACCGAAGAATAAAGAATTTTTGGAATTTTGCATAGCTATTTGTGAAGACAAGAACATGACACTTAAAAAATAAAGAAATCAAATGACCCAAATAAACACAAGATTGCACAAAATAGATATAAATATTCAATAAGTGGGTGAAGCCAATAAACTTCTTTTGATATAATCTGTACTCGGTGAGTATTTGATACAAAGATTTACAAAATGTTAGGGTTCTCCGAAACCCTAGCTACAACAATGAAGTGTCTTCAAATAGTGTGTCCTCGCTTCCAACAAGATTAGTGGGCTTCAGGTATCCGATTTTGGACCACTTCAGCTTCAACAACCATTCAATAATATGTAGAATCTGCAGATCTCCATACACAAAAATAGAGAAAGGGGTTAATAACACCTATGAGGGCTCCACAATGTGAGACCCTCAAACATCAGTAAACCCTAACTAAAAATGGATCAAATGGCATGCGATATCAATAAATCATATAATAGAATAAAACCAATAAAGATATACCTTGCTTGTGATGATTCTTCGCTTTGTTGTTGCAGTTTGATAGCAGATGGCGTGATGCAGCAGGCTCTGATTTGTGTTCTGTGATTGCAGCAGGCTTGGATGTGCACTTGGCAGGCTCTAACATAAGCTTCGCAGGCTCTGTTGTGCACCTACGGGATACAATAGACTCTAGAGAGTGACTACGGAATACAACAGGCTTTGGTGAGCACTTCATAGGCTCTACAGTGAGCCTCACAAGCTTTGGAGGGTACCTGCGGGTTAGGGCAGAATCTACAAAAGCATATCTAGGGGGTGGCAACGAATGCAGCGGATGGATGGGGGCTGTGACGGCGATGGAGGATGAATGGGGGACAATTGGAACAACAAAAGTCTTGTTGGCTAGCTAGGGCTTTAGATCTTCAAACTCTATCTCTCTCTACTTCGCTAAGGCTTCAACAATGACTCCTTTAGGGTGTAATTTATAATCTCAAGGTTTCAGTGTTTGAGCATTTGCAAATGCCCCTATTTATAATCCAACCTAGGGTTTTCTTAGGGTTTTAGCCTTACACTTTTGATCGTGTGGCTAAAATTAAATTAGATCCTAAGGTTGAGATTACTTTTTAGATGTGGCATGGATTAATGAAGATAGACGGTGGGGATTAGATTGGATCGGACGACTATGGTTAATTGAGTTTATAAATATATATTTTATAATAAATATATTATAATATAATATAAAATATTATATTAACTACAAAATAATATAAAATAATATTAAAATAATCTCAATTGGGTTAGAAAATGGTGAGAAAGGTGGAATTGGGAAAAATAATTGGCGGGAAAGGTGTATGGTGGACAAGTGGGTGGTGGGATGGTTAGGATGGTGGATTAGGGGCTGCAATTTGGTGTCTACAGATGCCCCTTTTTGTATCATGTTGCGTGAAACACAATATGGTGCCAAAATACGAGACACCTGCTTGGGCTATGGGCATAAAAATAGCTTATCTTTATTGTTGGATTTGAGCACTGATGTTGAAGACCAAATAATAAAGAATTTTTGGAATTTTTTGTAGCTTACCCCCTCAATTGGCGAATGAGTTACGAATGTATCTCACAAGATAATTGAACATTTTGTGCAAATAATGAATGATGCAGTGGATTTGTGCAATTGATGAAGGAATGGTGTGAAAATACAAATGTGATACCGTTTTTGCCCCAACGGTGGAAAAGGGGTTGGTGTAAAATACCATGATGATATGAATGATGTAACATGTGATACCGTTTATGCCCCAATGGTGGAAAAGGGGTTGGTGTATAATACCATGTGATTGTGGATGATATGAATGATGTAAATTTTGATACCGTTTTTGCCCCAATGGTGGAAAGGGGGTTTTTGCATAATACCATGTGATTGTGGATGATATGAATGATGTAAAATGTGATACCATTTATGCCCCAATGGTGGAAAAGGGGTTGGTGTATAATACCATGTGATTGTGGACGATATGAATGATGTAAAATGTGATACCATTTTTGCCCCAACGGTTGAGAGGGGGATTTGTCCAGTGTAGATGTCATGATCATGTGAGATGTATCCCATCATGGGAGAATCATAATCTAATGTGGTTACCCCATATTTGGGGTGATTCGATGCGGTTGAATAAAATACCCTATAGGTGTCATTGAGTATGCAAGGTATGAAATATGCATGATGCCATAGGCAGCATAAGGGGTCGGGTAGTGATTGTCTCGATAATTTCCACATGGAACCAATCAACCTATCAGGCTTACCTTGTCCGATGACTATGGTCAAATGAATGAGTGATTGTGATTAGAATTATCCATGTTTTCTTGCCCCACAAAAAAGGACATCAATGACTGCTTTTGAGAAAAATGTTCTTGGCAAAGTTGCACTCAAAATGTGAGGTGCCAAATGTGATTGTGATCCGTGATGAAGTGATAATGATGATGATCATGGTCAAGTGTCCTTATGGTAGATTATTCATCTTACCGAATTGCATGGATTACCATCGTTGCAATCACCAAGTTTATAGAATAACCTACTAGATATGAGGCTTGCTTGAATGGACTGAACCAATATTGGATGAAATGATTGATGGATTGAAATATGGTGATATGAAGACATGGTGATGAAAAAAATGTGTTGATGGATGCAATGTATGTGGATTCAATGATTGATTCTATTTTTACCCCAATAGATGAAGGGATTTTTGCCATTTGGAAATGTGATGAAATGTATTTGTTTTTGCCCTAATAGATGAAGGGGATTTTGAAATGTGAGCATGTGATGAATGTATCTATTTTTGCCCTAACAGATGAAGGGGTTTTTGAAATGAAATTATTTGTGTCTGTTCATTGCCCTTAACATATAAAGGGGTTTTTGATAATGTAAGTGTCCTTATGGTGATCTATCCATCCTACCGGATTGCATGGATAACCGGTCACTGCAACCATCGATGTCTAGGATAAACCACTAAATACAAGGTTCACTTATGAATGTTGCATAATGATAAATGAATGGATGATGTTGAATGTAAGTGTGATCTATTTTTGTCCCAACAAATAAAGGAGTTTTTATGGATGTATCTATTTTTGCCCTAACAGATGAAGAGGTTTGTGATGATGTAAGTGTCCTTATGGTAATCTACCCATCATACCAGATTTCATGGATAACCAGATGCTGCAACCGCCAGGTTTCTAGAATAAATCACTAAATACAAGGTTCACTTATGAATGTTGCATAATGATAAATGAATGGATGATGTTAAATGTAAGTGTGATATGTTTTTGTCCCAATAGATGAAGGATTTTTTGATGGATGTATCTATTTTTACCCTAACAGATGAAGGGGTTTGTGATGATGTAAGTGTCCTTATGGTAATCTACCCATCCTACCGGATTGCATGGATAACCAGTCGCTGCATCCGCCAGGTTAAGTAGGATAAATCACTAGATACAAGGTTCATTTGTGAATGTTGCATAATGATAAATGAATGAATGATGAGTTATGATTTTATCCGTGTTTCTAGCCCCACAAACAAGGAAATTATGATTTTGGAATGAAAATATTGATAAAAAATTCTGAATGAATCTCCGTGTTTTTGGTCGACGGGTAAGGCGAGAAAGGTCTGTGTTTTTAGTCGACGAGTAAGGCTAGGTAAATGTGAAGATGTAATTGACTTGTTGATGATGAGATGTGATTGAATGATTGAATTGTTTATTGAATTGGTGGACCAAGTGTGGAACCTTGAGAACTCTCCATTTGTGATCCTATTTGTTTGATTGAGGGAAAGGTGTGAAACCTTGAGCACCCCCCAATATGTGTTGATTTTTGTTTGATTGGGGGAAAGTTGTGAAACATTGAGCATCCCCAAGTTATGACGATGTTTTATTAGGGGAAAGGTGTGAAACCTTGACCACCCCCAAGTTGTGATGATGTTTGATTAATTGGGGGAAATGTGTGAAACCTTGAGCACCCTCTAGTTGTGATGATGTTTGTTTGTTTGGGGGAAATATGTGAAACCTTGAGCACCCCCAAGTTGTGTTGATGTTTATTTGATTTGGGAAAGGTGTAAAACCTTGAGCACCCCCTAGTTATGATGATGTTGTATTAGGGGAAAGGTGTGAAACCTTGAACACCCCCAAGTTGTGCCGATGTTTGTTTTATTGGGGGGAAAGGTGTGAAACCTTGAGCACCCCCTAGTTGTGATGATGTTTGAACTTTCTAGTGTTCTTTGCATATGCGAGTTTGATATATATACATACATGGATTTTACTTTTGTGTTGTATTTTTGTGTGAATGCAATACCTATCTTATGAATATTTTATGCATGTTTTATGAAAATGTTTTGACGAAATTCTTAATGGGTAATTAATGCAAGCTAATAATGATGTATATGCATAATGTTTATATGGATGATTCATGCAAGTAAATGTATAATGAATCTAAACTATATGAGAGGAATGCATGGTGTTCGAATGATCTTTTATAGTTCAAAAATTTTAATGGCCATTTTTTTTTTGGTGTCCATTGTTTATCAGTTGGGGGTACCCATTGTACTGGATTTATGCAAATTTAAATTGTAATGAAGGCATGGATGTTGGCATGGAAGAAGATATGGATGAATACATGGATGTTGATATGGAAGAAGATATTAATTAACATAAGGATTACACACCCCCTTGATTAAAAATCATGCAAGTCAAATAAATTCGAAGGCAACGCTACATCGTGATAAATCAGACGATCATGCTTGCTCGAAATACTAAAGGGTTAAGTACATCGAGATTAATTAAATTTCTAATCACAATTAACAAGGGTCTTAATATATTGATAATCCCTCCCCTTTCGTGTAAACGTAGATTAATAAAGATTAAAAAAATGTGTGCCCTATGATTGTTAGTTTTGCAGGTCAAGGAAGATCTACGGTTGCGCTTGATCACGAGTCGATCTAACAGATGCGCGCTACCCGAAGAAGTAAAATTTGGTCATACGCCCATACCAACTAAAACACGAGAAAATTTAAAATATCTAACAATAGCGATTAATCCTCCCCGATCTGACGAACGCACTCTCACCAAAAGGTAACCTAGGTTAAGCGAAAGTATTAAATGGACTCACAGTTTAAACTTTGTGCAGATCTAAGGAAATAAATGGTTGCACTCATTCCAATATAATATTATAACCATGCATGCAAAAAGAAAACCAAAAATAATGGCTTCCTTCGAATGGTAAAAATACTCACACCTTTATTGGATCTTACGATAGCGCACGCTCTAAATTTGATCCTATAGTAATGCTTCCATGAATTTTTTAGACATTGATAAGTCAAACATTAGAAATAATAAAGCATACCCTAAATCTGTTCCAACGGTAGCACTTGAGCCCGCCTAGATCCTATGGCAGTGCTTTTTTAGAGCAATAAAAAGCAAAAGAACATCAACGATCGTGCTTGATCCTGATTTAATCCAACAACTGCACTTTAATCAAGACGATTTAAAGGACATAAAGTGCACATTACAAGCTAATCAGATGGTAGTGCTTGTTCCCGCTCATATTCGAAGGTAGCACTTTTTTGAAAGCGGTCAAAGTTTAACAAGAGCGGTCATCAATGGAGTTGCAGTCAAAACAAATTGGACGGTCGCACTTTTCTATACCTAGATCCAATGGCAGTGCATGATCAGGGTTATTAAAGGATAATAAAGTGGGATAAAATGTGCACACCTCTATCTGATTTGACGATGGTGCTTGACCCTGCTTAAATCTGACAGTATTGCAAAGCTGAGGCATCGAAGGTTAAGGTATATGTTTTATTTTTGCATTCGTATAATTAATTAAGGTAAATACAACCAAACTCTATATCTAATTAAGATTAAGGGAGGGTCTAATACTGTATCGCTCCAAATTTTTTCCACCCTTACCTTCAGGCTATAGGATCCGCGCCCGAAAGGGGGATGTGAAAAGGATGGGACAATACCTCAGACTGAGAGGCCTTTGAAGGTACCGCCTCTCGGGGGAGGTGTATAAAGGTGAATTTTCGACGGATGGTGGGTTCACTAGGAAACTTTTGAATGGCAGTTTCCACGCCTAGGTTGAGAGGGTGTTTGATATGTTCATTTTTATGTTTGCTCATTCAACTCCTAGGTTTGGCCGATATGAATCTAATCTATTCTATATGCCAATGTGGATTTAAATGAGTATAGAAAACAGAAATGGATGCAAATAACAGAGAATATGCTAACTAGAAGAAATCATACCTGATTTCGGATGTCTGATGGAGATTCTGAGTCTTGTAGCAGTTCAGATCGTCTTAGTTTGTACGTAATCGTCTGATATTGCTCGGGATCGTCTTAAATCATAGAAGGTCGTCTAAAATCAGACAGAATCATCTATAATTAGACGAATTCGTCAAAAACCTGCAATCACAAAAATAGACACGAAATACCAAAATGCAAGTGCAGAAGCAAGGGGTAATGGTAGAAATAACAACAAAAATGCCTAAATAACAGATAAGGAAACACAGTAAATTTAATGGTTGATTTTATCTTTATCATGCAATTATACTAAATGAGGTGAACTCCAAGATGCAAAATAGTAATAAGTCTAACTAATGCAAAGCAAAACAGTAGATAGTGGAGAAAGAATGCAAACTCAGGGCACTGATTGCCCCCAATGTTGGCTGTAGTCGAAATCGCCTACAAAATACAAAATCGTCTTGAATTATGACGTGATCATCCGAGATCGTACAGGATCGTTTGCGATGATCTGAGCTTGCTCCGGCTGAAAAACAATGAGGTTCCTGCAAGAAAACTTAGAAAGGCACAAATGCAAATGATAATTTAGGGTATTCTAACGCACACAAAGATCAAATTACAGGGGAATTCAGCCAGGGGTAGGTCAAGGGGAGGGCCTAAGATTAAATAGGCATAGGAAGGTTTGGGAGGTTGGAGATCATCCCAATCTGGGAGATCTCCAACGGGGAAGGTCTCTAACGGCGCAGACACGCTTTTGCCCCGGTTAGAGACGCCGTTGAAACAGAAGCTAATTATGAACAAATCAGTTTGGGATGAAATCGTCTGGACATTTTGCTCCAGACAAATTTGTCTGATCTGAGGCGATATCGTCTGATCGACGACGATATCGTCCAACGGTCACAACAAATCCTAAAAATGGCGCAGAAAATAGGGAAAGCGGTTTAACAGGCAGTTCGGGGTTAAAATTTGAATTTTAATATTTTATCTTTTTACTAATGTTTTAACCGTGCCAATTTTAGGGTGTTACATTTTGCCCCCTCTTTAGCGAATTTTCCGAAGAAAATGCGTTAAAGACAAGTTTTTCCCATTTTACGAGAAAGCAAAAATATACTCAATTTTTTAGACGATGATTCTTGGTCGAATCGTACAACTGCTGACTATGGTGCCCCCTCCGTGTTTTTACTCAAATTGAACGTTTGAGAAAAAAATGCGGAAAAGCAAAATTAAAATGTTGGTTTTGAATAAAATTAAGAAAAATAGGGAAAACCCTAATTCATTTTTACTGTTCCAGAGCTCTTGCAGAGAGAAAAATGGTGGAGACAGCGCACAGAGCGACAGAGGTCCGGTGCGGGCTACGGGTAAGGATCTAATCCTAGTAGATTAGGTTTAATTTAACTTTGTGCAATTCTTGTGATTTAAATTTGATTGTTTGGGGCATCTTTGTTCGTTGCCGCTTGTATAGGATCCTGCATGGGGTCGTATACAAGGGAGGTCGATGTCTGGTTTTGACATCGCTGCTGCAGGTTTGGTGCTGGGAGCACATTGCGGTGCGGAGGTTGGTAGGGCTTCCACTGACAGGGGTTGACCGGGAGAGGCCCCGAGTTTTCTATTGGTGGCTACAAAGGGGATCACAATGGCGGATAGATCTGCCGATGTCACGGAGGTTGCTAGACGACCTCATCCCGAACCAGATCACCTGGAGGCCATGGTGAGAGCACCCCGGGTGGGCAGAGGATGGGCAGGATCTGGATCGCATCAGGCGAGTCTATTGGTTGAGGATGGAGCGAGAAGAGGTAGAGCTCCATCGCTACGACCGAGTACTGCGACAGTTCGGTCTACAGCAGGGGATCCCTTCTCTCAGGGATTATGAGTACTCCTAGACTGTTCGGGATAATACCACACTGAGCGGGGCTCCAGATATGCAGCGATTCTGGAGTCAGGACGTGGACGATGCCCCCATCCAGCCAGTGGATGGTGACGATGCTGGGGTTGCAAAAGGCTATGATGCCTGGTACACAGGCATCCGCCCTCCTCGAATGATGAGGGTGCAGGGTCCAATGCACGCTGTAGTGCGCCAGATGGGGAGGCGTCGACGGGTTGCTATTGAGGCAGCATAGGGTTGCGGGGGAGAGAGCAGCGGCGGATCCCACAGGAGAGACGCCAGAGGATGGCACGGGCTCCACAGAGGCCGCGGGAGACAGGACGGAGGGAGGAGGGACTCCCTTCATAGCAGGGTGAGAGACCACCATCGCCTGATAAGGGCAAGGGTGTTGATATAGGGGAGAGCAGCGAGACAGCGACTCTCCGAGCTGAGGTTGCCCGCCTCTGGGCTCAGGTGCAGACATTGCAGGATGAGGCTACATGACTCAGAGCTCGGGGCGGATGAGTGAGCAGGGATGACCTAGTACGGTCCATGATGCAGACCACATTTTACCAGGGTGTATACTTTCAGTTGGTTCCAAAGGGCCAGAGGGTACAACTGCCAGCCAACATTGCAGAACCAGTCAGGCTGGGATCGACGAGGACATCCTCCCGATCGACGACAAGGACCCGGGATACATCCCGAACCTCTATGGGACCACCTCCTCCACGACAGGGTGGGGGAGGAGATGAGGCTGAGAGCTCGAGGGCCTCTCGAGGCTAGGTGTCGATGGACTGCAAATTTTGGAGAGATTTTTTTGAGAGGATTGAGTATGCCAGGGTATAGATTGTGGCATACCAATCCAGTTTTGATAAGATATATATAATTTTTTGGTATATATACATATGATATTTTTGATGATATGACTTGTTCATATGTTTGTATGATGCGTTAATGGTTGAATTGTTTGCTTATTGGATTGATGATTCATGTAATTATGTCGTGTTTGAAATATTATAATTTGATGTCATGCTGGAAGATTTTAAATGAAATAATCTGATATAAACAATTAGTTGTGGTGATGTGATTTGATAAAAAAAAATGAAAAGGGACTCCTAACAATAATTTCAAAGGAAATTGTCACTGTTATAGACCATTTCATGGAGTCGCCACTCACTCGGTCGTCAAGCTAATCCTAGTATAGAAATATTGTTAAAAGTAAAAGAGTGCTTAAGAGATTGTCTTAAGACTTTGTGTTGTGATGATGGAGATAATGATGGTTTGATGATTTATTTTCAGATTTTCATAAAAAATAGTATGCAAGAGATACTAAAGAAATATGATTTTGCTAGGCATAAATTCCTAAGTGTGATCAAATTTTGAACAATTCCTTAGAATTTAGACCATGGTTGCAATATTGAATTTGAACATAATGACATAAAATAAAAATGGGTGTTCATTTGTTTGTAAAGCATAATTGTGTAACATAATGATGCAAGTCATATGTTTTGATGAATTTGTTTTAAAATAAATGGAATATAAAATTAGAACAATGGTTTGCGCTAGGCATAGAATTATAGGTATAGACTTATACCATCATTGCGAAATCCAAAGAAGAAAATAGATGGTTGGTTTTATTGCAAGATGAATTTATGACTTTTGTTAAATAGAAAAATAATAATATGAAAATTTTGTTTGAAATTATTTTTAAGATTTTGTGAGAAGATGTATGTAATTGCTCTTATACAAACAACAAATTCTGAAATAAAAGAATAAAATCATTCCGAAAATATTCACAGAAATATTTTAAATTATCTCAAAGAGAAATGTAGATTTATAAGGAATCCTCATGTGCAAATGTGAGTTCATTACCGATCTTGATTTATCATAATGATACAAAATCTCTCAAATACAAATGTGTGTGCGATTGTATTGTTCATTCACCAATTTTGAGCAAGATAATTTGATACAAGTAATTTGCCTTAACCAAATGAATGTTCGTTGACCATGATTTATATGCATGTAACCGTACTAGACTACTATGTAAGTGAGGTTATCAAGAGCTAGCTAATCCATAAGCCGACGAGGTCTGTACAAAAGAAGGTCGCTAATGTGACGGACATATCGCCACGCTAGGGATTACCCAAGGCCAAGCGGGTTGGGCACAAACCACCTGTTATGGGGCTTACCTCATAGTTTTCGAATAATTGAGAATTCCAGGGATTCAAGCTCATTCACCCTTCTTTTCTTTTCAAGGGGTAGGGAAAGGATTTTATTGCATTTTGCTTTTGCGTTTCTCTTTTGCTTCTTTTTTTCTATTTTCTTTTTTTTGTATTTTTTGCTTGATACTGAGATAATGCTGAAATATTGTTGTTATGAAAAATAACCTTTTCCTTTTCTCTTTTTCTTGAACTTTTCTTTTCTTCCTATGCTAGGGATACTTGCTTGAATTAGCTGTAGAGCAAGGGATTTTTATTCTGGGTAGGGGTGATCTTGTCCTTTTGTCAATTCTCAAAGATTCTAGACCATGTGCATGATAGGATAGCAGGAGAAACTTTTCGCTCAGGAAACCAGTTCTACTATGTAGCATCATGCCGAATTTGCAATGAAATCATTTTAATGTGAAAAGATATACTTAGTTTAAGGAAATAACAAGATCAGTTCTCTATGCTCAAAATTTTATTTAATTCAACTGTGAACTTTGATATAAGAGAGATTAATAATCATACCAAATAAAAGCAAGATATTTATTCATGTGAATGTGAAAGTGTGAGATTCCAAATAAATGCTAATTTATCCAAAATAACTGAAAATATAACTGCAATACTTCACAATTTAAGAAGTACAAAAATAAAAGATGTTTTTGAAGATTTTGATGATTTTGAATGTTTTTAATTTTAAGTGATGAATTAAAAGAAATACAAGATAATTGTTTTTTGAAAACGTTTTAAAATAAGTGACTAAAAGGAAATAATAGGCAAAACAAATATATACAATGATGAAATGACCAATTTTATGCATAGTAACGTTTAAGATGCATAATGTTTATAGGTTCTTTAAGTTCTTTACCATCTAAGGTAGATAATTTGTATGCTACGGATCCAAATTTAGCAGTGATGACATATGGTCCAAGCCAGTTGGGCTCAAATTTACCTTTAAGGTCTTTAGTTGCATTAATATTTTTTTGAATATTTTGAGGATTTTGATGTTTTTATATTTTTATGTTTTGATTTATGAATTGGTGGTATATACAAGATGATCTATATACATTATACAAGGTTATTGGAGTATAGCATGCCTAAGGTTGCTTCAAAATCAAAGGCGGTTTTGAAGGATAATTTGGTTGAGGTGAAGGTAAGAACAAAAGGTGATGAATAAAAGGCAGCGATAACAAAAGCTTTGTTATAATGTAGAATAATGTAGCAAAAGATTTGAATTTTATATGTGTAAAATTGATCATGTTACAAAATAAAATGTAAGAAGGATAAGAAAGTTCTTCATTCTTATCACTATCTTGCAAGTCTTGATAAGATGGAGGGAGCATATGTGAAAGATATACATGGATGTTATTTGGTAAACAAGGATGATCATATATGGATGAAGAAAAGTGATGGATAGAAGATAATTGTGATAATAGAGAATGTATAGAACTTGATGTTTCAATCGTTAAATATTCTTCAAATGGTTTTGGGTCACCCTGTATGGTAACAATTTTATTTGCAAGTTCAAGCTTCAAACATTGGTGAAGAGTGGAAGGGAAAACCCACATCGTATGAATCCAAGGACTTCTGAGAAGTAGGTTGTAATATGAAGGGCAATATGCCACATAAAACAAAGTATCCAAGATCTTGGATCCAATATTAAAGGGAAGAATTATAGTACCTTGAGCTTCTTGAATTTCATTATTAAAATATTTTATAATAACATTTGATTCATTAAGATCTTCTTCCTTTAATTTGAGTTTCTGGAATAATTGATAAGTGCATAAATTAAGAGAGGAGCCATTATCTACCATGATAGTTTTAACAGGTGTTTCTTTACTAGATCCTGTAATATAAAGAAAGGAGTCTTCTTGTGGAGTAGAGGAAGGAATATCCTCATCATAGAATGAAATATGGTTAACCTCAAGAGGGTTCACCCCATTAATTATGTTCTTAGAGAAAATATGATGAGGAACAAATTGTTGGCTAGGTATCTTGAACAAAGTTTCCTTATGAGAACTTTGTAATACTTCTAAAAGGGATATATTTGCTTGAGGATTAATCACTTGTTGTTGGATATCAAAGTGGATTTCAGATTGAGATTTTGATTCTAAAGATGAGATTTCTATGCTTACATTCCATTTTGAAGGATGGTCAAATGAGGAATCCATATCTTGAATATCGGATTGAGTTGATTGAACTTGAAGTTGCTCATTTGTAGTTTTTGTTACAATATCAGTAATATCATCATGATGGTACACATTAACATGCAATATTTGATTGGTTTCTGTTGTTGATAATTGAATAGGGATTCTTGGGAGATCCCCATGTCTTGATTGATTATTGGTATTTGTTGTGTAGGAGTTTGATTGTTTAATGGAGATTTATACTCAGTTGTAGATTGTAATTCCTTTATATTAAAAAGACCCTTATCAATCAAATATTGAATTGCACATCTTAAATCTTTACAATTTTGTGTCATATGTCCATCTACTCTATGATATCCACAATGTAGCTCAGGTTTAAACCAATCTACTGTGGTATCAAATTGTCTTATAGAAGGCAGTTCAATCCTATTTGTATCAAGTAAATGCTTGAGAATTATATCCATTGGTTGATTGAGCTTTGTAAATGTATGTGATGAAGGTTTTCGAGAGGTTTTTGATATGTGCCTTAGGAGTTCAGTCATAAAAGGACCTAATGGTTTCTTACCTCTCTTTTCTTTGTTATGGGTAGAATGATGATAGGAAGATTGTGAAGTATGATGTGAGTGCATGGTAGGATTGGGAGGTGTATAAAGGTGAATTTTTGACAGATGGTGGGTTCACCAGGAAAATTTTGAATGGCAGTTTCCACGCCTAGGTTGAGAGGGCCTTTGATATGTTCATTTTTATGTTTGCTCATTCAACTCCTAGGTTTGGCCGATATGAATCTAATCTATTCTATATGCCAATGCAGATTTAAATGAGTACAAAAAATAGAAATGGATGCAAATAACAGAGAATATGCTAACTAGAAGAAATCATACCTGATTTCGGATGTATGATGGAGATTCTGAGTCTTGTAGCAGTTCAGATCGTCTTAGTTTGTACATAATCATCTGATATTGCTCGGGATCGTCTTAAATCACAGAAGGTCATCTGAAATTAGACAGAATCGTCTGTAATCTGACGAATTCATCAGAAACCTGCAATCACAAAAACAGACACGAAATACCAAATATGCAAATGCAGAAGCAAGGGGTAATGGTAGAAATAATAGCAAAAATGCCTAAATAATAGATTATAATAACAGATAAGGAAATGCAATAAATTTAATGGTTGATTTTATCTTTATCATGCAATTATACTAAATGAGGTGAACTCCAAGATGCAAAATAGTAATAAGTCTAACTAATGCAAAGCAAAATAGTAGATAGTGGAGAAAGAATGCAAACTCAAGAGCATCGATTGCCCCCAATGTTGGTTGCAATGAAATCGCCTACAAAATACAAAATCGTCTTGAATTGCGGCGTGATCGTCCGAGATCGTACAGGATCGTCTGCGACGATCTGAGCTTGCTCCGGCTGAAAAACAATGAGGTTCCTGCAAGAAAACTTAGAAAGGCACAAATGCAAATGATAATTCAGGGTATTCTAACATACACAAAGATCAAATTACAGGGGAATTCAGCCAGGGGTAGGTCAAGGGGAGGGCCTAAGATTAAATAGGCATAGGAAGGAGGTTGGGAGGTTGGAGATCATCCCAATCTGGGAGATCTCCAACAGGGAAGGTCTCTAACTATGCAAACACGCTTTTTCCCCGATTAGAGACTCCGTTGAAACAGAAGCTAATTATGAACAAATCAGTTTGGGACGAAATCGTCTAGATGTTCTGCTCCAGACGAATTCGTCCGATCTGAGGCGATATCGTCTGATCAGCGACGATATCATCCAACGGTCACAACAAATCCTAAAAATGGCACGGAAAATAGGGAAAGCGGTTTAACAGGCGGTTTAAGGTTAAAATTTGAATTTTAATATTTTATCTTTTTACTAATGTTTTAACCGTGCCAATTTTAGGGTGCTACAAATACGTTTCTAATGACCCCCTTCGCTTGGTTAACCTTAATGCATACCTAGAGAATCGGATGAGCGTGCACGACAAAATTTTTGATTGAACGGTGAATATCTTGGAACATAATCAGGATATAAAGTATTATTATTTTAAAAGGGTTATTGTCATTTCTAGTCACCATGTTAATATAAATAAATCAAGATTTTAATGATTAAAACATAGGAAAATTCAAATCAAAATTATATGTTTGAGCCTAATTTAGTTATTGATTTATTGCAAACCATAACTTTTAACTTAGTATATATGACTTAATATACATACAATATGTTGTATGCCTAACGATTATGTAGGGTCATAGATATCAACAAAAAAAATTGAAATCTTCAAGATCCAATGGTAAGCATGGTTCATTTGGATTAATCAATGTGCAAATTGGAAAAACGTGGTGGACACACACCTCAATAACCAAGATCAAGTGATTAGTCCTTGATAAAATGATTATCTTTAACAGTATATCTATTTTTGAGCTAACTCTTTCTCAGCGGTCAAGGTGGCATAAAGTCTCGTAAAATTCTCGCAAAAGCTATTGATACCATGTTTATAATTCCATGTAAGGAGAGGAAGCATCCCAGTAACCAATAGCAGCACTGTAAATTATTAGAGGTACACAAACCAAATACCTCCATGGGAGTACAAATCGAGGAAGATCGCAGGTCATAACTACCCAATTTTAGAAACAACACAATGGCAAGTATCCATTGGCCAATTTCAAAAGGTAGTTGGTGACACTGCATTAATAACACCTTGTGTGAAGACTGTGAAGCCACTCCTTCATAAATTACTTAAACCCCCACTCTCAAACACATTACCATCCTGATTATTTTAGAGTAGAAAAATTATTGTAGACAAACAGAGAGTTGAAGAGTTGCCATAGACGAGTGAGAACTCAAAAAAGTGTGTTACTATGAGTTGAGCTACTATCTGTAAGCAAAATGGTTGCCTGGGGAAATGCTTTCACACCAAAGGACACCTTGGAGGCTATAAAATTCATCATAGATCAGACCTCATATGTTGAACTCTCTGAAAAAGCTGTTGTTGCAATGGGGATGTATGATTTCTCCAAAAAATCTATGAAAGACAAGAATATCATGCAAACTCAATAGTATGAAATCGAGAAAACCTATATTCAAAGCTTCGATTCCACCTTAGAGAATTTACAATGCTACCCTTGGTTGTTGGCAGATTTGTTTCACAAAGCAAGGAGATTGCAGAACAAGAGACCCCCTAGAAGCAATAGATGGACGAGTAATGTTGGGAAATTAATATGTCCCAGAGTATACTACTCCATGGACCTCATAGCATGGCTAGTAGTGGCATACGACGATAACACCAAAACTTTCAGAGATAACAAGTATCGACCAGTGTTCAGTATTGCACCTAGGCATATCACGAAAGTTTTCAATCTTACACCTTCAAACATGCCACTAATCTCCCAAGTAATTCAGAGACAGTCTAGTAGGTTAACTAAATTAGAGTCATTTAAAATGCTTTTTGAAGCACATGAAGATGTTCAGTATGAATTCCCTATTAGAAAAACTGCATTTAAACCTTGGTTTAGGGATTTTTGTGATATGGTTAGCATCATCCTAGGAGTATCAAGACTCGATGTGGTTTGGATGGATGTATTGTATATAGTAGCACAAAGTAATAGGAGTAAAAAACCCCATATATTCTTGGAAGAGGAGTTAAGAAAACAAATTCACAAGGAGTTGATAGAACTAAAAAGGGCTATTTTGGAGCAAAGGAGACAAATGCTCGTTTCTCCAACTACTCAATTCTCATGCATTTGTTGACTGGAAAAATGGGAGAAAATAGTAAAAAGAGACTGAATGTTGTTGAGAGTCCATACATTCAAACTAGATTTTGGAGGATACACGAGGGATGTACTCATCTAAGATGGTTTTGCAACAACTTCATGGTGGAAATTCACTAGATCTTAACGGGCAACATGCCTGAGAGGTTAGGCCCTGGGATAAAAACATTTATCAAAGAAAAGATTTATTATTTTTTATTTGCAGCAGAGCAAGACAAATAAAGAAATCAACATGTGTAATCTAAATCTAGAAATGGATTCAAACCCAGAAGAAGAAACAAAAATTACTCAGGGGGGAGAAACTTCAAAAGCAGGGAGTCAGATAGGGAGCGAAGAAGGGACTGAAGAAGAAAATTTTTTAGGCATTAAGATTACTGGTTGAACAAGTAAATACTAAAAGAATCCTAGCAGAGTATACAGAGTAGACAAAATGGGATAATGGAGGATAGATGTACAAGTTTTAAAATAAGATAAAATCAGGGGATGACAAGTGTAAGGCCTAGATAAGGCCAAAAATAACTGAATCAAAAACCAGATGCTATAAAAGAAGTAGCCACAATCAGAATCACCATCAGGCATTAGAGATAGCATATTTTGCTATGAAGTATAATTGAGTGCCCTGTGAGTTGTGTTGTTGTATTCCCTTTGTATATTTTTCTATTCATCCCTCATTCTTCCCTTTGTTGTGTAGGTTTTGGTAGAATTGTGTTTGAGAAGCTGAGAATATTTCTAGTCCTTTTTGAGCCTGAAACTCAAAGATTTTTCCTATTACCAGATTGGAATGGGAGAAGTTGAGAAGTCTTGTTACATTATTTGAACAAATATTTCTTATTGTATTAAGAGCTTTTAATAGAGTTTAATGGCATTCTACCAACTCTACATGTAATTCATTTGGAAAATTAATACAATTATGGGGTCAATTCTATCAAATTTTATCTTCAGTTCTGTGTGTTTCCTCATAGCATATTACATTATTTGAATGTGTTATGAGCATTTCTTTTGTTGGTTAACTTTTGGGTTTATTACGATATTCAAATGAGTCTAAAAGCACCAATTTCTCTTTTCCCCATTCTTTCTGTTCATATTACAAGCGTTGTTAAATTGCTATAACAACCCAATGAATCTAGGCATCGGTCTACATAAGGTATAATAATAGTTGTATTTTCTTGGTCATTTTAATATAATTAATGTATAACTAAAATCAGGAGTGCTTAAACTTATAATATCTGAAGTTTATCATTGGGGTTTCCTTACCCATTTTGGTTATTTTATTTAACAATATATATTTTATCAGAATAAAGAGGCAGGTTGACCAGATCCTGTAATAGCTCATTGGTTCCAAATTATTTCTTATAGCGTGACAATCGAATCCTATGGATGCAAGAAATTATTCCAACAAGGTTCATAACCATTTGTGGTTGCTACATAAACAACAAGAATTACAGTTGAAAGGTTTTGACCAACAAAGCATTGGATACGGTAAATACGATTTGCACCCATGACTACAGTTCAAAAAATGGACAGTGAGCATTTCACTCTCCCAATCCTTGGATTTTGAGAAAACAAGAATGAAACTTATCTAAAATAAGAGGAAAACAAATAAACTGAGAACGAGGAAAGCAAATTGATATAAAGTGTAGAAAATAAATCTGATCTACATTTGTTTTGGGAGTGAAATGTTACGAGATAATAAGATAAGATAATTCTATCAACGTCCATAAATGACCAAAGTAGGACTGAGAATCATTGAGAAGAGCTATTAAAAATTACAAAGCATTGTACTAACCATAAAACACTTCAAAAATAAGCTAAACTAGAATAAATAATCTAGTGTGAACTACTCTAAAGTGGAACAATTGTAAGGTATACAATTACAAACTCAAGGGTTATCCAAAATGGATAAACCAAAAAATGCTAAAATAAATGTTTAAGAGATATTTAGAAGTTGAGGTACAACAGGGATAGAAAGGAGCTTCAATGGATCCAAACGCCAACATTAATCTATAGTGGGATGCATAGTTGAGAAAATTGAAATCGGGAGTGAATCGACAGTTTTAAAAATTGGCAAAAAAACCAAAGAAAACATTTTTTTTTAAGATTTTTATTTTTCATGCATATTACAATGAATTAACATTATGCAATTCAAATATTGCAATAAAAATAATAATTCATGTCAAGACATGATACAAGGCTCAAGATTTAAGTACACATGAAAGTGAGAAAACACATCTTGTATTGCTCATGATATAAAAAGGTACAAAGTTACAAGTAACAACAAGGAAAAAAGGTTTCATTTTTTTATATTCTTGCACATTGAAACAAGTAACAACAAAGTTACAATCACTTGAAAAAAAGAAAAAAATAGTAAATCCTAAACCAAAAGGCTAGGGTTTAGGGTTTAAAAGTGAAACATTGACAGTTGAAAATGGGCTTGCATACATAGTTATCATGTAGCAATATTTACTTAAAAAAAAGAGGAAAAAAAACCCAAAACCCTAGGGCCTAGACTAGGGTTTAGGGTTTAAACTTCAAGTTCAAAGTTCAAAGTTTCAAATTCAAACACTAACAGCTGAAAAATGGGCTTGCATACATAGTTGCCAAGAAACAATTTTTACTTTATTACTAAAAAAAAAAAAACCCTAAACCCAAACCCTAGGGCCTAGCCTAGGGTTTAGGGTTTAAACTTCAAAGTTTCAAACATTAAAAGCTAAAAAATAGCTTGCATACATAGTTATCAAGCAACAATATTTACTTAAAAAGAGGAGATAAAAAAAACCCGAAATCCTAAACTAGGGTTTTAAATTTATTGTTTAAACTTTAAACCTCTAAGTTCAAACATTAAAAATGGGAAAATGGGATTGCATAAAAAAAACCCTAAATTGACCATAGCCTAAAAAAAAATTGTCGATGCTGATTTTTTCAAAAATCAGCAATGAATCGTCATACTCGCGAAAGTTTACCGATTGAATTGGCCAGTGAAAAAATGGCAAAAAAATGGGAGTCTATTGGATACTCTTCTAATGATGCTCTTAGGAGAATGGCTAGGACTAAGAGGGCCTAGTTGGATACTCTTCTAGCATTCATGGCTATGAAACCAATAGAAGATGATAAGAAACTAGTAAGTTGTGCCTGTCTACAACTCCTCAATATGTGGGGGGTGGCCAAAACAAGACACCAAAGAAATGCAATATTGTCTTTTTATAAGCAAGAAGATATAATTGAAGCCCTAGTAACCACTATTGTATGCAAACATGGGTGCACATATTTGTCATTAATATTTTGTAAAGTTGTAGCTTGCAATGAGTGCTTATCACTCTTGACTGCAAAGATAGGGTGGATGAACTAGGTGGTTAGTCAAGTAGTAGTATGTCTCTGCTATAATAACTGATGTTGAAGAGTTAGAGCTTCCTTGAGGTAAAGAGCCCAACATCTTTGGTAAGGATAGATGAAAAATGTGGCAAGTGATCCACTTGAATATCTATACAAGCAATAATACCTCCCTCAAATCTCATAATAAATAGGACAATTGAAGATGAAGTGGTCTTTAGTCCCAACGTCATGAATAAATCAAAGATGACATACCTTATCCTCTTGAGGAAAATGGAGGTCCGTCTCCACTTGGAATGGATGTGAGCATACTCTGAGTTGACCAAGAGGAATCCTAAGGCTGTGAGTCCAATGCTGCTTAACATTATTTAGACGAGTAATAATTCTAGTCTTAATTATCATGAAATGATTAGTGTGTAAGTCCAACTTAGGACTAAGAGCTTGAGATGGATCAACCCAAGCGATCTGAATATAGTGCCGATAAACATCATCTTCAACTGCTTAATTAATTACCCTCTTATTAGGAAGAAGATGGGGAGGATTATTTAAGGAGTATTTGAAATGAGGTAATCAATTTATGGAGATGCCAACTGAATGAAGAAGAGAAATAACTTATGAGTACCATTTATGATAAGGACCAAAAGAGTCCTTAGAGGTAATGCATTATGAGGAGCAAAGTACCAAATATGGGTATCTCTCTTGGCCTAAGTTGCAATCACCCATGGATCTAAGGACTCTTTTGAAGATGATCTCAAGATGAAGAGGATGAATGTCAGACTTAGCATGAACAATAGGTTGGGGAATTGTTCCTTTACATTGGATAAATTTCTAAAGAAAAATAGTCAAAACACTCTCAATGTGAGCCTAATCAACGCATCCTAGAATTGGACCCAAAATTTGAGATCCATAAAGGACTATGGGTATGATGATGAAATCAAAGTGGTGCATCTTTGTGGGTATATCTTGAAAAGCATTACCATTCCAAGACTGAGAGAGATGTGTATCCCTTACAAGAGCATGGCTATAAAGCTTGCTAAAGATTAAGGGGAGGACCTTTAAACTGAACCCCCAAGTAGGTGTAAGTAGTGGTGATATCAATGGAATTTCCTTTATAGAAGAATTTAAACTAAGATAGGCTAATAGCTAATGCATTAAAGATCATCAACTGTGTCTTTCTAGGATTGATTTCCAGTTGCTTTAAGTCACGAAAAACAAGGAATAACATCATCTACAAAAAACAATATAGCCATCAAGACATGATGTAGAAGGTAACCATTGTCAATATGTGTGTATTGACGAATATATTCTTCATGCTCCTCAATGTATATGCCAAAGAGTTAAGGAGAGAGAGAACAACCTTGTTTGAGGCCAATGGTGATTTAGACATCCTTTGAGAAACAGAAAGTTGTCTAAAAATGGTCAACAACTACTGCATATAGTTTGTTGATGGCAGGGATAAAGAGTTTTGAGATGCCAAAGTCGTGTAATATTTGAAATAAAATATTCCTAGGATGAAAATAAGTTGAACTAGAGTAAAGAATCTAGTGTGATCTACTCTAAAGTGGGACAACTGTACGACATAATATTACAGCCTCAAGGGTTACCCAAAATGGATAAACCAAAATATGCTAAAATAAATGATTAAGAGAGATCTAGAAGTTGAGGTACAATAGAGATAGAAAGGATATCCAATGGATCCAAGCACCAACATTAATACATAATGGGATGTAAAGTAGAAGCACAAGCATGGCCATCACCACCTATCCCAAAAGTGCCAACATAGTATCTAATGATGCTCTTGGAGAATGGCCTAGACTAAGAGGGCCTAGTTGGATGACCTTGAGAGGACATGGAGTTAAATCCCTCAAGACTTCTAGTATTCATGGCTATGGAAGCAATAGAAGACAATAAAATATATTAAGTTGGACCTCACTACTACTCCTTGGTATGTGAGGGGTGGTCAAACCCGATGCCAAAGAACTACAATCTTGTATTTTTTCAAGCAGAAAGAAAGAATTGAAGCTCTAGTAGCCACTCTTATATGTAGACAAGGGCACATAGATATGTCATTAATATTTTGGATAGTTGTAGCTTCCAATGGGTGATTATTACTTTTGAGTAGAGATAGGGAAAAAGAATGAGGTGATTAGTTGAGAAGTTTGTCTCCCATGTAATAACTAACGTTGAAGAGTCATAGCTTCCTTGAGGTGAAGAGACAAGCATATTTAGTTAGGATAGTTGAAAAATGTGTAAAGCGATCCACCTGAGTCTCTATACAAGCAATAGTACCTCCATCGAATCTCATAATAAATAGTATACTTGAAGATGAAATGTTCTTCAATCACCACCTTGGAAATAGAGAAAAGACAACATACCCTATCCTATCGAGGAATATGGTGGTCTGTCTTCACTCGTAACTGATGTGAGCGTACTCTGAGTTGACCAAGAGGAATCCTGAGCTGATGTATCTAATATTTATAGACATAATTAGGATGAGTAATAATGCCATTATTAGTCCTCATGAAATGCTTAGTGTGTAAGGCCAACTTAGGACCAAGAGCTTGAGATGGAGCAACCCAAGTGATCTGAATATAGTGTTGATAAACATCATCTCTGATTGATTGATTAATTACCTTCTTATTAGAAAAAATATGGGGAGGAGCATTTAAGGAGTATTTGAAAGCAGGTAATCAATCCATGGAGATGCCAACTACTTGAAGAAAAGAAATAAATTTTGAATACCATTTATGATAAGGACCAAAATAATCCTTAGAGGTAATACATTTTAAGAAGTAATGTTCCAATATGGATCTCTCTCTCGGTTTGAGGTGTAGTCACCTATGGATCTAAGGTGACGAGGCTGCAAAATAATTTTAAATATGCTCTCAAGATGAAGAGGATGAATGCTAAAATTGGTATGAATAATAGATTGGGGAATATTTCTTTTACCTTAGATTTTTGAAGCAATATAGTTTGGACCCTTGCAATGCCAGCCCAATCAATGCACCCTAGACTTGGACCCCAAATCATAGATACATAAAGGACTGTGGGTTTGATGATGCAATCAATGAGATACACCTTTGTAGGTATGTCTTGAAAGTGATGTTGGAAGCATTGGTGTTCTAAGACTGAGAGATGCATATCCCTTTCAAAGATGTGATTGTGAAGCTGGATGAAGATTAAAGGAAGTACATGTGAATTGAACACCCGAGTAGGTGTAAGGAGTGGTGATCTCAATGGACTTGCAATTATCAAAGAATTATAACTTATATAGGTGCTCTTTGATGCATTAAATATCATCACCTTTGTCTTTCTAAGAGTGATTTCCAACTATTTTAAGTCATAAAAATGAGCAAGAGCATTCAACATTGTAGGTACCCAAGAGTATAAGCAAGAAGAACAACATCATCCACAAAAACTAATATAGCTATCAAGACATGTTGTAGAAGGCAACCGTCATCAACATGTGTATTGACAAATAAATTCTTCAAGCTCATCAACACATATCCCAAGGAGTGAATGAGAAAGAGAACAACCTTGTTTGACACCAATGGTGCTCTGGACATCCTCATAGAAACCAAAATTTGTTTTAAAATAAAAAACGACTACCTCATATAGTCTCTTTATGGTAGTGATAAAGTGCTCCGAGATGCCAATGCCATGTAGTCTTTGAAAAAATATGCTTAAGACAAAAATAAGCTGAACTAGAGTAGAGAATCTAGTGTAAACTACCCTAAAGTGGAACAAGTGTATTGTATAATATTTTTCAAGGTTCCTATAACGTTCACTTTGGTGCCATCCATTTGAATGGGTGTTCTTATGATAGTGGTATACGTTAGACCCATTTCCTCTATATTATTGTTATGACAACTCTTGAGTCAACTATGCAGCTATGAAAATGTTACCCTTTGATTTTCAAAGTGATGTAGAAGGGTAATGATTTCATATCTTTAGGATTGGGGGAATTAATAAGATTGACAATGCTTACTAGTATGTTTGTTGTATCTCCTACCATGAGGTTATGTTCACCAACAATCATTGCTTGAGTTGGGCTTTGTATTGCTTGTATGGCTCTAGCCTTAGAATAGGCCTTTTGCTGCTCTTTTAGAGATTCTTGTAGCAATTATCTTTGGTTGGGTAGTGATAATGCTTCCACACTTATTACTTTTACATGAGTCTTATTTATTTTGTTGGTGATGTTAAATATGGATTCTCATTCACCATATTTAGTCCCATATGCCCCATGTATGAATCCCTAGCCTGCTAAGTTATAGCTGCCCTAAGGGGTATCTTGTGTTCCTCTTGGATACCTTGTTCAATTCTATTATCACTTGTCCTTTGTTCACTTAAGACTTATTTGTGCCTCCTTCAGATCCTCCATTCTTGCGTAACCTGCTTTGTGGTGCTATAAATTTTGGTTGAGGAGGACCTCTTCCTTGGTCCCTCTGCTATGCTAATGATGTTGGGTCCTGACCTAGGGTCTGAATTGATGTTTGACCTCTCTTTAGGACCATGGTTCCTAGACTCATTGTGGCACCTACACTGGATTGTGGGGGTTGAGGGGAAGGTCTATTACTTGGTCCATATTTGGTAGCCCTCCTCTTGTTACATGGGATCACATCCTAGTATTGGTTCATTCATAAGGCTTGCTCCTCAAAAGGACAAAATTCCTCCTCAAATTTTGTTAAATTTGCTAGTACACCATTATTTACGTTTGGATCCACTTGCATCTAAGACACACTTATGAATTATTAATTCATCCATTGCTAGTTGGACAATGACTTGATTTATCATAAATGGATTAGACTCAATGGATGTGTTTGTCGTCATTTGACTAGCCATTACAACCTATTGGGTTTTGACATTGTTGATTGTAAATCATTATTTATTTATAATGTATTGCAACGACACACTCAACCAGGTTATGCCCAACATAATAGTGAATTACCACAGGGAATAAATCTTAAGATCGATGCTTACCATGTTATTTTGTGATTGATTTACCACTAATCCATTAGCTTATTGAGGTACTTGGTCCTTGGTCAGATATAGAGTCCTTTTTTGCCTCCCTCCTATTTGTATTTGATTGGTCATTATTTTATTACTCAAGTATCTAGCCACAAATTTTATTTCATTCATATATTCTATTATATTTGGCACTCCTCTAAGCTATGATTTAATCTAAGGTTGGTAAGTAGGGTTGGGTGTAGGTGCGATAAATGCCAAAGTATGATTTGGGTAAACAATGGAAATTGGTATGGATTGGCTTGGGCATGTGATGGTGTATAGGGTGCTTTATTGAGTTGGCATCGGGGTGATAGAGGAAAATAATATGACTTGAGAAGGTGGAATAGTGGTATGAGGCTATTGGTAAGCTTGTAGATATGGGGAAATGGCAACACGGGCTAACAAAGGAAGTGATAGGTACTAGGCCTAGGAGAAGCACTTGGGGTTGGATGTGTTATACAAATCATGGGTGGACCCTTTGATAGATTACTTACTAATATTTTTTTTGTTTCTTTTGCAGTTTTGGTTAATGGGTCATCCTCTTAGTTCTTCAAAGCTTCTTGGGGGATAAGGCAAGGTTGTTGCTTGTCACCACTATTGTTTCTTTTGGTAACTAAGGGATTAAGTTATACGCATTTTAGAAGCCAAGAGGGAAGGAGAAATAAAGGAATTAGAATAGGTTCAGTAGTGTGGATCATGATCATATCATATTAACAGGTCAATTTTTTCCCTTTAACAAATTTGATCTTCAATAGGGGTTTAAATATCTAGGGTTCTTTTTGAAACACAATAAATACACTAAACAAGTTTGGAATTGGTTGATAAATAAGGTGGAAGGAAAAATTAATATATGGTGTGACAAATGGATCTCTTTTTTGGGGAGATTGACTTTGGTCAAGTTTGTGTTGGAGGCAATACTAGTATATTGGAAATATTTGGATCATATACCAAAAGAAGTTTTGGATAAAATTAGAGAGTTAAGCTATAGTTTTTTATGGATAGGGAAAAGGGGATTTTGTTTTTGTTAAATAACTGCAATCATGATGTCATAAAAGATTAAATGATGTCATGGTCATATCATAATATCCTATAACTCAAGTGGAAAGCCCTACATGCTCTCTACTTTCAAAACATCTCGCATTAGTTGAAGATTGGGTTGCCGAGTTTATTGAGTTGTGAGTTTTCCAACTTCGGTATATACAACCATATTTTAGAGGTTCTGTTAGTATAACAGATGTATAGGTTCTACTTCAACCTACTCCTCCTTATGATCTAAAAATAAACCAAAACAAAGCATCCTAATGTATATCTTAGAGATCTGTTCATGCATTTACTTCAAAATGTCAATAATATTTCTCTATGTTTTCTATAACAAAAAATGTAGAGTATAAAATGCTTCAGTCATTCACGATCTTGGAATACATAGAAGATGTTTTTAGTTCGATATTCTATCCAAATCGGACAAAGGTTTTTTTACAACAAACAAGGATTTGTGTATTCATTAACTTAAATCTGCTACAGACAAGGGTTTCTCCCTTTTAAGAGTAAGCAAAATACATGTGTTTGGTTTAAAAATGCAGCCATGAATTTGAATTCAATGATAATGTGCATGTTCTGTTAGTATAACAGATGTATAGGTTCTAGTTCAAACTACTCCTCCTTATGCTCTAAAACTAAACCAAAATAAAGCATCATAATGTATCTCTTAGAGATTTGTTCATGCATTTATTTTAGAATGTTAATAATATTTCTCTATGTTTTCTGTAACAAAAAATGCAGAGTATAAAAGGCTTCAGTTATTCATGATCTTGGAATACATAGAAGATATTTTTAGTTCCATATTCTATCCAACCCAGACAAAGGTTTTGTTACAAAAAACAAGGATTTTTGTATTCATTAACTCAGATCTGCTACAGACAAGGGTTTCTCCCTTTTAAGAGTAAGCAAGAAACATGTGTTTGGTTTAAAAATACAGCCATGAATTTGAATTCAATGAGAATGTGCATGCATTAATTTATCTTATAGAGGAAAAGAAGTCCCAAACAATTGCAGCATAGTTATTCTTTTTGTTTTCCCTTTGAATGCAAAAATCACATACTTCAGTTTGAAAGACCACCAAAATCAAATGGATACAACCTAAGTATTTCCAATATTTCTTTTCTTCAAATGAAAAGTAGTATGATGAATTGCAGCATAAAATAAATCAACAAAATGTTTTATTTTTTTCAAATGGATGTAGTAAGAATTAACAAATTGTTATCATGCAAATAGAAAAGAAGACTTAGATGTGATCTGGGTATGGGTACTTCGAGAAAACCCCAACTGGTTTGACAAAAACTCTTTTGGTCTCTATGATTTTTCCTCCTCTTTCTTCCTCCAACCTGTGTGTCTCCTAAAAGGCCACAAGATAATCCACCTTTAAATATAATTGAATTAGGGAAAAATGGTGCACCAAATTATGTAAAAAAATATGCGTATCTACCCCATCTCGCTCATGAGCATCAAAAAGGAAGCATGCATGTGAAAAGGAAAGTATACCAAACAAAAGGAAATGAATTAAAGCAAGTCTCTTCTCATTAATTTGTTGGATCAGATCCAAGGTTACACAGAAGTCTCTTGAGGGATCAAAATGTGATACAATTTTTACAATGTTAGGTTCCCAAAGACCAAGTCTTTTCATGGAATCAAGGTGCACATCCAATGTTTCTCCGTGTACCCACAATCGAGGTGGGCGGGCCAATTCCGCTGATTTTTGTATGTATTATCTCTGAGGTCTTATATTATTCCCCAATTCCTTACAATAACCTACACCTACACATAGATAAGCCAAAGGGGTCAAATAGCAATGGGTGTGTAGTGAAAACATGCAATCCCCATAGGGGCAAAATAGCGCATATATTAAAACTATATCAAAACATGTCCAAATGACTTAAAAAATTTCATATATGTTAAAGAGGATGTTTTGGGAGGATATCACCCAAAATAGATCAGAAATTGCATCTATAGATCCCTCGATTTTGCGCTGCTTGCCTGCAACCTACCAAAGAGAATACAAGTAAATCCTGAACCTAAACATATCCAAAACTCATGAAATTTTGTCAGTATGTATAAATTGACATTTTAAGATAGACCATATGATTAGATTTTAAAATTGGATCCCGTATCCACCTACATAAAATAGGGATGCCCGGATGGGCCCTACGAGCCTACAAAAAATTAAAAATGCTATAACTCTTTCATTTTAACTCCAAATCATTTGAAATTTTAACTGTAGCATCATAGGAAAATATAGAAAATTAATAATTAAAAATAGTAATGAAATTTTTTAAGAATATACCCTCATCTCGAGGGGAGGGGGGTAATGGTGACTACAATTATTTGGAGGGAACCCTAAGAGGGGATACCCAATAAATATGGCCACTTTTTGCTACAAAATCACTAGAATATGTTCCTAAATAGTATAGGGTGTGTTTTTATCAAATTTGGTGAATAAATTCACCTAGATGGAAAAGTTATGCTTGAATTACCTTCTTGAAGTCACCCGGTAACCTCCTTGGCAAAAGGGAGATTCTAAGGGCAAAAAGGTGCAATAAGGTGAGGAGAAATATTGGAAGCACTCCATTGCATATCATAGAACTCCTATATATATATATTTGTGTGGATATTGAACCCATTTTATAGCCCAAAGGGGCTTATGTACAAAAATGCATGCAAGGGCATGCATGGCAGGAGGTGCCACTTGTCAAACGGGAGGCATGCACTGGATGGGGAAGAGAATATCCATTTTGGGCCTCCATTATGAATTATGTCATAAGGAATTGGTGACCTCTAACCTGCATGCTCCAAATTGCATGCTAGACGACAGTTTTTGGGTGCCATTTGGTCCAAATTTGACTTTTTCTGGGTCAAACTTGCTCACCATCCCACCCTAGGATGATGGCTCACCACCATCCTAGGGTGGGATTATGGGAATCTACCATCATACCAGGGTGGGAAGGTGGTGAATTTTGGGCCAAAACCTCCAAAAATTGGGCCGATAGCCTCCAAAAACCTTTTCGAAGTGGCTAGAACCACTGTGAGCCTCTTGAGGGCTGCCCAAGGGGCCATATGATGTTAATTTGATCCTTGTTTGAGGGTGATTAATCAGATTTACCACATTTTAGTATCTAAAGATAATAATTTTTGAGATGCATTGTGTACAACACAATACTGAGCAAAAATAGATGACCAAAATGTTGAATGATTAAGGTTACTCGATAACCTAACCAACTTTAGATGCCCCTATCATGAAAAGGGCGTGTGCTCATGAATCCTTGCTTTTGACTCATTAAATGAGCGTGCCTATGATTGAAAATTATCTATCATGAAATTATAAGGCCCATGTATTCATGATGCTAGTAATTTCAAGTGTTATAATGTGATATTGTGTGCTTGTTTGCTTCCCCAAGCAGGAGCATGATTGTCTTTATCGAAGATTCGTTGAATGAACACCATTCACATAATTGAGTGTGTGCTTGCTGATTTGGATAGAGTATGACTACCCCCTCAAGTGATGAGTCAATGAGAGAATGACCAGTGAGAAAAGTTATGAGTCACTTGATCCAATTGACTTGTGTTATGCTTACCTTCAGCTTTGTCCCTTGAAAAATAGGGCAATTTGGAGAGGATTTTGGTGACTTTGTTGAGTTTTCCTAGAGGAAAGGTGGTGAAAATTGCATATTCGGGGGGTTGTCCAGCCATAATGGCCTTATTAGGGCATGAATTAACAACTTTTCCATCCCTCCTAGGATCCTTAGGGTTGCATTTTGATCTATGTGAAATTTGGACCCAATTTGAGCTATTTTGGTGCAATTTTGGACATGTTTTGGGTCATTTTGGGCTGTTTTGTCCTATTTTTGCTACCACCGTCCTAGGGCGGGATGAGGGCATATTATACCATCATCCTAGGGTGGCACAGTCAGCCAAATGTGCACTCATACCACCATGGGATGGTGGTGACCCCTACATCTTTATATAAACCTAAAATATGAAGGTTAGGCTCATTTGTGCATGCTTTCTTTTGCAGTTTGAGAGGTGAGGAGTAGGAGAGTGATTATGAGTAGTAGAGTGCTGTAAAATTCATCTCACAGTCACCATGAGTCAGCATGTAGACTCAACCAATGGAGGAGCCGATGCGAGACAGGTATGCCAAGTCCCTCTTATTGCATTTTCCTAGTGTTAAAAGTTGATTTTTTTGCTTTTATGGTATGTTTTTGAATTGGAAGTATATCACACTAAATTTTAGGTAATTAAACCTAATTTATGAGATATGTACCAAATTTTGTGTTTTACCCATATTTTTGTGCAATTAGATTGCATTTTGTAGATCAATTTTGCATTGTTTTTGCTATTTTTGATGGCCTAAAAGGCCTTTTTGAGCCCAATTTCTTGGAGTCATCCCTAGGTGGGATGGCTAGTGTGGGCTGGTCATAGGCCATCCATTGATGGGATGGCCATAGGGTTGGGGTCCATTCCTAGGAGGAAGGGCCACAAACTGGCCGTAAAAAGGGGCCATTATGAGTCTTTTCTTTTGAATGTTTTTGGGGCCATGTGAGGCCATTTTGGTGCTATATTATTGAGTTGCTTATCCTTGTCAAGTGGTGAGAAGTAGGTATCGAGTACCTACTCTCTTTAATTCCATGAGAGATGCCTTGACCATAGAGTACTGGGAGTGGCTGGATGCCATCGAACTCAAGCAGGTGAACTGGTTAGAGGCTGTTATAGGATACCGTGCATATTTGACTGCCCTAATTGATCTATGGGATCCGTGCACCTATACCTTCCACATACCCACTGGGGAGATGACGATGACATTAGAGGATGTCTATCGAATTCTTTGGATTCTGATAGAAGGGCACCTGATCCGCACGACACCATGAGACTAGAGACAGGCCATGCTTGAGAGGTACTTCAGTTTTGATCTAGAGATGACAAAGCTGTACTGCTTGAAGGGTGGTATACTGGTAGGATTCTGGCATGAGGGGAAGGTATTGGGGGTGAGGCATACACTACTCATGACGTTCATATCTAATATGTTATTACAAGATTATTCTAGAGTGAGGTTCCCATGGAACCTGGTGGAGATAGTGTTTGTGCTGGTGAGGTGTATTGTGGCGGAGCCACTGGTGATGGCATGGGGTACTACACTATTGGCACAACTCTATGATGAGTTGTATGAGATCCGTTGCCATTGATGGAAGGGTGTTGGGTGTATCTTTTTGCTACAGTGCTAGGTATGGTAGCACATAGCTATGGGGTGACCACATGGGCTACCCTGGACAACTTGAGAACAACTAGCAGACAGGGAGATAGGATATGGCATCCCATGGCAGAGGGCTCAGGAGAGGGAACAAAGTTGGCGATTCGCATGAGGTGGCCTATTATGCAGATCTATTTGCCTAAATTGAGTAGGTCAATTATTCTGGAGGCCATACAAATATTTTATAGAGTGGGCAGATTCTACTATACAACTTCATAGGGTGAGGTGAGGTAGATGGTTAGTTGGGCGACATGGCACGGAGCAGGAGTACTTCCCATTTTCTCGGGTGATGCGATAGCATGGGCTACGCCAGGGGTATCTAGTGATTCGATGCCTTATTGGCATTGTGGGGATGAGAGGACATTGGCATGGCCATTGGTAAAGGTAGTGGCCTGAGATACAAATCCTGTAGTAGACATTCCAGATGTGGATGATGTCGAGACTACAGTAGAGTATGATGCTTGGTGGGTGACAAGCCAGGGGTGTAGAGAGGGACCACTAGGGAGGGGTGTAGCTATGGAGGCACCTCAGGATATTTTTGATGAGGACCAGGGTGAGGCAGGTGATTGGCAGGTACATAGGGCGGGGGAGCATGTGCATATCCTGGACTTAGGATATCAAGGTGACTTGGGGGATGATGATGTTGGGGATGAGGAGATGCAGGCACCATCAATGGAACCAGGGACAGAGATAGAGCTATGAGATGAGCTACTCAGGGTGAGGCAGGAGAGAGATCTCCTATAGACATAGGTGCATTATGTACAGGCAGAGCTAGCAGCATAGCGAGCCAAGGTACAGGTGGCTCAGGTTGAGATAGCATCTCTTTGGGCACAACTATGATCTTGGAGCCCTACATGAGAGGATTACAATAGTGGGGAGGTGGTAGAGGTGACATGACTCCATTATATGGTGGAGACTTACCAGGAACAGTGTCGACGGGGATAGGCTTATGCATATGAGTTGGAGATTGAGGTAGTATGCCTTGGTGGGTGTCTACGGAATGATGTAGATGCTAGTGGGTCATACCATAGTTACCACATCAAGACAGGGTAGCCCTCCTCTAGGTTAGAGATACCAAGGTCTAGGTAGAGATCTGACAGGGTAAGTGGTAGTAGATATGGGATTTCATAGAGGACTCCTACTGTAGGTGGGAGTGCGAGTCGTAGTACCGATCTGTGTGACCATGGTAGTGGCTCGCGTGACTCTTTTTGTGTTTTGGTTTTGGTTGCTTTAGCAGTGTGAAGTCTGAGGACTCACTTTATTGTATCTGTCATGATGTATCTTTTTATCCCATACATACATACACACACACACACACACACACACACACACACACACACACATATATATATATATATATATATATATATATATATATATATATGAGCTTTTTATGTGGTTTATCATCATGTGTTTATTGTTTTATGAAATGTATGCAATTGTATGCAATTTGATTTATGTAATTATGATGAATGCCTATGTATGCATATTTTGTGATTTGATTTAATTTTGTACATGCATGGATGTATAGTGATATGGATGATTTATTGATTTAGAGGATGACATATGTAGACTATATGCCATATTATGCTAGCACCATAGATGATGTATATTGCACCAAATCATATGTAATGTTGTCATGAGACTTATATAATGGATTTGTGAATAATGTAATTGAAATGAATGTGGTGAAGTGATATGAATGACATGTTGTTTAGGAAATGCCCATTAGGTTTTTATGAGGCTCAAACACTCTAGTCAACTCACCAAAAGTTGTATACTAACCATGCGGGACTTTTTGAAAAGGTATGAATATGCTAGGATGACCAAGGTACTTCATATCCTTGTGTGTGCAAGTGAGTTCATTCTTGTGAGATGCATAAGGATACCGCCAGTGCCAAGTAGGCTCTCAAAAAAACCTGTACTAAGGATCACAAAATAAATGCCACCATCGTAGGTTTTGTACTAAGTATGACTAGACCACTAGGTAATCTAGGTTACCAAAGCTAGCTCATCCACATGTAAACATTGGTCTACACATATGCCCGAAAGCTAATATGGCAGACATATCATCATGCAAGAGGCTACCGCCATTGACAGATAGGCTATCCACCAAACCCGTAATGAGGATCACCTGATGGTTTTCCAAATGCTGAGAATTCCAAGGATTCAAGTTCGACTCCCTACTTTCTTGAATTTTATTGGGATACTTGCTCTCATATGAAGTGATAAGAATCACTATTTATTTTTAATTTTTCCTTTTTCTCTTGAACAAGGGATTTGAATTTTGAGTGATGGGGATCACTGTTTCTTGTGATTTTTGACATGTGCACTTTTTGATTTTTGTATTTTGAATTTTTTTTTTGTGGGGGTTTGCAAATTTAGACTATTGCAAACATGTGAAAATGAGGGACTTTGATGGCAAAAATGGGGGAAAACCACTTATTTTTGTGGGGGGAATTGGGTAGGGGAGAACTTGTACTTTTGCCAAATCTTAGCATTCTTGAACCATTCGCACATGGGGATGAGCAGGATGACCTTTTCGCTTAAGGTAACCTAGACCACTTAATGGATTTCATCTGTCTTTGTACAAAACTTGGATTGTTAATCATTAATTGTGTTTGGGATATGATGTACACAAGGCATGATCAATGCAAGAATCTACCTCCTAAAAATCAAGCTAGCCTTCTACAAAATATGAGTAGATACTAGATATGGTGGAGTGACCAAAAACCCTATGACATTCTAAAATAAATGGCTAAGTGAAGGGAATAGACACGACTATGGAAATGTGAAAAATGTGGGTGGAGATGATAATTGCGGCCTTGAAATATGAGTACTTTCACAAAATTAATTTTGAGTGGTAAGTAATGTACCATCATGGTGCTACAAATGTCGAAACAACTCTAAAATGTAAGTGCCAATGATGAATATGCCTAAATGCAAGAAACAATAAAATGCAATGGGATGCAATGTGGTGTGATGAAATATTTTGAATTTTTGAAATTTTGATGATGTGTTTTTTTTGTTTTTTTGTTTGATTTATATATATATATATATATATATATATATATATATATATATATATATATATATATATGAAAGTGGAATGCGATGCAATGTTTTTGTATTTTGATGATTTTTTTGATTTTTTTTTTGATTGATATGTATACACATGTGACCAATGGGCTTAATTGGGAGCCATTGGGGCTTTTGGGGGGACCAAAGGGCTTATGGATGCCTTTGGGGATTTTAGGGTTGACCTAGACGATCGTAGATAGTCTAGGAGTATTTTTACTTGACCTAGATGGTGAGAACCCACTAGGAGCCTTTTGGGTGACCTAGACATGTAGTGGCACTTAAAAAGTGTCTACGACTGCCTAGGGGAATTTGGATATGACCAAAGGGCTTAGGGATGCCTTTGGGGATTTTAGGGTTGACCTAGATGATTGTAGATAGTCCAGGAGCATTTTTACTTGACCTAGACGGTGAGAAATTTCTAGGAGCCTTTTGGGTGACCTAGACATGTAGCAACACTTAAAAAGTGTCTACGACTACCTAGGGGCATTTGGCTATGACCAAAGGACTTAGGGATGCCTTTGGGGATTTTAGGGTTGACCTAGATGATCATAGATAGTTCAAGAGTGTTTTTATTTGACCTAGATGGTGAGAACCTGCTAGGAGCCTTTTGGGTGCTCTCTAAGCATGAAATGGTCATAAGTGAAGGATGTTCAAGGGTTTAGGATCCTCGACACCTTCAAGTGAAGCTAGGCAATAAGTTCCAGGCTCTATTTGAGTAGTGATGACAAAGGGACCTAACCATTTTGTCACAAATTTGTCCCACAGGTGGGATGACAAGCTAGAATTTTGTTGGTTCTCTTTCAGGATGAGATCACCAACCTAAAAGTCTCTAAGATGGAATTTCATATTGTAGGCTCTTTTGAGCCACTCTTGATACACGTAGATGATCAATCACATTAATGTTATGCTCATCCAACAACGTAAGTTGATATAGGTGAGCTTGTCATGCAGTATCATCATCAATAAACTCCTACATGGATATGCGTAGTGATGGGATTTCTAACTCTAGAGGCATGACTACCTCAGCACCATACACTAGTGAAAACGGAGTTGCCCCAGTGGGCATCCGAATGCTAGTGCAGTAAGCCCAAAGGGCAAGCGGTATTTGCGTATGCCAATTGGTATGATTCTCTTTGACTATTTTCTTCAATATGGAAATTAATGTCTTGTTTGATGCTTCTACTTGCCCATTTGCTTATGGATAATAGGGTGTCAAAAAGCTATGTTGGATGTTATACTTTATTGTCAAAGCACGCACATATTTATTCTTGAATGATGTCTCATTATCCGAAATGATCTTGGATGGAATACTAAAATGACAAATGATGTTATGCAATATGAACTCCGCTATGCGGGGACCTATCGTAGTGGTAAGGGGGATTGATTCCACCCACTTTGTAAAATACTCGATAGCCATAATGATAAATGTGTGATGGTCTGAGGATGCAGGGGAGATTTTCTTGATTAAATCCAACCCCCATTGTGAAAATGGCCAATCCAATTGGATCGATTGTAAGGCCTGGGAAGGTACATGTGTCAAGTTAGCATGGTGTTGACATTTCATGCACTTCCTCAATTATGGGCAATAATATCGCTCTAAAGTTGGCCAATAATAGCCCATGCGGAGAATGCACTTTGTGATGGCCATGCCACTGAAATGGCCACCACAAGTACCATCGTGCGCTTGGGCCATTTCCCAAGTTGATTCTTGATACTCTAAGCAATGAAGGAGGATTCCTTCATAGATACGATGGTATAGGATGTCTCCTAACAAGACAAAATTTGCTTCCTTTCATTTAAATGTCCATTTAGCAGCATGCGATAATCTAGGAGGGAGGTTACCAAGCTCTAGGTATTATCTAATTGGTGTGGACCGGTCCTGCTGTGTGGAAGCCTCGACTGCATGAATTTCCTATCCCTCATGAAGTTCATCCCGAGAAAATGCATATTGGGATAGAACTTGTAAGAATAGCATTGTGTTGCTATCAATAGGGGTTTGGGGGAACAAATTCCCCCAAGTGACATGATTCAAGTGCTCGTGAATGTGTGAGAATCTCTCTTGATGAGATTCTATTTGAATCAAGTGGAATTCTGGCGTGGCTTGAGTGCTCTCATGCTCAATCGCTGATTGCGATAGCATCTTGACTTGAATGGTTGTCATCTCCCCTGTGGGGTCTTGTGGAATCAAGGATCCTAAAGAGGCCATTGTATTCACAAAATGATTAGATGATCGAGGGAGTGCCTTGATGTCATACAATTCAAAATTTTCTAGGGATTTGTCCACAAGGGCTTTGTAGGCTTGCAAAACTGGGCACTTGCATTGGAATATTCTCTTGACTTGATTGACAATGATCAAGGAGTCATCAAAAGTATTGAGCTTGGTGATTTTCATGGCAATAGCCATTTTAAGCCCTATGAGTAAGGCTTCATACTCAACATTATTTTTGGTGCAGGGGAAATTGAGTTTAAATGATAGGGGTATGGGAACCCCATGTGGTGTGAAAAATACAATTCTCATGCCACCCCATTGCTCACATTTGAAGCCATCGAAGAAGACAGTCATATCCGCCTATGACTTAGGCTCATCAGAATCGGGTGATTCTGATATTTGGAAGACTCCATCATTAGGAAGCTCCATGCTAAGAGGCTGATCCTCCTAGAGAGGAGCCTCTACAAGTTGATCAACAATGACCTGACCTTTGATTGACTTTTGTCCTATGAACTCTAGGTCAAATTCTATCAACAACATGATCCATTTCATCGTGCGACTACTATGATAAGTATGACTCATCATGTATCGCAATGGATTATCTTTAGATACAACATATGTAGTGTGGCTAAACATATAGTGTCATAGCTTCTTGGTAGCGAAAACCATCGCTAGACATAACTTTTCAATGTATGCATACTTAATATCATAGCTCACCAGGGTGCGACTGAGATAGTATGTGGCCTGTTCCTTATGAAATTCATTGTTTTGGGTTAACATGGCACCCAATGCAACCTCAATAGTTGAGATATTTAATTGGAATGACACCCATAGTCTAGGTGGAGCTAACACTGGCGGCGAAGCCATGTATTGTTTAATTATGTCAAAGGAATCCTAACATTCATCATCCCAATGGAATGTGACCCCCTTGTGTAAAAGTTTATTCATGGGTCTACACTTGTCCGACAGTTGTGCTATGAAGCATTTGATGGATGCAATCCTCCCTTGCAAGCTACGAAGCTACTTGATGGTAGTCAGGGGAGGCATTTCAAGGATTGCCTTGAATTTTTTAGGGTCCACTTTTATGCCTCATTTGGAAACTATAAATCCCAAGAGCTTTCCAGATGTGATGACAAAGATGCACTTATTGGGGTCCAGTCTCACATTATATTCAATAAGGTGATCAAGGACTTTGCACAAGACATCTAGGTGCTCATGACATAATAGAGATTTAGCCAATAAGTCATCCATGTAATCTTCCAAAATTTTGTGCATGTAGTCATGGAAGATATATGTCATGGCATGTTGGTAGGTGGCACCGACATTCTTAAGGCCAAATGGCATGACCTTGTAACAAAATGTTCCCCAAGGTATTGTGAACACCGTTTTGAGCTAGTCTTCAGGGTTGATACAAATCTAATTATACCTAGAGAATTCATCCATAAGGGAGAGCATTTCGTGTCCTATAGTGGCATCTACCAAGGCATCTATGCTTGGCAAAGGAAAATCATCCTTAGGAATCGCTTTGTTTAGGTCTCAAAAATTGGTGCAAATGCAAATCCTCCCGTCAGGCTTCTTGATGGGGACCATGTTGGACAACCATGGTGGATAGTCTACAAAAATGACAAACTTGGCATCCAAAAATTTCTATAGCTCATATTTGACCATCAAGGCCACTGTTGGGTGTATCTTTCTCAACTTTTTCTTGACAAGTTTGATAGTAGGGTCAAGCGTTAGATTATGGGTGACCATATTTGGATCTAGTCCCGGCATGTCTTTGTAAGACCATGCAAAAGCTGCCTTCTTATTTGTGAGAAGGGCTATATAATTGGATTGCTCTTTGGGGGATAGGCTTTCCCCTAGCTTGATACATTATGGGTTTTCAGGATCTGAGCTAATATCTTTGTCAATCGTAGGCTCGATTGACATATGAGACCCCTCCTCCAACTGATGGAGAGTAGGTATCAAATGGATGTCATCAGCTGGATTTAAATACTTGATGGGGACTTTAGGTCCCTCATTAGCATGGAAGACATCATGATTTGGGCCAGTGGAAAAGTGAAACAACCCACCACAAGCCCAATACTTAGAGGGTGATGGGGGTGAATCAGCGTGATCCCAGTCAATAGCATCTAGATCTAGATGGCATGGCTTGGAAGGATCGGTTGGGTTGTGAAGTGGTGTGGTCAAATAAATGGAGATCATATTGATGAAATGTGTCTACTCTCCAGGACCATGTACATGTGACTGTGTATTGGTGTCATCTCTCACCCCCAAATGTGGCTCTAGGGGAATGGGGATCTTAGGATCCTGTCTAGGAATAGACTGTAGGACAGGATTTTTAGGCTCAAGGAGCTCCATGTGTGTGGGTAGGTTAGGGAAGACCTCATGATGAATCTAGCCTAGATTGATAGGCCTTTCCCTCAAGCATGGGCCAACATGTAACTAACGATAGACTTCATCTATGTCAATGGGCTCATGATGATGATGCAAATAATGAGGACCCAGGTATGCCCTCTCTATTTCATCCTCATAGTCACTATCATATATGGGAACCTCATTGTTGCCCCTTGGGATCGGGTGATCAGGTAGGTGTGGTCCCATAAATGCTAATTCCTCATAATCATCATCATGGATGAGAATTACTTCATTCTCATCTCGTAGTGCCTCAGGCTCTCGAGGATCCAATTGCTCAAGTAAACTAACTGCTCCCCCCCAGGAGGTCTATCTTCCTATGAGTGAACCTTCTCTTTAGGAGGAAGGACTGTCGCCAAATAGGATCAGGGAAAGGAAAAAAATGTATGAGGCCTTCTTGTTGGTCATTAATGGGAATTTTTTTTGAATGATCACTATCTGACTCAAAAGGGTCATATGGTGCCACCTCATAACTTGAATCATCCTAGTGAGGTGCCTTGATATGACTCATCATAGACATGGGTACTCCATGAACCTTCCCCTCTATAAAAATATGGGGGAATGTCACTGGGGATCATAGGGTTCCCATCTAGCGATGGAAAGTAATCCCCCAGGGAGTAGACTATGTTAGGATTGGCATAAGGGTCTTGGGCCAACCCACCCTATTAGCCTATATTCAAGCGATTTAGGCTGTCTAATAGGACATCTAGAGGTAAGGGATTGTTGTGTCTCACTCCTAAATTGTCATAGGATATTTGATATTATGGTTGACAAGGGATTCTGGTGCCTTGCTCATACATGCCTAACCCATAATCGTGCCAGTTGCATAGGTCAAGGTACTTTAGGGAAAAGTTAGGGTTAGACAAGTAGTTAATATCCTCTCCAAAAGGTTCCTCATCTTCCTCCTGTTGTTGGTAAGGTTCGATGCCATAGTCAAGGCCCCCATAGATAAAATTTGTTTTATTAGGGGGAATACCAAGAGGCACGATAGTGCCTATGGGAAGACGGGGTCTACCCATGTCTTGCATCGACTCTAAAGTAGGAGTAGTGGTAACATTCCTAACCATGTACTCTCCCAATCTAGGGGAAGCTAGATGTATTGTAACTTGGGACTACGGATAGAAGAGGGATGAGAGTGAGACTTGTTCTAGCTCATTTTTTACCTCATGTGGTGTCTCTTCATTATCCGAGATAAGTATGTCCTCTATAGAGATAGTAGATATTATCAGTTGGTCCTCCTTAATGGGTTGCTTCTCTAGGTTCCTAGGAAAAGGATCCACAGGTATACTAGGCATCTAGGGCAGAGTCGATGATGAGGAGGGAATGATATGCTGTAGCAGTGGGGTAGAACCTTGGCTAGATTTATTTGGTTGAAAATCCATATTTATCAATGGCAAGTTTGACTTGGGTAACTACTGCACCATGTTGCAGTACTTGAAGGGCTCTAGGTCCGTGGGGACAACATGAACTTACCCTTCGTGAGTGTACTTGAGGCACTAGTGAGTGATGGAAGGGATACACTTCATGTCCCTGATCCATGGTCTTCATAACAAAATGTTGTACGCCATCTCATCCTCCAATATGTGGCACATCATCGAGATGATCTTTTCTCCTACTTGAATAGGTAAGACGATTGTACCAACTATTGAGAATATGGCATCATTGATTCTTAGAGGGTGTAGGTAGATGTGACAATATGAGATGCTAGAAGATTCAGGTGCTTCAGAGTTATTATAGTTGTGACGTTGCTCGAAGACCCAGTATCTATCAACACTCTCTTGTATGGTGTTTCGTTCACACGTGCGACAATGTGTAAAGGGGGATCCACCATATAATGTGGAATCAGTTTAAGTTCATCTTATCAAAACTTAATTACTAGTTCTATGCATTATCGCACATGCCCCACAAATTTGTTGAAGGAGTTAGACTAATGGGGCTGAATCTCAATTACCTTAAGGATCTCCATCAAGGCTTCTCTATGAGGTTGTGATTATTGGATGAGCTCATAAATGGAGAGTCAGACAGATGTTGTTCTTAAGCTCTGAGTGAGCTTGCTCTTAATGGTGACTACAAGCCTACGTGGTAGGCTCGGTCCAGGAGGTGATATAGGCTATGATGTCAAAGGGACATCACCCTGAGCTATAGGTGGTGCGGCTGGACTTTGATATCACCTATTTCTTGTCATAATACTGACCATGCCAACATATCCTTGCTTAGGAGGGGTATGGTGAACCTCATTCACCTGGGGCACTAGTTTGGCCTACTCCATGTGGGTAGGCAAGGGGTCCTTAAAGACCTCCATCTGTTGGTTGCTTAGTACGATAGGGTTATCTACTTGGAGGGCATTCCTATCAATTAGGTCTTGCACCAAATGTTTGAATTTATAGCACATTTGCACATCATGCCTATTTTGCCTATGAAATTTGCAATATAGGTCTTCTCTGTATCCTTTGGGCTTAGGTGCATTAGGGTCGATAGGTCGGCTGTCAAGTAAATGGATCGCATTAGCCACCAAGAGATGATTAAACACTAAATCCATATACTTTGCAATGGGTGTGAATTGTCGCTTGGGATGACGCTATTGATTTTGCCCTTGACCATTATGGTTATCCTTGGCATAGTTCCCAGGGGTGGTCTGATAATTAGGCTTTTGAGGTGGCACGACTGGTGCTAGCCCCAAGATACCAATGGCAACCTGATTTACTGCTGCTGACTTAGGTTGCACTGGGGTGTTCTTAATGTTCTTGCTCCACTCCTTCTTGTGAGGCTTCGCTATCTCACCCTATTGAATATTTATTTCTTCGATGATCTTAGCCTATGCTAAGGCATCTTCAATAGTGGGATATTGTTGCAACTATAGAAATAAAGATATTGGATTTAAACAAATTTTGGAGAACATCTGAGTCAACTCCAACATGGGGAGAAGATAAGGCGACTTGGTGAGCAAGGTTCACCATCTATTGCCATAATTTGTTATTGACTCATCATCATATTATTTCAACCTAGCTACATCGGCCAGCGTTGCCTTCCTCTTGGTATTGAAGGCAAAGCGTTCTAGGAATGCATTCATAAGTTGGTCCAAATTATGGATGCTATGCTTAGGGAGTTGGTAAAATCACTCGAAGGTAGGGCTAGAGAGGGTGGTCACAAATGTCCTAAAAAACAAAGCATCATCATCATGAATGTCAAAGCATTGACTTAAGAATCTAGTGGCATGTTCTTGCGCATCCTATTCTCCCTTAAAGGTAGCCAATTGAGGTAACTTAAATTGCTATGGATAGGGAGGAATAGGTATTGATAGATGGATGGGTTGACTATGCAATTGATGCATAGTGGGCTTTTGATATCTCAACCCAAAGGTCTTGTTCTCTACTGACTCTAGGCATTCTAACAATGCTTTATAAGGGCCTGAGGACTTGATCTCCTCATATTTGTTCACATCTTGCGATGGAGGTCTAGGATGCTCCAAAATAGGGCACAACGGTGGTAAGTTGCCCCTACCTCGGTAAGGCATCTCAACATATTCTACTTTTATCTTGTGCTCAATATAAGCCCCATAAGGCATATCTCTAGCTGACATATAAATAGGGGTATCTACCCGTGGTGAGCATCCTATGTTTGGCCCGAAAGGCATCTCCCGATCTGACCTAGGAGGTCTGGAAGAAACATTTGATAAGGTCTCAAAGACCTCTCTTGAATGAGCATGGGTTGTCTCGGATGGACTTCCTACCTATGTGTCTTAGGGGTAGGGACCCTCTCTCTCAATTTTTTTTGGAATAGCTCGTTAGTTTGTTGTTTGATCCTTTCTTTCTCAAGTTGGTGTAAGCGATCTAGTTTCTCTTTATCCTATCAAAGCTGCTTGAACTGAGCTTGGCATTTTGTATATCTCGCAACCGCTTGCCTAATTTGATCCATAGTGCAAGGCATAGGAGTCCTAGGAGTCTCACCCTAGGGTCAACCTTGTCCAAGGCACTCTATGTGTTGAGCAAAGTGCAGCAAACAGTATTGTCATTGTTGTCAACACAGTCAGACAGATTTATTGATGCAATGGACAAGAGTTTATTGAACAACAAGGTGCAGCCAAAGTACAATGGATAGGAGTTCAGTGTTGAGCAAGGTGTTGCAGGAGGATTGTCATTGTTGTCAATACAGTCAGTCAGATATAATGATGCAATGGACAGGTAGTTCAGAAGTCACTCAGATGTAGAGGATAAAGTTTAAAAATTAGTCAGATCATGAGTCCTTAAATGATAGATGCACAAAAATAGAAAACATAATTCAGAATGAGAAGAAGTCTTCAGATCCTGAGATGTCAAGAAGCGGAAAGGTTTTTTGTGAAAACCAAGGTAGTCAGAATAAAAAGTTTTATTTAAAACCATGGATAACAGATTTGAAATGGGTTTTTCTTAAAACCCAAGTTGGCTCTTCGTTTCGTTGAAAAAGATGCCCCGGTGATAAAGATATTTAATTTTAAATATTTAGTTTAAATTTTAAAGGTTTTTTGTGAAAACCAAGGCAGTCAAAATAAAAAGTTTTATTTAAAACCATGGATAACAGATTTGAAATGGGTTTTTCTTAAAACCCAAGTTGGCTCTTCGTTTCATTGAAAAAGATGCCCCGGTGATGAAGATATTTAATTTTAAATATTTAGTTTAAATTTTATTTTATTTAAAATTTAAATTAAAATATTAAATTAAATTAAAAGGGCCGACATGTTACTATTTCGTGGCAATAAGCTACAGGAAAGTGACGAAGGTGGAAGAAGTGTTTGAGACCGACAAAGTTAAATCTGGGCCGACGAATTTTAGGGTTTGGCAGATGACAAATTCTAGGGTTTCTCAACCGACGTTCTTTTAGGGTTTGTTCCTAAAACTTCTTCTATAAAAGCAAGGGTACTTCGAGTTTGAAAAGTGGGGTGTAAAGATAAAGTGCGAATGCGAGCATAGTGTTTATGAAAGTGAAGTTCGTGTTGATCGAGAGAGCGAGAATGTGAAACGACACGAGTGTGCGAAGCGTGTGCGCAGAGAAAGCAGAGTGTGCGAGAGAAGCGCGAAGGGCAAAGTTGATTGCAAAGTACAGTCTGTACAGATGTAGCAAAGCTGTGTGAAGTGATTGTGCAAGAGAGAGCAGAGTGCACGAGAGATTGCAAAGGTGATGTAGACCAGTTAGAGTCTTGCAATAACAAAGGTATATGTCAAACATTTTTTTTATTCAATATTGAAGTCCGATTGGTGCTAGCAAATTAAGGGGTTGGTGCCTCTTTCCGGTTGGTGTTTGGTAAACAATTTGTCCAATTGGTGCTTGGCAAATTAAGGGGTTGGTGCCTCTTTCCGGTAGGGGTGCTTGGTAAAATTGGAGTTGGTGCTCCATTCTATTGTAGCAGACAAAGTTAAGGGGTTGGTGCTCCTTCCAGTTGGTGCTGGTAAAGGATTATGTAAAGTTGTAGCTTTGCATTGACTGGATTTGGATGGTAGTCCAAGCAGTATTTTTGAGGAGTAGCCACATTGGTGAACCTCGTTAAAATGCTGTGTTATGTGTGATGCCTTCTTGATGCATTTAGTATCTCTTTTATCTGCTTTAAACTGCTGCTGGTTTTATAATATAATTATTTTAGAAGTTTTTAAAGAACACACTGATTCACCCCCCCTCTCAGTGTCATTGTGATTACAACACTATGTTCTCCATAGGGCACTTGCCTCTCTCGAGGTTCACCACATTAACTTGAGGCTCAGGCTGGAACATGTGTTCATTACATTCAGCTAGCGCAGAGGCACATCAGGCATGTACAAAATATTGTTCCTATGAAAAGTCTAGGATCTCCTCATGTCTTCCCTCCTAAATGAGGAAAGGTAGGGCTGAATTTTTTCACCCCGATCGATGAGTGTAATTCCCATCAAGATGCATGAGCTACTGTATCCTATCAAGGTGGCATGGAGGTAGAGTCATATCGACTTGCTCTAACCAGTGTGTGAAGTCATACTCCTACCTCTACTTAGGTGTGTCAACCCTGATGGGTATGCGGATGCATGGCACTGCTATGTATATTAGCGCCTCAGCACATAACTACCTTTCACCAAGGAAGGCCTATGAAATATCTACATATCGAGAACACTCTCCCAAGTAATGCTCATCATCCCTCGGGGTGTCCTAGAGAGGATCCCTTCAGAGATGAGGCTCATGTCCTACTGTCTTGGGGCTAGGTAGAGTGGAGGTTCACCAGGGAGGTATAACCAAGTCCCTAGGGTTATATCAGAGATGATTCGTGTCTCCTAATATACTCTCCATAGCTTCTGCTCATGATTGGGATTGGTTGCGGGTGCACACCATTGCACTCCTCTATTTGTATCCCAAGTGATTATATTCTTTACAAATTATTAATGAAATAGTATACAAGAAAGAAACACTCAATAAGATAGATGATTATCTCTTTTAAGTTTTAAGTGTGAATCCCTAAACTATTTTGTGTGTTTCAAATGTGTTGTTTGTAAATAATGACCTTGTGTCACATGTTTGAAATATTGTTGGATTGTAATCTCATGTTCAATTGGATTTCACCTGTATAATCATAGCTCGACATCCTGACAATGAAATCTAGGTTGTGTTATCCTGCCTATAATGTGTGGTGATGATGTCCACACACGTCCAGGGAGCACAAGTCCTACTAGTTCCTCATCCAGTTCATCTGTAGTCTGCGATACACCTCCCCAAAGGGTGATGCATGCTATAACCCACGGGCTATGACAGGTATTGTAATCGACCTTGGCAAGATGGATTGGGTTCATGGGATTTGATCCAAGTGGATGGAGATGAAACCCACTATTACTTGCGCTCTACTAGTGGATGGTAATGAAGCCCACCTCACTAGCGTTTATATAAATCGTGGTGTGTGTGCTTCTTTATTATCCAAGAAAGTAAGCAAAGAAGCAATCAATGACCATTCACTAAATGCATGCAAATAAGTGTGTTTTAATTTCATAAAATTAGGATAAAGAACCTACAAATTGACTTTATGAATGCAAATCCTAAATGCTAACTTACCCAATGGGTAAGCCACAAGCAATCAAACCAAATAGATGCATTGCTACTACAAGTTATTTTTGATTTTTCTCCTTATTTTTGCTACTTTATGTGATAAGAAAATTAAAAAGTGACATTTAACATTTCTATGTAAGCAAACTAATGTGATAAAAACAAAATTTTGTAGTCTCTATAAATGCAACAGAAAATCAAAGGGTTTAGGCACTTACCTTGTCCATTTTGAAGCCTCCAAATTCTAAAATTTTGGGCAGAAATCTCTCTGTTTCACCACCGCTCCAGGGTGGGGTGAGTAGAAGCCTCACCACCATCCTAGGGTGGGATGGTGAAGCCACCATCCTAGGGTGTGCCAGATAAAGCCTCTGCCACCATTCTAGGGTGGGGAGGGGAGCACCTGCAACACAAAAAGGGCAAAAAATGCAAGAAATAAGTTAAATTTTCACCCAAATCAAAAGGGACAAGGGACCCACCATGATTGCCACTAAATTAGGGAAAAAAGTGCACCTAATTATGTAAAAAAATATGTGTATCTACCCCATATCACTCATGATCATCAAAAAGGAAGCATGCATGTGAAAAGGAAAGAATACCAAACAAAAGGAAATTAATTAAAGAAAGTCTCTTATCATTAATTTGTTGGATCAGATCCAAAGTTACACAAAAGTCCCCTTGAGGGCTCAAATTGTGATACAATAGTTACAATATCAGGTGCCCAAAGACCAAGTATTTCATGGAATCAAGGTACACATCCAATGTTTCTTCGCGTACCCACAATCGAGGTGGGTGACCCAATGCCATAATTGCTTGTATGTTTGATATTTGAGGTCTTATATTCCTCAACAATGCTTTCCAAGAACCTGCAACTACACACAAAGAAGCCAAAGGGGTCAAATAGCAAAGGTGTACGGTGACAACATGCAATCCCCACAGGGGTAAAATAGTGCATATATTAAAACTACATAAAAACATGTCCAAATGACTTGAAAATTTGTAGAGATGTTAAAGAGGATGTTTTGTGAGGATATCACCAAAAATATATTGGAAGAGAAGACAACCCCTCGATTTTGCGTCGCTCACCTACAACTTACAAAAGAGAAGACAAGCAAATAATGAACCTAAACATATAAAAAAATCATGAAATTTTGTCAGTATGCATAAATTGACATTTTAAGATAACCCATATGATTATATTTTAAAATTGGATCCCGGATCCACCTTCATCAAACTGGCATGCCCGGATGGGCCTTACGAGCCTCCGAAAACTTAAAGATGCTATGACTATTTCATTTTAACTCCAAATGACTTGAAATTTGAACTGTAGCATCATGGTACAACATATAAAATTAATAATTAAAAATAGTAATGAAATTGTTTAATAATTTACCCTCATCCTATGGGGGTGATGGTGACTGCAACTATTTGGAGGGCACCCTAGGAGGGGATACCCACCAAATATGGCCACTTTTTGCTACCAAATAACTATAATATGTTCCTAAACAATAAAGGGTGTGTTTTTGTTGAATTTGGTGAAGAAATTCACCCGGATGGAAAAGTTATGCTCGGATTACCTTCTTGAAGTCACCTGGTAACCTCCTTGGAAAAAGGGAGATTATGAGGGAAAAAAGGTGCAATAAGGTGAGGGGAAATATTAGCAGCACTCCATTGCATATCATAGAACTCCTATCTATATTTTTGTATGGATATTGAACCCATTTTATAGCCCAAAGGGGCTTATGTGTAAAAGGGCATGCATGGCAAGAGGTGCCACTTGTCAAATAGGAGGCATGCATTGGATGGGGAAGAGAATATCCATTTTGGACCTCTATTATGAATCATGTAACAAGGACTCAGTGCCCTCTAACCTACATGCTCCAAATGACATGCTAGATGGCAGTTTCTAGGTGCTATTTGGACCAGATTTGACTTTTTTTGGGTCAAACTTGTTCACCGTCCCACCCTGGGATGATGGATCACCACCATCCCAAGGTGGTATGATGGGAATATACCATCGTCCTAGGGTGGGATGGTGGTAAATTTTGGGCCAAAACCTCCTAAAATTGGACAGGTAGCCTCCAAAAACCTTTTCAGAGTGGCTAGAACCACTATGAGCCTCCTGAGGGCTGCCCAAGGGGCATTGTGATGTCAATTTGATCCTTTTTGTGGGTGCTTAGTAGGATTTACCATATTTTAGTGTCTACAATAATATATATCCATATTTCCCTTCAATCTGATGACCCAACCATTGCCCAAGATCAAAAAATGACAAAGGGTCTACAAAAAGTTAGCAAGAATTTCATGAAGGGATTTGGGATAGTTGCAACTAGATGCTGCCATAGCTTCTACACACTTTTGATTCTACTATTCCCTTAAAAAACTCTAAGGTGACAACAAAATGAGATTTTCCCAAGAAAATATAGTTTTCATATGCTGTGTAGGGTTAACCCTAGTTAGAGTATACATTTTCTCATCCCTCCTTAAGCTAAGGTCACCTCTCAAACAAATAAAACATCTATTTTATCCTCTCAATATCTATGGTGAGCTGAGGTCCTTTCACTTATGCCTGATACCTCCTTTACCAAGGTTTATAAATAGTGTTCCACGAGGATGCATCCCCCGATACTTACCATCCCCACAAATGGGTATGGCATTGGGGATATTTCTCTATCATATTTGGGATTCCAAGTGCCTACAGGGGGTCTCCCCTTGTCCTTAGGAATGCCTAGGCATCCCCCACAGCTGGGCATCTCACACTTAATTTTTTTAAAAAATTATTTTTTTAACATGACTCCTTACCAATAACATTAAAAAATCAATACTACAAGTATAATACTCAATGATATGCACTAAATTAAACAAGATTATCATAATTTTAAGAGAAGTCAATAGCTATTGCAAAAAAAATCATTGCTATCATAGCTGGTCATCCATAAAATTTCTAGTCAAAATCCTGCAACAAACTTATTCATCATTGTGAACAATGCAATCAAGGACTAAAGTGAGAATAATCAATTTCACTTAAAGGTGAATCTTGAGAAATAATAAACACTGATATTGGAGTTTGTTAATGCTTCTAAAGGTATGTTTCAAAGGTATAATGTACTTGTGCCTCTTCTAATTTGGTTACACTAGCAATTTTTGATTTCATTTGATTTGTCAAATGGTTAGTTAATCGATCCATAAACTGGCATCACCAAATTTAACCATGCATTTTTGTGGGAAAGGGTTGCATTGGGTTTTTGTTATGTTAATATTAGTCATTATTCCAAATGAATTTCTTGTGAGTGTAAATTTATTTCTAACCTTTTCCCATTAAAACAGAGAGAGAGAGAGAGAGAGAGAGAGAGAGAGAGAGAGAGAGAGAGAGAGAGAGAGAGAGAGAGAGAGAGAGAGAGAGAGAGAGAGAGAGAGAGAGGACTCATTGAAAAGAGTTGTTGCAAATTACAATGCACTATCCAAAAAGTACTATGAAATAAACTAAACTAAAGTAAAAAATCTAGTGTAAACTACTCTAAAGTGGAACAATTATATGGCATAAAATTACAATCTTGAGGGTTACCCAAAATGGATCTTAAGCAATGTTAATACTAAAGAACACAAGCTTATATTGAGAGGGGGGTGAATAGTATAATACCACTTTTTACTTTTTATTTCCCAATCAATATTATGCAATGTAAAGATAGTAATATCAATAGCAATAATCAAAGCAATGCACAAATCACCACACATAATAGAGACACCACAATTTACGTGGTTCACACAATGTGGGCTACTCCACGAAGAAAATATTTCACTAAAATTTTCTTAATCAATATCTTGGGAACCCTTTCCCTATTACAAAATTTATGGACCTCTATCCAAATGAGATATCAATCCCCTTAATCAAGTTCATGGATATCTATCCACAAGAGAACTTCTTTCTCATATTGCTTTGGTTGGTGATCTTCTAGAAGAACTTATGCCTCTACTATACTGGCTAATGGATCTCTATCCACTGAAGACTCTTATCCTCACTTAAAAGACCTATCCTCATTTCTTTGGCTAATGGATCTCTATCTGCTAGAGATTTTTGTCCTCTATACTCTGTCACCTCCAAAGCTTACACTTAGCTCTATCTCAAATCTATACTAAACACAGTCTATCGATATAGCACAAATCTATCCTCAATCTCTATCTCTGGTCTAGCACAAATATGTTCTCAAATCTGCACCAAACTCTATCCTCAAATCTGTACTAAACATAGTCTCTCGATCTAGCAAAAATCAGTCCTCAATATTTGTCCTCAAGCCTTAACTCAAAGCTTGACTCAATCTCAAATCAACTCTACTGGATCTACCCCAAACCTTAACATAAGGTTTGAACAAATAAATCAATCAACTCTACTGGATTTGCCCTAAAACTTAAATCAAGGTTTAAAAAAATCAATCAATCAACTCTACTATCAAGACTTCTCAAAGACTTGTATCAATTATGCCTTGTAAGATTTTACAAAATCTCAGACCAATCAGTCTACAAGTCCTCTCTAGAACTTGTCCAATCTTCTCAATAAGTCCTCTCAAAAACTTAACCAAATATGCTCAATAATTCCTCTCAAGAACTTAACCAAATCTGCTCTCAATAAGTCCTCTCAAGAACCTAACCAAATATTCTCTCAATCTGTATTGTAATATTCCCCAAAATCTTACTCAAATCTATCCACAAGTCTTCTCAAAGACTTGACTCAAATATACTCAACAAGTCCACACTAGAACTTATCCAATATCATAGAAACATAAAGAGAATTATTAGAGACTCAATATGCTCTATACTCATCACAATGCTCAAACAATTTCAATCACTCTTTCAGAAACATACAAAGAATTGTTAGAGACTCAATATGCTTCAACTCAATCACTTTCTAAATTTAATTTAGAATATAGAATAGTTTGTTTTATGGAACTTAAACAATCACTTCACACATCCAATTGACTAGGCTCAACCAACTCTACTCAACCAATCACTCAATGAAAACATCCTTCCTTACAAATCCTAGTCCAAGTATATAAACACCAATTCAAAATATTTCCAACAATGCTCAACAACAAATCTCACATAAAAATGATAACCCTAGTTCAAGTTCTTTGCTCAACAACTCAATTCAATAATAATTATCATAAAACAACTCTCACATAACAATGATACTCATGTTCTTTTCAAACCCTAGTTCTTTGCTCAACCAACGACTTCAAAAATAATGCTTATAAAACAAAGTTTTAAACACAACTCTTTATTCCAGAAAACCTTGAAGCATTAACTCAACACATTCAAAAGGAAACCCTAATCAAGTCATTTTCACTCCAAACTTATTTTCCAAAAAAAAAACCAATCAACTTAACTATGGAAGAATGTGCTCATACATTTTTCTTGATGATGAAGAAATCTCATAAATATTCCAAAACCACAAATACTTCTTTTCCAAGCTCAAAGAAGTTCTAATATGATAAAATCCCTCAAAAATAAAATATAAATATCAAGATACACATACACCTTATCACTCCATATTTAAGAAAACATTCATTAACATTTACAAAAATAATTCACCACTTACACCTTATAATCTCCCAATTAAAATAATATTCAATGCACTCTTATTTTCAAAATAAATCAATGCAAGAAGTTCCCTTTATCATTTTAAAAATTCAACAAATCAATGTGACACAAACACTTTATTCAAAAATAAAGCTAACCCCTTATTCCTCCAATTTACCAAAAATAATAATCAAATAAAAATCCTTTTAAGCAACCCTGATTCCCCCCATTTGTCCTAAAGAACTCCAGGATCCAATGTTGAAAATAATAAAGCAAAAAACCTGAGGAAATTGAACTGGTTATGGAAATCATGGAGACCACTATGGCATAATTAGAAGCATCTTCAGTAGACCTATCTATTACCAGTTCTAAAGATACAGATAAGGGTAAAGAGATGGTCACCTTTTCCTCTGAAGTAGCTCAACCAGTAATTTTAGAACTGGCACAAGTAGTAATGGATCCTAGGAAAAGGTATGATTTGGATGTAAACTTACTGAAAGTAAGGTCTAGGTCCATAATAGTGAACCAAGAAGTAATTACAAGTTCTAATATTATGCAAAAGAATATCTTGTAAGGAGGAGGGATGGCCAATATTTTTCAATAATATAAACTGATAGCCAAAGATTCAACAAGCTCACTTGAGCATAAGAGGCATTGAATTGAAGGCACCATGAAATATAGGAGTTTTATCCTTACAAGAAAATAAGAAGTTGTAATCGTCAAACCAAATTAAGAAGAAAAAATTCAAAAAATGGAGCAAGGGAAGGATACTAGGAAGAGGCAATACATAGTTAAGGGCTTAGAGGCTCATGAGTATCAAACTACTACTGATAATTTTATGAAAATTGAGGCAACTATTTCTATGGAGAAATTAACATCCTTGCAAGTGGATCCCACAACCCAATTAGTATCAGTTCAATATCAATAAGACCCTTTGAATTTTACAAAAACTCAGGCTCAAGATCAAGAAACCACAACAAAAAAAATTATACAAAAGGAATCAAGCGTTGAATACCAAAATTAACAAATTACAAGTTGAAAAATACCAAGTACAAGCTGAAAATAAAAAATTGTAAGAATAAGTCAACAAGTTACAGGGGTGAATATCATAAATTTAGATCAAAGAGCAGTTTGACAGTGCCAACTTCATCAATAATTATAAACAAGAGCTGATAAATGAAATGAAAGAAGTGAAGTCCTTGCCAAACATATTCAAATCCCTGGTTGAAATCATAAATGTGACTCAAAATATGAAGATCCTTATGCAAAATACAAATTGAAGAGCACTTTCCATAAAGTCTCTCTATATGAAATACAGATAAGAATATAACTAGATTGGCAGTAAGCAATTCATCATACATATGGTCAGAGTTATGATTGCTAGGCATTATTCTAGAAGCTAAGCATTTACATCCGTGAGAATCCATATTGGGAAAATTTTCTCCAAGTTATGGAAGAATGGACCAAAGAGATGGATGATAGGAAGAAATAATATTGTGTTATCCTTGGAGAGCTCACCTCGAAATATAAATTAGATGAGCTCATAACTAAAAGAATTGAAGAGTTTGAATGTAGTGAAAATAATGAGCAAGAGTTAGCACAACAACTCAAGGAGTTGACTCAAGTGGTCCAAAATATAATTAAATTTGCTAATGAAAATGAGCCCTTAGCTAAAAATCATATCAACCAGCTAATGAGCATGAAGTATGAAATTACTTCACCATCTTCTTTTTGTGATGAAGCGTGGGGCCAAATTGCTAACCTTTTAGGTGCAAAGTTGCTAGAAGAAGACAAAGATGACAAGACCATTGTTGGGCCCACCATAGAAGTAGACAAAGGAACAACACCAGAGGTAGGGTAAAATTGATTTTTGAAGTATAACTATTTTCTCTTCACGTTAGTTAGAGCCAAGGGAGTCCAAGCGTTGGTGGTGGATAATAGTTGGAACTCTTTGTGTGATAAATGGAAAATTTTCCTAAACTTTGAACAACTTGTGACAACTCATGTTTTGCTATAACACATTCAAATAGATAAAATATAGGGGAGGGTCTAGGTGGACACATCCATACCACACATCTATAACTGGATTTTGGCAATCCAAGTTATAAAGGAAGCATCCAAAACTAGATCAAGCATCAAGCACTTGCATAGAAAAATTCTACAAGAGGTATTCTTGTGTGTCATCCCGATCAATTGTATTTCCTTTTATGTCTATCTCTATTTTTCCATTCCTTATTTCTTCCCCATTATATGCAAGAATTATTGAGAGCTCATCCAGTATGTTGAGGACATTCCTAGGAGTTGGATTAAGAAGTTGAGGATTCAATGTTACTGTTCTCAAGACAAAGAATCAAATCCTCCTGTTACATCAGTTGAATAGGGTGGACATTGTATTATTATTTGAAAGAAGCCTAAGAACCTTGTTGGGCTCTGTTATGTAATTTTCTAAAGACAATAATATAATTCAACTTATTATCTTAGCCAATTTTAATTATCCATTGAATGTTGTGTTACTCGTTCACGTATTATACTATTTGAATATATGGATGACATTTTCTTTTGCTAGCAAGATGTTTATGTTTGTTACATAATTTGAATGCATGTAAAAATTCCAATTAATCCTTTCTCTTTATTTATGAATCATGAATTTATTGGTATTTGTTTAAGTTTTCCAATGGATGAGACATCAATATACATTTTGAAGCTAAGGTTGGGAGTTGTTATAGATTACTTGGTCACAATGAATTCCCACAATTCAGTAAATTTGATTGAGCACAAAGGATTAGATGATAATTACTAGCTAATATTACAATGGGGTGTCCTAACTAAACCTGGTCTATTTAGGGTTTATGATTTTTAGGTTAAAGAGGCAAGTCCACTAGAGATTGCATATCTACTTATGATTAAGGAAATTTAGGTAGCATGACAACAATATTTAATGTATGCCTAAATATCCTATAGAAAGTTCTATATCTATAATTGATATCCTCTCTCTTTTCAAAAAAATAGGATAGAGAGGTTCGTCTTCAAGACCCCCTCAGAATTAAAAGCCCACTCACTCAATTGTCTCCCTCGACTCCCTGCCTTAGGTCCAGATAGGAGAGCTTTAAAAGGTTCTTTCTCCTTATGAACCTTGAATTGTAGGGGGCAACACTCTTTAAAAGCCTTGTTATTTCAAGAACTTACCTGAAGACCATAATCGAACCTACGCCCGCGATGTGATACCTATATGCTCCTACGACATACCCGGGGAGAAGGACCGGGTAGGTGGGGAATAGTATTTTTGAATAGTCCTTGAGAAAACAAGGAGGAAGCTTTGATCTCAAATTTTCTATGAATAAAGATGTTGTCCTTTTAATATTTTCCCCCTCTCTTATATAAGGTGTGGGTTCTCTCACATATTGGAAATGAAGGGAAAGGCTCTCCCTATCTTAAGGTGCTCTGATGCTTTTCCTGGTGCTCCTTCAAGAGCCCTCTCTCTGTTCCCAATGGTGCTATGATGCTTATGGTCCTAAGAACCGCTCTGAATATTAGGGGTGTGTGTAAAGTGTCTGTTAGGGTGGTTTATGGTTTGAAGGGTCTTAAAAGCTATCTTAAAAGGTAGTATGATAGAGGGTGGGTTGAGAGCTGTCTATTCCTGGATGTTGATGGAAGTCGGTGGAGTCCATTTCCAAAGGTAGGATCTCGTAACCCTTAAAAATCCTTTTTAAAAGCTGGGATCATGGCAGGTAGGATCGTCCTATTCTCCGACGAACAGAGCTTCGGCCTTATATCCCGAGAGGTTAGAGAATATATCTTTCTGCCTTAAAATCTATTGCATATAGAAGAGAATTTAGAGTCGATAAAATACCTACCCTGTTATTTTAAGGGAGTAGGCATCAGTACCATTTAACTTTAAGCAGTCGAGTGTGGTTTATTTGCATTTTAAACAGAGGGTAAGGGAGAGTAGGCCTCATTTAAAAAGTCCCATGTATCAAAGGAGATTTACCTGATAGAACTCTCTATTCCAAATAGGTCGAGTGCTTGCTTGTTAATTAAATAGAGAGGATTTCAACCTCTATTTTCAAATAAGAGATATTAAAGCATTTAAAAGGTTTTCAAAAGCTTTAACGAGTGTACCATATCCATTAGTGGAGGTAGCTCGGGTAGGTCTTATCATCTATGCACCCAGGCCATTTATTCACTTGTTCAAGGACCTAATTTTATATCCAAGCCAACCCATAAATAATATTTCCACAATTGGAAAAAAAAACCTCTAGTCATTTTTGTTGTACACTATCCCTGATCGATAAGGTGTAGTTAATGAGCAAGGCTCTTTATCACTTTAAAATAGAGAGGAAAGTGTGCCTGCATACATCTTCCCCACCACCTAAAGAGCCTCCATTTTTTCTTACTTCAAAATAGATAGAGGATCTAAAAATTTTGAATTTAAAATACTGATTTGGGTCGATACCCTCTCCCTACCAAGCGATGTAAGTATGGAGATAACATATTTAATGTTGGGTCTCTCTAATGACTATGAATTCACCAAAGTAAATAGATAGGGATTCAAGTAGCACTCGACCCGCTCTCTTTTAAAACAAAAGGTCGAGTCGTTTTATATACGTATTAACGAACCAACTTCATGATGAGTAGGTTCATGAATGGATGTTGTTGCAGTCGGTCGACATTATTAAAGAGCCCTAGTTTGGGTCCTGGTCCCCCCATCCTATTACAAATGTGAAAGTGAAAGTATCTTAAAAATCTGCGTCTTATTACCTAGAGGTGATAACGAACGTCTTTATCTATAATCGAGAGAGCGACGGAATTTTTAATCGACCACCTATTGATTAATGGCGTAAGTCGAGGGCCGCACTCGACCTCTCGAAAAGGTAAGCAAGGTAGAGAGATTAAAAGATGCAATATCTCTATATTATAACTGGGAAAGATCTTAAAAGGAGAGTGACTAGTTGTCATTTTTAATATATATATGATCGACTCGACTCCTCAATAATTCTAAGGTCCTCTTTTAGAGCTGCACTCAACCCATGAAGTCAATGGGGAGAGGGTAACTTGATGCTCTTCTTCTTTGAAGGGTAGTCATGGGGGGGGTCACTCTGAGGAAATGGTAAATACCATGTGAGTGCATACATGGGGTATTTTTAATATCAAGTTGAACCATCGATAAATTGATAAGTATCTTGTAGGGGATGGGTATTTAAAATTCATGCATACGTACATATAGATTCTACCGGTAAAAAAGAGGGTTGGAGAAGAGGGGGTGGGGGTAATATTTGAGTTTCATACCAAATATTTATAAATATGTTAGGACACTTCTTACAAGGACTAAAATAGAAATAATTACATGCATAATTAAAATGAGTTTATAACCTATATTAAATAAAAATTATAACCATAATTAAAGTGAGTATTTTATTATTATTTTTGTACAAGCTCTATAAATAAAATATTAAAGTGAGTTTTGGAAGGTTATTTTATAAGTATAGATTTGTGGTATCAAATGGCATTAGTTCAGTTGGTTAGATTCCTCATTTCTCAAGAAAGAGACCAAGGTTAAATCTTGCCAAATGATACATGCATAATTACCAAGTTGTTGTAATACTACTATGCAGTCATGATGTAATATGGGTGGGTCCATTTCAATTCCATATAACCCATTAAAAAATAATAATAATAATTTAGAAAAAACTTAAATTCAACCATTTGTTTCGGTCCCCTTTACCTAGATTTGAACCAAGGTCTCTGGATGAAAACTTAAAGACATATCACTATGGTATCCCTTAGAATACATTTTTTTTTTAATTTGTGGAAAACATCCCAAAAGGGATGCCACTTTCGGGTAAGACCCAAGGAGGCAAGGGTATCCATTTTGCCAAAAATGCCCAGGACTCGGACCTGGCCTACCACCTTTGACATACTCAAGGAGCAAAAAAACACACAAAACCAAATTAAAAAAAGTAAATAACAACAAAAATAATAAAATAAAATAAAAAACATGCTCCTTGAGAGTGTCAAAACCAAAAGCACAACCAAACATGCACAATAAGATAAAATAAACCACAACACAAACCACATAGAAAAACACAAGAACCACATAACAAAACACAAACAAGACAAAAACAACAGCACACTACAAAGACATAACCCAAAAAACATGAAAAATAAACACAACCAAAACCTAAAAAATAAAATAAAAATAAAAATAAAAATAAAAATAAAAACAACCAAAAATAGACAATAAACAAAAATAAAAAACATAGAAAACACTCACACATAAAAAAAAGAAATAACACAAACAAAGAGAAACCCAAGAACAAGAACGAAAAAAAACACAAGAACAATAACAAAAAACATAAAAAAAAACAAAACAACAAAAACACAAGAACAACAAAAAACAACACAAAGAACACAAAAACAAAACAAAACAAAAGAACCTACCCACCTTAAAAAACTAAACAAAGAAGACAAAAGAAAAAAATTGAACAAAACAATGACCTATCTAGACCAGAAGACTATTAATGCAAGAATCAACAGAGGAAACAAAATAAATAATAGAATGAGCTAGGGAACTAAAAAAACTGAATGAACCAAAGAGAAACAAAAAAAAAAAACAAGAAGAAACTAGGTACCTTCAGAACTGGAGCCATCCAAAGAAATGATAGAAAGAAGAGCTTCCCTAATTTGAGAAGCCCACCATATAGGAGGGTGGCCATAACAAGTAAGATCACATTTGTCCAAATCCCAATTAGCTAAAGCATCAACACTCTTGTTTTAATCTCTGACCACATGATTGTAATCAACTTTCAAAAATCCCATCTGGATTAACTGAATCTTCTCAATAATTCTTTTTATTCTCCAATCCACCTTATGATTCTTAGAAGGAGTCTTCAAGAGATTAATCATAAGTTGAGAGTCAGACTCAACTAACACCTTTTCCCATCCAACCTTAGTAGCCTCCTGAAGGCCTCTAAGGATACCATACCCCTCAGAAAGGTTATTGGAAAGAATACCCAAATTCTTAGCAAAAGTAAAAACTAGGGATCCATCTGAAAGTCTACCAATTCCTCCCACATTGGCTTTTCCAGGGTTCCCTCTAGAGGCTCCATCAGTATTGACTTTTCCCAAATCCTTAGGAGGAGGTTTCCAATTTCTAGTCCTATCCATATTACTAATACTCACATTCCATTTAAATTGGTTGCCCTTAGAAGGTTTAATATTCAATATTTGCATCACTTGATCCCATCTTTGGTGGGAGTTTTGGGGGTGATTAAGGAGTTGATGGAATTATTCAACTAAGTTGGCTATGGTCTTTTGCCAAATATAGTGAATATCCTTCCTATCTTGATTAAAAATTCGGTTGTTTCTTTCATTCTAAATATTCCAAAGAAGAATGGTAGAACCCATCCAAATTAACTGCCTAATAAAATGATCAACACTCTCTTGATTAGGCCAATCCCTCCAAAGCTGTTCAAAAGTGAAAAAATTGGACCACTATAAGCCAAGTAAATTTGCCATTCTCCTCCATAGCTCAGAGGCTAAAGTACACTCAATAAAAATATGGTTGATATTTTCTACATTATTTTCACACATTTCACATCTAAAAGGGCCATGAAAACCATGCTTCATAAGTTGCTCACCAGTAAGAACCCTACGATGCAATAAAATCCAATTAAAGAACCTCACCTTAGGCCAAAGCTTTTGAGCCCACAATTGAGAAAATATGTCAGAAGAATGGTTGGGATTATTATGGCATAAATTTAAATAACCTTGAGCAACTGAATACTCACCCTTAGTAGTGTTGTTCCATCCAAAACAATATTTTTCATGGGACCAAGAGAGGGATATCATATGAAGGATGCCTTGGATATCTTGTCTTTGCATTTCTAGGATTTGAATAGGCCAGTCCTCAATAGGGATCCAATATCTACCAACCTTTGAATTACCAGTATGGTACCGATAGTAATTAGCCACCTTTATCCAATTAGCTCGATGAAGCTCCTCCATCCAATGCCTCCAATCGGGAAACTGAGTTATCAAAGGCTTGTGACCATCCCAAGAATCTGTCCAAAAATTTGCATGTTGACCATTATGAATGATCCAAAATAATTTTTTATTTATCAAATCCTCACCAATCTTAAGAACTTCTAAAATGGGAAAACCTTTGGTAGGAAGTTGATAGCGAATAAGGTCTTCAAGACTTTTGTTCTCATCATATTTAGCACGAAGATTATTGGCCCAAAGAGCATTGGGGTTATGCAACATCCTCCAATATAATTTAGCAGCTAAAGATTTGTTGTTATTAATTGAAGATCGAAATCCTAACCCCCCTTCACTCTTAGGAAGACATAAAGTATCCCATTTCACCAAGGCCCATTTTCTTTTCTCCTTAGTACCACTTCAAAGGAAACAATGACTGATTTGATCCAATTATCGAAGAACAGCCTTTGGGATATTCAAAACGGAAGAAACATAAATAGGAATAGCTTGAAGGACTAATTTTACCAAGGTGATTCTACCCTCGGAAGAAAGCCACTTGTTGGTCCACTTTCCAATTTTCTTCTTGACTTTGTCCAACAACCAATTCCAATATTTATTTTTTTGCCTTTTAATATTTATGGGAATACCTAAATAAGTGATTGGAAGAGAGGTCTTATTATATCTTAATTTATCCAAGACCATGGATTCCCTTAGAATACATTTGATTTTAAGGTAAAATCTTCATTTACCTGGATTTGAACTTAGGTCTCTGGATGAAAACTTAAAGACATATCACTATGGCATCCCTTAGAATACATTTTATTTTAAGGTAAAGCACGGGTTTTTGAAAGGGGTTTGGTCTCCTTGTATTGGGGTGTGAACTTGAATCTATTTCATGAAAACCCAAACACTTGGATAACCAGAATGAAAACCCAAACACACATCATTAACACATCATTAATGACATCTCTCATGAAACATTTTAAGGGACCTGTTGTGGCTGCTCCACAACGTACCCCAAAATTGGGGACCCACCTTTTTTGCATGTTTTCCAAGAAGACCGAAGTGGCCCATATGCTAAAGATCAAGAAAAAAAGCAAAACACCACAAGGAGAAAAAGTGTCGCGATATCGCGACATGTTGCACTTTCACGGCCAAAAGAGAAAAAGTGTCGCGATATCGCGACATGTTGCACTATCGCGGCCAAAAGAGAAAAAGTGTCGCGATATCGCGACATGTTGCACTTTCATGGCCAAAAGAGAAAAAGTGTCGCGATATCGCGACATGTTGCATTGTCACGGCCAAAAGAGAAAAAGTGTCGCGATATCGCGACATGTTGCATTGTCACAGCCAAAAGAGAAAAAGTGTCACGATATCGCGACATGTTGCATTTTCGCGACCAAAAGAGAAGAGAAAGAACAAGGAAGAAAAAGTGTCGCGATATCGCGACATGTTGCATTTTCGCGGCCAAAAGAGAAAAAGTGTCGCGATATCGTGACATGTTGCATTTTCGTGGCCAAACAAGAAAAAGTGTCACGATATCGCGACATGTTGCATTTTCGCGACCAAAAGAGAAAAAGTGTCGCGATATCGCGACATGTTGCATCGTCACGGCCAAAAGAGAAAAGTGTCACGATATCGCGACATGTTGCATCGTTGCGGCAAAAGAGAAAAAGTGTCACGATATCGCGACATGTTGCATTTTCATGGCCAAACAAGAAAAAGTGTCGCGATATCACGACATGTTGCATTTTCGCGATCAAAAGAGAAAAAGTGTCGCGATATCGCGACATGTTGCATTTTTGTGATTCAAAGAAAAGAGAGAGAGAAGAAAGAAAAAGTGTCACGATATCGCGACATGTTATATTTTCATGGCGAAGGGCCACAAAATGGAAACATACAAGGGAAGGTGAAATGAACAACCATTGGAAAATGAAACGAATAGTCAAGGAAGGTGAAACGAACAGCCATCGAAAAATGAAACGAACCGTCATGGAAGGAGAAACAATTTTTTCAGAAGTTTAAATACGCCATTCAAAGAGGCCAGAAAGGGTTGGAAATTGTTGCGAGCAGAGTTGCAGAGTTGAAGGCAAGAGGGCCATTCTGGACCTGTTTGAGTCGTTTTTCTTCCATGGACTGGTTTGGGAAAACCAGAAATTTTTGTTATTGTAAAATGACAAATTTTTAATACAGAAAATTTTAGAAAGTTGCATCTTATGGACAAGAAAGGAGGAGTCATTTTCTTTGCATGCAATGGATTAAATGTCTATTTTTCCCTTTTTCAGATTTTAGGCTTGTAGATGGAGTTTATGCAAGTTTTCTTGGTTGCTTCATGCGAATGTTTAAATCTGAAAAACCTCATTTAAAACCCTAGGAGCCAGCACTTAGCTTATCCGGATTGTGCTTGTTTTGCAGGTCCAATAGGTTAGGTTGCATGCATGAAAACCTCACATCTTCGGTTTTGTCGAAATAGGATAGCATCATACTGAATGCATTTTATTTTCAGTTTTTTGCATTTCATTTTCATTTTCTGCATTTTATTTTTTTCCAAAATTTTTAACTTATTTTAAATTTTCAGGCATTAAAATAAACATTTAAAAAATTTCAAAATCCAAAAAAAAACAATGAACAATCACTAAAGTTTCATGGTGAAATAAACCAACATTGCCCCTTGTTTACAGTTACTTGCAATCACTAAGGTGTTCCAAGCATTTAAATTGAATATCTTTATTTGAGATTACTAATACACATATGCAAATGCTAATACAACGGAGACCTTGGAGAAGTTGTTTGTTTAACTTCTTTGCAAGAGGGGATTTGGAACCCAAATCCTAAAGGAGAGTGTACTTTCACAACTGGGTGAAAATACCACTCAACAGATTGGCGCTAGAAGGAGGGCTTGAATTGTTTTATTTCAGAGTGATTTAAATGCTATAGGGATTTAAATTTTGAATATTTCATGCCCTATTGATTATTATCTTTAGCCCTCTTTTAACAATACAACCTTGTAGTGTTAAAAGGAGGACATGAATTGCTATGCATTGTTCTAACGCTTTTGATTGTTCATACAGGAATAATGTGTTTTGATTTGATTTAGAAAAAAAATTTGGTCTTGACTAACGAGGTTGTCTCCATGCAATTACTTTCATTTGATTTTAATGGATACATCTCTTGGTTGATGCTGACATGATTATTAATACGTTACATGTTTGATATTTTCTAGTCAATTTCATGCTTATTTGTAAGGAATTATTTTTTGTCTAAAATGTATTTGTTGTCGGTATTATGCTCTTCACTTGCGTGTAATGCGATCTTGTGAATCAGAAAGCCTACAACACTAGGAGTATGCTCTTCACTTGCGCATATGCGATCTGGTGAATCAGAAACTTACATTTTTAGAATACTGCTTTGTCATGGTTCCTTCTTTCATTCATGACTAACAAATTGATTTTGAAGTTATTCTTTGAATTTCATTAATTGCAGGATTTTTCTTGTGTCACAGGTTTTCTTTGAGGTATTGAGAGTTTTGTCAGGTTTTGTAGGGTAGTTTCATTTACAAGCTGGACCCACCACATCGCATCGCAACTAGGTCCAAAACAACCGAGGAAACCATATTCCAAAGCCTCTCACTCACTCATAGGAATCCAAGGAATAAAACCGAGCAAATTGTGGTCCCACCAGATATTCTTGTTACAAAAGATCCTTCTATTTTAGGCGCATCTAGCGGACTTGCACCGGTGGTGTCATTTGCCACTAGTGTACCAATTATCAGTACCATTTCCATGGTTCTTGTAGGGTTATCATCATCGATTTTGAATCAAATGGCCCAACCTCCACCACCTCCTTGGTACGGAGCCCATAACATTCCTTTGAATATTGCAGGGGATATTCATGAGATCCCTAAGAATATAGAGATATTTTTGCCCGAATACAAATCGGATGGCCCAAGGACCGTAGAAGAACATATTCAGGCCTATAGGGATGTTTTGATAAGATTGCAAGTTCAACATGAAGATGTGGCTTGTAGACTCTTCCCCATGAGCCTAGACCAAGTGGCTTACGAATGGTATATTTGCTTACCTACTTTGGTTCCATTACGTCATGGATGCAAATGGAGGATGCTTTTGTCAACCAATTCAGGTCACCATTAGATCCCACAATCATCTATAATCAGTTCATTACATGCAAAAGAGGCCAGGGTGAGCCAATCCAAACTTTTAATCAGAGATTTCAGAAGTGCTATAATAGAGCAATTCGGCATTTTGCCATTGATCCCGTAGTAGCTTTGCAAATATATTTTGGGGCATTGGATCCTATGACGACAATGTTTGCAAGGCAAAATCCTCAAGTTACCATGCTTGCTCTAGCCTACAATGAAGCTATGACCATTGAACAACAAATGACACCACAGGGTTATGGGTTTTCCCAGATGCCTATGGTAGGACAATATGGTCCATATGGTCAAGCTCCTATGATGAATCAGATCATGGCACCACAAATATCAGGCATAAATGCTTTGCCTTATCAACAACCATATTCATCAACACCCGCTTACGCACCCAATCCAATTCCGATTCAAAGTGTGAATCCCTACGCAAATCAAGTGGCTCAAAATCCAACTCAAATGTTAAGTCAAGATCTCACCAATTACGCAAACCCTACTGGAACTAGCAATAACATAGCTCAACCAAAAGAGATTTATTCAGAGGTTGAAGAGCTCAAAAATATAGTTCACAAATTGAGTAATGATTTGGTTCAAAAATAGAAGTATGAATCCCATGCCCCTCACCCAAATCGAAACTTCAACAATAGAGGGAGACAGTGGAATACGAAGCCAAACAATGGGGGTGTGCCTTCCCCTATTGCTAATCAGATAGATACTTCTGCAGGACCAAGTCACTCTAGTTCCATTCTTAATATTTCTGATTTTGCGTGGGAAAAGGGGTGTAGATTGCATAATACAAAGGAGCATAATGAAAGGAATTGTCCCAAAATTGCTAGGTATACCCATTGTCTCCAAGCTCAAGTGGATGATTTGGAACTTGTGCCAAATAAGGGTCCACCCCAACATCAACAAGGAGAGGACAACATTTTGGTGGTGGAAACTCTATATCGTCAAGAGAGTGAGAATGAGGAAGGTGAAGATGAATGGGGTGAGAAACATGTTGATGAATCAGAAGATGAAGAAGAAGTACTTGAGCGTCACAACTTGAACTTGGAGGATGATTACTATGATTCGTGGAAGAAATGGGAAGAATATTATCAATCTAAATCTTCTAATAAACTTGTTGTGTCAATTAATATGCAGGATAACTCAATTGCTTCCTCACATGAGGATACTATAAATCCTGTACAATTTGAGAAATTTTTGGAAGAGGAATTCGAATCTCATCAAATTTTGGAACATGATAAGGATTCTACAACCATGAATCAAGAAAGAGAGTCATTTGCTTTAGATTCCTTTGGAGGAAAAGAAATTGAAAATCTTGATCCACTTACTTGTGCTACAATGATTATGCCATTTCAAAATGAGAAAATTACAAAACCTAAATCATTTGGGTTTGATATCATTGATGATCCAATTGAAAATCTCACGTTACCCAAAACAACCCAAGTGATTGATCATGGAAATGTGTTAGTTAACCCACCCCTAGATAGACAAGACTTATGGTTTGAAAGGGATGGACATATTTTCAATTGGGTACCTAAGTTTGGTGCCTTTGATAAACGAGTCATGGAGAAAGAACAAGTGCTACATGATGATGAATGTCATGAGAGAAAAGAGGAATTTTCAAATCCTCTTCAAGTAAGGTCAAATGAAAACATGCCAAAGGTAAAATCTCACCTTTTTGGTTTCACCATGCAAAATTCGAATGAAGGTTTGCCTAATGAATGGTTTGATTCAAATATTATTAATGTTATGGCTTTATTGAATGAAAATGAAAGCTTATTTCTACACCATGAATCAAAGTGCGGAATGGACATCTTAAAGAATAGACATAAAGGAATTGAATATCAATCATTGTCTAATCAATTTGAAAACTTGAAACTCCACCATAGGATTATTAATGAAACTAAATCAAATTGGTATGGTGAGAGGGGCAAGTGGAAGTTTGTTTCTTTGTTTGGTTTGATCTTGTTTTTGTTGGATTCCTACAAAACTTGGTATGCGTATCACGTCATACATCTTTTAAAGAATTCCAATCAGGTTTGGGATCCGAGAAAATGATAATCCAAACTTTTGCACCATCTTGCATTATATTGTACATTTGTATATACTTTTGGTTTTCGTGTTTTGGTTTTGGATTGGATCTCACTTTGGTTTTAAGTTTTGTGTGTTGGTCCTTTGGACACTTTTGGTTTGTTTTAAAAAAAAAAAGAAAGAAAAGCGAGATGTCAACTTAGGTCCTTATGAATGTTGACTAAGACTAGGAGAATATGAAACATCGGAATTGTATTGCAGAAAGCTCCACGAGTATCGCAAACACATTAAAGAATATCGTTTGGAACTTGTGATGCATGAAGTTGTCAGTTTTACACATTATGGCAAAGTAGGTGGTATACTCCATCCGCATTTCAAAAGGAGCAATGCATTCATATCTCATGTTACATTCCACATTGCATATACATTTCATCTCGGTTGCATCTTCATTTCATATACAATCATTGAAAAGGTGTCGAATCCTCTTAGGGTTATTACATAACATATATTAAAAGGATCCTAAGGTTGGGAACTGATGCCCGAACTATCTTGAACCAAGCACGTTCTACACATATTAAAGAGGATCTTGAGCAAAATGGTCAAAACCATACTTGGAAGAAAAGGTGAGGCGAAAGGAGTATTTCGTGTCTGTCCTATCATGCAACATAATCCTTAAAACAATGGTTTTTACCACTCCCATAGTGCTTAAAGCCTAAAATCAGAGTAGTAAGGATAGGGTTAAATCCTCATCGAACTTAGGTTGAGGATCCAATTCCCCAAAGCTCTGATTTGACCTTCATGGAGTAGTAAGGATAGGGTCTAATTCTCATCTCGCTTAGGTTGAGAATCCGATTCCCCAAAGCTTCTATTTTGCCCACTCAAGAACTTGAAATTCCAAAGCAAATATTTTTCATTCTACTTTTATTGCATCATTAATATTGGATTGGAAGGATCGTACTACATGTCCCTTGCAAGGATGGGTAGTCATCCCCAAGGTCCAAGAAATCAAAAGTAGAGCCAAATCCTGGATTATGGGGTTGATCTCCATCGGGGCTATAGACGCCTGGCTGGCAGTGGAGTATGCTCATGCGTGGCAACATGTCTTGTCTAAAAGCAAGACCACTGATCGCTCAAACGGACAGGCTAGCCTGACAGTTTCATCCATAACAGGTTAAATCATTTTGTTCAAGATGAGGTAATGAACTCTAGATCAGAGTAGTAAGGATAGGGTTAAATTCCCATCTCGCTTAGGTTGGGAATCCTATTCCCCAAAGCTCTGATTTCACTTACACTTGCACATGGGTTCAAGATGGTAGTGACACATAACCAACTTTGGGATCTAGTAAATTAATTCAAGTATACATATATTTGGTCCTAAGAGGGTTTGACAGTTTTAATATGTTTGTTCATGATACTAGAAAGTTTGAGCCTTTGCAAAGCAGGTTGTTATATCTCTAACATAGTTGTCATACATCAAATCCTGCACAAATCATTCATAGCCTTGCATACGAATCATAAGTGAAACTGACAATGGAAAGTTGAACGAGTTTCAAATGATAGGGAATGAAGCACATTGCACACACCGAGCTGATGCTTAATAATTCTAATGCTTCATGTATTTCTCATCTAGTTTCATTCTTGGGATATTTGCTGACGCTTGTATTTGAGTCTGTGTGTTTTTAGGTTGAGTTCTCACCGAAATGCTCAGGAGCATTTCCCAGCAGAGTCACCATTTGTTGTGGCTGCTCCACAACGTACCCCAAAATTGGGGACCCACCTTTTTTGCATGTTTTCCAAGAAGACCGAAGTGGCCCATATGCTAAAGATCAAGAGAAAAAGCAAAACACCACAAGGAGAAAAAGTGTCGCGATATCGCGACATGTTGCAGTTTCACGGCCAAAAGAGAAAAAGTGTCGCGATATCGCGACATGTTGCATTGTCACGGCCAAAAGAGAAAAAGTGTCGCGATATCGTGACATGTTGCATTTTCATGGCAAAAAGAGAAAAAGTGTCACGATATCGCGACATGTTGCATTGTCACATCCAAAAGAGAAAAAGTGTCGCGATATCGCGACATGTTGCATTTTCATGGCCAAAAGAGAAAAAGTGTCACGATATCGCGACATGTTGCATTTTTGCGACCAAAAGAGAAGAGAAAGAACAAGGAAGAAAAAGTGTCGCGATATCGTGACATGTTGCATTTTCATGGCCAAAAGAGAAAAAGTGTCATGATATCGCGACATGTTGCATTTTCACGACCAAATGAGAAAAGTGTCACGATATCGCGACATGTTGCATTGTCACGGCCAAAAGAGAAAAGGTGTCGCGATATCATGACATGTTGCATTTTCGCGGCCAAAAGAGAAAAGTGTCGCGATATCGCGACATGTTGCATTTTCGCGGCCAAAAAAGAAAAAGTGTCACGATATCGTGACATGTTGCATTTTCATGGTCAAAAAAGAAAAAGTGTCACGATATCGCGACATGTTGCATTGTCGTGGCCAAAAGAGAAAAAGTGTCGCGATATCGTGACATGTTGCATTTTCATGATTCAAAGCAAAGAGAGAGAGAAGAAAGAAAAGTGTCACGATATCGCGACATGTTACATTTTCACGATGAAGGGCCACAAAATGGAAACCAAAGCACATGCATACAAGGGAAGGTGAAACGAACAGCCATTGGAAAATGAAATGAACAATCAGGGAAGGTGAAACGAACAACCATCGGAAAATGAAACGAACCGTCATGGAAGGAGAAACAATTTTTTTAGAAGTTTAAATACGCCATTCAAAGAGGCCAGAAGGGGTTGGAAATTGCTGCGAGCAGAGTTGCAGAGTTGAAGGCAAGAGGGCCATTCTGGACCTGTTTGAGTCGTTTTTCTTCCATGGACTGGTTTGGGAAAACCAAAAATTTTGCTATTGTAAAATGACAAATTTTTAATGCAGAAGTTTTCAGAAAGTTGCATCTTATGGACAAGAAAGGAGGAGTCATTTTTTGCATGCTATAGATTAAATGTCTATTTTTTCCCTTTTCAGATTTTAGGCTTGTAAATGGAGTTTATGCAAGTTTTCTTGGTTGCTTCATGCGAATGTTTAAATCTGAAAAACCTCATTTAAAACCCTAGGAGCCAGCACTTAGCTTATCCGGATTGTGCTTGTTTTGCAGGTCCAATAGGTTAGGTTGCATGCATGGAAACCTCACATCTTCGGTTTTGTCGAAATAGGATAGCATCATACTGAATGCATTTTATTTTCAGTTTTCTGCATTTCATTTTCATTTTCTGCATTTTATTTTTTCTAGAAATTTTAACTTATTTTAAATTTCAGGCATTAAAATAAACATTTAAAAAATTTCAAAATCCAAAAAAACAATGAACAATCACTAAAGTTTCATGGTGAAATAAACCAACATTGCCCCTTGTTTACAGTTACTTGCAATCACTAAGGTGTTCCAAGCATTTAAATTGAATATCTTTATTTGAGATTACTAATACACATATGCAAATGCTAATACAACGGAGACCTTGGAGAAGTTGTTTGTTTAACTTCTTTGCAAGAGGGGATTTGGAACCCAAATCCTAAAGGAGAGTGTACTTTCACAACCGGGTGAAAATACCACTCAACAGGATCCCATAAAATTTTAAGGTAAAGCATGGATTTTTGAAAGGGGTATGGTCCACTTGTACCGGGGTTTGAACTTAGATCTCTTGGATAAAAATCCAAAGACACCACTATAGTTAAAGTCTTCAAAATTTTAGGGTAAAATATAGTTTTTTTAAAAAGGATCCCGATCAAGGTTTGAACTTAGATTTTCTAAATGAAAACTAAAAGATATATCACTACAATATCTCTTAAAAAACAAAATTTTAAGGTAAAATACAGGTTTTTGAAATGGTTTGGGTCCCTCGTACAATAGTTTGAACTTGGGTCTCTTGAATAAAACCCAAAACCATACCATTACAATATCTCAACAAGAAACTCGACTTAAACTAACCTTTCAAATATTATTTAGAAATGACATAACCCATCGACCGATGAGCCGATTTGACCTGTTTTCTTACACCCAAAATAAAGACTGACAAACACATTAAACATCCTTTAAATATAATATATATGTCATTAATATAATAAAATGCTACACATCATACAAGCTCAAATATTAAAAAGAAAAAACAATTTAGAAAAATAAATAACTTATGTGTTTTCCTAGGACCTGCAATTAGTTAGCCCAGGCCAAATTTATTGAAGCTCCCAATACCAATAACAACAACAATGGGGGTTCCAATGAATTTTCAGGTGGTAATATTAGCTAGAGGAACGTCAAAAAAACTATTTCCTCTGGTCTCCAAGGTGTCTCTCAAACCCCAACATCAAATGCACAATTTCAAATCCTAGAAAACCCTAACGCATAATTTGAAAATCTTAAAGCCCAATTGAAAACCCTAAAAATTTGATAGAAGTATATGTCTGTTTGCAGGATGTTCCCAAGGCCTTGTTTCCAGTGGAAAATTGGCCCATGTTGTCATATGTTCTAGAGCTCTTGGAGGCCAGCAATCTCAAGGATCTCATTGTGGTTAGTAATGTATAGATATAAAAATTATTTGCTATTGATTTTATGGAATGGAAAAAGCATGTTCTGTTGTAATACCGGTGGTGGTAGGAGAAGATGCGATAGTCCAAGTGGGAGGCTGGATATCCGGAGCTTACGATGATCGCCTTCATGTTGAGGTTTGTGAGAATTTTATTTTGAAGTTGTTAAGTTGTTCAATTTACTTATTTTTGTAGTTTGTTGCTTGTCAATTCCTTCCGAAAGCTTAAAAAGAAAAATCAATTTAGGAAAATAAATAACTTATGTGTTTTCCCAGGACCTACAATTAGTTAGCCCAGGCCAAATTTCTTGAAGCTCCCAATACCAATAACAACAACAATGGGGGTTCCAATGAATTTTTAGGTGGTAATATTAGCTAGAGGAACGTCGAAAAAACTATTTCCTCTGGTCTCCAAGGTGTCTCTCAAACCCCAACATCAAATGCATAATTTCAAACCCTAGAAAACCCTAACGCATAATTTGAAAATCTTAAAGCCCAATTGAAAACCCTAAAAATTTGATAGAAGTATATGTCTATTTGTAGGATGTTCCCAAGGCCTTGTTGCCAGTGGCAAATCGACCCATGTTGTCATATGTTCTAGAGCTCTTGGAGGCCAGCAATCTCAAGGATCTCATTGTGGTTAGTAATGTATAGATATAGAAATTATTTGCTATTAATTTTATGGAATGGAAAAAGCATGTTCTATTGTAATACAGGTGGTGGCAGGAGAAGATGTGGCAGTCAAGTGGGAGGCTAGATATCTGGAGCTTACGATGATCGCCTTCATGTTGAGGTTTGTGAGAATTTTATTTTGAAGTTGTTAAGTTGTTCAATTTACTTATTTTTGTAGTTTGATGCTTGTCAATTCCTTTCAAAAACTTAAAAAGAAAAATCAATTTAGGAAAATATGTTTTCCCAGGACCTGCAATTAGTTAGCCTAGGCCAAATTTCTTGAAGCTCCCAATACCAATAACAACAACAATGGGGGTTCCAATGAATTTTTAGGTGGTAATATTAGCTGGAGGAACGTCGAAAAAACTATTTCCTCTGGTCTCCAAGGTGTCTCTCAAACCCCAACATCAAATGCACAATTTCAAACCCTAGAAAACCCTAACGCATAATTTGAAAATCTTAAAGCCCAATTGAAAACCCTAAAAATTTGATAGAAGTATATGTCTATTTGCAGGATGTTCCCAAGGCCTTGTTGCTAGTGGCAAATCGGCCCATGTTGTCATATGTTCTAGAGCTCTTGGAGGCCAGCAATCTCAAGGATCTCATTGTGGTTAGTAATGTATAGATATAGAAATTATTTGCTATTAATTTTATGGAATGGAAAAAGCATGTTCTGTTGTAATACAGGTGGTGGAAGGAGAAGATGCGGTAGTCCGAGTGGGAGGCTGGATATCCGGAGCTTACGATGATCGCCTTCATGTTGAGGTTTGTGAGAATTTTATTTGAAGTTGTTAAGTTGTTCAATTTACTTATTTTTGTAGTTTGTTGCTTGTCAATTCCTTTCGTTTACATCCATTGCTATGCATTGTCATGGAAACCACTTTAATGTTGGGGTTCTAAACCTAGGTCATTGCTGCAATAAGCATGCTTGTTAAGTTTGCAACTTGAGTAATTGCTATGAAAAGGGTAAATTCTCTCTAATTTTCTAATTTTTATTTTTGGTTCATATGGGATTGTAATTGGTCTCACCCATATCACATTTTGACAATTATGCATATGTCCTTTCTGTGAATACGAACTTCAGTTTCTCCTTCTTGATCAAAGTCCTTATTTGCTTTTAATTTTTTTAAAATAATTTATATGTGGTTTTTATTGGGTCACTTCTATCAAAATAAAAAAATATTATATCTACAGTTAGATTAATCATATTCAGTTTTTTTATAATTAATTATATAGGATTGGAACAACTTCACTCATGTTACATCATTACCACAGTGATATGACAACAACTTGACTATTATACATGTATCTTCTCCTTGCAAGTTGAGGAATAAACTTGAGAAATTTAACCAGTTAAACTAATACCATTTAATATATTGAGCTTCCTTAGATTGATCTTAGTTTTTTTTTATTTTTAATTTAATTTTTTTTCCTAAATCAATTTTTTTTTAATTTTTAAATAAGCTTTTGAATTTTGGAAGTTATGTTAACTAGAATTCATCATAAGTGAAAACTATATATATCACAATATCAAACATAAGTTGTTGTTTCGCCAACTATGCTTAGCTACAAAGTAGTTGTTTTATCCCAAAACTTGCCTTGAAACCCCTCAAATATATTTAAAACTCTAAAATTGTAGAGTAGATAATGTTTTAAACCTGGGGCATTTGTTACAATGACTGGCCATTTAGCTGCTAGACTTGGCTTGAACCCTATTTGTTATTTTATCCCTAATTATAATTGACAATTTTTGCCTTGCAACTAGAATTTCAAGTATGTTGATGTTGTTGTTATAAGTGTACACCGTGCATCTTACTGGTAGACCATAGATGCCATATGATATGATTTCACCTTCAAACTAGTATTGATAATTTATTCCCTCTAATTGGAATTTGAACTATGCTTACAACAACAAACTAATCAAGTTCTTAGCTTGGAAAAATGTTGTAATTGAATTGAACTTATGACCCTGTAATCATAAAATATCACTTTAATCAAAATCCAGGTACCTTCTTTCCAAATTATTCACACACACCCCAACAATAGCTTCTAAATGGACTTGCTACATCATGCCCCACAATCTGATCGATAAAGTTTGTTATGTCTCCTAAAAGTAGAATTGACAATTTTTGTCGTGATTGTAATTTCAATTATCCTAATAATTAGGAACTAGTTAACATTTTGGACCTGGGTAGTACATGAAATAAGTGCCTCTCTTCTAGACCACTACATGACATAAATTACCATTTTAATACTACCAAGTTCTGCGTTGAAACTGGATGCTCAGTTATACATGAAACTACAAAATAGTTAAAGATTTTGAACATGGATAATACTTGCAACAAGCGCTTGTCATCAGATAAACCACAACTTACTAGTCATAGGTGGTTGTTTTTTCTAAAACTAGAATTGACATTTTCTGCCTTGATATAAGAATTTCAACTGTATTTAAAGCAACAAAGTCATTATGCCATAAGGCTTTGGATTTGGTTAATTGTTGCAATAAGTGCCCATATTACTGGTTGACCACAGGTGGACAAGCATAAACTATTATTTTACCCAAAAACTATAATTGGAAATTTGTGTTGAAAGCATTTTTTCAACTATACTTGCAACAACAAACAATTTGACTTTTTGAATTGTGGTAATTGTCACAATAGTGCTCATCTTACTGTGACTGGTGGATCATAGTTGGCTAGAAACAAGTTGTCATTCTACCTGAAAACTACAATTGACAAATTATGGCTTGGAACTGTAATTTCAAATATGCTTGCAACTACAAACTAGCTAATTCCATTAAAATAGTGTTGGAATATGTGGTTTGCTATTATTACATAGACTACAAGCTCAGCTACAAAATAAGTGCAAAATGCTAGGATGTGAGTACACAAGGAAATAGATTTATTAAGAAGTTTAACCATGCGAGCTGTTACAAAGTCAATTTTAACTTTTAGAGATACTCAATCAAAGCTTTGTATATGAACCTGAAGATAGGAATTTTGAATGTGATTATTGTAGAAGGTTATCTGTATATATTTGTGGCTTTAAGTATTTTTGCTGGAGAGGTTGGATGTGCTTGCCCTCCTTCCAGGATCCATGTACCCCTATGCCTGAAATGGATATGGGTATGTATTCTATGTTATTAGCCCAAATACCGTATCTAGGGGTATCTATATAATATTTGTATAGGGACATATTGGATATAGTTGCATATGGTATCGAAGTAGTTTGAAGTTGTATCCATAGCTAAAGAATAGGAAAAACCTAAATTTATTTTAAAAAAATTAAATAAATAAATACTCAAAAAATTATAACTTTATAAAAGGCTAATGTCCCCCCTCCTACAAAACATCAGAATGATCTACAAAACAAAGTCAACATATGAGACAAGTTGCAAACTAGAATCAATGTAGAATATGGGCTCTAAGGTGTTATGGCCAAGTGTTGAAGGTGATGAAGACTAAGTTGTGAGATGTTGTTGTTCAATGTCTAGAAGACTAAAATTCTGGTCTTGTGGACCTATCAGTTCCACCTATTATAACTATATATTCATATCAACCACCTAGGAACATGTAGTTTAATCCATTGTAGATAAACGTGGACTTGGTAAGGCAAATTTGTTACCAGGACTCAAAATCGAACTCGGACTCGAACTCGAACTCAAAAAACTTGTTTAAAAACAACCAAAGAAAATGTAAATTTTCAATCTAAAAAAAAAATTGTCATGCATATCACAATTAATTAGTATTATACACATTCAAAATTAATACTCTAAGCTAGAAAACCTTAAACTTCATAGGTAACACACGTCAATTAAAGAAATTTCAAATCCAAGTAATATTTTTATATGAATATCATATAAAAAGGTACAAAATGGCTCAAAATGCCTCAATTGCCCACTATAGCTCATCTATCTAGTGTCTAGCAATGCCTTTGCCCTTTGTCCTAGCTCTGGTCCTCTCATTTTGTGCTTGTGCCTCTTCTTGTGCCTTTGCCACTGCCTCTCACTCCCTTTTTTGAAATCATCCATTGAAAAGAGAGGCTCCTCTTGCTGCTATGGCTTTGTGATCTAGTCAAATAATGGATCAATCTCATCTAAATCGATTACCTCAAAATATGACCTCGCTATTTGTTTGTGGTGGAGGTGAAGGTTGTAGCGAACAAACATGAGGTCATTCAGCTTATGTTGCTTGAGTCTATTGTGCTTTTTGGAGTGAATGTCCTCAAACATACTCCAATTTCTCTCATAGCCCAAAGTGTTGCATAGCTGACATAAAATTATGATGGCAAAGTGTTGGAGATTGGGTATATAAGCACCAAAATATTCCCACCATAAATCCAGAAAATGTTTTTTTTATTTATTTATGTAAATTGAGATTATCTTAAAAAAAAAAATCAAAATCAATAACAAATGGTTGAATTTTGAAGTTGATTCATATGTGTTACCTAGTCTCTGTGTTGAATCAAAGTATAGATTTGACCTGCATGTTGTCATTCTATGGTCAATTTACTTTTTAAACTTGAGCTTGAGCAACAAATTGATGTGTTTAATTATAGGCATGATATAGAAAATGTAAAAAGTTGGTTGAGACTTCTGGCAATCTTGTTTGTTTTCCCAAGGTTATAATGTTAATGAAAAAATTTGTTTCAAAGTCAAAGTTGAAAATACTTAAAGGAGTATATATAAATTTCAAAAGGGCCAAGGCAAGTTTTGCTCTGACAAGTAAGCTTTTGAAAAAAGTAAAAATAAAGAGCAATGTTATAGGACCCTCCTTGCGGAACCCTCACATCCCTAGGGTGAATTTTGGAGTGGTGGTTTGGTCAAGTTGTTCCTAACATGCACCCAATTGTGGGTTTTGAGGTGGGCCCATTTTCCTTGACAGAAGATGCTTCTCATACCCTTTGCTAGAAATTGAGGCCTTTCCTGATTTAGGAAGTCTCTGTTCCTAACAATAGGTGAGGAAGTTCTTTTATCTTAGAGGAAGCATGGACACCTATGATAAGTAAACATAATCAAGATCAAGAAGTTTTTGAAAATCTATGAATCAGGCCTATTCCTCAAATAGTCCGTGTCAATGAGTGAATGCTCATCTCCCTAAGATAGTTCATTTATCAACAAAACAATAAAATGTGTCCCAAAATTTTATTGGTTGCTTTATGGTTTATCATTGGCTTGCAATTTTTCAACAGAATATGGGCTTGGTAGAGAACTTTTACTTTGGTAATAAGCATCAAATAATAACCTACAACATCTAGATTAAGTTGTTCAGTTTTTGGTTTGTCTAAGAATTGCTAGTTTAATAAGGACTTTGAGAGAGTTAGTAGACAATGGCTTCGATCATGTAATTTATGCAAACATTTTGTGATTGATGGAATCCATGGGGGAATCTTAATACAGTTGTACAATGATGCAATCACAAACTAGTATACTCTTTCAAGTTTCAGGTGAGTTATGGTCTATTGCATTGAGGCATTTAGTGAGAAGATTAGTATTCAAGTTCAAATTTAGTAAGCTTGGAGTTGGAAAATGTTATTCAAGTGCATAAAAATATTTTTTGAGTTTGACATCAAGTTTGAGATATTGCATAAATATATTGATATTTAATGTATATAAAGAAATTTCTATTTTTCTTATTTGCAACTATATGAAAACATTGTTGAATGTCTCATTTCCAAATACAAGAAGTCTAGAGAGACCTAAAATTTCAAATATACATAGAGGCATCCTTGAGTTTCAAGAACAATAAAGCATGGGGTCCTCTCGAAGACCAGAAAATTCCATCGAGAAAGGCTTTGCATCTCCAACTCCCAAGCCAATCCATCTGAAAGCCAACCACCACCAAATGCCGCCATGGAAAGAATCTTTAGGTAAATCCAACCAAACCACCACAATCACATCAAAAATGGGATGACACATCCTGATAAGTACAAGAGGATCCGTGGAGGTCTTGGAAATGCAATAAGAAATCCTAGGAAGATCTACCCAGCTAGAGATTAGCAAGACAAGAGCATGGGGAAGTAAGGAATTTGAAACGGGGTCCTCCCTCCTAGAGTGAGAGACCTAGAATATAATCAAAACTTGCTCTTGTATATTACTGGTTAAGTGAAATGTGTGAAGACTAAGAATATACATATTTTTACTTCAAGTTAGAGCTCAAACCACTAATTTTTTTTATGCTCATAAAGACTTGATAGTTTGATGGAGTCAAACATGCTCAATGGATATACATTGATAAAATGGTAAACCTACCAAGGGATATTAAAAATTGATTCAAATATTTTTGATAAAATGGTAAGTTTTGAAAAGGGGTTATTATTTATTAGATAGGGGTTTACCACTAGGGGTCTAATAAATTAGAAGGGAGGTGGTAATTTTCAAAAATAGGGAATTTTTTAAGAAGCCCGTGAATGCATGTGTTTTGAAGGCTTTCAACTAAGTGACCCCCCATGAGGGTAGTCAGGTGTGACTTACTTCCAAACTCCCCATTCACCTTATATAAGTTCTCTATGCTTGAGACATGTTCTTCCATAGAATGGGCCTCATAAGAGCTTTTCCTTCAAAATGTCCAGTAGCTCTAGTTATGAAGACCCTCTAATACTTCTTAAGGGAGAGTAGGGGTGGTCACTGATGCTTGTTATTCCACCTTGTATAGGAAAGATGAATAGGAGAAATTATTTGTGGTCACTATCCAAGAGTGGTAGGTGCCTGAACCCTCTGCCTGACATGATCTGAGGGGCACCGATCACACCTAGGAATATTTAAGACCAAATAAGATTTGTTTTTTGTGTGGAAAACATCCTAGAAGGGATGCCACTTTTGGGTAAGACCCAAGTAGGCAAGGGTATCTATTCCACCAAAATTGCCTAGGGCTCACACCTGGCCTACCACCTTTGACATACTCAAGGAGTAAAAAAACACACAATAAGAATTAAAATAAATAAATAAAAATAAATAAAATAAAATAAAAAAAACATGCTCCTTGAATGTGTCAAAAATATAAAGCACAACCAAACACACAATAATATAAAAAATACAACATGAGAAAAACACAAGAACAACATAAAAAACATAAACATGACAAAAAAAACAAAACGCTACAAAGACAACCAACAAAAGAATGAAAAATGAAAACAACCAAAACCTAAAAAATTAAAAGACAACCAAAAAAAGAATAAACAAAAACAAAAAATATAGAAAACACTCACACACAAAAAAATGAATTAACACAAACATACAGAAACGCAAGAACAAGAACAACAAAAGCATAAGAACAATAACAAAAAACACAAAAAACACAAAACAGAAAAAACACAAAACAACAAAAAACAACACAAAAAACACAAAAACGAAACAAAACAAAAAAACACACACACCTCAAAAAACTAAACAAAAAACAAAAAAGAAAACAAATTGAACACAATAAAGATCTTTCTAGACCAAAATACTTTTAAGGCAAGAATCAACAGAGGAAACAAAAGAAAAAATATTTTGAGCTAGGGAACTAAAATACCCTGACCGAACCAAAGAGAAGCAAAAATAAAGCAAGAAGAAACTAGGTACCTCCAAAACTGGAGCCATCCAAAGAAATGATAGAAAGAAGAGCTTCCCTTATTTATGAAGCCCACCATCTAGGAGGGTGGCCATAGCAAGTAAGATCACCTTTGTCCAAAGCCCAATTAGCTAAAGCATCAACACTCTTGTTTTGATCTTTGACCACATGATTGTAATCAATTTTTAAAACTTCCATCTGGATTAATTGAATCTTCTCAATAATTCTTTTTATTCTTCAATCAACCTTATGATTCTTAGGAGTCTTCAAAATATTAATCATGAGTTGAGAGTTAGACTCAACTAACACCTTTTTCCAACCAACCTTAGTAGCATATTTAAGGCATCTAAGTATACCATACCCCTTAGCAAGGTTATTAGAAAGAATACCCAAATTATTAGCAAAATTAAAAACTAGGGAGCCATTTGAAAGTCTACCAATTCCTAGACTAGAGAATATTCTAGGTGGTATTAAAAGATCACTCTTTAAAATGGTTATACCCTTTTGAAAATAGAGTGAGTAGGTTTATGGTTTGAAATTAATCATGTACTTGAATAGATTCCCCTTTTTTGGGAAGGGGGGGAGATACCCAGATTTGAGACCAACCCATAGGGAGAGTAGGCTACTCCACTTGACTGAGAGCTCTCCAATTTAATTTAAAAGTGGCCATCTTAAAAGGTATACTTTTTTAAACCAAGGAATAGGAATTTGCATTTTGGGCCTCTCTATCCATAATCAAGTGAGTAGCAACACATGAACCAGTCTAGGATTCCCTCCCTATAACTGAAGGTCCAGTAGAGGCCCTAGACTAAACTAGCTTGTTCTCCTCTTCTTAAGGTACTGCTTTGGCTTTGTCCAAAATAAAAATGGGCCTTGCCTTACCTTACCTTTAAAACAATGGAGGGGCCAAGGGATAGGGCTCTATTTTATCTATAATAGAGCCCATTATTTTTAAATAGAGAGGGATTTTTCTATATCAATCAATTAATCAATTGGTTTAGTTGTTGGCTCATCAACCTCTCTCTATTTTAAAAGGGTTGTTTGTTGGCTCATCAACCCCAAGCCCGATTCATTACGGTCCTTATTCCACGCCGGTTTAATAAGACAGCTTTTTAATCCATAAAATAAAGACCCTTGAGGTAGAGAGAGGGCTTTAAAATCTTCCTTTTTTGGGTCCATGACCATCTCGAATTGCATCATTCGGTACATATATTGATTGGATTGTTGGAAATTTTTAGTAGTTATGTTGTCATTGATGTCAAAATTTAGTTCATCTCAATACAAGGAATTGATAAAAGGAGGGTTAAAATATTTATATTTTAAGCCCAAAATATTTGATTTAAAGCTTCACATGATTGGTCAAAATATTGTCTAAATACCCCAAAGGAAGGAAATAACTAGTCCCAAAGGAAATAATATTATAATATTTATTATTATAATATTAAAGTTGTTAAGATAAGGCCTAAGGTTAAGGAAGGAAACACCTAGGACCAAAGGAAATAATATTATAATATTTATTATAATATTAAAGTGTTAAGAGAAAGCCTAAGATTATTTATAAAATAATTATAATATTTATATTATAATAATTTTATAACCCTAAGTAGGGTTTGGCACCAAGGTTAAATTTTAAATCTTTTAATTTTTGCCAACGTTCGAGAAAGGAGGAAACATGGTATTTATACCATAAAGTTTGGAGCCAAAAGGTAAGTATTCAAATGCATATGTGAATGTTTAATTAAATTGGTTGATGTGATTTTCATGAGCAAAAGAGGACAAAGGTTTTTATTTTTAAAAGACATAGAAGAGCACATGGAAGGATAAGGAGGCAAGGGTGCATGCCCCTATCACCAACCACGTGGTTTTCCTAGTGGCAAGGCTTGGCAGTGTAAGGCTTTGGCAAACGATAGGTCTCGTATTTGATTCTCGATGGCAGTAGAGGGAAGTTATTTTGTTTTAAACACATTTTGGCACCAGTAGAAGGATAAAGGAAATAGGGTGCATTGTTGGCTTCAAGTGAGCACTTAGCTCACACTGTGGTTAGGACGTGGTTAAGGTGCAGGTGGCGGGTATAGCGAGGGTTCAATTTTCATGGAGGCAACATGCAAGGTATTTATTTTTAATTTAATTAAAATTGATATCTAAGGCTCTAAGTTGCATGGTATGCACTAACGTGGGAGGTATAAGGTGTTAAAAATAGTATTTATTTTTTCTATAAAAGGGTTTTAACTATTTTGGATTTTGATATAGTGAAGATTTGTCAAGTGCATTACAATATTATTTTGAAAGGTAGTTATATTTTTGATGGAAATACATTTATTATAAGTGGGAGATATAAGGGAATAATTTTTATTATTCCATGCATTTAATTATTTGAAGGAAGTTATAGTGAATTAATTGGAAAGTGAATTTTTGTAGTAATAAGAATCCTTGTTGATTTTTTTGAATGTGTTAAGAGGGAGTTAAAAGGTGTATGAGGTATTTTGATCATCTGTATGTGTTGCTAAAATATTTTTAAGGGTTTGATTATTTGAGAAACCAAGAGAGTTGTTTGAAATTTAATTGGGCACATTTTGGAAGGTATACTTTTGTGGATGTTTTGAAATAGATTGTTGCTATCTAACCTTTGGAGTGGAACAAGGAGGATTGATTTTGAAATAGATTTTTGAAGACATATCTCCATAAAAACAAAAAGGTATGGGCACATCATCCTTTGATTGAAGTGTTGTTGGATTAAATGTTGTGAAATATAAGGTGGAGTGAAAAGGATTGTTTGATAAGCATTGTTGGAAATATTTGAGTGAGTTTTTTCTATGCTTCATGGTTGAATGTTTAGAGAAAAATTAAGATATATATTGAGAATTATTTGAGTTAGGGTTTGAGACCCACATTGTGCTTTTTGGTTGAAGAAGTATGAAAACACTTGTTTAGGGTTTGTGAGCAAGTTGTGTTTCATTGATTGAATTATTGAGTAAAACTTCTTGAGCATGGATTTTGAGTGCTATTAAAAATGAATGTGCAAACATTAGAAAACAAGATTTGTGAAAGCAAAAGTGTAGATAAGAAAGATAGGTGTCATGTGGTAGATTGAATCTATCATTAAAAGAGAAATAAAAGTGAGACATGTAGAAGTGATAGATTTAATGATTGAGTAGAACATATTGAGTTTTTGATAGAGTACATAATTCTCTAAATGTTCCAAAGGTTAATTTTTTTTTGAATAGAATATGTCTAAACTGCTTCAAGTTATAGGAATTACTTTGAATATTAGACAAAGCATTTGATAACATTGTGATAAATATTTGAGATTGTTTGAGCATATTTTATGAGCTGTTTTGAGCATGTGTTAGAGAAGGTTTGAGTAAGTTCTTGAGAGGACTTGAAGATATATTTGAGCAAGTCTTGGTGAAGGCTTGAGAGAATATTGAGTAAGTTCTTGAGAGGAATTGAAGGAATATTTGAGCAAGTCTTTGTGAAGGCTTGAGAGAAAAATTGAGCAAGTTATTAAGAGGACTTGAAGGTAGATTTTAGCAAGTATCCGAGAAGGCTTAAAGCTAGATTTGAATAAGTCTTTGAGAAGTGTTGAGGGTAAATTTGAGCAAGTATTTGAGAAGGCTTGAGGGCATATTTGAGCAAGTCCTTGAGAGGACCAAAATGCAGATTTGAACAAGTATTTAAGAAGGCTTGAAGGTATATTTGAGCAAGTCTTTAAGAAGGCTTGGAGGCAAATTTGAGAAAAGTTGATTTGTTAATTTTTTCAAGCTTTGTGTTAAAGCTTGGGGTAAATCTAAGCAGATTTGATTTATGATTAGATCAAGCTTTGTGTTAAGGCTTGAGGATAGATTTGAGATAGATATTTGTGAGCAAATTTTTACTACACTTGGAATAGAGTTTGGTGCAGATTTGAGACAAAGTTGGAGGTGATAAAGTAGAGGACAATAGTATCTAGTGGATAGAGATCCATTAGCTAGGCCAATAAGGATAGAGGTATTCTATGGAGAGAGATCCACAAGCCAGATTAGTGGGGGCATAAGTCTTCTAGAAGATCATCAACTAGAGTTGAGGGGAAAGAGTTCTCCTGTGGATAGAGATCCATGAACCAGAGTAAGGGAAAAGATTTTTACTATGGAGTGTGATCCGTGAACTAGCTAGAAATATAAACTTCTACTATGGATAGAGATCCATGAACCAGTTGAGGAGAAAGAGTTCTCCTGGATCAAGTTCCATGAAACAAAGAAAAGGGGAAAGAGTTCACCTATGGAGAGTGATCCACAAATTAGACAATTAGGGGATTGATATCTCCTTTGGATAGAGGTGCATAAATATTTTAATAGGGAAGTGATTTCCAAGATATTTGTTGAGAAAATTTTAGTGGAAATATTTTCTCTATGGAGTAGCCCACATTTGGTAAACCGTGTTAAATTGGTGTCTCTATTGTGTGTGATGATTTGTGCATTGTTTTTATTACTATTTTTGATATTGCCATTGATTATATTGGATAATATTGTTTGAGAAATAAAAGTAAAAGTTGGTCTTATGCTGTTCACCCCCTCTAAGTATAATTTTGTATTCTTCAATTGATATCAAAGTGGGTTCCTTCGAAAGAGTTTAACAGCTTGAAGGAAAAGTATACAGGAACACATATGGCATATCAGAGTTAATCTTCAACAAATAAGACACCATTGTTCGATGGGAAAAATTATGCTTTCTGGAGCATAATAATGAAGACTTACTTTATGGCACAAGGATATGAGACATGGCAAACAATTGAGGATGGATACACACCTCCAGCTAGTCCTCCTATAGATAAATACGGTAAGCTTCTATATCTATATAATGTAAATGTAATGAATGCAATATTAAGTGGTTTACGTGAATAAGATTTTGTAAAAGTTATGCATTGCAAATCAGCAAAGGAAAATCTAGGATAAATAGAATCAAACATATGAGGAAGACAAAAAGGCCAAAATGGCAAAATTGCAAAATCACAAAAATATATTTGAAGAATTGAAGATGAAATAAGAGGAAGAAATTGCTGCATATTTACTTCATGTGGATGATGTCATTAACACCATGTTATGACTTGGATTTAAAATAGAAGAATTTGATGCTGCTCAAAAGGTTTTAAGTTCACTCCCTATAAGGTATAATGGAAAGGTTTTGGACATAGAAGAAACAAGATATATTGAAACTTTGACTATGGATGAGTTACATGGAACTCTCACAAGTTATGAGATGATAATAGAAAATGATCATATTCCCAAGAAATAGGCAGCCTTCAAAGTAGCAAAGAAGATAAAAGATAAGAAGCCAAATTCAAGTGATGAGTCATCCAATGATGAAGAAGAAAAATATGGTAGAAGGAACAAGGAATCAAGAAAGCACAAAGGTACAAAAATAGTTAAGTGTTTCAATTGTGGTAAATATGGTCACTATGCATCTAACTATCCAAAATCTAGAAGTAGTAGTAGTGAAGAGAAACAAGATCATAAGAGAAAGGAAGCAAGAAAATCTAGGTATGAAAAGAAAAATAGGTATGGATAAAACAAGCATGAAAATAATTTTTTTTAGAGGCATAAGAAGATTTTTTATGTGGACAATATAGGCAAGGCTTCAAGTGATAGTGATGAAAGATCCTCAGATAGTGAATAAGAAGAAATTCTCTTCTTGGTAATAGAATATGAAGGAAGTGATCCTATTGAACATAAATCTAAAAGATATGAAGATGATCTTGAAGATAAAGTAGAGGAAGAAAAATCTAAAAGATATGAAGATGATCTTGAAGATAAAGTAGAGGAAGAATAAAAAAATGAAGAGGAAGGAGTAGTTTATCTAAAAGCTAAACTTATTTCTACTCTTAAGGAATTAAAAAATGTTAGAAAGCAAAATTCAAAACTCAAGATTCAATAACAAGAATGTGATGAAGAAAAGGGAAAGCTTATACAAGATCTGATAAAATCAATAGCTAAGACAAGGATATTTAAAGAAAATTTAGAAGCAAAAGTCTTAGAATGTGAAATATTAGAGCACGAGGTAGCTTCATTAAGGAAGGAAGTGAAAGAGTCTAAAGACAAGCTACACAGGTTTGGGAAAAGTTAAAAGACTTTGGATAAGATTATCAATGCACAAAGATCTTTATCAAAGAAGACAAGACTTGGTTTTGAAGAAGGACTAAGAGAAAAAGGAGAGGAGTCAAGCTCAAGCTCCAAAGAAGAAGAAGCTTCAGAAAAAGAGAGTGAAGAAGAAAGTGAGTCTTATGAGGATAAGTTGAAAATTAGAAGGTTCACTAAGGAAGAAAACAATGCACTAATAAAGAACATAAAACATCATAGGGAAGAAAGGACTAAGAGACTAGTGGGTCCAAGGCAAGAATTATTCAAAGGATGTTGCTTCTCATGTAATAGGTTTGGTCACAAGGCTATGCAGTGCAAGACACATGAAAATAAGGAATATGGTTTCACTAAGAGAAACTTCAGATATGGGCATCTCTTTCAAGGGTATTGCTAATCTTGAAATCATTTTGGTCATAAAGTAATTCATTGTAGGGTTCATCATAGGAATGGGTTTGGCTTCACCAAGAGGAACTTGTAACAACCCCAATTGTTACCATAACATTATATATATATATATACATCTTCATATTTCATGAGGCAAGGGTCATAATAATGAACTAAGATAGAATCATTACTTTTTGAATTGTAAGTTATCAAGGTAAATAGCATCAAGAGATATTAAGACTTGATTAGAGTCACTATTGAGTAGAAGTGATCAGCTTCTATGAAACCCTCATACCACTTAGATATGATAATGCTGGACAAACATTAGATTTTATCCCTCTTAAAAGGGAAATCAGCCTTAACCATACTTTCAACCAAGACCAGTATATAGGTGAATACATTGAAGATGGAAACCCATCATAATGAAATAACCTCAACAATGGTCATTCCTAGATCTTAGATCCAACCCACATCTTCCCAATGGTATTACTAAGATAACAAAATCACTATACAAGATCAACTCATATAATCCTTGGAATGTTCTATTAAGAGTGATTATATAACCTTATACCTCTTAAGGCTTATTTTTCCTCCCTTTTATTTAGACATACATTTTATTATATACATGAATCAATTAAGTTCATTACAAAAGGGCATTATTTAACCATCATGGGAGTACTTACCCTCATGTACATTCATTTATCACCTCAGAATGTAAGGTTTGACTTGGTTTACAACTCAAGTCTAAATTACCCTTTTTGTGGATTTCATCCTACTCCAAGTTTCAACTCGTATCAATCCTCAATTAGCTATCATAATATTTTAGAATATACCAAACATGAATGTTTATGAAGTGATCATAACCCAATTAATCCTTAAAGATTAGAATCCATTACTTTATGATTCTTGAGACTATAGCACACATAAGATATCCAATTGAGCAAGATTTATATTCCATTACATTCTACATTTTTGCATCCATACAACCATTGAATACATCAAGTGCTAGTTGTTGAATGGTAAAGATTTCTAACTACACCATTCATAATTTCTCAATACATTTTAGAAAATAATTGACATAATCGTATATCATTATATTATCAGCATATTAAAGTTAAGCATACATTCCTTGCATCATAGTACACATTGTCATTATATAAGAATTGCATAACTATTTCCTCAAGCATTTAACCCTCTCATCCACTTAAATAATTTTCATTTTGAACTAAAAACAACATGCACAAGAATTAACATATCAAACCACAAATAGAGTGACATATTTTTTATCCTGGGAACCCTCATGGGGAATAAATCGAACCTTCAAAATATGTACTTTCTTCATATTCATAAACTTAAGATGTCAAATATTATAGATATAGAAGGGCCACTATGGGTCCTTTTCAATCAATTATACATGGCAAGGAATACAACCATTCCTTATCAAATTCATGATGTATTTAAGAAATTTTCCTAATTCCTTTATCTAAGTCATCATTATATCATTAAGGTATTTCCCATGCCAATAAGGAATCCATCCATCCCTTTAAAATCATGATGCAATTAAGGAATCTATTGATTCTAATCCATCCTCAAAATTTTTAGATGTTTATGATAATCATTGAAATCTTATTTTGGAGAAGTCATATCAATGTTAGAGAGAACCATATAAGTTCCCTCAAGAATTAATTCCAAATTCATTCTACATAATTGACACAAATTCAATCCATAAATTAAAGTCCCATACCTTTAATTCATTAATAAACCATTATTCCTAAATTAATAATTTAAGCTAATAATTTAAATTATCTATCATTTCATATTTATATCCTATTGTAACAACCCATGTCAGCCACGTTTCTCCTTAATATTAGGTTAAATAAAAGTAAACCCTTTGAGGTTTAGCATGGGTAATATAAAGCTCATTATGCTAAAGATATTTCCTTTGATTATATACAAACCAATAGGGGTCTAATTCCCCATTGAATACCACCTATTAATCTATTCAATTTATTCTCAGTTGCTATCAAATTTATTTCCCAAATTTGATCCAAGATTCATCTCATTACTTTCCAAATACTATCAATTCTCTTTCCAAATGTGAGCTAAAGATACCTCAAATATCCTACACAATTTTTGTATTTCAATCCAAGGTTAGCTCTCAAATCAATTTATTTCTATAACTGGACCCCAATATGTATTCATTTATTTTATCCTCTATCATAAAGTTTACAAGAGTGCATTTGTAAACTGTTACCAAACTTTTTCTAAAATTTGATCCAAAATAATCTCTAATTATCTTGCTAATTTGGTTATCAAAATTCAATCCAAATACTATTTCTCTTATCTCCAAATGATACCAAATTTACCTCCAAGATTTGCTTTAATACTATTCAATTAATCTCTCAAAAGAGGGAAACCCCATAAATTTCCATAAATTATCTAGAATCAAGGTCTATCTCTAAATAATTTACTTTTCTAATCCCAATCAACATGAATGCCATACCTTTGATTGTCAGGGATGTTTGGAAGAGTTCCATACCTCTTCTTGGATAAACACCAATCCAATCCTTCCAAAAAAAGAATATCATCATTTATTCTAGTGGATTTCATTCATTAAAATTTTTATAATAAATCATAGTATGTATTTTACATACAAAATCTATAATTTCACTAAAATCATTAATTTCATTTACTTCTCACATATAATATCCATAATTTTATTTCAAAAAATTACCAAGCATGAATCACAGATTCATCCATATTTAATATTTCCGTAATGAGGATTATTTCATAATCCCATTCATCATTTGTTTGGATTATCACCAAACATAGGGAAGAGTCCCATACCTCTTCCCAAGGAATGGACACCAATCCATCCTTTTAAAAGATAGAAAATGTTCTTCCAAACTTCTAGTTGATTATATTCATTCAACATAAAACATAAGATAGTTTATGTACTATCTCTATTCATTAAACATAAATATTTGCATTCAAAGTATACTAAAACTTATGTTCAATTTAATCACTTTTAATTGATTTCCAGGAATTACCAATAATCAATTTAACTATGAAAGGTTATCATATTAGAATTATCTTCTATCAAATGATTCAATCCCATTGAATACATAAATCTGAATACACATCATCAATCTACATATGATAAAGTATACCTATTATAATACATACCCTAATCATTCGATTTTCTACATAAAGTCATTTAAAACTAACATTTACAAAGACAAGTTATAAAGGAAGAATTAGATGAGTCACTTTATATCTAAAATTCATCCTTATTAGTATCCAATAATATTTGGTTTCTATACTTTAGAAAACCAATCAACTCTACTTCAATTAAATCAAAATTGCTATTTACAAATAGGAAGGAAATATTCCTATTAAATTGTAAAGCCATTATCTATTCTAATTTCATAAGTTAATTGAGTATACAGTCTTTTATAAATATCCATAGGGTTTTTCCTTCACTAAGTGATATATATATATATATATATATATATATATATATATATATATAAATAACTATGTGTATCATATATCAACAAAATCATCTTCAAACAGAAGTAGACTGTTGGGCACTAAATTGCACCAAGTTTTCACTCGATACTACAACTGTCTATCTTCCTATTTTCTGTCTAGGCTTGCACCCGAAAGCTGCAGCTCAACACTCAACATTGGATGGACCAAAATAGAGTTTCTGATCCAACCTCTAGAATAGGCTGGTTCCTTTTCAACTTAAACAGGGTGTTGACATAATTATGCTCACTTGGGGTTTTAAGGTTAGGGTAAGAAAATGTTAGGGTTAGGGAAATGTGAACAATAGTGGACGGATAGGTTAACAACATTGCACCACAATAAAAAGCTCCAAAAAACTAACCCAAAGACACATAACTCATATCAACATTATCAAAAATTAATGAATTTTCATTCATTAAAGCACAATTTAGAAATATTGTAGACAATGATTTCAATATCTAGACAATGATAATCCAAATAACAGAATTCACCAATATCTAGATTCTATAGAAATGCACTTCCTAACAATAAAGATCAATCTCAGAAGTAGATTTCAATTACTTTAACAGCTAGTAATCCATTAATTTGACACAAACTAACCACTTAAGTATTCATAGAAATGCAACTAAAGAATTTGAACCTCTGATATCAAGAATGAAGATAAAAATTTTGAGGTAAAGATTAATGTAATGATATTTCCATTAGCTCTTGGGAATATTTATAGTAGCACAGGAAAACACACTAGATCCGACCCTTAAAAATAAGGGTTCAACCTCTATTTATAGTTTTGCAAAAATTTAAAATTACAAAGAACATTACAAAGATTTGATTTTAATAGCACAACAAAGAATTTTTGTTGGCATTTGCTTACTGGTACACCTTCTAAGAAATCCACTACAAGTGGACCGCCATGGTAGCTCAAGGACTCTATAAATTGTTGGTCGCTTGGCACAAACTGGAGTTTAGTCCATTAGAGATTATGTATCATCATCAATACTTCTTGTAAGCCATATTATACTGTTGATCTATAACCACTTCTAGTTTTATCTTCTTGAAAATCATCGACACTTCAGTTTCCTCTCCAACTAACTGTTATAATGCTAGTGAAGAATCACTTTTAAATACCTCAGATTCTTTGATACAATTTTCATCATTGATATCATTCATTGTATGGTTGTGATCCATCTATATGTCAGATTTTAATAATGGTAGGGAGAACACAACACCATTCTAATTTTAAATTCTAGTGACATCATCCTTCTATCTCAAAAACTACAGAATGCCAATCCATCTTCCAAATGACCTGAAGGCTTTGTGGAATCAAATCCGCTCTTTGTGTAGAAACCCAAAAGTCACACATTGTTGTTTCTACATATCCATAGGTGATCCCAGACATCCCTAGGATATTGTAGGCTATTGTAGTCATGCATAATCATGTGTAGTTATGCGTAGTCATGCATAGTCATACGTATATTGTCATAGTTCGCCATAGCAGCATGTAGAATTCCATATATGACACTTTATCAGATTTTAGGTCCAAAACCCTGACAAGCCTTCAAAATTACATCCTGAGTATTGGGATATCCTTCAATAGCCTTTTTGCACTCAATTGAGACCCCACGGGGCATTAAGTCACCTTCTTAGGGAAAAATTGATTAAAAGAACTCTTAATTCTTGATTAACACTAATTACATCCTCCCACATGTGTGTAATTAGGGTTTGTTGAGATATTTTCCTAAGAAACCCTAATCATGTCCTAAACTGACTTAAGAACTCCTAATCAAGATTAGCCCTAATCCATCCTCAAACATATGTGATGATGGGATATTTACCATAAGGAATGTGATGTTTCCACATTACATTTTCTAACCTAACCCTAATCAGAATCAAACCTAGGTTTAGTCTATCTAACTCCTCCCCTTCACCTTGCCATTGCCTATAAATAATGGGTCCTAAAACCCTAATTATCTCTCTCTTCAAAACTTAACAAAGCACAAAAACACTATAGAAATGGAAAGTGAACATTGAACAGTTTGTTCTCAGCACACACAGTCGAACTTCAATAGCAAACAGAGGCACACCAGCTACCTAGGAATTGATCCACTGAAGGAAATTTCCAACATGGACCTCATGATTCAAATCATTCCTTGACCCAAAAATCTGGTCTCAATTCGCCTCCTGGGTGACGAAGTGGGTCTACAGTGTTCAGATAGACCTAGATCTGGTAGGTAAGCTCTATTTTAGTGTTTTATATCTATTCTTACAGTTTATTTTAGTTTTTTGCATATATTATCAGTTGATTTGTCTTCATAAATATGGGGCCTGAATAAGGCAATCCCATTTACACACTAACACCATTTTTTAGGTTATCTAGTAGATTTAAAGAGGAAGAACAACAACAAACAAGCAAACCATGCGATGGCCCACATACAAAGAAGCCCACCTTCATTGAGGGATGACTGAAGAAGGCATCAGATTGATTATAAAATTGTTAGAAAAATAAATGGATAAAGGGCATCATGTCCCTCTTGTAACACATATATTTTAATATCAATGAAATATAGTTTCTCCATTTGATGCATCATTTGCTTATGTGTTGAATTATCAAATGCCATTTTTTGCCCGTTTCATTCTGGCACGTCCGGTGGGACCCTCACAATGGATTGTGCTACATTAATTTTTTTATAAATTTTACATTGTCCTCTACTTTTGTGTCTTGAAGGTACCAAATATGTCTACCACAGATACCTTCAAAACCCTAGGAACCACCCTAGGTCATTAGAACCCTGATTTGAAGCCTTTGTAGCTGATTCACCCCCCGCCCCATGAACTTGCTACCAATTCACCCCTCGGGTGGTGAAGTGCATTTTAGAGCCCCAAAATTTAAAGATCTTACTATCTTAGACATCCTTGTAATATACAAATTCCCTTTGGACTGTCAGATATCATATTTGAGCCTTTAAAATTGAATTCACCCCTTGGGTGGCGATTTGAGCATAAAAGCCTCAAAACCCCCAAAATCAACTAGGGTGATCCCTTCAGGGGCCAAGAAAACCCCCCTTAGCATCAAAATGTAGGTATTTTCACTTTTTCTGCCTCTGTTGCAAGTTTTGGAAGCAAAAAAATCCATTACCTAGTTAAATAGCCATTTCTAGGTGTAGTTTTGTTCTCATTACAAGTTTGTAAGATCATTAGGGTTTTCTAAAATTTTAGAACCTACAACTTTCCAGAAACTTTCCTAAATTTATTTTTCAAATAAATTTGCATTCGTATTTTATTTTTGTATGTAGCACAAGCCTACGTTGTTTCCTCCTTCATTGATAGCTTTCATTGCTAAAAAGAACTTTGCATTCTAAAGTTAAATTAGGGTTTCCTAATCCCCTTTATTCCACACATTTGGATTGCATGCTTCCATGCTTTACAAAGTAGATTAGTTTGCTTTGAAAAGGCATTAGGACTAGTTTTATTTTGAAAAGGTAATTAGTTAGTTTCTTACCTTGCATACACCGTTAGAAAAACACAAACCCACACACACTCACGTGGTATTTAAACAAGTGGTGAGATTGGACTTCATCCCAAATATATCGCTCAAGATTTGTGTGGATCGAGTTTCACTCTCCATTAGCTCACCCCCCTAGAAACAGCCCCACAAGAGCGGTTTTTTGGATTTCATCACCAAAAAATCCCCCAATTTTGTGATTGGGCCCTGGTTTTTATCATCAACAGTTACCTGCAGAGTGGGACAAGATTAGACACCTTCATCCATAAGGCTCATATAATTTTTGGATATGGTAACTATCATTCTTGACCAAGCCCATTTGAGGGTGAAGCGAAAGCATGGGGTACACTAACCATGCCTATCACATCATAGATAGTGCCACCTCTTCTCATGAGAGGATATAGTGAACTCACTTCAGCATAGTGGGTTCTCTCCCTTTAGGATATCATTTTATTGTACCTTCCATACATGTCACCATTTGCACGTTGTGATACCATTATATTCTATGCATCTTTGGGTGTTGTAGGAGGTTTGATATCGATGACATTCCCAATTTTCTAGAGTATCCACTCCATTACCCTTGATTCTACATAGGGAGTACCAACATTACAACACACAAAACAAAGAAAAACACATTTATTTTTAGCATTTAGAATTGATTCTAGTCTACCATTGTTTGCATGATCATGGACCAATCTCAACACATTACACTATATTTTGTTTTTCCACATACAACATGTCACTTGCTTCACATTTACATTAGACACAGTCCAATCTATATTACACAGGGTTTATTTCTAAAACTCTAGTACACATGTCACAATATCTATGGTCACTCATAGTAGAGCACGTGAGCAAGCATGCTTCATAGAGGAGATGCCTATCACTTCCTCTAGTCAGTCCACTCTTACTCCTTTGACATTGAAGGGAAATATCATAGATACATCCAATTCATGCATGGAATCCAATGTACATTTCACACACATGATGCCCCTAGATGAGACACCAACCTTGAGTGAAGTCCTTGCTACTTCACTTGTAGAGGATTACCCACTCCTTTCAGTACCATCCTCACCCAATCCGTCGACCACATTATATGACCATGTGATCTATATAGAGCCAAGACAACCTCCTCTATTCTTCATCGTAGATGAGGAGGTCATACCTACTTCTCCCACCTTTGCACATCCTTTCTTCCAAAATCTATCTCAATCCCTTTTTGAAAGTGACTCACCACTCCTAAACCGTACCCGTCCAGAGGTCACATCATTTTCCCTTATCGTAGGAATGGTGTCCAATCCATCATCCTCTACTGTAGGAAACTAGAATCCATCCTTCCAAATTGCATAAAAACTTCCTCCCCAATAGGAACCACAAGCATCTCCTCAAATATCACACCTATACTCTTCATAAGAGTCTTAGCCATTACCTTCCCAAGAGCCATTTTTCACCATATCAGAAGGAATCTACCAACCACCTCTTCAAGAGCAAGATGTAAAAAACCAAGAGGGAGTGTACACATACACTTTCCCCTCGATCCAATATCATACCTTTGTAGCTTATCCCACCTTTTTGATAGCTTTCCTAAAAATCTCCTAGATATCCAGACTGTACGATACCCAACCTTCAGAGCCACATTTATCTACAAAAACCTTTATAATACCACCACCTCCTCATTTTCATACTCCTACTACCAATATCCATCCTACCTATGGACTGATACTGGCAGCTTACCCAGCCTCTCAACTAGGCTATTCTACATACTTTATATTCCCTACTGCCTACCCTCCAAGAAAAAGATAGATCCCATCCTTTGATACATCATCTCGTCCACCCCTAGTACTGGTAGCTCTGACACCTACACCGTTACCAGTTACACCCAGTTTCTTTATGTCTCCCCCAGCTTGGTCATCACCACCTACAACCCAACCATTACAGTAGGTTCCAATCCAACAAGTACCTATGCCACAACCACATGTTTCCCAATCACAATACTATTATCCCCAACATACATCTATCCCATAACCTAGTGTGCCAATAGATACGATAGCACATGTCACCTAGTACCTACCTTATAATGATCAGACACCATAGTATTCTCCACAATATTATGAATAACAACAATATCAATATCCACAACATCCATAGGGGCAACCTACCATATCTTAGTCCCCCACTTCTATGACACCCAAACTTCAACTCTTACGAGATGAAGTCAAAATGTTGAACCTGTGCACCTCTAGCTATGGGCCACAAAAGCTATGTTATGATGAACTACGCAACAAGCCAATCCGCCTATCAGTTAATATTCCTCCCTACCCCTATCACTTCAAAATACCAAAATTTAAAAAGTATAGAGGTAAGGAAGACCCTAGAGAGCATGTGAGCAATTATCATTCATCCTACTACTAGCTTCACATTAGTAACCCCCTCATGTTGTGTACCTTCTCCCTATCCCTCACTGGGCCAACACTGGATTGGTATAACATAATCCTATGCCATAGCCTATATACCTTTGAGCAACTAGCCAACTCCTTCCTAGAGAAATTTTCCATAAACATTAAGAAAAAGACCACATTCTCTAATGTGTACACATTACAACAGGTGGACGACGAGCCCATTACTAAGTTTATTTCTAGATGGAGAGTGATTATCCATTACCTCACCCATAGCCTCTCCAATTTGGAGCTCGTGATACTCTTTTCCAAGAGTTGCCACAAACACATTTCCACATCCATTTAGCTTCACCAAAGCTGTACCTTTGAAGATGCCATTTCATAAGTGAAAGTGATTGAAGACATTAAGGTTCAATCTAGAAAGATTAAGTTGAGAGCCAAATCCAACTATAACTCCAACTTTCACTTCAATAGACCCACACCAAATCAACCTTACCATCAGCCACTACAAGCCAACCAGGTCATAGTTGCTACTCTAGCACTAACACCAACTCATCCACCCTATACACTATAGCCATAAGCATTCCAAGCTAATGCTCCTACTCTGCCTCGACCACAACAATACCGAGGCATGCACCCATAAGTTCCATCGTGCAACTTCACACACTTATCTGAACCATTACCAATCCTATTTCATAGATTGGATGAGGGAAACCATATTGTTCTACCTAATATCCACCCATTGGATCCAAATTCACCCAAGCCTCATGACTATAATGAGTAGCTCTTTTGTCCCTTCCATAGGTAGTGTGGCCATAATATCAATTTGTGTTACTCCTTCCATGGGCAAGTTCAAGACCTAATCGATAGGGGCACCATTCAGGTAGCAAACCCTCTAGCCCCGCATAATAAAAACTTAGGGATCTTTCAAAATCCTCTACTAGATCATAGAGTACCAAATCCCCCTAGACCCCTAAATAATCCTTCAGCTCCACCTTGCCAAGTGAACAGTGTACAACATGATCCGCCATCACGTGGTGTAGTAGGTATGATCAACCTCACTACAAGGAACCAACGGTACCCGTTGTGCTAGACAACACCTATTGTTTCTCCCCCTATCCAGTTCACATCACCATAAACATCTCAAATGTCTAATACCATACCTCCACCACCTCAAAATGTGATTACCATTCATGGTAGCCTAACCCATCAGTTACGTAATGCCCCTGTGCAACTATCCATATTCAACCTCCTACAGCAATCTCAACCCCATAACGAGGTGTTGAATGACATCCTACGTTCCATTGACCTAGAGACACATGACAAAAATACCTTTTTCAACTTTGTAGGAAATATCCCGCGTTGCATCCAACCTTCATTCAGTTTCCATGACCACAAGATAAGAGAACTCATAGGAGAAGGAGCTGATCCCCCTCTCCACATACAAGCCATGGTCAATGATATCACCTACAAGAAGGTACTCATTGATACAAGATCATCCATTAGTATCATATCCATAGCAGCTCTACATCACCTGCACATCCCTCAAGCCCATTTTACCACACCTTCCCTTGACCTACATGCTTTCGATGGCTCCATGAGACCTATCATAGGATCCATAGTCTTACCAATCCATGTAGGCATCCGTACCATTCCCATCCTCTTTCACATAATTCTAAAAGAAATGCAATACAATATTCTCCTAGGTTACCCATGGATTAGAGACATGTAGTGTGTCCCATATACATTACACCATTACCTTAAGTACGTCCACAATGGACTAGTTCACTGTGTCCCAGCTTATGGAGACCCATTTAAGTTTTACAATGTGGTAGACCTTCTATCTACACCATCATTCTCATCATCCCAATTGTTCCCCATGTTTTTACATTAATTGATAGGAGCATCGATATCCTCCTCAACTTCCACCTTAATATCTCAGTGTTCATAAAGAGCACAAGCCTCGATGTCTGTACCATTAGAACCATATTCGACGGGACCCAACCTCTACCACACCTTTCTCATCACCATCCTTATGGCCTCCACAATCATCCCAACCTCTACCATTCCAATTTCCACTTGTGGTGCCACAACCACCATCACCACCCATTATACAACCTGTTACCTTACCTCCCCCATCCTTGCCTATGGAAGCCCCTATCCTTCCTACACCAAAAACACCTCCCCTTCCCTTTCAACCTAAGCCTAGGAAATTCACATCTCCACATAGCCTAGCACCTAAGAAGATACCATCCCCTTCACAAGATACACATAATAAACAACCTGTTCAAGACACAACAACCAAAAACCATGAACAGGAACAAATGAAACTCAGTCCAGATGAACAACATCCACACCCTTCGGCTACCACCATTAGGGAATCCCAAATTTTATCCTCCTCATATGATTATGATACACCATCCCAGTCACAAAATCATGCCACACCATGCATATCCATATTCATGACAAATAATGGCCCAGGAGACTATAATATACGTCATGCCCATGTATGTCACCTCCCAATCAAATATACTCAAGACTTTGGCCATCCCTCAGCCTCATTTTTGACTATTGGAACCATAGTTCAACTAGGAAGTCCTAAAAACCATACCAACTTTGTGTATGTGGGAGTCAACAATTCAATCTCCCCACCAACTTCTCCATCACCATAATCCAGCTCTGATAATGCACTTACTCACCTAGCCAACCCTCATTTTTCTTTATGCTACCTCAATCATTTCCATTGGAATGGATTCAAACTTGGCTACTATGATCAAGGGTTATGTACACCAATTAACCCTTGTGTTTGATCACCTACCAAAAAATTGGTCTAGGTTATCACCCAACCATCATCTATACATTAGAATATGAGATCCAATATTTATCCCTACATCCTCCTTCATGTCCAACACACACCTTGGAAGAATATGTCGATATGGATATATTAGAAGACACACCTTCTCCCACTTCTACTGTCATAGTCCCCTGTGACTTCTTCCAAGAATCTCCTACAATTGATACCTCTTTATTCTATGATGTTGATATTGGAAGAACACTTTGCTACCTTATCCCTCTCTACCCCACCAATAGAGCCTGATCCAATCCTGCTTGATCCACCACCGATGCGAATAGTCATGTTCCCACATATACATAGGAAACTCTAGAGAGTAGTATCTCATCCGTGTTCATCACCAATTGTCCTACGACCTCCCTTGAGCCTCTTAAGATTCACACAAATCATTGAATATTAAGACCTCATTGATATTTACCATAAGGAATGTGATGTTGCCACATTGAATTTTCTAACCTAACCCTAGTCAGAATAAAACCTAGGTTTAGTCTATCTAACTCCCCCCATGCACCTTACCATTGCCTATAAATAATGGGTCCTAAACCCCTAATTATCTCTCTTCAAAAGTTAATAAAGCACAAAAACGCTGCAAAAAATGAAAAGTGAACATTGAAAAGTTTGTTCTCAGCACACACAATCAGATTTCAATAGCAAAAAGAGGCACACAAGCTGCCTAGTAATCGATCCATCAAAGGAAATTTGCAAAATGGACATCATATCTCAAATCACCCCTTGTCCCATGAATCTAGCCTCAATTCACCCCCTGGGTGGTGAAGTGGGTCTACAATGTTCATATTGATGTAGATCTGGTAGGTAAGCTCTATTTTAGTGTTTTATGTCCATTATTATAGTTTATTTCAGTTTTTTACATATATTATTAGTCGATTTGTCTTCATAAATATGGGTCCTAACTAAGGCAAGCCCCTCTATGCACTAACACCCTTTTGTAGGTTATCTAGTAGATCTGAAGAGGAAGAACAACAAAAAACAAGCAAACCATGTGGTGGCCCACATACAAAGAAGCCCACCTTCATTGAGGGATGATTGAAGAAGGCATCAGATTGATTGTAAAATTTTTAGAAAAAGAAATGGATAAAGGGCATCATGTCCCTCTTGTAACACGTATCTTTTAATATCAATGAAATATGGTTTCTTTGTTTGATGCATCATTTGCTTGTGTTGAATTATCAAATATTATTTTTGACCCGTTTCACTTTGTTCTTCTGATTCCTTTATTATCCATAAAGTATCCATCAATTTGCACAAAAATATTGATGACGCCATCCTTTATTTACAAATTTTGTGGATTCCATTTTAGCTGAGCAAGTGCATTGGCATATGATCACCAATCTGGACCTGTCACAGTGCAAAGTGACTCTTTCTCCATTCCAAACAATCTTCAGAATAAACCATTTTACCTTACCACCATTCCAGAAAGGAGTTAGTCAAAATCACCTTTTATCATGAATCTGCATCTACTTTGCTCACAAAATCCCACCTTGTTGCCATTCTGAGTGAAAATACTCCATGTGTTCTCTAAAATTGGGCATTCCAACACTTAGCCACTCGTGAAGTATTCAAATATTGAGCGGTTGCTAATCCACACTTTTTTATCATTGACATAATCTCTTCTTAAAAATTTTATGGATTAGATATGCATCACTAGTTTGGAGCTAAAATCAAAATAAGTCTCTCGAAATTGCTCCAAGCATGAAAATTCACTAAGTTTTGGGTGGGCTCATACCTCATGTTGCCGATTTTCTCCAAAATACACTATAAGGTGTGCAGAATGAGGATTTTGCAACTTAGGCAAAATTTACAAAATTTTCCTAAGTATGTGGCCATTTTTCACCTACACTCTGGCACCTCTCGAGTGGATTTGCTTGTAAATCCAATAAAAATCAGAGTCTTATCCATTTGGCCTTAGGAGTCAAACATATTTATCTTCAAAAATATATTTTATAGAATAAATTCCATATAAACACTACTCTCTAAAAATTTTAACAGTCTGCCTAGAGAGTAAAGGTTCATATCGAAGTGATGCCAAAATATATAGAACTCATTCACTCATACAGAGACTATGTTAGAAATACAGGTCTTGCCATTGTATTAAAAAATTAGACACAACTCTACTCCTATTATAAGGCCTTATTTCAAGAAATGCCTTCACATATAGTCCGCTACTCTTCTACCTCTGTAGGATTCATGCCTTTATTGCTCACTTTTGACAATTTTTAGAGTCAAAATAAAAATACAAAACTCATACATATGTACAAAACAAAAATGAACTAAGTATGAGCCCCTTCTAGGCCTGTAATTGATCCATCCAGCTCCCCTTCTTCTACAACCTCTTCTTCTTTTTCTTCTTCATCTTCTTCTGGATATTCTTCTGGAGTAGGTGTTTTATGAATTCTTTATCTAGAAGTATTCCCAAACAACTGAACCATTAATTTCAAATATTGTAGAGCCTATTTTTAGGCTTCTTCAGAGGTATTTGATGTTTCCTTGAGCTACTTATAAACATATTGTAGCTCTCCAATGTCCTCATAGTTAGTAGCATTCCCTCTATTCACCATATCTTCCATGAGATCTCTTAACTAGGTAAAATCAATGATCAATTGGATAGCTTGTTCTTGGGGTAGTGGCTCTTCTAGAGAATCTATTCTAGAATCATTCTAAAAATTGTCATTAATGCTCTACTGGATCTCTTCCACAGATAACAAGTTGTGATCCTCCTTCCAAAGGCCTCTAAAGCTAACTTGAATCATTTCCTTGTTCAATTCAATGATATATTTTATCACCTTTTTAATCCTGTCAAATAACATCCAGGCTCTTTTAAGCACCCTATGCTTTTTAACTACTATATTGGTAGCAACTCTGGCAAGATTCCATTCTTTATTAGGAATAGGTTTAGTAGAATCACTGAGTCTACTATCAATCAACCTATACATTTTTTCTGCCAGAATCACCATAGGCTACAACTCTCCAGTGATTTGGTCTAGCTCTTTTTGAATATTAGAGAGTAGGTGGTTGAAATCATTAAGATAATCAATAACAAGTTGAAGCCCTGAAAATTTTTCCTAGACCTCAGAAAGCAAATATTTTTTAATCTTTTTCAACTCATTCTTATAAAATCTTGAAGATTTAGCTTTCTCGATCTAAAGCTGATGCTTTAAATTCTAAATTTCCTTTGCCTGATATTCATTCAGCTTCTTTTGCTCTTCTAATTGGTCCTTTAGTTTATTGGCTTCTTGAAACTTCTCTTGCCAACCCTTAGCCTCTTTCATCAGAGCATTTTCTACTTCCTTTTGATTATTTAGACTCTTCTTAAGATTTTCAACCTATTTCTCCAATTTGTCTACCTTCCCTCTGACTAAATTATTTTTCACATAGAAGGTATCCAAGTGGGATTTGGCTATAATTAGCTCATCTTCCTCAAGAAGCTTATCAATATCTTCTGTGATCTCCTCCACTCGATAATATTGAACAATCATCTCAGTTTTAGGTTTGCTCACTAGTGGAGTCATAGGTATTGATATTCTCTATCTAGAAATAGGATCAACATATATGCTTCTTCTTCTGATAGCCATCCTACTGGAAGGTTTAGTAAGCTTCTCTGACCAATAATAATTTATACTCTGAGTGGCTTCCTGCTCGTTTGACTCAATGATAGGTCTTGAAAGACCAAAATTTAGAGGAGATGATGACACTAGAAATTAAAGGTCAGACTAAACTGCTAATGATGGGGGTGAGGATATAGTTATAGTAGCCTCTGTGATAATAGTGGAATTTGTAAATACTATCATTGTTACTGGTAAACTCATGGAAACTGATGCAAGACTAACAATTGTATGGATGGTTGTACTTAGAACATAGTGTCCCATTGATGGTGGTGATGAAAAATATGAAAGTGAAAAAATGGTAGATGAAGGAGTGGGAACCTTAGGCGCTGAAACTAGAATTTGAGGTGGCTATGATGAAACATAATTGACTTGTACCTCAATAGAAGTGACTTGTTTATTATTTAAGCTTCCCTTTTGTTCTTGAATAATTTTGAGTTTACTGTACACACAATATCTTAGTTTGATGAGTATATCTAACTGTTGATTCTACCAAAAACAATAAAAAGAAAAAAGGGAATTTATTTTAGATGTTGATGAGCTTTACAATGCTATCAAAAATGAGTGTTTATGCAATAGTTGTTTGATATGAGATAAAACAGATAGAAAACAAATCTGATTGAAACATCATGTCAAGCCTCACATTACAAATGATACTTAAAGTGACTTCAAAGGTCCAAAGAATTGAGTTATATTTGAGAGGGTAGTTGAGCCAAAAATTATTACACTCATATTTTTTAGCCAGAAACTAATCCTCAACTTAGGCATACTTATTGCATAATTTGCTTATATATCCAAACACTTCTCTCACAAGAAATAAAAATAAAAAATAAAGTAAAATTGAGTCATTGCATAAGATATCTTGGAAATCCTCTACCGGGGATATAGATGCTTGACTGGTAGTAGGGTAAAACTAATATGGGATTAGAAGAAACTCCACCGAGTCTATAGATGCCTGACTAGTAGTGGAGCCCTGCAGAATGGTGAAATTTTTTAAAGAGTGAAATCACATATTAGGCTTGGATATTTTTCTCAAATATGGTAAAGTTTTGAAAGATCTAGAAATCCAAAAAAGAATGCACAAACACAAACATGGGAAAAAATATGATGAGACAAATGGTTGTGATAAAATCTGTGTAAACATATCTTATGGCTTAGCTAAAACAGACATTACAATATTTCAAAATAAAACTCATTGATTTCTAAAATTTTCTAACCTTTGTTTCCAAATTGAATGAAAAGGGATCTATAGTTTTCCATACTCTACTTGCTTTGATATCATGTTTTCAGTATATAAAAAAAATGAATGATGAAGAAAAGAAAGAAAAATAGGAAGGAAGTTTTTTCTGTTATGCATTTCAAGTTTTGCTTAACAATCAAAATTTTGTTGTTTTTTGTTAAACTTTTGCAAAATAAAACTAGGATATTCTATGGTTCTCAAGTGATTCATGTTTTCAACACATTATCCTAGTCAAAGCCTATGTTGGATCTAAATTTGACTCAACTTTGAAACCCTCAAATTTAAATTTTTGGTTTCAATCAAATTGCTAATACTGCTGGTCATTGCTTAAGTTGTGAGTAATTCAAATTTTCTTTCATTGGTTTGATAAAGTCTGACCTTAGAATTTTTAATAATGTGGGCTTCATGGTATAAATCAAAGTACCTCAAATGGTTAGGGAAGAAAATTTCAAATTAAAAACCTGTAGGCCCAAAATGGCCACATACTTAGTAAAATTTTGTGTGATTTTTACTAAGTGATAAAACTGCCATTCCACTCTGGAACAAGGTTGATAAGACAAATCCGCTCAACAACCATGCAGTTTTGCTTGTTTAAAATGAATTTGGGGAACTCCATTCTAGGTCCATATTGGAGTAGGATTGCAAAATCTGTAAAAGTTTGTGAAAGGTGGTGATGTCAACAAGAAAAAAGTGCAAAATGGCCTTTTTGCATATATCCGATTTCGAAAACTCTATTGCTCCTTGTATCGAATTAGCGTTATCCTCAAATCCATAAAAGTCTCAAGGAGATGATGATGTAAGCTTATTAAAAGTGCAGATTGACAATCCAGAGAATAAACGATTCTTTTTCTATCCGAAATGAAGATAAGGTGGAATGGCAAGATGATGTAAGAACTTGACTCCAGATCCAAACTAAGGAAGATGCTCATTCTATCCGAAATGGAATATGCACAAGTTATAAAGAAGAAGTGACATCATTAATTTTTTAATGCAAATTAGAAAAGATAAAATCTTCGAAGCGGATGTAAGGTTCAAATTTTCGAGATCCAGATTGGATGTTTTACTGCTAATTAAAGCGACGTCGTCCAGTGGATGGGCTCTTAGCTTATACCAGATATAATCTAAACCATGTGATAAATAAGATCAACGGTGGAGGTTAGTTAGCTAAATATGGGCCATTTAAAAGGATGTTCTTGCACTAGGACTGTAACAATTTTTTTGGAAGATGAAGCATCAAGAGTTTCCAAGAAGATCAAACCAAATATAGTTGCATATCGATAGTCGTGAAGGATTTGTAGTTGTGGCAAAATATCCAAAGCTAAATAAAGATGCTTTAAGGATACACAAATTAAATTGCGGTGCTCATTGATCACCCAGATCCAATGGTGCGCATACAAAAAATCAACTGAAGGTTTATCTAAGCATTATTATTTCAAAATATTGATTAATTAAACCAAGGTACGTATAAATGTTTCCCATTTATTAAAAACCATGTGCATATATACAATCCAATGGTCGCACCTCACCACAATATGATCTAACAATGACCACAATAGAAAAATACCCGTGTCATATGTTACCATCGATTAATACGAGTTGTTAAGGTTTAAAATATGAAGATTAACATTAGATAAATCATGATTAAATGAGGACCAATAAACCGCGTTGTTTCAAATGTTTATATATGAATAGGTATACTAACTATCGTGCAGATCCCCGAGATATCAATGATCATGCTAATAAATTTCAAGAAATCTGATGGTAATGCATGCCCTGAAGATAACTCAAAAAGGTCTAAGAACATCAGAAGTAGCCATGATAGAGCTTGAGAAGATTGTAAACTAGCAAAATCCATGTACTCATTTGTAAGGAAGATTCGATGGACCGAGCCCCTAAGAGAAGGACGATCACTGTGAAGAAACACCCTCAACATATACCAAGGTAGAAATCAAATAAGTGATCCACTCGCAGCAAGGTACACTGAAAGATGATTATGAAGACCGATAACCAAGACAGGGTCAAAATAGTATGCATGGACGCTATGAATCCAGAAGAGCATTCATGGAAGGAAAAATTCAAGGAAATCAAAGAAAATCCCATAAATAGTACTTTGGTAAGGACAAATCGAACCAAACAGAAAACAAGTCCTAGTGCTCAAGCATGCAGCCAGATCATGTATATCTCACTGGAATAATGGTGTACCACAAGATAAGACTACAAAGCATAGTCATAGGCTTATAAATAAGAGACAGTAGGGAAGGGTTGAAACATCAACAAAAAGAAACAATGGAGTGTAAAGGATTCAAATACTATCATTTTCTATTCTGCAAATACTTAAGGCAAAGGAAGCGCATGAAGAAAAAAGCATGGCTTTGATTTTTAGAAAGTCATTTAATCCGCACTTCGATGGAATATAGTTACCAGGGGAGCACTTTGATGGAGTATAGTTATGGAAGTAAATTATAGGTGCTTCCAGATCTTGTTGTCCATTCCCACCTTCTTCCTATTTACCACTGCCATCCTCCTCCTAGGCATTCCTCATTTATCATCTTGAAATTTTTACTAGTATATCATCCTCGCCCACTACTGCTTCTTACCATTTACCCCTCATCATTCCATCCATAAGATCCTCACCATACTTACTTCTTCACTTTATCTCATGATTAGTGTAACTTTGTTTGTTTACCACTAGCACACCACCCCTTGTCTTCACCATTACGTCGAGTCCCCATCCATTCCTCATATAGAATTCACGATGATATCCTGGCCAATCCCTAACAACTAAGTATAGTGGCCAAGACAAGCAGAGCAAAAAGAAAAAATATATTATTGAATCCTTAGTTTCTAGGGCCAACCAAAGAGAGCAAAAAGGCCAAATTAAAATAACAAATATCTCCCTTCAGTCCAGAGAAGAACCTTAACAGTCAATTTAGAACCACACTAGATGGATAGCACATAGAATGGATTCAATCAGATGCTTCCAAGTGTACAACCATAATTCAACTAGAAATAACAAAATCAAGAACTAGCAGCTATAAAAGGAAGCAGACAGGTTTAGATTCTGCATCAAGCAATTGGAGAATAGCATTTTTGCTAAGAGGTATACTTGAGTGCCCTGTTAGTTGTGTTGTTTTATTTCTTTGTGTCTATTTTCTTTTATTCATTCTTTCTTCCTCCCCTTGATGTGCAGGATTGTATGATAGGAAAGCATTCAAGAAGCTGAGAATATTTCTAGTCTTATTGAGCCTAGGATTCAAAGATTCTTCTATTACCATATTGGAACAAGGAGAGTTGGAGAGACCTGTTACATTATTTGAACAGAGTCCTCTTCATTGTATTGATGTATTTATTTAAGAAAAATAGAGTTAAAAGGCATCCCACCCACTCTACATGTAATATTTTATGAAATCAATACAATTCTAGATTTTATTTCTGTCATTTCTTTGTCTTAGTATTGTGTATAGTTGTATAATGGGTTACATTATTTTAATGCATTATATATGTTTCTTTCATTGGTTAACTCTTGATTTTATTACAATATTCAAATGAGATTAATAACACCAATTTTATTCTCTCCTTCTCTCTGTTTCATATTAAAATTGTTGTTAAATTGCTATAACAACCCAATGAATCTAGGCACTGGTCTACAAAATGCATAACAGTTGTTTATTTTTATGCTTGGTCATTTTTAATAAAAATACTTATAGTTTAATATAAATTTGGAGCATGTAAATTAGAAGTTTAATTAAATAATTGTCATTGGGGTTTCCTTACCCATTTTTCCATCTTCTTTAGTAATATTTAGGTTTAACAGAACATGAGGCAGGTCGACCAAAGTCTGTAATAGCTCGTTACTTTCAAACAAATTCTTGTGGCGTGACAATTGATTTTGCACGGATGCAAGAATCAGTACCAATAGAGAGAAAATTTTTCTATAGAGATAGATACTATCAAAAGGCTTTCAGAGTGGAATATAATTTTTAGACTTCCTTATCGGCTTATCAATGAGGAGGCTTTGAAGAAAATTAATAATACTCTAGTAGAGTTCACCAAGAAGGGACCAAGTACTAAGAAGAGAAGGTATGTCATATACACTCAAATATGTGTTGCCATGGATATTTCAAAACCCTTAACATAGTCCATTAGGATTAAATATGAATGAAGAGAATAGGATCAATAAGAAGATTATGAAAATATAGAATTTTGATATCACAAATATCATGAGATTAGACACATGGTAAGTTATTGCAAAGTGAAAATAATAGAGAAAGATTTGAAATTTTTTGGACATGAGACAAACTTAATACAAAACAAGAATATCATATCATAGTAGAAGTTGAGTTAAATCAAGGAATTTTCACTCATAAGAAATATCATCAAGTGACAAAGATAATTATAGTTCACTAGAATCAACCATCAAAAGAAATATTACACAAGGGATGAGGACATACAATATGCAAGTTTAAATTCAAAAGGAGTTAAATGTGTGAAGGAAGATCAAAATAAATGCTTTAAAGTCAATAAGGTGAAGGAGGTCAAAGTTATTCTAGGTAAATCATCTTCATTTTCCTCAAGTAGCATAAAATGTTCTTGCAATAATAATTATAGTATAAAGTGTATGTGTTGAACTTTAGGGTTTCAATAGTAGCATAATAAATAGGTGCATATGGAGGATATCCATGGAAATTTAAGTTTTTTAGGGCATTATGAGAAAGTAACTACTATGGAGGATCATTTTTATACTTGAGGGTTTATGGCGTAACATAAATAAAAAAGTGTTTATGAGGCTATTCCTTGCATTTCATCCTCTTTAGGGAAGCATAAATCTTTAGAAGATAAATATCATTATGAATAATATGAAAAAATAGAAGATATTGATGAAGATGAAAGTGTTGGTGGGAATGGAAAAAAGAGAGGAAGGCCATCAAAGCATGAATTAATAGAACAAGAAACTCAAAGGAATATTGAATTGGGAAACCAAAAAAAAATGTCACAAGTGTTATAAAAAATGAGGGCTATGGCCACTAATAAAAATAAAAAGTGATGATGAAAATGGTTTCATGGAATCAAATGGCATTAGCTCAACCAGTTAGATTCCTCAACATTCAAGGAGACCTAGTTTTGAATCTTGCCAAATGATACATGGATAATTTCTAAGCTATTATAATATCACTATGTGGTGATGATGTAATATGGTTAGGGCCTATTACAATCTCATATAACCAATAAAAAAAATATTTTTATGGAATAAGATTTATCAAGGAATTTAATAAATCATTATAGTCCTAAGTTTATTTTAATACAATAAATATAATTAAATAATTTGGAATGTAAGGATCCTATTAAAAATAATTGGAATATGGGGAATTATATGAAAATTTCTATAGGAGATCCTAACAATATTGCAACAATATGGAATAAATGTAAATGGGATGGAAAATTGTTAGAAGAAAAAAGTAATTGGGTTGTTGGACTATTTTTTGTGAAAAAGGAAAACTTCAAGGTTGGATTTATAAATGTAAATGCTCCAACTATAGTTACTCACGAAATATTTTTGAAGGATCTTAGAAAATTTTCATTAAACACGATGATGATTCGTTATTGTGATCTATGAATGCTTGGGGGTGACTCAAAAATTGTTCTATATCCTTTGGAACGTAAGGGTGGTACCCCTAGGTGGTCTAAATCACTATAATATTTTGTTTCATTTGTCAATTCAAATAGACTTTGGGATGTTATTATTTTAAGTTCTCAATATACATGAGATAATAGACACATGGGGTAAACCAATATAGTAGAAAGTTTGGATAGTTTATTTTTATCCAATACATAGTTGCAAATATTTTATACAATCTCTTTAGATATTTTATTGCAAGTAGCAATAGATCACAAACCATTCTTTAGACTTGTGATTTGCTCAATAATGATCATCCAAATTCATTTCACTTCTAGTCTATGTGGCTCCAAGATATTAAATTCTTCTAGATGGTTATGTTATGATGGGATGAAATACATTTTAAGGATCATTTATGTACAATTTTATTCAAAAATAAATTATGTAAAGTGAAAAACGAAGATTTGGAAAGCTAAATATTTTGGTAATATTTTTAAAGAAGAGAAGAAAATTGAATCTAAGCTAAAACATTTACAAGAGAGAGTAGAAAACAATAGAATGGATGAAGATTCTTACAAGTAAGAAAATAAATACTTTCTTATTATCACAATGCATTGAAAAAAGAGTCATATTGGTTCTAATAATTTAGGGAGAAATAGCTCAAGGAAAGAGATAGAAATACCAAACTTTTCATGCTACAAAAAAATAATTTTTTTTCCTTTCATTACATCAAAAACATTTTAACTCTAGATGGAAGAAATATTGAGGAAGAAGAAGATATTAAAAAGAACCAATTAATTACTTCAAAAATATTTTATTAGATACTAGGCAAGATAAGGAGGCACAAGAGTGCGAGTACAGTTGAAAGTGAGTGTAGCCAAAAGCGAGTGAGAAGGAAGTGAGAGTAGTTAAAAGTGAGTGTGAGCAAAATCCAGGAATGAGTGCAACCAAAAATGAGTGTGGGCATGAGTTGGGAGTGAGTGCAGCTATAAGAAAGAGTGTGAGTGAAAGCAAGGAGTGAGTGCAACCATAAGTGAGAGTGCGAGCGTAAGCCGAGAGTGAGTACAACTAAAAGCAAGTGTGAGTGCAACCAAAATTGAGTGTGAGCATGATATGGTAGTGAGGAGAAAGCGTGAGCAGGAAAGTAGAAAGTAGAAAGTAAAGTGTTATCAAGAAACAAGTGCCACTTCTTATTCCAAATCTTAGAAATTTTTTGAAGATTCATTTAGATAAAATCTAGGTAACATGGAAATAAAGTAATTTGTGAGTGTTCTTAATGAAAGTATGAATGGCCAAGTTAAAAGTTTGGATACCCTAGCTAGTAATAAGAGGAAGAGAGAATCTATGGAAAACCTATCCAGGTAGCAGAGTCTACACCAGAAGTTATTATTAAGGATGAGATGATTGAGCATGATATAATGATTCTTAAAATAAGAGGGTTAATAGGTAAGTTTCAAGGATATTGACCAATTTTTTTTTAGATTCAAAATTGGATTAAGTGGAAGTGGGGATTGAATTCAAATTAATACATGATTTTTCTTCCAAAAGGATTGTTCCTCATTATTTTATCCAATTCAGAAATAAGGGATAAATTAATGGATGGAGGTCCATGGCTTAAGGGCAAAGATTCATTATATTTAAGACCTTGGAGTGATATTTTTTTTGTGGACACAAAAACTTTTAGAAGGCTTCCAACATGGATTAGGATTTTTGGAATTCCTTATCAATCCATAAATAAGGATTTTTTAAAGAATATTGGTAATACTCTAGGTGAATTCATCTAAGAGGGACCAACTACTAAGGAAAGAAGGCATGATGTATACACTCAAAAATATTTTTTCATGGATATTTCTAAATATTTAAGGGTAAAATTATGACTGTAGAGTAGAATATCAAAAACTATGTGCCTTCACCTGCTAGAAACCTCACTAGAAAAGCACCCTATAGGAAGTGGAAGAACTAGCCAAGAAGATAGATAACAAAAGAAAAATAAAATGTGTCCCGATTGGAGAGCCAATTATAGAAGAGATTTTATATGCTCTCATCACAAAGAAAATAGAAGAATTTGAATGCATTGAAAAATATGAACACACATTGGGATAACAACTAAAATATCTAACTCTATTGGTCCATAATATTATCAAATTCACCAATGAGAATCAATATGGGTTTAAAAAGCATATCAATAAAATGATGATCATTGAATAGGAAACAAAATCAATAGCAAATTTTTGTGATGAAGCATGGAATCAAATTGCCATTATTTTGGGTCTAACATTTCCAAAAAAAGACAAAACTAGATATGCTATCAAACCCACCATAGAAGTGAATAAATAACCAATACCATAAATTCTAACAAAATACATATTTTTGAAAGAAGCCAAATCCTAGAAGCTCAAACATCACTAATGGAAGATAGTTGGATTAATTTTTGGGAAAAATGACAAAAATTTCTCAAATTTTGGACAATCCAAGACAACTTGTAACACACTAAGAGAAACACATGGCTAGAGAAGACTCACATGGAGGCAACTACACCAAGTGTCTAACATATTTTGGCAAATTAGGCTACATAAGGAACTGCTCAAGCCAAAATTCATCATCAAGCATCCATAGCCAAAATTTGTAAGAAAGGTATACTAGAGTGCCCTATATTTTGGTGGTTCTATTCCTAAGTTTATCTTTTTTCTATTCTAGTATTATTCTTCCCCCATTTGTATAGGATTTATAGAGGATGCATCCAACCAGTTGAGATTATTTTTAGCGACTGGATCAGATATCGGAAGCTCTTGATCACTTCATTAGGATTGAGAGTATATAGTTCCTCTATTACATCATTTGAATAGAGAGCAATTGTATTGGGTTTCATAGAGATCTTGGCAATCTACTAGACTCTTATTGTAATATTTTTCATGAAACTTAATACAAATTTTGATCTCTTCCTTCTTGCATTCTATTGTGCAATGTGTGTGTTGCCTATTTATATGTTACATAATTTAAATATATGAATAGTGATTTATTTCATTGGTTAATTATTTCTCTCTTTTTCAATATTTCCATGATAATATTAAATCTTGCTATAATTACCCAATAGAAAGGCACCAGTCTGCTCTTGAG